>OX243849.2:22433866-23853866 GCA_945859575.2 Herminia tarsipennalis | reverse complement strand
CATCCAGATCCCACGGGGGAGTTCCGGCCAACGCGCACGCCGCATCGGTGGACACCGTGCGGTAACCGCGTATGGCCCGGACCGCCATGGTTCGTTGGGGTCTCCACAAACGAACCCTATTCTGGGCGGACAGGGTCTCCGCCCACACGGGCGCGCCGTAAAGCGCCATCGACCGTACCACCCCCATGTAAAGCCGTCGGCTTGAGGCACTGGGACCGCCAAGGTTCGGCAAAAGCCGGCCCAGGGCGGCAGCAGTAGCCTCAAGTTTGGGCACAAGGATGCGAAAATGCTCGTCGAAGAGCCATCGCCCATCCAACACCAACCCCAGATATTTCATCTGGGGGCGTATCGGTACGAGGACCGAGTTGACGACCAAGGAGGCGCCAGCGGGTGGACCGCGACGGGGCCCATGGAACAACAGGGCCTCCGTCTTTTCAAGCGCCACTCTCAACCCCAGCGCCTCGATGCGCCCGACCATTCGGGAAACCCCTAGGGTGGCCAGGCGCGCCGCCTCCTCGAAATTCCGTGCCCGGGCTGTGACGAGCGTGTCGTCGGCGTAACAAAGTACACTGAGCCCGGGTGGGAAGTTTCCTCGCAGGGCCCAATCGTACCCCATGTTCCACAAGAGCGGTCCTAAGACCGACCCCTGAGGAACACCGCACGACATTGCCCTGCGCCTCACTTCTCCTTCACGATCCTCGTACAGGACACACCGGCCTTGCAAATAGTCGGCCACCAGCTGCCTCAGGTAATCGGGCACTCCATGGAACCGGAGCGCCTCACCGATGCAGCCAAATGGCAGAGTATTGAAGGCGTTGGCGATGTCAAGCGATACCGCCAATAAAACCCCGCCGCCGAGGACTGCCTCCTCAGCCGCGGCCCTCAGACGCAGAATGGCATCGACCGTCGAACGCCCGGCACGAAAGCCGTACTGGGCATCGGACAGATCGGGGCCGACCTCGCGCAAGTGGCGGACGATACGGGTAGCGAGAATTCTCTCAAGCAACTTCCCCGCCTCGTCCAGCAGCACGATAGGCCTGAAGGCCGCGACCGAATCGGGAGATCTACCCGGCTTCGGTAGGAGAACCAGCTTCCCCGTTTTCCAACAGTCAGGGAACCGTCCGGACGCCAGGCAAACGTCGAACAGCCCCCTGAGGCGGTCTCCCATGTGGTTGAGGACCAGGGCCAACACTCGGGCAGGAATCCCGTCAGGCCCGGGGGCGGTACTCTTCGAACGAATCCGAAGTACAGCCGCCCCCACCTCCGCCTCCGTGACGGGCGGAACACTGGACTCGGCCTCCCGGTCGTCGGTCTCAGAGACCATTGCCGGTGGCGTGTGCTCCGCACGTTGCGGGAAAAGGGCCTCAACCACTTCCACGAGGAAGCTGGGCTGGAGAGTCTCTGTAAGGGGGGGGCCCGACGAGCGGAGCTTATTCAGCGCCGCTCTGTAGGGGCGACCCCAAGGGTCACGATCTAGACCCTCCAGCATCTCCTGTCTCGCCGTCTCCTTCGCGCGGCAGATGGCCAGCTTGAATGCGTCCCTCGCATTGCGATACGCTTCAAAGAGCTGGTCCTCCCTCTCTACGTCGCGGTGACGCCGTCGACTGCGGGTGTAGATCCTCCGGGCACGAATACAGGCCGCACGGAGTTCCGCCAACTCTCGGGACCACCAGTAGACCTCCTTCCTCGGAGGACGACGTCGGAAACGTGGCATGGCCGCATCGCAAACCTGCGTAAACGCATCGCGAATGCGGACAGCCGTGACGTCGATGTCCTCGGTCGGAGGTGGTGAGGACGACCACGATTGAACGATAGCCGCCTCCTCCAGCAGTTCCCTGTCGAGTCGACCCACAGCCCACCGCGGGAATCGGGATTGTCTGACCGCGCCGTGACCCCTACTGGCGCCCTGGGACCGGGAGAGCTCAAACCGGATATACAAGTGATCCGAGAGCGTCTCAACCTCAGCCAGTACGCGCCAGTTCCTTACACGTGCCTCGACACCAGGGGTAGCGAACGAAAGGTCCACTATCGACCCCCCCTGGCGCCGAACGCACGTATTGGTGGTGCCCCTGTTCAGCAAACAGAGGCCCACCGCAGCCGCCCATTCTTCTACCGCCGTTCCGCGTGCGTCTGTTCTGGGAGATCCCCACGCCAAGGATTTGGCGTTAAAATCCCCCAGCACCACGACGTGGCGAGGTGCTAACCGCCGTATCGAGGCTTCCAGGCTAGTCAGGAAAACCTCAAAATCAGCCAGACTCCGGTTTGGGGAGAAGTACACGCCGTAAAGCGTGAGTCCCCCCCAGTCGGCAGCAACATATCCCGTACCCTTATCTCTGAGCGACAAGGGCGGGGAATGGAGCGCAGCGGAGCTGACGATGGCCACGGAGCCGTCCCGGTCACCCATCCAATTCGGACGAGGAGGAACGTAATAGGGCTCCGCGGCTACGGCAACAGCAATCGACCACTCTGCCATGGTTTGCAGGAAAAGATCCTGCGCGCCGGCAGAATGGTTGAGATTCGCCTGGAGGAGGGAAAAGCACTCACTGTCCATTACTGGACTCCGGTACTACATCCTCCTCCATTCGCGCTGGCGGCGGTGTGCGAGGGGCAGCCTTGGCCGATTGGCTACCCCCCGGGCGTGGCTTAGAAGCCTGCGGGGGTTTGCACCCCTCCCGTCCCATGAGGTGATTGGCAGGCAAATTGCCCGCCGCACACGCTGGACAGTGGGGGGCAGCGGAACAGTCCGCCGCCTTGTGCCCCGGGCGACCGCAACGGAAGCAGAGTCCGCCGCTGTCGAAGCAACTATTGCATTTTGGACGCATATGTCCCGTCGCCATGCACTTAAAGCAGCGCGCGGGTCTCGCCGGCAGGATCGTAACCCTGGCGGCGCTGAAGCCCACGAGCAGCCTCCCTGCATCGGCCAATAATTTGGCCGCGGCAACGGGGCACTGCGCCCACACTGCAAAGGCGCCTCCGGGGCCGGGGCGAATGGCGCCGACCCTGATGGAGTCGGGAGCGCATTGGGTCCTAGTCCCAATAGCCTCCCGAACGTCCTGAGCCGTGACCGAGTCATCCAAGCCCGAAATACGCATTTCTGCGCACTTCGTGGGCCTGGCGACTCTTACGCCTTCCTCCCCAGCAATTACACCCCGCAGCTTCTCGGCGAAGAAGTCCGCGTTTTTGCCTCCGTCTGGGCCCGGGAACTCGAGAATCCGAGCTCCCGTCTGCGAGGGGCGGGTGGTTGCACCCAGACCCCCGAGATCGGAGGCGGTGAGGGTGGTCTTCACCTTCGCGAAAATCGCCGCATAGGAGACTCCACGCTCCTGTGCCTCCGGCGACACCGTGACAACCACGGCGGCCGTTTTCGGCACTTGGAGTTTCGGCCTCCTGGCCACGCCTTCTCGGGCAGCTGCGCTTGGAGCAGCCTTCTTCCCCTTACGTCTGCGCCGCGACCTCTTGCTCACCTTTTGCCAGCCCTCGTTGGCGGACACGAGGGGGGCGGGAGCAGGTGCGGGTGCAGGGGCAGGGGGGGCACGAGCCTCAACCTTCCGGGCGCGTGGAACGACCGAAGGGGCTGGAGATGGGGTCGCCGCCAAAACCTGGGTAGGCAGGGTGCCTCCCTGGGATCGGGTTGACGTCCTCTCGACCGCCGGAGGGGCCGTAGCTCGTACCGTCTTCGTTTTGGGCGCAGACGCCGCGCGTGTCGCGTAGGTCCCGACGCGTCCCCCGGAACAGGGTAGGGGCGTCGGTGCGGAAGCCGTGTACGGCTTAGCGACAGGCGGTGTACGGGAGGTCGGCGCCGGAGGCAGCCTTGCCTCCAGACTCCCGATGCGGGCAGCGATTTTCGACTCGAAAGAGCCCATCAGCTGCCGCAACTGCGCCTCAATACCTCCAGAGGAGGTTGAAGGCTGCGACTTCCCCGGACTGGCCAAAACAGCCCGGGGTGGACCGGCTTGGGAGGAAGTCAGGTCCGCTCGTAATTTGGCGAGCTCGGCGCGGAGCTCCGCCACTTCAGATCTTAAAGTTGCGTTCTCGGAACGCAACTGCTGCAGCTCCCTGTTAGTGGCATCCGTACGACCGGCCAGGTCGTCCACCACCACCTGCAGCTGGGCACCTGCCTCTTTAAGGCCGCGCACAAAGGGGCCCTTCAAGTTAGTGGATTTTGTGGCCACCTCGTAAATAGCGGCCACGGAATCCACGGCTCTCGCCTTGAGATCCGCCGTAGTAGGAGGGGAGGATTCCCCCCCTGACCGGCGCTCCTCGGCGAGGAGCTGCGCCAACCTGTCTTCGGCGGCGCGCTCACCTTCTGTGCGCGTGCGCAGGTACTTCTCCCTACTGGAGAACACAGACCCGACTATTCCTCCTCTGCGGGCAGTTGGAATCTTGCTTGGGGTCTGAGGGACCCCTGGCTCATCCTGTTGCGGCGAGTGGCTACGGCCACGCTTCTGGGAAGCCCAGAGCCTGCCTGATTGCTCGTCACGCAATCCACCCTCCTCGTGGACTTCGGTATCCTCCATTACGTCCACGTCCGTAATGGAGGACTCCGAAGCGGTCAAAGACCCCGTCCGTGGGACCTTAGGCGGTAACGGGGACGGACCCCCACTCGCCTTGCCCCTACTCGTGGTCTTTCGACCCTTTTTAGTAACCGCAGAAATGCGGTTCGAAGTACGAAGCGCGACCTTCGCGCTTTTTACGGTGCCGGATTTACCGCTCGGCACAGGGCGGGTTTGTCGCTGGTTGTCCCCCCCAGAGTACGCGGGACTGCCGAAGCCGACTGGCTTCGGGAGGGATTCCCCGAGCGAAGTGCGCTCGGGACCCTCCTGGGTAGATTCTAAAACCTTAACCTTCGACATGTTTTTAGAGTTTAATGACCTCCGTCAGGGTAGCCCTCGGGACTGAGATCCCCTCAGCCATTCATCCCATTGCCGGGCACCACAAGCGTGGGATTAGGGTATTTTTTAAAGGGGTTTACTTCCCCGCAGCCCACAAAGCGTGGACCCCCGTTCCTGTCAATTCAGGGTTACGGGTCGGGCCGGTCGGTGGTCTGTATCAGACCGTGTCCGCCGTCTATAAAAGGCAGCGAACCCGCCGCCCCTCGCCCTTCCTCCGAAAGGCCCAGGGATGGACCAAAACCTCCCCTGTTTGCCCGGCGGCTATGCAAAAGCAAGAGCCAACCGAGCCCGCCACTGTTTCCCGGTGTTCCCCTCCAGGAAAACAAAACAGAACAAAACAAAACCAAAACAAAAGAAATATAAAAATAAAAGAGTAAAATGTAAATAAGTGTAAAAAATAAAGGCATAAACCGACTATTGAAACAAAAGTAAATAAATCAAAACAAAATAAAACAAAAGTAAAAATAAAATAAACAAAATAAAATAAAACAGAAGGGGCACAGGGAGAACGCCCAGAGTTGCCCGAATACGAGCCCCTCTCTTTGCCAGAACATTAGCCGTCCGGCGATCAAAAAGTGATCACCGTCCGTTGCCCAGGGTGCACCACGAGGAGGTTTTCCGGCACTTAGCACCCCAACCTAACCTAACCTAACCTAACCTAACCTAACCTAACCTAACCTAACTATATACTATTGTTGTTATTTTTATGTTATTGTTAGTTTTTATATTTAATTTATATACACCGTTATACACTTTTTACTCAATTTAATTTATACACTTTTTAAAGTTTTACAATTAATTTTAAGTACACCAGACGCAAGCCCATAAAGCGAAACGATGTTCGGCATAAGAACGCCACAAAAGACACGAGCGGAGGATACACAAACATCCCCCTCGGTAAAAACCGACGAGAGGGCAGGTCCCTCGAAAACTCTGGTTCGAAGAAGCGTTGGGGAGTGGGAGGCAGGGAAACCCTGTACCCAGAAACCCCCCGAACACAAGATCTTGACGCCAGAAAAAGTTGAAGTCAAGAAGAAGACCATAGCGGTGCCAAAAGTACCCCAAAAAGGGAACGCGCCAGCCGAACAACTGAGACAGACCAGCCCTCTAAAGAAATCTTACAAAAACAGGATAACGGAGGCTCAAGCATGCGTAACAAAAGCAAAAGGGCTCCTGAACGCATCGAGAAATATAAAGACAGAGATAAAGAACGATCTTGGGCTTATAGTAGAGAGACTCTACCACCTAGTACGGGAGGTAGAAGAGGAAAAAAGGAAAGGAGATGACACAAGACAAAGACTGGACCTTAAGGAACAAGAACCAAATAACGAAAACAGTTCGCTCATCCGTCATGAACAATCCAGCTTTTTGGAGAAGTTAGAAGAGCAAGGAAAACTAATCAAGGAAAATAATGAAAGGATGAAGGAATTAAGCAAGGAAATGGAAAGACATAAAGAGGCAATGCAACAGGGGACAACATATGCGAGTGTGGTGGCGGGGAGCGACAAAGCGTATCGTCCGACTCAGTCCACGCTACACTCAATAATTGTTACCTCAACGGATGAAAAAGAGACAGGAGAAGAGGTGCTAGAAAGGATCAGGAATACGGTAAGAGCAAAAGCAGGAGGAATAGAGGTTGATAGAATAAGAAAGGCAAAAGACAGAAAAGTTATTATGGGTTGTCGTACTACCGACGAAAGGGAAAAAGTCATTAAAAGACTAAGAGAAGACGGTGAACATCTCAGGGTAGAAGAAGTTAAGAACAAAAACCCGCTGATAGTACTCAAAGATGTGCTATCATATAACACAGATGAGGACATCGCGGAGGCCCTAAAAAATCAAAACAAAGGTATAATGAGTGGACTGACAGTAGAAGAAAAGGAAATAGAGGTCAGGTTCCGTAAGAAAACCAGGAATGTTCATGCCTGCCATGTAGTGGCCAGAGTATCGCCAGCACTTTGGCAAAGAATGACAACCGCCAAAATTGTCAGCATAGATCTGCAGAGGATCAGAGTCGACGATCACTCGCCGCTGATTCAATGCACGACATGCCTGGCATATGGCCATGGCAGAAGACAGTGCACCGATACCCTGCCAAAATGCAGCCATTGTGGGGGCCTGCATCTAAAAGAAAAATGCGCCGACTGGCTCGCCGGAGTACCACCAGCATGTCCGAACTGCACAAAGGCCAAACTCGAAAACACAGCGCATAATGCGTTTAGCAGGGAGTGTGCTGTAAGGAGAAAATGGGATGCGCTGGCGAGATCATCCATTGCATACTGCTGAAGTTGTCCCTACAGCAAATACGAGCTCAGCCACGAGAAGGGAGTACTTCGTCATTCAGGCGAATCTCCAAAGAAAGCAGCTAGCAACCAACGAGCTAATTATAGAGGCAACAAAAAGAAAAACTGACATCGCTTTGATCCAGGAGCCATATGTTGGGGGCGTCGGCAGAATGAGGAGCTACCCGGGTGTCAGAATATACCAGCACGACAGGGCAAGTGAAGGACCAAACAAGGCAGCAATAGCGGTCTTCAATAACAACTTGGCAATTTCCCAATGCCCGGACCTGACTACACCGAACATCGTCGTAGTAAAGATACAGACTGGCGCCCGGTCACTGACAGCGGTTGCATTTTATTTTGAGCCAACCTCAACTATAGATGCGTACCTAGAACACCTCAGTAAAATAGGACAAAGCATAGGCTCTAATATGCTGCTCATAGGTGGCGACGCTAACGCAAAAAGCTCGTGGTGGGGCAGCAAAAAGACAGACAGCAGGGGCGAAGAGATGTGTGGCATGCTTCACCAAATGGGGTTGCAGGTCCTAAACGAAGGAGACACACCTACTTTTGACACTATCAGGGGCCAAAAAATATACTCAAGTTGCGTGGACGTGACAGCTTGCTCGGAGAACATGCTGGGCCTTGTGGATGACTGGACAGTGGATGACAGCATTACAGACTCGGACCACAGAGCCATAACTTACAAAATAAATATAAATAAAGCAGAAGGTATAAAATTTAAACAAACAACTAGAATATATAATACTAAAAAAGCAAACTGGACCCAGTTTCGTGAGAAACTGGGAAAGTTAGCACTAGAAAATAAATTAAGCAAAAAAGAAGTAGACAAGGTAAATGAAAAGACTGAAATAGATAACACTACAAATAAATACATAAGAATAATACAAGAAGCAAGTGAAAAGAGTATACCTAGGAAGAAAGACAGTAATAAAACAAACTTACCATGGTGGTCCGAGGAACTAGCGGCATTAAAAAAGGAGACAGCCACGAAGAGGCGTAGAATCCGCTGGGCAGCACCGGCTCGAAGATCTTGGGTCATCGAGGAATACCTGAAAATAAAAACAAAGTATGAAGAAGAAGCAAAAAAGGCACAAGTAAGCAGCTGGAAAGAATTCTGTGGTAAGCAAGATCGGGAAGGTATGTGGGAGGGCATTTACAGAGTTATCGGCCGAACCACAAAAAGGCACGAAGATCAGCCGCTGATCTGGAAAGGGGAACGCCAGAGCGAAATGGCATCAGCCAAACTACTGGCTGAAATCTTCTATCCAGAGGACGGGAAGGAGGAGGACAGCCCAGAACATAGCCAAATGAGAGAGAGGGCGGACCAAGTAAACGAGTGGGTGCAAGGTGAACACTTGGACCCGCCGTTCACAATGGAAGAACTCAGGCACGCTGCATCCACCTTCAACCCGAAGAAAGCACCAGGGGCCGATGGACTCACGGCAGACATCTGTCAGTGCGCCATTACGGCGGATCCGGGAACTTTCCTATCACTGGCGAACAAATGCCTAGAACAAGGCTACTTCCCGAAAGCCTGGAAATCAGCAGTGGTAGTCATACTGAGGAAACCGGGAAAGGAAGACTACGGACACCCTAAGTCTTACAGGCCCATAGGACTCTTGCCAGTGATGGGAAAGATCTTGGAAAAAATGCTGGTGGCCCGAATAAAATGGCATGTGCTTCCCAAAATGAGCCCGGTGCAATACGGATTCATGCCCCAGAGGGGCACCGAAGACGCCCTTTACGATTTAGTAAACAGCATTCGGGACCGACTCAAACTGAAGAAGCTCATCACGCTGGTGTCATTGGATATCGAAGGGGCTTTCGACAGTGCGTGGTGGCCCGCAATCAGGGTCCGTCTGGCCGAGGAGGGCTGTCCCGTTAACATCAGAAGAATGCTGGATAGCTATCTCCGAGACAGAGAAGTTAGGGTACGATACGCTGGACATGAGTATGGAAAGTCTACTTACAAAGGGTGCGTCCAAGGGTCTATAGGAGGACCTATACTTTGGAACCTACTGCTGGATCCCCTGCTGAGGGAACTTGGACAGCGAGGAGACTACTGCCAGGCATTTGCGGATGACGTGGTCCTCATTTTCCAAGGAGATTCGGCGGTGGAGATCGAGGAGAAGGGAAATGCCGCTCTTGCACATGTTCAGGCGTGGGGTCGGAGAAACAAACTCAAGTTTGCACCACACAAAACAAAAGCAATGGTCATAACTAACAAACTGAAGTACGACACACCACGCCTGAGCATGGGTGGGATCGACATTGAAATGTCTCGAGACATAAAAATTTTGGGATTAACAATAGATGATAAGCTGACCTTTAACAAGCACGTGAGGGAGAGAATAACCAAGGCCCAGGGCATATACAAAAATCTAACTAGGGCGGCAAGAATCAGCTGGGGTCTTCACCGGGAAGTAATAAAGTCTATATATACTGCAGTGGTGGAACCGACTATTCTGTATGCGGCAAATACATGGGCACCCGCCGCGGGAAAAAAGGGGATCCAGAAACAGCTGAACCAGATACAGAGGGGATTCGCCCAGAAACTCTGTCGGGCGTACAGAACCGTTTCACTGAACGCATCACTGGCACTGGCAGGGATACTCCCGCTCGACCTTAGGGTCAGCGAGATCGCGGCGCTGTACAGGGTAAGAAAAGGGAAGGAACGGCTGGAGCTTGGAGACCGAGAAACGGAGACGATGGCGTCTTACACTGTAAGCCCGCATCCCGCCGAACATATGAGTGTGGAGATCATAAGCCTGGTAAGCGCCGAAGAAGTTGCGGAGCACGCAAAACAAACAGTGCAAATCTTCACGGACGGCAGCAAGCTGGATGGCAAATGCGGTGCGGCCATAACTGTTTGGGTAAACGCAATAGAAGTTCGGCCAATCAAGCTTAAGCTGCCAGAGTACTGCACGGTCTACCAGGCGGAACTCCTCGCCATATGGAAGGCCATAGCGGAAATAGTTAAGCGCTCAGAAGACAGCTTTGGCGTTTTCAGTGATTCGCGAGCTGCCCTACAAGCGGTGGCAAACTGGAAAATTCCCCATCCTCTCGCAGTCAAGGCTCGTGAGTGCCTGCGTGAGGCGAAAATCCAGGGCAAAGCTGTGTCTTTATTCTGGATAAAAGCCCACGCAGGACATGCAGGCAACGAGAGAGCTGACTACTTGGCGAAGGAAGCGGCCACAAAATTAAAAACTGCGGCAAACTACGATGCATGTCCCATTTCATTCCTAAAGCGGCAGATTCGATCCGAAACGCTCGATAGATGGAACCGCAGATACAAGGAAGGTGAAACCGCTGCGGTAACAAAGTGCTTCTTCCCAGATGCAGTAGAAGCCAATAAAGTGCTTAGAAAAATTAGCCTGTCGCCAATACTAACGCAGGTCTTCACGGGGCACGGCGGGTTCTCCGAATACTTAAAGCGATTTAAGTGTAAGGAGGACCCATCGTGCAGCTGTGAGCCCGGGATCGGGGAGTCCATCCTTCACGTTTTATGTAGCTGCCCAATATATGCGGTCCACCGCTTCGAAACGGAGCAGAAGATCAATAACAGCATAAGTAAAGAAAACTTAAATTTATTAGTAACAAATCCAGATACTAGGGAGGAGTTTTTAAAATTTTGTGAAAAAGTCGGTAAAAAGGTAATAAATAAAAATAAGTCACAATAAATTAATGTTTATACATATTTTGTTATAAATATGAAATGAAACATTAGTATTAAATTTATAAAATACATATGTTAAAATAAGAAACTTCTTTGTTAATTAGTTATAGGATAGGATAGAATAAGTCAAAAATGTAAATAATGAAAAACAATAAATAAAGACGATGAATGAAAGGCCCTGTCCCTTGATAGGGGTAAAAAGCGACAACACCCTGTGATGACGGGTGCTTTAAAAAAAAAAAAAAAAAAAAAACCTAACCTAACCTAACCTAACCTAACCTAACCTAACCTAACCTAACCTAACCTAACCTAACCTAACCTAACCTAACCTAACCTAACCTAACCTAACCTAACCTAACCTAACCTAACCTACCCTTGATCCCTGGTCGCTTATAATTGACGTTTTCCCCGGAAAATAGTGGAAAAACCTTCAAAAATTCCCTAATTTTTTGAATTTTTTCTACGAACACTGATCCCGTTCTAAACGTCATCCTGTAGCACTCGGCGAGACGCATCTCTGGACACCTCGTTTGTTATCCTCCGCCACCTGGAAATCAAAAAATTCATATACCTACTTGTTTGTTTCCTCTAAAATCCACCTATACCCTAACAAAACATTGAATTTTAGTTATAATTTTTAAGGTTTTTTGAATTTTATTTAGGTTTTTTGTTTTATAGGTATTGATATTAGGGTCGTTTTGTATTCCGGGAGCTAGCGCGCACCCCGTGCTAACAAATTTTTTGACATTTTTTGAATATTTTTTGACTTTTTAATTTAATTACGATTAAATTTTGACAATTTTTGACTTTGAACAAGTCTGCTTACTCAGCACTCGGTCTAGGGTGATTTTTTTGTTTCGTAAGAGGTACCTTGCCGTGCCAACTACCTACCCTTGATCCCTGGTCGCTTATAATTGACGTTTTCCCCGGAAAATAGTGGAAAAACCTTCAAAAAAGAGGGATTTTTTCGGTTTTTTGAAGATTTTTTAATTTTTTCTACCAACACTGATCCCGTTCTAAACGTCATCCTGTAGCACTCGGCGAGACGCATCTCTGGACACCTCGTTTGTCTTCCTCCGCCACCTGGAAATCAAAAAATCGCCCTCCCACCCACCCTGTTTTCGCTTGGGTACATCAACTCGGTTCGGTTTAGTCGTACATTTGGTATCAACAAATTAATTTTATTTTTTATTTATCTTTAAATATTTTTACTTACGTCGACTGGTTTAAACGTAACAACGCATCAGGATTTAACGTTACATTATTTTGACTCCGCTCCGCGGACCTGACAAAGAGAAGGACGACAAATACCGCTTGTTCTCAAGCGATTAAAATCTTTGTTTTGTTTTGTGTTTGTTATATATACTGCCTTATTGGGCTTATATACTGCCTTATTGGGCCTTTATACGTACAATAACTTATTGGTTATTGCAATTAACACCTTCTATTCTTTAATTATATTATTTTGATTTGGAAAACTAGTTAGTAAGATGTTTGGCCACAGGACACCAAATAATGATAAATACCTACAAAAGGAGAAAAGCCCGTTAAAAACAAGTAAAACACTTACCACTGACGCCGGCAATCCATCCGCATCCGCATCCGCATCCGCATCCGCATCCGCATCCGTTACTCAGGTTCGTCGTAGTATCGGCGAAATTGAAGCCAGACTTGAGCCTTCTTCATCCAACGCGTCAAAGCCTACTGCCGTAGCGCCAGCGCCGAAGGTCCCTGAAAAAACAAAAAAGGAAAATTCGTCTACGTTAGTCAGACCAGCGGTACAACTGACTATCTCAACATCACCCAAGCCAACACATATTAGTAGAGCCCTTGCGGCGAAAGCCTTGGCAGCCAAGGGCAAACTCCATCTAAATAATTCACGAAACATAAAGGGTGAAATCAAAGAAGCTGTCATGGAAGTGATAAGCCGGTTGTACCAGCTGGTGAAGGACTCCGAGGACGGAAAGGTGTACAAGGCCAAAGAAGGAAATAAAAAGCCAGATTCTGAAACCGCAAAAGGAAAGGAGAATAAACTTGGAAAAGAGGAAACCGGAAAGGAATGGGAAAAGGAAAAAAGAGACTTCCAGGACATGCTCAAAGAACATGCTAGATTACTAAGAGAATGTAAGGAGGAAACAGTAGTTTTAAACGTTATGCTCAAAAAGCAACCACTAAGCACCTACGCGAATGCAGTGGCGACTAACAAAGCCCATAGCCCTGATGCGGAACGTACCGCGCTGCATTCGGTAGTTGTGTCCTCGACGGTGGAAGAGGAGACTGGAGAGGAAATACTTGAAAAAGTAAGGAAAACAGTGGATGCCAAGGAGGGCTGGATAAAAGTGGATAGGGTGCGGAAAGCAAAAGATAGAAAAATAATTATGGGATGTAGAACAGAGGACGAAAGAAGGAAAATAGTGGAGCGCCTTCAAAAAGCTGGAGAGAACCTCGTCGTCGAGGAAATGAAAAACAAAGACCCGTTTCTGATCCTGAGAGACGTGCTGTATGTGCACACTGATGAGGAAGTTCTGAAAGCTCTCAGGAATCAGAACCGGGAGGTCTTTCATGGCCTCGACGAAGAAGAAGATCGCTTGTCTATCAAATACCGCAGACGAGCGCGAAACCCTCACAATGGCCATATAGTTCTTAGCGTCTCGCCTGCCATCTGGCGGAGGGCGATCGATATAAAGAAACTCCGAATCGACCTGCAAAGGGTAACAGTGGAAGACCAGACGCCCCTAGTCCAGTGCACCAGATGCCTAGGGTATGGCCATGGCAGGCGATTCTGCAAGGAAACAGCGGATCTATGTAGCCACTGTGGGGGTCCGCACCTGAAAAGCGCGTGCGCTGAATGGCTCGCCGGTGCAGAACCCTCATGCTGCAACTGTAGACATGCGAAGTTGCACAACACCAAGCACAATGCCTTCGCCAAGGAATGTCCAGTTCGTGAGAGATGGGATGGACTGGCGCGGGCCTCAGTAGCGTACTGCTAAGGTTGTCCCAGGGGAAAGCCGTCGGATACTACAGGCTAATTTACAGAGGAGCAAACTGGCGACACAAGAGCTCATCGTCACAGCAGTGGAAGGGAAGGCTGCAATGGCGTTAGTGCAGGAACCATACGTGGGAGCTACTGGGAGGCTAGGGAACTGCACAGGCGCCAGAGTATTCCAACACGCCGCAATGAAAGAATCCCCAAATAAAGCTGCAATTATAATTTTTGATCCGAGCCTCGATGTCACCATATGTCCGACGCTAATAACCCAAAATATAGCAGCGGTAAAGATAAGGACAAAAGCATGGGAGATAGGAGTGATCTCGGTATATTTGGAAGGTGACAAACCCATTGAACCATACCTGAGCCGAATAAAGATGGTAACGGAGGGACTTAAAACTAGGAACATTATATTGGGAGGAGATGTGAATGCGTGGAGTGCATGGTGGGGAAGCAGGAGAGAGGATGAGAGAGGGGAAGTAATGACGGGCTTCTTGGATGACCTGGGACTTCATATCCTGAATCAGGGTAACACACCGACTTTTGAAACCGTAAGAGGCGGTAAACTATACACTAGCTGTGTGGATATCACCACGTGCTCGACAGACATGCTGTGCAAGATAAGGAATTGGAGGATCTCTCGAGAAACGACAACCTCAGACCACAATGTGATCCTGTTCGATCTTTGTATAGGAAAAGAGGGAGGGTCAGATGTTAAGAGTACGACAAGAAAATATAATACGAAGAAGGCCAACTGGAACCAGTTTCGTGAGAAACTGGTCCAAGCTTGGACGGAAAGTGGATTAACAGAGATGGAAATAGAAAGGATAAATTGTGTTAGAAGTTTAGAGGAAGCAATTGCCAAATTTACAGACGGACTGACAAAGACAAGTAGGGAAACTATACCGGCAAAAAACAACAAGGGTCGAATGGGATACGCGTGGTGGAACGAGAGTCTAACAAAAGAAAGGAAAAAATTGATGAGGATGAAGAGACGAATATCTTGCGCAGCACAGATAAGACGCGAGAACGTTGTAAAACAGTACCTGGAACAAAAAGAACGTTATCAGCAGGAGGTACAACGGGCACAAACAAACAGTTGGAAGAAGTTTTGTGAGCGACAGGATAGAGAAAATATGTGGGAAGGGATATATAGAGTTATAGGCCGAACATCAAAGAGGGAAGAAGAATGCACCTTGGTTGCAAATGGCAGAGAGCTTGTCGGAGCGGAATCAGCGGAACTGTTGGCAAACACCTTCTTTCCAGCAGATGATGAAGATAGGGATAATACTGACCACATCGCGACCAGGGAAAAAGCCAGGACGATAAACCGGTGGGCATCTGGTGAACCAAATGATCCCCCGTTTACGATGGATGAGTTAATGTGGTCAGTAAATAGCTTCAATCCCAAGAAAGCGCCAGGCGCGGACGGCTTTACTGCCGACATATGCAAGCAAGCGATCGGTCTCAACCCACAACTCTTCCTGTCGCTGATAAACAAATGCCTAACACTGGCATGCTTTCCGGCCCCGTGGAAGGAAGCGGTAGTGGTGGCACTGCGGAAACCCGGCAAGGATGACTACACGCATCCCAAATCGTACCGGCCAATTGGGCTTCTGCCGGTACTTGGAAAGATAT
Organism: Herminia tarsipennalis; assembly: GCA_945859575.2. Taxonomy (NCBI): domain Eukaryota; kingdom Metazoa; phylum Arthropoda; class Insecta; order Lepidoptera; family Erebidae; genus Herminia; species Herminia tarsipennalis. Next base: position 23,838,365 of record OX243849.2, on the reverse strand, counting down.
TAGAGAAGATCGTAATGAAGAGAGTGATGTGGTACACCTTGCCGGGTTCAAGCAAAAGACAATACGGATTTACACCTCAACGTGGTGCCGAAGACGCCCTCTATGTCCTAATAAACAACATTAATAATAGACTAGATAATAAGGAATTGATCGTGCTGGTATCACTGGACATAGAGGGTGCCTTTGACAACGCATGGTGGCCGGCCATGAGGTGTCAACTTGCCGACACCGGTTGCCCGATGAACCTCAGGAGATTGGTGGATGGTTACCTGACCAAACGAAAGGTACGAGTGAGGTATGCTGGAGGAGAATTCGCCAAGGAGACAGACAAGGGATGTGTTCAGGGATCGGTTGGTGGTCCGGTGTTCTGGAATTTGATACTAGACCCTCTACTAAAGGACCTGGAGAGAGAGGGTCACTATTGCCAGGCCTTTGCAGACGATGTCGTTCTGGTCTTTTCGGGGCATAGCGCACTAGACATTCAGATGCGGGCTAATGCCGCGCTCGCCGCTGTTCGGGACTGGGGAGTAAAAAATAAGCTAAAATTTGCGCCGCAAAAAACCAAATCAATGATAATCACCAGAAAATTGAAATTTGACTCCCCGGTCCTGACCATGGGTGGGATCGACATTGAGATGTGTCCAGAAATTAAGATTCTTGGCCTTACGATAGACAACAAACTGACATTTAATACCCATATGTCCAGTGTCTGTCGTAGGGCTACAGTTATTTACAAACAACTGGAAAGGGCCGCCAAAGTTAGCTGGGGATTGAACCCCGAGGTGACCAGAACGATTTACACAGCAGTTATCGAGCCCATCATCAAGTATGCGGCATGTGCGTGGGCACCGGCGAGCAAAAAGCAATCAGCAGTGCGGCTGCTAAACGCTACACAACGGGGCTTCACCCGGAAAATTACCAAGGCGTATAGAACCGTATCACTAAACTCGACCCTAATACTCGCTGGGCTGCTTCCACTCGACATTAGAGTCAGGGAAACGGCCTCTCTTTTTGAAATAAAGAAGGGGTACTCCCAGCGAGTGATAGGAGACAGAGAAATAGAAACACCTATTGAGCATACGCATATGGTGCATCCGGCTAAACAGACTATGTGGCCCTACCGCTGTCTGGCGGACGGAGCAGAGCTGGCTGTAGAAATTGACAAAGGAATCGACATATTTACAGATGGGAGTAAGATTGAAGGGAAAGTTGGTGCAGCGCTCTCTCTATGGAAGGAAGGCGTAGAAAGGAAGTCTATAAAATTAAAATTAGAGCCATTCTGCTCCGTCTACCAGGCAGAGCTACTTGCAATCTGCAAAGCTACTGAAATAGCCAGAAGTAGCGATGCGTCTAGAGTCCACATTTACAGTGACTCCAGGGCAGCCCTAGACACCATAGCCGGCGGACGTTCCCTTCACAACCTAGCTTGTAAAATATATAACAACCTACAGATATTAAAAACCACCAAAATAATAAACCTATTTTGGGTAAAAGCACACGAAGGATTGGAAGGCAACGAACGCGCGGACTCGCTCGCCAAAGACGCCGCACTTCATCTTAAGGTGAAGCCCCACTACGACCAATGCCCGGTTTCATTCGTGAAGCATCAGATTCGGACTGATTCGCTTCACGAATGGAATCAGAGATACTCCACTGAGCAGACAGCCGCGGTCACTAAAACTTTCCTGCCAGATGCAGTCGGAGCCTACCGCATAGTTAAAAAAGTTGGCATCTCAAAAATAATGACTCAGGTTCTAACCGGTCACGGTGGATTCTCGGAATACCTTCACCGATTCCACTGCAAGACAAGCCCGTCATGCCCCTGTGACCCAGCCAAAGACGAAAGCATCCTCCACGCAATAACAGAATGCCCAATATTCGGAAAGGAGCGGATGGATCTGGAGTTGATGACAGGGACATCAATTGTGACAAACAATTTAAAACAATTATTGGAAATAGACGAAATTAGGACACCTTTTATACAGTATTGCATAAAAATAGCAAATAAATTAATAGACAAAAACAAATAAAACTATAACACAAATAGCATACAAAATTAAAAGAAGCATTAATAAAACAATGAAATATAAAGACTCAGACCTTTCTCATGTCCGAGGCCAAACAGAAATTTATAATAAAAAAAAAAAAAAAAAAAAAAAAAACCTAACCTAACCTAACCTAACCTAACCTAACCTAACCTAACCTAACCTAACCTAACCTAACCTAACCTAACCTAACCTAACCTAACCTAACCTTTTTTTTTTTTTTTTTTTTTTTTTTTTTTTATGGCCGTAAAAAATGCCTAACGCACACCTCCAGCACCCGGGGCAGACGCTGGAGGTAGTGTGGGACCTGCCCCCACTAAAAAATCGGCCGTGTACCTACTACTGCCGCCTGCACACGGATAGGCCGCCGGAATTAGCTACTTCTTCGGCGAACCTACCCAGCGGCATAGCCCCATCGGGCATTCCTGCTCCTGCGGCGTCCTGGGTACACACAGAACGCCGCCATCGCGAAAGGCCGCGAGCGTGGGAAACTTCCCCGTCCATCACGCCCACAGCCCCACCAAACGACGTCACGCGCGAATGCGCCTCGACGTCGCCCGGTTCGCCAGCGACGGGGCAGACTATCCCCGCCGCCTCCCCCCACGAGATGAAGTTCCCGCAGGAGGGTGCGACCGCGTCCTGGACCCCCTGGCGCGCAACGCATCCGGTACCCCTATCACTGACGACAGGGGCGAGGAGCGAGCACGTCTAAGGGAGTCCGTTAGGTGGAGGGTGGAGAGGCTTGAGAAGGCGCCTCGTCTTCACCCTCCTCCATCCGCACCGGAGCCTGGGTGCTGAGGTCGGCCGCAGCTCGGCCCGTCCCCGAGGGCGGCTTGACAGCCTTGGGGGGCTTTGCAGCCTTGGGGGGCTTGCAGCCTGCCCTTCCCATCATGTGGTCGGCGGGCTGGTTGCCCGCCGCGCACACGGGGCAGTGGGGAGCGGCAGAACACGCCGCTGCCGTATGCCCCGGTTGACCGCAGCGGAAACAGAGTCCGCTGCAGTCTAGGCTGCTGGTACATTGAGGGCGCAGGTGCCCTGCGCCCATGCACCTGTAGCACCTCGCGGGCCTCGCCTCGAGGATGATGATCCTCGCGGCAGAGACACCTACGAGGAGCCGCCCCACCTCTGCCAAAACTTTGGCCGCGGCGACGGGGCACCGCGCCCACGCTGCACCAACTCCGCCGGGGCCGGGGCGGATCGCGCCGACCTTCACGGTTCCGGGAGAGCACTGAGCCTTCTGCTCTATTGCCTCCCGGACCTCCTCAGACGTCACGGAGTCGTCCAGGCCAGAGATGCGCAACTCCGCGCACTTCATCGGCCTGGCGACTCTCACGCCTTCCTCGCCACCCGCGAGACGCCGGAGCGTTTCCGCCACTAGGTCGGCCTTTTTAGCGCCCTCCGCCCCTGGAACTTCAAGAAGCCGGGCCCCGGTCTGTGAGCGGCGGAACCTCACCTCTACGCCCCCAGCCGCTAAGAGAGCGGCCTTCGCATTGCTAAAGAGGCTGGCGTAGGTAACGCCTCTACTCTCCGCCTCTGGCGACACCGTCACAAGGACGGCGGCCGTTTTCGGCGGAGACAGCTTCGGCCTCTTCCTGCCTCTTTTAGCCGGAGCGGCCTCCTGCGAAGAGGGGGCGGCAGCGACTTCCTGCACAGAGGGCTCAGCGGCTCTCTATTTCTTCCGGCGCTGCGATTTCTTGCTCCTTGCCGTTTGCCATTCCTCACAAGAGGTGGCAGTGGCGGGAGCAGGCGCAGGCGCCGGGTGATGGACCTGAGCCGCTGGGGCGCATGAAGCATCCACAACGGCTCCTCTCGGCGCACGCTGCGGCGGGGGTTTGGGATCTCCCCTCCGCGGCCGCACACCTTGCTCAACCGGTCTTGAGGCAGCCGCTGCTGCAAAAGACCCGGCCCGTCCCCCTGTACGGGGTGGTGGCGGCCCCATTGGTGGCCCCTGAGAAGGCTTCGGCTTGGGCACTGCGAGCGGCGGCCGACAGCTCGGCTCCGGGGGCAGACGCGCCTTGATGCCCTCAAGGTGCGCGTTCATGAGGCTCCCGAAAAGTATTGTGAGCTGTCTCATTTGCGCCTCCGTGAAGGAGTCGCCAGACGACAGCTCTCTGGTTTGGGCTGGCACATTCAGGTCAGAACCTGTTGGCACAGCGTCCCCCCTGGCCGGGACAGAACCGACGGCCTTGATGGATTTAACTTCGGCCCGCAACTGCGTAAGCTCGGCGCGGAGCGCCTTAACTTCAGCCTCTAAGCGGGAGCTATTGGCCCGCAACTCCACGCAACGATCAGAGAATGTGTCCACCACCTGCTTTAGGACGGAGGCTGACTCCTTCAAGCCTTTTGCGAAGGTGCCCTTTAGATTTTTACTCTTGGCTGCCACCTTCGCAATGACCGCTATTGAAGCAGTCGCCGATTCTACGAGCTCCGTCACGGTTTTCGGGGCACTTACCCCTCCCGACGAGTGGAGCCCGTCCATAAGTTGCTGGACTTCGTCCTCAGCGACTAATTCTCCATCTGTGCGGCCCCGGTTATAGGCCTCCCGCCTAGAAAAAACGCCACTCGTTGTTGCGACCGGCGTTTTTTTTTTAGCAGCCGTCTTTGCAGGGGGTGTCTGCGGCCGAGCAAATCTGGCCACAGATCCCCCTCTTTGGGATGAGTGAATCTTTCTGGGGACTCCGAGGTCAACCTCAGGAAGGTTCTCACCGTCTCCAGGGGAAGCACCGCGCTTCTGCTGTCGAGCGCGGCATTCATCAGCCGACAGCGCGTCTGGACCGATGCCTGATCCACCCACCAACTGCTCCATATCGCTCACCACTGAGCTGAGCGAGGATTCCGAGCCGAACCGGCCCGAGCGCAGCAAACTCTCCAGCGACGCAGAGGTCACCGAAGTCCTCGAACCGCCCAGCCGGCCGGAATCGGCCGCTTCTGAGGGCAAACTACCGGCGCTCCTTCGCCTTACTTCTTCCACATCTTTCTCCTTCTCCCTCTCCTTCTCCTTCTCCAGTAGCGTTACGCTCCTCTTGTTGAACATATTTTTTAATTTACTGTTATCCATATTGAATCCCACGAGTATGGGGGAAATAAAGGTCCACCCGGGCAGTGCCCCCTGTACCCGGGTAAGCGTAAATTTGTATCCCAACTGGGGGGTCCGCAGGTGCCCCAGCTGGGGGTAGCGCTTGGAACCGAACATCCCATCGGCCATGCATCCTCTGGTCACGCTCCGCAACACAGGATTCGGGGATTTTTTATAGAGGTTGTCATCCTCGCGGCCCAGGCGACCAAGCCAAGACCCTCGTTCCCGTTCAAAGCCGTAAGACATGTCTACGACACTCCTACTAGGGATTACGATATTCCGACGGTGGCAGAAAGATGATCTCCCCGCCCGCTCGACGGCAGTGTGAGTGCACGTCAAGCCCGTCCTCCGGGCAGCCCAGGGATGGGCCACCCCCTACTCTGCCAGAACATTAGCCGTGTGACGGTGGTTTCGCGAAAAGCCGCGAATCCACCGGCACACGTTGCCCAGGGTGCACCACGAGGAGGTTTTCCGGCACTTAGCACCCCAACCTAACCTAACCTAACCTAACCTAACCTAACCTAACCTAACCTAACCTAACCTAACCTAACCTAACCTAACCTAACCTAACCTAACCTAACCTAACCTAACCTAACCTAACCTAACCTAACCTAACCTAACCTAACCTACCCTTGATCCCTGGTCGCTTATAATTGACGTTTTCCCCGGAAAATAGTGGAAAAACCTTCAAAAATTCCCTAATTTTTTGAATTTTTTCTACGAACACTGATCCCGTTCTAAACGTCATCCTGTAGCACTCGGCGAGACGCATCTCTGGACACCTCGTTTGTTATCCTCCGCCACCTGGAAATCAAAAAATTCATATACCTACTTGTTTGTTTCCTCTAAAATCCACCTATACCCTAACAAAACATTGAATTTTAGTTATAATTTTTAAGGTTTTTTGAATTTTATTTAGGTTTTTTGTTTTATAGGTATTGATATTAGGGTCGTTTTGTATTCCGGGAGCTAGCGCGCACCCCGTGCTAACAAATTTTTTGACATTTTTTTAATATTTTTTGACTTTTTAATTTAATTACGATTAAATTTTGACAATTTTTGACTTTGAACAAGTCTGCTTACTCAGCACTCGGTCTAGGGTGAATTTTTTGTTTCGTAAGAGGTACCTTGCCGTGCCAACTACCTACCCTTGATCCCTGGTCGCTTATAATTGACGTTTTCCCCGGAAAATAGTGGAAAAACCTTCAAAAATTCCCTAATTTTTCGGTTTTTTGAAGATTTTTTGAATTTTTTCTACGAACACTGATCCCGTTCTAAACGTCATCCTGTAGCACTCGGCGAGACGCATCTCTGGACACCTCGTTTGTTATCCTCCGCCACCTGGAAATCAAAAAATTCATATACCTACTTGTTTGTTTCCTCTAAAATCCACCTATACCCTAACAAAACATTGAATTTTAGTTATAATTTTTAAGGTTTTTTGAATTTTATTTAGGTTTTTTGTTCTATAGGTATTGATATTAGGGTCGTTTTGTATTCCGGGAGCTAGCGCGCACCCCGTGCTAACAAATTTTTTGACATTTTTTGAATATTTTTTGACTTTTTAATTTAATTACGATTAAATTTTGACAATTTTTGACTTTGAACAAGTCTGCTTACTCAGCACTCGGTCTAGGGTGAATTTTTTGTTTCGTAAGAGGTACCTTGCCATGCCAACTACCTACCCTTGATCCCTGGTCGCTTATAATTGACGTTTTTCCCGGAAAATAGTGGAAAAACCTTCAAAAATTCCCTAATTTTTCGGTTTTTTGAAGATTTTTTGAATTTTTTCTACGAACACTGATCCCGTTCTAAACGTCATCCTGTAGCACTCGGCGAGACGCATCTCTGGACACCTCGTTTGTTATCCTCCGCCACCTGGAAATCAAAAAATTCATATACCTACTTGTTTGTTTCCTCTAAAATCCACCTATACCCTAACAAAACATTGAATTTTAGTTATAATTTTTAAGGTTTTTTGAATTTTATTTAGGTTTTTTGTTCTATAGGTATTGATATTAGGGTCGTTTTGTATTCCGGGAGCTAGCGCGCACCCCGTGCTAACAAATTTTTTGACATTTTTTGAATATTTTTTGACTTTTTAATTTAATTACGATTAAATTTTGACAATTTTTGACTTTGAACAAGTCTGCTTACTCAGCACTCGGTCTAGGGTGAATTTTTTGTTTCGTAAGAGGTACCTTGCCGTGCCAACTACCTACCCTTGATCCCTGGTCGCTTATAATTGACGTTTTTCCCGGAAAATAGTGGAAAAACCTTCAAAAATTCCCTAATTTTTCGGTTTTTTGAAGATTTTTTGAATTTTTTCTACGAACACTGATCCCGTTCTAAACGTCATCCTGTAGCACTCGGCGAGACGCATCTCTGGACACCTCGTTTGTTATCCTCCGCCACCTGGAAATCAAAAAATTCATATACCTACTTGTTTGTTTCCTCTAAAATCCACCTATACCCTAACAAAACATTGAATTTTAGTTATAATTTTTAAGGTTTTTTGAATTTTATTTAGGTTTTTTGTTCTATAGGTATTGATATTAGGGTCTTTTTGTATTCCGGGAGCTAGCGCGCACCCCGTGCTAACAAATTTTTTGACATTTTTTGAATATTTTTTGACTTTTTAATTTAATTACGATTAAATTTTGACAATTTTTGACTTTGAACAAGTCTGCTTACTCAGCACTCGGTCTAGGGTGAATTTTTTGTTTCGTAAGAGGTACCTTGCCGTGCTAACTACCTACCCTTGATCCCTGGTCGCTTATAATTGACGTTTTCCCCGGAAAATAGTGGAAAAACCTTCAAAAATTCCCTAATTTTTCGGATTTTGAAGATTTTTTGAATTTTTTCTACGAACACTGATCCCGTTCTAAACGTCATCCTGTAGCACTCGGCGAGACGCATCTCTGGACACCTCGTTTGTTATCCTCCGCCACCTGGAAATCAAAAAATTCATATACCTACTTGTTTGTTTCCTCTAAAATCCACCTATACCCTAACAAAACATTGAATTTTAGTTATAATTTTTAAGGTTTTTTGAATTTTATTTAGGTTTTTTGTTCTATAGGTATTGATATTAGGGTCGTTTTGTATTCCGGGAGCTAGCGCGCACCCCGTGCTAACAAATTTTTTGACATTTTTTGAATATTTTTTGACTTTTTAATTTAATTACGATTAAATTTTGACAATTTTTGACTTTGAACAAGTCTGCTTACTCAGCACTCGGTCTAGGGAAAATTTTTTGTTTCGTAAGAGGTACCTTGCCGTGCCAACTACCTACCCTTGATCCCTGGTCGCTTATAATTGACGTTTTCCCCGGAAAATAGTGGAAAAACCTTCAAAAATTCCCTAATTTTTCGGTTTTTTGAAGATTTTTCCTGTAGCACTCGGCGAGACGCATCTCTGGACACCTCGTTTGTTATCCTCCGCCACCTGGAAATCAAAAAATTCATATACCTACTTGTTTGTTTCCTCTAAAATCCACCTATACCCTAACAAAACATTGAATTTTAGTTATAATTTTTAAGGTTTTTTGAATTTTATTTAGGTTTTTTGTTCTATAGGTATTGATATTAGGGTCGTTTTGTATTCCGGGAGCTAGCGCGCACCCCGTGCTAACAAATTTTTTGACATTTTTTGAATATTTTTTGACTTTTTAATTTAATTACGATTAAATTTTGACAATTTTTGACTTTGAACAAGTCTGCTTACTCAGCACTCGGTCTAGGGTGAATTTTTTGTTTCGTAAGAGGTACCTTGCCGTGCCAACTACCTACCCTTGATCCCTGGTCGCTTATAATTGACGTTTTCCCCGGAAAATAGTGGAAAAACCTTCAAAAATTCCCTAATTTTTCGGTTTTTTGAAGATTTTTTGAATTTTTTCTACGAACACTGATCCCGTTCTAAACGTCATCCTGTAGCACTCGGCGAGACGCATCTCTGGACACCTCGTTTGTTATCCTCCGCCACCTGGAAATCAAAAAATTCATATACCTACTTGTTTGTTTCCTCTAAAATCCACCTATACCCTAACAAAACATTGAATTTTAGTTATAATTTTTAAGGTTTTTTGAATTTTATTTAGGTTTTTTGTTCTATAGGTATTGATATTAGGGTCTTTTTGTATTCCGGGAGCTAGCGCGCACCCCGTGCTAACAAATTTTTTGACATTTTTTGAATATTTTTTGACTTTTTAATTTAATTACGATTAAATTTTGTCCATTTTTGACTTTGAACAAGTCTGCTTACTCAGCACTCGGTCTAGGGTGAATTTTTTGTTTCGTAAGAGGTACCTTGCCGTGCCAACTACCTACCCTTGATCCCTGGTCGCTTATAATTGACGTTTTCCCCGGAAAATAGTGGAAAAACCTTCAAAAATTCCCTAATTTTTTGAATTTTTTCTACGAACACTGATCCCGTTCTAAACGTCATCCTGTAGCACTCGGCGAGACGCATCTCTGGACACCTCGTTTGTTATCCTCCGCCACCTGGAAATCAAAAAATTCATATACCTACTTGTTTGTTTCCTCTAAAATCCACCTATACCCTAACAAAACATTGAATTTTAGTTATAATTTTTAAGGTTTTTTGAATTTTATTTAGGTTTTTTGTTCTATAGGTATTGATATTAGGATCGTTTTGTATTCCGGGAGCTAGCGCGCACCCCGTGCTAACAAATTTTTTGACATTTTTTGAATATTTTTTGACTTTTTAATTTAATTACGATTAAATTTTGACAATTTTTGACTTTGAACAAGTCTGCTTACTCAGCACTCGGTCTAGGGTGAATTTTTTGTTTCGTAAGAGGTACCTTGCCGTGCCAACTACCTACCCTTGATCCCTGGTCGCTTATAATTGACGTTTTTCCCGGAAAATAGTGGAAAAACCTTCAAAAATTCCCTAATTTTTTGAATTTTTTCTACGAACACTGATCCCGTTCTAAACGTCATCCTGTAGCACTCGGCGAGACGCATCTCTGGACACCTCGTTTGTTATCCTCCGCCACCTGGAAATCAAAAAATTCATATACCTACTTGTTTGTTTCCTCTAAAATCCACCTATACCCTAACAAAACATTGAATTTTAGTTATAATTTTTAAGGTTTTTTGAATTTTATTTAGGTTTTTTGTTCTATAGGTATTGATATTAGGGTCTTTTTGTATTCCGGGAGCTAGCGCGCACCCCGTGCTAACAAATTTTTTGACATTTTTTGAATATTTTTTGACTTTTTAATTTAATTACGATTAAATTTTGACAATTTTTGACTTTGAACAAGTCTGCTTACTCAGCACTCGGTCTAGGGTGAATTTTTTGTTTCGTAAGAGGTACCTTGCCGTGCTAACTACCTACCCTTGATCCCTGGTCGCTTATAATTGACGTTTTCCCCGGAAAATAGTGGAAAAACCTTCAAAAATTCCCTAATTTTTCGGATTTTGAAGATTTTTTGAATTTTTTCTACGAACACTGATCCCGTTCTAAACGTCATCCTGTAGCACTCGGCGAGACGCATCTCTGGACACCTCGTTTGTTATCCTCCGCCACCTGGAAATCAAAAAATTCATATACCTACTTGTTTGTTTCCTCTAAAATCCACCTATACCCTAACAAAACATTGAATTTTAGTTATAATTTTTAAGGTTTTTTGAATTTTATTTAGGTTTTTTGTTCTATAGGTATTGATATTAGGGTCTTTTTGTATTCCGGGAGCTAGCGCGCACCCCGTGCTAACAAATTTTTTGACATTTTTTGAATATTTTTTGACTTTTTAATTTAATTACGATTAAATTTTGACAATTTTTGACTTTGAACAAGTCTGCTTACTCAGCACTCGGTCTAGGGTGAATTTTTTGTTTCGTAAGAGGTACCTTGCCGTGCCAACTACCTACCCTTGATCCCTGGTCGCTTATAATTGACGTTTTTCCCGGAAAATAGTGGAAAAACCTTCAAAAATTCCCTAATTTTACGGTTTTTTGAAGATTTTTCCTGTAGCACTCGGCGAGACGCATCTCTGGACACCTCGTTTGTTATCCTCCGCCACCTGGAAATCAAAAAATTCATATACCTACTTGTTTGTTTCCTCTAAAATCCACCTATACCCTAACAAAACATTGAATTTTAGTTATAATTTTTGAGGTTTTTTGAATTTTATTTAGGTTTTTTGTTCTATAGGTATTGATATTAGGGTCGTTTTGTATTCCGGGAGCTAGCGCGCACCCCGTGCTAACAAATTTTTTGACATTTTTTGAATATTTTTTGACTTTTTAATTTAATTACGATTAAATTTTGACAATTTTTGACTTTGAACAAGTCTGCTTACTCAGCACTCGGTCTAGGGTGAATTTTTTGTTTCGTAAGAGGTACCTTGCCGTGCCAACTACCTACCCTTGATCCCTGGTCGCTTATAATTGACGTTTTCCCCGGAAAATAGTGGAAAAACCTTCAAAAATTCCCTAATTTTTCGGATTTTGAAGATTTTTTGAATTTTTTCTACGAACACTGATCCCGTTCTAAACGTCATCCTGTAGCACTCGGCGAGACGCATCTCTGGACACCTCGTTTGTTATCCTCCGCCACCTGGAAATCAAAAAATTCATATACCTACTTGTTTGTTTCCTCTAAAATCCACCTATACCCTAACAAAACATTGAATTTTAGTTATAATTTTTAAGGTTTTTTGAATTTTATTTAGGTTTTTTGTTCTATAGGTATTGATATTAGGGTCTTTTTGTATTCCGGGAGCTAGCGCGCACCCCGTGCTAACAAATTTTTTGACATTTTTTGAATATTTTTTGACTTTTTAATTTAATTACGATTAAATTTTGACAATTTTTGACTTTGAACAAGTCTGCTTACTCAGCACTCGGTCTAGGGTGAATTTTTTGTTTCGTAAGAGGTACCTTGCCGTGCCAACTACCTACCCTTGATCCCTGGTCGCTTATAATTGACGTTTTCCCCGGAAAATAGTGGAAAAACCTTCAAAAATTCCCTAATTTTTCGGTTTTTTGAAGATTTTTCCTGTAGCACTCGGCGAGACGCATCTCTGGACACCTCGTTTGTTATCCTCCGCCACCTGGAAATCAAAAAATTCATATACCTACTTGTTTGTTTCCTCTAAAATCCACCTATACCCTAACAAAACATTGAATTTTAGTTATAATTTTTAAGGTTTTTTGAATTTTATTTAGGTTTTTTGTTCTATAGGTATTGATATTAGGGTCGTTTTGTATTCCGGGAGAAATACAAAATGTCAAATTTTTTGACATTTTTTGAATATTTTTTGACTTTTTAATTTAATTACGATTAAATTTTGACAATTTTTGACTTTGAACAAGTCTGCTTACTCAGCACTCGGTCTAGGGTGAATTTTTTGTTTCGTAAGAGGTACCTTGCCGTGCCAACTACCTACCCTTGATCCCTGGTCGCTTATAATTGACGTTTTCCCCGGAAAATAGTGGAAAAACCTTCAAAAATTCCCTAATTTTTCGGTTTTTTGAAGATTTTTTGAATTTTTTCTACGAACACTGATCCCGTTCTAAACGTCATCCTGTAGCACTCGGCGAGACGCATCTCTGGACACCTCGTTTGTTATCCTCCGCCACCTGGAAATCAAAAAATTCATATACCTACTTGTTTGTTTCCTCTAAAATCCACCTATACCCTAACAAAACATTGAATTTTAGTTATAATTTTTAAGGTTTTTTGAATTTTATTTAGGTTTTTTGTTCTATAGGTATTGATATTAGGGTCTTTTTGTATTCCGGGAGCTAGCGCGCACCCCGTGCTAACAAATTTTTTGACATTTTTTGAATATTTTTTGACTTTTTAATTTAATTACGATTAAATTTTGTCCATTTTTGACTTTGAACAAGTCTGCTTACTCAGCACTCGGTCTAGGGTGAATTTTTTGTTTCGTAAGAGGTACCTTGCCGTGCCAACTACCTACCCTTGATCCCTGGTCGCTTATAATTGACGTTTTCCCCGGAAAATAGTGGAAAAACCTTCAAAAATTCCCTAATTTTTTGAATTTTTTCTACGAACACTGATCCCGTTCTAAACGTCATCCTGTAGCACTCGGCGAGACGCATCTCTGGACACCTCGTTTGTTATCCTCCGCCACCTGGAAATCAAAAAATTCATATACCTACTTGTTTGTTTCCTCTAAAATCCACCTATACCCTAACAAAACATTGAATTTTAGTTATAATTTTTAAGGTTTTTTGAATTTTATTTAGGTTTTTTGTTCTATAGGTATTGATATTAGGATCGTTTTGTATTCCGGGAGCTAGCGCGCACCCCGTGCTAACAAATTTTTTGACATTTTTTGAATATTTTTTGACTTTTTAATTTAATTACGATTAAATTTTGACAATTTTTGACTTTGAACAAGTCTGCTTACTCAGCACTCGGTCTAGGGTGAATTTTTTGTTTCGTAAGAGGTACCTTGCCGTGCCAACTACCTACCCTTGATCCCTGGTCGCTTATAATTGACGTTTTTCCCGGAAAATAGTGGAAAAACCTTCAAAAATTCCCTAATTTTTTGAATTTTTTCTACGAACACTGATCCCGTTCTAAACGTCATCCTGTAGCACTCGGCGAGATGCATCTCTGGACACCTCGTTTGTTATCCTCCGCCACCTGGAAATCAAAAAATTCATATACCTACTTGTTTGTTTCCTCTAAAATCCACCTATACCCTAACAAAACATTGAATTTTAGTTATAATTTTTAAGGTTTTTTGAATTTTATTTAGGTTTTTTGTTCTATAGGTATTGATATTAGGGTCTTTTTGTATTCCGGGAGCTAGCGCGCACCCCGTGCTAACAATTTTTTTGACATTTTTTGAATATTTTTTGACTTTTTAATTTAATTACGATTAAATTTTGACAATTTTTGACTTTGAACAAGTCTGCTTACTCAGCACTCGGTCTAGGGTGAATTTTTTGTTTCGTAAGAGGTACCTTGCCGTGCCAACTACCTACCCTTGATCCCTGGTCGCTTATAATTGACGTTTTCCCCGGAAAATAGTGGAAAAACCTTCAAAAATTTCCTAATTTTTCGGATTTTGAAGATTTTTTGAATTTTTTCTACGAACACTGATCCCGTTCTAAACGTCATCCTGTAGCACTCGGCGAGACGCATCTCTGGACACCTCGTTTGTTATCCTCCGCCACCTGGAAATCAAAAAATTCATATACCTACTTGTTTGTTTCCTCTAAAATCCACCTATACCCTAACAAAACATTGAATTTTAGTTATAATTTTTAAGGTTTTTTGAATTTTATTTAGGTTTTTTGTTCTATAGGTATTGATATTAGGGTCGTTTTGTATTCCGGGAGCTAGCGCGCACCCCGTGCTAACAAATTTTTTGACATTTTTTGAATATTTTTTGACTTTTTAATTTAATTACGATTAAATTTTGACAATTTTTGACTTTGAACAAGTCTGCTTATTCAGCACTCGGTCTAGGGAAAATTTTTTGTTTCGTTAGAGGTACCTTGCCGTGCCAACTACCTACCCTTGATCCCTGGTCGCTTATAATTGACGTTTTCCCCGGAAAATAGTGGAAAAACCTTCAAAAATTCCCTAATTTTTCGGTTTTTTGAAGATTTTTTGAATTTTTTCTACGAACACTGATCCCGTTCTAAACGTCATCCTGTAGCACTCGGCGAGACGCATCTCTGGACACCTCGTTTGTTATCCTCCGCCACCTGGAAATCAAAAAATTCATATACCTACTTGTTTGTTTCCTCTAAAATCCACCTATACCCTAACAAAACATTGAATTTTAGTTATAATTTTTGAGGTTTTTTGAATTTTATTTAGGTTTTTTGTTCTATAGGTATTGATATTAGGGTCTTTTTGTATTCCGGGAGCTAGCGCGCACCCCGTGCTAACAAATTTTTTGACATTTTTTGAATATTTTTTGACTTTTTAATTTAATTACGATTAAATTTTGACAATTTTTGACTTTGAACAAGTCTGCTTACTCAGCACTCGGTCTAGGGTGAATTTTTTGTTTCGTAAGAGGTACCTTGCCGTGCCAACTACCTACCCTTGATCCCTGGTCGCTTATAATTGACGTTTTCCCCGGAAAATAGTGGAAAAACCTTCAAAAATTCCCTAATTTTTTGAATTTTTTCTACGAACACTGATCCCGTTCTAAACGTCATCCTGTAGCACTCGGCGAGACGCATCTCTGGACACCTCGTTTGTTATCCTCCGCCACCTGGAAATCAAAAAATTCATATACCTACTTGTTTGTTTCCTCTAAAATCCACCTATACCCTAACAAAACATTGAATTTTAGTTATAATTTTTAAGGTTTTTTGAATTTTATTTAGGTTTTTTGTTCTATAGGTATTGATATTAGGATCGTTTTGTATTCCGGGAGCTAGCGCGCACCCCGTGCTAACAAATTTTTTGACATTTTTTGAATATTTTTTGACTTTTTAATTTAATTACGATTAAATTTTGACAATTTTTGACTTTGAACAAGTCTGCTTACTCAGCACTCGGTCTAGGGTGAATTTTTTGTTTCGTAAGAGGTACCTTGCCGTGCCAACTACCTACCCTTGATCCCTGGTCGCTTATAATTGACGTTTTTCCCGGAAAATAGTGGAAAAACCTTCAAAAATTCCCTAATTTTTTGAATTTTTTCTACGAACACTGATCCCGTTCTAAACGTCATCCTGTAGCACTCGGCGAGACGCATCTCTGGACACCTCGTTTGTTATCCTCCGCCACCTGGAAATCAAAAAATTCATATACCTACTTGTTTGTTTCCTCTAAAATCCACCTATACCCTAACAAAACATTGAATTTTAGTTATAATTTTTAAGGTTTTTTGAATTTTATTTAGGTTTTTTGTTCTATAGGTATTGATATTAGGGTCTTTTTGTATTCCGGGAGCTAGCGCGCACCCCGTGCTAACAAATTTTTTGACATTTTTTGAATATTTTTTGACTTTTTAATTTAATTACGATTAAATTTTGACAATTTTTGACTTTGAACAAGTCTGCTTACTCAGCACTCGGTCTAGGGTGAATTTTTTGTTTCGTAAGAGGTACCTTGCCGTGCCAACTACCTACCCTTGATCCCTGGTCGCTTATAATTGACGTTTTTCCCGGAAAATAGTGGAAAAACCTTCAAAAATTCCCTAATTTTTCGGTTTTTTGAAGATTTTTTGAATTTTTTCTACGAACACTGATCCCGTTCTAAACGTCATCCTGTAGCACTCGGCGAGACGCATCTCTGGACACCTCGTTTGTTATCCTCCGCCACCTGGAAATCAAAAAATTCATATACCTACTTGTTTGTTTCCTCTAAAATCCACCTATACCCTAACAAAACATTGAATTTTAGTTATAATTTTTAAGGTTTTTTGAATTTTATTTAGGTTTTTTGTTCTATAGGTATTGATATTAGGGTCGTTTTGTATTCCGGGAGCTAGCGCGCACCCCGTGCTAACAATTTTTTTGACATTTTTTGAATATTTTTTGACTTTTTAATTTAATTACGATTAAATTTTGACAATTTTTGACTTTGAACAAGTCTGCTTACTCAGCACTCGGTCTAGGGAAAATTTTTTGTTTCGTAAGAGGTACCTTGCCGTGCCAACTACCTACCCTTGATCCCTGGTCGCTTATAATTGACGTTTTCCCCGGAAAATAGTGGAAAAACCTTCAAAAATTCCCTAATTTTTCGGTTTTTTGAAGATTTTTTGAATTTTTTCTACGAACACTGATCCCGTTCTAAACGTCATCCTGTAGCACTCGGCGAGACGCATCTCTGGACACCTCGTTTGTTATCCTCCGCCACCTGGAAATCAAAAAATTCATATACCTACTTGTTTGTTTCCTCTAAAATCCACCTATACCCTAACAAAACATTGAATTTTAGTTATAATTTTTAAGGTTTTTTGAATTTTATTTAGGTTTTTTGTTCTATAGGTATTGATATTAGGGTCTTTTTGTATTCCGGGAGCTAGCGCGCACCCCGTGCTAACAAATTTTTTGACATTTTTTGAATATTTTTTGACTTTTTAATTTAATTACGATTAAATTTTGACAATTTTTGACTTTGAACAAGTCTGCTTACTCAGCACTCGGTCTAGGGTGAATTTTTTGTTTCGTAAGAGGTACCTTGCCGTGCCAACTACCTACCCTTGATCCCTGGTCGCTTATAATTGACGTTTTTCCCGGAAAATAGTGGAAAAACCTTCAAAAATTCCCTAATTTTTCGGTTTTTTGAAGATTTTTTGAATTTTTTCTACGAACACTGATCCCGTTCTAAACGTCATCCTGTAGCACTCGGCGAGACGCATCTCTGGACACCTCGTTTGTTATCCTCCGCCACCTGGAAATCAAAAAATTCATATACCTACTTGTTTGTTTCCTCTAAAATCCACCTATACCCTAACAAAACATTGAATTTTAGTTATAATTTTTAAGGTTTTTTGAATTTTATTTAGGTTTTTTGTTCTATAGGTATTGATATTAGGGTCGTTTTGTATTCCGGGAGCTAGCGCGCACCCCGTGCTAACAAATTTTTTGACATTTTTTGAATATTTTTTGACTTTTTAATTTAATTACGATTAAATTTTGACAATTTTTGACTTTGAACAAGTCTGCTTACTCAGCACTCGGTCTAGGGAAAATTTTTTGTTTCGTAAGAGGTACCTTGCCGTGCCAACTACCTACCCTTGATCCCTGGTCGCTTATAATTGACGTTTTCCCCGGAAAATAGTGGAAAAACCTTCAAAAATTCCCTAATTTTTCGGTTTTTTGAAGATTTTTTGAATTTTTTCTACGAACACTGATCCCGTTCTAAACGTCATCCTGTAGCACTCGGCGAGACGCATCTCTGGACACCTCGTTTGTTATCCTCCGCCACCTGGAAATCAAAAAATTCATATACCTACTTGTTTGTTTCCTCTAAAATCCACCTATACCCTAACAAAACATTGAATTTTAGTTATAATTTTTAAGGTTTTTTGAATTTTATTTAGGTTTTTTGTTCTATAGGTATTGATATTAGGGTCGTTTTGTATTCCGGGAGCTAGCGCGCACCCCGTGCTAACAAATTTTTTGACATTTTTTGAATATTTTTTGACTTTTTAATTTAATTACGATTAAATTTTGACAATTTTTGACTTTGAACAAGTCTGCTTACTCAGCACTCGGTCTAGGGTGAATTTTTTGTTTCGTAAGAGGTACCTTGCCGTGCCAACTACCTACCCTTGATCCCTGGTCGCTTATAATTGACGTTTTCCCCGGAAAATAGTGGAAAAACCTTCAAAAATTCCCTAATTTTTTGAATTTTTTCTACGAACACTGATCCCGTTCTAAACGTCATCCTGTAGCACTCGGCGAGACGCATCTCTGGACACCTCGTTTGTTATCCTCCGCCACCTGGAAATCAAAAAATTCATATACCTACTTGTTTGTTTCCTCTAAAATCCACCTATACCCTAACAAAACATTGAATTTTAGTTATAATTTTTAAGGTTTTTTGAATTTTATTTAGGTTTTTTGTTCTATAGGTATTGATATTAGGGTCTTTTTGTATTCCGGGAGCTAGCGCGCACCCCGTGCTAACAAATTTTTTGACATTTTTTGAATATTTTTTGACTTTTTAATTTAATTACGATTAAATTTTGTCAATTTTTGACTTTGAACAAGTCTGCTTACTCAGCACTCGGTCTAGGGTGAATTTTTTGTTTCGTAAGAGGTACCTTGCCGTGCCAACTACCTACCCTTGATCCCTGGTCGCTTATAATTGACGTTTTCCCCGGAAAATAGTGGAAAAACCTTCAAAAATTCCCTAATTTTTCGGATTTTGAAGATTTTTTGAATTTTTTCTACGAACACTGATCCCGTTCTAAACGTCATCCTGTAGCACTCGGCGAGACGCATCTCTGGACACCTCGTTTGTTATCCTCCGCCACCTGGAAATCAAAAAATTCATATACCTACTTGTTTGTTTCCTCTAAAATCCACCTATACCCTAACAAAACATTGAATTTTAGTTATAATTTTTAAGGTTTTTTGAATTTTATTTAGGTTTTTTGTTCTATAGGTATTGATATTAGGGTCTTTTTGTATTCCGGGAGCTAGCGCGCACCCCGTGCTAACAAATTTTTTGACATTTTTTGAATATTTTTTGACTTTTTAATTTAATTACGATTAAATTTTGACAATTTTTGACTTTGAACAAGTCTGCTTACTCAGCACTCGGTCTAGGGTGAATTTTTTGTTTCGTAAGAGGTACCTTGCCGTGCCAACTACCTACCCTTGATCCCTGGTCGCTTATAATTGACGTTTTTCCCGGAAAATAGTGGAAAAACCTTCAAAAATTCCCTAATTTTTCGGTTTTTTGAAGATTTTTTGAATTTTTTCTACGAACACTGATCCCGTTCTAAACGTCATCCTGTAGCACTCGGCGAGACGCATCTCTGGACACCTCGTTTGTTATCCTCCGCCACCTGGAAATCAAAAAATTCATATACCTACTTGTTTGTTTCCTCTAAAATCCACCTATACCCTAACAAAACATTGAATTTTAGTTATAATTTTTAAGGTTTTTTGAATTTTATTTAGGTTTTTTGTTCTATAGGTATTGATATTAGGGTCGTTTTGTATTCCGGGAGCTAGCGCGCACCCCGTGCTAACAAATTTTTTGACATTTTTTGAATATTTTTTGACTTTTTAATTTAATTACGATTAAATTTTGACAATTTTTGACTTTGAACAAGTCTGCTTACTCAGCACTCGGTCTAGGGTGAATTTTTTGTTTCGTAAGAGGTACCTTGCCGTGCCAACTACCTACCCTTGATCCCTGGTCGCTTATAATTGACGTTTTCCCCGGAAAATAGTGGAAAAACCTTCAAAAATTCCCTAATTTTTCGGTTTTTTGAAGATTTTTTGAATTTTTTCTACGAACACTGATCCCGTTCTAAACGTCATCCTGTAGCACTCGGCGAGACGCATCTCTGGACACCTCGTTTGTTATCCTCCGCCACCTGGAAATCAAAAAATTCATATACCTACTTGTTTGTTTCCTCTAAAATCCACCTATACCCTCACAAAACATTGAATTTTAGTTATAATTTTTAAGGTTTTTTGAATTTTATTTAGGTTTTTTGTTCTATAGGTATTGATATTAGGGTCGTTTTGTATTCCGGGAGCTAGCGCGCACCCCGTGCTAACAAATTTTTTGACATTTTTTGAATATTTTTTGACTTTTTAATTTAATTACGATTAAATTTTGACAATTTTTGACTTTGAACAAGTCTGCTTACTCAGCACTCGGTCTAGGGTGAATTTTTTGTTTCGTAAGAGGTACCTTGCCGTGCCAACTACCTACCCTTGATCCCTGGTCGCTTATAATTGACGTTTTCCCCGGAAAATAGTGGAAAAACCTTCAAAAATTCCCTAATTTTTTGAATTTTTTCTACGAACACTGATCCCGTTCTAAACGTCATCCTGTAGCACTCGGCGAGACGCATCTCTGGACACCTCGTTTGTTATCCTCCGCCACCTGGAAATCAAAAAATTCATATACCTACTTGTTTGTTTCCTCTAAAATCCACCTATACCCTAACAAAACATTGAATTTTAGTTATAATTTTTAAGGTTTTTTGAATTTTATTTAGGTTTTTTGTTCTATAGGTATTGATATTAGGGTCTTTTTGTATTCCGGGAGCTAGCGCGCACCCCGTGCTAACAAATTTTTTGACATTTTTTGAATATTTTTTGACTTTTTAATTTAATTACGATTAAATTTTGACAATTTTTGACTTTGAACAAGTCTGCTTACTCAGCACTCGGTCTAGGGTGAATTTTTTGTTTCGTAAGAGGTACCTTGCCGTGCCAACTACCTACCCTTGATCCCTGGTCGCTTATAATTGACGTTTTCCCCGGAAAATAGTGGAAAAACCTTCAAAAATTCCCTAATTTTTCGGATTTTGAAGATTTTTTGAATTTTTTCTACGAACACTGATCCCGTTCTAAACGTCATCCTGTAGCACTCGGCGAGACGCATCTCTGGACACCTCGTTTGTTATCTTCCGCCACCTGGAAATCAAAAAATTCATATACCTACTTGTTTGTTTCCTCTAAAATCCACCTATACCCTAACAAAACATTGAATTTTAGTTATAATTTTTAAGGTTTTTTGAATTTTATTTAGGTTTTTTGTTCTATAGGTATTGATATTAGGGTCTTTTTGTATTCCGGGAGCTAGCGCGCACCCCGTGCTAACAATTTTTTTGACATTTTTTGAATATTTTTTGACTTTTTAATTTAATTACGATTAAATTTTGACAATTTTTGACTTTGAACAAGTCTGCTTACTCAGCACTCGGTCTAGGGTGAATTTTTTGTTTCGTAAGAGGTACCTTGCCGTGCCAACTACCTACCCTTGATCCCTGGTCGCTTATAATTGACGTTTTCCCCGGAAAATAGTGGAAAAACCTTCAAAAATTCCCTAATTTTTCGGATTTTGAAGATTTTTTGAATTTTTTCTACGAACACTGATCCCGTTCTAAACGTCATCCTGTAGCACTCGGCGAGACGCATCTTTGGACACCTCGTTTGTTATCCTCCGCCACCTGGAAATCAAAAAATTCATATACCTACTTGTTTGTTTCCTCTAAAATCCACCTATACCCTAACAAAACATTGAATTTTAGTTATAATTTTTAAGGTTTTTTGAATTTTATTTAGGTTTTTTGTTCTATAGGTATTGATATTAGGGTCGTTTTGTATTCCGGGAGCTAGCGCGCACCCCGTGCTAACAAATTTTTTGACATTTTTTGAATATTTTTTGACTTTTTAATTTAATTACGATTAAATTTTGACAATTTTTGACTTTGAACAAGTCTGCTTACTCAGCACTCGGTCTAGGGTGAATTTTTTGTTTCGTAAGAGGTACCTTGCCGTGCCAACTACCTACCCTTGATCCCTGGTCGCTTATAATTGACGTTTTCCCCGGAAAATAGTGGAAAAACCTTCAAAAATTCCCTAATTTTTCGGTTTTTTGAAGATTTTTTGAATTTTTTCTACGAACACTGATCCCGTTCTAAACGTCATCCTGTAGCACTCGGCGAGACGCATCTCTGGACACCTCGTTTGTTATCCTCCGCCACCTGGAAATCAAAAAATTCATATACCTACTTGTTTGTTTCCTCTAAAATCCACCTATACCCTAACAAAACATTGAATTTTAGTTATAATTTTTAAGGTTTTTTGAATTTTATTTAGGTTTTTTGTTCTATAGGTATTGATATTAGGGTCTTTTTGTATTCCGGGAGCTAGCGCGCACCCCGTGCTAACAAATTTTTTGACATTTTTTGAATATTTTTTGACTTTTTAATTTAATTACGATTAAATTTTGTCAATTTTTGACTTTGAACAAGTCTGCTTACTCAGCACTCGGTCTAGGGTGAATTTTTTGTTTCGTAAGAGGTACCTTGCCGTGCCAACTACCTACCCTTGATCCCTGGTCGCTTATAATTGACGTTTTCCCCGGAAAATAGTGGAAAAACCTTCAAAAATTCCCTAATTTTTCGGATTTTGAAGATTTTTTGAATTTTTTCTACGAACACTGATCCCGTTCTAAACGTCATCCTGTAGCACTCGGCGAGACGCATCTCTGGACACCTCGTTTGTTATCCTCCGCCACCTGGAAATCAAAAAATTCATATACCTACTTGTTTGTTTCCTCTAAAATCCACCTATACCCTAACAAAACATTGAATTTTAGTTATAATTTTTAAGGTTTTTTGAATTTTATTTAGGTTTTTTGTTCTATAGGTATTGATATTAGGGTCTTTTTGTATTCCGGGAGCTAGCGCGCACCCCGTGCTAACAAATTTTTTGACATTTTTTGAATATTTTTTGACTTTTTAATTTAATTACGATTAAATTTTGACAATTTTTGACTTTGAACAAGTCTGCTTACTCAGCACTCGGTCTAGGGTGAATTTTTTGTTTCGTAAGAGGTACCTTGCCGTGCCAACTACCTACCCTTGATCCCTGGTCGCTTATAATTGACGTTTTCCCCGGAAAATAGTGGAAAAACCTTCAAAAATTCCCTAATTTTTCGGATTTTGAAGATTTTTTGAATTTTTTCTACGAACACTGATCCCGTTCTAAACGTCATCCTGTAGCACTCGGCGAGACGCATCTCTGGACACCTCGTTTGTTATCCTCCGCCACCTGGAAATCAAAAAATTCATATACCTACTTGTTTGTTTCCTCTAAAATCCACCTATACCCTAACAAAACATTGAATTTTAGTTATAATTTTTAAGGTTTTTTGAATTTTATTTAGGTTTTTTGTTCTATAGGTATTGATATTAGGGTCTTTTTGTATTCCGGGAGCTAGCGCGCACCCCGTGCTAACAATTTTTTTGACATTTTTTGAATATTTTTTGACTTTTTAATTTAATTACGATTAAATTTTGACAATTTTTGACTTTGAACAAGTCTGCTTACTCAGCACTCGGTCTAGGGTGAATTTTTTGTTTCGTAAGAGGTACCTTGCCGTGCCAACTACCTACCCTTGATCCCTGGTCGCTTATAATTGACGTTTTCCCCGGAAAATAGTGGAAAAACCTTCAAAAATTTCCTAATTTTTCGGATTTTGAAGATTTTTTGAATTTTTTCTACGAACACTGATCCCGTTCTAAACGTCATCCTGTAGCACTCGGCGAGACGCATCTCTGGACACCTCGTTTGTTATCCTCCGCCACCTGGAAATCAAAAAATTCATATACCTACTTGTTTGTTTCCTCTAAAATCCACCTATACCCTAACAAAACATTGAATTTTAGTTATAATTTTTAAGGTTTTTTGAATTTTATTTAGGTTTTTTGTTCTATAGGTATTGATATTAGGGTCGTTTTGTATTCCGGGAGCTAGCGCGCACCCCGTGCTAACAAATTTTTTGACATTTTTTGAATATTTTTTGACTTTTTAATTTAATTACGATTAAATTTTGACAATTTTTGACTTTGAACAAGTCTGCTTACTCAGCACTCGGTCTAGGGAAAATTTTTTGTTTCGTTAGAGGTACCTTGCCGTGCCAACTACCTACCCTTGATCCCTGGTCGCTTATAATTGACGTTTTCCCCGGAAAATAGTGGAAAAACCTTCAAAAATTCCCTAATTTTTCGGTTTTTTGAAGATTTTTTGAATTTTTTCTACGAACACTGATCCCGTTCTAAACGTCATCCTGTAGCACTCGGCGAGACGCATCTCTGGACACCTCGTTTGTTATCCTCCGCCACCTGGAAATCAAAAAATTCATATACCTACTTGTTTGTTTCCTCTAAAATCCACCTATACCCTAACAAAACATTGAATTTTAGTTATAATTTTTAAGGTTTTTTGAATTTTATTTAGGTTTTTTGTTCTATAGGTATTGATATTAGGGTCGTTTTGTATTCCGGGAGCTAGCGCGCACCCCGTGCTAACAAATTTTTTGACATTTTTTGAATATTTTTTGACTTTTTAATTTAATTACGATTAAATTTTGACAATTTTTGACTTTGAACAAGTCTGCTTACTCAGCACTCGGTCTAGGGTGAATTTTTTGTTTCGTAAGAGGTACCTTGCCGTGCCAACTACCTACCCTTGATCCCTGGTCGCTTATAATTGACGTTTTCCCCGGAAAATAGTGGAAAAACCTTCAAAAATTCCCTAATTTTTCGGATTTTGAAGATTTTTTGAATTTTTTCTACGAACACTGATCCCGTTCTAAACGTCATCCTGTAGCACTCGGCGAGACGCATCTCTGGACACCTCGTTTGTTATCCTCCGCCACCTGGAAATCAAAAAATTCATATACCTACTTGTTTGTTTCCTCTAAAATCCACCTATACCCTAACAAAACATTGAATTTTAGTTATAATTTTTAAGGTTTTTTGAATTTTATTTAGGTTTTTTGTTCTATAGGTATTGATATTAGGGTCTTTTTGTATTCCGGGAGCTAGCGCGCACCCCGTGCTAACAATTTTTTTGACATTTTTTGAATATTTTTTGACTTTTTAATTTAATTACGATTAAATTTTGACAATTTTTGACTTTGAACAAGTCTGCTTACTCAGCACTCGGTCTAGGGTGAATTTTTTGTTTCGTAAGAGGTACCTTGCCGTGCCAACTACCTACCCTTGATCCCTGGTCGCTTATAATTGACGTTTTCCCCGGAAAATAGTGGAAAAACCTTCAAAAATTCCCTAATTTTTCGGTTTTTTGAAGATTTTTCCTGTAGCACTCGGCGAGACGCATCTCTGGACACCTCGTTTGTTATCCTCCGCCACCTGGAAATCAAAAAATTCATATACCTACTTGTTTGTTTCCTCTAAAATCCACCTATACCCTAACAAAACATTGAATTTTAGTTATAATTTTTAAGGTTTTTTGAATTTTATTTAGGTTTTTTGTTCTATAGGTATTGATATTAGGGTCTTTTTGTATTCCGGGAGCTAGCGCGCACCCCGTGCTAACAATTTTTTTGACATTTTTTGAATATTTTTTGACTTTTTAATTTAATTACGATTAAATTTTGACAATTTTTGACTTTGAACAAGTCTGCTTACTCAGCACTCGGTCTAGGGTGAATTTTTTGTTTCGTAAGAGGTACCTTGCCGTGCCAACTACCTACCCTTGATCCCTGGTCGCTTATAATTGACGTTTTCCCCGGAAAATAGTGGAAAAACCTTCAAAAATTTCCTAATTTTTCGGATTTTGAAGATTTTTTGAATTTTTTCTACGAACACTGATCCCGTTCTAAACGTCATCCTGTAGCACTCGGCGAGACGCATCTCTGGACACCTCGTTTGTTATCCTCCGCCACCTGGAAATCAAAAAATTCATATACCTACTTGTTTGTTTCCTCTAAAATCCACCTATACCCTAACAAAACATTGAATTTTAGTTATAATTTTTAAGGTTTTTTGAATTTTATTTAGGTTTTTTGTTCTATAGGTATTGATATTAGGGTCGTTTTGTATTCCGGGAGCTAGCGCGCACCCCGTGCTAACAAATTTTTTGACATTTTTTGAATATTTTTTGACTTTTTAATTTAATTACGATTAAATTTTGACAATTTTTGACTTTGAACAAGTCTGCTTACTCAGCACTCGGTCTAGGGAAAATTTTTTGTTTCGTTAGAGGTACCTTGCCGTGCCAACTACCTACCCTTGATCCCTGGTCGCTTATAATTGACGTTTTCCCCGGAAAATAGTGGAAAAACCTTCAAAAATTCCCTAATTTTTCGGTTTTTTGAAGATTTTTTGAATTTTTTCTACGAACACTGATCCCGTTCTAAACGTCATCCTGTAGCACTCGGCGAGACGCATCTCTGGACACCTCGTTTGTTATCCTCCGCCACCTGGAAATCAAAAAATTCATATACCTACTTGTTTGTTTCCTCTAAAATCCACCTATACCCTAACAAAACATTGAATTTTAGTTATAATTTTTAAGGTTTTTTGAATTTTATTTAGGTTTTTTGTTCTATAGGTATTGATATTAGGGTCGTTTTGTATTCCGGGAGCTAGCGCGCACCCCGTGCTAACAAATTTTTTGACATTTTTTGAATATTTTTTGACTTTTTAATTTAATTACGATTAAATTTTGACAATTTTTGACTTTGAACAAGTCTGCTTACTCAGCACTCGGTCTAGGGAAAATTTTTTGTTTCGTATGAGGTACCTTGCCGTGCCAACTACCTACACTTGATCCCTGGTCGCTTATAATTGACGTTTTCCCCGGAAAATAGTGGAAAAACCTTCAAAAATTCCCTAATTTTTCGGTTTTTTGAAGATTTTTTGAATTTTTTCTACGAACACTGATCCCGTTCTAAACGTCATCCTGTAGCACTCGGCGAGACGCATCTCTGGACACCTCGTTTGTTATCCTCCGCCACCTGGAAATCAAAAAATTCATATACCTACTTGTTTGTTTCCTCTAAAATCCACCTATACCCTAACAAAACATTGAATTTTAGTTATAATTTTTAAGGTTTTTTGAATTTTATTTAGGTTTTTTGTTCTATAGGTATTGATATTAGGGTCTTTTTGTATTCCGGGAGCTAGCGCGCACCCCGTGCTAACAAATTTTTTGACATTTTTTGAATATTTTTTGACTTTTTAATTTAATTACGATTAAATTTTGACAATTTTTGACTTTGAACAAGTCTGCTTACTCAGCACTCGGTCTAGGGTGAATTTTTTGTTTCGTAAGAGGTACCTTGCCGTGCCAACTACCTACCCTTGATCCCTGGTCGCTTATAATTGACGTTTTCCCCGGAAAATAGTGGAAAAACCTTCAAAAATTCCCTAATTTTTTGAATTTTTTCTACGAACACTGATCCCGTTCTAAACGTCATCCTGTAGCACTCGGCGAGACGCATCTCTGGACACCTCGTTTGTTATCCTCCGCCACCTGGAAATCAAAAAATTCATATACCTACTTGTTTGTTTCCTCTAAAATCCACCTATACCCTAACAAAACATTGAATTTTAGTTATAATTTTTAAGGTTTTTTGAATTTTATTTAGGTTTTTTGTTTTATAGGTATTGATATTAGGGTCGTTTTGTATTCCGGGAGCTAGCGCACACCCCGTGCTAACAAATTTTTTGACATTTTTTGAATATTTTTTGACTTTTTAATTTAATAACGATTAAATTTTGACAATTTTTGACTTTGAACAAGTCTGCTTACTCAGCACTCGGTCTAGGGTGAATTTTTTGTTTCGTAAGAGGTACCTTGCCGTGCCAACTACCTACCCTTGATCCCTGGTCGCTTATAATTGACGTTTTCCCCGGAAAATAGTGGAAAAACCTTCAAAAATTCCCTAATTTTTCGGATTTTGAAGATTTTTTGAATTTTTTCTACGAACACTGATCCCGTTCTAAACGTCATCCTGTAGCACTCGGCGAGACGCATCTCTGGACACCTCGTTTGTTATCCTCCGCCACCTGGAAATCAAAAAATTCATATACCTACTTGTTTGTTTCCTCTAAAATCCACCTATACCCTAACAAAACATTGAATTTTAGTTATAATTTTTAAGGTTTTTTGAATTTTATTTAGGTTTTTTGTTCTATAGGTATTGATATTAGGGTCTTTTTGTATTCCGGGAGCTAGCGCGCACCCCGTGCTAACAATTTTTTTGACATTTTTTGAATATTTTTTGACTTTTTAATTTAATTACGATTAAATTTTGACAATTTTTGACTTTGAACAAGTCTGCTTACTCAGCACTCGGTCTAGGGTGAATTTTTTGTTTCGTAAGAGGTACCTTGCCGTGCCAACTACCTACCCTTGATCCCTGGTCGCTTATAATTGACGTTTTCCCCGGAAAATAGTGGAAAAACCTTCAAAAATTCCCTAATTTTTCGGTTTTTTGAAGATTTTTCCTGTAGCACTCGGCGAGACGCATCTCTGGACACCTCGTTTGTTATCCTCCGCCACCTGGAAATCAAAAAATTCATATACCTACTTGTTTGTTTCCTCTAAAATCCACCTATACCCTAACAAAACATTGAATTTTAGTTATAATTTTTAAGGTTTTTTGAATTTTATTTAGGTTTTTTGTTCTATAGGTATTGATATTAGGGTCGTTTTGTATTCCGGGAGCTAGCGCGCACCCCGTGCTAACAAATTTTTTGACATTTTTTGAATATTTTTTGACTTTTTAATTTAATTACGATTAAATTTTGACAATTTTTGTCTTTGAACAAGTCTGCTTACTCAGCACTCGGTCTAGGGTGAATTTTTTGTTTCGTAAGAGGTACCTTGCCGTGCCAACTACCTACCCTTGATCCCTGGTCGCTTATAATTGACGTTTTCCCCGGAAAATAGTGGAAAAACCTTCAAAAATTCCCTAATTTTTCGGTTTTTTGAAGATTTTTTGAATTTTTTCTACGAACACTGATCCCGTTCTAAACGTCATCCTGTAGCACTCGGCGAGACGCATCTCTGGACACCTCGTTTGTTATCCTCCGCCACCTGGAAATCAAAAAATTCATATACCTACTTGTTTGTTTCCTCTAAAATCCACCTATACCCTAACAAAACATTGAATTTTAGTTATAATTTTTAAGGTTTTTTGAATTTTATTTAGGTTTTTTGTTCTATAGGTATTGATATTAGGGTCTTTTTGTATTCCGGGAGCTAGCGCGCACCCCGTGCTAACAAATTTTTTGACATTTTTTGAATATTTTTTGACTTTTTAATTTAATTACGATTAAATTTTGTCCATTTTTGACTTTGAACAAGTCTGCTTACTCAGCACTCGGTCTAGGGTGAATTTTTTGTTTCGTAAGAGGTACCTTGCCGTGCCAACTACCTACCCTTGATCCCTGGTCGCTTATAATTGACGTTTTCCCCGGAAAATAGTGGAAAAACCTTCAAAAATTCCCTAATTTTTCGGATTTTGAAGATTTTTTGAATTTTTTCTACGAACACTGATCCCGTTCTAAACGTCATCCTGTAGCACTCGGCGAGACGCATCTCTGGACACCTCGTTTGTTATCCTCCGCCACCTGGAAATCAAAAAATTCATATACCTACTTGTTTGTTTCCTCTAAAATCCACCTATACCCTAACAAAACATTGAATTTTAGTTATAATTTTTAAGGTTTTTTGAATTTTATTTAGGTTTTTTGTTCTATAGGTATTGATATTAGGGTCGTTTTGTATTCCGGGAGCTAGCGCGCACCCCGTGCTAACAAATTTTTTGACATTTTTTGAATATTTTTTGACTTTTTAATTTAATTACGATTAAATTTTGACAATTTTTGACTTTGAACAAGTCTGCTTACTCAGCACTCGGTCTAGGGTGAATTTTTTGTTTCGTAAGAGGTACCTTGCCGTGCCAACTACCTACCCTTGATCCCTGGTCGCTTATAATTGACGTTTTCCCCGGAAAATAGTGGAAAAACCTTCAAAAATTCCCTAATTTTTCGGATTTTGAAGATTTTTTGAATTTTTTCTACGAACACTGATCCCGTTCTAAACGTCATCCTGTAGCACTCGGCGAGACGCATCTCTGGACACCTCGTTTGTTATCCTCCGCCACCTGGAAATCAAAAAATTCATATACCTACTTGTTTGTTTCCTCTAAAATCCACCTATACCCTAACAAAACATTGAATTTTAGTTATAATTTTTAAGGTTTTTTGAATTTTATTTAGGTTTTTTGTTCTATAGGTATTGATATTAGGGTCTTTTTGTATTCCGGGAGCTAGCGCGCACCCCGTGCTAACAATTTTTTTGACATTTTTTGAATATTTTTTGACTTTTTAATTTAATTACGATTAAATTTTGACAATTTTTGACTTTGAACAAGTCTGCTTACTCAGCACTCGGTCTAGGGTGAATTTTTTGTTTCGTAAGAGGTACCTTGCCGTGCCAACTACCTACCCTTGATCCCTGGTCGCTTATAATTGACGTTTTCCCCGGAAAATAGTGGAAAAACCTTCAAAAATTCCCTAATTTTTCGGTTTTTTGAAGATTTTTCCTGTAGCACTCGGCGAGACGCATCTCTGGACACCTCGTTTGTTATCCTCCGCCACCTGGAAATCAAAAAATTCATATACCTACTTGTTTGTTTCCTCTAAAATCCACCTATACCCTAACAAAACATTGAATTTTAGTTATAATTTTTAAGGTTTTTTGAATTTTATTTAGGTTTTTTGTTCTATAGGTATTGATATTAGGGTCTTTTTGTATTCCGGGAGCTAGCGCGCACCCCGTGCTAACAATTTTTTTGACATTTTTTGAATATTTTTTGACTTTTTAATTTAATTACGATTAAATTTTGACAATTTTTGACTTTGAACAAGTCTGCTTACTCAGCACTCGGTCTAGGGTGAATTTTTTGTTTCGTAAGAGGTACCTTGCCGTGCCAACTACCTACCCTTGATCCCTGGTCGCTTATAATTGACGTTTTCCCCGGAAAATAGTGGAAAAACCTTCAAAAATTTCCTAATTTTTCGGATTTTGAAGATTTTTTGAATTTTTTCTACGAACACTGATCCCGTTCTAAACGTCATCCTGTAGCACTCGGCGAGACGCATCTCTGGACACCTCGTTTGTTATCCTCCGCCACCTGGAAATCAAAAAATTCATATACCTACTTGTTTGTTTCCTCTAAAATCCACCTATACCCTAACAAAACATTGAATTTTAGTTATAATTTTTAAGGTTTTTTGAATTTTATTTAGGTTTTTTGTTCTATAGGTATTGATATTAGGGTCGTTTTGTATTCCGGGAGCTAGCGCGCACCCCGTGCTAACAAATTTTTTGACATTTTTTGAATATTTTTTGACTTTTTAATTTAATTACGATTAAATTTTGACAATTTTTGACTTTGAACAAGTCTGCTTACTCAGCACTCGGTCTAGGGAAAATTTTTTGTTTCGTTAGAGGTACCTTGCCGTGCCAACTACCTACCCTTGATCCCTGGTCGCTTATAATTGACGTTTTCCCCGGAAAATAGTGGAAAAACCTTCAAAAATTCCCTAATTTTTCGGTTTTTTGAAGATTTTTTGAATTTTTTCTACGAACACTGATCCCGTTCTAAACGTCATCCTGTAGCACTCGGCGAGACGCATCTCTGGACACCTCGTTTGTTATCCTCCGCCACCTGGAAATCAAAAAATTCATATACCTACTTGTTTGTTTCCTCTAAAATCCACCTATACCCTAACAAAACATTGAATTTTAGTTATAATTTTTAAGGTTTTTTGAATTTTATTTAGGTTTTTTGTTCTATAGGTATTGATATTAGGGTCGTTTTGTATTCCGGGAGCTAGCGCGCACCCCGTGCTAACAAATTTTTTGACATTTTTTGAATATTTTTTGACTTTTTAATTTAATTACGATTAAATTTTGACAATTTTTGACTTTGAACAAGTCTGCTTACTCAGCACTCGGTCTAGGGAAAATTTTTTGTTTCGTATGAGGTACCTTGCCGTGCCAACTACCTACACTTGATCCCTGGTCGCTTATAATTGACGTTTTCCCCGGAAAATAGTGGAAAAACCTTCAAAAATTCCCTAATTTTTCGGTTTTTTGAAGATTTTTTGAATTTTTTCTACGAACACTGATCCCGTTCTAAACGTCATCCTGTAGCACTCGGCGAGACGCATCTCTGGACACCTCGTTTGTTATCCTCCGCCACCTGGAAATCAAAAAATTCATATACCTACTTGTTTGTTTCCTCTAAAATCCACCTATACCCTAACAAAACATTGAATTTTAGTTATAATTTTTAAGGTTTTTTGAATTTTATTTAGGTTTTTTGTTCTATAGGTATTGATATTAGGGTCTTTTTGTATTCCGGGAGCTAGCGCGCACCCCGTGCTAACAAATTTTTTGACATTTTTTGAATATTTTTTGACTTTTTAATTTAATTACGATTAAATTTTGACAATTTTTGACTTTGAACAAGTCTGCTTACTCAGCACTCGGTCTAGGGTGAATTTTTTGTTTCGTAAGAGGTACCTTGCCGTGCCAACTACCTACCCTTGATCCCTGGTCGCTTATAATTGACGTTTTCCCCGGAAAATAGTGGAAAAACCTTCAAAAATTCCCTAATTTTTTGAATTTTTTCTACGAACACTGATCCCGTTCTAAACGTCATCCTGTAGCACTCGGCGAGACGCATCTCTGGACACCTCGTTTGTTATCCTCCGCCACCTGGAAATCAAAAAATTCATATACCTACTTGTTTGTTTCCTCTAAAATCCACCTATACCCTAACAAAACATTGAATTTTAGTTATAATTTTTAAGGTTTTTTGAATTTTATTTAGGTTTTTTGTTTTATAGGTATTGATATTAGGGTCGTTTTGTATTCCGGGAGCTAGCGCACACCCCGTGCTAACAAATTTTTTGACATTTTTTGAATATTTTTTGACTTTTTAATTTAATAACGATTAAATTTTGACAATTTTTGACTTTGAACAAGTCTGCTTACTCAGCACTCGGTCTAGGGTGAATTTTTTGTTTCGTAAGAGGTACCTTGCCGTGCCAACTACCTACCCTTGATCCCTGGTCGCTTATAATTGACGTTTTCCCCGGAAAATAGTGGAAAAACCTTCAAAAATTCCCTAATTTTTCGGATTTTGAAGATTTTTTGAATTTTTTCTACGAACACTGATCCCGTTCTAAACGTCATCCTGTAGCACTCGGCGAGACGCATCTCTGGACACCTCGTTTGTTATCCTCCGCCACCTGGAAATCAAAAAATTCATATACCTACTTGTTTGTTTCCTCTAAAATCCACCTATACCCTAACAAAACATTGAATTTTAGTTATAATTTTTAAGGTTTTTTGAATTTTATTTAGGTTTTTTGTTCTATAGGTATTGATATTAGGGTCGTTTTGTATTCCGGGAGCTAGCGCGCACCCCGTGCTAACAAATTTTTTGACATTTTTTGAATATTTTTTGACTTTTTAATTTAATTACGATTAAATTTTGACAATTTTTGACTTTGAACAAGTCTGCTTACTCAGCACTCGGTCTAGGGTGAATTTTTTGTTTCGTAAGAGGTACCGTGCCGTGCCAACTACCTACCCTTGATCCCTGGTCGCTTATAATTGACGTTTTCCCCGGAAAATAGTGGAAAAACCTTCAAAAATTCCCTAATTTTTCGGTTTTTTGAAGATTTTTCCTGTAGCACTCGGCGAGACGCATCTCTGGACACCTCGTTTGTTATCCTCCGCCACCTGGAAATCAAAAAATTCATATACCTACTTGTTTGTTTCCTCTAAAATCCACCTATACCCTAACAAAACATTGAATTTTAGTTATAATTTTTAAGGTTTTTTGAATTTTATTTAGGTTTTTTGTTCTATAGGTATTGATATTAGGGTCGTTTTGTATTCCGGGAGCTAGCGCGCACCCCGTGCTAACAAATTTTTTGACATTTTTTGAATATTTTTTGACTTTTTAATTTAATTACGATTAAATTTTGACAATTTTTGTCTTTGAACAAGTCTGCTTACTCAGCACTCGGTCTAGGGTGAATTTTTTGTTTCGTAAGAGGTACCTTGCCGTGCCAACTACCTACCCTTGATCCCTGGTCGCTTATAATTGACGTTTTCCCCGGAAAATAGTGGAAAAACCTTCAAAAATTCCCTAATTTTTCGGTTTTTTGAAGATTTTTTGAATTTTTTCTACGAACACTGATCCCGTTCTAAACGTCATCCTGTAGCACTCGGCGAGACGCATCTCTGGACACCTCGTTTGTTATCCTCCGCCACCTGGAAATCAAAAAATTCATATACCTACTTGTTTGTTTCCTCTAAAATCCACCTATACCCTAACAAAACATTGAATTTTAGTTATAATTTTTAAGGTTTTTTGAATTTTATTTAGGTTTTTTGTTCTATAGGTATTGATATTAGGGTCTTTTTGTATTCCGGGAGCTAGCGCGCACCCCGTGCTAACAAATTTTTTGACATTTTTTGAATATTTTTTGACTTTTTAATTTAATTACGATTAAATTTTGTCCATTTTTGACTTTGAACAAGTCTGCTTACTCAGCACTCGGTCTAGGGTGAATTTTTTGTTTCGTAAGAGGTACCTTGCCGTGCCAACTACCTACCCTTGATCCCTGGTCGCTTATAATTGACGTTTTCCCCGGAAAATAGTGGAAAAACCTTCAAAAATTCCCTAATTTTTCGGATTTTGAAGATTTTTTGAATTTTTTCTACGAACACTGATCCCGTTCTAAACGTCATCCTGTAGCACTCGGCGAGACGCATCTCTGGACACCTCGTTTGTTATCCTCCGCCACCTGGAAATCAAAAAATTCATATACCTACTTGTTTGTTTCCTCTAAAATCCACCTATACCCTAACAAAACATTGAATTTTAGTTATAATTTTTAAGGTTTTTTGAATTTTATTTAGGTTTTTTGTTCTATAGGTATTGATATTAGGGTCGTTTTGTATTCCGGGAGCTAGCGCGCACCCCGTGCTAACAAATTTTTTGACATTTTTTGAATATTTTTTGACTTTTTAATTTAATTACGATTAAATTTTGACAATTTTTGACTTTGAACAAGTCTGCTTACTCAGCACTCGGTCTAGGGTGAATTTTTTGTTTCGTAAGAGGTACCTTGCCGTGCCAACTACCTACCCTTGATCCCTGGTCGCTTATAATTGACGTTTTCCCCGGAAAATAGTGGAAAAACCTTCAAAAATTCCCTAATTTTTCGGATTTTGAAGATTTTTTGAATTTTTTCTACGAACACTGATCCCGTTCTAAACGTCATCCTGTAGCACTCGGCGAGACGCATCTCTGGACACCTCGTTTGTTATCCTCCGCCACCTGGAAATCAAAAAATTCATATACCTACTTGTTTGTTTCCTCTAAAATCCACCTATACCCTAACAAAACATTGAATTTTAGTTATAATTTTTAAGGTTTTTTGAATTTTATTTAGGTTTTTTGTTCTATAGGTATTGATATTAGGGTCTTTTTGTATTCCGGGAGCTAGCGCGCACCCCGTGCTAACAATTTTTTTGACATTTTTTGAATATTTTTTGACTTTTTAATTTAATTACGATTAAATTTTGACAATTTTTGACTTTGAACAAGTCTGCTTACTCAGCACTCGGTCTAGGGTGAATTTTTTGTTTCGTAAGAGGTACCTTGCCGTGCCAACTACCTACCCTTGATCCCTGGTCGCTTATAATTGAC
The DNA here is from genome assembly GCA_945859575.2 of Herminia tarsipennalis. Lineage (NCBI taxonomy): Eukaryota > Metazoa > Arthropoda > Insecta > Lepidoptera > Erebidae > Herminia > Herminia tarsipennalis. The sequence goes on along the minus strand of OX243849.2, from coordinate 23,802,500 downwards.
GTTTTCCCCGGAAAATAGTGGAAAAACCTTCAAAAATTCCCTAATTTTTTGAATTTTTTCTACGAACACTGATCCCGTTCTAAACGTCATCCTGTAGCACTCGGCGAGACGCATCTCTGGACACCTCGTTTGTTATCCTCCGCCACCTGGAAATCAAAAAATTCATATACCTACTTGTTTGTTTCCTCTAAAATCCACCTATACCCTAACAAAACATTGAATTTTAGTTATAATTTTTAAGGTTTTTTGAATTTTATTTAGGTTTTTTGTTCTATAGGTATTGATATTAGGGTCTTTTTGTATTCCGGGAGCTAGCGCGCATCCCGTGCTAACAAATTTTTTGACATTTTTTGAATATTTTTTGACTTTTTAATTTAATTACGATTAAATTTTGACAATTTTTGACTTTGAACAAGTCTGCTTACTCAGCACTCGGTCTAGGGTGAATTTTTTGTTTCGTAAGAGGTACCTTGCCGTGCCAACTACCTACCCTTGATCCCTGGTCGCTTATAATTGACGTTTTCCCCGGAAAATAGTGGAAAAACCTTCAAAAATTCCCTAATTTTTTGAATTTTTTCTACGAACACTGATCCCGTTCTAAACGTCATCCTGTAGCACTCGGCGAGACGCATCTCTGGACACCTCGTTTGTTATCCTCCGCCACCTGGAAATCAAAAAATTCATATACCTACTTGTTTGTTTCCTCTAAAATCCACCTATACCCTAACAAAACATTGAATTTTAGTTATAATTTTTAAGGTTTTTTGAATTTTATTTAGGTTTTTTGTTCTATAGGTATTGATATTAGGGTCTTTTTGTATTCCGGGAGCTAGCGCGCATCCCGTGCTAACAAATTTTTTGACATTTTTTGAATATTTTTTGACTTTTTAATTTAATTACGATTAAATTTTGACAATTTTTGACTTTGAACAAGTCTGCTTACTCAGCACTCGGTCTAGGGTGAATTTTTTGTTTCGTAAGAGGTACCTTGCCGTGCCAACTACCTACCCTTGATCCCTGGTCGCTTATAATTGACGTTTTCCCCGGAAAATAGTGGAAAAACCTTCAAAAATTCCCTAATTTTTCGGATTTTGAAGATTTTTTGAATTTTTTCTACGAACACTGATCCCGTTCTAAACGTCATCCTGTAGCACTCGGCGAGACGCATCTCTGGACACCTCGTTTGTTATCCTCCGCCACCTGGAAATCAAAAAATTCATATACCTACTTGTTTGTTTCCTCTAAAATCCACCTATACCCTAACAAAACATTGAATTTTAGTTATAATTTTTAAGGTTTTTTGAATTTTATTTAGGTTTTTTGTTCTATAGGTATTGATATTAGGGTCTTTTTGTATTCCGGGAGCTAGCGCGCACCCCGTGCTAACAAATTTTTTGACATTTTTTGAATATTTTTTGACTTTTTAATTTAATTACGATTAAATTTTGACAATTTTTGACTTTGAACAAGTCTGCTTACTCAGCACTCGGTCTAGGGTGAATTTTTTGTTTCGTAAGAGGTACCTTGCCGTGCCAACTACCTACCCTTGATCCCTGGTCGCTTATAATTGACGTTTTCCCCGGAAAATAGTGGAAAAACCTTCAAAAATTCCCTAATTTTTCGGATTTTGAAGATTTTTTGAATTTTTTCTACGAACACTGATCCCGTTCTAAACGTCATCCTGTAGCACTCGGCGAGACGCATCTCTGGACACCTCGTTTGTTATCCTCCGCCACCTGGAAATCAAAAAATTCATATACCTACTTGTTTGTTTCCTCTAAAATCCACCTATACCCTAACAAAACATTGAATTTTAGTTATAATTTTTAAGGTTTTTTGAATTTTATTTAGGTTTTTTGTTCTATAGGTATTGATATTAGGGTCGTTTTGTATTCCGGGAGCTAGCGCGCACCCCGTGCTAACAAATTTTTTGACATTTTTTGAATATTTTTTGACTTTTTAATTTAATTACGATTAAATTTTGACAATTTTTGACTTTGAACAAGTCTGCTTACTCAGCACTCGGTCTAGGGTGAATTTTTTGTTTCGTAAGAGGTACCTTGCCGTGCCAACTACCTACCCTTGATCCCTGGTCGCTTATAATTGACGTTTTCCCCGGAAAATAGTGGAAAAACCTTCAAAAATTCCCTAATTTTTTGAATTTTTTCTACGAACACTGATCCCGTTCTAAACGTCATCCTGTAGCACTCGGCGAGACGCATCTCTGGACACCTCGTTTGTTATCCTCCGCCACCTGGAAATCAAAAAATTCATATACCTACTTGTTTGTTTCCTCTAAAATCCACCTATACCCTAACAAAACATTGAATTTTAGTTATAATTTTTAAGGTTTTTTGAATTTTATTTAGGTTTTTTGTTCTATAGGTATTGATATTAGGGTCTTTTTGTATTCCGGGAGCTAGCGCGCACCCCGTGCTAACAATTTTTTTGACATTTTTTGAATATTTTTTGACTTTTTAATTTAATTACGATTAAATTTTGACAATTTTTGACTTTGAACAAGTCTGCTTACTCAGCACTCGGTCTAGGGTGAATTTTTTGTTTCGTAAGAGGTACCTTGCCGTGCCAACTACCTACCCTTGATCCCTGGTCGCTTATAATTGACGTTTTCCCCGGAAAATAGTGGAAAAACCTTCAAAAATTCCCTAATTTTTTGAATTTTTTCTACGAACACTGATCCCGTTCTAAACGTCATCCTGTAGCACTCGGCGAGACGCATCTCTGGACACCTCGTTTGTTATCCTCCGCCACCTGGAAATCAAAAAATTCATATACCTACTTGTTTGTTTCCTCTAAAATCCACCTATACCCTAACAAAACATTGAATTTTAGTTATAATTTTTAAGGTTTTTTGAATTTTATTTAGGTTTTTTGTTCTATAGGTATTGATATTAGGGTCTTTTTGTATTCCGGGAGCTAGCGCGCACCCCGTGCTAACAAATTTTTTGACATTTTTTGAATATTTTTTGACTTTTTAATTTAATTACGATTAAATTTTGTCAATTTTTGACTTTGAACAAGTCTGCTTACTCAGCACTCGGTCTAGGGTGAATTTTTTGTTTCGTAAGAGGTACCTTGCCGTGCCAACTACCTACCCTTGATCCCTGGTCGCTTATAATTGACGTTTTCCCCGGAAAATAGTGGAAAAACCTTCAAAAATTCCCTAATTTTTCGGATTTTGAAGATTTTTTGAATTTTTTCTACGAACACTGATCCCGTTCTAAACGTCATCCTGTAGCACTCGGCGAGACGCATCTCTGGACACCTCGTTTGTTATCCTCCGCCACCTGGAAATCAAAAAATTCATATACCTACTTGTTTGTTTCCTCTAAAATCCACCTATACCCTAACAAAACATTGAATTTTAGTTATAATTTTTAAGGTTTTTTGAATTTTATTTAGGTTTTTTGTTCTATAGGTATTGATATTAGGGTCTTTTTGTATTCCGGGAGCTAGCGCGCACCCCGTGCTAACAATTTTTTTGACATTTTTTGAATATTTTTTGACTTTTTAATTTAATTACGATTAAATTTTGACAATTTTTGACTTTGAACAAGTCTGCTTACTCAGCACTCGGTCTAGGGTGAATTTTTTGTTTCGTAAGAGGTACCTTGCCGTGCCAACTACCTACCCTTGATCCCTGGTCGCTTATAATTGACGTTTTCCCCGGAAAATAGTGGAAAAACCTTCAAAAATTCCCTAATTTTTTGAATTTTTTCTACGAACACTGATCCCGTTCTAAACGTCATCCTGTAGCACTCGGCGAGACGCATCTCTGGACACCTCGTTTGTTATCCTCCGCCACCTGGAAATCAAAAAATTCATATACCTACTTGTTTGTTTCCTCTAAAATCCACCTATACCCTAACAAAACATTGAATTTTAGTTATAATTTTTAAGGTTTTTTGAATTTTATTTAGGTTTTTTGTTCTATAGGTATTGATATTAGGGTCGTTTTGTATTCCGGGAGCTAGCGCGCACCCCGTGCTAACAAATTTTTTGACATTTTTTGAATATTTTTTGACTTTTTAATTTAATTACGATTAAATTTTGACAATTTTTGACTTTGAACAAGTCTGCTTACTCAGCACTCGGTCTAGGGTGAATTTTTTGTTTCGTTAGAGGTACCTTGCCGTGCCAACTACCTACCCTTGATCCCTGGTCGCTTATAATTGACGTTTTCCCCGGAAAATAGTGGAAAAACCTTCAAAAATTCCCTAATTTTTCGGTTTTTTGAAGATTTTTTGAATTTTTTCTACGAACACTGATCCCGTTCTAAACGTCATCCTGTAGCACTCGGCGAGACGCATCTCTGGACACCTCGTTTGTTATCCTCCGCCACCTGGAAATCAAAAAATTCATATACCTACTTGTTTGTTTCCTCTAAAATCCACCTATACCCTAACAAAACATTGAATTTTAGTTATAATTTTTAAGGTTTTTTGAATTTTATTTAGGTTTTTTGTTCTATAGGTATTGATATTAGGGTCTTTTTGTATTCCGGGAGCTAGCGCGCACCCCGTGCTAACAATTTTTTTGACATTTTTTGAATATTTTTTGACTTTTTAATTTAATTACGATTAAATTTTGTCAATTTTTGACTTTGAACAAGTCTGCTTACTCAGCACTCGGTCTAGGGTGAATTTTTTGTTTCGTAAGAGGTACCTTGCCGTGCCAACTACCTACCCTTGATCCCTGGTCGCTTATAATTGACGTTTTCCCCGGAAAATAGTGGAAAAACCTTCAAAAATTCCCTAATTTTTCGGATTTTGAAGATTTTTTGAATTTTTTCTACGAACACTGATCCCGTTCTAAACGTCATCCTGTAGCACTCGGCGAGACGCATCTCTGGACACCTCGTTTGTTATCCTCCGCCACCTGGAAATCAAAAAATTCATATACCTACTTGTTTGTTTCCTCTAAAATCCACCTATACCCTAACAAAACATTGAATTTTAGTTATAATTTTTAAGGTTTTTTGAATTTTATTTAGGTTTTTTGTTCTATAGGTATTGATATTAGGGTCGTTTTGTATTCCGGGAGCTAGCGCGCACCCCGTGCTAACAAATTTTTTGACATTTTTTGAATATTTTTTGACTTTTTAATTTAATTACGATTAAATTTTGACAATTTTTGACTTTGAACAAGTCTGCTTACTCAGCACTCGGTCTAGGGTGAATTTTTTGTTTCGTAAGAGGTACCTTGCCGTGCCAACTACCTACCCTTGATCCCTGGTCGCTTATAATTGACGTTTTCCCCGGAAAATAGTGGAAAAACCTTCAAAAATTCCCTAATTTTTCGGATTTTGAAGATTTTTTGAATTTTTTCTACGAACACTGATCCCGTTCTAAACGTCATCCTGTAGCACTCGGCGAGACGCATCTCTGGACACCTCGTTTGTTATCCTCCGCCACCTGGAAATCAAAAAATTCATATACCTACTTGTTTGTTTCCTCTAAAATCCACCTATACCCTAACAAAACATTGAATTTTAGTTATAATTTTTAAGGTTTTTTGAATTTTATTTAGGTTTTTTGTTCTATAGGTATTGATATTAGGGTCTTTTTGTATTCCGGGAGCTAGCGCGCACCCCGTGCTAACAATTTTTTTGACATTTTTTGAATATTTTTTGACTTTTTAATTTAATTACGATTAAATTTTGACAATTTTTGACTTTGAACAAGTCTGCTTACTCAGCACTCGGTCTAGGGTGAATTTTTTGTTTCGTAAGAGGTACCTTGCCGTGCCAACTACCTACCCTTGATCCCTGGTCGCTTATAATTGACGTTTTCCCCGGAAAATAGTGGAAAAACCTTCAAAAATTCCCTAATTTTTTGAATTTTTTCTACGAACACTGATCCCGTTCTAAACGTCATCCTGTAGCACTCGGCGAGACGCATCTCTGGACACCTCGTTTGTTATCCTCCGCCACCTGGAAATCAAAAAATTCATATACCTACTTGTTTGTTTCCTCTAAAATCCACCTATACCCTAACAAAACATTGAATTTTAGTTATAATTTTTAAGGTTTTTTGAATTTTATTTAGGTTTTTTGTTCTATAGGTATTGATATTAGGGTCTTTTTGTATTCCGGGAGCTAGCGCGCACCCCGTGCTAACAAATTTTTTGACATTTTTTGAATATTTTTTGACTTTTTAATTTAATTACGATTAAATTTTGACAATTTTTGACTTTGAACAAGTCTGCTTACTCAGCACTCGGTCTAGGGTGAATTTTTTGTTTCGTAAGAGGTACCTTGCCGTGCCAACTACCTACCCTTGATCCCTGGTCGCTTATAATTGACGTTTTCCCCGGAAAATAGTGGAAAAACCTTCAAAAATTCCCTAATTTTTCGGATTTTGAAGATTTTTTGAATTTTTTCTACGAACACTGATCCCGTTCTAAACGTCATCCTGTAGCACTCGGCGAGACGCATCTCTGGACACCTCGTTTGTTATCCTCCGCCACCTGGAAATCAAAAAATTCATATACCTACTTGTTTGTTTCCTCTAAAATCCACCTATACCCTAACAAAACATTGAATTTTAGTTATAATTTTTAAGGTTTTTTGAATTTTATTTAGGTTTTTTGTTCTATAGGTATTGATATTAGGGTCTTTTTGTATTCCGGGAGCTAGCGCGCACCCCGTGCTAACAAATTTTTTGACATTTTTTGAATATTTTTTGACTTTTTAATTTAATTACGATTAAATTTTGACAATTTTTGACTTTGAACAAGTCTGCTTACTCAGCACTCGGTCTAGGGTGAATTTTTTGTTTCGTAAGAGGTACCTTGCCGTGCCAACTACCTACCCTTGATCCCTGGTCGCTTATAATTGACGTTTTCCCCGGAAAATAGTGGAAAAACCTTCAAAAATTCCCTAATTTTTCGGATTTTGAAGATTTTTTGAATTTTTTCTACGAACACTGATCCCGTTCTAAACGTCATCCTGTAGCACTCGGCGAGACGCATCTCTGGACACCTCGTTTGTTATCCTCCGCCACCTGGAAATCAAAAAATTCATATACCTACTTGTTTGTTTCCTCTAAAATCCACCTATACCCTAACAAAACATTGAATTTTAGTTATAATTTTTAAGGTTTTTTGAATTTTATTTAGGTTTTTTGTTCTATAGGTATTGATATTAGGGTCGTTTTGTATTCCGGGAGCTAGCGCGCACCCCGTGCTAACAAATTTTTTGACATTTTTTGAATATTTTTTGACTTTTTAATTTAATTACGATTAAATTTTGACAATTTTTGACTTTGAACAAGTCTGCTTACTCAGCACTCGGTCTAGGGTGAATTTTTTGTTTCGTAAGAGGTACCTTGCCGTGCCAACTACCTACCCTTGATCCCTGGTCGCTTATAATTGACGTTTTCCCCGGAAAATAGTGGAAAAACCTTCAAAAATTCCCTAATTTTTCGGATTTTGAAGATTTTTTGAATTTTTTCTACGAACACTGATCCCGTTCTAAACGTCATCCTGTAGCACTCGGCGAGACGCATCTCTGGACACCTCGTTTGTTATCCTCCGCCACCTGGAAATCAAAAAATTCATATACCTACTTGTTTGTTTCCTCTAAAATCCACCTATACCCTAACAAAACATTGAATTTTAGTTATAATTTTTAAGGTTTTTTGAATTTTATTTAGGTTTTTTGTTCTATAGGTATTGATATTAGGGTCGTTTTGTATTCCGGGAGCTAGCGCGCACCCCGTGCTAACAAATTTTTTGACATTTTTTGAATATTTTTTGACTTTTTAATTTAATTACGATTAAATTTTGACAATTTTTGACTTTGAACAAGTCTGCTTACTCAGCACTCGGTCTAGGGTGAATTTTTTGTTTCGTAAGAGGTACCTTGCCGTGCCAACTACCTACCCTTGATCCCTGGTCGCTTATAATTGACGTTTTCCCCGGAAAATAGTGGAAAAACCTTCAAAAATTCCCTAATTTTTCGGATTTTGAAGATTTTTTGAATTTTTTCTACGAACACTGATCCCGTTCTAAACGTCATCCTGTAGCACTCGGCGAGACGCATCTCTGGACACCTCGTTTGTTATCCTCCGCCACCTGGAAATCAAAAAATTCATATACCTACTTGTTTGTTTCCTCTAAAATCCACCTATACCCTAACAAAACATTGAATTTTAGTTATAATTTTTAAGGTTTTTTGAATTTTATTTAGGTTTTTTGTTCTATAGGTATTGATATTAGGGTCTTTTTGTATTCCGGGAGCTAGCGCGCACCCCGTGCTAACAATTTTTTTGACATTTTTTGAATATTTTTTGACTTTTTAATTTAATTACGATTAAATTTTGACAATTTTTGACTTTGAACAAGTCTGCTTACTCAGCACTCGGTCTAGGGTGAATTTTTTGTTTCGTAAGAGGTACCTTGCCGTGCCAACTACCTACCCTTGATCCCTGGTCGCTTATAATTGACGTTTTCCCCGGAAAATAGTGGAAAAACCTTCAAAAATTCCCTAATTTTTCGGATTTTGAAGATTTTTTGAATTTTTTCTACGAACACTGATCCCGTTCTAAACGTCATCCTGTAGCACTCGGCGAGACGCATCTCTGGACACCTCGTTTGTTATCCTCCGCCACCTGGAAATCAAAAAATTCATATACCTACTTGTTTGTTTCCTCTAAAATCCACCTATACCCTAACAAAACATTGAATTTTAGTTATAATTTTTAAGGTTTTTTGAATTTTATTTAGGTTTTTTGTTCTATAGGTATTGATATTAGGGTCTTTTTGTATTCCGGGAGCTAGCGCGCACCCCGTGCTAACAATTTTTTTGACATTTTTTGAATATTTTTTGACTTTTTAATTTAATTACGATTAAATTTTGACAATTTTTGACTTTGAACAAGTCTGCTTACTCAGCACTCGGTCTAGGGTGAATTTTTTGTTTCGTAAGAGGTACCTTGCCGTGCCAACTACCTACCCTTGATCCCTGGTCGCTTATAATTGACGTTTTCCCCGGAAAATAGTGGAAAAACCTTCAAAAATTCCCTAATTTTTTGAATTTTTTCTACGAACACTGATCCCGTTCTAAACGTCATCCTGTAGCACTCGGCGAGACGCATCTCTGGACACCTCGTTTGTTATCCTCCGCCACCTGGAAATCAAAAAATTCATATACCTACTTGTTTGTTTCCTCTAAAATCCACCTATACCCTAACAAAACATTGAATTTTAGTTATAATTTTTAAGGTTTTTTGAATTTTATTTAGGTTTTTTGTTCTATAGGTATTGATATTAGGGTCGTTTTGTATTCCGGGAGCTAGCGCGCACCCCGTGCTAACAAATTTTTTGACATTTTTTGAATATTTTTTGACTTTTTAATTTAATTACGATTAAATTTTGACAATTTTTGACTTTGAACAAGTCTGCTTACTCAGCACTCGGTCTAGGGTGAATTTTTTGTTTCGTTAGAGGTACCTTGCCGTGCCAACTACCTACCCTTGATCCCTGGTCGCTTATAATTGACGTTTTCCCCGGAAAATAGTGGAAAAACCTTCAAAAATTCCCTAATTTTTCGGTTTTTTGAAGATTTTTTGAATTTTTTCTACGAACACTGATCCCGTTCTAAACGTCATCCTGTAGCACTCGGCGAGACGCATCTCTGGACACCTCGTTTGTTATCCTCCGCCACCTGGAAATCAAAAAATTCATATACCTACTTGTTTGTTTCCTCTAAAATCCACCTATACCCTAACAAAACATTGAATTTTAGTTATAATTTTTAAGGTTTTTTGAATTTTATTTAGGTTTTTTGTTCTATAGGTATTGATATTAGGGTCTTTTTGTATTCCGGGAGCTAGCGCGCACCCCGTGCTAACAAATTTTTTGACATTTTTTGAATATTTTTTGACTTTTTAATTTAATTACGATTAAATTTTGTCAATTTTTGACTTTGAACAAGTCTGCTTACTCAGCACTCGGTCTAGGGTGAATTTTTTGTTTCGTAAGAGGTACCTTGCCGTGCCAACTACCTACCCTTGATCCCTGGTCGCTTATAATTGACGTTTTCCCCGGAAAATAGTGGAAAAACCTTCAAAAATTCCCTAATTTTTCGGATTTTGAAGATTTTTTGAATTTTTTCTACGAACACTGATCCCGTTCTAAACGTCATCCTGTAGCACTCGGCGAGACGCATCTCTGGACACCTCGTTTGTTATCCTCCGCCACCTGGAAATCAAAAAATTCATATACCTACTTGTTTGTTTCCTCTAAAATCCACCTATACCCTAACAAAACATTGAATTTTAGTTATAATTTTTAAGGTTTTTTGAATTTTATTTAGGTTTTTTGTTCTATAGGTATTGATATTAGGGTCGTTTTGTATTCCGGGAGCTAGCGCGCACCCCGTGCTAACAAATTTTTTGACATTTTTTGAATATTTTTTGACTTTTTAATTTAATTACGATTAAATTTTGACAATTTTTGACTTTGAACAAGTCTGCTTACTCAGCACTCGGTCTAGGGTGAATTTTTTGTTTCGTAAGAGGTACCTTGCCGTGCCAACTACCTACCCTTGATCCCTGGTCGCTTATAATTGACGTTTTCCCCGGAAAATAGTGGAAAAACCTTCAAAAATTCCCTAATTTTTCGGATTTTGAAGATTTTTTGAATTTTTTCTACGAACACTGATCCCGTTCTAAACGTCATCCTGTAGCACTCGGCGAGACGCATCTCTGGACACCTCGTTTGTTATCCTCCGCCACCTGGAAATCAAAAAATTCATATACCTACTTGTTTGTTTCCTCTAAAATCCACCTATACCCTAACAAAACATTGAATTTTAGTTATAATTTTTAAGGTTTTTTGAATTTTATTTAGGTTTTTTGTTCTATAGGTATTGATATTAGGGTCTTTTTGTATTCCGGGAGCTAGCGCGCACCCCGTGCTAACAATTTTTTTGACATTTTTTGAATATTTTTTGACTTTTTAATTTAATTACGATTAAATTTTGACAATTTTTGACTTTGAACAAGTCTGCTTACTCAGCACTCGGTCTAGGGTGAATTTTTTGTTTCGTAAGAGGTACCTTGCCGTGCCAACTACCTACCCTTGATCCCTGGTCGCTTATAATTGACGTTTTCCCCGGAAAATAGTGGAAAAACCTTCAAAAATTCCCTAATTTTTTGAATTTTTTCTACGAACACTGATCCCGTTCTAAACGTCATCCTGTAGCACTCGGCGAGACGCATCTCTGGACACCTCGTTTGTTATCCTCCGCCACCTGGAAATCAAAAAATTCATATACCTACTTGTTTGTTTCCTCTAAAATCCACCTATACCCTAACAAAACATTGAATTTTAGTTATAATTTTTAAGGTTTTTTGAATTTTATTTAGGTTTTTTGTTCTATAGGTATTGATATTAGGGTCTTTTTGTATTCCGGGAGCTAGCGCGCACCCCGTGCTAACAATTTTTTTGACATTTTTTGAATATTTTTTGACTTTTTAATTTAATTACGATTAAATTTTGACAATTTTTGACTTTGAACAAGTCTGCTTACTCAGCACTCGGTCTAGGGTGAATTTTTTGTTTCGTAAGAGGTACCTTGCCGTGCCAACTACCTACCCTTGATCCCTGGTCGCTTATAATTGACGTTTTCCCCGGAAAATAGTGGAAAAACCTTCAAAAATTCCCTAATTTTTTGAATTTTTTCTACGAACACTGATCCCGTTCTAAACGTCATCCTGTAGCACTCGGCGAGACGCATCTCTGGACACCTCGTTTGTTATCCTCCGCCACCTGGAAATCAAAAAATTCATATACCTACTTGTTTGTTTCCTCTAAAATCCACCTATACCCTAACAAAACATTGAATTTTAGTTATAATTTTTAAGGTTTTTTGAATTTTATTTAGGTTTTTTGTTCTATAGGTATTGATATTAGGGTCTTTTTGTATTCCGGGAGCTAGCGCGCACCCCGTGCTAACAAATTTTTTGACATTTTTTGAATATTTTTTGACTTTTTAATTTAATTACGATTAAATTTTGACAATTTTTGACTTTGAACAAGTCTGCTTACTCAGCACTCGGTCTAGGGTGAATTTTTTGTTTCGTAAGAGGTACCTTGCCGTGCCAACTACCTACCCTTGATCCCTGGTCGCTTATAATTGACGTTTTCCCCGGAAAATAGTGGAAAAACCTTCAAAAATTCCCTAATTTTTCGGATTTTGAAGATTTTTTGAATTTTTTCTACGAACACTGATCCCGTTCTAAACGTCATCCTGTAGCACTCGGCGAGACGCATCTCTGGACACCTCGTTTGTTATCCTCCGCCACCTGGAAATCAAAAAATTCATATACCTACTTGTTTGTTTCCTCTAAAATCCACCTATACCCTAACAAAACATTGAATTTTAGTTATAATTTTTAAGGTTTTTTGAATTTTATTTAGGTTTTTTGTTCTATAGGTATTGATATTAGGGTCTTTTTGTATTCCGGGAGCTAGCGCGCACCCCGTGCTAACAAATTTTTTGACATTTTTTGAATATTTTTTGACTTTTTAATTTAATTACGATTAAATTTTGACAATTTTTGACTTTGAACAAGTCTGCTTACTCAGCACTCGGTCTAGGGTGAATTTTTTGTTTCGTAAGAGGTACCTTGCCGTGCCAACTACCTACCCTTGATCCCTGGTCGCTTATAATTGACGTTTTCCCCGGAAAATAGTGGAAAAACCTTCAAAAATTCCCTAATTTTTCGGATTTTGAAGATTTTTTGAATTTTTTCTACGAACACTGATCCCGTTCTAAACGTCATCCTGTAGCACTCGGCGAGACGCATCTCTGGACACCTCGTTTGTTATCCTCCGCCACCTGGAAATCAAAAAATTCATATACCTACTTGTTTGTTTCCTCTAAAATCCACCTATACCCTAACAAAACATTGAATTTTAGTTATAATTTTTAAGGTTTTTTGAATTTTATTTAGGTTTTTTGTTCTATAGGTATTGATATTAGGGTCGTTTTGTATTCCGGGAGCTAGCGCGCACCCCGTGCTAACAAATTTTTTGACATTTTTTGAATATTTTTTGACTTTTTAATTTAATTACGATTAAATTTTGACAATTTTTGACTTTGAACAAGTCTGCTTACTCAGCACTCGGTCTAGGGTGAATTTTTTGTTTCGTAAGAGGTACCTTGCCGTGCCAACTACCTACCCTTGATCCCTGGTCGCTTATAATTGACGTTTTCCCCGGAAAATAGTGGAAAAACCTTCAAAAATTCCCTAATTTTTCGGATTTTGAAGATTTTTTGAATTTTTTCTACGAACACTGATCCCGTTCTAAACGTCATCCTGTAGCACTCGGCGAGACGCATCTCTGGACACCTCGTTTGTTATCCTCCGCCACCTGGAAATCAAAAAATTCATATACCTACTTGTTTGTTTCCTCTAAAATCCACCTATACCCTAACAAAACATTGAATTTTAGTTATAATTTTTAAGGTTTTTTGAATTTTATTTAGGTTTTTTGTTCTATAGGTATTGATATTAGGGTCTTTTTGTATTCCGGGAGCTAGCGCGCACCCCGTGCTAACAATTTTTTTGACATTTTTTGAATATTTTTTGACTTTTTAATTTAATTACGATTAAATTTTGACAATTTTTGACTTTGAACAAGTCTGCTTACTCAGCACTCGGTCTAGGGTGAATTTTTTGTTTCGTAAGAGGTACCTTGCCGTGCCAACTACCTACCCTTGATCCCTGGTCGCTTATAATTGACGTTTTCCCCGGAAAATAGTGGAAAAACCTTCAAAAATTCCCTAATTTTTTGAATTTTTTCTACGAACACTGATCCCGTTCTAAACGTCATCCTGTAGCACTCGGCGAGACGCATCTCTGGACACCTCGTTTGTTATCCTCCGCCACCTGGAAATCAAAAAATTCATATACCTACTTGTTTGTTTCCTCTAAAATCCACCTATACCCTAACAAAACATTGAATTTTAGTTATAATTTTTAAGGTTTTTTGAATTTTATTTAGGTTTTTTGTTTTATAGGTATTGATATTAGGGTCTTTTTGTATTCCGGGAGCTAGCGCGCACCCCGTGCTAACAAATTTTTTGACATTTTTTGAATATTTTTTGACTTTTTAATTTAATTACGATTAAATTTTGACAATTTTTGACTTTGAACAAGTCTGCTTACTCAGCACTCGGTCTAGGGTGAATTTTTTGTTTCGTAAGAGGTACCTTGCCGTGCCAACTACCTACCCTTGATCCCTGGTCGCTTATAATTGACGTTTTCCCCGGAAAATAGTGGAAAAACCTTCAAAAATTCCCCAATTTTTTGAATTTTTTCTACGAACACTGATCCCGTTCTAAACGTCATCCTGTAGCACTCGGCGAGACGCATCTCTGGACACCTCGTTTGTTATCCTCCGCCACCTGGAAATCAAAAAATTCATATACCTACTTGTTTGTTTCCTCTAAAATCCACCTATACCCTAACAAAACATTGAATTTTAGTTATAATTTTTAAGGTTTTTTGAATTTTATTTAGGTTTTTTGTTCTATAGGTATTGATATTAGGGTCGTTTTGTATTCCGGGAGCTAGCGCGCACCCCGTGCTAACAAATTTTTTGACATTTTTTGAATATTTTTTGACTTTTTAATTTAATTACGATTAAATTTTGACAATTTTTGACTTTGAACAAGTCTGCTTACTCAGCACTCGGTCTAGGGTGAATTTTTTGTTTCGTAAGAGGTACCTTGCCGTGCCAACTACCTACCCTTGATCCCTGGTCGCTTATAATTGACGTTTTCCCCGGAAAATAGTGGAAAAACCTTCAAAAATTCCCTAATTTTTCGGATTTTGAAGATTTTTTGAATTTTTTCTACGAACACTGATCCCGTTCTAAACGTCATCCTGTAGCACTCGGCGAGACGCATCTCTGGACACCTCGTTTGTTATCCTCCGCCACCTGGAAATCAAAAAATTCATATACCTACTTGTTTGTTTCCTCTAAAATCCACCTATACCCTAACAAAACATTGAATTTTAGTTATAATTTTTAAGGTTTTTTGAATTTTATTTAGGTTTTTTGTTCTATAGGTATTGATATTAGGGTCGTTTTGTATTCCGGGAGCTAGCGCGCACCCCGTGCTAACAAATTTTTTGACATTTTTTGAATATTTTTTGACTTTTTAATTTAATTACGATTAAATTTTGACAATTTTTGACTTTGAACAAGTCTGCTTACTCAGCACTCGGTCTAGGGTGAATTTTTTGTTTCGTAAGAGGTACCTTGCCGTGCCAACTACCTACCCTTGATCCCTGGTCGCTTTAAATTGACGTTTTCCCCGGAAAATAGTGGAAAAACCTTCAAAAATTCCCTAATTTTTTGAATTTTTTCTACGAACACTGATCCCGTTCTAAACGTCATCCTGTAGCACTCGGCGAGACGCATCTCTGGACACCTCGTTTGTTATCCTCCGCCACCTGGAAATCAAAAAATTCATATACCTACTTGTTTGTTTCCTCTAAAATCCACCTATACCCTAACAAAACATTGAATTTTAGTTATAATTTTTAAGGTTTTTTGAATTTTATTTAGGTTTTTTGTTCTATAGGTATTGATATTAGGGTCGTTTTGTATTCCGGGAGCTAGCGCGCACCCCGTGCTAACAAATTTTTTGACATTTTTTAAATATTTTTTGACTTTTTAATTTAATTACGATTAAATTTTGACAATTTTTGACTTTGAACAAGTCTGCTTACTCAGCACTCGGTCTAGGGAAAATTTTTTGTTTCGTTAGAGGTACCTTGCCGTGCCAACTACCTACCCTTGATCCCTGGTCGCTTATAATTGACGTTTTCCCCGGAAAATAGTGGAAAAACCTTCAAAAATTCCCTAATTTTTCGGATTTTGAAGATTTTTTGAATTTTTTCTACGAACACTGATCCCGTTCTAAACGTCATCCTGTAGCACTCGGCGAGACGCATCTCTGGACACCTCGTTTGTTATCCTCCGCCACCTGGAAATCAAAAAATTCATATACCTACTTGTTTGTTTCCTCTAAAATCCACCTATACCCTAACAAAACATTGAATTTTAGTTATAATTTTTAAGGTTTTTTGAATTTTATTTAGGTTTTTTGTTCTATAGGTATTGATATTAGGGTCTTTTTGTATTCCGGGAGCTAGCGCGCACCCCGTGCTAACAAATTTTTTGACATTTTTTGAATATTTTTTGACTTTTTAATTTAATTACGATTAAATTTTGACAATTTTTGACTTTGAACAAGTCTGCTTACTCAGCACTCGGTCTAGGGAAAATTTTTTGTTTCGTTAGAGGTACCTTGCCGTGCCAACTACCTACCCTTGATCCCTGGTCGCTTATAATTGACGTTTTCCCCGGAAAATAGTGGAAAAACCTTCAAAAATTCCCTAATTTTTCGGATTTTGAAGATTTTTTGAATTTTTTCTACGAACACTGATCCCGTTCTAAACGTCATCCTGTAGCACTCGGCGAGACGCATCTCTGGACACCTCGTTTGTTATCCTCCGCCACCTGGAAATCAAAAAATTCATATACCTACTTGTTTGTTTCCTCTAAAATCCACCTATACCCTAACAAAACATTGAATTTTAGTTATAATTTTTAAGGTTTTTTGAATTTTATTTAGGTTTTTTGTTCTATAGGTATTGATATTAGGGTCTTTTTGTATTCCGGGAGCTAGCGCGCACCCCGTGCTAACAAATTTTTTGACATTTTTTGAATATTTTTTGACTTTTTAATTTAATTACGATTAAATTTTGACAATTTTTGACTTTGAACAAGTCTGCTTACTCAGCACTCGGTCTAGGGTGAATTTTTTGTTTCGTAAGAGGTACCTTGCCGTGCCAACTACCTACCCTTGATCCCTGGTCGCTTATAATTGACGTTTTCCCCGGAAAATAGTGGAAAAACCTTCAAAAATTCCCTAATTTTTCGGATTTTGAAGATTTTTTGAATTTTTTCTACGAACACTGATCCCGTTCTAAACGTCATCCTGTAGCACTCGGCGAGACGCATCTCTGGACACCTCGTTTGTTATCCTCCGCCACCTGGAAATCAAAAAATTCATATACCTACTTGTTTGTTTCCTCTAAAATCCACCTATACCCTAACAAAACATTGAATTTTAGTTATAATTTTTAAGGTTTTTTGAATTTTATTTAGGTTTTTTGTTCTACAGGTATTGATATTAGGGTCGTTTTGTATTCCGGGAGCTAGCGCGCACCCCGTGCTAACAAATTTTTTGACATTTTTTGAATATTTTTTGACTTTTTAATTTAATTACGATTAAATTTTGACAATTTTTGACTTTGAACAAGTCTGCTTACTCAGCACTCGGTCTAGGGTGAATTTTTTGTTTCGTAAGAGGTACCTTGCCGTGCCAACTACCTACCCTTGATCCCTGGTCGCTTATAATTGACGTTTTCCCCGGAAAATAGTGGAAAAACCTTCAAAAATTCCCTAATTTTTCGGATTTTGAAGATTTTTTGAATTTTTTCTACGAACACTGATCCCGTTCTAAACGTCATCCTGTAGCACTCGGCGAGACGCATCTCTGGACACCTCGTTTGTTATCCTCCGCCACCTGGAAATCAAAAAATTCATATACCTACTTGTTTGTTTCCTCTAAAATCCACCTATACCCTAACAAAACATTGAATTTTAGTTATAATTTTTAAGGTTTTTTGAATTTTATTTAGGTTTTTTGTTCTATAGGTATTGATATTAGGGTCTTTTTGTATTCCGGGAGCTAGCGCGCACCCCGTGCTAACAAATTTTTTGACATTTTTTGAATATTTTTTGACTTTTTAATTTAATTACGATTAAATTTTGACAATTTTTGACTTTGAACAAGTCTGCTTACTCAGCACTCGGTCTAGGGTGAATTTTTTGTTTCGTAAGAGGTACCTTGCCGTGCCAACTACCTACCCTTGATCCCTGGTCGCTTATAATTGACGTTTTCCCCGGAAAATAGTGGAAAAACCTTCAAAAATTCCCTAATTTTTCGGATTTTGAAGATTTTTTGAATTTTTTCTACGAACACTGATCCCGTTCTAAACGTCATCCTGTAGCACTCGGCGAGACGCATCTCTGGACACCTCGTTTGTTATCCTCCGCCACCTGGAAATCAAAAAATTCATATACCTACTTGTTTGTTTCCTCTAAAATCCACCTATACCCTAACAAAACATTGAATTTTAGTTATAATTTTTAAGGTTTTTTGAATTTTATTTAGGTTTTTTGTTCTATAGGTATTGATATTAGGGTCTTTTTGTATTCCGGGAGCTAGCGCGCACCCCGTGCTAACAATTTTTTTGACATTTTTTGAATATTTTTTGACTTTTTAATTTAATTACGATTAAATTTTGACAATTTTTGACTTTGAACAAGTCTGCTTACTCAGCACTCGGTCTAGGGTGAATTTTTTGTTTCGTAAGAGGTACCTTGCCGTGCCAACTACCTACCCTTGATCCCTGGTCGCTTATAATTGACGTTTTCCCCGGAAAATAGTGGAAAAACCTTCAAAAATTCCCTAATTTTTTGAATTTTTTCTACGAACACTGATCCCGTTCTAAACGTCATCCTGTAGCACTCGGCGAGACGCATCTCTGGACACCTCGTTTGTTATCCTCCGCCACCTGGAAATCAAAAAATTCATATACCTACTTGTTTGTTTCCTCTAAAATCCACCTATACCCTAACAAAACATTGAATTTTAGTTATAATTTTTAAGGTTTTTTGAATTTTATTTAGGTTTTTTGTTCTATAGGTATTGATATTAGGGTCGTTTTGTATTCCGGGAGCTAGCGCGCACCCCGTGCTAACAAATTTTTTGACATTTTTTGAATATTTTTTGACTTTTTAATTTAATTACGATTAAATTTTGACAATTTTTGACTTTGAACAAGTCTGCTTACTCAGCACTCGGTCTAGGGTGAATTTTTTGTTTCGTAAGAGGTACCTTGCCGTGCCAACTACCTACCCTTGATCCCTGGTCGCTTATAATTGACGTTTTCCCCGGAAAATAGTGGAAAAACCTTCAAAAATTCCCTAATTTTTTGAATTTTTTCTACGAACACTGATCCCGTTCTAAACGTCATCCTGTAGCACTCGGCGAGACGCATCTCTGGACACCTCGTTTGTTATCCTCCGCCACCTGGAAATCAAAAAATTCATATACCTACTTGTTTGTTTCCTCTAAAATCCACCTATACCCTAACAAAACATTGAATTTTAGTTATAATTTTTAAGGTTTTTTGAATTTTATTTAGGTTTTTTGTTCTATAGGTATTGATATTAGGGTCTTTTTGTATTCCGGGAGCTAGCGCGCACCCCGTGCTAACAAATTTTTTGACATTTTTTGAATATTTTTTGACTTTTTAATTTAATTACGATTAAATTTTGACAATTTTTGACTTTGAACAAGTCTGCTTACTCAGCACTCGGTCTAGGGTGAATTTTTTGTTTCGTAAGAGGTACCTTGCCGTGCCAACTACCTACCCTTGATCCCTGGTCGCTTATAATTGACGTTTTCCCCGGAAAATAGTGGAAAAACCTTCAAAAATTCCCTAATTTTTTGAATTTTTTCTACGAACACTGATCCCGTTCTAAACGTCATCCTGTAGCACTCGGCGAGACGCATCTCTGGACACCTCGTTTGTTATCCTCCGCCACCTGGAAATCAAAAAATTCATATACCTACTTGTTTGTTTCCTCTAAAATCCACCTATACCCTAACAAAACATTAAATTTTAGTTATAATTTTTAAGGTTTTTTGAATTTTATTTAGGTTTTTTGTTCTATAGGTATTGATATTAGGGTCGTTTTGTATTCCGGGAGCTAGCGCGCACCCCGTGCTAACAAATTTTTTGACATTTTTTGAATATTTTTTGACTTTTTAATTTAATTACGATTAAATTTTGTCAATTTTTGACTTTGAACAAGTCTGCTTACTCAGCACTCGGTCTAGGGTGAATTTTTTGTTTCGTAAGAGGTACCTTGCCGTGCCAACTACCTACCCTTGATCCCTGGTCGCTTATAATTGACGTTTTCCCCGGAAAATAGTGGAAAAACCTTCAAAAATTCCCTAATTTTTCGGATTTTGAAGATTTTTTGAATTTTTTCTACGAACACTGATCCCGTTCTAAACGTCATCCTGTAGCACTCGGCGAGACGCATCTCTGGACACCTCGTTTGTTATCCTCCGCCACCTGGAAATCAAAAAATTCATATACCTACTTGTTTGTTTCCTCTAAAATCCACCTATACCCTAACAAAACATTGAATTTTAGTTATAATTTTTAAGGTTTTTTGAATTTTATTTAGGTTTTTTGTTCTATAGGTATTGATATTAGGGTCTTTTTGTATTCCGGGAGCTAGCGCGCACCCCGTGCTAACAAATTTTTTGACATTTTTTGAATATTTTTTGACTTTTTAATTTAATTACGATTAAATTTTGACAATTTTTGACTTTGAACAAGTCTGCTTACTCAGCACTCGGTCTAGGGTGAATTTTTTGTTTCGTAAGAGGTACCTTGCCGTGCCAACTACCTACCCTTGATCCCTGGTCGCTTATAATTGACGTTTTCCCCGGAAAATAGTGGAAAAACCTTCAAAAATTCCCTAATTTTTCGGATTTTGAAGATTTTTTGAATTTTTTCTACGAACACTGATCCCGTTCTAAACGTCATCCTGTAGCACTCGGCGAGACGCATCTCTGGACACCTCGTTTGTTATCCTCCGCCACCTGGAAATCAAAAAATTCATATACCTACTTGTTTGTTTCCTCTAAAATCCACCTATACCCTAACAAAACATTGAATTTTAGTTATAATTTTTAAGGTTTTTTGAATTTTATTTAGGTTTTTTGTTCTATAGGTATTGATATTAGGGTCTTTTTGTATTCCGGGAGCTAGCGCGCACCCCGTGCTATCAATTTTTTTGACATTTTTTGAATATTTTTTGACTTTTTAATTTAATTACGATTAAATTTTGACAATTTTTGACTTTGAACAAGTCTGCTTACTCAGCACTCGGTCTAGGGTGAATTTTTTGTTTCGTAAGAGGTACCTTGCCGTGCCAACTACCTACCCTTGATCCCTGGTCGCTTATAATTGACGTTTTCCCCGGAAAATAGTGGAAAAACCTTCAAAAATTCCCTAATTTTTCGGATTTTGAAGATTTTTTGAATTTTTTCTACGAACACTGATCCCGTTCTAAACGTCATCCTGTAGCACTCGGCGAGACGCATCTCTGGACACCTCGTTTGTTATCCTCCGCCACCTGGAAATCAAAAAATTCATATACCTACTTGTTTGTTTCCTCTAAAATCCACCTATACCCTAACAAAACATTGAATTTTAGTTATAATTTTTAAGGTTTTTTGAATTTTATTTAGGTTTTTTGTTCTATAGGTATTGATATTAGGGTCGTTTTGTATTCCGGGAGCTAGCGCGCACCCCGTGCTAACAAATTTTTTGACATTTTTTGAATATTTTTTGACTTTTTAATTTAATTACGATTAAATTTTGACAATTTTTGACTTTGAACAAGTCTGCTTACTCAGCACTCGGTCTAGGGTGAATTTTTTGTTTCGTAAGAGGTACCTTGCCGTGCCAACTACCTACCCTTGATCCCTGGTCGCTTATAATTGACGTTTTCCCCGGAAAATAGTGGAAAAACCTTCAAAAACTCCCTAATTTTTCGGATTTTGAAGATTTTTTGAATTTTTTCTACGAACACTGATCCCGTTCTAAACGTCATCCTGTAGCACTCGGCGAGACGCATCTCTGGACACCTCGTTTGTTATCCTCCGCCACCTGGAAATCAAAAAATTCATATACCTACTTGTTTGTTTCCTCTAAAATCCACCTATACCCTAACAAAACATAGAATTTTAGTTATAATTTTTAAGGTTTTTTGAATTTTATTTAGGTTTTTTGTTCTATAGGTATTGATATTAGGGTCTTTTTGTATTCCGGGAGCTAGCGCGCACCCCGTGCTAACAATTTTTTTGACATTTTTTGAATATTTTTTGACTTTTTAATTTAATTACGATTAAATTTTGACAATTTTTGACTTTGAACAAGTCTGCTTACTCAGCACTCGGTCTAGGGTGAATTTTTTGTTTCGTAAGAGGTACCTTGCCGTGCCAACTACCTACCCTTGATCCCTGGTCGCTTAAAATTGACGTTTTCCCCGGAAAATAGTGGAAAAACCTTCAAAAATTCCCTAATTTTTTGAATTTTTTCTACGAACACTGATCCCGTTCTAAACGTCATCCTGTAGCACTCGGCGAGACGCATCTCTGGACACCTCGTTTGTTATCCTCCGCCACCTGGAAATCAAAAAGTTGCCCCCCCACCCTCCCAGTTGTTACTTGGGTACATCACCTCGGCTCAGTATACCCATACATTTTGGAGCTTACAAAATTTTTTCGAAAATTTTCTTTTCTGACTTTTGTCGGCTGGTTTCCAGCCAAGACAGCTTGGAACAGGACTAGACGACGACGTCTTGTTTTCAATTTGCCAATTTTCTTTTGCTGCTCTCGTTTTTAATTTGAAATTATTATCCTATTAGAACAATATATATTATAAACGTTTTACACTTTTTACAACTGATACAAATATCTTTAGTTTTAAGATTGGGTTTATTGACCCCCATTTATTTTTCTTGTTTTAACACATAGCTTATAAGGACAGTTTATATCATAAATATTTTACAATTTTACAACTTTTACAATAATTTATTTAAGACTGGGTTTATTGACCCCCATTTGTTTTAATACATTTTACCTTAATCACAATTATGTACCGCACACCGGCTCATGTAAAAAACCAAGAGAGGGAGCTTGGACCTACGGACACAGCTGCGTCGCCATCAGACAAAGGCAGGATAGGACCTCCACTCGCGACAAGACCGCAGAATGTCCGGAAGTCCATTGAAACCATCGAGAAGGCAGCTGCAACATTAGGGAAAGGGCACCCTCAACAACAAAAAGGGATAGCCCTACAAAATACAAAGACAGCCACTATGGGCAAAACACAATCTTTGACTACAAAACCCGCTAATCAAGCAAGCAGCACTTCCCCAGGAACGAAAAATACCTCACCAAAAACGCCAGAGAATACAGCAAAACCAGTGTTAAAATCAGCAACTGTTACGAAGGGCAAAATAATCCAACCTTTAGTAAGCCCAGTTAGAACACCAGGTGAGGCTAAAAGAACATACCCAAACAGAGCAGCCGAAGCCACTGCAGTATACAAAAAAGGCCTGGAAAACTTGAACCTGTTTAAAAACCTCCGAAAGGATATTAAACAGGAAATCAAGAAGACCTTGGACAGGCTCTACCAACTTGCGATATCGGCTCCTGTAGCAAGGAAACTAGAGGAAGATCTGGAAATGGACAAAAGTTGCGGTACAGATACTGAAGAAACTCCAACAGAGAAAGAAAAGACGCCTATCGGAAACAAAAACGAAGACCAAATCCTAACAAAACTAGAGGAAAATAACAAACTTCTTATTGAAAACGGACTAAGGATGAAAGAACTGAAATCTATTATGGAAGGACAAAAGGAAACACTAGAGAGGACCACTTACGCACATGTGGCGACTGCTAAGCCTGCGGCCAGACTAATGCCTGAGCCAAGGGCATTGCACTCAGTAGTCGTCACATCGGAAAATGATATGGAAACTGGAGAGGAAGTGTTGGAAAAGATCAGGAAAGCTGTTGATGCGAAGGAAGGCTGGATAAGAGTGGAGAAAGTAAGGAAAGCAAAGGACAGGAAAATAATTGTGGGATGTGAAACGGAAGAAGAAAGGAGGAAGTTGAGAGAAAGGCTGGAAAAAGCAGGAGCCCACCTCGTTGTCGAAGAGGTGAAAAACAAGGACCCGCTTCTGGTTCTAAAGGACGTTCTTTCAATACATAGTGATGACGATGTATTGAAGGCCCTCTGGAACCAGAACCGGGGGGTTTTCCATGGCCTCGACAACGAGAAGGACAGGATTAAGGTCAAGTTCAGAAAGAGAACCAGGAATCCACATGCTGGTCATATAGTCCTGGAAGTTTCCCCCACAATATGGATACGAGCAACACAGGCAGGGAAACTACGAGTGGATCTCCAGCACGTATACGTAGAAGACCAGTCCCCGCTCGTCCAATGCTCCAGGTGCTTGGCATATGGACATGGCCGTAGGTTTTGCAAAGATCCTGAGGATCTTTGCAGTCACTGCAGCGGACCGCACCTCCGCATGGCATGCCCGGGCGTTGCAGCTGGAGAGCCACCCGAGTGCATTAACTGTAAGAAGTCAAAACTGGAAACTAGCACGCACAACGCGTTTAGCAGGGAGTGCCCAGTGCGCAGGAAATGGGACAGCATAGCAAGGACCTCGATATCATACTGCTAACGTTGTCCCAGAGCATTTTTTCAGGTACGAAAACATAGCGATAGACTGCAAAACCGTGAATGAACCACATCATAATAAGTATGACAGGCTTCCATTCACGGACAACGCAGCAAAGACGCATTACCTGAAAAAAGCGCCTAGAAGTACAGTTAAGTCATCGTTAATGCACAAACAGCATAACCCGGTAACCATAGATTCAGTTCCGTTCCTCCAAAAAGACACAAAAAATATTTTAAAAGACTTAAATACAGGAAACAATAAAAATAGAATAAGGAAAGGTATGAATCTGTATATGTTAAAGTATATATTTAGAAATCATACAAATTGTAAGATAAAAGAAAGAAAATAAAAGTATGTAAAATTAGAAGACAGGTAAACATAGATAAAAAAAGTAAAGTAAACATAAATAGGTAAATTATATAAACAGCTAAATATAGATAAAAATATAAAGATAGCTAAATACAATAAGAAGTTAATATGGTCAGTCCCGACCTAAATAAAAAACAAAATCCCAACCTCTATAAAAATCGAAAAAGGCAAACACAGGCTCCGATTATGTTGGAGGAATCTATGATTAAATTGAAGAAAAAAAAAAAAAACCTAACCTAACCTAACCTAACCTAACCTAACCTAACCTTTTTTTTTTTTTTTTTTTTTTTTTTTTAAGGCCGTAAAAAATGCCTAACGCACACCTCCAGCACCCGGGGCAGACGCTGGAGGTAGTGTGGGACCTGCCCCCACTAAAAAATCGGCCGTGTACCGTCGCGCCACCTGCGCGAACGGGCCGCCGGAATCTGCTATACCATCGGCGGCCAATTCAGTGGCAGTGCCCGGCGCGGCGAGATGCCGGGCACTCCTACTCCGGCGGCGTCCTGGGGTACACTGCAGGACGCCGACGTCGCGGAAGGCTACGAGTGGGGGGAAAAGGCCCCGTCAACCCCCACCCGCGGCCCCACCATTAGGGCGGCATCAGGCGCAGATGGTCGCGCCGACGCCGCCCGGTTCGTCGGCGACGAAGCGGATCAGCAAGGGAGTCCTCCTCCCTGCGTCGCTCCGCCGCCTCCTTCTGCGAGATGACGTCCTCGCAAAAGGATGCGACCGCGTTCCAAGACGTCTCGCTGCGGACCATAGATGACACCACGGTCGGCAGCGAGAGGTCACGACCCACCACTGTGGTGAGGACTCGACGCTGCTGCTCCCAGGCAGGGCACTGCTCGAGAGTGTGCTGCGCCGAGTCCTCACCGCAATCGCAGTGATGACAGTCGGGACGCAATTCCCTCCGCGCAACCGAATGCAGGTACTTTCCGAAGCACCCATGCCCGGAAAGAACCTGCACCAGCCGGAAGGAAAGGGTCCCGTGCTGCCTCACCGCCCACTCCTCAAGGACCGGCTGGAGCGCCTCCACGGTTCGGAAACCGGCACGTGGAGCCTCCAGCCGGGACCTCCACCGGGCCATGATGTCCCGGTGGGCCTGACTGCGCCAGGCGCGCAGTTGTTCGGGCATGGGGCAAGAGCCCCCAGCCCGGACCTCCGCCGCCCGCCAGTAAACGTCGGCGAGTACTTCCGCATCCAAATCCCACGGGGGAGTTCTGGCCAACGCGCACGCCGCATCGGTGGACACCGTGCGGTAACCGCGTATGGCCCGGACCGCCATGGTTCGTTGGGGTCTCCACAAACGAACCCTATTCTGGGCGGACAGGGTCTCCGCCCACACGGGCGCGCCGTAAAGCGCCATCGACCGTACCACCCCCATGTAAAGCCGTCGGCTTGAGGCACTGGGACCGCCAAGGTTCGGCAAGAGCCGACCCAGGGCGGCAGCGGTAGCCTCAAGTTTGGGCACAAGGATGCGAAAATGCTCGTCGAAGAGCCATCGCCCATCCAACACCAACCCCAGATATTTCATCTGGGGGCGTATCGGTACGAGGACCGAGTTGACGACCAAGGAGGCGCCAGCGGGTGGACCGCGACGGGGCCCATGAAACAACAGGGCCTCCGTCTTTTCAAGCGCCACTCTCAACCCCAGCGCCTCGATGCGCCCGACCATTCGGGAAACCCCTAGGGTGGCCAGGCGCGCCGCCTCCTCGAAATTCCGTGCCCGGGCTGTGACGAGCGTGTCGTCGGCGTAACAGAGTACGCTGAGCCCGGGTGGGAAGTTTCCTCGCAGGGCCCAATCGTATCCCATGTTCCACAAGAGCGGTCCTAAGACCGACCCCTGAGGAACACCGCACGACATTGCCCTGCGCCTCACTTCTCCTTCACGATCCTCGTACAGGACACACCGGCCTTGCAAATAGTCGGCCACCAGCTGCCTCGGGTAATCGGGCACTCCATGGAACCGGAGCGCCTCACCGATGCAGCCGAATGGCAGAGTATTGAAGGCGTTGGCGATGTCAAGCGATACCGCCAATAAAACTCCGCCGCCGAGGACTGCCTCCTCAGCCGCGGCCCTCAGACGCAGAATGGCATCGACCGTCGAACGCCCGGCACGAAAGCCGTACTGGGCATCGGACAGATCGGGGCCGACCTCGCGCAAGTGGCGGACGATACGGGTAGCGAGAATTCTCTCAAGCAACTTCCCCGCCTCGTCCAGCAGCACGATAGGCCTGAAGGCCGCGACCGAATCGGGAGATCTACCCGGCTTCGGTAGGAGAACCAGCTTCCCCGTTTTCCAACAGTCAGGGAACCGTCCGGACGCCAGGCAAACGTCGAACAGCCCCCTGAGGCGGTCTCCCATGTGGTTGAGGACCAGGGCCAACACTCGGGCAGGAATCCCGTCAGGCCCGGGGGCGGTACTCTTCGAACGAATCCGAAGTACAGCCGCCCCCACCTCCGCCTCCGTGACGGGCGGAACACTGGGCTCGGCCTCCCGGTCGTCGGTCTCAGAGACCATTGCCGGTGGCGTGTGCTCCGCACGTTGCGGGAAAAGGGCCTCAACCACTTCCACGAGGAAGCTGGGCTGGAGAGTCTCTGTAAGGGGGGGGCCCGACGAGCGAAGCTTATTCAGCGCCGCTCTGTAGGGGCGACCCCAGGGATCACGATCTAGACCCTCCAGCATCTCCTGTCTCGCCGTCTCCTTCGCGCGGCAGATGGCCAGCTTGAATGCGTCCCTCGCATTGCGATACGCTTCATACAGCTGGTCCTCCCTCTCTACGTCGCGGTGACGCCGTCGACTGCGGGTGTAGATCCTCCGGGCACGAATACAGGCCGCACGGAGTTCCGCCAACTCTGGGGACCACCAGTAGACCTCCTTCCTCGGAGGACGACGTCGGAAACGTGGCATGGCCGCATCGCAAACCTGCGTAAACGCATCGCGAATACGGACAGCCGTGACGTCGATGTCCTCGGTCGGAGGTGGTGAGGACGACCACGATTGAACGATAGCCGCCTCCTCCAGCAGTTCCCTGTCGAGTCGACCCACAGCCCACCGCGGGAATCGGGATTGTCTGCCCGCCGCGTGACCCCTACTGGCGCCCTGGGACCGGGAGAGCTCAAACCGGATGTACAAGTGATCCGAGAGCGTCTCAACCTCAGCCAGTACGCGCCAGTTCCTTACGCGTGCCTCGACACCAGGGGTAGCGAACGAAAGGTCCACTATCGACCCCCCCTGGCGCCGAACGCACGTATTGGTGGTGCCCCTGTTCAGCAAACAGAGGCCCACCGCAGCTGCCCATTCCTCTACCGCCGCTCCGCGAGCGTCCGTCCTGGGAGATCCCCACGCCAAGGATTTGGCGTTAAAATCCCCCAGCACCACGACGTGGCGAGGTGCTAGCCGCCGTATCGAGGCTTCCAGGCTAGCCAGGAAAACCTCAAAATCAGCCAAACTCCGGTTTGGGGAGAAGTACACGCCGTAAAGCGTGAGTCCCCCCCAGTCAGCAGCAACATATCCCGTACCCTTATCTCTGAGCGACAAGGGCGGGGAATGGAGCGCAGCGGAGCTGACGATCGCCACGGAGCCGTCCCGGTCACCCATCCAATTCGGACGAGGAGGAACGTAATAGGGCTCCGCGGCTACGGCAACAGCAATCGACCACTCTGCCATGGTTTGCAGGAAAAGATCCTGCGCGCCGGCAGAATGGTTGAGATTCGCCTGGAGGAGGGAAAAGCACTCACTGTCCATTACTGGACTCCGGTACTACATCCTCCTCCATTCGCGCTGGCGGCGGTGTACGAGGGGCAGCCTTGGCCGATTGGCTACCCCCCGGGCGTGGCTTTGGAGCCTGCGGGGGCTTGCACCCCTCCCGTCCCATGGCGTGGTTGGCAGGCAAATTACCCGCCGCACACGCTGGACAGTGGGGGGCAGCGGAACAGTCCGCCGCCTTGTGCCCCGGGCGACCGCAGCGGAAACAAAGTCCGCCGCAGTCGAAGCAACTAGTGCACTTCGGACGCATGTGTCCCGTCGCCATGCACTTGAAGCAGCGCGCGGGTCTCGCCGGCAGGATCGTAACCCTGGCGGCGCTGAAGCCCACGAGCAGCCTCCCTGCATCAGCCAATAATTTGGCCGCGGCAACGGGGCACTGCGCCCAAACCGCAAAAGCACCTCCGGGGCCGGGGCGAATGGCGCCGACCCTGATGGAGTCAAGAGCGCATTGGGTACGGGTCCCAATAGCCTCCCGAACTTCCTGGGCCGTGACCGAGTCATCCAGTCCCGAAATACGCATTTCAGCGCACTTCGTGGGCCTAGCGACTCTTACGCCTTCCTCCCCAGCAATAATCCCCCGCAGTTTCTCCGCGAAGAAATCCGCGTTTTTCCCTCCGTCTGGACCTGGGAACTCGAGGATCCGAGCTCCCGTCTGCGAGGGCCGGGTGGTAGCACCCAGACCCGCGAGATCGGAGGTGGTGAGAGTTGTCTTCACCCTCGCAAAAATCTCCGCATAGGAGACTCCACGCTCCTGTGCCTCCGGCGACACCGTGATGACCACGGCGGCCGTTTTCGGCGCTTGGAGCTTCGGCCTCCTGGCCACGACTGCTTGGGCAGCTGCATTTGGGGCAGCCTTCTTCCCCTTTCTTTTGCGGCGCGACCTTTTGCTCACCGTCTGCCAGCCCTCGTTGGCGGAGACGAGGGGGGCGGGAGCAGGTGCGGGTGCAGGGGCACGAGCCTTAACCTCCTGGGCGCGTGAAGCGACCGAAGGGGCGGACGATGGTGCCGCCGTCGAACCCTTGGCAGGCTGGGGGCCTACCTGGGGTGTGGCTGGAGGGGCCGTGGCTCGTGCCGTCTTCCTCTTGGGCGCAGACGCCGCGCTTGTCGCGTAGGTCTCGACGCGTCCCCCAGAACAGGGTAGGGGCGTCGGAGCGGTGGCCGTGTACGGCTTTGCGACCGGCGGTGTACGGGAGGTCGGTGCCGGAGGCAGCCTTGCCTCTAGACTCCCGATGCGGGCAGCGATCTTGGACTCAAAAGAGCCCATCAGCTGCCGCAACTGCGCCTCAATACCTCCAGAGGAGGAGGGGGAAGGCTGCGTCCTCGCCGGATTGGCTGACTCAGTCCGGGATGGACCTGCTTGGGACCGGTTTGGGGCAAAGTCAGCCCGCAGTCTGGCGAGCTCGGCGCGGAGCTCCGCCATGTCCGACCGCAGAGTGGCGTTCTCTGAGCGCAACTGCTGTATCTCCCTGGTGGTGGCTTCCGTGCGACCGGCCAGGTCGTCCACCACTACGAGCAGTTTAGCGCCCGCCTCCTTAAGGCCGCGCACAAAGGGGCCCTTTAAATTGGTGGATTTGGTAGCCACCTCGTATATCGCAGCTACCGCATCCCCGGCCCTTGCCTTCAGTTCCGACGTAGTAGGAGGGGATTCAAGGTCCCCCCCCGACCGTTGGTCCTCGGCGAGGAGCTGCACCACCCGGTCTTCGGCAGTGCGCTCACCCTCCGTGCGCGTGCGCAGGTATTTCTCTCTGCTGGAGAGTATGGAGCCACTGGCTCCTCCCCTACGCGCAGTAGGAATTTTGCTGGGGGACTGTGAGACCCCCGGCACCTCCTGCGGCGGCGAGCGGCTACGGCCACGCTTCTGGGAAGCCCAGAGCTTGCCTGGCTGCTCGTCACGCACATCGTGGACTTCAGTATCCTCCATTACGTCCACGTCCGTAATGGAGGACTCCGAGGCGGCCAAAGAGCCCGTACGCGGGACTTTAGGCGGCAACGGGGATGGAGCCCCACTCGCCTTAGCCCCTCTAACGGTCTTACGACCCTTCTCGCGAACCGCAGAAATGCGGTTCGAGGTTCGGAGCGCGACCTTCGCGCTCTTCTTTGTGCCGGATTTACCGCTCGGCAACGGGCGGATGTGTCGCTGGTTGTCCCCCCCAGAGTACGCGGGACTGACGGAGCCGACTGGCTCCGCAAGGGATTCCCCGAGCGAAGTGCGCTCGGGACCCTCCTGGGTAGATTCTATTGAAACCTTGACCTTCGACATGTTTAGAGTTTAATGACCTCCGTCAGGGTAGCCCTCGGGACTGAGATCCCCTCAGCCATTCATCCCATTGCCGGGCACCACAAGCGTGGGATTAGGGTATTTTTTAAAGGGGTTTACTTCCCCGCAGCCCACAAAGCGTGAGCTCCCGTTCCTGTCAATTCAGGGTTACGGGTCGGGCCGGTCGGTGGTCTGTATCAGACCGTGTCCGCCATCTAAAAATAGACAGTGAACCCGCCGCCCCTCGCCCTTCCTTCGAAGGACCCAGGGATGGGCCTAGAACCGTCCCCGTTTGCCCGGCGGCTTATGCAAAAGCAAGAGCACGCCGAGCCCGCCACTGTTCTCCATGTTCCCCTCCAGGAAAACAAAACCCTGAGATAGAGACGATGGTGACTCACAAAGCCAATCCACACCCGGCTGACCATGTGAGCATGCCGATCACCGACCTGGTACAACCGGAAGATGTGGCAGCACATAACAACCAAGCAGTCCAAATTTACACCGACGGTAGTAGGATTGATGGCAAGGTGGGCGCTGCACTATCCATTTGGGTCGATGCAGCAGAACGCCGAGCCATCAAGCTTAAATTATCGGACAACTGCACGGTGTACCAGGCTGAGCTGCTCGCCATATGCAGGGCGACGGAAGAGATCGCTAAGCGCACCGAGACCAGCTTCGGCGTGTTTAGAGACTCACGCGCTGCTCTTCTTGCAGTAACCAACTGGGGAATCCCCCACCCACTCGCGGTTAAAGCCCGGCAAAACTTGCGAGGGGCCTTTGCCCAGAACAAGGTAGTGTCCTTGTTCTGGATAAAGGCCCACGTAGGCCACGCCGGAAACGAGAGGGCGGATCAATTGGCCAGGGAAGCTGCGGAGAAGCTTAAATGTTCTCCCCACTACGAACGACAACCGATTTCATTCATCAAGCGTCAAATCCGCTTGGAGTCGCTTGATGAATGGAATCGGAGGTACAGAGAAGGAGAAACTGCCTCTACGACCAAACGGTTCTTTCCGGATGTGGTAGAGGCACATAGAATTCTGCAGAAAATTAAATTGACGCCAACGCTGACTCAAGTGTTCACGGGGCATGGCGGGTTCTCCGAATACTTAAACCGGTTTAAGTGTAAGGAGGACCCATCGTGCATCTGTGAGCCTGGAGTCGATGAGACAATCCTGCACATTATATGTAGCTGCCCAATTTACGCCGTGGACAGGTACAATACAGAGCAGAAAATCGGTAAACACATAAGTCAGGAAAACCTAAATTTACTTGTGGCTGATGGAATTGTTAGGCAACAGTTTTTGGAATTCTGCTTAAGGATAACAAGTAAAGTAATAAATAGAAATAAGTCGTAAAAATTAATGTTTTTACATATTTTAAGTAATATTGTTTTAAAAACATTAGACTAAGAATAGAATGTAATAAATATAAGTTAAGTTAAGTCATCCAGTATTGTACCTAGACATAAGATTATTTTGTTAAAAATTAAAAAAAAAATAAAGAAAGACAATGGCCCTGAAAAATAAATATCAGGGGGTGGAAGGAGGGATAAAAAAAAAAAAAAAAAAAA
Organism: Herminia tarsipennalis; assembly: GCA_945859575.2. Lineage (NCBI taxonomy): Eukaryota > Metazoa > Arthropoda > Insecta > Lepidoptera > Erebidae > Herminia > Herminia tarsipennalis. Next base: position 23,770,076 of record OX243849.2, on the reverse strand, counting down.
AAAAAAACCTAACCTAACCTAACCTTTTTTTTTTTTAAGCGATTCCCTCCGCGCAACCGAATGCAGGTACTTTCCGAAGCACCCATGCCCGGAAAGAACCTGCACCAGCCGGAAGGAAAGGGTCCCGTGCTGCCTCACCGCCCACTCCTCAAGGACCAGCTGGAGCGCCTTCACGGTTCGGAAACCCGCACGTGGAGCCCCCAGCCGGGACCTCCACCGGGCCATGATGTCCCGGTGGGCCTGACTGCGCCAGGCGCGCAGTTGTTCGGGCATGGGGCAAGAGCCCCCAGCCCGGACCTCCGCCGCCTGCCAGTAGACGTCGGCGAGTACTTTCGCATCCAAATCCCACGGGGGAGTTCCGGCCAACGCGCACGCCGCATCGGTGGACACCGTGCGGTAACCGCGTATGGCCCGGACCGCCATGGTTCGTTGGGGTCTCCACAAACGAACCCTATTCTGGGCGGACAGGGTCTCCGCCCACACGGGCGCGCCGTAAAGCGCCATCGACCGTACCACCCCCATGTAAAGCCGTCGGCTTGAGGCACTGGGACCGCCAAGGTTCGGCAAGAGCCGACCCAGGGCGGCAGCAGTAGCCTCAAGTTTGGGCACAAGGATGCGAAAATGCTCGTCGAAGAGCCATCGCCCATCCAACACCAACCCCAGATATTTCATCTGGGGGCGTATCGGTACGAGGACCGAGTTGACGACCAAGGAGGCGCCAGCGGGTGGACCGCGACGGGGCCCATGAAACAACAGGGCCTCCGTCTTTTCAAGCGCCACTCTCAACCCCAGCGCCTCGATGCGCCCGACCATTCGGGAAACCCCTAGGGTGGCCAGGCGCGCCGCCTCCTCGAAATTTCGTGCCCGGGCTGTGACGAGCGTGTCGTCGGCGTAACAAAGTACGCTGAGCCCGGGTGGGAAGTTTCCTCGCAGGGCCCAATCGTATCCCATGTTCCACAAGAGCGGTCCTAAGACCGACCCCTGAGGAACACCGCACGACATTGCCCTGCGCCTCACTTCTCCTTCACGATCCTCGTACAGGACACACCGGCCTTGCAAATAGTCGGCCACCGGCTGCCTCAGGTAATCGGGCACTCCATGGAACCGGAGCGCCTCACCGATGCAGCCGAATGGCAGAGTATTGAAGGCGTTGGCGATGTCAAGCGATACCGCCAATAAAACTCCGCCGCCGAGGACTGCCTCCTCAGCCGCGGCCCTCAGACGCAGAATGGCATCGACCGTCGAACGCCCGGCACGAAAGCCGTACTGGGCATCGGACAGATCGGGGCCGACCTCGCGCAAGTGGCGGACGATACGGGTAGCGAGAATTCTCTCAAGCAACTTCCCCGCCCCGTCCAGCAGCACGATAGGCCTGAAGGCCGCGACCGAATCGGGAGATCTACCCGGCTTCGGTAGGAGAACCAGCTTCCCCGTTTTCCAACAGTCAGGGAACCGTCCGGACGCCAGGCAAACGTCGAACAGCCCCCTGAGGCGGTCTCCCATGTGGTTGAGGACCAGGGCCAACACTCGGGCAGGAATCCCGTCAGGCCCGGGGGCGGTACTCTTCGAACGAATCCGAAGTACAGCCGCCCCCACCTCCGCCTCCGTGACGGGCGGAACACTGGGCTCGGCCTCCCGGTCGTCGGTCTCAGAGACCATTGCCGGTGGCGTGTGCTCCGCACGTTGCGGGAAAAGGGCCTCAACCACTTCCACGAGGAAGCTGGGCTGGAGAGTCTCTGTAAAGGGGGGGCCCGACGAGCGAAGCTTATTCAGCGCCGCTCTGTAGGGGCGACCCCAGGGGTCACGATCGAGACCCTCCAGCATCTCCTGTCTCGCCGTCTCCTTCGCGCGGCAGATGGCCAGCTTGAATGCGTCCCTCGCATTGCGATACGCTTCATACAGCTGGTCCTCCCTCTCTACGTCGCGGTGACGCCGTCGACTGCGGGTGTAGATCCTCTGGGCACGAATACAGGCCGCACGGAGTTCCGCCAACTCTGGGGACCACCAGTAGACCTCCTTCCTCGGAGGACGACGTCGGAAACGTGGCATGGCCGCATCGCAAACCTGCGTAAACGCATCGCGAATACGGACAGCCGTGACGTCGATGTCCTCGGTCGGAGGTGGTGAGGACGACCACGATTGAACGATAGCCGCCTCCTCCAGCAGTTCCCTGTCGAGTCGACCCACAGCCCACCGCGGGAATCGGGATTGTCTGCCCGCGCCGTGACCCCTACTGGCGCCCTGGGACCGGGAGAGCTCAAACCGGATATACAGGTGATCCGAGAGCGTCTCAACCTCAGCCAGTACGCGCCAGTTCCTTACACGTGCCTCGATACCAGGGGTAGCGAACGAAAGGTCCACTATCGACCCCCCCTGGCGCCGAACGCACGTATTGGTGGCACCCCTGTTCAGCAAACAGAGGCCCACCGCTGCCCATTCTTCTACCGCCGTTCCGCGAGCGTCCGTCCTAGGAGATCCCCACGCCAAGGATTTGGCGTTAAAATCCCCCAGCACTACGACGTGGCGAGGTGCTAACCGCCGTATCGAGGCTTCCAGGCTAGCCAGGAAAACCTCAAAATCAGCCAGACTCCGGTTTGGGGAGAAGTACACGCCGTAAAGCGTGAGTCCCCCCCAGTCGGCAGCAACATATCCCGTACCCTTATCTGGAAGGTGAAGGCTGCGTTTTCGCAGGACTGGCCAAAACAGCCCGCGATGAACCGGGTCTAGAGGAGGCTAGGTCGGCCCGCAGTCTGGCGAGCTCGGCGCGGAGCTCCGCCATGTCCGACCGCAGAGTGGCGTTCTCTGAGCGCAACTGCTGTATCTCCCTGGTGGTGGCTTCCGTGCGACCGGCCAGGTCGTCCACCACTACGAGCAGTTTAGCGCCCGCCTCCTTAAGGCCGCGCACAAAGGGGCCCTTCAAATTAGTGGATTTGGTAGCCACCTCGTAAATCGCGGCTACCGCATCCCCGGCCCTTGCCTTGAGTTCCGACGTAGTAGGTGGGGATTCAAGGTCCCCCCCCGACCGTTGGTCCTCGGCGAGGAGCTGCACCACCCGGTCTTCGGCGGTGCGCTCGCCCTCCGTGCGCGTGCGCAGGTATTTCTCCCTGCTGGAGAAAACAGAGCCACTGGCTCCTCCCCTACGCGCTGTAGGTATTTTGCTGAGGGTCTGGGAGACCCCCGGCACCTCCTGCGGCGGCGAGCGGCTGCGGCCACGCTTCTGGGAAACCCAGAGCCTGCCTGGCTGCTCGTCACGCACCGCTTTGTCGTCGTGGACTTCAGTAGCCTCCATTACGTCCACGTCCGTAATGGAGGACTCCGAGGCGGTCAAAGAGCCCGTACGCGGGACCTTAGGCGGCAACGGGGATGGAGCCCCACTCGCCTTAGCCCCTCTCACGGTCTTACGACCCTTCTCGCGAACCGCAGAAATACGGCTCGAGGTTCGGAGCGCGACCTTCGCGCTCTTCTTTGTGCCGGATTTACCGCTCGGCAACGGGCGGATGTGTCGTTGGTTGTCCCCCCCAGAGTACGCGGGACTGACGGAGCCGACTGGCTCCGCAAGGGATTCCCCGAGCGAAGTGCGCTCGGGACCCTCCTGGGTAGATTCTGCTGAAACTTGGACCTTCGACATAATGTTGAGTTTCGAGACCTCCGTCTGGGTAGCCCTCGGGACTGAGATCCCCTCAGCCATTCATCCCATTGCCGGGCACCACAAGCGTGGGATTAGGGTATTTTTTAAAGGGGTTTACTTCCCCGCAGCCCACAAAGCGTGGACCCCCGGTCCTGTCAATTCAGGATTACGGGTCGGGCCGGTCGGTGGTCTGCATCAGACCATGTCCGCCATCTGTAAATAGATGGTGAACCCGCCGCCCCTTGCCCTTCCTCCGAAAGGCCCAGGGATGGACCAAAACCTCCCCTGATTGCCCGGCGGCAACGCAATAGCGAGAGCACGCCGAGCCCGCCACATTTCTCCACTGTTTTCCCCCCCAGCAGGAAAACAAAACAAAACAAAAGCAAAATAAAAAGAAGTGTAAAAAGTAAAGGTGTAAAAATAAAATAAAGCAAAACAAAATAGACAGTAAAACAAAATAAAACAAAATAAAATAAAATAAAACAAAATAAAACAAGAGGGGGCACAAGGAGAAACGCCCCGAGTGGCCCGAATACGGGCCCCTCTCTTTGCCAGAACATTAGCCGTCCGGCGATCAAAAAGTGATCACCGTCCGTTGCCCAGGGTGCACCACGAGGAGGTTTTCCGGCACTTAGCACCCCAACCTTTTTTTTTTTTTTTTTTTTTTTTTTTTTTATGGCCGTAAAAAATGCCTAACGCACACCTCCAGCACCCGGGGCAGACGCTGGAGGTAGTGTGGGACCTGCCCCCACTAAAAAATCGGCCGTGTACCTACTCGCCGCCATCACGGATAGGCCGCCAGGACTTGTTATATCTTCGGCGACCCACCCAGCGGCATAGCCCCATCGGGCATTCCTGCTCCTGCGGCGTCCTGGGTACACACAGAACGCCGCCATCGCGAAAGGCCGCGAGCGTGGGAAACTTCCCCGTCCATCACGCTCACAGCCCCACCAAGCGACGTCACGCGCGACTGCGCCTCGACGTCGCTCGGTTCGCCGGCGACGGGGCAGACTATCCCCGCCGCCTCCCCCCGCGAGATGAAGTTCCCGCAGGAGGGTGCGACCGCGTCCTGGACCCCCTACCGCGCAACGCATCCGGTACCCCTATCACTGACGACAGGGGCGAGGAGCGAGCATGGCTAAGGAGTCCATTAGGTGGAGGGTGTAGAGGCATGGGAAGGCGCCTCGTCCCCACCCTCCTCCATCCGCACCGGAGCCTGGGTGCGAGGAGCTCGGCTAGTCCCCGCAGGCGGCTTTGCGGCCTTGGGAGGCTTACAGCCCTCCCTCCCCATCATGTGGTTGGCGGGTAGATTGCCCGCCGCACACACGGGGCAGTGGGGAGCGGCAGAACACGCCGCTGCCGCATGCCCCGGTTGACCGCAGCGGAAACAAAGTCCGCTGCAGTCAAAACTACTGGTGCATTGCGGGCGCAAGTGCCCCGCGCCCATGCACCGGTAGCACCTCGCGGGCCTCGCCTCGAGGATGGTTATCCTCGCGGCAGAGAAACCCACGAGGAGCCGGCCTGCTTCTGCCAAAATTTTGATTTGATCGCGCCGACCTTCACGGTTCCGGGAGAGCACTGAGCCTTCTGCTCTATCGCCTCCCGGACCTCCTCAGACGACACAGAGTCGTCCAGGCCAGAAATGCGCAACTCGGCGCACTTCATTGGCCTGACGACCCTTACGCCCTCTTCTCCTTCCACGAGACGCCTCAGCGTCTCCGCCACGAAGTCGGCCTTCTTCGCGCCCTCTGTCCCCGGAACTTCGAGGAGCCGGGCCCCGGTCTGTGAGCGGCGGAAGCTCACCTGCACGCCCCCAGCTGCTAAAAGAGCAGCCTTCGCCCCGCTGAAGAGGCTGGCGTATGTTATGCCCCTACTCTCCGCCTCCGGCGACACCGTCACAAGGACGGCGGCCGTTTTCGGCGGAGACAGTTTCGGCTTTCGCTTAACTGTTTCTTTTGTCAGGGCAACCTCCTGCACGGTAACGGCGGGAGTGGCCTTCCTCTTCTGCCGGCGCCGCGATTTCCTGCTCTCCGCTGTTCGCCATTCCTCACCAGAGGGGGCAGTAGCGGGAGCGGACGCAGGCGCTGGGCAATGTACAGCCGGCTCTGAGGCAGCCGCTGCTGCAAGAGCCACGGCGCGTCCCCCTGCACGTGGAGGTGGCGCCTTAGGTACCATCGAGGGCCTCTGAGGGGGCTTCGGTCTGGACGCCGCGAGCGGTGGCCGACAACTCGGCTCCGGGGGCAGGCGTGCCTTAATGCCCTCTAGGCGCGCGTCAATCAGGCCCCCGAAAAGGAGTGATAGCTGCCTCATCTGTGACTCCGTAAAGGAGTCATCAGGAGACCGCTCTCCTCTATGAGCCGGGACAGAAGCGGGCGGCACAGCGCTGACTGAGGCCGGAGCAGAACCAGCTCTAATCGTTCCAAAATCAGCCCGCAATTGGGCTATCTCAGCTCGGAGAACCTTCAGCTCTCCTTCCATGCGGGTGTTGTTCTTGAACAGCGCCGCCACTACTTCTGTCAGCACAGAGGCGGACTCTCTCAGTCCCTTGGCGAAGGTGCCTTTGAGGTTTCTACTCTTAGAGGCGACCTCCGTGATGACCGCTATTGAAGCGGTTGCCGAGCTCTTAAGCTCCTCCGCGGTTTTCAGGGCATTAGCCCCTCCCGTAGATTGGAGTCCACCTAACAGCTCTTGGACTTGGTCCTCAGCCACCAGTTCCCTTTCTGTGCGGCCTCGATTATAGGCCTCCCGCCTAGAGAAAACGCTGGATGTTGTAGCGACCGGCGTCACATTGGCAGCCGTCTTTGCAGGGGGTGTCTGCGGCCGGGCAAACCTAGCCACAGATCCCCCTCTTTGGGAGGAGTGAACTTTCCTAGGGACATCAAGGTCAACCTCAGGAAGGTTCTCACCGTCTCCAGGAGAGGCTCCACGCTTCTGCTGTCGAGCGCGGCACTCATCCACCAACTGCTCCATATCGCTAACCGCTGAGCTTAGCGAGGATTCTGAGCCAAACCGGCCAGAGCGCAACAGACTGTCCAGTGACGCAGACGTCACTGAGGTTCTGGAACCGCTTAAACGGCCGGTCACTTCTCGGGACAAATTGCCCCCACTCCTTGTTGCGTCCACTTCCACTGTCTCTACCTCCCTATTTCCTTCCACGAGCCTTGGGCTCCTCCTCCTATTAAAAATGTTTTTCAGTTTATTATTGTCCATTCTGTTCCCACGAGTATGGGGGAAATAAACGTCCACCCGGGCAGTGCCCCCTGTACCCGGGTAAGCGTAAATTTGTATCCCAACTGGGGGGTCCGCAGGTGCCCCAGCTGGGGGTAGCGCTTGGAACCGAACATCCCATCGGCCATGCATCCTCTGGTCACGCTCCGCAACACAGGATTCGGGGATTTTTTATAGAGGTTGTCATCCTCGCGGCCCAGGCGACCAAGCCAAGACCCTCGTTCCCGTTCAAAGCCGTAAGACATGTCTACGACACTCCTACTAGGGATTACGATATTCCGACGGTGGCAGAAAGAAGATCTCCCCGCCCGCTCGACGGCAGTGTGAGTGCACGTCAAGCCCGTCCTCCGGGCAGCCCAGGAATGGGCCACCCCCTACTCTGCCAGAACATTAGCCGTGTGACGGTGGTTTCGCGAAACGCCGCGAATCCACAGGCACACGTTGCCCAGGGTGCACCACGAGGAGGTTTTCCGGCACTTAGCACCCCACTTAGCACCCCAACCTAACCTTTTTTTTTTTTTTTTTTTTTTTTTTTTTTTTTTTTTTTTTTTTTTTTTTTTTTTTTTATGGCCGTAAAAAATGCCTAACGCACACCTCCAGCACCCGGGGCAGACGCTGGAGGTAGTGTGGGACCTGCCCCCACTAAAAAATCGGCCGTGTACCAACTCGCCGCCTTCACACGGATAGGCCGCCGGAATTGACTATTTCTTCGGCGGACCCACCCAGCGGCATAGCCCCATCGGGCATTCCTGCTCCTGCGGCGTTCTGGGTACACACAGAACGCCGCCATCGCGAAAGGCCGCGAGCGTGGGAATCTTCCCCGTCCATCACGCCCACAGCCCCACCAAGCGACGTCACGCGCGACTGCGCCTCGACGTCACTCGGTTCGCCGGCGACGGGGCAGACTATCCCCGCCGCCTCCCCCCACGAGATGAATTTCCCGCAGGAGGGTGCGACCGCGTCCTGGACCCCCTATCGCGCAACGCATCCGGTACCCCTATCACTGACGACAGGGGCGCGGAGCGAGCATGGCTAAGGAGTCCGTTAGGTGGAGGGTGTAGAGGCATGGGAAGGCGCCTCGTCCCCACCCTCCTCCATCCGCACCGGAGCCTGGGTGCGAGGAGCTGGGCCAGTCCCGGCAGGCGGCTTTGCGGCCTTGGGAGGCTTACAGCCCGCCCTCCCCATCATGTGGTTGGCGGGCAGGTTGCCCGCCGCACACACGGGGCAGTGAGGAGCGGCAGAACACGCCGCTGCCGCATGCCCCGGTTGACCACAGCGGAAACAAAGTCCGCTGCAGTCAAAGCTACTGGTGCATTGCGGGCGCAAGTGCCCCGCGCCCATGCACCGGTAGCACCTCGTGGGCCTCGCCTCAAGGATTGTGATCCTCGCGGCGGAGAAGCCCACGAGGAGCCGGCCTGCCTCTGCCAAAGTTTTGGCCGCAGCGACGGGGCAACGCGCCCACGCCGCACCAACTCCGCCGGGGCCGGGGCGAATCGCACCGACCCTCACGGTTCCGGGAGAGCATTGAGTCTTCAGCTCAATTGCCTCCCGGACAGCCTCGGGCGTAATTGAGTCGTCCAGGCCGGAGACGCGCAACTCCGCGCACTTTGTCGGCCTGGCAACCCTTACGCCCTCCTCGCCCCCCGCAAGACGCTTCAGCGTCTCCGCCACCAAGTCGGCCTTGCTCGGGCCCTCCGTCCCCGGAAACTCAAGGAGCCGGGCCCCGGTCTGTGAGCGACGGAAGCTCACTTCCACGCCCCCAGCTGCCAGAAGAGCGGCCCTCGCCCCGCTAAATAGGCTAGCGTAGGTGACCCCCCTGTGCTCCGCCTCCGGCGACACCGTCACCAGGACGGCTGCCGTTTTCGGCGGAGTAAGTTTAGGCTTTCGCCTCACTTTCTCCCTTGCCGGGGCAACCTCCTGCACGGGAGCGGCGGGAGTGGCCTTCTTATTCTGCCGGCGCCTCGATCTCCTACTCTCCGCCGTTCGCCATTCCTCATTAGAGGGGGCAGAGGCGGGGGCAGACGCTGGCGCCGGAGGACCGGCTTGGGCCGTTGGGGCGCCTGAGGCGCCCACTTCGGCGGCACGGGGTGCTTTCCTCGGCGCACGCTGCGCCCCTCGCCCGCCCGGCCCTGAGGCAACCACTGCCGCAAAAGACCCAGCGCGTCCCCCAGTTCGGGTTGGTGGCACCGGGCGTTGCCCCTGCGGGGGTTTGGGCGCCGCGAGCGGCGGCCGACAGCTCGGTTCCGGGGGCAGCCGCGCCTTGATGCCCTCAAGGCGAGCGTCTAAGTGGCCCCCGATAAGAAGTGAGAGCTGATCTGCGCCTCCGTAAAGGAGTCGCCATATGGCCGCTCTCCACTATGGGCCGGGACAGAACCGGCCGGCACAGCACTGACTACGGCCGGGGCAGAACCGGCTCTAGTCGATCCAAGATCGGCACGGAGCAGAGCCATCTCGGAGCGAAGTGCCTTCAGCTCCTTCTCCAGACGGGCGTTGTCAGCGCGCAACCTCTGCGTCTCAGCCTCGTTGGCGGTGAAGCGCTCAAACAGCGCCTCCACCACCTCTTTCAATGTTGAGGCGGACGCCTTCAGGCCCTTAGCGAAGGTGCCTTTAAGATTCTTGCTCTTCTGAGCCACGTTCGCTATCACCTTCACGGAGGTGGCCGCCGAGTCCATTAGCTCCTCCACGGTCTTCGGGAAACTAACTCCCTCCGACGGGCGAAGCTCACCCAACAGCTGCTGGACCTGCTCCTCAGCAACTATTTCCCCCTCCGTGCGGCCTCTGTTGTAGGCCTCCCGCCTGGAAAATACGTCGGACGTTTTAACGTTCGGTGCCGTCACTACAGGAGGGGGTGTCTTCGGGCGAGCGAACCTCGCCACAGACCCCCCTCTTTGGGAAGAATGAACCTTCCTGGGTGCCTCGAGGTCGACCTCAGGAAGGTTTCCGTCACATCCGGGAGATGCGCCGCGCTTTTGTTGTTGAGCGCGGCGGTGCTCAGCTGATAACCTCTCTGGACCTCCCAATAGGTCCATATCGCTAACTGAGCTTAGCGATGATTCGGAGCCGAACCGGCCCGAGCGCAACAGGCTATCCAGTGACCCAGACGTCACCGAAGTTCTGGAACCGCTCAAAGGGCCGGCCTCCGCCACTTCTCGGGGCAAACTGCCCGCACTCCTTCCTGCGTCCTCTCCTTCTCTTTCAACCACATTTTTTTTCACGAGCCTTGGGCTCCTCCTCCTGTTAAAAATATTTTTCAATTTTGAGTCATCCATATTAGATCCCACGAGTATGGGGGAAATAAAGGTCCACCCGGGCAGTGCCCCCTGTACCCGGGTAAGCGTAAATTTGTATCCCAACTGGGGGGTCCGCAGGTGCCCCAGCTGGGGGTAGCGCTTGAAACCGAACATCCCATCGGCCATGCATCCTCTGGTCACGCTCCGCAACACAGGATTCGGGGATTTTTTATAGAGGTTGTCATCCTCGCAGCCCAGGCGACCAAGCCAAGACCCTCGCCCCCGCTCGGAGCCGTGAGACGTGGCCACGACACTCCTAATCGGGATTACGATATCCGACGGTGGCAGAAAGAAGATCTCCCCGCCCGCTCGACGGCAGTGTGAGTGCACGTCAAGCCCGTCCTCCGGGCAGCCCGGGAATGGGCCACCCCCTACTCTGCCAGAACATTAGCCGTGTGACGGTGGTTTCGCGAAACGCCGCGAATCCACCGGCACACGTTGCCCAGGGTGCACCACGAGGAGGTTTTCCGGCACTTAGCACCCCTACCCCAACCTAACCTAACCTAACCTAACCTACTGTCTGGTCACGCTCCGCAACACAGGATTCGGGGATTTTTTATAGAGGTTGTCATCCTCGCAGCCCAGGCGACCAAGCCAAGACCCTCGCCCCCGCTCGGAGCCGTGAGACGTGTCCACGACACTCCTAATCGGGATTACGATATCCGACGGTGGCAGAAAGAAGATCTCCCCGCCCGCTCGACGGCAGTGTGAGTGCACGTCAAGCCCGTCCTCCGGGCAGCCCAGGAATTTCGGCGGAGACAGCTTCGGCCTCTTCCTTCCTCCTTCTTTCGCCGGAGCGACCTCCTGTACAGAGGAGGCGGCAGCGGCTCTCTGCTTCTGCAGGCGCCGCGATTTCTTGCTTCCCGCCGTTTGCCATGCCTCACCAGAGGGGGCAGAGGCGGGAGCGGGCGCAGGCGCTTGGGGACGGCCCTGAGCCGTTGGGGCGCTCGAGGCGCCCGCCACGCCCAGGCAGGGCACTGCTCGAGAGTGTGCTGCGCCGAGTCCTCACCGCAATCGCAGTGATGACAGTCGGGACGCGATTCCCTCCGCGCAACCGAATGCAGATACTTTCCGAAGCACCCATGCCCGGAAAGAACCTGCACCAGCCGGAAAGAAAGGGTCCCGTGCTGCCTCACCGCCCACTCCTCAAGGACCGGCTGGAGCGCCTCCACGGTTCGGAAACCGGCACGTGGAGCCTCCAGCCGGGACCTCCACCGGGCCATGATGTCCCGGTGGGCCTGACTGCGCCAGGCGCGCAGTTGTTCGGGCATGGGGCAAGAGCCCCCAGCCCGGACCTCCGCCGCCCGCCAGTAAACGTCGGCGAGTACTTCCGCATCCAGATCCCACGGGGGAGTTCCGGCCAACGCGCACGCCGCATCGGTGGACACCGTGCGGTAACCGCGTATCGTTCCACTTCGTCGCCGGCATCGTTCGGAGACGGACGTGTGTTTGCGGTTCGAAAAAATCGGTCCCTCTCGTTTTCTCTTGGGTCGTCTCCCATAAGGCCCCGCGGCCATTTTAAAAATTGTTCGGCGGTAAGCGAGAAGGAGCATCGTGCCCCTCAACGTAGCTTGTAACCCCCGTCGCGTGTGTGTTTAGTGACGTCATTTTATTTTCCCCGCGACAGTGACGTGTGCCCCGTACCCCGCGACTGTGACGTGTTAGTGATAGTGTCAGTGTCAGTGTCAGTTTTGGTGACCGGCCGTTAATTGGAGTAGGTCGCCAACTGGAGTCTGGTCGCTGACTGGACTCTGGTCGTAACCAGGAGCCGGCCGCCAACAGGCGCGTTCAACATAGTTAGAAGCCATCACGGGACTTAGAGGTTTGTCGGCGTTCGGGTGAGTCGAACTTTTCCTTAGGTCGCTTCCGTGTCGTTAGTTCGTGCATCGCACATCATACATATGTGATCGCGGCCGTGTATGGCATCGGGAGTGATAAAAATTTTCGACAAAAATTTTTTATTTGATTAGTGTTTATATAGTAGTATACGTGTTATTTATGTAGTTTTTGCCTATTTATAGTAATTTTTCTTTATTTTGCGTAAAAAAAAATTTTCCGGGTAGTTCGTGTATTAATTTCTGGTAGGTTCGTGTATTCGGTCGCAAAGGTCAAATAGACCATTCGACCAACGCTCGCGACTGTCCCGCCCGAAAACACGCGGAGGAACGAGCTATCGCTGCAACCAACTATGGCCCACAGTGCTAATACACTGAAGGTGGGCCAGCTGAACCTACAGGGTTCGGCGGTAGCCACGGCAGAATTACCAGCCATCGCGGGGGAGTTGGGGCTGGATATGGTCCTTGTTCAGGAACCGTACTCCACCCCTGATCTCTCCACCGCCGCCGCCAGAGGAGGAGGACATATGATCACCTCAGGGGACAGTCCGAAGAGCGGTATATTGGTGCTTAATAGGAGCATCGTAATAACGGTACTACACCATCTTAGTACAAGCCACTGCAACGTGTGTCACGTCAGCCCGGGGCGCGGAGGAGGACTGAACGATGTTTACCTCATCAGCGCCTACTTTCAGTACTCGGATGATATCAACTTCCACATTCACCACCTGAACACGGTACTGGACTCCCTGCGAGGGAAACGAGTGCTGATAGGCGCCGACACCAACGCCCACTCGCCAATGTGGCATTGCGAGCCCCGAAATTACACCGGCAGAGGACAAGACGTCACGTACCGGCGCCAGCAAATGGAGGACTTTATCGTTGGTCGTGGTCTACCTTTTCCACGGTCAACGGTGAATCCAACATCGATCTCACACTGGCAACTAGGGGAGCTGACGTCCGAAACTGCAAAGTCCACGCGGGAGCAAGCAGCAGCGACCATCGGCTTATTACATACGGGCTGGGTGGCGCACGGGACCCTGCACCTAGTGCGGAACCGTCGGGGGAGCCAACGAGATTCCGGGACCGCGGTGTAGACTGGGGGAGATTTCGTTCCGAAATTAACTCGAAAATGGGTAGAATGCAATGGCGTCAACCGGCACGAAAGGTATGCAAGCAGTTCACAGACATCATAGTTAATGTAGCGAGAGATACCTTAGGTACTAGTGATGCGAGTAAGAGGAAAGACTCTGGATATGAATGGTGGACCCCGGCTTTAGACGCCCTGCGTAAAAGTACGAATCGTGCACGAAAGGCTTGGCAGGGACTACGTAGGCGCAGCGCGGCCGCTGCATTACAAGAAACCGCCAAAAGTACCTACCACGAGTGCCGCAGGAAATACAGGGCTAGGATGGAGGAGGCGCAGACCGACTTTTTTAGGGACCTCGCGAACTCAGGCAACCAGGATCCCTGGGGCCTAGCATATCGTGTGGCCAGTGGTAGGGTCAGACCGCCGCCAAATGTAATCTGCGGCACGAAGTTCGTTGAAGGATACGCCAGGGACGCGCATGCCGCGATGGACACTCTGGTCCAGGCCTTATGCCCTGACGACAACGTGACACTCGACACAGCCTATCATAGGCAAGTTCGTACTCTGGCGGCCTGCGCGCCCTCGGGTCGAGACGCGCCCCCTCTGTCGAGAAGTGATATCTGGGAGATAGTCAGGCACCTGCCTAACACAGCTCCGGGGACGGACGGGATTACCGCCCGCATGGTCAAACATGTGTGGCAAGCAGCTAGCTCGGAACTTACGCGGGTTTTCGGTCTTTGCGTCGAGGAGGGCACTTTTCCTGGTGCGTGGAAGGACGGACGGCTGATTGTCCTACCGAAAGGGAACGGCAGACCGTTGTCCGATCCTAAAGCGTATCGCCCCATCACGCTTCTCTCGGTACTGGGCAAAATCTTGGAACGGGTCATGCTAAAATGCGCCCCTAACATCTCGCGCAATATCTCGTCGTGTCAGCACGGGTTCTCTCGGGGTCGCTCAACACTGACGGCTCTCCAGTCCGTCCAGGCAATAGTCGCAGAGAGCAAGTTTAAATATATACAAGCGGTGTTTCTTGACATCGCCGGCGCATTCGACAACGCGTGGTGGCCCATGATCCTGCTGAAGGCTAAAAATGGCGGATGCCCGCCGAACATCTACAAGATGTTGGTGGCTTATTTTCTGGACCGCCGAGTTGGTTTTTACGTTGGAAGTAGGGTTGTGAGGAAACCGCTGACCATGGGATGCCCGCAAGGCTCAGTTTTGGGACCTTCTCTGTGGAACCTACTCATGGACGATTTGTTTCGATTACCGTATCCGACCGGGGTTCACCTGGTTGCCTACGCGGACGACGTAACGATTCTCATCGAGTCGAACACTCGCGCCGGCATCGAGGCCTCGGCCTCATGCGCCATGGGACTTATCACCGAGTGGGGGCACCGCAACTGGCTGGGGTTCTCCCCTGCAAAGTCATACTCCATGACTATGAAGGGAAGAATGCCAGGCCGCCCCCCTACGATTCGACTCAATGGGATATCCATCAAGGGGGTACAGTCAACCAAGGTGTTGGGGGTAGTCGTCGACGCGGGACAAAGCTTTAGGGAACACGCGCAGTCCATCGGGGAGCGTGCCGCAGCAGCATTCGGGAAAATGTCGCGAGTCTCCGCCTCATCCTGGGGAATACGGTACGAAGTTCTCAAGCTGTTGTACCGGGGCACATACACCGCAACTGTCACCTATGCGGCCGGATGTTGGTAGAGGCGAACGACCACGCACATGGTCAGAAGCGCGTTGCTTCGTACACAGAGACCGGCTCTCATATTACTAACAAAAGCCTATAGATCCGTCAGTACGGCAGCCCTATCCGTCCTTGCAGGAGTACTGCCAGCTGACCTCGAGGTGGCCCGGGCGGGACAGATCGACGATGTAAGACACCTAGGTCGGGATGCGTTCAGGATAGCGAGACGCCAAATTACGGAGGAGACTGTTGCCTCGTGGCAGCAGAAATGGTTAAATGAGGATAAGGGTAGGGAACTCTTCCGTTTCTTCCCGGACGTGGCGGATCGGCTCAAGTCTCCTTGGGTCGAACCGGACTATCACGTTTCTCAGATTCTTAGTGGTCATGAATGTTTTAAGGCTAGGTTACATAGAATGAATCTGTGTGAGGATCCCCTGTGTTACTGCGGAGAAGAGGATGAATGCTTGGACCACACTCTGTGGCGATGCCCCCTTTACGACGATATCAGGCGTAGAATGTTAGATAGCATAGACTTAGGAGGGGTAGAGGGACCAGTATATTATAGGGAATTAGTCAACTCGGAGGCAAACTTTCGACGGTTGAGAGACTTTGCGCACAATTGGAGTAAGACCAAGAGCAGGCTCGAGCAAGAGGAAAGGACCTAGGCGGGCGACGAAGGCGTGGAGTGACGTACGGCCGCATTAGCGGCAACAAGCACAAATAAAAAGAACTCTCTCAGCGCCCGTAAGGCGTTGTAGAAGCGCCGCCTCAGAACGGGGAGAGGGCGTAGGGACAGGAGGATATAGAAAAATATTTGTAGGGAGTCAAGAAAAAGCGCGTCACGCGCTTCTCCCAAGTTTCGGACCATATATCCAGGAGGATGGTGGGTCCATGGGAAGGTGGAGGGAGGCCCGGACCGCCATGGTTCGTTGGGGTCTCCACAAACGAACCCTATTCTGGGCGGACAGATCGGGGCCGACCTCGCGCAAGTGGCGGACGATACGGGTAGCGAGAATTCTCTCAAGCAACTTCCCCGCCTCGTCCAGCAGCACGATAGGCCTGAAGGCCGCGACCGAATCGGGAGATCTACCCGGCTTCGGTAGGAGAACCAGCTTCCCCGTTTTCCAACAGTCAGGGAACCGTCCGGACGCCAGGCAAACGTCGAACAGCCCCCTGAGGCGGTCTCCCATGTGGTTGAGGACCAGGGCCAACACTCGGGCAGGAATCCCGTCAGGCCCGGGGGCGGTACTCTTCGAACGAATCCGAAGTACAGCCGCCCCCACCTCCGCCTCCGTGACGGGCGGAACACTGGGCTCGGCCTCCCGGTCGTCGGTCTCAGAGACCATTGCCGGTGGCGTGTGCTCCGCACGTTGCGGGAAAAAGGCCTCAACCACTTCACGAGGAAGCTGGGCTGGAGAGTCTCTGTAAGGGGGGGGCCCGACGAGCGGAGCTTATTTAGCGCCGCTCGGTAGGGGCGACCCCAGGGATCACGATCTAGACCCTCCAGCATCTCCTGTCTCGCCGTCTCCTTCGCGCGGCAGATGGCCAGCTTGAATGCGTCCCTCGCATTGCGATACGCTTCATACAGCTGGTCCTCCCTCTCTACGTCGCGGTGACGCCGTCGACTGCGGGTGTAGATCCTCCGGGCACGAATACAGGCCGCACGGAGTTCCGCCAACTCTGGGGACCACCAGTAGACCTCCTTCCTCGGAGGACGACGTCGGAAACGTGGCATGGCCGCATCGCAAACCTGCGTAAACGCATCGCGAATACGGACAGCCGTGACGTCGATGTCCTCGGTCGGAGGTGGTGAGGACCACGATTGAACGATAGCCGCCTCCTCCAGCAGTTCCCTGTCGAGTCGACCCACAGCCCACCGCGGGAATCGGGATTGTCTGCCCGCGCCGTGACCCCTACTGGCGCCCTGGGACCGGGAGAGCTCAAACCGGATATACAGGTGATCCGAGAGCGTCTCAACCTCAGCCAGTACGCGCCAGTTCCTTACACGTGCCTCGATACCAGGGGTAGCGAACGAAAGGTCCACTATCGACCCCCCCTGGCGCCGAACGCACGTATTGGTGGTGCCCCTGTTCAGCAAACAGAGGCCCACCGCAGCTGCCCATTCTTCAACCGCCGTTCCGCGAGCGTCCGTCCTGGGAGATCCCCACGCCAAGGATTTGGCGTTAAAATCCCCCAGCACTACGACGTGGCGAGGTGCTAACCGCCGTATCGAGGCTTCCAGGCTGGCCAGGAAAACCTCAAAATCAGCCAGACTCCGGTTTGGGGAGAAGTACACGCCGTAAAGCGTGAGTCCCCCCCAGTCGGCAGCAACATATCCCGTACCCTTATCTCTGAGCGACAAGGGCGGGGAATGGAGCGCAGCGGAGCTGACGATGGCCACGGAGCCGTCCCGGTCACCCATCCAATTCGGACGAGGAGGAACGTAATAGGGCTCCGCGGCTACGGCAACAGCAATCGACCACTCTGCCATGGTTTGCAGGAAAAGATCCTGCGCGCCGGCAGAATGGTTGAGATTCGCCTGGAGGAGGGAAAAGCACTCACTGTCCATTATTGGACTCCAGTACTACATCCTCCTCCATTCGCGTTGGCGGCGATGTACGAGGGGCAGCCTTGGCCGATTGGCTACCCCCCGGGCGTGGCTTAGAAGCCTGCGGGGGTTTGCACCCCTTCCGCCCCATAAGGTGATTGGCAGGCAAGTTGCCCGCCGCACACGCTGGGCAGTGGGGGGCAGCGGAACAGTCCGCCGCCTTGTGCCCCGGGCGACCGCAGCGGAAACAAAGTCCGCCGCAGTCGAAGCAACTGTTGCACTTCGGACGCATATGTCCCGTCGCCATGCACTTGAAGCAGCGCGCGGGTCTCGCCGGCAGGATCGTAACCCTGGCGGCGCTGAAGCCCACGAGCAGCCTCCCTGCATCAGCCAATAATTTGGCCGCGGCAACGGGGCACTGCGCCCAAACCGCAAAAGCACCTCCGGGGCCGGGGCGAATGGCGCCGACCCTGATGGAGTCAAGAGCGCATTGGGTACGGGTCCCAATAGCCTCCCGAACCTCCTGGGCGGATACCGAGTCATCTAAGCCCGAAATACGCATTTCTGCGCACTTCGTGGGCCTGGCGACTCTAACGATTTCCTCCCCAGCAATAATCCCCCGCAGCTTCTCAGCAAAGAAGTCCGCGTTTTTACCTCCGTCCGGGCCCGGGAACTCGAGGATCCGAGCTCCCGTCTGCGAGGGCCGGGTAGTAGCACCCAGACCCGCGAGGTCAGAGGCGGTGAGATTTCTCTTCACCGACGCGAAGATCTCCGCATAGGAGACCCCACGCTACTGTGCCTCCGGCGACACCGTGACAACCACGGCGGCCGTTTTCGGCACCTGGAGCTTAGGCTTCTTAGCCACACCTTGGGCGGTTGCTTTTGTAGCAGCCCTCTTCTTCTTCCTGCGGCGCGACTTTTTGCTCACCGTCTGCCAGCCCTTATCAGAGGGGACAAGGGGCGCGGGAGCAAGTGCGGGCGCAGGGGCACGAGCCTCGACTTTCCGCGCACGTGGAGCGACCGACGGCGCGGGAGATGGTGCTGCCGTCAAAACCTGGGGTGGCTGGGGGCCTCCCCGGGACTGGGCTGGCGTTCTCTCGACCGCTGGAGGGGCCGTAGCCCGTGCCGTCTTCTGCTTGGGCGCAGACGCCGCGCGTGTCGCGTAGGTCCCAACGCGTCCCCCGGAACAGGGTAGGGGCGTCGGAGCGGTAGCCGTGTATGGCTTTGCGACCGGCGGTGTGCGAGAGGTTGGCACCGGAGGCAATCTTGCCTCCAGACTCCCGATGCGGGCAGCGATTTTGGACTCGAATGAGCCCATCAGCTGCCGCAACTGCGCCTCAATACCTCCAGTGGAGGTAGAGGGCTGCGTCTTTACCGGGCTGGCCGAAACAGCCCGCGATGAACCGGGTCTAGAGGAGGCCAGGTCGGCTCGCAGTCTGGCGAGCTCGGCGCGGAGCTCAGCCATGTCCGACCGCAGAGTGGTGTTCTCTGAGCGCAACTGCTGTATCTCCCTGGTGGTGACTTCCGTGCGACCGGCAAGGTCGTCCACCACTACGAGCAGTTTAGCGCCCGCCTCCTTAAGGCCGCGCACAAAGGGGCCCTTCAAATTGGTGGATTTGGTAGCCACCTCGTAAATCGCGGCTACCGCATCCCCGGCCCTCGCCTTGAGTTCCGACGTAGTAGGAGGGGATTCAAGGTCCCCCCCCGACCGTTGGTCCTCGGCGAGGAGCTGCACCACCCGGTCTTCGGCGGTGCGCTCGCCCTCCGTGCGCGTGCGCAGGTACTTCTCCCTGTTGGAGTATACAGAGCCACTGGCTCCTCCCCTACGCGCCGTAGGTATTTTGCTGGGGGTCTGGGAGACCCCCGGCACCTCTTGCGGCGGCGAGCGGCTGCGGCCACGCTTCTGGGAAACCCAGAGCCTGCCTGGCTGCTCGTCACGCACCGCATTGTCCTAACCTAACCTACATAGGAACAACCCTATTCTGGGCGGACAGGGTCTCCGCCCACACGGGCGCGCCGTAAAGCGCCATCGACCGTACCACCCCCATGTAAAGCCGTCGGCTTGAGGCACTGGGACCGCCAAGATTCGGCAAAAGCCGACCCAGGGCGGCAGCAGTAGCCTCAAGTTTGGGCACAAGGATGCGAAAATGCTCGTCGAAGAGCCATCGCCCATCCAACACCAACCCCAGATATTTCATCTGGGGGCGTATCGGTACGAGGACCGAGTTGACGACCAAGGAGGCGCCAGCGGGTGGACCGCGACGGGGCCCATGAAACAACAGGGCCTCCGTCTTTTCAAGCGCCACTCTCAACCCCAGCGCCTCGATGCGCTCGACCATTCGGGAAACCCCTAGGGTGGCCAGGCGCGCCGCCTCCTCGAAATTTCGTGCCCGGGCTGTGACGAGCGTGTCGTCGGCGTAACAAAGTACGCTGAGCCCGGGTGGGAAGTTTCCTCGCAGGGCCCAATCGTATCCCATGTTCCACAAGAGCGGTCCTAAGACCGACCCCTGAGGAACACCGCACGACATTGCCCTGCGCCTCACTTCTCCTTCACGATCCTCGTACAGGACACACCGGCCTTGCAAATAGTCGGCCACCAGCCGCCTCAGGTAATCGGGCACTCCATGGAACCGGAGCGCCTCACCGATGCAGCCGAATGGCAGAGAATTGAAGGCGTTGGCGATGTCAAGCGATACCGCCAATAAAACTCCGCCGCCGAGGACTGCCTCCTCAGCCGCGGCCCTCAGACGCAGAATGGCATCGACCGTCGAACGCCCGGCACGAAAGCCGTACTGGGCATCGGACAGATCGGGGCCGACCTCGCGCAAGTGGCGGACGATACGGGTAGCGAGAATTCTCTCAAGCAACTTCCCCGCCTCGTCCAGCAGCACGATAGGCCTGAAGGCCGCGACCGAATCGGGAGATCTACCCGGCTTCGGTAGGAGAACCAGCTTCCCCGTTTTCCAACAGTCAGGGAACCGTCCGGACGCCAGGCAAACGTCGAACAGCCCCCTGAGGCGGTCTCCCATGTGGTTGAGGACCAGGGCCAACACTCGGGCAGGAATCCCGTCAGGCCCGGGGGCGGTACTCTTCGAACGAATCCGAAGTACAGCCGCCCCCACCTCCGCCTCCGTGACGGGCGGAACACTGGGCTCGGCCTCCCGGTCGTCGGTCTCAGAGACCATTGCCGGTGGCGTGTGGAGCACACGCCACCGGCAATGGTCTCTGAGACCGACGACCTTGCGGCACGTTGCGGGAAAAGGGCCTCAACCACTTCCACGAGGAAGCTGGGCTGGAGAGTCTCTGTAAGGGGGGGGCCCGACGAGCGAAGCTTATTCAGCGCCGCTCTGTAGGGGCGACCCCAGGGATCACGATCTAGACCCTCCAGCATCTCCTGTCTCGCCGTCTCCTTCGCGCGGCAGATGGCCAGCTTGAATGCGTCCCTCGCATTGCGATACGCTTCATACAGCTGGTCCTCCCTCTCTACGTCGCGGTGACGCCGTCGACTGCGGGTGTAGATCCTCCGGGCACAAATACAGGCCGCACGGAGTTCCGCTAACTCTGGGGACCACCAGTAGACCTCCTTCCTCGGAGGACGACGTCGGAAACGTGGCATGGCCGCATCGCAAACCTGCGTAAACGCATCGCGAATACGGACAGCCGTGACGTCGATGTCCTCGGTCGGAGGTGGTGAGGACGACCACGATTGAACGATAGCCGCCTCCTCCAGCAGTTCCCTGTCGAGTCGACCCACAGCCCACCGCGGGAATCGGGATTGTCTGCCCGCGCCGTGACCCCTACTGGCGCCCTGGGACCGGGAGAGCTCAAACCGGATATACAGGTGATCCGAGAGCGTCTCAACCTCAGCCAGTACGCGCCAGTTCCTTACACGTGCCTCAATACCAGGGGTAGCGAACGAAAGGTCCACTATCGACCCCCCCTGGCGCCGAACGCACGTATTGGTGGTGCCCCTGTTCAGCAAACAGAGGCCCACAGCAGCTGCCCATTCTTCTACCGCCGTTCCGCGAGCGTTAGCGTAGATTTGGCGTTAAAATCCCCCAGCACCACGACGTGGCGAGGTGCTAGCCGCCGTATCGAGGCTTCCAGGCTAGCCAGGAAAAACTCAAAATCAGCCAAACTCCGGTTTGGGGAGAAGTACACGCCGTAAAGCGTGAGTCCCCCCCAGTCGGCAGCAACATATCCCGTACCCTTATCTCTGAGCGACAAGGGCGGGGAATGGAGCGCAGCGGAGCTGACGATCGCCACGGAGCCGTCCCGGTCACCCATCCAATTCGGACGAGGAGGAACGTAATAGGGCTCCGCGGCTACGGCAACAGCAATCGACCACTCTGCCATGGTTTGCAGGAAAAGATCCTGCGCGCCGGCAGAATGGTTGAGATTCGCCTGGAGGAGGGAAAAGCACTCACTGTCCATTACTGGACTCCGGTACTACATCCTCCTCCATTCGCGCTGGCGGCGGTGTACGAGGGGCAGCCTTGGCCGATTGGCTACCCCCCGGGCGTGGCTTTGGAGCCTGCGGGGGTTTGCACCCCTCCCGTCCCATGGCGTGGTTGGCAGGCAAATTACCCGCCGCACACGCTGGACAGTGGGGGGCAGCGGAACAGTCCGCCGCCTTGTGCCCCGGGCGACCGCAGCGGAAACAAAGTCCGCCGCAGTCGAAGCAACTAGTGCACTTCGGACGCATGTGTCCCGTCGCCATGCACTTGAAGCAGCGCGCGGGTCTCGCCGGCAGGATCGTAACCCTGGCGGCGCTGAAGCCCACGAGCAGCCTCCCTGCATCAGCCAATAATTTGGCCGCGGCAACGGGGCACTGCGCCCAAACCGCAAAAGCACCTCCGGGGCCGGGGCGAATGGCGCCGACCCTGATGGAGTCAAGAGCGCATTGGGTACGGGTCCCAATAGCCTCCCGAACTTCCTGGGCCGTGACCGAGTCATCCAGTCCCGAAATACGCATTTCTGCGCACTTCGTGGGCCTGGCGACTCTTACGCCTTCTTCCCCAGCAATCATCCCCCGCAGCTTCTCCGCGAAGAAGTCTGCGTTCTTGCCTCCGTCTGGGCCTGGGAACTCGAGGATCCGAGCTCCCGTCTGCGAGGGCCGGGTGGTTGCACCCAGACCCCCGAGATCAGAGGCGGTGATGGTCCTCTTCACCCTCGCAAATATCTCCGCATAGGAAATTCCGCGCTCCTGTGCCTCCGGCGACACCGTGACAACCACGGCGGCCGTTTTCGGCACTTGGAGTTTCGGCTTCCTAGCCACGGTTCCTTGGGCAGCTGCATTTGGAGCAACCCTCTTTTTCCGCCTGCGGCGCGACCTTTTGCTCACCGTCTGCCAGCCCTCGTTGGCGGAGACGAGGGGGGCGGGAGCAGGTGCGGGCGCAGGTGCACGAGCCTCAACCTCTTGGGTGCGTGATGCGACCGAAGGGGCTGGAGATGGAGCCACCGTCAAGCCCTGGGTAGGCTGGGTGCGTCCCTGTGGCTGGACTGGCGTCCTTTTGACCGCTGGAGGGGCCGGGTCTCGTGCCGTCTTCTTTTTAGGCGCAGACGCCGCGCTTGTCGCGTATGTCACGACGCGTCCCCCGGAACAGGGTAGGGGCGTCGGAGCGGTAGCCGTGTACGGCTTTGCGACCGGCGGTGTACGGGAGGTTGGCGCCGGAGGCAGCCTTGCCTCCAGACTCCCGATGCGGGCAGCGATCTTGGACTCAAAAGAGCCCATTAGCTGCCGCAACTGCGCCTCGATACCTCCAGAGGATGAAGGCTGCGACTTCTTCGGCGGACTGGTCAAAACAGCCCGCGTTGGACCGACTTGAGGGCAGGCTAGGTCTTCTCGTAGCTTGGCGAGCTTGGCGCGGAGCTCTGCCACATCTGACCTCAAAGTTGCGTTCTCCGCCCGCAACTGCTGCAGCTCCCTGTTGGTGGCATCCGTGCGACCAGCCAGGTCGTCCACCACCACCAGCAGCTTGTCTCCTGCCTCCTTAAGGCCGCGCACGAAGGGGCCTTTCAAATTTGTGGATTTTGTGGCCACCTCGTAAATTGCGGCCACAGAATCCCCAGCTCTCGCTTTGAGCTCTGCCGTAGTAGGAAGGGAATCCCCCCCTGACCGGCGATCCTCAGCGAGGAGCTGCGCCACCCTATCCTCAGCGGTGCGCTCTCCCTCTATACGCGTGCGCAGGTACTTTTCTCTGCTCGAGAAAACAGAGCCGCTGGCTCCTCCCCTCCGCGCGGTTGGGATCTTGCTAGGGGTCTGGGGGACCCCTGGCACCTCCTGGTGCGGTGAGCGGCTGCGGCTACGCTTCTGGGAAGCCCAGAGCCTACCTGATCGCTCAACTTCACCTTCCTCGAGGGTCTCAGTATCCTCCATTACCTCAAGGTCGGTAATAGAGGACTCCGAAACGGTCAAAGACCCTTTTCGCGGGACCTTAGGCGGCAACGGAGATGGACCTCCACTCGCCTTACCCCTACTCGGGGTCTTACGACCCTTACTTGAAACCGCAGTGCGGTTCGATCTTCGCAGCGCGACCTTAGCGCTTTTTTCGGTGCCGGATTTACCGCTCGGCACAGGGCGGGTGCGTCGTTGTGTGTCCTCCCCAGAGTACGCGGGACTGCCGAAGCCGACTGGCTTCGGGAGGGATTCCCCGAGCGAAGCGCGCTCGGGACCCTCCTGGGTAGTTTTAACTGTATTTACCACCGACATGATTGAAGTTTAAAGACCTCCGTCTGGGTAGCCCTCGGGACTGAGATCCCCTCAGCCATTCATCCCATTGCCGGGCACCACAAGCGTGGGATTAGGGTATTTTTTAAAGGGGTTTACTTCCCCGCGGCCCACAGAGCGTGAGCCCCCGTTCCTGTCAATTCAGGGTTACGGGTCGGGCCGGTCGGTGGTCTGTATCAGACCGTGTCCGCCATCTATAAATAGACAGCGAACCCGCCGCCCCTCGCCCTTCTTCAGAAAGGCCCAGGGATGGACCAAAACCTCCCCTGTTTGCCCGGCGGCAAAGCAAAAGCAATAGCACGCCGAGCCCGCCACATTACTCCACTGTTTCCCCCCCAGTAGGAAACAAAAACAAAACAAAAGTAAAATGTAAAAATAAAAAGAAGAAATAAATCAAAATGAAAGGTGTAAAAATAAAAGTGTAAAATTACTATTGCAAGAAAAGAAATAAACCAAAATAAAACAAAAATAAAACAATATAAAACAAAATAAACACAAACAAATAAAAACAAGAGGGGCACAGGGAGAACGCCCCGAGTGGCCCGAATACGGGCCCCTCTCTTTGCCAGAACATTAGCCGTCCGGCGATCAAAAAGTGATCACCGTCCGTTGCCCAGGGTGCACCACGAGGAGTTTTCCGGCACTTAGCACCCCACCCCAACCTAACCTAACCTAACCTAACACTCTGCACCTGGAACTTCTAGAAGCCGGGCCCCAGTCTGCGAGCGGCGGAACCTGACCTCTACGCCCCCAGCAGCTAAGAGAGCGGCCTTCGCATCATTAAAGAGGCTGGCGTAAGTAACGCCTCTGCTCTCCGCCTCCGGCGACACCGTCACAAGGACGGCGGCTGCCTGCTTAGCCGGAGCAGAACCGGTTCTGACGGATCCCAAATCAGCCCGCAGCTGAACCATCTCGACGCGGAGCGCCTTTAACTCTCCCTCCAAGCGGGTATTATCAGCCCGTAACTTCTCAGTCTCCACCTCGGTGGCAGTGGAGCGCTCAAACAGCGCCTCCACTACCTCCTTCAGCATCGCAGCAGACTCTCTTAAGCCCTTGGCAAAGGTACCCTTGAGGTTTCTGCTTTTGGAGGCCACATTTGTAATGACCTCCACGGAACGCGTCGCCAAACTCTTGAGTTCCTCTGCGGTTTTCGGGGCACTAACCCCTCCCGCAGAATGGACCTCACCTAAAAACTCTTGGACCTGGTCGGCAGCAACCAGTTCCCCTTCCATGCGGCCACGATTATAGGCCTCCCGCCGGGAAAACACGCCAGCTGTTGAAGCGCCCGGCGTGATATTGGCAGTCGTCACTGCAGGGGGTGTCTTCGGGCGAGCAAACCCCACAGATCCCCCTCTTTGGGAGGAGTGAACTTTTCTGGGGACATCAAGGTCAACCTCAGGAAGTTTCACACCGTCTCCGGGAGAAGCACCGCGCTTCTGTTGTCTAGCGCGATACTCATCAGTATGCCGCGTCTCTGGACCGATGCCAGACTCACCCACCAATTGGTCCATATCACTAACCGATGAGCTTAGCGAGGATTCCGAACCGAACCGGCCCGAGCGCAATAGACTATCCAGTGACGCAGACGTCACTGAGGTTCTAGAACGACTCAAAAGACCGGACTCAGCTACTTCTCGGGGCAAACTGCCCTCACATCTTCCTGCGTCCTCTCCCTCTCTCTCTGTTACCGTCTCTTTTTCTACGAGCCTTGGGCTCCTCCTCCTATTAAAAATGTTTTTCAACTTGCTTTCATCTATGCTGTTCCCACGAGTATGGGGGAAATAAAGGTCCACCCGGGCAGTGCCCCCTGTACCCGGGTAAGCGTAAATTTGTATCCCAACTGGGGGGTCCGCAGGTGCCCCAGCTGGGGGTAGCGCTTTGAACCGAACATCCCATCGGCCATGCATCCTCTGGTCACGCTCCGCAACACAGGATTCGGGGATTTTTTATAGAGGTTATCATCCTCGCGGCCCAGGCGACCAAGCCAAGACCCTCGCCCCCGGTCAGAGCCGTAAGACATGTCTACGACACTCCTACTAGGGATTACGAGATTCCGACGGTGGCAGAAAGAAGATCTCCCCGCCCGCTCAACGGCAGTGTGAGTGCACGTCAAGCCCGTCCTCCGGGCAGCCCAGGAATGGGCCACCCCCTACTCTGCCAGAACATTAGCCGTGTGACGGTGGTTTCGCGAAACGCCGCGAATCCACCGGCACACGTTGCCCAGGGTGCACCACGAGGGGGTTTTCCGGCACTTAGCACCCCAAAGACCCGAACCTAACCTAACCTAACCTAACCTCCCCTTCCCCCGTCACGCGAGTACTTGGGCGGTTTCGGGTTAAATGAAGCCCGAAACCGCCCAAGTACTCGCGCGAAATTTTGTATTAGGGAGCTTCGATTCTGACTCCGAAAGGTCGAAAATTCCGATACAATTTAAACCTCCGTCTCCAACTTCGGCTCCGACACTTTTAAATCGGACGTTTTAATCGGAGGTACCTACCTAGCCGCTCCTTCAAGTTAATTTATACGTAATAAAGGTATGATGGAAAAAAAGTCCCCCGCGAAAAAAGGGCTAGTGTGAGTTATGTTTTTAAAAAATATCCTGTTTTTAAAACATTGCATTCCCGCGGTACTGTGATGCGTATTCAAACAAATAGACAACATTCAAACGTTTCTAAAAGATATACTCATATATCTTTTTTTGTGTTTAAATACTAAACTTATTAAAATTTTTTTTTTCACTCACTTTAGAAGATTTAAATATTATTTTATAATTTAATATATATATCATTGGTAAATTAAAAAATAGGTGTGTCAACCTGTCGGAAATTAAGATCATCATATATTCATATTCCTCTACGTAAGAATTTCAGATTTTTTTTTAAATCAATTTTCCTGATTCTTTTTAGTTAATATGTATTTAAACGCCATCTATTTTAAAAACTGGATAAGTTTCTTTTAATACTTAATGATTTTATATTAAATTATACTTAAACTATCATGCATATTTAACGCAGGTAAGCAAGGTATATAACTTTAAATTATTCACGCGATTAAGACCCGTAATATTTACATTTTCATAATGTGTACAAATCGCGAAAGTTTGATTTGAAGGAGACTGTGATTGTGAAAGAGACATACAGGATTTCAATTCTAATGGTTCTAGGGTAAGATTTAGATTAGGGTGAAGTACAACGGGATCTTCAGAGACGTTGACGATGGTGATATTAATGCGGTTGTTTTCCTTCACGTTAACTATACAATTCGCTCTAGGATTATGCCTTCAGTTACTGACTGTGCATTCAATAACAGTTTCTGACCTATGGGGAATAGTATATAATGGTTCAGCGAAATTTAGCTTGATTGAATCGTCTTCTATACGTAGGACTCCTTCGTTGTAATCGATTTGGCATTTTAAGTTTTTCAAAAGGTCGTTACCAATAATTCCATCATAAAGTAGACTGATGTCTTCGACCACATGAAATTCATGCATGTAATTAGTTGAATTTTTGAATACTTGCATCATAAAACTACCCATCGTAGGCGTAACGTCGTCACCAGGGTCGATTCCTTTAAGTGTGATTATATTCTCGCTTAATTTTGGCATATACTCATAGCACTCTAAGTTCACACAACATAAAACGTAGTTTTTAAAGTTTTTCAGGCGTAGATGTTGTAAGTATTTGTCACTCACAGAAATATTCCAACGGCGAATATTAGAATTTGCACGAAGCTCGTCATCTCGGTTCCACCAGAGATTGATGTACAGGCACGACCAATGGATGGATACGAGCACCCTTGCTCGTATTGGAGATGGAATCGGGCTTGTAGTTTACCCGATTGCACTGTGCGTGTTAGAAAGAGGAAGTATCATAGAGGTCGAAGCGGGTTAAACAAATCAGTAACCGTAGCTGTAGTTTAGTATCAGTCAGTCAATACCGTTTGTTTGTCGTAGAGACTTTTCTTATAGGGAAAAGCCAATCACACTACATTACTCTCTATCTCTTGAGAAACAATTTACTCAGTCCACAGCTCACCGACTTAGCCTGAGTAAATTTATGTTTATCTATCAAGTACAGAGTGGCCACACCCTTACTGACAACTTCTTTCACTCAGCCCACAACCTACCGATGTAGTCTGAGTAAGTACCTAAGCCTAAGGTAGCATGTGGTAACTCTTATTGGTTATTCTGACAGCTGGGTCATATCTTATTTGGAGACAAGCTATGTTTATCAATGAAGAAGGAATATCCCTTTCTATCAAGATAATAATAAATATATTACTTAGCCCACCACTTACCATGATGTTCTAAGTAATTTAGGTATCTATGCTAGAACCACCTGTGTTCATTGGCCTAGCATATGTTTAGGGTATCCTAGTGAGGTTATTAAATGATACTAAAAGCAAGGCAGTAAATATAAAGTATATTGATAAAGCTTTACAGAATTATTTAGGATTGGGAAAATATGGAGGTAACTAAGTAGGTATCTGTTCTTACAGGACCTATTGACTGGGAAAAGAAACAGATAAGAAAACCAGTCCGTCTCCTAACTATAAATCTGCCATATGGTTTTCTTAATACAACATATAATTATAAGGTTCAATAGAGTAAATTTGTGATGACAGTGTCTATCTCTACACAATATAATATCACATCTGCACAATACATCTATTAATCAACCATTGATGATTTTGTAATTTCATTTATAAGGTTGTCACCACCTTTGGATACCAAATTACACATAATGCACAGTAATACACAATATAAATGGGTACACAGAGAATAGACACAGTCTTTAGATAAAATAGAATTAGACCATACCTGCTAGCTCGAAGTCTGGATCACTAATAAGAAAGATGACAAGATGTCCCTCTCTTTTATAGATAACCATTTACATTTTTGGTAGAATGGGGGTATTTTAATAAGGTTCCCAATTTTACACTTTGAGCTAGCAAATCAGGTTAATAACTTAAATTACCTATCTATTTATAGATATTAGGTATTATACTTTCCTAAATAATAGAATATAAACCTAAATATTAACAAAAACATTACATCAAGCATCCTAATATCTGGGGTACCCACATAAAAAGAATCTATATAATAAAATTGTGTTCTATCCACATTAAAATGTATTCTTAACTGTGTGTTATATAATATTCATTATTATGAGAATTGTTTACACATTCTATCACATAAATAATGGAATAAAAACTCTAAAATTCAATTCATTACTTTATAACCTAGGTATGTGGGTCCGAACATGAAAGGATTCATAGAATATAAGAATACATTCTGTATAAGAGTTAAATATGTACATTTATAACCTCCTTAACATTGTATCATCGTTGTAATGTACTACCACAATCAGTCTTCAGGTCAAGTGTTAAGTCTCAAACACAAGTCTTTAGTCAAAGTTCGAATCTTATGTCAATTGGAATAGTACAATCACAACAACAACAATACCTACTTTTTTTGCATCAATTTTTTTTTTTTTTTTTTTTTTTTAATTTGTTTAACTTTTTTATGCCGAAGAAAATTAAATGTGTTCACGAATAATATTTTTTTTTTTAATTAAATTAACTGTAACCTACACTAAGTTTAGATTACTCTGTGATTATTAAAATACAAACAGAATCTTTGTTCAGTATTGCCAAGGTACTTGGCTTTAGTATGTTTTTAATTCTAAGTATAGGTTTAATAAAAATTCATGTTCTGACCATAGACTCGATTAATAATTGTAAAAATATATTATATGTTTCGTAACCTAGGTACTTAAAAGAAAGTATTACTTTGCAGCTTAAATTTCAGCCTGGAAATTCAAATGCCTAACGCAGTATTGTAAACATGCTACCTATTAAAACTACTATGCCTAACTATTACCTACTGATTAAAACTAAAGTTAATAGTAAATCTAAGGCTAGTGAGAGAAAAATAAAAGGGGAAAATATTATTATTAATGACAAGAAAAATGTGAAAGGAAAAGAAAAAAAAGAAATAAAATATTAAAACTAGCAAAAAAAAAAAATGTTAATGTCGAAAATTAAGGAATATTAAAACTATTAAATTATGATTGAGAAAAAGAAAAAAAAAAATACCGCAATGCCATAACACGGACATAATAAAATTATTGGTCATAATCAAAAAGAAAAAAAAAAATTAATTGCATGATGTCAACATTTTCATTTACAAAAAAAACGGCAATGACAAGACTTTATAATCTATGTCAACCATATGAAATTTAATGAAATTGTACATATCTAGAGGATAAATGAAAAATGAATAATATAGTTTCTCAGGATAAGGCGACAAACCTAAAAAAAAAAAATGAATATGTTTGTTTATGTATGTCTTAACGAAGTACAATAAAATTGTAAGTAAGGTTATTTGAATCACAGCCTTCCTATTTTATTCATTGATTAGTTAAAGTATCCTCAGGGACCCAGTCACCTGGCCAATATCTTAGCTTTTCTTTGGCAACTGTGATATTTCTTAAATTGCCTCTGCCTCTCAGATTGTAACGATCGTTCGGAAGTAGAGCAATGATTTCGTAGGGACCTTTGTACTTAGGTTTTAACTTATCATTCCTACGATGGTCTTGATTAACGTAAACTAAATCTCCTGTGGAGAATGTAATGTTATTACGTCTAGTGGCATCGAAACGTTTTTTAAATTTTTCTGCAACTCGAATTAGCCTTTGATTAGCTATTTGTCGGTCAGTTTCTACATTTATATTGGGCTCCCTATAATTATCACCTAACACATCAGTTAAGTGGGCCTGTACTGGTGGTATATTTGCCTCAATTCCTATCAGTAAACGCAATGGAGAAAATCCTGTAGATTTTTGTGTGGTTGTGTTTAGAGACTGTTGTACCTTCCATAGATCGCTTGGCCAATCTGATGGGTTAATGTTTATCGTACTTAACATGTCTGTTATTGTAGACACATACCGTTCAACCTGACCATTACCCCTGGGAATGCCAGTAGCAATAAGGTGATGTTGAATATGTAAGTTAGTAAAGAGGGTCTGAATTTGATTAGGACTAAAATTTGTTCCTCTGTCTGTAATTACTAAACTAGGTGTGCCAAATATGGTAATAGTATCTCGAATGATTGGAACTAATTCTTGAGCACAGTGATTTGAGAGGTTTAAGCAAACAGAATTTAGTAAAACCATCTACAATTAACAACACATATCTATATCCCTCGTTTGATTGATGAAAAGGTCCTGTGCAATCTAGATGTAATGTATGAAAGGGTACAGCAGTTTTTTTTATGGGATGTAAATAGCCTTGCTTTGGCCCATGGTATCCCTTTTTTTCAATGCAAACCTTACAGTGAGAAAGATATTTTTTAACAAAGGCAGTCATTCCTGGGAACCAAAAATGCTCCTGGATTTTATCAAGTGTTTTATCTAAACCTACATGACAATTTTCATCATGAAATAATTTTAGAATGCACAAGCGGCTATTCCGTGGTACATATAATTTTGGATTATCATTTGGCCTTGTAGTGTAAAAAAGTAAATTGTCTGTTAGTGTGTACCTAGTTGAATCTAATTCTCCCCTTTGTAGTTGATCTATTAGATCCAATGATTCTGTATCATTTTGTTGTGCTTGTTCAAGCCAGGATTGAGGATCATTAATTACATTTACTGTAAAGGGGTGCTTAATAGTTAGTATGGGATTACGACTTAGAAAATCTACATGCCCTATATATTTGCCCTTTTTGTACACAATTTCAAAGGAAAAATCTTGTAAATAAGTCCACCATCGGGCCACCCGTGGCGATAAGTCTTTCTTATTCATTGTCGACTTTATAGAATTACAATCAGTTATAATTTTAAAATGTATGCCTAATAGGTAAACTCGGAAATGTTTAAGAGCATTGTAAATAGCTAGGGTTTCTAATTCGTAAGAGTTATACCTAGATTCTGGGGGTGTAGTTTTCTTACTATAATAGGCAATTATTTTAGACTGTTTGTCAGCTTTCTGCATTAAGATAGCACCATAGCCCAAGGAACTAGCATCAGTATATAATTCTGTAGATAATTCAGGATCAAAAATTGAAAGTGGTGGGGTTGATGTGAGATTTTTGATTACATATTCTCTAGCTGCATCTTGTGCAGGTCCCCATTGCCACTTTTGATCAGCTTTTGTCAGCATGGTGATACTGGCTGTTTTTGTAGAAAAGTTTGGAATGAACTTACGAAAATAACTAGCAAGCCCCATGAACTGGCGGACTTGTTTCACTGTGTTAGGAATGGGTGAATTTACTAATGCTAATACCTTGGTTTTGCTGGGCCTAATTCCTTCTTTTGAAATTTGATATCCTAAATATTCAATGCTGCTAACAAAGAATTTACATTTTTTGATGTTTATTGTAAAACCTGCTGAATGAAGAGCCAAAATAGTCTGCTCCAAGTACTGGAGCCCCTGTTCAATTGTCACAAATGGTATCAATATATCATCCATATATACTAACAGGTACTTTAAGTGCTTTACTGCCTTAGTAATAGCCCTTTGAAATACAGAAGGGCCATTACAAATACCAAAAGGCATTTTTAAAAACTCATATTGACCATCTGGGGTAATAAAGGCTGTGTATTTAATAGATTCAGATGATACTGGAATTTGGTAAAATCCATTTTTCATGTCAATTGAAATATAATATTTGGCTTTTCCTAACCTATCCAATTGATCCTCTATTAAGGGGAGAGGGTACCTATCTTTTTCTAGAATTTTATTTAAGGCCCTGTAGTCAACACACAACCTATACTACCATCCTTTTTTTTTACTAATAGAACTGGACTGGCAAAGGAAGAGTCACTTTCCCGTATTATTTTATTATCTAATAAATTTTGGATAATTTCATTCACCTTTTCTCGCTCTGATAATGACAGCCTATATGGTCTATAACAGACAATGCTATTATTTTTTAAACGTAGTCTTAATTCGCCAGTTATAACTGTACTAAAACTGTCCAGAACAGTTGGATATTTTCCAAATATTTTAATAATCTCTGTTTGAAGGGGATTTTCTAAATGAGCTATTGAGTCAAGTAGATCACATTCATTCTGAATTTGTAGACAGTGAATGTCAGTGTGGTTTTTATCTTTGCGGACTATTGTACTGCCATTTACATCTGTTATTATTTGAATGTCAGAATGTTGGACAGCATTCCTTCCAATAAGCAAGTCCATGTTAAAGTGGCTATCCTTCGCTACTAGCAAGTCCAGTTCTAAGCACAGTTCATCAAATTGTACAGGTGTTATTTTGCCACATGTTTGTAAAAGACCGTTTCCTATACCAATTAGGTTTAATGAATGAGGGGAAATATTACAATTTATGCTTTTAGCTACAGATTCCTTAAGGTTTTCTCAGATTTGTTTTGGTTAGGTACCGTTGGACAATCTGGGCTTACGTGGCCCGATTGGTTGCATTTGTAACACCGTGGAGCAAGCTTAGTATTATAGTTTGGTCGTGGTCGTTTCTGTTTTGAATAGTTATAATTAGGTTTACTATTTTGTTCTAGGGGTCGTTTCCCTGTTTTTACATACGCAGAAAACAAGGTTATTATTCCGACGTTGTACTGACATTACTATTAAATAATGACATTTTGATGTTTACGTCAGAAATGCTACCACAGATAATTTCGATTAATTGTGTTTCAGTGAATGCTATCTTTGTATTCCGCAAGAGTCGCAATTTCTCCCTAGCATATTCACAATAGGATTCAGAATGTTCAGAGGAATATAACACTGCTTTAGTAAGTTTCTCAGTGAGGTTACGTTTTTCAGGGTATAGATCGGTTAACTCGTTCCGAAAATTTTCCCAAGATCTGCCATCGGGTGGATCCCAAGATTCGTACCAAGCTAAAGCAGAGCCCTTAAGGGCCTTACCGGCTTTTGCGACTGCTGTGATGCTGCTCCACTTTAGTTCCTTGGTAAGCACCTCAATGTTTTTGCACCATCTCTCTGCGCCATCATCAGTTTTCGCAGGATTGAAGACTGGTAGCGCTATGTCGTCGTCAGTCCGGCGGTTAAGGACGATGGTCTCGCATACAGCTTTGATGACCTCCTTTAATGTAGTGATATCCATTCTGAAACTTGTAAAGAAGGTATTAGTAATATGATCATATTAGTGGGACGGAGTACTATCCAACTTCTGATGTTAGAAAGAGGAAGTATCATAGAGGTCGAAGCGGGTTAAACAAATCAGTAACCGTAGCTGTAGTAAATTTAGTATCAGTCAGTCAATACCGTTAGTTTGTCGTAGAGACTTTTCTTATAGGGAAAAGCCAATCACACTACATTACTCTCTATCTCTTGAGAAACAATTTACTCAGTCCACAGCTCACCGACTTAGCCTGAGTAAATTTATGTTTATCTATCAAGTACAGAGTGGCCACACCCTTACTGACAACTTTTTTCACTCAGCCCACAACCTACCGATGTAGTCTGAGTAAGTACCTAAGCCTAACGTACCATGTGGTAACTCTTATTGGTTATTCTGACAAATGGGTCATATCTTATTTGGAGACAAGCTATGTTTATCAATGAAGAAGGAATATCCCTTTCTATCAAGATAATAATAAATATATTACTTAGCCCACCACTTACCATGATGTTCTAAGTAATTTAGGTATCTATGCTAGAACCACCTGTGTTCATTGGCCTAGCATATGTTTAGGGTATCCTAGTGAGGTTATTAAATGATACTAAAAGCAAGGCAGTAAATATAAAGTATATTGATAAAGCTTTACAGAATTATTTAGGACTGGGAGAATATGGAGGTAACTAAGTATCTGTTCTTACAGGACCTATTGACTGGGAAAAGAAACAGATAAGAAAACCAGTCCGTCTCCTAACTATAAATCTGCCATATGGTTTTCTTAATACAACATATAATTATAAGGTTCAATAGAGTAAATTTGTGATGACAGTGTCTATCTCTACACAATATAATATCACATCTGCACAATACATCTATTAATCAACCATTGATGATTTTGTAATTTCATTTATAAGGTTGTCACCACCTTTGGATACCAAATTACACATAATGCACAGTAATACACAATATAAATGGGTACACAGAGAATAGACACAGTCTTTAGATAAAATAGAATTAGACCATACCTGCTAGCTCGAAGTCTGGATCACTAATAAGAAAGATGACAAGATGTCCCTCTCTTTTATAGATAACCATTTACATTTTTGGTAGAATGGGGGTATTTTAATAAGGTTCCCAATTTTACACTTTGAGCTAGCAAATCAGGTTAATAACTTAAATTACCTATCTATTTATAGATATTAGGTATTATACTTTCCTAAATAATAGAATATAAACCTAAATATTAACAAAAACATTACATCAAGCATCCTAATATCTGGGGTACCCACATAAAAAGAATCTATATAATAAAATTGTGTTCTATCCACATTAAAATGTATTCTTAACTGTGTGTTATATAATATTCATTATTATGAGAATTGTTTACACATTCTATCACATAAATAATGGAATAAAAACTCTAAAATTCAATTCATTACTTTATAACCTAGGTATGTGGGTCCGAACATGAAAGGATTTATAGAATATAAGAATACATTCCCCCCCGCTCAGCTGCGCTAGCGATCGCACGTCTTTTTGTACTCTCCGTGTTTATAAAATCATTTCACCAGTAAAATAAGTGTTTTGTGTGCCAATTCTGTGTGACATCTAACCATCATACACAGATACAACGAACAATCAACCAAGAAACTGTAAAGTGAGTGAAAACAAATATATTTTATCAAAAAACTGTGTAACTTTGTACAATTCTAAAAGTGAAAGTCACCGACATTACGCATATGACCTTGAAGTTACCGAGCGGTCAACGACCTCTATATTCACTACCACTATAACGGAACGCCTATTTCGCCCCGTGCAGTAACTGTTACGGTGGCGTAGCGGTTAAGACGGCTGCTCACACCGCGACGTCTCGGGTACCGAACCAGCTTGCACCGAACTCTTTTTGTGACATATTTACGCATCTAACACAAAGTTATCATGTTCAAGGCAACTACTAGAACACCACCTACTACTAAACATTCGCCTTCTCGCTCTGATTCTGATATTCAAAAATCATGCGCGGAGGAAGACACCTCTACCAACATTAATATGATTCAACGAGCAAAACGACGATGTCCTCCTAGCGATAATTTCAAAGACAACCTGATTGATTTTAAAAACGAAATTAAGGAGATGTTTGAGAATTTGACGTATTCACACAACTCGCGCCTAGATCAACTAGAGAACCATATCATGGAAATAAAACATGCAAATTCCAAAATAGAAGAAACTAATTCCGAGATCGAAAAATCGATGTCCTTCATAGCCGATCAATTAACCTCACTGGAGTCTAAAATATCAACATTAGAGCACGAGCGCAGCTCGTTGATAACAAAGATTACCTTTCTGGAAGAGAAAATAGACTTATTCGAACGCTCCAATGTTAAAACCTGTATTGAGCTTCGTAACGTACCCAAAAAGTTGAATGAAACCAAAAATTCGCTTTATGAAACGTTTATGCAATTAACAAAACATCTCCGTCTAGAGTTGCAAACCTCAGATATACGCGACGTTTCACGCCAACCATCGAAGAAAGAACAGCCAAACTCGACGATTACGGTTGAATTTACAAATACCCTTACCAAAAGCAATTTTTTGTCGACGGTAAAGGAGCACAACAAACATCACCCTAACAACAAAGTGAATTCTACACACTTGGGTATGAATGGACCGAAAACGCCTACATATATTGCGGAGCAACTCACAAGCTACTCTAAACGGCTTTTTTATCTGACCCGTAATTTTGCCAAAGCCAACGATTACCGCTTTTGCTGGACCTCCAATGGGCGAATACTGCTAAAGAAAGACACTGACAGCCAGAACATCATTGTAAAATCCGAATCGCAACTGAAACAACTGACTGCCGCGTGACTAGTAATAACTTGTGTTTTTGATTATCGCCCTGTAACTTTCATATTTATTTTAAAATATTATTATTATATAATTCATTTAACCTTTAAGCTTACTATTATATACTATATAATTAACACACTTCACAACATTAAACACGAAATTAGAACACACAAATATCACCTACAAAAAATCAACAAACTACTCAAACAAAACGAACAATAAAAACAAAAAGCTGTCGTTACTTCTCTATTGCCTTATGCCGACCATTTTGCGTTTTCGTTACTTACTTCTATGTCCAATAATATTAATAATTTAATTAAAAACGTCGATATACTATCGGTGTCTGAAAATCATATGTGCTCACCTGAACATACATCATCATACATAAAATCCCCAAAATCATACATAAAAATTCTTAGCCAAAACATAAGATCCATAAACCACAATTACTTAAATTTACTAAGCCTTCTTCACCGTATCCCATTTGACTGCGACCTAATAGTTCTCACAGAATGCTGGTTACAATGTAACAGCAACTCGAACATTCCATCTCTACTCAACTACACATTATACAGAACTACAAAACACCTAAACCAGAGCGACGGCGTAGTCGTTTATGCGCATTCCTCTCTTAAAACTACGTATGCAGAACCCGAATTCAATAATTCAGCCTCGGGTCTGATCATAAAAATCAACAATGACACGGCCATACTGTGTATATATCGCTCACCCTCAATAGACACCATCCACATCTTTCTGTGTGCACTCAATCAGATACTTACTAACCTTGCTAAATTTAAATCGGTTATTGTGACTGGCGATATAAACATTGACATAAAACCCAGTACCAAAGACCCCCGGTCTCATGACTACCTAAACACCTTGGCATTTCACGGATTCTTACCAGCATTTACTGAACCAACGAGAGGACAAAATTGTCTCGATCATATTATGCTACGAACAAAACTAAAGACATTGACCCTTCTGTATGACACTACGCTAACCGATCATAGCGCTTCTTTAGTTTCCCTGTACTCCAAACAATTTACAACGACATCTCATAAAGTAAGACATAATATAGACTACAACGCACTCAACATTACTATGGATAATCTTAACTTTTCACCAATCTTTCTTATAACGGATCCAAACCTAGCCACGGATAACCTAATAAATGTTTTAATATCTGCAATCTCGGAATGTACCAGAGTAACTAAAATACCCGCCGCTAAAAGAACAATAAAACCTTGGATCACACCTGGCTTACTTCGATGTATACGAAACCGTGACACACTACACAGAAAAACCAAACAGACACCCCACAACACAATTCTACTCACCACTTACAGACGATACAGAAACTTTTGTACAAAATTATTAAAGACAGCAAAACGAAAATTTGACACTCAAGCATTGAACAAGGCTCTACACAATCCTAAAAAGCTTTGGGAAACTATTAAATCGGTCACGAACACTTTAAAATCCAAAAACTCCTCTTCTCAGCTTTTATCTTACTCAACCTCAGCTACACAGTCTTGCACCAAAGTAAACGAATTTTTTGTCAACATTGGGAAGAATCTTGCTGACAGCATTAGCAGTAGACATTCTATTCACAACACACATACCTCCAATTGCACTACATCCTTTGTTCTAGAGGAAACAGATCCTGATGAAATCATTCTTACCATACACTCACTGAACACTAACTCTGCCACTGGCTGGGACGGTATCTCTCAAACCTTCCTACGGAGATATGCACGAACCCTGGCACCAATACTTTGCCATATCTTTAATCTCTGCTTTCAAACCGCTACTTTCCCCACTTCTTTCAAAATGGCCATCATCCATCCTATTTTCAAGAGTGGCGACGGGAACCAACCAAACAACTACCGCCCTATAGCTGTACTAAGCTCTTTGTCCAAAATTTTCGAACGCCTCATCAATAAAAGACTAGTCAACTATCTTGAGCATTTTAAATTACTAGCCGCCCAGCAATATGGTTTTCGCAAGAATAAATCGACTAGTGATGCGGTGCTGGATCTTACCAACTTTATAGTCGATAAATTAACCTCTAAACACAAAGTCTTAACAGTTTTCTTAGATCTCACGAAGGCGTTTGACACTGTACCCGTCCCTACTCTATTACTCAAATTAGTAAACATTGGTGTCAGGGGCCTCCAACTAAAACTTTTCGAAAGTTATCTCACTAACCGCACCCAATACGTGACCATAGAAAACCACTACAGTGAGGTATTACCCATCCAGTACGGCGTACCACAGGGCAGTATTCTAGGACCCACTCTTTTTCTAATATTTATCAATCATCTCTGTAAACTTAGCCTACCCAACGCCAAAATCGTATCTTTTGCAGACGATACTGCCATCACCTTTTGTGCCAACTCATGGAAAAACCTCCAATCCATTGCACAAGCAGGTTTGAATTCTACCTTACACTGGCTTCACTCCCACGTCCTTACACTCAACACCTCAAAAACAAACTTTATCACCTTTTCACTCTCCTCCACATCCCAACCGAAATCCCCCATAGTTTTAAAGGCCCACTCTTGTAATACACAAATCCACACTAATTGTCAATGTCCATCACTCACTCGCGTACACCAAACTAAATATCTTGGCATAATTCTCGACGAAACACTCACCTACAAACCACACACTAACATTCTTTCCAACAGGATTCGAAAA
Source organism: Herminia tarsipennalis (assembly GCA_945859575.2). Lineage (NCBI taxonomy): Eukaryota > Metazoa > Arthropoda > Insecta > Lepidoptera > Erebidae > Herminia > Herminia tarsipennalis. The sequence continues at coordinate 23,730,365 of OX243849.2, read as the reverse complement.
TTAATATATATATATTTAAAACTCTAAGAAATGTAGCTAATCCTGTAATAATTCGAAGCGTCTACTTTGCCTTATGCCAATCCATACTCACCTACTGCATTACATCCTGGGGAGGCGCAGGGAAAACAATTTTAAAACCTGTAGAGATTGCTCACAGAGCAGTTTTAAAAATTGCATCTTTTCGGCCTATCCTATACCCAACGACCGATCTCTACAAAGAGTGGAATGTTCTCAATATTAGACAGCAATTTGTCCTACACACACTCCTACTCCAACATCGTAGAACACCACTCCAAGTAATCACCAAAAGGCGAAAAGACAAGGTCTGCACAGTTCCTCCTGCTCGTTTTTCCTTCATAAAAAAATTTTCCTTGTACCTAGCCCCTTCCCTCTATAATAAAGTCAATGCGAAATGCGCTATCTACGAAATGACTTTCCTTCAATGCAAAAGCACCGTCCGCTTGTTTCTTCAAAATATGTGCTATGACGAAACTGAGGCATTGTAGTGTAATGAAAAGGTAGGTTTTAAGATAGGACTACATATATTTACAAGAGCTTAAAAGTTACTTAAAATTAAAGATAATTTAGAACCGATGCTGGCGGAGATGCAGTACTGGTAGGTAGAGGTACGGCGTCCAGGCGGAGATGCGGCACTCGTAGGTAGAGGCGCGGCGCCGGTATGTAGGGGCGCGCCGCCGGTAGGTAGAGGCGCGGCGCCGGTAGGTGGAGGCACGGCGCCGGTAGGCAGAGGCACGGCGCTGGTAGGTAGTAGTGGCGCGACGTCGGCAGGTAGAGGTACGACGCGTCGTAGAGAACCAGCTCTCTAAAAGAGAAGGAGTGAAGAACCAGCTCTCTAAAAGAGAAGGAGTGAAGAACCAGCTCTCTAAAAGAGAAGGAGGAAGAACGAGCTCTCTAAAAGAGAAGGAGTGGGAAATTAAGAGAAAGAGACCATTCCTACCGGCGCCGCCTTTCTTTCTACCGGCGTCGCCTTTCTACCTACCGGCGTCGCCTTTCTACCTACCGGCGTCGCCTCTCTACCTACCGGCGTCGCCTTTCTACCTACCGGCGTCGCCTTTCTACCTACCGGCGTCGCCTCTCTACTTACCGGCGTCGCCTCTCTACCTACCGGGCCGCCTCTCTTATATACCGGGCCACACCTCTACGACGCGTCGTACCTCTACCTGCCGACGTCGCGCCACTACTACCTACCAGCGCTGTGCCTCTGCCTACCGGCGCCGTGCCTCCACCTACCGGCGCCGCGCCTCTACCTACCGGCGGCGCGCCCCTACATACCGGCGCCGCGCCTCTACCTACGAGTGCCGCATCTCCGCCTGGACGCCGTACCTCTACCTACCAGTACTGCATCTCCGCCAGCATCGGTTCTAAATTATCTTTAATTTTAAGTAACTTTTAAGCTCTTGTAAATATATGTAGTCCTATCTTAAAACCTACCTTTTCATTACACTACAGTTTCTATATACCGGGCCACACCTCTACGACGCGTCGTACCTCTACCTGCCGACGTCGCGCCACTACTACCTACCAGCGCCGTGCCTCTGCCTACCGGCGCCGTGCCTCCACCTACCGGCGCCGCGCCTCTACCTACCGGCGGCGCGCCCCTACATACCGGCGCCGCGCCTCTACCTACGAGTGCCGCATCTCCGCCTGGACGCCGTACCTCTACCTACCAGTACTGCATCTCCGCCAGCATCGGTTCTAAATTATCTTTAATTTTAAGTAACTTTTAAGCTCTTGTAAATATATGTAGTCCTATCTTAAAACCTACCTTTTCATTTCACTACAGCATTCTTGGTCAAATAACTTCACAAGTAGGTATACAACATTACGGCAAACACATCTAACATACACGCACTACACACACAATATCATACATGCACTACACACACAGTTATACACTACACACACTAAAATACACACATAAATAACTAAAAAATATTACATAAGTTTAATATTAAATTCAAACCACGTGCTATTTTAAACCAAATTATTTGTAAGGGACGGGACTGTCTTTCCCTAACTCAGGCTATTCAGTAGCCTAGCTGGGAAAACAGTGCTCAACCATATGTTCATTGTAGATTTAATAATAGTACCTAAGTGAAATCTGTTTAAGAACTTCATGTAAAATCTTGCAATCTCCTTTTACATAAATAAATATTTATTCAAAGTCAAAGTCAAAGTCAAATATCTTTATTTCGTAAAATCAGGTTAATGATTATTTGAAAACGTCAAATTAAAACATACTAAAAATTTTATAAAATTATGATTGTTTGAAAAAAAAAAACAAAATGAGGTTAGGTGGCAGTTCCAAGTGTAAAGCTCATGAGAAGAAGCTGCCAAGAAACTCATGTGCCACTCTTTTAAAATCATCAAGTTTTTCTTTACAAAAATAAATTTTACTGAATGAACCATTGTGTTTGGTGAGTGTAATCGTTTATAAAATAAGGATAACTAAATAATAATACTATTTGTAACTCTAAAATGAATATATATAAACGTATTCAGCAAACACAATACTTCACTTCTTACAAAGTAAATATGTATATATACATATAATCTTAAAGTACATTTTAATAGCCTGTGAGAGAAAGCAGTTCAATCCCAAGCGTTTTTGTCTTCCATATAATCAATTATTGAGTAGTAACTTTTCATACACAATTTTTTCTTAATGGTACACTTAAATTTATTACGACTTAATTTTTGAATATCGCTAGGGATTTTATTGTAGAAACGTATACATTGGCCCCGAAATGATTTGTTTACTTTTTGTAACCTTGACGCTGGTACAACAAGTTTATGTTTGTTCCGCGTGTTAATATTATGTATATCACATTTCTTACAGAAACTATCAATATTTTTGTGAACATATATAAGGTTTTCATAGATATACTGACATGCAACAGTCATGATATTGATTTCCTTAAATTTTTCTCTAAGTGAGTGTCTACTACTAAGATCGTAAATTGATCGAATAGCCCTCTTCTGCAGAACAAAAATGGTTTGAATGTCGGCAGCATTCCCCCACAGTAGAATACCGTACGACATTAAACTATGAAAGTAACTAAAATAAACTAATCGCGCTGTTTCAACGTCTGTTAGCTGACGAATTTTTCTAACTGCGTACGCTGCAGAACTGAGTCTATTAGACAATTCACTTATATGTGGGCCCCACTGAAGCTTAGAATCTAGAGTAATTCCTAAAAACTTTGTGGTCTCTACAGGGTTCAACTCATCTTCTTTTATTTTTATAGTGGTTTTTACTGGTTTCACGTTAGGTGTTATAAATCGAATACATTTAGTCTTGCCCTCGTTTAAGAGTAAATTGTTAACATCAAACCAGTTAACCACTTTTGAGATAGCCATATTTACATCTTCAAAGTCTTTTTGCTGGCGTTTTAATTTAAATAAGAGTGATGTATCATCTGCAAACAGGACTATCTCATGATTATTATTTACTAAATATGGTAAGTCGTTTATGTTTTATTGTTAATTAAAAACAACAACGGCCCGAGAATAGAACCCTGTGGGACTCCCATTTTGACCACAGACCCCGGGGAGCGTTTACCATTAACATCAACTTTCTGAATCCTGTTACTCAGATAGGACGTAAGAAGATTCAGAGCTGTGTTTTTAATACCATAATGTTGCAATTTCCTGATTAATGTTTCATGCAGAACACAGTCAAATGCCTTAGATAAATCACAGAAGACGCCTAAAGCATCTTGCGATTCCTCCCAGGCGTCAAAAATATGTTTTAAGAGCTCCACACCAGCATCGGTTGTAGAGCGACCCCTAGTGAAACCAAATTGTTTAAAGTGTAATAATTTATTTTTGTAAAAGAAGTTCTGCATCTGATCATATATTATTTTTTCAAAGATTTTACTAAATGTTGGTAGTACTGATATGGGTCTAAAATTAGTGGGGTCAGACATACTACCCGATTTATACAATGGTATTACTTTACTATATTTCATTAAATCAGGAAATACACCACAATCTATACATTTATTAAATATAAAAGCCAAGTCCTGCGCGATAAAAGAAATTATAGACTTAGTAATCACAACTGAGTTACTCCAGAGGTCGGTAGTCTTCTTAACATTAATAGAATTAAAAGCTTTTATGACATCTATATGTGTAACATAATCAAATTGAAAAGTGATGTCACATTTATTAACATTTTTAATCAAGATAGACTCAGCAACAATAGGTGAGGAATTCAATGACTTTGTAGTGGAGACTGGAATGTCAGTAAAGAATTTTTCAAATGCAGTGGCTACTTCTATGTCCGATGTGATGGTTTTACTATCTATTTTAAGACAGTAATCATTATTCTGACTTCTGACTCTTCCGGTCTCACTATTTATAATATCCCAAGTCATTTTAATTCTATTATCACTGTTTTTAATTTGTGAACTAAGGTAGCAAGCCTTTGCTGTTTTGCAAGTCTGCCTAAATGTTTTTGCATAATTTCTTACATAAGCTTGAAATCTTTCACAACAGTTATACTTTCGTTCATCATACAGCTCATATAATCTTTTTCTACTTTTATGTAGGCCGACAGTAGCCCACTCACTAAAAGTTGCATTCCCCTTAACCATAATCGTTTTGGGAGTGAAAACCGAATCGAAATTATGACAAAATTTATTAAAGAATGTTTTATATAAAATGTTAGGATCACTGTCCTCATTCAACAGTGGAGGGTTACAAATGAGGCGGCTTTTGAAACTCTCAAATCGACTGACAGTTTTAGGGATAACAGTTATACATTTTTTAGTTACTTTTCTACTTTTAATATCAAAAGAAATAAGTTGACCACAGTGGTCAGAATCCATTTGATTAATTACTCTCTTGTTATCTACAATAATATCTGTGAATATATTATCTAAACATGTGGCTGTAGTGGCAGTTATGCGGGTAGGCTCTAAAAATAAATTACACAGATTAAATGATTTGAATAGAGCTAAAATCCTCATACTTGAAGTAGTATTCTCTAATAAATTAACATTAAAGTCGCCACATATTATTACATTTTTATTAAGGTTTGTTACCTTATGCAAGACTTCATCCATAACATCTTCAAAAATATGATATTGTGCTGAAGGTGGTCTGTACACAGTCAATACAATAAACCGCTTCAACTCTACACAGGCTATTTCTATGCTACGTTCAACAGAGAAGTTAACAATATCACGGCGTTCTTTGAATTTAAGATTTTTATTTATTAATATTAGTGAACCACCATGTATAGCCAGTTCCCTGCTGAACGAGCTGCCTACCTGGTGATTGTTGAAATTAAACATGAACTGATCGCTCTTTAGCCAGTGTTCAGTAATACATAAAATATCAATAGCTTCAGCATTCATGAACAATTCCAATTCCAAGTCTTTTCCTGTCATTCCTCTGATATTCTGATGCACCAGGTTAATTTTATTAATATAATTATTATTATTATTATTATTATACATTCTGTATAAGAGTTAAATATGTACATTTAGCCAGGGTATATCATAATTACAATATAGTTAAGGCATTAATTAACATTAACAACTTTCATAACAGGCATATAGTGTGTCATAGGATAGACATTTGGAATCTGTAGAATACATCATATATTTAGTAGTAATCAGTGATACATTTTAACATTTAGTTAATGTTCAGGTAATCTATTTATTAAGGTTCACATAGACATTGTTTTATGACCGTTGCGGAATACATCATTACTATGAAACATATACAACTTAATTGTGTATAATCAAAATATTGATAGACTAGTTAAACATCTTGTGGTTTCCTAATTATCAGGATATAGCTTTATGCTTATTCTGGCACTAGCCATCATGTCACTGGGAATTAGCAATCTAAGTCCCAAAATACATATAAAGTATGAGCTTTTTTCAAAGTGATGGATTAATTATATAGATATAGCTTCATACATAGTCATAATGTAGCAGTATGCCTAACATGCGCGTATGCGTGATTTACACTGGTACACTGATTTCGAAGCACTTATTTGAAATTGTACAAACGACCCCAAAATTTTTGCACTTTTCACTTTGGGATATTCCGAAGACGTATACTCGGGTACGTAGCGCTTTTCGGTATCCCACAGCTGCCACCAAATGTTATACGGGGTTTCGGAATTGGGTTTTAAAAAAAAAATACTTTATATGAGCACAAGGTTAAAGTATATTGAAATAGTATATGAGATAGAATTTAGGAACTAGAATTTAAGTACAAGGATTTAGTATGACCGACCCGGACCGCTCTTCAAAACTATCTGCCTGTCTCGATGCCTAGTGCATCCTCCCAGAGCTAAAACTGCTGACTCTTCTATATTATATATGCAACTTAGCAGTTTGCCTTCAGTTGCTAGGTATAACAGAACGATTGTAAAAGCCGAATGTATATTAATTTGAAGTAGTTGATCCGAAATTGCAGAAAAAAATTGTATTTTGTTTTCTATGAAGTATTCATAGGACTCCTCTAAAATCGGGGACCCAAGTAGTTGAAAAGATTGATTATCTAAAATTTTTAGATTTGTAGCCAATGAATTATATTTAGAAATAACCAAATCTTTATCTATTTTATCATTTATGAAAATTTCACATTTACTAAAATTTAAGTCTAAGCCAATGTCTTTGAATTTATCTTTTAGAAAAGCAAAGTCCTTATTAACTGATTCAACGTCTCCCCCTAGGGTCCCGTCCTCCAGGTACCAAATATTAAATTTTGAATTTAGTTGTCGAATTATGGGTTGAATCGCTAAACTAAAAATGACTGGCCCAAGAGGATCACCTTGTTGGCATCCTACCGATGAACTCAAAAGATTTTCCTTATATACCAATTTTGAAGGATGTCTATAACACTGCCAGAGATAATTATAAATTTTGGGGGTTTCCAATTTTGCCTGTGCCAACAAAGTGTCCCGGTTGACTGAATTGAAGGCGTTCTTCACGTCAACCATCAAGATGACTTCTGCCGTACCTGATCCAAGGTATGTGGACATGGCATGTATGGCAGCCTCACAGCCCCCTCGCGAACCGAAACCCAATTGAATGGGCTGGAATGTGCTCGATAACGCGTCTCGATAAAATGTGCAGCACATTTTGGCTGCTATACGCCGGTACGTACACCCTACGGCGATTGGACGAATACCACCATCATTCTTGCGGAGGGCGCACAAATTGGCCTCATACAATATATCAATAATGGTCTCGTCCACATCGCCGGAGAGCATAAGGTTCATTAGCGCCGTCAGCTCTTTCAAGAGGGCATCACCCTCTTCTCCGGCGCCTGAACACAACAGATCTTTGAGGTGTTGCGGTGTCAAACCGTCAAGACCACCGGCAGAACCACTTCTGAAAGAGCTGACGGCGTTCAACACGTCCTTGGTCGTGACACTGAGGCAATCGGCATTAGTGTCGGGTGGGTCAGGGAAAGAAAGGTCATCTCTTGGCGCTGGATGCTTGCTCTGCAGACCCGCGAGCGTTTCTGCAGAACAAGGTGCCACCACGTCGCTGCTAAATAATAGCCTAGAGGCTCCCCTAATATCACCTTCCCTTAGTTTTGATTCAACGTAATGGAATTTAGAATTTTGTGAAATGTTATCAAATCCGCCTCGAAAATTTCTTTTGGACTATAGCAGTTTTCTTTTATTCGCGTTGTGAGAGATTTTTTGTTATTATGATCACTTTTTATATGTAATATTCTGTAAGGGAAAGTGAGCAGTTGTTCCCAAGCCCTTTGAGAGTTCTCCCGGAGTACCAGACCTATGCAGTGGGTCAGATTTTGAGCACCGCGGGGAACTCTCTTTAAAACCGGGACCGAATTTTTATATTTTGATAAAGTCTGCCAGAAGGGAATTTGCGGAGATGAAAGTTCAGAAAAGGGTTGAACCAGGGTCGGAAGCACATTTTGGGATTTGTGGACTCTACCAAAATGTACTTTCAAGCCCCGTTCGCCCTTAAAAAATCGGGCCTGGGGACATTTAGGGCAACGCACTAGGGATGTGGCAGGTTGACTTACACCCACATCACTGCCGCTATGGTTGTGCAATATGAAAAATTAACTTACTTTGTTTTTTATCAATAAATATTTGAATACACACAAAAAACACTAAAAAAACGTTTATATACTTGTCATTTTTTTGACACGGTTCGTCACTGCCGCGCAGCCGCGTCGTGGATGGTGAGCTCCGCGCATGCCTCACCATAGATTTGCGCCAGACGACGTCGGGAACACCTCGGTGGGAACACCATGTAGTTTTCGGATGTTTTGTAGGCACTGGTCAAAGAGATTTTAACCCTTGATGATGTTTGGGATGCGGCTTAAAATAATAATCCCCGGTGAAAACAAAATTATTTGTGTCTGTCACATTTGAATGGAATCCAAATTGGTATTCTGAATGATTTATTAGCTGGGTCTTAATAAATGGCTAATTTAATCTTTATTTTCGTTATATTCGTATTTTCTTTTATATTAAAATTTCAAAATCAATTACGGCATATTTTGACGTGACATTTTGACATATATAATTATATCTAAAGTAAATGGGTGCCTGTACTAGGTACCTGTATCACAGGCTGTTAAAGTGCTTAATATTAGTCTTAACTATATCGAATATTTATTATTAACAATATAAATTCAAAATTTAAAACGTATAGGAACTAATGTGTGTAATAATATTATGTTCAAAACAGTTTACATCAGCATTTTTAAAAAGTAGGCTAAAGTTGACTTTGCATAAATCGCGTTCGAGTCTATTCTTATTTCATTATTGTTTTTAATGCGATCGAATTAATAAATTACATAGATAGCGATAAATCGTAAGTAGGACAGTAGAGTAATGGAAGAATTATAAACACATGTCACGTACGGAAGTTTGACCTTTAGCTTGGTATATGTAATATGTAGGATGGAGGATGAATAAAGTCCATGGTGTCCACTTATTTAAGTACTAGGCGTCTTCATAGTCTACGGAGTTTATGTAGCGGTACTCCGCAGCTTTTTTGGCAGGGCACTCGGCATCACCTGTTTTATGACCGTGCGGCTTATTGAATCGTGGGCATGTTGCGCATTTCGGCGAGTCCAGTTTCTTGACGCATTCCGTCATCGAGTGGCCCGTTTCTCCGCAATGTCCGCATGTTGGGGTAGTGTCTCTGCATGACTTAGCTGCATGGCCATATTGGTGGCAGTTGTAACATCTAGTTACTAACGTAAAATCTCGCACAGGACAGGAAGTCCAGTTAGTAAAAAGTCTACCCCGGGCAACCAACACTTTCCTAATTTGTGCTGAGACTTCAATTATTATGAAGTTACAGGTCGAGGCGTCTTTTTTACCAGATTTGTGACTCAATTTTGTGGAAGACAAAAACGATTCCAAGGACACTGAAGGTATTTTATCGGCTATATTTTGTTCATATATATATAGGTTAGAAAATCCTTTTCTGACAAAAAAGCTGGTACTCCTACAACAATCATTCGTGGTTTGCGCTTTTGAGGGTCGCCGGCGGTAAAGCCGGACAAGGACATTTGTACAGCCTGTTTAAGATTAGCAGCGTCGTCTTTTGTTTCAGTGCTAATGATAACACCTCCATTGGTTGTTTTTCTAACACCTCGAATATGAAGTTTCATTTGACCAGGCCTGATGAGTGTTTGCACAACTGTCTTAGTTTCGTCACTGGATCTTTGCTTATTATGTGGATAGATGGCAACAGCGCTTAAATTGTTAGGGCGTACTATATTGTTGGACTTCTTCTTCACCATATCTGCAAACGAAGCATTTCCCGCACAGGACTCCTCAATAGTCTGCTTAAGCACCGTAATGTGCTCCGATAGGTTACCTTTTTCTCGAAGTTCCTTGATGATGCCAGATGCTTCAATGATCTTCTGTTTGAGTGATTGGTATATTACGGCCATTTGTGACGAATTGTGTTAAACTTTTCGGCACAGATTGGATATTTTCAATTTCTGGTCGCTATTTAGTTTGCCCTCAGAAGAAATTGAGCATACCTCGCTTAATTGCTGGTCAGTAGCCGACATCCACTTCTGGATATCAGGCGTAGACACGAGTTCAAATGTGAAACCTGATTCTCGGGCTGGGTTTTGCGGCTTCATCGGTGAGTGAGAGGACTGAGCACTCATCGGATTATCCGGGTTGTTACTCATACTGAGTAACTAACAAAACACTTATTATTAAGCCAACATAGTTCCAATATTACACACTTAGCAACAAGTAATAGTATGGATGTAACAAGTATACACTCGGTACTAAAAGTAGGTCACATTTAAATTAATGTTATTTAAATAATATTGTTAGTGCACACGTCCGTATGTAAGCAAAGTGCGTAGGTATCTGTTGTAATTGTGGCATAGACGCTTATATTGACATGTAGGCAGGGGGTGAGAAAGAATTGCAGGAAGCTCTAGCTCGAATATAATGACGCGCAATCAGAGCCGCGGGCTGAAACCGACTAATTTTCAACAATTGAGTTAGTAGCCGACTCCTATTAATTTAAACATGATCACTCGTGTATTTAATTTAGTATTGATAAAGACGCGAACTCATAGAACTAATTTTATAATCAATCAAATACCTTATCGCAATGTTTTAGAAAGAACATAGTAATGACTTTATAAAATACTAAAGATAATATCATCATCAGTCAGATTTGCGCTTCATCGAGTACTAGTCGTATTTTTTTTTTGGCAATTAATTAGGTTCGCTCCTGTACCTACATTTGTGTGAAGCGGTTGCAAGGTTGTTATTTTTTGTAAGATTATTCTTCGTATCCAAAGTGTTACTAGTCGAAGAGATTTAAAATTTATGGTAAGCAACTTAAATTTTAACATTTGGTTTATTTTTGCAGTGCAACAAATGTAACATGCACAGGTACACATAATATAAAGGTACAATAAAATATGAGAGTATCAAAATAAATTACAGTATATTACACTTACAGCTGTTATGAATTTTATAATTTAAAGTTATTCTAACTTCTATAAAATACCTTCGAAAATTATGAAATTATAGTGAAGTTCATTTTTGCCGCACCACTTGTGCATCGTCATAGATATATAATAATACTAGCGGCCCGTCCCGGCTTCGCACGGGTGGGCATGGGATCCCTATTTTTTTTAGTATTTGCGACTATAATTAAAGATCTAAGCTATCCTATCTCTCAAGTTGGACCAAACTGCATATTGCGTGCAAATTTAAACGAAATCTGTTAAGCGGTTTAGGAGTCCATCGCGGACAAACAGGAGATTTATATATATTAAGATGTAGATATCATTATCTCATCTCTTACAATTTTTCTATAAAAATATTGGTACCGAGTATTTCCGCCTTATCCTCATCAAAGTACAAAGCTCCCGACCAATTAAAATTATATTACATACAAACATTTTTTTAAATTATAGCATCAATTTAATTAATCAATATTTTTCCTATTGTCCTGGAATTCCTAATTAGTAGCAGATTTTCCTCTTGAATTTAGTAAAATCACGAACAAAGCATTAATCTATTATATTTGATTCAAACAGGGAAGGAATAACAACGCGGAGCGGAACTGACCATGTTTATATGAACGAAGATGATGAGAACATATGTTAGTATGCTGAAAAAAAATCTGCTTCTGTTACATGTATAGTGTGCCCTCCCTCAAAAATATTTAATGTAGCGGCTACTACAAGACACCTTTTCACCAAACTTCATCAGTACCTATTCATTGCGTACTCTTTGAATAAAATTCCTGTGACATAAGGACGGCCAGACAGACCGTCTGTCTGTCTGGCCGTCACTTGACGAAACTATTAAGATTATTTGTTTGCGAATTTGCCTACGGAACTTTTTTTAGTTTAGGCATCAAAGTTCAAAACGGAAACGATAGTTAAAAAAGGTTATCACGGCGAGCAAATAATATACAACTCCGTCACCCCCGGACAAATTACGGAAATAAAATAAAGTTTAAAAAACTATATCCCGACAACGACATAAATTATCTATCGTGATCTAAAAAGTGTGAAATAAAATATTATTCTTGGCCGATATTTGTATCCAGCAAGTATTAGATACTGCTAGTCGATTCGCTAAGCGTCACATCAAAGATGTCTACAACGACGAGCTCACCGATGCTGCAACCTAGACATCACGGATGTAAGCATCGATGTCAGAAACCAAATTCGTAATTAACCAAATGCTCGTCGACGATGTCTCGGTTGTGATAACGCACGGATGTTGTCTAGGATGTTACGGTGTTGCAATATTTCAAATTTCATATAATTTTATTTATAATCGAGAATCTCGACTGACGAATTTTAGAGTTTTTATTAGATTTTCATTGAATTTAAATACACAATGGTTAACTATAAAGTGTAGGGTATTTAATAGATAGTGCACAATTTATTAATTTAATTGTTTAGGACATGTGAAAATAATAAAGTTATTTTTTTTTTACGTGAACCCTGAGCAAATGACAATTGGTCACTTATTAGTACTGTTGCCAGATTGGATAGATTCCCTGCAAATTTGGGCAGGTTTTTCGGCCATGGGGGGGAAAATCGAATCGTAATAATCTTTATTAAGCTGTTTTAGTAGCATATTTTAGCTTAGAAACCATTAAAATGCACCCATCCCCCGTCGCACGAGCGATCCACACTTGACTAGTGTTGCTTGATGATATTTTTCACAAGAAACTATTTTTTGGGGGGAATTTTGATAAATTTTGGGGGAAAATTCACATAGTCATTTGGCCACACTGCTTGTCAGCATTTGTTTTATAAATATGTCAACTACTCACAATTTTATTTTACTTTCCTTTGTTTAGTTTGTTTAAAGTTTATACGTTTTTAAATCTAAATGATCAGATATTTCTTCGAATAAGCTTAACTCCATATTACCTACGCTACGCTGTTATGGAGAGTTAGAATAATAACCTAACCTATAAATGGATAAAATTCTTGTACCAAATAATAATGGCCTAATTCTGTCGAAGGTAAGTTGATTTATGTATAGGTGTAATTCTTACATTGTGATGAGTTGTAATGGTGGTTATTTTACTTGCAGTGATGGATATAAAAAGATAACACAGTGTTATAGAAGATATTGTGAATGCAGTGACCTACTTAAAATCAAAGCCAGAACAAAAAAGTCCTCAATGATATCGGTATTTACACCTATGCATCAAAAAATTAAATCACATCGACGTGTTCCACGCATTAAGTCGTAACTCATAAAGTCAGTTTTTACAGGAGAGCCGTTTATAAAAACTATTTTGTTTTAATCAATGTATAAAACCTTTGTCTATCATATTTTTATATCATATTATTAAATATTGCCTTGAAATTATAATGCTTGGCTTAGAGTATGAAAAAAATGAATATTTTTGAGAATATACACTAAATTAGTAAGTTACGACTTTATTCTCGATATGTAAAGGTCGTATCTCATAGTTACGACTGTATGCTAGAAATCAAAGCTGCTTAAAACACACGTATAAAGTCGTAAGTTTAACATACGACTCTATGCTACGTACAAATAGTCACAGTTAACCAAAATTTAGTCGTAACTAGGGTGGTCAATAAAAAAACAGTAACAAAATTTGTACTAATCAGTTTTATTAAAAAAAAATTAAGTAACATAATTCAGTCTTCTGTTGTACTATATCAATCACATAATTTTTTTATCTTTATTCATAAAGGTAAAAAATGACATAAAATTAACATAAACTTTTGAAAGGCTTATTGCTTAAAAATATAATTACATATTATGAGGTAACTAATCCTCATGTAATGTAAATAAAGAAAATAAGACTGAGATCAATTATTATTATAGTTTATAATCTTATATATTGAAGTAATTAACGAAAAATAAAAATAGAATTAAATCAACATAAACAAAAAAATTAGTACACCTCTAATAACACAATTATTATATTCAAAAATTAAATCTTTGAAAACTTTTACAAAATTGTATTATTTATTTATTATATATATACTATATATGTGTAATATACAAGACATTATATTATATATTTATTTATTATATTTAAATGAGTAAAAATACTAATCATCTGAATCCGTACTGTTCTGTTCTACATTGTCTACAACAACACCAGTATGTGACAATTGTTCATAAAAATTATGATATTCTTGGGGTATTATACGTCCTTGACAAAGACTTATTAAATCATTGAATTTTGCAACTGTAATAGGTAAATGGCTAGTGTAAGCTTGGTCCAAAGTTTGTGTATCCGAAGTAATGTTTTTCCTTCTTCTAGATATCTTTTTATTAATGACAAGTCTCAAATTATTCTCTTCTTCAAATGTATAACGATAGTTTAAAACATGGGGTTCATCCCATACCACTTTAACTTCTTTTATTTTGTTCCAAAATATTTTCTGATTTCTTATATTTTTAGTCCAATTCTTACCCTCCTGTAATTTTTAAAATCTGACAAACTCATTTCAATTACGGTATAATTTGGTGGGGTGACTTTGGACCATCTAACCAAGGCATACCATTGTGCTGGAGTGTATATAAGTTTATTTTTTGAGTTTCTTTCAATCAAAGCGTGAACGGAGTCGGCTTCGTTTTGTGTATGTCCACGCTCAAAAACCTATGAACAATTGTTATACCATACTTTTCAGCAGCAAATGCATAAAATGCAAACACAATACGATTCCGGTTTTGACCCGCACAATTATCGGACCAAAATCTGAACTCTTTGGCCCCATCTTTAACTTTAAGTTCAATAAATTTAGATAAACAACTAGCTACTTCACATGCACCATGTTTGCCATTAATCTCAGGCCACATATAACAATAACCTTCTTGGCTAGCAAGATCAAATACGGTAAAATTAAATATTGATAATTTTCGCTTATAGTAAAATAATCCTACGTTTCCATGCGGACAATTCAAAATTTTTTGAAAATCAAAACAAGCTGCTATTATCTTTCCTTTACTTTCGATTGCTTCTTTTTTATCATTAGTCTTCATTTCTCTGGCTTTAGTTTTGTTTGTCATGTGCTGTTCCTGCTTTTGCTTGTCTTCTTCAGTCAATGTATTCCTATTTGTATTGTATATATGACATTCATTACAAATATCCTTCTTTGGCTTATGAAATGAAATGTTAAAGTTTTCATTTGTGATGTCACGATACTGTCTGATTGTTGTGACTTTTTTAGATATATTTTCGGTTGCACACCACTCATTATACAAAGAAAACATTTTCGTAAATGTAAGATCACTGTCCAAGTACAATTTAGAGCTATCTCTACGGACATAATGAGACTCAACTGGCTGGAATGTCTTGACATGCCTTATGACACTCTGTTTCATTTCATCATCTATCAGTCGAACTCTGCTTCCACCACGGCGATCAGGAGAAACAGATCCACCGCCTAAACACCATTTCGTTATTGCAGTTTGAACTGTCCTCTCTCCAATAGAAAGTGTGTTAAGAAACATAGTTTTACAAACAGTCATCTTATTAGGAACTTCAGAGCTGGATTCAATAACGGGTAAATAATACTTAACAGATCTCTTACGTCTAGACACAGCCTTTGATGATGAAGGATATTTAGTATCGCCTACTTCCGTATGATTAACTATGTAATCCCATTGTCTTGAGTGATCGCCAAGCTGCCAAAAAGAGGTAAAAATGCGTTCACGTGCCTGTAAATTAAACTTCTGGAAACATTTAAGACGGCAAGTAGTTGGACAGGATTGTTTCAATTGTTTTGCATCTCGGCTTACTCCATTTTTACTTAAATATGCTTTCCCTAAATTTTTTAAACATTTTCTTTTTATGTCCTTCCATTCGTCACGGCGCCTCTGACGTTTTCTGCCAATTCTATTGGATGGTGTACTATCATTAGATGAACAAACAGAAGAATCTTGACTTGAAGTAGTAGTGAAATGTGGTGTGCTGGCTCTGCTACCACTGCTTGATGAACAAATATCTAAATCGCGAACATTCTGAAATAACGGAGTCGAAGCGGCTACATGATGATCTAAAAAATCTTCAGGTGGTGAGGGCATGGGTGTTATGACTAAAGAAGGCTGTGTTATATTAGGTTGTAGTGAAATTGAATTATTATCGATGTCCTTTATTCCAACAACATCATTTAGTACAGTATACGAAGTGGACGGTAGAATTGTAAGTGAATCATTACATTCTAAAATATTTGGTGGAGTTTCGTGAGTGCTTAATATGTTAGTACTATTGTCCATACTTCTGCTACTATGCAGAAAAGATTCACCGAACATCGTCTTGTACTCATCCCATTGGGCCACAGCTTCAGGTGGCATTGGCGATTCTGAAAAAAGAAAAAAATTACATATACTATACTTTTATTAAAATCAAAATCAAAATATCTTTATTCATGTGGGTTACATGGTAACACTTATGAACGTCATTTACATTTAAACCATGAGAAAAGAATTATTGTTATATGTATTAAGTATATATTTAAATATTACTGTCGTAACATAAAATTTACGAAAAATTCCAATTAAACACATATTATTTAGATTATTGAATCGCAAATAGTTTTATCTTTATTTCGTAACCAAGCACAAAGTCGTAAGTTAATAATACACCCTTATACGTTTAATTAATTTAAAATCATGACAAGGCATATGGTCGTAAGTACAAGTTACGACCCCTAGTGGTAATTATTTGACTAGTATAAAGTCGTAAGTACCCACTGCGCATGGTCAGGGAACGGTGCAAAAAGTCGTAACTTAGACATTCCGACGTTATGCGCGGGAATTGTAAAATTTTGTATTCTACTAAAAATATAATTAAAACTAACATACAGTTATCTATCTTTATGACAATATAAGATAATTAAATGAATTATAAACAAAATTAAACAAAAGATGTTATAAACTTACCATTTTTGTAATCTTCATCAGCCGTTATTTTTTCACTGTTAGGTATAGAATCGTTTAAAACTAATTTCAAAATCTTTGACGAACGCTGATTACTCATTTTAGTAGATTATAACTGTTTAAACATTATTTACAAACAACACTTCGTAAATCGATTATTAACACTGTTATTATTTAAGTTTTCGAAGGACGACATTGAGCGATCCTTGCATGTCATACGACGTCGGTGCTGTGCTGTGATTGGCCCGTGCGCCGGCCGCAGATCGCTGCATATCGTCGCTACTCAACGGGCGACTGTTTGCGCGGGAGCATTTAATTGTTGCGACTGTTAGCGATTGACTATCTCGTTATTTAATAGGTATTTTTAATTTCTGACTTCGGGTACATATAAAACGACAAAATCCTATTCTAATGACATTTAAATCTAATTTTCGTAAAAAAAATGTGTTCCGACTATATGCGTCGGAGCCATCGACATGTTGCATTTAATATAAACTGTGAACCATTGTTAACAGTGCACAATCAAGAGGCTAAGTGTGATATTGAGGCCCCATTGAAATAAACAAACATGCACTGTGAAATTGTTATGTATCTATTATCGGTGTTAAGTTTTACTACGTTTTGTACAGCAATTAATCCAATCTCCTCACTGATGTGGAGCGGTACAGTGATCTTATTAAATTACTATTTAAGCTGTGAGTATTAATTCGGTGGCAGACGGCTCAAAGAAATACTTTGTCTTCATAAAAAATTATATTAATTGTATTTAATTTGTGTTTAAATAAATCATTTTTTTTATTGACTTGTTTTATTGGTTATAACTACTAATATCAGTCAGGTACAAAGGTGTACTACAGCCAAGTGTTGTTGGACATGGGTTGGAATTTTGCTAGAATTTGTAAGAACTAGGTATGTAATTAATGAACACCATTATTGTTTGAATAGGCAATATCTTGCGTGAGAGCAACTGTTTTAAGTCTAACTAGCTTTCCCTGGTTTCTGTTGCTAGTTTTTACTCTGTAATAATATAAATTAATTTCTTTATTTATTTAATGTTCGTACAAGTAACTTTTTATTTGTGAAATATTGTTATACATAATAAAAGTAATATATATATAAACCAACATAATTAAATGTCATGAATTATTATATTTTGTGTTTTGTTGTTATTGTATTTCATGACTTATTGTTTAGTTTCTGCTTTCAAGGTAGTTAAGTACAATCATTAGGTAGGTTAAGTACCTACTTATGTTAAGTTGTATTGAGTACCAGTTATATTTACTTAATGGTTTACTTATGATTTTGTGATGTTCAGTATAGTGTTTTAGTTAATACATTCTCTATATAATTTATCTTTTGCCAATGTAGCTGTAATAAATATTTTTTCAGATAACCTAGTATAAGGTAGATGCCTAGATTCCTACTTTATGTTATTTTTCTCGTTTAATGTTTGAAAGTCTAAGCTGTGATGTGAATAATCCCATTGTTTCTTCTGTGTTAATTTCTTGTATAGAGTATTTATACATAATATGTATAGATTCTACTCATACAAGAAATTATATATATCACTAGATTTCGCCCACGGCTCCGCCCGCGTGGATGTCGGTTGTAGCGATAAAAATATATTTCCTATGTCCTTCCCCGGGACTCAAACCATCTCCATACCAAATTTTATCTAAATCGATTTAGCTGTTCGAGCATGTAAGCGTAACAGACACATAGACGGAGTTACTTTCACATCTGTGGCGCGGTGGGAATGTCTCCGACTGCTACGCAAGAGGTCGTGGGTTCGATCCTCACCCAGGATAAAACTTTGTGTGATGAGCACGTTGGTTTATTCTGTGTCTGGGTGTAATTTATCTATATTAAATATGTATTTAGAAATATATAAGTATGTTTAACATTGTCTGGTTGCCATAGTACAAGCTCTGCTTAGTTAGGGATCAGATGACGTGGTGTGAGTTGTCCCAAGATATTATTATTACTATTTATAATATTAGTATGGATATAATTCATTTCACTTGTCCTGACTGCCTGATTTCATAAACACAGAGCCTAAACCGCTAGGGTTACAAACGTGAAACTTTGGCAGTTGATGCCTTTTATCTTGTTGGCTCTGGTCCCTTAAGAGACAAATTTGTAGAAATCTTATAATGAAAAAATCAAATAGGGTATATTAGTAAAATAGGGATTACAGGTTTGTGTTAGATCGGTGAAATTTCGTATTTAGCTTTTCCGTTTAAAATAATGTACACGTGTTTCAGCGTTTTTGGAAAATCAAACTTTAAGGGAGTAAACTAGGGGTTGTAAGTATGTGTGAAACTCCGTCAGTTTTTAAGTTTAAGGTGTGGTCTGTGCGGAGGCTAAGTGCGGATTTCTTATTCGCCCAGGTACAACTAACTAACTAACTAACTAAGGTGTGGTCTGTGAAGTTTCGCACTTGGATTTTGGGTTTAAAATAAAGAAATACGTATTTCAGCGTTTTTGAAAAAGCAACCCTTAAGGGGGTAAAATAGTGGTTACAAGTATGAAACTCCGTCAGGATTGAAGTAAGATCTATTAAATTTCGTATATGGTTTTTTCATTTAAAATAAAGTGAGACGTGTTTCAACGTTTTTTGAAAATCAATTCCTAAAGGGGTAAAATAGGGGTAGCAGAATTGTATGAAACTCCGTCAGTTTGAAATAAGATCTGTGAAAATTGGTGTCCGTCTATATTGAAAATTGGTTTTTGGTTATTAATAAAGAAACACGTATTTTAGCGTTTTGATCGAAAGCGAAAATCAACCCATAACGGGGTAAACCGTGTAAAAGCGGGGGAAGCCGCGGGCGACAGCTAGTCTTTATATATGTCACATACATAGTTACATAACTCATCTACACTTCCTACTAATATTATAAAGCCGAATGTTTGTGAGTGTGGATGGGTGGATGTTTGTTCCTCTTTCACGCAAAAACTAATGAATGGATTTTAATGAAACTGTACAATAATTTAGCTTATACATCAGAATAACACATAGGCTATAATGTATAAAGATACCTATTGTGTAAATTGTCCAAAATATAACGATAAGTGTCAAGTAAGTAGGAAAAAATTCTACAATCGGCGACATGTTTTGGCGTGCGCCGCAAATATCGTTGAAGTTTCACATATATAATGTATCAACGATATGTTTATTATAAATAGTCATACAAAAAAGTCCGCGACAGCATATGTCTTTCTTTTATGTGGAAGCAATTATCGTCAAAATAGTGAACCATAATTACAATAGAAATTGATAATTTATTTCTAATACATATTTCTTAGTAACAAATTGATCTATATCAAAATAAATATTTTTATTGCCTCTGATATATTAATAGATAAACTTTGTTTTTCATACTACATCATTTGGACAAATACTTTGAAAGTTACAACAATGATAAATCGAGTGTGCGATACTATTATTGCGGAGTAGGTATGCGGATTAAATGTGAATGTAAAATCGTAAAATTATTGGTGTGATTATTAATGGCTATACACATACATAATTCCAGCTAGAGACAATATATCTCTCAACACATAGCCTACTTTTAACCCGATATTCCCACAGAATGTAGACTTACGCGGGTGAAACCGCGGGGCGCAGCTAGTATATTATAAAGCTAAAGAGTTTGTTTGTTTGTTTGAATCAAATCCAATCTCAGGAACTACTACTGATTTTTTTTACTGATGGATAGCCCATTTATCGAGTAAGGCTATAGGCTATATAACACCACGCTACGACCATAGGGAGCGGAACAGCAATGAAAAATAATGCAAAAACGGGGAAAATTTACGCAGACGAAGTTGCGCGGGACAGCTAGTCTGAAAATAATACTTTTTTATTTAACAAGCCACAAATTCAACGACGATATAATTATAATAATAACACCCACGTATTGAACCATTATGTGAAATAAAGACCACATTTGGTCTGCATCTTACAGCACATCCGAGAGAAAGCTACTATTTTATAGCTTTACCATTTGACAGCCAAAAGCGAGCGCGAGGGCGAGGATGTCGGCGAAGGCGAGGATGTTTTGGCATCGCGAATACCAAATCCATACATTTATCTAAGCCTTATTACTAAATTCTGTCGCGCGGACGAGATAGCGCTATGATCGCTTCGCTTCGCTGTAATTTCATTATAACAGACTACGAAACGCTTTACATCGGATGTTTCATCGTTGAACTCTTGGATGTAAGGATGTTGAACAGTTAGCGAATCGCCCCCCTGATGTAAAGACAATAGCCGTGGTCGCACGGCTTTCGGTCAAAGATGAGATTGATGATGATGATGATATTTAATACTTGCTGGATACATTTTTTAAACTTTATTTTATTTCCGTAATTTGTCCGGGGGTGACGGAGTTGTATATTATTTGCTCGCCGTGATAACCTTTTTTGTATATTAATCTTTTCTGTGAAAGTTAGCTGTGAATGAAAATCTTTAAATTTATTTATCGACAAACTATTTATCAATGTCCACATTTTCGTAGGTTTATGCTTACATTCATTGACAACTCGTAGGCAGTACTGTTGCTTGGTCTTTTGATTTTTTTCTGTAACCTCCCTTCTTTTTGTGATAAGATCTTGTTTAATTTGTCATTGGGTGTTAGTTTTTGTCGGTGATATAATGCATTTCTATCTTCAATGTCTTTAATTATATTTTTATTTATCCAATCATTACATAGAGGGTTTAGAATTTTTGTTTTCTTAATTTTGCTTTGATTAATGTTTTTCGTTAATTTGTTGTAAAAGTCATTAAAATCCAAGTTTTCATGGTGTGTGTGTTGCATCAAATTATACAATAACATATAGTTAAAAGCTTCGTATTCAATTTTCTGTCGAGATTCAGGTTTAACTTTATTTACTTCCAGGTATATCTGTTTATGGTCGGAGAGTGATAAGTCAATAATAGCCAAATGAAAAGCATGATGCTTCAAATTTGTGCTTACATGGTCAATAATTGTTTTTGTTGTCACCGTTTTTCGTGTGCAATGCATTGCAGATACCTTATTAAGTAGAATGAATCCATCCTCTTTCAACATTTCTTTGTAGTCTCTTGAAGATCGGTCTGGGCGGAATAGATCCAGGTTATAGTCTCCAAAAACAAGGGCTCTTTTCTTTTTTTGTAGTTGCGTTGAGTAATTTTCAAGAAAACCTTTTACAATAATACGATCTGGCTTGCTTAATGCTTGATTATTCCAATATCTAGACAATATTTTTCAATATGTATCCAAAGGTATTGTACTCCGTCGATGCAATGTTCTTCTACGAAGTTATGTATTAAATTATTTTGAACAAATATGGATACTCCACCTCCCTTAGAACCTTTTTTATAGTTGTAGAAAAGTGTACAACCAGGCATTTGAAGTCTGTTTGCTTCTCCATCATTCTTTATCCATGTTATAGTTATAAAAATGACATGTATCGCTGTTTGGAAGGATTGTACTACGCATTTTAGTTCATCAAACTTGCTTGGCTTTACTATACTACGTGCATTCATATAGAAGAACTTAAGGGGCTTAGCACCGGTTGACATATTTAAGTAGTTGTTCGTAGTCCTGTATGATGTTTTATTGATTTTAATTACTGTGAGGTCATCGTTTTGAAATATATCAGTTAATCGGTGTTTTTTGAAGAAAGCTGAAATAGAAATAGAAATAGCATTTATTTGTTCAAATATGGGTACATTACATTGGTGTTTTTTATAAATATATTTAGTGCTAGCCATATCTTGCCATTTACTGGCGTACAAATGTTAGTATTATTGAATATTTTAATATTAGATTAATAAAAGAGTAACAAAATAATTAAAGTAGTCATTTAAAAAAATTATAAAAATGAATTCATTGTTATGTAAATGTATCAATAATAATTAAATTATATAAATAAAATTGATATTCATAACCATTTAATGTCAATAAGTAAAATGTAAATAGGTAACATAATTAAAAATACATAACAATAAATTGATTTTCAATTAGGACATGTCAATAATAAAGTTAGAAATTAAATGAATAGAACGAAAATCAAATTAAGAATTGAATGATTATTACATAATTGGCATTTTATAAAGATTTATCATTTAAAAATTCGTCAATGCTGTAGTAGCATTTATCAATTAAAATTTTTTTTAAAGTGCTTTTAAATTGGTCAATATTCAATTCTTTAATTTGTTTTGGTATTTTATTATAAATTATTAGTGCTTTACAAATTATGCTTTTATGAAGCAGTGCAGTTTTTGCAGGATGCACACACAATTTACTGTTATCCCTGCGATTACGGCTTACTATTTCTGATTTCTTACTAAATAAGTGAGGGTTACTCTTAACAAAGACTGATGCTTCCAATATATAAATTGATGGCAGAGTTAAGACTTTATGTTGTTTAAATATTGGGTGACAGCTTTCAGTTCTTTTGATGCCAAACATGTACCGTATACATCGTTTCTGCATTATAAAAACCATATCTTTATTAGTAGAATTACCCCAGAAAATTATCCCATACCTAAGGACCGACTCAACAAGACCATAGTATGCAGATAATAGTGCATCTGTATTTACTGTTTGTGCAAGTTTGTACAATGCATATGAAAGACTACTAACTCTTTTGCACAATGTGTCAATGTATTCTTTCCAATTTAATTTACTGTCTATGATTAGACCAAGAAATCGGGCAGTGTTAACTTCCTGTATACTATAATTATCAAGAACCAAGTTTATATTTTGAGAATTATTGGATTTTTGACCAAAGTGCATGATGCTAGTTTTTGTTAAATTAATTTTTAAATTATTATTATCTAACCATGTAATTATTGATGTCAATGAATCTTTAATGTCAGTTTTATATTGATTAATATTCTTACAAGCAATTGTAACGGTACTGTCATCTGCAAATAACGTCATTGATTGTGTGGTAGCTTTTGGTAAGTCGTTTATATAAATTATAAAAAGAAGAGGCCCTAACACACTGCCTTGTGGTACAGAGTAAGAGACATTGCGCCTCGAGGAGGTGTATGTTTCTTCTCTTTTTGTGTTAATATTCACTCTACTTATTTGTGTTACTTGCTGTCGGTTTTTGAGATAAGATTTAAGTAAATTAAAAACATTTCCTCTAATTCCGTAAGCATTCAGTTTATTAAGAAGTATGTCATGATCCACATAGTCAAAAGCTTGTGTCATGTCACAGTAAATAGCACATATGGGAGTTCTTTTATCGACATGACATATAACATTTTTAATAAACTCATAAATAGCCATATTTATGGTTTTTCTTTGTCTAAAACCTTTTTGTTCATTACATAGAATTTTGTTTTTCTCAAGAAAACTATTTATTTCGTTATGAATGTACTTTTCGAAAATTTTGGAAAAAATCGATATTAATGCAATGGGTCTGTAATTTTCCATTAATTGTTTGTCGTTTTTTTTGTATAAGGGTTTTATAACTGAAAGCTTAAGGTCTTGTGGAAATGTACCTGTGGATATACTCAAATTAATAATATGGCTCAGATGATGACAGATATACTCATTAACGGCCTTAATTATTTTTGTTGAAATACCATCGTAACCTACGCTATTTGTATTTTTTAGGTTTTTTATAATTTTACTGATTTGACAGGGTAAACTTGGTTCGAGAAACATTGAATTTAATTGATGGTTAATTAAAGAAGTAACTTTCTTTCCGGCGCCTGGTATTGGAATGATTTTATCAACAAAGTAATTGTTAAATGCATTGGCTATTTCATCAGGATTATTGATGTAGTGGTTGTCTTTTATCCTTATGTTACATATATTTTCCTTAGGAGTACTTAATTTTCTTTTATTTATGATTCGCCACATTGTTTTACATTTATTGCTTGATGTTTTTATTTTAAAATTATTTTGTGCTCTTTGTGTTAGCTTTACGACTTTTTTAAATATCTTACAGTAATTAGTGTATTTAGATTTACTTTCAATTGTAGGATTAGATCTATGTTTCCAAAGTAGATTTCTCTTTTTTTTACTACATGCCTTAATACCTCTGGATACCCATTTTGGTTTTCTGTTAGGTTTTATTAAAATCTGTATTTGTGGAAAGCATAAATCGTAAAAAAGTTTAAAATCATTAATAAAAATTTGATAAGCAAGGTTTGGGTCATCCGTATTATAGATATTTGAGAAGGATAGGTTTTTTATACACATTTTAAATTTTTTAATGTTATCAGGGCAATAATCGCGTTTTGTAATATGCCAACAGTTTAGAGCAGGTATTCTTTTTACAGGAATGGTTATTAACTGAGCAGTATGATCTGAAAGGCCTAATTCTAGAATTTCAGTTTTGCAGCCCTTTTTAAAATTATGTGCGAAATTATCAATACACGATTTACTGACAAGTCTTGTCGGTTTGTATAATGCTAGCTTTAAATTATAATTTAAGAGTATGCATTCAAAGTCTAAGGTGGTGTTATTACGTTTCATAACGTCAATATTAAAATCACCAGCTATTATTATATGATTTGAATTTTTCTTAGTTAAATAAATTAAAAGATTTTGTAGCTTTTGGAAGAATGTGTACAGATTATTTTGGTTTGGTACCCTATATAAAGAAACAATGATAATACTGTAGTCCAGAAGTTCAACCGCACAGCATTCAAATATATTATCAGCACAAAATGTCGAAATGCCTCCAATTTCTTTAAATTTATGCTCAGGTCTTAATAGGATACATGATCCTCCCCGCTTGTTATATCGGCAATAAGACGCGGCTAGAATGTAATTTGGCATATTTAGATGAAGTTCATGACCTGCCGCAATAAAATGCTCTGTTATACATATAATATCTATAATTTTGTCATTGTCTCTAAGTTCTTCCAAGTTTATACAAAGAGCATCACATTTATTTATTAATCCGGCGATATTTTGATGAAGCATATTTAAGTGCGTTTCAAAGAAAAAACTGAGAGTTCATTTTATTGTCATCAATCGATGAATTTTTTTCAAAAATATTAGGGTTATCGGTACTTATATTCCCAGGTATATTTATGTTATAGTTTGAGCAATAGTCGGCTAAGATGTTATCCATAATGTGGTCATAAATACATTTTATTCCATATTTACTAATTCAACCAGTAGAGTAAGAAAACATTTCCAATTTTAAATCGCGGTTACTGTCGAATACGTATGCATAATTATAATTTTGAATGTCTAAATACAAGAGATTATTAAACATTTCTACCTTGTAATTATAAATGGGTGCTCCTCTAATATAAGTTGGGGCACAGATTATTTTATTGGTGTTTGGTACTTTTAGAAGACCTTTGTATCATTTTGATTGTATTTATATGGTTGTTCCCAGATTTAATGTCATTTTCACCAATGAATAAAATACAGTAGTCAGATAGAGTAAAATACTTTAGTTTGCTTTCTATATCACACAAAAGTTCCTTTGAAGTACCGTTTGGAATTACATAATGACAGAAGTCGAAATGATCGGAGAATATATTTTCGATCATGGATAATGACTCCATGAATTTATTAGTTGTTAAAATAAGTAGTCTATTTTTTATTTTAGGGCTTTCGTATACAACTTTTGCCCCTTTAACATAACGTTGAGGAATAGTATTACGGCTAGATGTCTTCTCTTGTATTGACTCGTGCATTTCCTGTGTAAGGTGTGGTGATGCTTTCAAAGACTGTCTCAAGGTTTCTAATTGTGTAGTGAGTCCCTTAATCTCAAGCTCTGCTTCTTTCAGTTTTTGTTGGAGATTATCAATTTCAAGTTGAAGTCTGAAGCTTTTAAAATTATTGTAGGTGTCGATGGGTGTACGCGATGGTGATGCAGAATAGCTACATTTTCTAATTCTTCTTGCGGGGCTATTTTGGATGAGTGAAGAAGACGAAGAGCATAAGGATTTTAATGTTTTGTTTTCAACTTTCAACTTCTCTAATTCCTCATGTAAACCATTTTTTTCTAATATTGTATTATCTAATTCATGTTCTGTGTTTTCTAGTTTTAGGGTAAGTTTATTTATAGTATCCTGTAGTTCAGTGATTGATAATATCAGTGGTAGGTCGTTTACACTCCTGGATAGTTTATCTGGGGAGGTAAGTGACTCGTCGGTCGTGGTCTCGCAAAATGATAGTACTTGCGAATCGATAATGTCAGGTGTATTTTCCGATTCCGTTTTACTGCATGATGATATAGTTACAGCCTGTGCACATTGTCCCGAGGGAGAGTCGTTATTGGAGGAGCTTGCCTTTTTCCTGATAGTGATATTGTCTGAACTGTTACTTTTGACATTTTTTCTGATGCACGTTTTGCATCTCCATTTCTTTTTGGATTCCAAACTTAACATGCGGTAAGTGTATGCAGGATAACCGTCACAATCTGGCTCAAATCTATTATTGCAGCCTGAGCACAGAGCAGTACTTTTCATATCAACAAGTTTTTTGCATTTATAGCAAGTTACTGGTAGCGACACCTTGCGGTCACTGTTTGTAAGTGCATTGCTTTTCAATGGCATGTTGATCTGGTGTTCGGGTTATAAATTATAGATGGCGGTAGTGTGGTGTTGGTATACATATACATACATACATATCAACCCATATGATGGCCCACTGCTGGGCACGGGTCTCCCCAGTAGAACCTACTGGTATGTAGATCCTGGGGGTAATTGCCATAATCGCCACGCTTGGCAAGCGGGTTGGCGATCGCAGTAAGGCTTTAAGTACGCAGAGGACGCTGCTGCCCGTCCTCCGGGCTGAAATCCCTTAGTCGCCTTGACGACACCCACGGGAAGAGATGGGGTGGTACTATTCTTAAGCCGGCACCACACGGCATGGTGTTGGTATATTAATTGACTATGTTTATTTACACTATTTAACTATTTATTTGGAATTTGTAAACACAGAGCCGATGTTAACCGTGCCACTTCTGACACACACTTAGGAGATTATCCATCCTTAATATATGTATATATTTGTTAGATATATGTAAGTTAAGATTTTTTTTTAAATTATTATATAGGTTTAAGATTTACTCAGAAGCCAGAGTGGAGCGTAATTGTTTTAAAGGACTAGTATTCAGATTCGGAATATTTCGGTTTCTGAACGTCGCGAGTAATGTCGAAGTATTAGTACGATTGTGATTGGTTAATCGTCACCTGATATTTGTTTACATTGATTGCTTGAATTAATAACTGTTTTTAATCGAAGTAAAATTGGCATAAAAGTCTAATATTAGTCATAAGTTTATTTTGTAGTATTATATATGCATTACAGCATTTAAATAACTCACTGTTTATCACAACTTGAGTAAAACTGGGTCATATATGGTTTTTTCATTGATATTTCACTGTTTCACTGTTTTTGTTGCAACTTAATAAACACTACAGAGTTCATTGAGAAAACATTTTCATTAATGGAGTAAGAACAATAAATGAGTTTTCACTTTGTTTTATAAATATTATATCACAATAAACTTTAAAACTTAATTTATTATCGCAGAACAATATTGACATTAGCCGGTGTTGCCAGCACATTCAATTCAGTTGAACAATTTTAGGTGTACCTTTGATAAATTGTATGCTTAGGTTTTCTTCCCCGTTTTAAGTAAATTGATTCCATTCTTCGTTTAATGCCGTAGCTCTTTTTTTGTGTTGCTTTTTTAGTTTTTTCTTAGAGTGGCGTTATAAATCAATTAATCAATTCTTTAGAATCATGAGAGTCGAGTTTAAAAACTATGAGTGATTTTTCTGCTAACACAATTCACAATTTTCACAATCTTTTTTGAGCAAACATCAACGTGTGGTACCTACATCCTTCGACCGGTCTTTTAAAAATATTTTAAGGTTTCTAATTAAGTGAATATTTTTGGAAATAAATGCCCGAAAGTTGCATAAATTGTGTGTGTGTGTGTGTAACTTTTGAACCGTGTGACCAAAATATATGAAAAAATCACAAAGGTAGCGTTTAACGTTCTTTCATTTCGAAAACTATAATATAGCATCGTGCAATACTAGGACTAATAAACGAAGAGGGGGCTCTTTAATTTTATCACGTTTAAACGATACTTACGAAGAACTAAAAATTTGTAAAAAAATGTATAAACAAGACTGCTTTGAAATTTGTGGCGTCAGGGATACTAATTTCAACCTGAATATCTGCTGTCTGTATAGAATCCCAGAAGATAGAAATTTCAATGAATTTATGACTAAACTAGAAAATTTACTAGAACACTTTTTCAACAAGAGTTGTATCATACTTGGTGATTTTAACGTCAATATTATGAAACATAGTAAATATCAACGTGATTTTTTGGCACTACTGAAATGTTTTAACTTTCGTATTTTAATAGAGTCTACAACCTTCTCACGCAATGGAATCGAGTCATGCATTGATAATATCCTAACTAACCTACCAGAGAAAAATATAAGCCACATAAGTGTAGACCAAAACGATCTTGGAGATGGTCATGCAGGCATTTTTTGTAACCTGAATCTCAAAACTATGAATACCAAATCGGAAACGCAATCTTACACGGCAATGCGTAGAATACTCTCTCAAAAAAATAAAATCCTTTTTAGGCAAAACCTGTTGAATAGCAATTTAATGGGATGTTACATTAATGGTTTCCTTATTGCATTCCAAAGAATATTCACTTCATCCATTACAAAGAAAAGGATTGAGATTAAAGGTGTCAAGAACAAAAACAACTGGATCTCTAAGAGCATTAAAACCTCAAGCAAGATGAAAAGATTCCTAAACACTATAAACAAAAGTGACAGTCATGATTCAATAATCTATTACCGGAATTCTTATATAAAAGTGTATAAGAAAGTCATAGCACAAGCGAAAAAAAAGCCGTTAAGAGAGCAATAGATAAAGCAAAAAATAGAACCAAACAGATCTGGAACATAGTTAATAAACATAGAAATAAAGGAGATACGAATGCTAATGAAAACTATAAATTTAAAATTAATGATACTATTGTGACCGATACCCAAATTATAGCTGACATTTTCGCAATTCAATTTAATTATAGTACAAATGACATAAACCCCAATACGAATAATACCCTTGCAATGAAATTCTTAGCTGATCACTCGAATAGAATAGACACTAATATGGAGATGAGACATACGAACAGTGGTGAGATTGAATACATAATTAGAAGAATGGAAACGAAAAAGTCTTGTGGTTATGACGGTATACCTATCACGCTAATAAAGGACAATATAGATATCCTAGCCAGTCCATTAGCAACATTTTTCAATAATTGCATTGATGACGGAATATTTCCAGACCAACTAAAGATCGCTAGGGTTATCCCCGTCTTCAAGAAGGGTAAAAAGACTGATCCTAAAAATTATAGGCCGATCTCCCTACTGCCTGTTGTCTCTAAAATATTCGAGAAACTTTTGAAGGATAGATTAGTCTCACATTTAAACTCGAATAATATCCTAAACGAGCGCCAGTTTGGCTACCAAATAGGAGTAGGTACTATAGATGCCGTTGATATATTAATCAATGATGTATTGGGTGACCTGAACAGAAAAATGAAGGTTGCTGGCATATTTTTGGACCTTTCAGCTGCATTCGACACTATAGACCATGATATCCTTTTAGCTAAACTAGAATTTTACGGTGTCAGAAATCATGCCTTAAAACTGCTAAAATCTTACCTCAGTAATAGAAAGCAGTTTGTTGAAATTAAAAATATTGTAAATGATCAGGAAGTAGTAACTAAATCGAGACTAACTAAAACAACGCGTGGGGTTCCACAGGGTTCAATTCTTGGCCCAATCTTCTTCATAATTTTTCTGAATGACATAGTAAATTTTATTTCTAATTCGATATCTGACATTAAATTAATTATCTATGCAGACGACACCAATGCAATAATACCAGCCTCCTGCAAGGCAGAGCTTGATTCTAGAATAAATATTGCACTTCTGGCCTTTAATGAATGGTTTGATGCTAATAACTTAAAATTAAACATTAATAAAACCAACGCAATATTGTTCCGAACTACGGCAAGTAAGACTGATACCATTAACATTATAAGTAATGGGGTGAAAGTGGAATCCAAAGATAGTGTTAAGTTTCTGGGGATTAACATTGACCAATTCTTGAACTGGAAATCCGAGTTAGACGCTATCGAAAACGCGATAAGCTCAGCTTGCTATGCCTTAAGGAGTTTAAGAGATGAGGTGGACTTGAAACAACTTAAAATGGTGTATTATGCTCTAGTGGAATCCAAATTGAGGTATAGCGTTCAGTTCTGGGGAAACAGCTATGATTATAATATAAATAGAGCCTTCACCATTCAAAAACGCGCTATTCGCACTATGGTACGGATACCTCCTTGGGAATCGTGTCGTGACCATTTCAGGAAACTCGACATTCTAACACTTCCTAGTCTCTACATTTTAGTTGTTGTGATGGATGTTGTTCGACATCCCTACAGGTACGAGACCATGGAACAAAGAAGCATAAGACTAGAGACCAGAAGGAAAGACCTGGAAGCCCCACTTCGTCCGAGGCTAAATATTTCGATGCATGGCTGCCGGTATCAGGCGGTTAGGTTGTATAACTTGTTACCTACGGACATGAAAATTATTGATAGTCCGAATATATTCAAAACACGGTTGAAAAAGCTATTGTTGGAAGGGTGTTTCTATTCTGTAGATGAATTTAAATTTTAATAGCATATATTATGTATTTTAGATAAATGATTCGTTATTTTCTTTTCTTATTTGTGTATTAATTAATAAATTATTGTTAGATTTTGAGTTATGTACCTTTTTCAAACACGATTGTAAAATTGTTGATGAATAAATAAATAAAAAAAAAAAAATAAAAAAAAAAACAAATA
Organism: Herminia tarsipennalis; assembly: GCA_945859575.2. Lineage (NCBI taxonomy): Eukaryota > Metazoa > Arthropoda > Insecta > Lepidoptera > Erebidae > Herminia > Herminia tarsipennalis. The sequence continues at coordinate 23,698,564 of OX243849.2, read as the reverse complement.
CTTTAAACTAAAATTATTTTGGACATGATCGGATATACCGTCAGTGAGTTATAGCTGAAAAACTGCTTTTCTCGACAAAAGGACATAAGTGCCATGAACATACGCTGTTTTGCTGATGCAATTATTTAAGGCTGCGGAAACCTACACTGAGCATGGTCCGACATGCTTTTGTCCGGTTTTTTATTCTTTAGTTTAAGAGCAGTCATTAGAAATTTTACCAAATATAGGGGGGGGGGGACACTTTGTGCAACTGTCGGAGCGTATTAGTATTTTCAAAAATATTCACATAATCAAAAAGTTTTTAAGAAACCTTTACATGTCTTTAAAAGACCTGTTCAATGACCGGCCCATTGCTTTAACGACTGTATTCTCTAAAATTTTTGAAAAAATTATGTATAAAAGAATTCTAACTTTCTTTAACAAATACGAGTTGCTAGTGAACAAACAATATGGGTTTAGACAGTTCAGGTCTACTGGGTTAGCAACTTTCAAATTAATTGAATCAATAATGACTAAACTTAACAGGAAAATACCATGTAGTGCTCTTTTCGTTGATTTAAGTAAAGCATTCGATTTTGTTAATCACTTTATTCTTTTACAAAAATTAGAAAAATACGGTATTCGGGGCGTAGCTCTCAGTTGGTTTGAATCATATCTGAATAGAAGAACTCAAGTCACTAGAATAACTAAATTCAACAGTCATACAAACAGTCTAGAAAACTTTGACTCAGACCTTAGAATTAACTATTCTGGTGTACCACAAGGTAGTATTTTGGGACCCTTGCTTTTCTTGGTCTATATTAATGACCTACCTAAAGTTCTCAGCGAATATGAATGCGTGTTGTTTGCAGATGATATTACCGTAATTATGGAACTTAATAATAACGCTTATGAAGCTGTAATTCAACAAACATTACAATCTATAGTTAAATGGTTAGATTCAAATTCATTAAAGTTAAACTTAGAAAAAACAAAAGTAATAAATTTTAAAACACATCGTAGTAAATCCAGGCAGTTAAACATTGTCCACAAGAATCAGATAGTTGAGCAAGTACAGTGCACAAAGTTCCTGGGTATTGTAGTCGACGAGCATTTGACTTGGAAGGAACATATTGATAGCATTTGTAAGAAATTAAATAGGTTCGTTTTTGCTCTAAAAAAGGTTAGAGAAATAACGTCTGCTCAAACAGCACTAACGGTTTATCATACTTACGTCTGCTCCGTCCTCAGGTATTCGATAGTCATATGGGGTTATTCATCAGAACTTATGAAAATATTTATGGTACAAAAAAAATGCCTACGTGCAATTTATAATTTGCACTGGTCAGAATCATGTAGGCCGATTTTTAAATCTCAAAATATTCTAACTGTTCCGTCGATATATATTTATGAGATAGCAAAATTTGTAAAGTGTAATATCCAATTATTCGAAGTTCAAGACAACACAAACAAAAGGAAACACAATCATTATCGTTTAAAAATGCCAGTACCTCGCCTTGAAATGATTAGACGAAGCTGTTTTTATATGGCACCTCTCATTTACAGCTCCTTACCAGAAAATATTATTGAATTGCCATATCAAAACTTTTGCTCTGCCTTAAAAAAAATGTTAATAGATGAGAGTTTATATTCAGTAAACGATTTCTTACAGAAATGCTGCTCTCGTTCATATCACTTTAGAAACGCATTGTAAGTTAAATGATAAAGATGTTTATTATGGGTTTAGATTTAATTTAATTTTGTGAGTGCCTCATAAGTTTAATATTGTTTTCTTTTTTATTGTAAGTAACTGGACGTAGTTATGCAGAAACGTTCCAATCCACAGGTCGGCCAAAAATGAGATATTACGACCAATCTACCTTTTTTGACATCCTGCATCGTCCTAAAAGACAAAAATCCTTGTTTATGGCATATTTCCGGAGATAATTTTGACACAAACGTTCCAACCCACACCTCGAGCTCTTTTAAAATTTAACAAAACGTTATATGCTAATTGAAACATTTCAAATTTTAAAGATTTATAAATATTTACCAATACAAAATGTTACAAAAATCTTGGAATGTTTAACTTAAGTAACTTTCGGGAGATATTTTTTGTATAAATGTTTCACACATAGTTGGAACGTTTCTACTTTTATAAATTTTCAAATTAAAAATGTTTCAGAATGTATGGAACCTTTTGTTACTAGCTAAAATGAACGTAGTGAAGAAGAAACGTTTCAATCCACAGAATCACTAAAATTAAGTTAATGTGGCCAGTCTACCTTTTTAATACCCTGAGTATTATAACAAATAAAATTCAATGTGTATGCCTTAATATCCGGAAATAATTATGAAAAAAAAATGTTGAATCTACACTTCGCGCTTTTTTAAATCTATCAAAACATCATAGGCCAACTGAAACATTTTAAATTTTTAGGATTCGGTAACATTTCCTAATATAAAGTGTCACAAAAATCTTGAAATGTTTTATTCAAGTCTATTTGAACACTGTCATTTGTAATAAATGTTTCACATATAGTTGGAACGTTTCTACTTTTATAAATTTTCGAATTATAAATGTTTCAAAACTTATGGTACCTTTAGTTTCTGACAAAAATAGAATTCACATAGTATTAATAATGTTTCAAGACGTTTTATTGCAAGGTACATAGCTAAAATTTTACTGTAAACAGATCTATAGAGTAGTAATAAACACTAAATCTGAAATAATAATATATTTTTTAAATCTTTTGTCCCCATAAAAATTCTTAATTCAAAAGTCCTTCGAAACTAATTACTATGACAAACATAAAAACGAAAAACCTATTGTAAATGAGCACGAAATTAATTAAATTGATCTAATTCAATTAAACGGATCTGGCAACACTTACGTACTTGTGCGAGCGAGACAGATCTACTTTTTCAAATGAAGACGTCCGTTATTTTATTACTGTCAAACGGTCTGTACTTCGTCAAAGTGCTACAGTTTTGATAACGTTTGAGCGTGTTTTGTTTGTGTTAACCACGTTATTTTGTTTAAAACACACGTTTGTGAACAGTGAATAATAAGAACTACGAGCAGCAGCAATGGAATCCAATGAAAATGTAAGTAACTTTTGTTTCAACAAAATTTGTATGCAATTATACTTATTTGATTATTTCTTACAAAAATAGCGTAAGTTTTGATATGTTAGATAACTAGGGTATCGATGAATGTATTGATGTACTCCTATTCTATTCTATGTTAGGTCTCACCTAACATGCGCCACATTTGTGGCACCGTTTTAGGAGGTTTTTGATCTACTATACCACGCTGGCTAGACGGGTTTGTATAGGATTAGTGGTCAACCATATACACGGCAAATCGCATGGGGTGTTTTATCTCGACTCTGGCTCACGATCCCAACTCACCTTATTATACCTTAGCCATTAAAATTAGACTACTTCAAACTATTGAAAATCGCTAATTTAATATTCATTTTATTTATTGCAGACATTAGAAGAGTTATTGGCTAAAAGACATAAATTAGTAGATCTCAGAAACAAATTGACCTCTCAAGGGCTTATGATGCAAGCAGCGGACTCCAGAGGTACCTAAGTTTTATAATATAATTATAATAAATACATTTACGTTTTCTAAAAACATACGAGTAGAAAACATTTTTAACTTTAATTAATTTCATTGTATCACATAGGTTCAACCCAAATCTGTTACACGTTCAAGAGGAGCGAATAACTACGGAAGGGTAAAAGCGTGACGTATCGAATTTTAGTTATGGTTGTTACAAAATGCGAATAATTTCTTCTGCATGTATTGTGTTGTTATGTTGTCCATGTACTTGGTTAGGGTGCTTTGTTATGAACTGCTTAGATACAAGTTTGTTTCAAGTCTCGGAAGATTACTAACTTAAATATGTGCACAATTTATAATATTCATTTCCTTAATAAGTACATTAACCTTTTATAATATTCATTTCCTTAATAAGTACATTAACCTTCTTAATATTTTAAATGAGTTAGTAACTCTGCCTGTCTGCACGTTCTCACTCAATGAAGCCTAAACCACTTCATAAATTTGTTTGAGATTTTGTATAGAGATAGCTTAGAGTCTGAGAAGGACACAGCAAAATTCATGCATGTTTTTATTTTCAGGTGAATCCAATCCAGTTACACCATATTCAATCGCACAACCTTCAATATCTCCACCCCCCTTTTCTCCGCTTACTCCATTAATTGCAACTAATAGAGAAAACGATGATGTTCAATTATTACAAGGTAAAATTATTATTCTGATTAGGTACATGTTAAGACATTCATCGCTAAATGCATCTTGCTCACCTGTGTGTGTGTCGTACGAGGCAACTAATCATTGTATATCTACCTAGGTACCTACTTTCTTCAGCATAACGACTCTTAATAACTCAGCCACGTCATAAAAATACCTCAAAGTGGTAAACTTTTATTAATAGCTTATTGCACAGGGATTTAGGGTTTTACTGGTTTACTATTTATTTTCATCCTCCCAAATCATAGATGGTGACGGTACTTCTCTTGTTGTTTTAGATGAGCGGAATTCTGGCATCTTATTGTCAGAAATACCTAACAATTTTTCACCATCTTTATTGTCAACAACGATAAACAATGGTACTCCATCATCACCTCTTCGAGCAATGACCCCGGAGACGCAACAGATTTTTAATATTTTGACAGAGTGTGGAACATTGAATGACAATATCGTAGATGAACCTGCTGATTGCGATAGCGATGATAGTGTTGTGGATCCAAATTATATTTTACCTAGCCTGCCAACCCATATAGATGAGTCAAATACTTCGTGTTCGTCTGTTGATGGTAATGATAATAATGAGATGACTGAGAATATTAATAATTTAGCAACTAATGAAAACCTCATAAATAACGAAAATCCAACACTTGTTAGTGAAGACATAATAGAATATACCGGTAGACCAAAAAGAGGCCGTAAGCGAGTTAATCCTCAGCTCAGAGCCGAAAGAAAATATAATAAATACAACAACTTGGAGTATACCACATATAAAAACAAAAAGATACCACCGAAAGCTTTTAAGGATTACCAATGTACATGTATCAAGAATTGCGCTAGTGTGGTTCCAATAGAGAAAAGGAAAGAAGAGTTTATAAAATTTGTTCAACTGGGCTCCTTCAATGCACAGTGTTTATATATAGGATCGTGTGTTAAGGAAGAAAATAAAAAACGCAGTTACACCATGACTAATGTTCCTATAGAAAGAAAAAAACCAAGACAATTTGCCCGTGTGTATTCATTGAGCGGTATAAAGGTATGCCGTGGTATGTTTTTAAATACTTTGCAAATCACCACTCAAAAAGTAACCATTGCATTTAAAAAAATTAGGGGTGGTGGACCGATATTGGATGCTAGAGGATTGAACTGCAACAGGCGCAAGTTGTCTGATGAGGATTTTAACTTCATTGTAGAAACTATTTCAAAACTACCTAAATACGAGTCACACTATAGACGTGAAAGGAACAGCGACGCGTTATATTTACAGTCCGGAATGACTTTAGCAAAAATATATCAAATATACCAGCATGAGTTTACAGAAAGATATGGCGCAGAGCGTCAGTGCGCTTCCTTCGCATCCTTGAAACACATTTACTCAAAATTTAATTTGAAGTGTAAACCACTAAAAAAAGATACATGCAACAAATGCGATGCCTTTACTGTAATTATACAAAATGCCAGGAACCTAGAAGAAAAAGAAAGAGCACAGTAGGAGAAGACAGAACATATAGAAAAAGCTGAAAACATGAAAAACCGAATGAACGCAGATTTTCAAGAAGCACGTAACTCAACTACCGTCGAATGCTTGACCTTTGATTTGGAGAAGACTCTGCCGCTGCCCCGAATTCCAACAAACATTGTTTTCTATAAAAGGCAACTATGGGTCTACAATAGTGGAATCCATAGTGCCTCCGATGACATCGGTCATTGTTACGTGTGGGTAGAGGGAGAAGCGGGAAGAGGTGCGCAGGAAGTAGGATCGTGCCTTATAAATTTTATTAAAAATAAACTACGTCCCACCGTAGAACACCTGATCCTATGGAGTGACTGCTGCGGTGGGCAAAACAGAAATATTAAATTAGTTTTGATGCTGAAAGCTATATTGTCATCCCATCCAACTTTGCAGGACATTTCAATGCGTTTTCTAGAGTCGGGGCATACCTTTCTACCCAACGACACAGATTTTTCAAAAATTGAAACGGCACTCAAACATCAGCAACGTATTTATACAGCCGAGGAATACATTGACATAATGGAGAAATGTAAAAAACAAAAACCTTTGAAAGTCCAAAGAATGCTGAAGACAGATTTTTATAGCTGCGCAAAGGTAAAAAAAAATATAACTAATCGGAAGAAGTTTACTGATAAAAGCAAGGTAAATTGGCTGATGACCAAGGAAATTAAAATTCAAAAAGATGATATAATATATATTCTATTTACATGAGGACCTCGTTTGATAAAGACTTTAAAGCACTTAATATACAAAAAAAATTCAAGGGAGAAGTACAAAAAATTACAGATTCTGATTTAATCCTGCTGTGGCCTGATGGAAAGCCAATTGCCCCAGCGAAACTTATAGACCTGCAGTCAATGTATCAATACATTCCCGAGTACTGTCTCAACTTTTATAGAAGTTTGAAGAGTTCGGACGATATTTTAGATGATGTAGATGGATTTGGGGGAGACCCCGATTTTGAGATAGAAGAGGATGAATAAAGAGCTAGAAGCAATTACCTTTAGGGTATTAGAATGGTGAAGTACTTTTTATTTTGTGATTTTTAAATAAACTTTTAGCTATTATTTGGTATTTTTATTTAAAATAAGAGACGGATTTTAATCCTAATATGTTTTGAAACGTTTTATAACGCAAATTTTTAATTTAGCAAAAATGTTCCAATCCCAATAATCCATTTTTTTTCTTGTTTTAATAGTAAGGATCCAAAAATTAGGTAACTAATCAACAAATATTTATATTTTCTAAAATAAAACTCACAGTATTCGTTGTTACCACCTTTAATAAAAAACTGTACAACGAAAACACGAAATTTAGTTTTTCTCAAATTCGACATGCTGTGGGTTGGAACGTTTCTGCATAACTACGTCCGTTTAAAACTCCATTTTTTTTTTTTTTTTTTCAATTTGCATGCTATTTTTATGGCGAAATGTGTCTTGTTCAATTATTTTATTTAATACCATCCTTATGTAAACCACATTTTATGCAAATAAAGGATTTATGATTCGTCGACACGTTGATATTTGCTGAAAAAAAAATCGTCTTCTGTAACATGTATAGTGTGCCCCTCCTAAAAATATTTATTTTTATTATTTAGGTATTAAGCTAAGTAGCAGCTTCTACAAGACACCTTTTCTATAAATATCATGAAATGCAAATTTTTGCTTCGTCTGCGAAAATTTTCCTCGTTTTTGCAATATTTCTCATTGCCGCTCCGCTCCTATTGGCCTATAGCCTTCCTCGATAAATGGGCTATCCAACAGTGAAAGAATTTTTCAATTCGGAATTAAGAATTAAGTAGTCCCTAAGATTAACGCGTTCAAACAAACAAACTCTTCAGCTTTATAATATTATGTATGGATTATTTAGCTATCAAACTACATAGCGGCTACTACAAGACACCTTTTCACCAAATTTAATTAACATTCATTGGGTAATCTTTGAGTAAAATGCCAGTGACATATGGACGGACAGACAGACAGACGGAGATGACGAAATTAAAAGGGTACCATTTTTTCCATTTTAGCTACGGAACCAAAACCAATAAAAACATTTAATTTTTTTTAATTTGATTGCCTCTGTAGCGCGGTGGGAGTTTATCCGACTGCTACGCAAAAGGTCGTGTTCGATCTCCACCCAGGATAAAACTTTGTGTGATGAGCACGATGGTTTATTCTGTGTCTGGGTGTAATTTATCTATATTATGTATGTATTTAGAAATTTATAAGTATGTTTATCTGTTATCTGGTTTCCAAAGTACAAGCTCTGCTTAGTTTGGCTTTTGATAGCGTTGTGTGAGTTGTCCCAGGATATTATATAATTATTATATTATTAATTGTATAAAAAATGCAAACCCACCGGTGTCGGGTACAGGGACCAACCTACCGGTGGTTAGGGCTTCAGAGAGAGGGACCTCCTCATTGGAGCCGCCTTCTGTATCAGGCCCTTAACACAGCTACCCAACGCGAGCCTCTGTAGATGTTGCCTAAGGCTATTTGCAACAAGTCCGTGGACTGATACGACTATCGGCACAATGTCTGCTGAATCCATATCCCACATGTCAACAATCTCGCGGGGTAAGTTCAAATATTTTATTTCCTTATCTTTTTCTGCCTTCACGAGATTACTGTGTGGAATGGTGAAGTCAACATTCATTGCACGGCGCTCTAATCGAACGATCATTTCACTATGTCTGGCTTATTGGAGAAATAGTCCTGTCAGTGATGATAGATTGGTCCCAGTACAATGTGACACGACCATTTTCGAGAACTGGGTCGGGTACATAACTGTAATATGGTACCTCTGTTTCCACAATGTAATATTTCAGGGCATGTTGCTGATGAACAATTCTGGCTACTTGGTTATGTATATGCAAATACTCGCCGTTAGTAAGACGAAAACAACCAAAGATAATGTGTCTGAAGGATTCTCCACCATCCCATCCCTCATTTAATATCTCCGATAGTTATTCGTCTTAATAACTTTATCCATAATCGCAAAAACAAAACCCTCGGTTTCCCCAAATGGGTCACCTAACCGTAGCCAGAGCACAGATCAAAGTGTGTCTACATTAGGTCCATTTAAGGCCCGATAGAAGCGTCCATGCAGTTTCTTACCCTTCCATATTTCCCAGCGGTCATCAATACCAAGTATCACTGGTTTGCGCCTTTTCTCTTGTGCCAGAGCGAGCGGGTGAGCCCGTTGTCTACGGCAACTACATCTTGGTGCATATCAGCGTCTACGTAAAGGAAATATTCCATAAGGTTGCATACCTCGAGGTTGTAAAGAATCTTGGCATTTAGGAAACCATGACTCCTGCACTTACGCGGAATATATAAGCTCATCATTGACGAGACATTCAAGATGCAGTCAACAGTGTCTGGACCCTCCTATCCAAGGCGTCCAATTTCGTCTGAGTTCACTTAAGTATGTTGAAGGAGTACATTAAGAGCGGCATGACCTAACCATTGTTGCAGGCGCGCACCTTGTTACCGCCTGAAAGAAGACTTTTAATAACTTTTTTAAGACGGCCAAGGAAGCGTTCCTGCAACGCTTGTTTTATATTCGCATCATTATTATCCAAAGCTTGCGACATATCTAAGTATTTGTGAGTATCAGTCCCAGAGAGTGATCGAAGTTGAGTGGAATCCGTGAGCTGTATTCCCACGGATTCTAGCAACCTCCCTTACTTTATATGCATAACCGCACATTTATCCACTCCAAATTCCGTACTGATGGAACTGCAGAAGGCTTCGGTTACCTTCAGCAGATCCAACAGTTGTGAACTGCTGGTGGCTAACAACTTCAGATCATCACATTTTTCTATGTGTGGGCAGGTGAGATATCCCCATCCTCCTCTCCGCAACTTATAGCCTAGTCCAGAGCCCCCGCTAGGGTACTGAGCGGGTTCAAAGCCAGACAGAACAACAATGGGCTTAGACTGTGGCCCAAGAAAAATCCCCACTGGATCCTCACCGTTGCTCAGAATCCGGCGACAACCTGGGTAGTGAAGGACCATTCTTCATTGCCCCATACACGACCTCAAGAAAGTACACAGAGTTGCATTAACTTTGTACAACTCCAGCACCCTCAGGGGCCATGTATGTGGTCAACAGACTCGGCAACGGTGGCCTGTTCACTAATGGTCATATCTATGAAGAGAACCACGGGCCCCACGCCTACACCCATTCTGAGAAAGTGACATGATTTTATTGTCTGCCATGTGTTTATTGATTTTTTTTCTCAGAATGTAACTTATACAACGTAGAAAGGCACGTTAATGGTGGTGTAGTTCTTGGGGTCTATGGTACTACCGAACTTGTGGCGCAAATGGGTAATGCCTTTTGTCATAAAGCTTGACTGCGATGCTTGGAACCGAGAGGCCAAACAAGCATGTGAGCTACGTAGCCACTTAATCCAAAAGTTGTGCAATCTATCAGGGCTCGGTGACTTCCAATTTGGTAACTGACGGGCTGCTAGGGTAATGATATTAATTGCCGGCTGGATGTGACTGATGCACCTTCGATGTGGACAACGGGTATCGACCAGATGATGCGCCAGAAAGTCTCCATAGCATTATCATTCGGCAAGCACGCATCGTCTCCACCGGGATCCGCTCGCTCCCACGTATAAACCCACTTCTAATCACTTTTGAACATGCGGTTCGGGGTGTATCTCTCCACACGTCTCCTGTAACTACGAATACAGTTTGCCCACGCATACGCCTTTCAATTCTGCACAGCCAAGCAGGCACGGCTGGTTTTAGTTGCGTAGGCGTGTCCTGGAGAAACTTGACACGAGCTACGCAACATGCCGCAATGGCGGCGCATTACAGAATTGAATGGGCATCAGCCAAACTGTTGCACGAGTCAAAATAACTACTCAACAGTGAGTCCAGGGCACACACGAGCACTATATTTTTCTATGTGTGGGCAAACAAGGTAGGCGTAGCCTGTTTGACTGCGTGGAGAGATACTCCCGAGGAGTCCTCAATGGTGCTCCTCAGTAAATCATTGAAATGAGTACTCAAAGTGGCATCGTACACTTCCTCATCGGCGGACCTAGGGGCCACTGTAGCTGTAGCGGCGGCAGTTTCAACGAGGTTAATGCCTCCCTCTCTAGCCCCAAATTATGCGCGCATGCGTTGCACATTACCACCGGTAGCGGTGAGCTGCGGGGTCCCAAGCCTGCCGGGGCCTCCTCTTCCTCGAAGATGCGCAGGTGTTGGTGACGCCGCCGGGGAGAAAAACTCGTCGCTCGAGCTCGACGCAACTGCAACCGCAGCCGATGTACTGTCTGACCTGACATGATGTTGGCCAGGCGGCTGCGAGGCGCATTACATACTTATGAGATATGAATAATATTTTTTGGCGAATAATGTGCAACACGTTGATGTTTGTTCAACAAAAAAATGTTTCAGCTTCTGTTATATGTATGGATTGCACCCCCTAATAATATTTATTTTTATTATTTAGCTATCAAACTAAGTAGGTAGCGGCTATCACAAGACACCATTTCACCAAATTCACCAATATTCATTGTGTAGTTCTTGAGTGAAATGCCTGTGACATACATAACTATATAATAGACGGACATAACGAAACTATAAGGGTTCGTTTAAACAAGTGAGAAGGAACAAAATTTTCATACAGATTCCATTGAAAAATACTTACGTTTGTTAGTATTATGAACAGAAAACCCACTGTTTAAGCCGCATTATTCGGATGGGGGGCTACGGAACCCCATATTGAGCGTGGCGATCTTACCGACTTATTGATAAAAAATATGAAATAATAAATTACAAATCAAAACGTAAAAAATTAATAAAAAAACCGGGCAAGTGCATGTCGGGTCATGCACAATGCACATGAATAATGTGGCTTAAGAAGTGGGTTTTCTGTTATTTTTGTTTCAATATCTACTTAAAAATATTTTTTAATGAAATTTGTACGACAATTTTGTTACTTCTCATTTGATCAGCTGTTACTCGTAAACTTGTAAAGCCTACTTAGCTGTGATAGTTTTCCTTTTAATTTCGCTATACAGGATGAATTTGAATTGAGTCGACAAACTTCAATGAGTAAACCTGCGTGTATCCAAGATTTTTTAGGACATATTATTAGAAGAAAATATTAATGTTCTATGATACTTTAAAATACAATAAAATACATTAGTATCTAATATGTAACTCCATGCGCCGTCGTTTTTTGTTTCCGTGAGCATGAATGAATACAGACAGAGTGTTGAGTCATTCAGTCAACATAGCGCCGCGCTCAGGCGGCGCGGAGGGGACGGCGGGGTGCGGGAGCGGGACTCCCCGGTCGACGCGCCCGCCGCCGCACCGCAGCGCATGTATTCAACGCACAACCGCGCTCGCGCACCTCATTTTTGTATCAATTTATTTGTCCTCATATTTAAGTACCGCGACTAACAGTTGTACGATTCTTTGTTATTCATTTTAACATTTATACAGTCCACTACCTTATTTTAGGTACTGTAACGAATCGACGAACTATCTGTACCTAACCTACCTATCATGCCGCGAAACAAAACAATGTAAAACCAATTTTTCCTTCATACTTTTACATGGCATGGGTGGGAACATGAAGACTACTTACCGAAGTCCAAAAGGTTTCGAGTGGCACTTAGTATCCTCTCTAAGGACGGTTGGTTTTGCCGTGGATAATTTTCTCGCCATCTTCGCTGCGTTTTCTTTAAATTGTTAGTTTGGCTATACCAAATCACCACATTTAAAATTTTTTGGTTATCAAAAAGTTCACTGTTTCTTCTCGTACCCCTAGGCATCTTCGAAAACTTATCACTTAACAGTACACAACTTCGATACTACACAATCGATTACTTTTTTATGCAGCACACGACCGTCACCTAATTAAGCTTTCGTCCGACTGGTGAAATTGTTTGCAACGATTGGCTCGCGCCCGCGCCGTTTAGGGATGATACTATGGGAGCAAATGAAATTCATCGATATTTCCGTAGATAATGATCATTATTTATTTTAGTTACATACTTGTAATTATTCACTCGTACTTGTACTTACGAGGACTGAAGTGACTCGCTTACTGTATTGGTATTAATGTATTTAATTGTTCTTTGTAAGTATGATTTGTGTTTTCAATTCCTCTTTTTATAAATAAATGAAGTTTGTTTAAAATGTACTCGACAACAATCCTAACAAACTTTATTAGAATACTGGATAGAGTATGCGAACGTACTAGAAGTTTTCACTTGTAAAATTATCAATCCTTTACATTCAAGAATGCTACTTTACAAGTATGTGATTTCGAAAAAGTATCGATATCGGTATGTTTCATTCCCCCCAGCGGCACCACCCGCGTTACACGTGCCGGCCGGCGGAATCCCCGATCGGGTTTGTCGTCGGGAGTGCATTACACAAAACACCGAGAGTACAGAAGATAACGCTCATACGTAGCGACGCGCACATACACATCGTTCACATGGAACAGGGTATAAATATCACTTTAGACCACGTAGTTCGGAAGGCGACGCGAGATTTTGTGTCCGTGAACGGTGTTTAAGTGTCCGTTGTTATTGAGCGCGTTGTTTGAATGTTACCTTCTGTACTTTCTTTATTTGGTGTTTATGATCAATGACCCTTTGAATGAACTACGTTTTTACGAAATTATGATCATATGCTTTTTATAGCGCGTCGTACGATTTTTAAACTTTGTTCATTTTATTTATTTGTTTAAGTTTTAGACATATGGAAATAATGATAATGTACTGATTCTTTTAGTTTACTAAACCTTAATAGACCTGTCACCGTCGTTTTAAGCAATAAAATCGGATGTTTTTTTTACAATTTAAATTCGCAATTTGTCAATGCATAATGTAAGTACTAACGGTGCTGATACTCCCCTATCAATTTGTCGACTGATTTCAAAGTCACCCTGTATATACTTCTACCGTGATTTTTTTCACATACCCAACATCAACTATTTAGCTGTCAGAGGGGGGTGGACACTTGACTCTAACAAAAATTTGCACTTTAAAGCTTAATATTTTACAAACGGATCCCTAAATCTAAAAATCGTCTTACCAACCCCTAAACGTTTTTTAAAGGCCTATCTAATGATACTCCACACGATAGGGTAGATGACAAAAAAATCACACCCTCACTTTACTTATATGGGAGGACCCTAAAAAAAAGGTTTTTCAAGATTTTATTCTTTCACTTTGTCCGCGTAAGTAATATATGTGTATCCATGCAAAATTACAACCTGCTAGCTCTAACAGTCTCCGAACAAAGGTGCGGACGGACGGACGGACATGGTGAAAGTATAAGGTATAACATTTTGCAATTTTGGCTACAGAACTCTTAAAAACGGGCGAAAGAATGTCGGACCATGCTCAGTGTAGAGTTTCGGAGCCGTAGCCGTATGAAAAAATCCGATTTGCGTAATTGCACCAGCAAAAGAGCGTATGTTCATGGCACTTACCCCCTTTTGTTGAGAAACGCAGTTTTTCGGCAATAACTCAATGACTATAAATCGGAACTAATTTTTGATTAAAGTATTTGTTATGCGCTACCTTTTTGATTTTTGTCGTATATTTTGACACGGTTCAATCGATAGGTAAGCGTCTGGGGTAGGACACAATTTTTGCAATTTTCTTTCAATGTGTAATAAAAGTTTATTAGAAACCCATGTTTATAAAAGACCTGTCGAATGATGTGCCACACGCTGAAGTTTGCTAAAAAAAATGTGTCAGCTTCTGTTACATGTATGGAATGCCCCCCCTTAAAATATTAATGTTTATTATTTTGCTATCATAATCATCTGGAGTCAACCCGGGGTCTTCTGGTTTCGGGACCGCCCGATGTGCCATGAACATACCGCTCTTCTGCAGGTGCAATTATTCAAATCGGATTATTGGTAAATCGTGTTTTTTTTTAAATTATATTTAGATTATCAAATGACATACTGATGAAATTTTAATAATATTTTTCGATCTTACCGACATAATAATAAAAAAATATGAAATAATAAAGAAAAAATAACAAATCAAAAAACAAAAATCAAAAGTTAAAATAAAAAAGGGAAAAAAATATCATAAAATAAAAATTAAAAAACAAATAAGTATTTCATTTGGACTCGAACCGGGGTCATCTGCTTTGTGGATCGCCCGTTTCCCACCTAAGCTATTAAAACAAAAGAAGTTGTAGCGAAGTTTACATTCGTATTCTAATGATATTGTAGCAGTTTTTTATTGCCTGAAAATACAGATAGAACGACGTTTTTTAGAAATGAAACCTAGCTAGATCGACCCAGCATACTAAATTTTAAGAAAATAGCTGGAGCCGTTGCCGAGATTCAGATTATATATAAATATATATACAAGAATTGCTCGTTTAAAGATTTATGATACAGCATTTATGCACAATTTATTATTAGTTTACTCTAAGATGGCTGATTCTGTGATATTAAGAAAATCAAAATGTTAAAAACAGGTAATAGTTTCGGCTTAGTGTAAAAAATATATTGATGCTATCTAATCTTCCCTACAATTGATTAGATAGGTATCTTAAAAATGCAAAGTGAGTGAGGCTTGATGGATAGATTACGAAAACGGCTGGACCGATATGGCAGAAATTTGATACCTATGGAGATAACTTGAACCCGGCAAAGAACACATAAGTAGGTTGCTTTTATCCCGGTTCCCATGGGGGATTTCATTCAAAGTGTACATTTAGTGTAAGTTCGGTGGAGCCGCGGGCGCCAGTTAGTTAGATAATAAACTTGTGCTAACTTGTTGGTATTAAAAACAGCAAATACTTTTTTAATATAGTTTAAAACAAAAGAAAAAAATATGAATACATTATAACGAAAGAATTTTGTTAATTATTTTATGATTTTTTTTAAATAAAGCATAAAAGTTGCGTGAGTCAAAGATACAACGCAATTGCCCCAGTTGACCTTAATCATTTTCTTTTAAAACAAAAACGTTTAAAAATAATTCAAAACAGCAGTATCGAATCAAATTGGTCGATTGAAAATCGATACCCTGTTGGACGAAAGATGTCTTGCGGTTGAAACGATTCTGTTTATGGTAGGTACTGTGACAGGTGGGTCGAAGTTAATCCACCTCTCTCACGTTAGACCTCATTGTAGTAGATAAAACGCAATAACAGAATAAAAAGAAAGATGGTATTCTAGAATTGCGAGTTTCATGGCCGACCGATTCGGGTCGTTTAAATGTGATTAGAATTATATAAAATATTAATAGTGGATTAAGAAATGTGTTTTATAGAATATGTGAATTGATGTTGATAATGTAATAGATGATAATTGAATTATTAAACAGTGTATTCGCTTTGGGGAAATCCAGAAGTTTTATTTAAAAGCCCGATAAAAGTTCTGAGGAACACCCCCGGTACCTGCTCAAGAGCTGGCCTGATTGTTACATGGTGGAGGCGCCGTCTTCGGCACAAAAATAATAAGATAAAAAAAAATCGATAAAAAATAATAAAACCAAAATGGAATCGTTCACGGGAGTGTACGAGTCCGTTGATGATTTCGTGGATCAATTCCGGATCATCTGTATAATTAACAAAATAACATCAGATGAAGAAAAAAAAAAAATTGTGGCGGCGTATCTAGCTGGACCAGCGCTATATTTTTATAAAACAGTGATCAAAGATTGCAAAAACTTCGAGGATTTTGTTACTGCATTAAAGGCAGAATTCCCAAACCGTACAGATTATACGGAGAAATTTTATGAAAGATGCAAGGGACAGAAGAGAATATTATGTCATTTTATTATGAGCTTTCTTATATCGCCTCGAAAGGAAGAATAACAGATGATACGTTCATAAAAAAATTTCATATGAAATGCAATGAATTTTATAAAGATAAAATAGCAGCGATAGTTTTCTCGAACAGAGATCATTTAAAGAATACTGTAGTACAGCTACATAGAATTTATGGTGCAATTAATGACGAATAACCGATAAACTTGAGTGTCAAGATGGAAAATGTCATGTCATCAAAATCTTCTCATTCTCATTCATCACATTTATCATGGCGGGTTAGACCTAGCCAACATAATAATATATATAACTGTTCAAGGTACAACAAGCACAAATTTGAAGCCTTCCGAACGAGACGTCGCGAGCAAAGACGTCATCCTCAGCTTGATGTACTGAAGGGTGAACAAAACAAAGCTGCCGAGATTGCAGAAATGAATGAAAACAATATTATAGGTCGGTTGAGTCCATTTAATGATTTAAATATAAATAACTTTTATATTCCGGCGTTAGTGGACACAGGTGCGGAAGTTTCGGTTGTATCGCACGAGTTTGCTAAGAATAACAATATGTCGATTGAATTGTCTGATATTTCCTTGAAAGCAGCGGACGGCACGATGTTGGTGGTGACTGGCAAGAGTCACATAGTTTTTTCTTGCGGGGACATGCAGTATGGAGTAGACGTTCTCGTGGTGGACAACCTACGTCGAGATATTATATTAGGGTGTGATTTTCTTTGTAAATATAATGTCTTAGTTGATTTTGGTAGATGTACGTTTTGGCTTCCAAATGGGGAGATGATTTAAATTTGATGATTTAAAGTTTCACATCGATAATTTAGATGCAGATAACACTGTTAAGGATGTTATCAAGATTTCGCAAAATAATAACTGTGATTATATTTTTTTTGTAGATACGTGTAAATCAAAAGAGATTGACATTGAGAATACTGACAAGTGTCAAAATATTTTTTCAGAGGAAAAGGGTTCTATGGTAGACTCGATTGAATTGAAAAAGGTTATAGTACGAAATGTATTAAATAAAAAAAGAAAGTCGGTTCTCTTTGATAATTTCGTGTATAATAATATTTATGTTACAGATAATAGAGTAAATTCTTCTTGTAAGAAACGTGGCCTTAAGGCTGATAATTTTAATAGTTTATATAATCTTTGTAAGTCCAAGTATTTTGTAATAAAGAAGGTCCCTAATAAATTAATTCAAAGGACGAAAAAGTCCTGTAGTTTAACAGATTATAAACGACGTGAATATATTTCATGACAGTTGAATGACGACTGTAAATTTTTTCTGATTATCCTATGTTGAAGGGAATAATTATGAATTGTACATTTAGCCGACGGAAAGAAAAGAAATAATGATTTGTCGATGCTAATGTTGCTTAGTAATATGTTGTTTTTAATGTTTAGCCTTGGTTATTGAGGGTGATTTTTATAGGATAATGTGCAGATAATAACAGATAGTTGTTTTTAAAGGTGAGATTCAATTCTAATATTGTGTATTTTATTTTTCATGTACGAACACACGTTGATGGGAAGTCTTGCACTGATGAGGCCACATATCTGCGATTAGGTCAGACAAGATTTGAGGTGATTTTTTTTTTATTTCTTGTTCAAATACGTAATATTGTTTAATTGATTTAAACTTTGTTGTTAAAGATGGTTTTTCAATTGGTGTATGAGAGATGGGACGTTCTAATATGATTGTTTTATTTAACATGAAATAATCAATGGATGTGATCAGGTGATCACCGATGTCTCTATTGGCCAGTTGTTTAACCGTAATAAAATCGAAACCTGAGAATGGGTTTTCCTAAGATATATCAGTGCAGTCTTTCCAGTCTGATTATTATCTATGGACAATTTATGATTGATGATTGATTTAATTTAGTTATACTTATGTTTAGCTAGATGATGAATCTGATGTAGGTGCTTCCTTTAAAGGCGTTTTTTGCCCAGCATCATCGTATAACTATTATGTAAAGTGTTTGTATAGCCAGCATCATCGTATAACTGTTATGTAAATGTTGTTAGATTATAACAGTTATACGTTGTCTTTTGCATAGAGACAGATCAAAGGGGGGGGAAATAATATGTCTCGCCTGAGTAGGATAAATTCAAGAGCTAGGACATTTTTTTTCTATGTTGTATGTTATAAAAAAAAAAATTTTTACGGACCCCCGGCGTGTGACAGGTGGGTCGAAGATAATCCACCTCTCTCACGTTAGACCTCATTGTAGTAGATAAAACGCAATAACAGAATAAAAAGAAAGATGTCATTCTAGAATTGCGAGTTTCATGGCCGACCGATTCGGGTCGTTTAACGACCCGAATCGGTCGGCCATGAAACACATGTGATTAGAATTATATAAAATATTAATAGTGGATTAAGAAATGTGTTTCATAGAATATGTGAATTGATGTTGATAATGTAATAGATGATAATTGAATTAATAAACAGTGTATTCGCTTTGGGGAAATCCAGAAGTTTAATTTAAAAGCCCGATAAAAGTTCTGAGGAACACCCCCGGTACCTGCTCAAGAGCTGGTCTGATTGTTACTGTACGGGTTAACAACCGTACAATAGTCAGTAGGTCACACGAGGCGAAGATATCTTAGATGTCAGCATTTCGTACGCCTCATTATTAATTGTTAACTTTATTAATTTAGTATATAAATCGACCCACATCTTACCGGGCGCGTTTCATACTCATCTTCATATTATTTTCACCTCATTTAAAGTCTACTGAAATATAGTTATCTTTTTACCTTTTATCCTAGTTTATCTTAATCCTACTACATCTCACCCCCACCCTGAACATTGGTCCTTCGAGCCGGATCTGAACCAGCGACCTATGGATAAAGTTAGTAAGTCCTAGGATAAATGGAAGATGAGATTAAACTTAAATACAAGGTGAAAACATTGTTTAAATTAAAGCTAAATTAATTAAATTAGAGTTAGTATGGTAACTTAAAAATAAACACACAAGAATCACAAAGTGTCCGAGTCATTTAATTGTGGCACAGAAAGTACACGAAAGATGGGAGAGGATCCTCGATCTTTTTTTACGATACACTCACTAGATCGCGTCAGATTTGAGGGATCACCTTTACACTTTCTAAATTGCCTTTTTTCCCTAACGTCACAGCACTCACTCACTACACCTTTTGATGCGGTGCGGGGATTTGGCACCACTGCCTCAGCAATCGGCGCCGAAGTCTGCACCACAATAGGGATGGCAGGGGTTCCTTGTGGTGTCCTACGACGCCATCTTCTCCAGCAGTAGATTATAACGGCGAACAAGGCTCCGAATAGAAGTATGTAGGTCAATGCGTAATGATGTATATCGTGGTACGACAACTTGTCGCTTAGAGGTTTACTTTGTTTCATAATGTCTATACTTTTCCTGATAGACTCAAGTTGTTTTATATTTTCTGAGTTATTGGGATCAATCTCAAGTGGGAAAGTTGGCATAGAGATGTTCATAATATGATTTATGGGTGAGATACTAGGGGCATCTATTTTAGGAGCAGTACCAATATGGCTAGAAAACTTTCTATTGGAATAAACTAGGAAATTCTCTGATTTTATGATACAGCCTTCCCCAACGCGCAACAGACCAGCCTCCATTAACTTAATGTTAGCGACTTGATTCTCACAGAGCAGTTTAATTTGGCATTCATCGCAACAAAAAAAGTAGTACTCATTGTCTGAGTGTAACTCCTTCCAGTCATTTTTACAGGGTGTTGAGGAAGTTTTACAAGTTCTTGTTCCTGGAATCGTTTCGCACAAGCTATGATCGTCCTTTAAATGACGAATGGGTCTCCTAATATGACATAAAAAGATCTCAGAATTTCGTCTAACACATGACTGCAGCTCAGTTTCTGAAATAGTCAAATAGGAGTCCTTTTTTACGTTGATTGCCGAAAAGGTAGAGATAGTTTGTACGCTTACCATGCTTCGGTTCAATCTACGTGGGATCGAGATGAGGTTAAATATTTCGTAGAGATCTCTTTCTACTAAGGGTATGCGTATTTCTATAATTAAGTATTTGCCCGAATATTTGGCTTTTACTTTCAATAGGCTGTAAATATCCGTCAATCGAAAATTGTCTACCGGGATCGCTAAGTCTCCGGGTATTTGAGATGATATAGAACTCAGTTCCGCCCTTAGCTGTTTAGGAGATAGCAGGTGGAAGTCCAATTTCCCGTTGTAAATATCCGTCACTGTATCTAGGATAAAGTCTTGTACTCGTTGAAGACTATTTAATAAGTTATTGGCTGTAAATGACGAGGTTATAAAATCTGTCACAAGAGACATGTTTTGTACTTGTTGAGTGAGATCTTGGACGGAGTTCCTAATATTCATGAGCTTGAGATTAATAGATTTATGTTGCTTACTGACCGTGTTCTCTAATCTTTTTATAAGGTTAAATTCAGCCTCCACTACTGAAGTTTGGTTTTTCCACAAGTTGTATAAGTGTTTTTCGTTGTGTCTTATAAGGTCAATGTCTTTTTCATACTGCTCAGCGAACCGCTGATCTAGCACTCCGAACAGACTGTTCGCAATATAGCCGACTCCGTCTATCAAGCCACGGCGGCGCCGGCGCTTAGCTCCGGTTACAAAGGTGTCATTCATCATAATAATGTTGTCATAATGTTTTAATTCTTCGAACTCGTGCTCGAGTTGTAAAATGATACCGTCGCAAGGTGTTTGGTGTCGAATTGCTGAGCATATGGTTTCGAGGTATTGTTTATACTTATCAAGTGCCAATAAACCTTCTTTATAGGGATATGTGTCATAGTATACAATTAAACGCCAATCGTCTCTAATTAATTGCATGTTAGAAACTTTATCAAAATAAACACTATTGTTGTTTAGTGGGGTAGTAAAATAAGATGCTTGGGATGTACCCAATAGGGTGAAAAAGAATAGTGTTAGGGCTAAAACCATGCCCGAAAAAGAGGTGTAAGCGGTTGTTTTAGGTTTAGGCTCTTTAGGCTCAACTTTCTTATCGTCTGAAGATTGCTCGTTAGGATTTGTAGGTAGTAGACATAGCTTAACGACTGGGCGTTTTAGGTAACCGTTCTTGGTTTTAAGGGTGACGACTCTGACGTGACCGTCACTACCGGGATGAAGATCTACTATGCGACCTAAAGCCCATTTGCCTGGCGGGAGGTTTTCGTCTTTTATTATAACTATGTCGTTCAAATCAAGGTTTCTTTGAGGTCGTTTCCATTTAGCTCTGGTAGATAACTCTGACAGATATTCGTTCTTCCACTTAGTCCAAATATCTTGATAGATTTTTTGTGTCAAATGCCACCTAGTCCTGAGGTCCCGTTCAGTTTCTAATATTGTCAAGTTGGGTCCGCTTGCCAAAAAGTGACCTGGAGTTAAAAAGTCTATATCTTCGGGATCTTCTGTTAGAGGGCAAAGTGGTCTCGAGTTTAAACACGCCTCTAGTTGAGATAATAAGGTAGTGTATTCCTCGTAGGTGAGTTTTTGTTCACCGACCACGCGTTTAAGGTGATGTTTTAAGCTTTTCACTGCTCTCTCCCATAATCCTCCGGAAGAGGGAAAAGACGGACAATTTAGGTGCCACTCTATACCTAGTTCAGAAGCTACAAATCCTATACATGGGTTTGACAGGATCTCAGAGATTTCAGCGAGTTCTTGTTTGAGTATGTTGTTGGCTCCTACGAAGTTGGTGCCCTGATCACTGTAAATATGTCCAGGAGCTCCTCTTCTAGCTGCCATCCGTCTAAGCGCAGCAATAAATGATGAGGTCGAGAGATCAGATACCAGTTCTAAATGTATGGCTTTCGTAACCATGCAAACAAATACCGCAATATATGCTTTAGTTGTTTTGATGCCACGCCCCTTGTTCGATTTAACCAGGACATGACCGGTGTAATCTACTCCTGTGTGAAAGAAAGGTCTGCTAGGATTTACTCGAGGTGGAGGTAAGTCACCCATGAGTTGATGTTGAAGAATAGGTTCCCTTTTTCTGCACTTTACACACATTCTTAAGCGCTTTTTCGTAACCCTATTTCCTCCAAGGATCCAATATTTTTGCCTTATAAATCCTGTAGTCATTTTCACTCCACCGTGAAAGACTAATCTATGGGATTCGTCAATAATGAGATCTGCTAGTCTTGATTGATTTGGGATGATAATAGGATGCTTCATGTCAGGATTTATATTGGAATGCTTAAGTCGGCCTCCAACTCGAAGTATTCCATTTGCGTCTAAGATAGGGTTGAGATTTAAAATTACACTCTTCTGATTTAAAGGTTTTCCTTGCTTGAGATGAAATAATTCGAGGTAAAAATATTCCTTTTGCACATGTTTGATTATAATTTCTTTGGCCTTTGTAATGTTATTCAAAGAAATGTAGGACTCGCGTTTTTTCTTGTATGCAACGATGTCGATAAATTTGTTGATGTACGCTAATACTCGAATTACCTTCGTATAACTACTGTATTTTTTCAACAGCTGATGTATTATGCAACTCCCGTTGCCAACAAATACAGTGTTAGTTTGTACTATTCGCCGTAGATCTTCGTCTGTAGAGTAAATGGGATTTTCATGGTGTGCATCGAGAATCTGTTGAGATAGCCAGTCGGGCCCCTGCCACCATAGGGGGTAGTTTACTAGTTGAGCGGCAGATAAACCACGGCTAGCGCAATCTGCGGGATTTTCTTTAGATTTTACGTAGCGCCACCTGTCTTTAGGGATTGTATCGCATATCATTCTCACTCGGTTTGCAACAAAGGGTTTCCATTTCCCGGGTTCTCCGTTTATCCATCCTAAAACCGCATTTGAATCGACCCATCCGTAAACATGCACGTTAAAGTTTGATAGAGATGAGGTTATTTTATGCATAAGTTTACATAATAAAACAGCGCCACAAAGTTCCAAACGTGGGATTGTATATTTGTTTTTTAGAGAAACAACCTTTGATTTCGCCGCAACTAAGGTCACGTCATGAGATGTTTGACCTTTATTTATTCTACAGTATACCACACAAGCGTAGGCTTTGATACTAGCGTCGCAAAAGCCGTGTAATTCAATACTGTCATTCTCTTGAGTTTCGATCCAACGGGGTATTCTTACTTGCGATATATAAGGTATGTCGGCCTTGATTTTATTCCACTCCGCGGCCATTTCCTGAGGTATAGGCTGGTCCCAACTTAAACCAGCGTTCCATGATTTTTGGAACAATATTTTAAGTTTTATTGTGACTGGCGAAATCCACCCCAAGGGATCGAACAGCTTAGATATTTCTGACAGAAATTGTCTTTTAGTAAGGGTAGAAGTTGAGATAAAATTAATGGGGTGAAACAAAAATGTATCGTTGTTAGGGTCCCACCGTAGTCCTAATGTTTTCGTAGACTCCGGCTGCTTGAAATCAAAATCTTCGTTTTGAGGATCAGGAGAAAGATCTGAAAGTTCCGACAAGTTCGAGCGCCATTTTCGTAAATTAAATCCACCTGACTTTAAAAGGTTGATCATGTCTAACTTTAGCTGCTGCGCACCATGACGTGAATGACAGCCATAAATAAGGTCATCCATATAAAATGAGGTCTCTAAAATATCAGGCGCACAACTGCCAGTGTAGCGTGATTTTTCATCGTAGGCTAGTTGTTTTAGGGTCATCATGGCCAAAAAGGGTGCGGCCTTCATTCCATACGAAACTGTGGCAAGTTGAAATTCTTTCAGGGGTTGAGATTGATGGTTTCGCCAAATTATCTTTTGATATTTTTGATGATCGGGATGTAGCCAAATATTACGGAACATTTTTTCAATGTCGGCCGTAAAAGCGTATCTAAACTGCCTCCATTTTAGGATAAGGGTTTGAAGGTCCATTGGTCCTTCGAGCCTTTGGGATCATTACGCGTGTGGTTTTATAGTGAACTGTGTAAGTGTCCCGAGAAAACTTTAACCAGACTTTGGCGACGAGTTCGTTATCATCTCATCTCATCTCGTGCTTGGCGTTATCCTAGGAACGTCATTGCTGCACAGGTTTGTACTTGCAGCAACTGCGAGGACACCGTGCTGACCTACCTCCAATCCTGAAGAAAGGACTCAAGTAAGGTCTTTTTTCTTACCTCTATAATGGCGACAATGGAAGACATCTTAGCTACCCAGCAGCAGCTTATAGAAGCCATAGAATCTCTGTTCATCAATTTTAAGAAAGATGGACCGGAACGAAAGACGTCGGAATATTTGCGCCGTCGGTTAGACACCTTAGAGCAATATTTTACTGAGTTTCATAATAACCATATGACTCTGTTGTCTTTTGGTGATCAATCTCACACGTATTTCAGTAGCAATCAATATGATTTATTGAAAAATAAATATACTAATATAAAAACAAATATTCAATGCTTTAAATCTCCCAGCATTCGATCTCAAACCCCAGAATTGAAACTTCCTACGTTTCAACCACCCTCTAAATCTCAAACAACTACCTCTTCATCTCAAAGCCCTAGTGACAGCCCCAACGTGAGCAAGGCAGAAGGTCTTCTTAGAAAGCAAGCGACTAACTTCAAAGCCTTCTTGAGAACAGCTTCAAATATTGATCTCGATCTTGTGAACGAAAGGTGGGAATTTGAAGATATCCTTAAGACGCTGCAAACACGTTGGACCGCGATTGACACCTTACACTGGGAACTAGACAACGAGACTGCCGGTTCCAACAGTGAATACGAAGAACAATTTGCGCATTACGAGAGACGTTTCAATCAGATAAAGAGGGAAATAAATAAGAAAATGTGGTCCGTGGCGCATGTCGAGAAATCTACCCCGAAGATAGAGATTGCTACCTTTGAAGGCAATTACAATAAATGGGTCTCATTCAAAGATCTCTTTACTGAAACTGTGCATAATAATCCATCCCTATCCAATGCACAAAAAATGCAGTTTCTTAAAAGTAAAATCAGAGGTGAGCCCGAAAGATTGATACATCATCTACAGATAAGCGCGGACAATTATCCTGTTTGTTGGAACATTCTCAATCATCGCTACAACAATAAACGTCAGATCTTTTCATCCTATCTCAACAATCTCTTAAATATCCCTGCAAATCAACAACAATCCTACAATCACATAAAACGCATTCATGATACTACACATGAAAGCGTAAATGGAATAAAAAACCTAGGAGTTGACGTCTCGTCTTGGGATCCTTTCCTAGTATCCATTTTATCTCAAAAATTGGACTCTGATACGTTTGATGATTATCTGCAATCCCTAAAATCTCCACGAGAATTGCCTGTGTTAGAAGAGTTTCTCCAGTTTCTAGAAACAAAATTTATGACATTAGAAAGCTCACGAAAGAAACTGGATACCTCATCCCTAAAACCTCCACATCAACAGCCATTTTCATCTAACAAGGGTTATTATAATTATAATAACCAAGCATCATCTTCTAAACATTTAAATAATAAATCACAAAGACATTTCAACAATACGAAAAATACTTATGTAAACCAGGTCAATTCGCAAGCTACAAAGTCCAATTACAACGTCCTCGAAAAACGCAAACTATGTCCGATTTGCAACACGAATGAGCATCGCATTTACACGTGCCCAAAGTTGCTGAAAATGCAACCCTTTGCGAGAAAGAATGCAGTAACTGACCTCAATCTTTGTACCAACTGTTTACACTATCACGAAGGTAAGAAATGCCTATCTGAAATAAGATGTAAAGAGTGTAATAAGGATCATAATTCTATCTTGCATGAATCTTTTATCCCAAGAAACGCATCTCTAGATACATCTCGGTCGGGTTCAAATGCGGCGGTTGTAAGATCTGAGGAGCAAGAACGCAACGCGACACACTTCTCGGAAATTCTGCTTGCCACAGCCATCGTAAACGTACAAGCGGCAGATGGATCCCTCCAAAAGATGAGAGTTCTTTTAGACCAGGGCTCCCAAACTTCTATCATAAGGGAAAGTGCCGCTCAGCTGTTAAAGTTACCTCGCCAAAAATGTAGCGGCCATATCTCCGGAATAGGAAATAAGGAAAACAGCTGTAAAGGAAAGATCTTTATAAAGTGCTCGTCGATCATAAACGACTTCACTTTTGAAACCGACGTTTTTATCATGAATAGACTCGTAAATAACTTACCGAGCTACACAACACCTAAACCAAATTGGCCTACCCTTAATCAAATAACTCTAGCTGATCCCGATTTTTACAAAAGTAGGCCTATAGATATCTTGTTAGGTGCTGATATCTACGCTAAGATCCTAATGGATGGTATTTGCAGATCAGAAGGCATGTTACCTATCGCTCAACAAACGCAACTGGGTTGGATTCTAAGCGGTAACTGCCAAACATTCCAATGCAACGTGATCGTAAACAACATCGAAGATACGCACAAATTTTGGGAAATGGAGGATATTTACGAACCCTTAGACATATCCGAAGAAGACCAAAAATGCATTGATTTCTTCCAATCTACAACCCTAAGACAAGAAGATGGAAGATATATCGTGAAAATACCATTCAAAGAAAATTTCGAAGTCAATTTAGGCGAATCGAAAACAAAATCTATTGCACAATTTTTACAAATAGAAAAGAAATTGTACAAATGCCCTACATTAGCAAGCGACTACAAATTGTTTATTTCCGAGTACTTGCAACATGTACATATGACCCCAATTAGAAGAAACGCTGACGTAAAGCCGGACTGCTATCTGTCGCATCATTGCATACAACGTGCAGAGTCGTTAACTACAAAACTTAGAGTTGTTTTTAATGCCTCTGCAAAAACTTCAAGCGGGTACAGCCTCAACGATCTCATGTGCAGAGGGCCGAACTTGCAACAGGACCTTCAAACCCTTATCCTAAAATGGAGGCAGTTTAGATACGCTTTTACGGCCGACATTGAAAAAATGTTCCGTAATATTTGGCTACATCCCGATCATCAAAAATATCAAAAGATAATTTGGCGAAACCATCAATCTCAACCCCTGAAAGAATTTCAACTTGCCACAGTTTCGTATGGAATGAAGGCCGCACCCTTTTTGGCCATGATGACCCTAAAACAACTAGCCTACGATGAAAAATCACGCTACACTGGCAGTTGTGCGCCTGATATTTTAGAGACCTCATTTTATATGGATGACCTTATTTATGGCTGTCATTCACGTCATGGTGCGCAGCAGCTAAAGTTAGACATGATCAACCTTTTAAAGTCAGGTGGATTTAATTTACGAAAATGGTGCTCGAACTTGTCGGAACTTTCAGATCTTTCTCCTGATCCTCAAAACGAAGATTTTGATTTCAAGCAGCCGGAGTCTACGAAAACATTAGGACTACGGTGGGACCCTAACAACGATACATTTTTGTTTCACCCCATTAATTTTATCTCAACTTCTACCCTTACTAAAAGACAATTCCTGTCAGAAATATCTAAGCTGTTCGATCCCTTGGGGTGGATTTCGCCAGTCACAATAAAACTTAAAATATTGTTCCAAAAATTATGGAACGCTGGTTTAAGTTGGGACCAGCCTATACCTCAGGAAATGGCCGCGGAGTGGAATAAAATCAAGGCCGACATACCTTATATATCGCAAGTAAGAATACCCCGTTGGATCGAAACTCAAGAGAATGACAGTATTGAATTACACGGCTTTTGCGACGCTAGTATCAAAGCCTACGCTTGTGTGGTATACTGTAGAATAAATAAAGGTCAAACATCTCATGACGTGACCTTAGTTGCGGCGAAATCAAAGGTTGTTTCTCTAAAAAACAAATATACAATCCCACGTTTGGAACTTTGTGGCGCTGTTTTATTATGTAAACTTATGCATAAAATAACCTCATCTCTATCAAACTTTAACGTGCATGTTTACGGATGGGTCGATTCAAATGCGGTTTTAGGATGGATAAACGGAGAACCCGGGAAATGGAAACCCTTTGTTGCAAACCGAGTGAGAATGATATGCGATACAATCCCTAAAGACAGGTGGCGCTACGTAAAATCTAAAGAAAATCCCGCAGATTGCGCTAGCCGTGGTTTATCTGCCGCTCAACTAGTAAACTACCCCCTATGGTGGCAGGGGCCCGACTGGCTATCTCAACAGATTCTCGATGCACACCATGAAAATCCCATTTACTCTACAGACGAAGATCTACGGCGAATAGTACAAACTAACACTGTATTTGTTGGCAACGGGAGTTGCATAATACATCAGCTGTTGAAAAAATACAGTAGTTATACGAAGGTAATTCGAGTATTAGCGTACATCAACAAATTTATCGACATCGTTGCATACAAGAAAAAACGCGAGTCCTACATTTCTTTGAATAACATTACAAAGGCCAAAGAAATTATAATCAAACATGTGCAAAAGGAATATTTTTACCTCGAATTATTTCATCTCAAGCAAGGAAAACCTTTAAATCAGAAGAGTGTAATTTTAAATCTCAACCCTATCTTAGACGCAAATGGAATACTTCGAGTTGGAGGCCGACTTAAGCATTCCAATATAAATCCTGACATGAAGCATCCTATTATCATCCCAAATCAATCAAGACTAGCAGATCTCATTATTGACGAATCCCATAGATTAGTCTTTCACGGTGGAGTGAAAATGACTACAGGATTTATAAGGCAAAAATATTGGATCCTTGGAGGAAATAGGGTTACGAAAAAGCGCTTAAGAATGTGTGTAAAGTGCAGAAAAAGGGAACCTATTCTTCAACATCAACTCATGGGTGACTTACCTCCACCTCGAGTAAATCCTAGCAGACCTTTCTTTCACACAGGAGTAGATTACACCGGTCATGTCCTGGTTAAATCGAACAAGGGGCGTGGCATCAAAACAACTAAAGCATATATTGCGGTATTTGTTTGCATGGTTACGAAAGCCATACATTTAGAACTGGTATCTGATCTCTCGACCTCATCATTTATTGCTGCGCTTAGACGGATGGCAGCTAGAAGAGGAGCTCCTGGACATATTTACAGTGATCAGGGCACCAACTTCGTAGGAGCCAACAACATACTCAAACAAGAACTCGCTGAAATCTCTGAGATCCTGTCAAACCCATGTATAGGATTTGTAGCTTCTGAACTAGGTATAGAGTGGCACCTAAATTGTCCGTCTTTTCCCTCTTCCGGAGGATTATGGGAGAGAGCAGTGAAAAGCTTAAAACATCACCTTAAACGCGTGGTCGGTGAACAAAAACTCACCTACGAGGAATACACTACCTTATTATCTCAACTAGAGGCGTGTTTAAACTCGAGACCACTTTGCCCTCTAACAGAAGATCCCGAAGATATAGACTTTTTAACTCCAGGTCACTTTTTGGCAAGCGGACCCAACTTGACAATATTAGAAACTGAACGGGACCTCAGGACTAGGTGGCATTTGACACAAAAAATCTATCAAGATATTTGGACTAAGTGGAAGAACGAATATCTGTCAGAGTTATCTACCAGAGCTAAATGGAAACGACCTCAAAGAAACCTTGATTTGAACGACATAGTTATAATAAAAGACGAAAACCTCCCGCCAGGCAAATGGGCTTTAGGTCGCATAGTAGATCTTCATCCCGGTAGTGACGGTCACGTCAGAGTCGTCACCCTTAAAACCAAGAACGGTTACCTAAAACGCCCAGTCGTTAAGCTATGTCTACTACCTACAAATCCTAACGAGCAATCTTCAGACGATAAGAAAGTTGAGCCTAAAGAGCCTAAACCTAAAACAACCGCTTACACCTCTTTTTCGGGCATGGTTTTAGCCCTAACACTATTCTTTTTCACCCTATTGGGTACATCCCAAGCATCTTATTTTACTACCCCACTAAACAACAATAGTGTTTATTTTGATAAAGTTTCTAACATGCAATTAATTAGAGACGATTGGCGTTTAATTGTATACTATGACACATATCCCTATAAAGAAGGTTTATTGGCACTTGATAAGTATAAACAATACCTCGAAACCATATGCTCAGCAATTCGACACCAAACACCTTGCGACGGTATCATTTTACAACTCGAGCACGAGTTCGAAGAATTAAAACATTATGACAACATTATTATGATGAATGACACCTTTGTAACCGGAGCTAAGCGCCGGCGCCGCCGTGGCTTGATAGACGGAGTCGGCTATATTGCGAACAGTCTGTTCGGAGTGCTAGATCAGCGGTTCGCTGAGCAGTATGAAAAAGACATTGACCTTATAAGACACAACGAAAAACACTTATACAACTTGTGGAAAAACCAAACTTCAGTAGTGGAGGCTGAATTTAACCTTATAAAAAGATTAGAGAACACGGTCAGTAAGCAACATAAATCTATTAATCTCAAGCTCATGAATATTAGGAACTCCGTCCAAGATCTCACTCAACAAGTACAAAACATGTCTCTTGTGACAGATTTTATAACCTCGTCATTTACAGCCAATAACTTATTAAATAGTCTTCAACGAGTACAAGACTCCATCCTAGATACAGTGACGGATATTTACAACGGGAAATTGGACTTCCACCTGCTATCTCCTAAACAGCTAAGGGCGGAACTGAGTTCTATATCATCTCAAATACCCGGAGACTTAGCGATCCCGGTAGACAATTTTCGATTGACGGATATTTACAGCCTATTGAAAGTAAAAGCCAAATATTCGGGCAAATACTTAATTATAGAAATACGCATACCCTTAGTAGAAAGAGATCTCTACGAAATATTTAACCTCATCTCGATCCCACGTAGATTGAACCGAAGCATGGTAAGCGTACAAACTATCTCTACCTTTTCGGCAATCAACGTAAAAAAGGACTCCTATTTGACTATTTCAGAAACTGAGCTGCAGTCATGTGTTAGACGAAATTCCGAGATCTTTTTATGTCATATTAGGAGACCCATTCGTCATTTAAAGGACGATCATAACTTGTGCGAAACGATTCCAGGAACAAGAACTTGTAAAACTTCCTCAACACCCTGTAAAAATGACTGGAAGGAGTTACACTCAGACAATGAGTACTACTTTTTTTGTTGCGATGAATGCCAAATTAAACTGCTCTGTGAGAATCAAGTCGCTAACATTAAGTTAATGGAGGCTGGTCTGTTGCGCGTTGGGGAAGGCTGTATCATAAAATCAGAGAATTTCCTAGTTTATTCCAATAGAAAGTTTTCTAGCCATATTGGTACTGCTCCTAAAATAGATGCCCCTAGTATCTCACCCATAAATCATATTATGAACATCTCTATGCCAACTTTCCCACTTGAGATTGATCCCAATAACTCAGAAAATATAAAACAACTTGAGTCTATCAGGAAAAGTATAGACATTATGAAACAAAGTAAACCTCTAAGCGACAAGTTGTCGTACCACGATATACATCATTACGCATTGACCTACATACTTCTATTCGGAGCCTTGTTCGCCGTTATAATCTACTGCTGGAGAAGATGGCGTCGTAGGACACCACAAGGAACCCCTGCCATCCCTATTGTGGTGCAGACTTCGGCGCCGATTGCTGAGGCAGTGGTGCCAAATCCCCGCACCGCATCAAAAGGTGTAGTGAGTGAGTGCTGTGACGTTAGGGAAAAAAGGCAATTTAGAAAGTGTAAAGGTGATCCCTCAAATCTGACGCGATCTAGTGAGTGTATCGTAAAAAAAGATCGAGGATCCTCTCCCATCTTTCGTGTACTTTTTGTGCCACAATTAAATGACTCGGACACTTTGTGATTCTTGTGTGTTTATTTTTAAGTTACCATACTAACTCTAATTTAATTAATTTAGCTTTAATTTAAACAATGTTTTCACCTTGTATTTAAGTTTAATCTCATCTTCCATTTATCCTAGGACTTACTAACTTTATCTTTTCTCCCCCGGGAGCATGTACGGGTTAACAACCGTACAATAGTCAGTAGGTCACACGAGGCGAAGATATCTTAGATGTCAGCATTTCGTACGCCTCATTATTAATTGTTAACTTTAATAATTTAGTATATAAATCGACCCACATCTTACCGGGCGCGTTTCATACTCATCTTCATATTATTTTCACCTCATTTAAAGTCTACTGAAATATAGTTATCTTTTTACCTTTTATCCTAGTTTATCTTAATCCTACTACATCTCACCCCCACCCTGAACAGTTACAGTACCTCACTAAAACGCTCGCGTGACGTCATGCGCGGTGGGGATAAAGTGGCACGCTCTGTTTTCAATGTTTTCGTAGTGTTACAGGAACATGTGGTATCTAGCTAGATCTATTATCTTTGGGAAGGCTCGTTCGTGCCGTTCTGGCGCGCTTCCAGCGTAGTGGGTACGTACAAATGGTTTATTGGCTAACGCTATGGAGAATTATATCCAAATCTCCAAGGATTCTTTTGTAAAGAATTCTAAGGAACCATGATTGTGTCAATTGGAATAAGTATTTGGGTTGTAAAATTTTCATCAAAATCATAATTTTCGGCTTTCGGCTTTCGGCTACCGTGCTCAAAACCTTTTGGCTTCGGGCTACCATACCCACAACCTTATTTGTGGGCTGGATCCGCGCCTGGTGCCGTTCACTTGGTCAAAGCAAGAACCTTTGCAATGAGACATTTAAATAAAAGAGGAGGTTTTCTTCGATACAATGTGGCGAGACGAGAGAGCAATAAGTAAAACAATAAGTACTAGGTATATTTTGTAGTCTTTATTACAAGACAAACGTATCGCATGTAAATGCAAAATAGTCTCGTAACGTGCCGCACCGTGCTTACCTATCCGATATATCTTACTTTACAGTACTTAACAGTTTCGTTCTACGTAATAAAATCTATCCCAATATCAACTTATATTAAATTCATCATTTTGAGAGGAGTCTGATGTCACAAAATTAAGATGTGCGGTGGGTGGTGGCGCCGCGACAGTCGCGCGGCGCCGGTGAGCTGACGCGCGCGTCTCGCTGCGTCCGCCCGCTGCCTCAGTGCCACTACATTCAGCAGGTTGTGCATATCGTGAACCACTTCACTTTGTTCGCGCCGGTGTAGCTCCAGTGTGACCAGATTTAGCAGAATATTGCGATTTTAACAGAATTAGATACCCAATTTAGGATATAGCAGATTATGTTGCAGATCTGAAAAGATAGCAGGTTTTGGCAGAATTATATAAAATCCTTGCAGAAAATTAGCAGGATTTAACACTTTCACTGGTAGGTAGTCAAAAACTGTATCACATCATCAACTGTATCAAACTGTTTGTAAATTTCCAAATTTGGTCTACGAACGACATACAAGTCCATGTTATTGACTCAGAGTTTAAGGAGCTTATTAAATTGGACCAAGCAGTGGCGGATCTGTTAGAATCAGGAGAAATTCTAATCCCACACCAATGGATACTCAAAGATTTTGGGGTCACATTTCAAAAAATTCTAATGTAGTGAAACTAAAAAGTACCCAAGGCCATGATGTTTTTGCATATTTCCAAAACCACTTGTGCCTTTTTTTGCAAATGCACTATATAAAAACTGACAGTCGAAACAAAATTAAAAATGAAAACAGATAGGTAGTTAAAGAACAAGGTAGGTGCGTGAATTTAACGCCAACAAAAAATAAGATAAAAGACGCTCAAAGCTCGACGGTTTACCAAATGATGCCTTCATTCATTAGCAGAATTTTAGAAAATTTAATTATCAGACTTTAGCAGAATTGATGCGAACAGCTGGCTTATTGCTCAATTTAAATCTGGTCATACTGTGTAGTTCGACACAACATTATCTTTAATGTCTACATATAATTAAGTATATTAATCACAAAGTTAGGTTAGTGATTTTAATGCATTGCCGATGAAAAAAAGGCGGATGGAATAATCCACATAACAGAAACAGTCGGGTAAAAAGAGGTTAACATTTCCTTGTGAGTAGGACAAGGACGCCACAAATGTGGAGCAATGCTCAAGTTGTAACAGAAATTAACTGTTTTGAATTGCGTTGGCAGTTCATCGCTCTTACTATGATACCAATATTGTTTCCGTATTACCTATTAGTCTTTTACTCACTGCAATAGCAATAGGGACTTGTCAAGTATCTATTTTGCGTTTTATTTATTGTTGTAGTTGACAGACATTTTATTACAAAAGTGAATTTATGGCCTTTCTATGAACAGTTATGCTTTGTTCTGGGGCCTTATCTCACCCTCTAGCGGTTCCTAGATTTTAGAAGATGAGGGATAATGTTAAAATATAAGAGTGCTCTATTCAAGGTAGGTCCTGATGAAATAGAATGAATTTGCCGACATGTTCCAGCCGGCGGGCGGCGGGCGGACGGAGCGAGGCAGCGCGCTGTCGGTGCCACTCGCACACCGTAGTTATACAATTACTTATCTGTACAAGATTTTGTTTCACTATCTACCGAATATTTAGTCATATATCAACAGATCGTCAGTTAAATCTACGAGGGGTCGTGACACTAGCGTTTTGCTAATACGATATAATTTTATATTACACGACATCATTATGTACACGAATCTACGAGCACCGGTGTAGGTGCCGGGGTGTCGATGTGTGCCGAGGACGAGTGCGGGGGGTGCGCGAAGGGAGAGTGACGTGCGACGTTGCAGTGACGAATGTTCGTATGTACAGCGGTACAGGGGCGGCGGCTATTTGTTCTCCTCCAGCAGCACCAGGTCGTCGGCGACCACGTCCGACACGTGCAGGTACACGATCCAGTACACCAGGTTGAAGCACACGAAGCACACCGGGAACATGATGCGCGAGTACTTGTCGATGTCCGACGGCGTCATCCCCATGAACTTGCCGATGTCCTGCAACAGAGAGTGCGCCCATCAGCGAGACCGCCTGCCGACCTATAGGTGCGTGCGCGTGCACCGAGACACCGACCTTGCCGCCGTGCAGCGGGTGCAGCGGCACGGGGTTGTCCTCGATGGTGCTCTCCAGCGTGCCGCCCTTGGAGTGCGCCTTGGGGTCGCGCACCTTGTAGCGCACCTCCTGCAGGTGGCGGCCGCAGCGCTCGTGCGCGCGCGCGCCGTGCGGCGGCAGCGGCGGCGGCGCGCCGCTCAGCGAGTGGCGGCCCGGCGCCGCGCCGCGCCCCAGGCTGCCGCCTTGGCGCCCGCCGAGGGTGTGCGCGTCCCACGCGCTTCCACAATCCGCCGGCAGTTTCTTCTCCGACATAATCTTCTGTATGGCGACGAATCGTTGTTTCCGCATTTGAATACGTTTCGACATGTAACCGACCGTCGCGTACTCTGAAAATGTTAAGTGACGGTTAAACTTCGACGAGAGGGGCACCGAACGATGATTTGAAACGGAACTCACCGAGCAAACTGGTGAAAACCATCACGAAGCAAGTGCCGAGGTACACGTCGATAGATTTGACGTAGGATATTTTGGGCAACGCGGCGTTAGTGGAAGACATGAGCGTAGTCATGGTGAGCACCGTGGTGACGCCGAGTTGCACGCGCGCCGGCGTCGCGTTGCGGTTCAACCAGAAGGACACCCAGGAAATTATGACAATCAACCCGGACGGTATGTATATCTGGATCAAGTAGTAGCCCATCGAGCGCACGAACTGAATCTCACACGCCAGTCGCGAGTAGTTGCCTGTGGTCATTACACGTCAAGTACAGTTCATACTTCAAATGAATAATAATTAATATAGCATTATTAATTAAAACGTATACATGACATTGTAAAACTATCGTATATACTATTTATATATGTAGACAATGTTTAAGTTTTGTGCGAACCTGTGGTAAGAGATATTTCCATGGCGCGTTGGCGGTGTCCTAGAACTTTGAACTGCGGCAGCGACACCTCGTTGGAGACGCCTACTGAGTTGGGGCCTTCGTTCCACTTGTATCGGATGTCTCGCATCGTGTAGCCGACTGAATCGCAGAGAAGACGGTCGCATGTCGCGTCATGTGAGCGAGTGTGCGGTGCCGCTGTCGAGTCGCGTCGGTCGCGTCAATGGCGTCAGTCGCGTCAGTCACGACAGTCGGGCGCGGGCGAGCGGACGCGGGCGCGGCGGGGCGTGCGGCGAGCAGTCGCGGCGCTACTACTGCGACGATCATACCTGTGGTGAGTGTGACGTCTGTGGCGCGCTGC
Organism: Herminia tarsipennalis; assembly: GCA_945859575.2. Lineage (NCBI taxonomy): Eukaryota > Metazoa > Arthropoda > Insecta > Lepidoptera > Erebidae > Herminia > Herminia tarsipennalis. The sequence continues at coordinate 23,661,913 of OX243849.2, read as the reverse complement.
CGGTGGCCGAGCACTCGGAACTGCGGCAGCTGCACCTCGCTGCTCATGCCGACGCTCGACGCGCCGTCTTTCCAAACGTACAGAATGTCGGTCATCGTGTATCCGACTCCGGGGACATGCCAAACACAAAACGCTATCACTCGCGCCACGAAGCGTCGCGCCGAGGCGCGCCGTGACGAGCCGGGCCACGCTCGAGTCGACCCGGCGGCGATGATAGAAAAATATAATAATAACTAGAGTGCGCGACTATGTGTATGGTGGTGAGGGTTGCATAACAACACGTGGTACAAAAAGCGCATGCACGGTGCTGACGATGGGATGAGATGGGCGGTCTGCGTGAGCCGTGAAGCGTGCGGCGGATGGGTCGCGAACAAGCGTGCGAGAGGGTGAGTGTCGCGGTGCCCCGTCGCGCCCGCGGCGGTGACGTCACAGTGTCCGGCGTGCGCAGGCGGCGCTCGGCCGCGCGGGTGCTGTATGCGGCGGTCGCGACGACTGTCGGACTGTCGGTGCTGGTGGCGCGCGACACGACAGCGAAGCCTGGGTGCGCGGCGTCGTGTGCACACACACACGGCTCGACGCTTGCTCCGTGAACACAACACACACACACATACACCATCAATGGTGTTTTTGGATTAACGTAAATTTATTATTTTTCTATCATCTGTGAGACGTTAGCTTTTTACGAGTGTTGATTTAACTGTTTTTTTAGATGATTCGTAACTTTAGTAAATCCGAATTGCCTCGTCGCCGTCGTCTCACCCAAAACCCCAAAACAATCGGGTTCTAAAGAAAGTGGCATTCAACATTAACGAAGTCCGGGCATCGTACTAGATTAAGAAAACACAAATATTTGAATAATAAATTGTCGACAACAACATGGTGCTTAGACGATACGATGCGAGTATGTTCGTATGCAACTGTACAACATAGTCGCAGTGCAGCGGAAGGACGGGCGGCGGTACGCAACAAGGCGACGACGCTCGGTCGTCCCAAGTGTCAGTTGGCACACGCCGTGCGAGTTGTAAGTGCACACTTACAGCTCTCGATCTCGATGTGGCACAGCTGCCGGTCCATGGGGAAGTACTGCAGGTTCATTGGGCACGAAGCGGTGATGGTGAGCCTGCAACAGCGTAGAGGATGTGGTAAAAGGTGGGCTGGTCGGCAGTAACCGACGGGCACAAGTCACTGCTTGTGGTGTTCCGTACCACACTCACCTGATGCTCCGCGTGATAGAACCAGAGTGATGTATGCGGATGAACTCGTTACTGGTTGTGGCCGAGTGAAAATAAGACTGCTTCTCGTTCACGAAGAACGTATCAGGCACCCAGATGTTACGGATGAATTCGGAGCCAACCGATAGGGTTTCCACGCCCGCACGTTTCTTATACGCGAGCCGTGGGTCCGTCCAGAACTGTCTGAAGTAAAAATCCAACGTGAAGTCCTGAGGAAACAAACAAGACACGCTATAGAGTAGCACCAGAAGCGGCGGCGCGTGCGGCACGGACGGCGGCGAGGCGCCGAGCTCGGGCCGGCGGCGGCGGCCAGGCGCCGAGCTCGGGCCGGCTCGCGGCGCATCTCGCGCTGCTCGCGACGCGCTGTCACTGTGTCCATAGACAATAGAGTAGCCGCGCAGTGCACGCCGTGCTCGCGAGCTCGTTAGTGGGAAACGACTCAAGTGCAATATTAAGTAGGTATATTACTGACAGTACTAGACTAAGATAAACACGGTACAACATCGAATACACAAAACAGAGCGACAAGCGTCAGATAGATATACTAAGAGTGAAAGTGCACGTGGAGTAGTATTGCCTCAACATCATCTTGTGTATAAATACTAAAACATTCTGGGCTTCAGCGCCTACGAATACACACTATACATAATTGTAAGAGTCGTAGAAACTACTTGGAAGAGCGGAGATTTTAATTAAAATTTGGAAAGTAACAAAACTGTTGCCCTTATGTTGTATTTCAGGCAATAATTATTAAACATTGGGACACTATGTAATTTTTGTGGTATGTAATCCCATTAGCTTAACCTCTCAACTGTGTAAGATCGAAAACATACATATCTTATTTTTGTATAAAAATGAGCGATCACAGTTCAGTAAGTAGGCATATGTTACAGTGAGCCAGTTAAAATCGAAGCACGCTAGTCACGAAAGGGCGATTAAGTGGGCCTTGTGTGTCGTTGCGTGGGCCACGGACGGAGGTAAAATACTTGTAGCAGAGCGAATGCCCAGAATGAGCTAGCGTGTTTGTGTGCGCGCCTTGTCAATACCGCCGGTACAGGTGTTGAGTAGAGACAGAGGCACGAGTGTGAGTGAGGCGAATACTAGAGTGTGCATAGTGCGAGCGCGCTTCGTCCGGAGGCGCGTGCGACGCGACGCTTGCCGCGTGTCGCATGTCGGTGCGATGTGTCGCGCGACATCGCGCGCGCCAGCCGCGCCGCTGTCTGCAGCGTTCACGTATGTGTAACACGCTTTATTCACATCAAACAAACTTATTCACATTAAACAATGCATCACGATAGATAATAATAATACACCAGTGTGTACTCAAATAACTATACAGAGAGAAAGAAATAGAAACTAATACAACTTCATAGTTCTAAGTTATCACTGGTGAGCTAAAACTGTAGACACTCACTACCGAGCCGACAGCTGCCACTTCGAATATAAAGGTACTCGTCTTATGAACAAGACGCTTTTAGCCCGACCTGCGACCTACAACGTTCGAGCTCTATGGCCTAGACCTATTGTCAACCTATTGCTAGCTTGTTATGTTCCAACAAATCCTATCATCCTGTCCTTGTAGTTAAATGTAATAAGTAGGTATGAGCCTGCAGTAACTATTGATCGTTGAATGGCAAAAATAAACTATTCTGTGGGGCGGTACCTAGTGTGGTAGGTGGTGGCACATGACTCAGGCAAGCAGGTCGTTCTGTCGGACTGTCGCGCACACGACTGCATCTCCCACCGCCAAATACGTGTCACCGATGTTTTCTAAGGTCGTATTCACAACACATACATAGGTATGCAATAACTAAGTTATTATAAAACCATTAATAGAAACAATCGATACTTTTACATACCCGTGTAAATTTTATTCGAGTGAACACAAACTGGATAGTCTATGAATTTAGGTAATTCATTATTTTACTAGCTAGCTAAATAGTAATGTGGGGTTGGGTCCCACATTACTAGCAATCTTGTTAACCCCTGCAGCTAATGGGTTTACATCGGTAATATAATGGGTAGGATTCGGGCCGCGACCTCACGATTGCGAGACCGATGCCTTTAGCCTTATCCATTAGGCTGACGCCGCATTTAGTAGAATAGTATATTGTTTATCATTAAGATCGAAATATCGTGGTCACCCGTGGTATGTTAAACGCTGTCAAAGTTTGACTTATTTTTTTATTATAGAAAAAAAAAATGTTTTTATTTAGGGTCAGCTCACATCGCAACGTGACCATTAGATATTTAATTGACAAAATGTCTATCATTGAATTAATATACTTACTCAATCGGCTGAGGTTTGCCAGACAGTGTCATAAAATAGTGTTGTATCATTTTGGGTGACTAGTGCCATACCCAATAACATATTTTATGAGCAGGGCTCGGTAACATAATGTATTAAAATCACAAAATATGTAGGTGCATATAAAATGGACCAAAGAGTGTAAAATATGGAGTTAAAAAAATCAAATGATTGGCGCACATTGCTACGTACTTAGGTGCTAGGTAGGTACTGAATTGCACAGTAGGTATTTGAGTACCTAGCACAAAGGGGATTTCATTATGTCGATACTCGACGAAAGGAAGGCAGAGGGTGGGCGGTAGGGCTTAAACTTTACATAATTAAACCTTCAATAAATATCCCCAATATAACTGTTTTACCCCCGAGGGGTAGGTAAATAACCACAGCGACCTGCCTCTGTGGCGCGCCGACTGCAACGCAAGGATTCGATCCCCACCCAGGATAAAACTTTGTGTGATGAGCACGATGGTTTATTCTGTGTCTGGGTGCTATTTATCTATAATATATAAGTATGTTTATCAGTTGTCTGGTTTCCATAGTACAAGCTCTGCTTGGTTTGCGATCAGATAGCGATTTGTGGGTTGTCCCAAGATATTTAAAAAAAAATGAATTAAATGCATCTTACACTTATGCTTAATTAGAAGAATATTCTTTCTCTTTCTGTTTGGTCGAAATACTGCTTTGTACTGACTGAATGATTTTTCAACATCACAAGATGTCACTGGAGCGTACATCAATTTTCACAATTTTGCAAGTGAGTATAGGGCATCTACATTGCCTTTTAATCTTCCACACAACATGCACTTAACATAAGTTTATCAAATTCTTTATTTTATTACTTTTTTTTTAAACATCCTTCAGCAACGTGAATTTGTGATTCAGACAATAACGTTGTAAGTCGTCAATGGATTCAGATTTTTTTTTCTGTAGTAATTCTGTAGAGTTGAAGTCATACTCATACATAAAATATGTAAAATAACAAATAGTATTGCTCGTCCCAAATATCATAATGTATGTAGAAAACGAAATACAACCAAAAATAATTTAAAATAAAAATATGTCATTTACATATTAATCCGAGCCCTATTTATGAGTAATTATTTTTTAAACACACTAGAGCCTGTTGAACGATGTTTAAATTGTCGGGTGTCGGATCCGACATACGACAAGTGGGAACGGGCCCTTACACAAATGAGATTGACCGGAATGTTATAGTTCTTTTATAAGCTGCGGGTCTTAATCGCGTAAATATTTAATTTTAAGGCTTTTATTGCCCCACGTTTCGACCGTATTGCAACGGCCGTGGTCACGGGTAGACTGAATATTGTGTACAAATCGCGAAAGTTTACGAACTTATAAGACCGGAATGTTGTCAGATGGCAACACTGGCGTAAATTAAGCTACAGTCAGTGATAAACGTACGCATGGATATGTTACGTAAGAATAATAATTATCTTATCTATCGCAATAATTCTCTACTCTTTTCGGAAAAAATAATAAATTATAATATGACGAATTTACTTGTCCAGTAGATATTTATTTATTATGTGATATATAAACTGGACCAGTACTTGCCTTAACCTGGTACTAAGGTACCATAAAACAGGATAAATAAAAGCAGAACCGAATTATTTTAGTCCACCCCCACTTCACGTGGAACTTGTCAAACACCCGAGGGAGTTTTTAGAACCGAATCGGAACGTAAAAGATTCGATTCTTAAGATCTTGGCGATAATAATTTTAACTTAAGCGAACCTGACAATTTAATCTTCATCATCGTTACTAATTATCATCATTCTCAATCACTATCATCATAATGATGATGATAGTGATTGAGGATGATGATGATTGATAATGGTCAATCATCATCATCATCATCATCATCAACTATCATCGCCATAATACATAATTAAATAATCGAAATCATCAACTATCATCACCATAAAACATAATCATCAATCATCATCATCAACTATCATCGCCATAAAACATCATTATCAATCGTCATCATCATCAACCATCATAGCCATTAAACATCATTCTCAATCATCATCATCATCAAACATCTCCGCCATAAAACATCATTCTCAATCATCATCAACCATCAATCATCATCATTATTTCGTAACAAAAATAATTGAAAAATCAAAAACACCCGCCTGCTTAAAAGAGATTGAAACAAGATAAGTCAACATTTTTTTTAATACATTTTTGCTTTGCTTTGCTTTTGACGTAACGTAACGTATTAACTGTAACTAGGTACTGAAAATTTGAGTCAAAATAGTAGGTAACAAACTTTTAATCGCTTTAAGTATATCCTAAACGTTTATTTTTAAGTGAAAAGGTAAGTATTGTCATTTAGTGTAGAAAATAAATACGTTAGCGGCGTAGCCCCGCCGCACCTTAACTTAACCTACTGCTGTAATACATCCTCTTCAGTGCTGTGTAGCCAAAATGGCAAAATGGAAGCCTTTTAAGTAGTTTCGTATTTTTCAAAGAATTTGAGGTAATTAAGAAAGTTTTTTGATTAAGTAAATATTTTTGGAAATAATCACTCCTAAAGTTGCATAAATTGTGCCCCCCTCTCCCTTTAGCTTTTAAACGGTTTGTTAAAAATAAATACAAAAGTCATGCTTAATATTTAGTTAAATACTTTCTACGAAAATCTTTAAAATGATCGGATATACTGTCTTTGAGTTATTGCCGAAAAACTGCGTTTCTCAACAAAAGGACGTTAGTTCCACGGTGATACGCTTTTCTGCTGATACACTTTGTCACATTGTGTTTTTTTCACATGTTATATATATATATTCTTTGTAGTATTAGCTATGGAATGCTAATATAATGGGCCGTTTTTTTATTTATTTTTTGCCGTTATACTAATATAATTAAAAAAAATGCCTTATAGCTTTAAGCGATACAAAATTAGACCAAATAACCATAACCAAAACAACATTTATGCCTACTCCAAAGTATCATTATGTGAGAGAATTGTTAAGCCTTTAACAGTTATGCCAAACTTGATATGCCAAAGTATTTTAGGATAAAACAACTATGAATAACGAATAAAGGGGATCCCACATCCATACACGCCAAACATATAACCCTCCTCCGCAGTCGGGTAAATATACAAAAAAATATTTAAATCTAACCATTTTATCACATATTTATCGGTACCTACTAAGGTTAAATTATTAATAATCACTGGTAAAAATGATTAATTTTCTAACTTTACCACGAATTCCGATAATTATTATTAATAATACAATTAATAGGTTTCAATTAATGCGCAGCCGAGTGGCCGTGTGAGACCGGCTTAAGAATAGTACCACCCCATCTCTTACCGCGGGTGTCGTCAAGGCGACTGAGGGATTTCACACCGGAGGACAGCAGCGTCTTCTGCGTACTTAAAGCCTTACTGCGATCGCCAACCCGCTCGCCAAGCGTGGCGATTATGGCAATTACTCCCAGGATCTACATACTAGCAGATTCTACTGGGGAGACCCGTGCCCAGCAGTGGGCCATCATACGTTTTGATATGTATATGTAATGCGCAGCAACACAGTGGCTGTCAGAGGGAGAATATTGACTTTGCTATTTCCCTATTGGGGCTACCAATCATCAAGTAAAAAAACCCTTCAAAGTTCAATGAGAGAAATTGATTTGAGACATCATCACTAAATATAATGTACCTACCTACCTAAGACAGTTTATGGAAACTAATACTTCATACTGCATACACACCTGTGAAATAAACGCCAACGAGTAGGTTTTGTAGACCTTCGCTGGTTCTGTGTGGACAGTGCCAACAATCGTCGGCTATCAGCAGCGTTGCGCTAACGTCAAAGGAATAGGAATAATCGACTGAACGCGGTGAGGATGGACGCCAAAGGCCAGTGAACAAACGTTCATGAGAACGGAGCTTGCAGACTTCTTACTTAGTAAGAAGGCAAAATGCCTACTTACGAGTGGAAAATGCCATAGCTACCTAAGATACAAAAATAAAAGGAATAATGATGTGACATGTTTTAATTCATCGTCCATGATCAAATTGCTGTGGGGTCGAAATTTCTTCGAAGCCCTACGAACCTACGATCATGGAGTAGCCAACACCGAATGTATTTCGTTGGCGTTCGTTGGGCTGGTGTGTAAGCAGCATATTAGTATGAGGTATCGGATGTATCGGCGATCGAAGTGGCAGCTAATCAGCGGATGTTCTGGCACAAATAGTAGTGGCACAGTCAAGACGAGCGTTACCAGTCATCGACAAGATCACTATGAAACATAACGAGAAAGCGAACAGCGATCAGATCCATGAAACGCGGACATGCTCGCAGCCTCGAGTCTGGGGCTGCTCGGGCGCGTGCGAGCAGACTGGGGCGAGTACCATGAGCACTTCCGACACGGAGCTGATAGAGAGCACATACATGGTGACGCCCACCTCCACCGGCGGACCTGCAAGCAACCCCGACATGTAGTATGAGCGGCGCGACCGGCGCGAACGGCGGCGGACGCGGGTGCTACGATGTGCAGTGCGCGAGCGCGCGCGGGAGCGCGCCGGGCCGCAGCCGCGCGGGCGGCGGCCCGGCGCGCCCCTCGCTTCAACATTACGTTACTGCTAGGTAGCTACCATTTGCACTTCGGACAGAGAGCTGATGGACAGCACGTACATGGTAACGCCCACTTCCACTGGCGGTCCTGGAAACGACACAACATACAGAACACGACTATGTATCGCATCCATAATCGCCGGCTTGCACAACCGGCCGGTGCACACAACATCACCATCGGCGTCATGCAGTCTACTAGCTGGCAGACTGTAACAGTCGCAGTACCTACGCGCCACGCGCTACGCTGCTTTCTGACGATTGCACGCAGCTACAATACCTACTACATATCGCTGATAAAAAGCCTAACGTTATTATTAGAGTTGCATCTAATATTAAAGACGCATTTTCTTATGTCAGGTATTAAGTATTTAAAAGTTCTGAAATCGCACCCCAATACTGAATTTAATGTACTTATATATTGGCATGCCAGAACATTTAAGGAGAATTTACATACACTGCAATCAGACTCTGCGAAACAGGGTTCAAAATTTGCCATGATTTCAATTAGGTAACAGTCGCATCGTACAGGGTAGTTAACTAGAACGTCACAGTCTCAGAGCAATCCACCTTTTAGGTCATGTAAAACATCAGCCGATGGTGATTTTAAATGCACTATTAAGTTATTTCAGAATTAATCAAATGAATGTGATGGAGATGCGTGAGTTCGACACCACTGAGAGCAGTGATTGCAAAGTACAATGAGTTGATCTGTTACGAGCAAACGGCTGAATGGCGACAAGGATTACAACATGGTAGAAAAATGAACGCGTCTGACTCACCTCCATAGTTCGGTCTCACTCTTTTGTCATAACTTATGCTGAAGGAATCCAAAATAGACGATATATTGACGTCCCCAAACATGCTCCCGCCGCCGCCGCCGCCGCTGCCACAGGAGGAAAATAACACATCTCAGAAACAGTGGGCTCAAGACACAAGCTGAGACGAGCCCGTCACCAGCTCGGCAGCTGCGGGGAGTGCACGATGCAGGGTACTCACGCGACTCGGTCGGCGTGCGGCAACAGAGCGGCGATGAGCGCGAGCAGCAGCGGCGCGCGGCGGGCGCGCGGCCGGAGCGCGCTCATGGCGCGGCGAGGAGTGCGCCGACGGGCCGGAGTGGGCGGCCGGGGCGGGCGGCCGGGCGGGCGAGCGCGGCGCACTGCCGCCGACCGCACCCGGCTCCCCGCGCCGACCCGCCGATCGATCGCCCGCACTCCGCCTGCCAGGCTGCCGCACACCGCGCGCCGATCTGCCGACGGCGACACGTCTGCTGAGATGTCGCCCGGTCACACCGTCTATCCACACCTACCATGACCATGGGTTTTATGCATAGTAAATCCTTTTGCTCTTACTTAAAATTGCATGCCATAGATACCTTAATTGTATGTGGGTATAATAATATTCCAGTAGGTACATTAGTACCTTCGTATTTGACTAATTGATCGAATGTTACAGTTTTTTGTTATTAAAGCCTCCAAGGTAATATGAGCGATGGCACGGACGAGACGATGCTGTCAGTTTCGATTCGATTATATCTATTGTACTCCGTGTTAAATGGTGTGTCCACTGATCGGTTTGTAGGATGTCAGTGACATTTACAACAGAAATACCGACTTTCATCCATTACGAATAATTCATATTCCTTGGCTAAATCAATTTAATAGCAGTTTGCACTAGCATTCAGGGCCCTAAATCAAGGTGTCCTTGAAAATTTGATAAAGAATTAGGGCCCTAACTCTTATTACGCCTCTCTTTTTAAGGGTTTAGGGTCCCTGAGTTATGCCTGGTTTACACGTATTATGTGGTTAAGTCAATTAAAAGTACATTTTATGTGACTTGCTTTTAGGTACCTAACTGTTTACATTTGTGAAGCTTATCCGTACTCTTTAGTTCATGAATTCATAATAGACGATCAAGAGGGTGTTGAAGTTCTAAATTCAGCAATCTACACTAATAATAATAATATTTTGGGACAACTCACACATCGCTATCTGATCCCAAACTAAACAGAGCTTGTACTTACTATGCCTCAGAACCAGACAACTTATAAACATACTCTTATATTTCTAAATACATACCTACATAATATAGTTAAATAACACCCAGACACAGAATAAACCATCGTGCTCATCACACAAAGTTTTATCCTGGGTGGGGATCGAACCAACCAACAGGCCAGTCAAAATATTACAAAAAGGAAAGATTTGTATTTTTGTATGTATCGAATAAACCTAAAAACTATTTTAACGATCAAACAAACAAACTCTTCAGCTCTACATTATTAGTATAGATACTAGTATATTATTATATTATCTGTGGTATATATGAAATTATTGATGAAGTAAATTAAGAAATTTTCATTATTAACTATACTAATTGCCATCTTGCCATTAGGTACATTTATTTTGTTTTTCAAAATCTTTCGAACTAAATTTCATATTTTAATCCCCCCCGACCCCGCGCACGGTGCGTGAGGGAAGGTTACTTTACCAAAAATAGAATCAACCCTATTCTACTTGCTCACTTATATCACTATTTAAATCATATCCACTTATGACATATGATGTATTATGTAGTTGTTTACACGCTGCAATTTACTCGTAGTTAAAATTATGTAAAAAAATTGTAAATTACTTAACCACTTAATACGTGTAAACTAGGCATTAGTGTAGTATAATAATAGCATTATTTAATTATTTATTTATTTGACTTAATGCACAAAAATATTGTACAAAGGCGGACTTAATGCTAAAAGCAATCTCTACTAGCCAACCTTTGGGTGATGTAAATTAAAATGATATAGGTGCAGATTGTTGACAGCCAATGCTAGTTATATAAGATAAATACAATCGATTATTAAAATAAAAATATATACACACATACGTATACTTAAAAACATAACATACATACAAATATACATAACTATAGTCAAATACATTACATACATCCAAAATACATATACCAACTTAAATACATTACATACATACAAATAAACTTATACTTAAATTCATAACATACAGACTTAATACACCTCTCTTTTTATTTATGGGTTTAATTTCCATGATTTAGTGTAGTGTAATAAACGTGTTAAAAACAAGAGTAAAGGTGTATTTTGCAACTAGCAGCAGTACAGCAGTGACTGAGTCAGATAAATTATTAAATTACCTCATCTAAAATAACGTCTAACTGTGTAGTACTACTTTTAAAATAATATTGTCATGTTTCTGACCCGATACCTGGACATTTATCGTTACAGCTACATACGTTTTGCTCTGTCTACGCCATAAGGTACAGCGTACCAAATAGCATGCAACATAAATCAGGCTGTTGATAGTTTGATGAAGTAAACAGCAATGGCTGGCAACACACGCGCAGATCTGATGGGGAAGTAGAGGGCGCTAGCGTGCAGCTTTACGTCAGTCGTCAAACGAAAATCGTCACCCACTTTACGAATAGCTGTCAATGTCATATTTGTCAAACAATTACAAAATAAAAACAGTGTGCGGGCGGTGGCAGATCAGCAGTACATGTTGTGTAGTGTCAATTGTCGCGTGGCTCTTGATCGGCTGCCGCACGGAATGTCGCATATATAATATTGGGGGTAGCGGCGAGAGTGTGGGACGGTCATCGAGAGACGTTCGCAGCACTGGGCACAGCGGTGCGGGCGCATCAGGTGGGTTTGTTTACGTCGGGCGCCATGTGACCGTCGCCAACTGCGCCGCGGCCTTCGCTCCGCCGCTGCACGGTCGGCCACGTGCTCACCAGTGTAATCCGGTTAGCGCCGAGGCTCCGCTCGCTCACCGCGCGTCTTGTGCCGCAGGTGGCGTGACGGAGCGCAGAGCCGGCCACGACTCGACGACATGAAGCCGCAGGACGACTACAGGAACGGCGACGGTGAGTCTGTCCCTCGCGGCTCGCAGGAGCGCTAACTTATCGTTTGACCTTGAGTATCGGCGGTCGACGCGCGTCAACGTGACACCGTCGATACAAGTTCTCGATGACAGGTGTGGGTGTGAGTATCTTGTAGTACCTACTGTTGCGGGTTGTGTCAAGGCCGGCTGCTAAACATGTCACCGGTTACTTTGTATGATTGGGTCTGGCTTGCTATCTGTTGTAAGGAGATGAGCAGTGAAAGAGCATGTTGTAACTGGCTCTATGTGGTCTTGGTTATTTGGGTCCGGCTGAGTGTACCAACTACTGCTTCAATGCGGAACCAATTGAAGTAATTGACAATGACACATACTTTATTGGAACTCATTGCTTCATAATAGTTTTAAATTCAGCATCTCAGTGAAGAGGCCTGTAGTCCTGTACTTTTGATATTACAAAATGGTACAAATTCTGTCTTGTAATAATAATTAAAGCAAATAATATTTACTTGTTATGACTAACAGTTTAGTACATGGCAGTAATCATAATATATTTAATTACTGTACATATAGGCATATACCTAGTTAACAGGTAGTTCATTATAATTTTATGTTATTAGTTTATATTACTCACTCTGTTCTGCTAACATATTATATTATGTTGATTATTCACAGCTGCACGCTGCCGAGCTTACATTCTGTTTGTATTGTGATAAGTTCATACTTATGGATATTGTTAAAAATACCATCCTCCAGGTTAATACTTGTAACTAATGGATAGGAACCATATTGAATATATCATTGAGAAGATAATGATGATAATAAAAATGTTGACTCAGTTTATAGCTGGCACAGCACAGTTGCCAGGCCGAGCCACAGTCAGTGATAGTGCAGTAACAGCCCATATCTTAGCGTATCAACATAGTTGTTAACAGCACACGTTGTATGTTGCACTGTTTTATAATTGGATTATTCTTGTATTATTGGTGCATGGAGAGATGCACAATATAGTTATCACTATGGCAGCTCCTACAGTCTATGCCTGTCTTCAAAGTATATTTTATTTGTTTATTTAAATAATAACAGTCATATACAAAATATTATTATAGTCCAAGCTGCAACCACTGATAAAGGTAGGTATTAAGTACAAGAAGCAAAATATACTTTTCTATATTGGCACATAAAGTACAAGTGTTAATGTTTTTTTTTATTTGATGCCTTAAGATCAGTAGACAATAAGAAATGAAATCTAGCACCCCTATTTTTGACCCAACTGTTTGCCAAACAAAGTTGAAAAAAAAAATAAAAAATATTCTTTACATTAAGTACATAAAAAAAAAAACAAGATTTTAGGTGTTTATTCCCCTATTGGAAAAAAACTGGTCTGGCACTTTATACTTACACATGACACATATATTATGTATGGTGTGTTTTATCATCCATTGAATTCTGTCCACTGTATTACAAACAATAACAAACAACTGTCATATCAGGTACTGCATGCGGTGAGCAGACTCATTATAAGGAGGATAATGTTGAGGATACCAAGTATTTATACAATAAGTGAAAATACTCAAGGCCTTTATGTCTAAGTGTCAAATTCTGGTTAGTTCTAAAGAGGTTTCAATTTTCTCATTGGAACTTTTTAGTGTCAATCATAGCAGAGTCGAGTCGTATAGCCTGTAGGGCTCCGAGGCCTCGAGTCGTTTCACGTCTAGTCTCCGTCAAATCTCGTGTGTGTCGTGCGCAGACACGGGCGAGGACAGCTCCGGCGAGGAGGCGCTGGCGCTGGAGAGCGAGCTGTCGCTGCACGACGCGGCCGCGCCCGCGCGCGCGCTCGCCGCGCTCAACGCCTTGCGCAAGTCGCGCCAGCACTACGACACCGTGCTGCTGGCGCCCGGCGCCGAGCTGCCGGCGCACGGCGCCGTGCTGGCCGCCGCCTCGCCCTACCTGCTGGAGGCGCTCGGCGCCGTGCAGCCCGGCGCCGCGCCGCCCGCCTTCCGCGTGGACGACGTGGACGCGGACGCGCTGCGCGAGCTGCTGGACTACGCGTACACGGGGCGCCTGCGCGTGCGCGACGCGGGCGCGGCGCGGCGCCTGTACCGCGCCGCCTGGCGCCTGCGCATGGACGCGGCGCGCGCGCATCTCGCCGAGCGCCTGCTGCGGCGCCGCGCGCCCGCCGACTGCCTGGAGCTGCGCGCGCTGCCCGACCTCGAGCCGCACCACCGCGCCGCGCTCGACGCCTACATCGCGCAGAACGTACGTGAGCCCGCCGCGCCCGCACCCGCTCGTACGCGGCCGCCCACAGAGCTTAACGAGTGCGACGTCCGCAGTTCACAGAGATATGCGCGACGGGCGCGCTGGCGGCGCTGCCGCTCATCCGGATCGAGATGCTGCGCGAGACCAGCACCGAGGGCGGCGAGGAGACCGCGCCCGCCGTCGCCGAGGCCGCGCTCGTCTGGTTGCGGGACCGGAACGTCGACGCCAACGTGAGTACTCGCGCGACCGAGGCGCGAGCGCGGCGCGTCATCCGTCGCTCACTAATGTCGTCATCGTCGACGCTCGCAGTTGGAGGAGCTGTGTTCGCGCACGCACCTGCTGTACGTGGACAGCGCCGGCGCGCTGCGCGACTGCGGCGAGCTGCCCGAGGCGCGCGGCGACGCGCCCGAGCTGCAGGAGTACCGGCGCGAGGCCGCCGAGCGCGGCCGCAGTCAGCGGCGCGCCGCGCAGCTCGATCTAGAGAGCGTGCCGGCCGCCCGCGCGCTGCCCGCGCTCGAGCTCGGCGCTCGCGCGCCGCGGGACGACTGCAGCGTCATCGCCGCTTGCCGCGTGGAGGGTACGTATGCGCGGCGGCCGCGGGCGCGCGCGCCGGCGGCCGCCTGACAGCGAGCCTGCGCAGGTGCGGCGCGCACCACCCGCGCGCTGCTGGCGCTGCGCGGGCGCCTGGCGGCGGCGCGCGTGTGCTGGCGCGCGGCGTGCGGCGGGGCGCCGCGCGGCGGGCCGCTGGGCGGCGCGCGCGAGGCGGAGGGCGCGGACGGCGCGGAGCGGCGCGCGCGGCTGGGACGCGCGCGCGCGGCGCACGGCGCGGCGGCGCTGGCCGACGACGGCGCGCTGCTGGTGTGCGGCGGCTACGACCGCGCGCGCGTCCTGCGCGGCGCCGAGCTGTACGACCCGGCGACCAACGAGTGGTCGGCGGCGGCGGACATGCGCGGGCCGCGCGCGCGCTTCCCGACGGCGCGGCTCGGCGACGAGGTGTTCGTCATCGGCGGCAGCGACGGACACACGGAGTTAGACTCGGTGCGTACCGTTTTCCGATTTGCATATAAGTATTTATTTTATATTTGCGATTAAAAAAAAAACAATTTTACGTTACAGAGCCGAAGAAGTAACGTTATTTTTTGAATAAACTCCATTAAAAATGAGTTGTACAACATGTGTACCTATTAAATGCTTGTCTGATCCGTTAATGTGTCGATAGGTATACTTAGTGTTCTCATTCGACTTATGTTATGTACACATTTCGACGAAATTGGGTACGTATTAAAATCAAATCAATCTTTTATCTACTATAATCTTCTTTTTTTTTATAGAATTGATAATAGAAGAGTGGACAGGGATTAATTTACACGAAATGAAGTGATTTATTTTGCGTTTATTTATGATACGTTGTCATGTCATCTGACCTCTGGCGTTCGTCGTCAGGTGGACGTGTTCTGCGGCGGCAAGTGGCAGTCGCGCGCGCGCCTGCCGCTGGCGCTGTCGCACGCCGCCGCCGCCGCCGACGCCGAGCGCGCCGAGCTGTACGTCATCGGCGGCTGGGCGGCCGGCGTGAGCCTCAAGCGCGTGCTGCGCTACAGCGCCGCCGCCGGCGCCTGGAGCGAGGCGCCGGCGCTGGCGGCCGGGCGCTCGCAGTGCGGCGGCGCGCTGTGGGCCGGCGCGCTGTGGGCGCTGGGCGGCTGCGACACGTGGCACTGCCTGGCCAGCACCGAGACGCTGCCGCTGCGCGACGGCGCCGCGTGGGCGCCGGGGCCCGCGCTGCCCACGGCGCGCCGCTCCGTGGGCGCGGCGGTGTGGCGCGGCGCGCTGCTGGTGGCGGGCGGCTCGGACGGCGCCGCGTCGCTGCGCCGCACGGAGTGGCTGGGCGCCGGCGCGGACGCGTGGCGCGCCGGGCCCGCGCTGCGGCGCCCGCGCGCCGGCGTGGGGCTGGCCGTGCTGCACGACGTGCTGTACGCGGTGGGCGGCTTCGACGGCAAAGAGTTCCTGGCGTGCGTGGAGTGCCTGTACGAGCCGACGGGCGAGTGGACCACGCTGCGCGCGCCGCCGGCGCCGGGCCCGCCGCCGTTGCCGGCGTCCGAGCGCAACGGCGCGGACAGTCCGCAGTGACCGCCGGCGCCGGCCACTCGCGCACTCGGCTCGTGACGACTCGCTACCTCAAAATTGCAAACGAGCCGCCGTCCGCGGCGCTCGCGAGCTCGATGCCTTCACTTCGCATTTTAGTACGATGTTAGTGTTAAAGGAGGCGACCGGCGCCGGGCCGCCCGGTCGCCGGTCGCGCGGCGACCGGTCGCCGTGGTGGCGACGCGACCCTTAAGATATAGCAATAAATATTATATTATATTTTATATGTAGGAAATATGATATAATTTTCGCTGCTTACGACACACGGCGCCTTAGACTGCTCTAATAGATGAACCGTTATGGTTACCCATTGTTATATTGTTTGGCATTGTTATAAAAAATATCAGAGATCTATGATATGGACCATATTTCGTCCTCGTACGGCATTGTTGTCATTAAATTGAAAGTACAAATTTCCACAGTCGAGTTCGAGGATATTGCAGTGTCACGACAGCGAATACGGCGTACCGCCGCTACCACGACGCGCCGCGCAAATCTGCGTCACAAAATTCGTAGTCCAACCGACGTCAGCGGCGCGTTATACGTCGGGATCGCACTTTACTGTTCGCATGCTTCCCGTCGACGGTATTATTGTTACATTCCTATTTTGTAAGATATTTTCTATGGAACGTAGGACGTTTGTGTAATGTCGTAATGTTAGTTCTTCATTGTAAGAATATTACTATATAAAAATACGAAGCACGGCGACCGCAGCCCGCCGGTGACCGGAGTGACCGCAGTCGGCGGCGGGCTGCCGGACGTCGCGTTTTCAACTTGCGGTTATATGATGCATTTTATTTGAGTTGTTCCGCATCGCACGGCGCCCGCAGCCATCGGCGGCCGCGCGCCGTCGGCGGCTGCGCGCCATCGGCGGCCGCGCGCCGTCGGCGGCTGCGCGCCATCGGCGGCCGCGCGCCGTCGGCGGCTGCGCGCCATCGGCGGTCGCGCGCCGATGACGGCGCCGGCCACCGACGTGGCGCGGATGGGGCCGGCGGGCGGGGTACTTTGTTTTAATTATATAAATCGTATCTTCACACTTGCCTTGTTTTATTTAATAATATCTTGGGACAACTCACACAACGCCATCTGATCCCAAACTAAGCAGAGCTACTACTGTGGCAACTAGATAACTAGAGAACACAAAAGTTATTTTTATCCGGGTTTCGAAATACAAAGGTTCGTCACCCACAGTTAAGCATAATTTACAACATCCGAATATGCAACTGTCTGGTGTGATGCATAGTTTGAGCGTAAAAAGTGTCTACCTACCGAAAGTTCAGTTGATCCATATTGCCTTTCGGTATTCGCGTTCCCATTGAGGGACCACATGTCCAATTTGAGTTTGGAATGCGCCAACCTAGTAAAAGTTCTCAAACAACTGCAAGGCCTCATACGCACGAGCGTAAAAAAATCGCCTAAATAGAACAAACGCATTCCCGACGTCGACGTCGTGTTGTGTGAACGTGTACTTACACGTTCACACGACAACACGACGTCTTTTTGTTGTATTTTCAACCCTGGGCGTTGGCTGGGAGAGGCCGGGTAAGTTTTATGATAGGTATAGATTTACAAAAATAAAGCATAAGGGACAAATATAAATTAACAAACCATTTGTGATATTTTGCTACATGGAAGGTAGTTAAGAGGCTACAGGCAAAAATACAGGATGACTTTGAATTGAGTCGAGAAACTTCAACGAGCAAACCTGCGTGTATCCAAGAATTTTTAGGTCATATTATTAGAACAAAATCAACAAAATATTAATTTTCTATGATACATTAAAATACAAAAAAAATACGAAGCATCTAGTGAGTAATTCCATGCTTCGCCGTTTTTGGTTTCCGTGAGCATGAATGAATACAGACAGTGCAACGTTTTCCTCTTGCTTGGGCAAGGGGGGGGGGGGGGACACATGAAGACTACTTGCCGATGTCCAAAAGGTTTTAAGTGGTACTTAATACCCTCCCTAAGGACAGTTGGTTTTGCTGCGAATAATTTTCCCGCCATCTTCGTTGCGTTTTCCTTAAATTGTTGGTTTGGCCATACCAAATCACCATATTATTTAAAATTTGTTGGTTATCAAAAAGTTCACAATTTCTTCTCGTCCCCCCAGGCATCTTCGAAAACTTATCACTTAACAGTACACAACCGACTTTTAATCAGCGCACGCACACGACCGTCACCTCATTAATCTTTCGTCCAACTGGTGAAATCGTTTATTTACATTAGCAACGATTGGCAGGCGCCCGCGCCGGTTAGGGATGATGCTCCCATTGTAGCAAATATCGATATTTCAATGATCATTACTTTTTTTATTTACATACTGGTAATTGTTTACTCTTACTAATTGTTTGTTTACGTCTTTTCAACAGTGGATCACATCCAAGTCTTAGAACAGATTCTAGAGAAATACAAAGAGCACAACAGGACATTATACATAGCCTATATCGATTTTACAAAAGCATTCGACAGTATATCACACAATTACATCTGGAAAGCGCTGAACAAATGCCAAATTCATAAAAATTATATAAGAGTCCTGGAAAACATCTACGATGGAAGCACTAGTCGAGTGAAGCTGGAGAAAAGAGGACCGGACATACCAATTTGCAGTGTAAGGCAGGGTGACCCAATATCGCCCAAACTTTTTATAGCTGTGCTACAAACTGTATTTGCAGAGTTAAACTGGAAAACAGAAGGAATCAAGGTGGCTGGCCGCTACCTTAGCCATCTCAGGTTTGCAGATGACATCGTTCTCTTCGCTGAATCTAGCAAAAAACTGGAAGATATGATATCCACACTGAACACAAATTGTGAAAATGTACCATGAAACCAAAACAAAATTAATGACAAACAGCAAAACAACTACAGTAAACTTAAACGGGAAACCTTTAGAATACGTGAGCACTTATGTATATCTGGGAAAACAGATATCATTTAGAGACAAAAATGAAGAAGAAGAAGTCGAGCGACGAGTGGCTATGAGCTGGAGAAAGTTCTGGTCACTGAAAGAAATACTGAAGGGTAATTTCCCCATCCATTTAAAGAGGATAGTGATGGATACTTGCATCCTACCTACGCTTACCTATGGGTGTCAGACTTGGACATTCAACACCAAAATAAAAACTAAACTGGTTTCGAGTCAAAGGGCAATGGAAAGAAGCATATTAAAAGTGAGGAAATTAGACAAGATAAGAAGTGGACTTATACGACAAAAAACAAAGGTTACTGATGCCCTACATTATGCACTCAGTCTAAAATGGCGATGGGCGGGGCATCTGGCCAGATGCACAGACAAGAGGTGGACAACAGATGCAACAAGATGGACTGGCCCGACTGGCAAGCGACGAAGAGGACGGCCTAAGCGTAGATGGGCTGATGACCTCATAGCTGTCATGGGGGTGGAATGGATGTCAAAAGCAATTGATAGAGATAGCTGGAAAGAGCTGGAGGAGGCATATACCTAGAAAGGGGTCCACATCCAAGAAATAGAAAAATAATTCAATTAATTAATTTATTTATATATTTTCAAATGTTGCTCATTTTTTTTGTTGCACAAAATTAAATGAATTTATTAAAAACCAAAAAAATATAATGTATTTAGTGAATAAAAAAATGTAATATTAGTGTTTAAATTTATTTTATTTCATTTTAATTTGATTTCTAATTCATAATAAATAATAATAAAATTAAATGAAATTGAAACAATAAATTAATGTATTTTATGGTTAATTCTAATTATTTTATTAATTCGTTTTAGTAATTATTATTAGTATGTTATTAATTCAATGATGTTACGAGAAGTGCATGATTTTGATTATATCTATTTTTTATGCAGTAAATGTATTAAATTATTAATTAAAGTTTGAAATGTTAGTTAGTTTAAAGTTAATTTATTTATGCATGATTGGAATGTGTTAATATTAATTAATTACCTATATTGTACCTAATTACAAAATGTTAATGGATATGGAAATAAATGCTTTATTATTATTATTATTATTATTATTAATTGTTTACTCGTACTTGTACTTACGAGGAATGAAGTGACTTTCATACTGTGTTGGTATTAATGTATTGTTCTTAGTATGATTTGTGTTTTTCAATTCCTCTGTTTAAAAATAAATGAAGTTTGTTAAAAATGTATTCAACAACAACCTTTAATCCTCAGTTTATTAGGATACTGGATGGAGTATGCAAACGTACTAGAAGTTTTTAATCAGTTTATTTCTAAATAACTATTAACACTTGTAAAAATCAATTCATTACGATTTCGAGTAAAAGTATCGATATCTGTATGTTTCATTCCTGCCTGCGCTACAACCCGTTGAACACGGCCGGCCGGCCGGGGGAATCCCCGATCGGGTTTTCGGCGGGAGTGCACAGTGCACAGTGGCACAAAATACCGAGAGTACAGAGGGTAACCTTCATACGTAGCCACGCACACATACATATCGTTCACATGGAGATTTCGTGTCCGTGAACGGTGTGTGTCCGTTGTTATTGCGCGCGTTGTTTGAAGGTTACCTTCTGCACTTTCTTTAGTTTGTGTTTATGACCAATGACCCTTTGAATGAACTACGTGTTTACGAAATTGTGATCATATGATTTCTAAAGCGCGTCGTACGATTTTGAAACTTTGATCATTTTATTTATTTGTTTAAGTTTTAGACATATGTTTACCGGTTCAGATCGTGTTCAGGCGTGCCGGAAGGTTCGATTTTAGGCCCTTTTTTGTTTTTAATGAATATTAACTTATTATTATTTTCTACCTTTACGAGCAATTCTTGTATATATATACATAAATATATAATCTGAATCTCGGCAACGGCACCAGCGATTTTCTTAAAATTTTGTATGCAGGGGGTTTTAAAGTACATTAATTCTATTAGGCTCATATCGAACACATTCCATCAATAAGTGGTGTAAGTCTTCCACGACACCACACTCTTCACAATTAGGTAAGGTGATTTTCCTCATCATGAAAGCAAACTTTTTACATGGAATGTGTCCAGATCTGAGTCTATGCACGATAACAACCAATTTTATATTATGTAAACTATTCATGAACCATGGCACACGAAGAGGCTGGCATTGTATGGTCTTGTACCATATCCCTTTGTCTAGTGAGCGTTTATTAAAGTATTCTCTCCAAAGAGAACAGCATGTGTTTTTAAATTGTGGTAGAAATTCAACATAATCTAATAAAATATTGGTTTCTTTTCCATTAGTATTTGCATATTTCGCCAACATGTCTGCCTTTTCATTGCCTTGCAATCCAATATGCGATGGAACCCATTGCAGCCTCAGTTGTATGCCTGCTAAAGTAATTGTATCTATTTTAGATAAAATATCATAAGCTATCGATGCATCTCTGTGGTCATAGGCGCATCGAGCATACCGATACTTCAAACCTGTGATGGAAAAAAACTATGACTCATAATAACATAAGAAGTATAAGAACGATCATGAGAAAGTTTCATATCACTTGGGCAAACTATCACTTACCTGGTAAAATTTTCTGGAGGTGTTATAACATCACTGATGTAACTGCAACAGCTACATTTCCTAATCTGTACAAAATATAGGTATATTACACTAGCTGTCCCGCGCAACTTCGTATGCGTAAATTTTCCCCGTTTTTGCAACATTTCTCGTCGCTACTCCGCTCCTATTAGTCGTAGCGTGATGTTATATAGCTATATATAAATGGGCTATCCAACAAAAAAATTTTTTTTTTAAATCGGACCGGTAGTTCCTGAGATTAGCGCGTTTAAACAAACAAACAAACACTTCCGCTTTATATATTAGTATAGATTTAAACTTAAAAAAAACTATCTTCAGCACTAAACCTACCTATTATGTCTAAATAGCTGAGCTCGCGACTTCGTCTCCTCATTCTCTATATTCCTATAGACGTAGCCTAAGTTACTCCTTACATCATTAGCTGTCCGACAGTGAGTCCTGTCAAACTCCGTCCAGCCGCAGATTTGTCGGAACAAACACACAGACAGACAGCCAGACAAAAAAAAACGATATTTTTGTTATAAGTACTATGTGTACTTTCATAGCATTTAGTAAACAACTGCTATTTTGACATTGCAAACAGACACTTCAGTATGTATAGATCGCCATGTGTATATAAAAAATACTAAAGCCGATTTGTATGGGAAGGGCAAGAAACAATGGATAAAGCTACAAGTATTTTAGGAGTATTTTCCTATTAGGCCAGTTCTAAGATAGTCGTAGGTCTAGGCAAATGTGATAGTTTATCAATAAACTTGTTTGTGACTATCTTTCTAAAATGTAAAGGGGATTCTCTTTGTCCATGTGGCGATTCTTTTTGTATGATATAAATAATAAAATTTATTATTATATTAGTATGTAGGTACTTATTACAAACTTATTGGTGAAAAACAATTTCCGAAGTTTCACCTACTTCTGAACTGTTCGCCAAACGTCTCTTTTTGCTGAAAAGAAAAATAATGTTTATTCTAAAATATTAAAAATAAATACAAAAATTGAAAAGTCGAACTTAGGTTTCGAACTCGAAACTTGATATTCTGAACCAACGCAGATACCGCTAGACCAACCAAGCGTCACTATATCAGATGAATTTTCGCTATACGTTGTACAAAACAGCTTAGTGTATCTTTTTGGTTTGGTTACGATTTCACTTCTGTTGGTGCAATATTTTGTCAATAATAAATATAAATTTCAATATGAAAAATGTAATACTTAGTTTACTACTTCCATGAGATGTTTTTGTTTGTTGGTATAGAAGCATTTTTTTTGCTGGCCTCCGACGTTTTTGTTTGTTTCCCATTTTTCGTAACAAATATTTTTAAACTTAGAACTAACAGCTAGTCTTATTGGTAAAATCCTGCACTCAAACAATAAGACTGCGGGCTTGGAGGAAGCTAAAAAAGCATGGTCTTCAGCATGCCCAGGTAAAGATTTTCCTATTCATTCAAATTGCCAACTTTGTTACAACACTCTGCTGGACGCTAGTTCTGGTTCTGAGCGCGCTAGACTGATGGCTTCTAGCTCCAGAGAATCCGGTGAATGGCTTCGTGCTTACCCGTCGCCAAACACTGGCACATTTCTGGAGCCTGACACCCTCCGGCTTGCTAT
Organism: Herminia tarsipennalis; assembly: GCA_945859575.2. Lineage (NCBI taxonomy): Eukaryota > Metazoa > Arthropoda > Insecta > Lepidoptera > Erebidae > Herminia > Herminia tarsipennalis. The sequence goes on along the minus strand of OX243849.2, from coordinate 23,638,365 downwards.
CAGTCTGCGCTTAGGGCTGCGAATATGTTCTCTGCACCGTTGCCCCTGCGGCAGCGAAGTCGACCAACTGGGACACCATGGGCTTTCTTGCCAAAAGAGTGCAGGCCGCTTTTCTAGGCACGCCGCCCTCAATGATATAATCCGTCGGTCTCTTGCTTCTGTAAACATACCAGCTGTGCTGGAACCTACCAGCTTAGCCAGGGACGATGGCAAGAGACCTGATGGGATGTCACTGATTCCTTGGAGTATGGGAAGGGTGCTTGTGTGGGACGCCACGTGTGTAGACACTTTTTTTTTTTTTTTTTTTTTTTATAAAAAAGACGACTCCCGCAGTAGGGTACAAGCCCTGTGTCACGGGGGACTTTACAAACATACAAATCACGGACACAAAGTACACCCAGACTCGGAACAACAATTTGTGGATCACACAAAGTGGTGTCCCGTGTGGGAATCGAACCCACGACCTCTTGCGTAGCAGTCGGACACACTCCCACCGCGCTACAGAGGCAGTCAAACTTGCTCCTTCCCACCTCCACGGAACCAGTGTTCAAGCTGGGGCGGCAGCTAAAGCGGCCGAAAATTTAAAAATTGTTAAATACAGGGGTCTTGGCAGCGAATATATATTTGTACCATTTGGCGTCGAGACCCTTGGTCCATGGGGTCCCAGCGCGAACAAATTCTTTAAAGAAATTTCCAAAAAATTGGTCGACTCCACTTGTGACCGTAGAGCTGACAGCTTCCTCGCACAACGCATCAGCATTGCTATACAGCGAGGAAATGCTGCCAGCATCTGTGGAACCATGCCCAGGGGCCCCAATTTTTTAGATATATTTTAGTCTTATTTAGTGTTAGTTTTTAGTTTTAATTAATTACCTACATTGTTTTTTTAAAGTTCATGTACCTACTTAAATAAATAAATATTCCGTTAAAAAAAAAAAAAGAACTAAATATATTTAAATTTACAACTTAGATAGTATAAATATAAGTATATTTATGACACTTATATTCTTTACCAATGTCTTTACTTTTTCAAACAACAAACAAAATATGAAGTGAATGGATAGCGAGGCAAAGCGACATACGTCCGTCTAGCTGCGCGTCTCTGCGATCACTGTCAGATTGCCTATAAAAGAAAGAGAAGCGCGATCACGCAGCGCTCGTAACTAATTATAAACCATAAAACAATTAATTACTTGAAAATAATTCGAGTAGTCGAAAATAAAAAACAACCAGATTCTGTATTAGAATATGATACGTTATTGTTATTAATTTTACCAACGTACGTTGTTAAGTAATACAGATATTTTTGTTGGAAGATCATTTTAAGAGGTTAGTTTGTAATTTTTTTTTATCGAGAAAAATTTTCAAATACGTGTTTTGAATACAACAGGGTTCTTAGTTAACAGTTATGTTCAAGATTAACATATATTTTTTCTGCCGTCACAAACTACGTAGATTTGGCTAAAAAATTGTTTAGGATAAGCCTATTTGGCTCTTGTCAGCGCCTTAATGTCCACATAAATCAGTAGTTTTCATCTTGGCACAACAAAATTTGTAGCGATACTAAGTTCCATAGTCACTTGAACATTACCCTTTGGTGAAGGTGTCTTGTAGTAGGCGCAAAGGTTAATGTTTATTATTTAGCTATCAAACTAATTGGATAGCTAATTAATAAACATTAATATTTTTAGGAGGGGCATCCCATACATGTAACAGAAGCTGAAACATTTTTTTTTAGCAAACTTAAGCGTGTGGCACTTCATTCGACAGGTCTTTTAAAAATATGAGTTTCTATTAAACTTATATTACACATTGAAAGAAAATTGCAAAATTGTGTCCTCCCCCAGCCCCTTATCGATTGAACCGTGTCAAAAAATACGTAGCGCTTAACAAATACTTTAAACAAAAAATATTTTCGATTTACTGTCATTGAGTTATTGCCGCAAAACTGCGTTTCTCAACAAAAGGACATATGTGCCATGAACATACGCTCTTTTGGTGGTGCAATCACGCAAATCGGATTTTTTCATATGGCTACGGCTCCGAAACTCTACACTGAGCATGGTCCGACATGCTTTCGGCCGTTTTTTTAAGGTTCCGTAGCCAAAATGGCAAAACGGAACCCTTATAGTTTCGCCATGTCCGTCCGTCCGTCCGGCCGCACCTTTGTTCAGAGACTGTTAGTGCTAGGAGGCTGTAATTTTGCATGAATACACATATTACTTATGCCGACAAAGTGAAAATAAAAAATCTTGAAAAACCTTTTTTTAGGGTACCTCCGATTTATAAGTAAAGTGAGGGTGTGATTTTTTTTTCTGATCTACCCCATCGTGTGGGGTATCATTAGATAGGCCTTTAAAAAACGTTTAGGGTTTGGTAACACGATTTTTAGATTTAGGGATTTGTAGTTTGTAAAATTTTTTTTTTTTTTTTTTTTTTTTCTCTGTAAAGAGTAAAAGTTTTACTCTTTAAAATATTACAATCTAACATTGGAGCTAATAAGTAATTTTATGTTAACTTAAACTGCTAAAATACTTAATCTAAGAAATTATCCATTGATTTTTCTTAGTGTCTGATAAATTGATAACACTTTGTTCTTGTGTTTTAAATGTGAAGCACTGTCACTGTCACTATTTTTCTCACTTAACACTACACTAACTCAAATGGCTTAGTTCTTTTGAGTCTTCGTTTTAAGTCCGTACAATCGAGGAGTTGGATAGCCTCAAGATTGACATGGCTATGAAGTCTTTTGTCATGAGCTTCTGCGAATTTTCGAATCACTTGATCTACGAATTCCACTTGTAGGTCCCGGTGAAGATCGTTATTGCGGATATACCAAGGTGCACTTACAATGTCTCTTAGCACTTTGTTTTGAAAGCGTTGGATTATATTTCTGTTACTCTGTTTGGTACAGCCCCAAAGCTGTACTCCATAAGTCCATATGGGCATAAGGACTTGTTTATATATTAAAAGTTTGTTAGGGATTGACAAATTGGAAGTCCTTCCGATTAGCCAATACATCTGTTTGTAGAGAATATCTAGTTGTTCTCGTTTCTTTTTGACGTGAGCTTTCCAACGTAGTTTCACGTCAAGAGTCATACCGAGATACTTAGCCGTATTAGCATATGGGATAGTCTGGTTATTAATATATATTGGATGGTATTGCGGTTTCCTGTTGGTAAAATCGATATGAATCGATTTTGATTCATTTAGTTTAATGTGCCACTTTTGGGTCCAGTTATACACTTTTCTAACAGCTGTTTGGACATTTTCTACAGCTTCCTTATGAGAATTACCTACAGACATTATGGCCGTGTCGTCAGCGAAGGTTGCAATAGTGTTGTTTTCTAATTCTGGGATATCAGAGGTGTATAATAGGTACAGGACCGGCCCTAGCACACTTCCCTGCGGTACCCCAGCTTTTATTTCCTTAAGTTCGGAGTAGGCATTTTCCTGTCTGATCCTGAACATTCTGTTTGATATATAAGACTCTAATATATCGGCAAACTGTTTGGGCAGCATGACGTTTAGTTTATATATCAACCCTTTGTGCCACACTTTATCAAAAGCTTGCGCAACATCTAAGAAGACAGCAGAGCAAACCTTTTTCTCTTCTAAACTTTTTTCTATAACGTTTACGATTCGGTGTATCTGGTCTATTGTCGAATGTTTCGCCCTGAAGCCGAATTGATGGTCAGGTATTAGGTTCCGTTCCTCAATTAATGGCTTAAGTCTTTTCAGCAAGAGCTTTTCAAATAATTTTGACATAACAGGCAATAAGGAAATAGGCCTGTAGGATGTCGTTTCCTCAGGGGGTTTCCCAGGTTTTACGATCATAATTACTTCTGCTACTTTCCAGATTGAAGGTACATGCTTTAGCCTGAAAGTTGCATTGATGATATTTGTTAGTTTAACTAGAGCTTTCCGGGGCAGGTTTTGAAGGATTATTCCTGTGATAAGGTCATAACCTGGAGCTTTTCTAGTATTAATATTTAACCTTATTTCATTTTCAACTTCCTTCGGTGTTACAAATTTAATTTCTAGTTGGTTGTGCTGAAGATTATGATGGGTTATATCTTCAGTGAGTCCTTCATTGGGTTGAAATATCGATTGTAAATGTTGCGCAAATCTTTTAGCTTTTTGCTCATTGTTGGTGGCCCACTTCCCATTTTCTTCCCTTATTGGAGGGAGTGAAGGAATTGGGCGTTTCAATTTCTTGGTTGCTTTCCAGAGTGAGTAATTGGTATTACGGTCATTGGCCAGAGCATCCAAATATTTTTTTGTCGAGTCATTTTTGAACTCTTGAATTTTTCGTGTCAGTAGTTTCGTGAGATAGTTTAGAGTCTTTTTATCGTTCGGTGATCTTGTCTGTTGCCATTTTTTTCGCTGTTTTCTTTTATCCCTCAATAGGGTTACAATATATCGGGGATATTGATTTTCTTGTAATTTCTTAGCGATTTCGGGTGTGTTTTGCCATGCTGACTGTTGAATATCTGAAGTAAATTTCTCTGTTTCAAAATCAAGTTGTTCAGCATTTCGAATGGGTACTTTAAGATTTATTTTTGATTCTAAATCTATTCGAAAGCTTTCCCAATCTGTTTTGATATTTACAAGGCTAGGGTTGTTTTCTTTTAGCAATATATTTTCACTGAGTGTCAGAATTATAGGTGAGTGATCGGAACTCATATCAAAACCTTCTTTGATACTCACATGGTTGCGTGAGATATTTTTGAAAATAAAAAAATCTACTAGATCTGGTATTTTCTTTGGGTCCGTCGGCCAATATGTTGGTTTTCCTGTAGATAGTACGTCACATTTAGTTTCTGTCATAGCACTTAGTAGTGCTCGACCCTTTGGATTGTTTAATCTAGAGCCCCAATGCGTGTTTTTGGCATTGAAGTCGCCTCCAAGAATAAACCGATTTCCCAGTTTTTGTAGAAAATTAATGTATTGTTCTTTTTTTATAGAATACCTTGGTGGACAATATATTGCTGAAACAGTGATGGTTGCATAGCGTTTGGTTTCGATTTGTATTGAAACAGCTTGTATTTCATGTTCTTCCCATATCATGCTTTGATAATGTGAAATATTTTCTTTTATGATCACGGAGCTGCCTCCCCTTGCACAGTTGTTAGGGTGAATAGCGTGATATATCTTGTAGCCTTTTAGCCTGATAAAAGATTGTTTTGTGAAGTGAGATTCAGAAATCAGACACACGTCGATGTTTTCTCTATCTAAGACAACTTGCAACTCATGCTGATGTTGAAGTAGTCCATTTGAATTCCAGTTCATAATTTTTAGAAAGATATTCATGACCGCTGTTTAGGCATAGCATCTGTAGCGCTATGTTCTATTTTCTTAAGGCGTTCATCAAATAATGACATAAACTTAAGTATTTTGTTTATGTTTTGTTGCAAGTCTGAGTCATTGTTTACACTGTTCGTGGATTTAGACACTGTTTGTGCATATGTTTTATCGGACCTCGTTTTGCTAGACTGGCATGGTTGCAGTGCGACCGTGACCTTCCTTGGTTGCGTAGTGCTTGTGTCAGCATTCTTATTATTACTATTATGCTGTATGATTTTTTTCTTTAAGTTTTTATTTTTAAAACTTTGCAGCTCTTTGGCTACTACACAGCCTCTGTAATTTGCGGGATGTTGTTCACCACAATGTATACACTTAGGTTTGTCTGTTGCCGGTTTTTGGCAGTCTTTTGTAAGGTGCTTGCCGACACACTTAACACACCTCGGCTCTTTCGAGCAATATTTCTGCGTATGCCCGTACGCCTGGCATCGTTTACATTGGGGAATTAATTTTGGGGTTTTTAGGGGCTGGATTTCAACTTTACATCCTAAAATATTTTGAATACTATAGATTTTATTTATATCCTGGTTATTTTTGAATGTAAGTATGAATAAATTCAGAGGCTCTTTATTTTTCCACTTAAGTTTATTAACTGCGGATTCTATTTCATAGCCTTTTTTCTGTAGTTCCTCAATAATCCTTTCAGGCTTGCATGTGAAATGTAGTTTTTTAGCAACTACTCTAATGGGCCGATCCTGCTTATTCTCATAAGAATGCCACAAACAGTTATTGGAAGACAGGTGTTTGGTAATCAGCCTGTATGCTTCCTCGTTGTTGGCATTCACTTTAACGCTGTCTCCATGCAGCATTTTTACGGTGAAAGGATCACCTGACAATCCCGCTACAAGAAAGTCGTAAAACTTTTGGTAGTTTTCGATACCGTCCACTATAACGGGGGGAGGCCGGGGACTCTTTTTTATTTTATTTTCTTGGGTGTCCTCACATGTTAGTGAAGATTTCGAAGCGGGTGATGGTGTTGAGTTGAGTTTTCTTTTCTTTCGATTTTTAACTCGCACCCACTCCGTTTCCTTGGCTAGTTCTTCTTCATCAGTGCAATATTCAGCACGTTCTGAAGAAGTATTGGTTACTTCTTTCACGGAAGATTGTTTGAGTTGCTGATTTTCTTGCAACAGTTGCCCAACCTGTTGTTGAATAATGTTCAGTTGGTCTTGCAATTCTTGGACCTGAAGTTTCAGTTCTTCTTTAGCGATTTTTTCTTGTTGGTAATAGTTGTACAATAAACGTTCATTTTCAGATTTGAGCGTAATGTTTAGCTTAGCAGGGGATGTACCACTAGCCATTTTGATTGAAAGTTTTTTATAATTTACCTATCAAATAAATTAAATCATCTAACTAATAACACCGTGATACGCGGAAGTAGGTCATCGCGACGCGCACTACCGACCGTGGGCGCACGGCAGCGAGCGCGGGCGCTGCTGCGTATGCACTTTATCTAGAGCACGAGAGCGTTGCAATCGACACGTTCGCTCTGCTGAGAATCAAAACGATGACTGACAGGGTTTGGTAACACGATTTTTAGATTTAGGGATTTGTAGTTTGTAAAATATTAAGCTTTAAAGTGCAAATTTTTGTTTAAGTGGGTTTTCTGTTCATAATACTAACAAACGTTAGTATTTTTCAACGGAATCTGCATGAAAATTTTGTTCCTTCTCACTTGTTTTGCCTGCTGTTACTCGTTAAGTTGTAAAGCCTACTTAGTTGTAATAGTTTTCCTTTTAATTTTACTTTAAATACTGCCTCAAAACGGAACCCTTATAGTTTCGTTATGTCCGTCTGTCTGCCGGTCTGTTTGTCTGCCTGTCCGTCCGTATGTCACAGGCATTTCCCTCAAGAACTACACAATGAATATTGGTGAATTTGGTGGAATAGTGTCTTGTAATAGCCGCTACTTAGTTTGATAGCTAAATAATAAAAATAAATATTATTAGGGGGTCAATCCATACATATAACAAAAGCTGATACATTTTTTTGTTCAACAAACATCAACGTGTTGCACTTTGTTGCACTTCATTCGCCAAGTCTTTTAAAAACATTAAATTTTGATTTGTGATTTATTATTTCATATTTTTTATTATTATGTCGGTAAGATCGAAAAATATTATTCATATTTCTTAAGTATGTAATGCATAAGTGTATGTAATACATGTTGGGTAGTGGGGTATATTAGATAGGTATTTTAAAACGTTTCGACTTAGGGATTCGTTTGTGAGATACCTATTAAGCCTTAAAGTGCATATTTTTGTTACAGTCTAGGGACTCTAACAAAAAATTGCACTTTAAGGCCCTGCCAGCTAAATGGTTGTTTTTGAAGATGTGAAAAAAATCATGGTAGTAGTATATATAATGAAATTAAAAGGAAAACTAAGTAGGCTTTACAAGTTTACGAGTAGTAGACCAAGTAGTAGTTAGTAACAGTTTTGTTCAAATTCCATTATGTAGATCGTAGATCACGCCACTTTGTTCTATCTTCGGCTTCTCGCATCCAGCTCCTGCCAGCCGTTTTGCGTAAATCATCACTCCACCTGGCTTGAGGGCGTCCTACACTACGTTTGCCAAGCCGCGGTCTCCACTCAAGAACTCGTTTACCCCAACGGTTGTCGGTTCTTCGGCTAATATGGCCAGCCTACTGCCACTTCAACTTGCTAATCCGGTGGGCTATGTCGATAACTTTGGTTCTCTGCCGGATCACCTCATTTCTGATTTTGTCCCTAAGAGAAACTCCGAGCATAGCCCTTTCCATAGCCCGCTGAGCGACTTTGAACTTGTGGACCAGCCGTACCGTCAGTGTCCACGTTTCGGCTCCGTATGTCATGACGGGTAGGACGCACTGATTAAAGACTTTAGTCTTTAGACATTGTGGGATCGACGATGAGAAGACTTGACGTAGCTTACCAAACGCTGCCCAACCCAACCGAATTCTCCTGTTCACCTCGTCCTCAAAGTTGTTTCTACCTAACTGCAATGACTGCCCGAGGTACACATATTTTTGAACAACTTCGAGAACGGCGCCGTGCACCGCTATGGGTTCTGGTAGTACATGTTCATTGAACATGACCTTGGTTTTATCCAAGTTCATCCGTAGGCCGATGCGTACAGAGGAGTCAGCCAGGTCATTCAGCATTCGTTGCAGGTCCTGCAGCGTTTCCGCCATGATGACAATGTCATCTGCAAATCGCAAGTGAGAGATGTATTCACCATTGACGTTGATGCCCCGCCCTTTCCAGTGCAGCGTCTTGAACATATCCTCCATTGCATTTGTGAATAGTTTCGGGGAAATAACGTCCCCTTGCCTCACTCCTCGATGCAATGGTATAGGCTTTGTTTGCTGATTCTGTACTTGGACGGACATGGTGGCGGCTTCGTAGAGACATCTCATCACTTGGATATATCGCCAATCTACTTGGCATCGCTGCAGAGACTCCAGAACGGACCAGATTTCAATCGAGTCAAAGGCCTTCTCATAGTCCACGAATGCTAGACACAAGGGCTGATTATACTCCTGGGTCTTTTGTATAATCTGCCGCACTGTGTGGATGTGGTCTATGGTGCCATATCCGCTCCGAAATCCAGCCTGTTCCGGTGGTTGGAATTCGTCAAGTCTTCGCGCAAGGCGGTTCGTGATGACTCTTGAAAACAGCTTATAGACGTGGCTTAGAAGAGAAATAGGTCGGTAGTTCTTCAGCCGGGTCTTATCTCCTTTTTTGAAGAACAAGACGACTACACTTCTACTCCACGCCTCCGGAGTTCTCCCTTCAAACAGGACAGCATTAAAGAGCTTTTGGAGCTCCCTCAGTACGGGTTTACCTCCAGCTTTTAAAAGCTTTGTTGTAACGCCATCCTCTCCAGGGGCTTTTCCATTTTTCAGCTGTTTAAGAGCCAGCCCAATTGACTTCTGGCAGGTCTTCGGTGTAGTGGCGTGTTAGAGTGGCTCTAGGACCCTCATTTTCAGGATCAGGTCGAGATGCATGCGAAGCGTATAACCGACCATAGAAGCTTTCCACTTCGGAGAGGACTGCCGGCTTCGAAGAAACGACTTTTCCACTTACTGTGGTCAACTTCGTCAGGTGGCTTCTTCCAAGAGATTGTACGAACACTTTTGACCCCCGGTTCTGCTCGATCGCTCTTTTAATCAAAAGAGTGTTGGAGCACCGAAGGTCGTGTCGTATAAGCTTGTTGATCTCTTGGTTTAGAGCGCGCTTTTCCGACGAAGTGACGGGTGGGTTTTCACGTCGTTCCTTCATTAGCCCTAAAGTCCTTTCCGAAAGCTTTGAGTTCTTGCCCTTACGCTGCATTTGACAAAATCTCGTACCTTCTTCCCTGAGTATCCGAACCACATTTACGAGCTTCTGGTTTACGTCTGTTGTGGTTTCCATGGCAGCAAATCGGTTATCCAGGTTTGACTGGAACGCTTCGGATCCTATCATGGTTTGGAGCAAAGTAGGTCGAAGCCTGGACCTCATCAGACGGGCACGTTCCGCCTTGAAGTCGATATTCAGAGAGCCTCGGACAAGTCGGTGATCACTACCGGTATTAAACCTGTTGATCACGGTGACGTCTCTGAATATATGCTTCTTGTCCGTCATGATGAAGTCGATCTCGTTTTTTGTCATAGTGTCATTCAAATTCCATTAAACTGTTTGTAAGTAGAATGGAACAAAAACAACAGAAAATCCATTCTTATATCGCATTATTATGCTGGGCAGCTACGGAACCCTACATTGTGCGTGGCCCGACATGCACTTGCCTGGTTTTTTACTCTTTGTTGCAAAAGCTCTGAACGGATTTTAATAATACTGTACCTACTTATCTTAATATAGTGTTTATACATCAAATTATATTCAAATAATAGCTTTCGTCTGCGGCTCCGCCCACGTGGATGTCGGTTATCACGATAAAACTGTACTTATGTTCTTCTCAGGGACTCAAATTTTATCTAAATCGGTTCAGTGGTTTAAACGTGAAAACTATTATGGCACTTACGCCCTTTTCTTGTATGTCCGATAATGTCAAAACTAATTATTTTAGTTTAAAGTATTTATTAAGCGCTACCCGCTGGTTTTTAATACAATTATTGCATTTATTAATAAAGTGATTGGCAAAAAATGTCTATAAAGTTTCTATTATTTTTTTGGTCACACAGTTCAAAAGACATACAATTTTAAGTAACATTCGGGGCAATAATTCCCAATAATATTCACATAATCAAAAAAGTTTATTTGAAACCTTACATGTTTTTAAAGGCCTGTCGAATGATGCCACACTGTGAATTTTGCAGATTTTTTTTAGCTTTTGATAAATGTATGGAATGCCTAAAAATATTATTTTTTATTATTTAGCTATCAAACTCAGTAGCGGCTACTACAAGACGCCTTTTCACCACATTTCATCAATATATTCATTGTGTAGTCTTTGAGTAAAATGCCTGTGACATACAGACGGACAAACAGACTATTATACTATAAGCGTTCCGTTTTTGCCATTTTGGCTACGGAACCCTGAAAATACCGAGCAAAGCTCGGTACCTGGCTTAATATAATGTTGGGATAAAACCCCAACAAACGACTTACCATCCTATTCAGAAAATGTTTGTAATGTTGTACTGTTCGCGGATGATACATCTCATAATTCTAAAGTAGATAGAAACAGAACCCAAGTTTTGTAAACGTCAGACGTAAATTTTGTATCTCTCTAAAATAAAATAACTTTTATTTGTAATTAAATTAGATAATAGGCTTTAAAGAAGGGCTCGGATAACGGTATATTTTTCAAAACGTTTTCGTCTTAGATACCTAAGAAACGATTTTTCATTTTTTCGTTCGAACGGAACGATATAAAAAACGTTATGGAAAAGGAACAAAATCTAATTCGCTTTTGGTTCATAAAACGTTTTTAACCGTTTTTTTCTCTTCTGGGTTGTTCGGTAGGAAACCACGAGTAATAATTTCACTCACTTGATGTCCGCGGCTTATTTGTTACTCGTGAGAAAGGTACTATTATTCTGTGAGTACGAGTCGGTAAATATGTCTGCGGTCTGTGGTTGGCAGTAGGGCGTGCAACCCCCACTGCGAGGGCTGCAACGAGTATACGGCGCTGCACACCTTAGGAGAATGCCCAGCTTGGGCGGAATAGCGCCGCGACCTTATTACGGGAATTGATGTATAAAGTCTCTCGCTTGAAACTATGATACTATCGATGATACGAAACGAGAGTCATGGGAATCTGTGGATACCTTCTGCCATGAAGTTATGAGTGCCAAAGAGGCGTCAGAGAGGTATTATTGTCTATCGCTTTGTCTTGACGATACCAATAGTATCAGTAATGTTTGTTTCTCGGTTAAGTTACACAGCGTACCTACTAATCTATGTTGTGTTTTATGCCATTATATCAATAATCTATCTATACTTATAATAAATCTGTACAGAGGTCAATTCTGTACATGAAATATATTTTGACGTGGTATGTTGCGAACAGTATATCCTGGAAGCTATGCTAGCGGTCTTTGACGACGAAGTCTCAGGCTCGAATCTGATATCTGATTATGTTCTTTTTGTATTTTTTTAAAATTGTCTTTGTCCTTTTTTAATATTTTTCTCAATGTTATACTTAGTTATTTTTTCGACCGTAGGTAACTTATTTGCTTTGGTTAGTATTTTTTTATTTCAAGTGAAATATGCACTTATGTAAGATATTTATAGGTATTGCATGCATTGCTGAGAGTAATGAATTAATCGTAGTAGAAATGAAAAACAATATTACATTACAATTTAACAAGTATTCGATATTTTCCAGAATTGATGTGTTCGTGCTCATAAAAAAGACATTACACACGTAAAAAAAAACATGTAGCGCCATCTATGAAATCAAATTGGTCACCGTGATCAAACAATTCCTTATTTGTGAAAACATTTATTAGGGTATAGGTGCTTGCGATGACGGATTCGTTGCTTGCTGAGTGGCAACATTCTCCTATTTATTTAATTAAATTGCTTAAATTAATAAAAAACGTTAAGTATTAGAAGAAACTTCACTGGTTTTGAAAGTAAATGGCGTTGTATTCAATAATGTTCTACACTTAGTAAAAGAAGTTTTAAAATAGTATTAAAAAGAAATATATTGCTATCATTTTTAGAAATGTTTGTCTGTCTGTCCGTTTGTTTGACCACGCATCACACAGGTGCATCGAGGATCATGTTTTGGGGTTATCGTTGGATATCAAGTGTTCATCAATTCAACGATAATGAACGACTCATCGGCCAAGTGTGAGTAGTTCGGGTGACGGGAGGAGGGGGTTGGGGGGTCATTGTCTGTCAACGCGGAGTCTGGGAGTCTTTTTTTCTTACTTGCATCATTGTAACATATAAGAGAGGTACTCTCTTATATGTAAAGTGGGGATGTGATTTTTTTTCTCACCTACCCCATCGTGTGGGGTATCATTAGATAGGTCTTTTAAAAAGCGTTTAGGGTTTGTGAAGACTATTTTTAGATTTAAGAATTCCTTTGTGTAATAATGTATTAGGCTTTATAGTGAACATTTTTGTTAGAGTCAAGTTTTTCCCTGCCAACTAAATGGTTGATGTTGGGTATGTGAAAAAAACCACGGTAGTAGTATAAATACTAAAATTATAAGGAAAACTATCACAGTTAAGTACTTAGGGTTTACAAGTTTACGATAAACATCTGATCAAATGGGAAGTACCAAAATTTTAGTACAAATTCTATTGAAAATTATTAGGTATTAAGTAGGTATAACGTTGAAAGAATGAAACAAAAACAACAGAAAACCCACTTCTTAAGCCGCACACCAAATTAACTATATAAAATAATAGAATAGAACGATTTTTATTTAGTACACAGAAGACACATGTATAGACATTATTATAATTTAACAGGAAAAGTCATGCAGAAGATAAAAAAAGCAATAAATAAAACAGTAAAATAATAAAAATAACAATAGACAAAAAGAAAAGAGACACAAATAAAACACAGTAAACGAATACCTAAAGAGTCTGTATTTGGTACTTATTTATTTTCACAAAGCTTTTGAGTGTTGAAGCTATCAATAGATGACTATATGATGATTCTCCGCTGCTGAATCATATCGCGGCTCACCCGACAGGACTGTTTCCAACATATTTACACAGAAGTTATTTCGTAACATAAACTACCTTAATTTAAACCCGCCTTTATGCGAACGAAGTCGCGGGCACAGCTAGTTGAGAATAAAAATCTAAATAAAATATCACCGTTCTCTTGCTTTCAGGACCATCTGGTATTAAAATCTTATCCCGGAAAGATAAGATATTATGAGATAATAAAAGGCTCAGAACAACCAAGTTTTGACAAAAAATTGAATCTTAAGGAAGAAATTGTTATAAATAAGTTCTGTAAAAGTGAAGATCAAAAATATTGGAAACAGAAATTATCTTTGATAAAGCATCAGTTTAAATCAAAATGGCAAGCGGCACACAAAAAGACAGGTGTATTTGAATAAGGTTTTTTGAAAATATATTGCATTTGTTATACAAATTACCTTTTAAAAAGTGGCAGTTAAGAACAGAAGCTGATAAAAATACAGCTTAACAAAGAAAAAAAGAAATACAACACAGATTCAAAAAGGAGATGGCGTTAATTGTGGACGTTCGTAAAGCCAATTTTGGAAATTCCAATAATGGAAATACTAGTAGACGATTCTTCTTTGATAACTGGTGGAGACGAAAAATTAATATTTAGATTTGAAATAATCTTGGAAGTCTTGTCGAGTGGACATAAAATCAATCGAAGCATTTGAAAAATATGCTAGTTAACTGACAAACTGAGAACTTTACGTTCAGTTACATGACATCAAATTTTATGAATAGTCGGACATTCATAAAATATTACGGCATGGTGCAGAGGTAATTTCATCGGCTTTACTCCCAATTGGTCAGCTATCAGAAGAAGCTGCAGAAGCCCGAAATAAACATTTCTGAGATTTCCGACTAAATTATTCCAGAATTATTTTCCGAGAGGCATGTAATTTTGACGTTATAAACAGACTTTTACTAACGTCAGATCCTCTCATTACGGGCTTAAGAAAGCCATCACGAACGAAATCAAAGCCCTTTCACAAAGAAACTCTGGATTTATTAGTACCTATTTATTAAGAAAGATTTATTATGAAATCTGATATGGATATAAATTGTAATTTAAATATAATTGTTATGTAAATATAATATAAATTTTCCAAAATTGTAATATTGTAATTGTTTAATTTTAATTGTGTAATGTTAAAATTTTTGTATGTATAATGTTTTAAATTTGAAGGTTAGCTCTACTCACAGTGTACACGTAGATTTGCACGCTATAGCCATGGCAGAATATGTGAATTACTTATATAATTGTAACAACTAATGTACCATATTTTGGCAAATAAATACTATCTATCTATCTATCTGCCGAACCGTCAACTTTTCATTCGGCACTAATACTGATGATGCAAGCGGTGACGACAATGACTAAATTTCTTATATGTTTTATGTGCAATAAACGATAAAATTTTAAATTTGTTATTATTGACATCCTCAGACCTCATTTCAAACCAAAAATATTTTTGACCAACTTTTTGGATGAAATACCCCAATGTGCGCCGCCGCGTGTGTCCTTAAGTTCGATGGGTGTAGATGTGAGTAGGTACAACAAATTTATCAAAAATCAACAACCAAAACAGTGGTTTTATTTTGTTCTTGCACTTTAGCTATAGAGTTTTTATTCTCGAGTTTAGATAAGAGCTACATTTTTTAAGCCATCGTCCCCAAAAAAAAAAAATGCCGCTATCCTAATTAAACGCGAGATATAGCCATGTTTTTTTTTTAAAAAAGACGTTCTATTTATTGCATTATTTGGCCTTAGTGTACGGAAAAGTTAAGTAAGTAGACCAGGTACTTGAGGATAAAAACACAAAAGATGGCATTTATTTAAAAACTTCCTTACGACGACATAAATATGTCAACCACTAATTTTATACCAGAGCATGTTTTTAAGAACTGGGATTTTGCTCCTTGTTTAATAGTTTTTCTGGGAAAAAATATATTCCCACTTGACAGCTACAAGTGTGTAGGTATAGGTATTTTTTTACCGAAAGATGACGATAAATAAGTAACTACGTTGAAATTAATGGCAACTGATGGTTTTTAGTCTCATTTTAAACAATTAACCATTAACCGATTGAATCAGGCGTAACATGGCGGAAATTCATCTTAAATAGATTATAAGGGGGGGATCCCATCATCACCACGATTGAAGTAGTAAGGAAATGCCCTTAATACAACAATCGAAATAGATTGACAGATCGCACTCAAAAAGAGAGACCTGCAACAAAGAAAATTAGTGACAGGTACTCTCACCAAGTCGAGTAATAGGCACCGCCGGACCCTTGACTTGCAATATTCCGCTTCCTCGAAGTGAAACTTACGTTTTAAATAAGTTTCAATTAACCATTTATTTCGTGCGACCATTTGCCCCGGAATTACAAATCCGGGCAAGTGCATGTCTGGTCTGAATAATGCGACTTAAGAAGTGGGTTTTCTGTTGTTTCTGTTTCATGGAATTTTCAATGGAATTTTTATGTTTTTTTTTTAAGTTCTTGTTTGATCAGCTGTTGTCGTAAACTTGTAGTCTGCTTAGCTGTGATAGTTTTCCTTTTAATTTTACTATATATACTACTATCGTGATTTTATCACATACCCAACATCAACCATATAGCTGGCAGAGAGGATGGGACTGGAATGTATTCAATCTTAAGGCGCTGACAACAGCCAAATAGGCTTATCCTAAACAATTTTTTAGCCAAATCTACGTAGTTTGTGACGGCAGAAAAAATATATGTTAATCTTGAACATATTTCTAAGAACCCTGTTGTATTCAAAACACGAATTTGAATTTTTTTCTCGATAAAAAAAAATACAAACTAACCTCTTAAAATGATCTTCTAACAAAAATATCTGTATTACTTAACAACGTACGTTGGTAAAATAATTAACAATAACGTATCATGTTATAATACAGAATCTGGTTGTTTTTTATTTTCGACTACTCGACTTATTTTCAAGTAATTAATTGTTTTATGGTTTATAATTAGTTACGAGCGCTGCGTGATCGCGCTTCTCTTTCTTTTATAAGCAATCTGACAGTGATCGCAGAGACGCGCAGCTAGACGGACGTATGTCGCTTTGCCTCGCCATCCATTCACTTCATATTTTGTTTGTTGTTTGAAAAATTATAGACATTGGTAAAGAATATAAGTTTAATAAATATACTATTAATTTATACTATCTAAGTTGTTAATTTAAATATATTTAGTTCTAAGTTTAAAAATATTTGTTACTATAATTGGGAAACAAACAAAAATGTCGGAGGCCAGCAAAAAGCGCTTCTATACCAACAAACAAAAACATCTCATGGAAGTAGTAAAGTAAGTATTATATTTTTCATATTGACAAAATATTGCATGAACAGAAGTGAAATCGTAACCAAACCAAAAAGCTACACTAAGCTGTTTTGTACAACGTATAGCGCAAATTCATCTGCAACTGTGAAGCTCGTTTGGTCTAGCGGTATCTGCGTTGGTTCAGAATATCAAGTATCAAGTTCGAAACCTAGGTTCGCATGGTCAATTTTTGTATTTATTTTTAATATTTTCTTTTATCTTTTCAGTAAAAAGAGACGTTTGGCGAATAGTTCAGAAGCAGGTGAAACTTCGGAAAGTTTTTCACCAATAAGTTTGTAATAAGTACCTACATACTAATATAGATAATAATTTTATTATTTATATTACATTAACACATTACACAAAAAGAATGGACATAGAGGATCCCCTTTACATTTTAGAAAGATAGTTACAAACAAGTATAATGATAAACTATCACATTTGCATAGACCTACGACTATCTTAGAACTGGCCTAATAGGAAAATACTCCTAAAATACTTGTAGCTTTATCCATTGTTTCTTGCCCTTTCCATACAAATAGTTGTGTAGGTTTTAGTATTTTTTACCTATATATGGCGATCTATACATACTGAAGTGTCTGTTCCTAATGTCAAAATAGCAGTTTTTACTAAATGTTATGAAAGTACGCATAGTACTTAAAACAAAAATACAGTTTTTTTTATCTGGCTGTCTGTCTGTGTGTTTGTTTCGACAATTCTCCAAAACGGCTGTACGGAGATTGACAGGACTCACTGTCAGACAGCTAATGATGTAAGGAGTAACTTAGGCTACGTCCACAGCTAGTCTACAGCTAGTTAGACATAATAGGTAAGATTAGTGCTGAAGAAAGTTTTTCTAAGTTTAAATGTAATAAATATTTTGTACAGATTAGGAAATGTGGCTGTTGCATTTACATTAGAAAGTGATGTTATAATTCCTCTAGAAAATGTTACCAGGTAAAGATGATGCCCAAGTGATATGAAACTTCCTCATGATCGTTCTTATACTTCTTATGTTATTGTGAGTCATAGTTTTTTCCATCACTGGTTTGAAGTATCGGCAAAGGTATCTGAGACAGTTGAATCCACCGATAATATTCCTAAACTTGAGGTAAATATTATTATTTTGAACAGGTTGTCGAAGATAAAATCTGGCAGTTAGTATTTAGTTACTAACGCATAGGTAAGCTTTAAGTATTATTTTTTTTAGACTGCTACAAGTCACCCTGCACAACAAAAAATCCTTATAAATATTATTATTATTATTACATCGGACGACGAATAAACTTATCGCATTTATTTTTAAATCTTCAGAATATTTCTCGCCCTTACCCCTAAACCCTTGGGTTGTAATTTAAAACACATTAATTTGGTAGGAGAAAACATAAATGGATTCTTGTCGAAGTTCACTCTTTTGTGTAGGATTTAAAATTTATCAATAAAAGTGATTCCAGTGGCGAAAATTATTTACCAGTCAATTATTGTGCTGTAGTAGGTATGTTATCAATTTTCGGAGGACTTCAAACTTGGGAAGAATTTTCTTCAGCTCTAAATTTACCTTATGTCAAATAAATAATAATATTATTAATAAAAAATAATATATATTATTAATTATCTGTGCAAATAAATAAAATTGAAGAGTCTGTTTGTAATATCAAAATAACAGTTTTATGCATATATATTAATTATTATGGATAACATACCTATATCCATAATAATTACTGATAACAAAAATACAGTTTTTTTTTGTCTGTCTGTCTGTCTGTTTGTTCCGGCAAATATCCGAGAGCAAATAAATTATAATTATGCGAAAATATTTAAAATGTTGCTAATATATTTTCGAGTTTTATTTTTCTTTCTTTTATATTGTTTTGAAGTTCATAGCAAATAAAGTCTCCTGAAATAATTAAAAATACAAACGTATAAAAAATATTTATTGTGTTTTTTAATCGCCCTGTCTAATTTCTTTCTAGTCAAAAAATAAAGCGCCATCTATTGGTTTATTGTTTATTATTGACCGCGTCCTTGTGTTGGTAGTTCGCTGTTTTTACCGTCCTTTATCAATGGCACTAGGACATCGGAGAAATAGTGGGCGTGGCTAAAATAGTGAAACATCGAAGTTCAGTAGCTGTTGTCAGCGTCTTAATATTTCACAAACGGACCCCTAAATCTAAAATAGGTTTAAAAGATATATCTAATGACTAGCTGACCCGAACTACTTCGTCTGCGTAAATTTTCCCCGTGTTTGCAATATTTTTCATTGCTGCTACCTGTTGGTCGTAGCGCGATGTTATATAATATGCCAATGTTTCGCTAGTAACAAGTGAAATCTAATTGGAAATCAAATTCTTTTGAAATTCTAAACAATCCTACATAGCTCCTATCATACATGACGTATATCATTTTTTTTTTTTTTAATAATTTGTTATTTGCGACAACAGAGCAATTTGGCAACTAAGTTTTTGAACTACTGGCAATGTGGGTTGCGCATTATTGTGGCTCAAAATGCATCGTGTAACCACGGTCGGTGAGTCGCCCTTTTGTAACTCGGTTGACCTACAATTTTGCTTAAAAATACTATTATTAAATTATGGAATACAACGATTCGCTACGCACAGAGCGATTTGTTTAGAAGTTTCGTAAAAATAGACCGAACGCTCGACATCGTTGTTGGTTCTGGAAGAAAAAAAAACGAGGACACTATGATTTTGCTTAAACTTTATTGAAACAAAACCGGTTCTCGGCGGTCAGTCCTCGCGGTCGGCCTCGTGCTCCAGCAGCAGCTGCGCCAGCGAGTGCCGCGCGCCCAGGTCCAGCCGCGCCAGCCCGTCGCGCTCGGCCGCGCGCGCGCACGCGGACGTCGGCGCGCGGCCGCACGGCGCCGCGCGCGGCAGCAGCACGAGCGCGGGCTCGGGCGCGCGCACGGCGTGCAGCGCGGCGCGCGCCAGCACGCGCGCGGGCCCCGCGCCGCCCCCCCCGCGCCACGCCGCCGCCGCCGCGTCGTAGTCGGCGCGGTAGAACGCCACCACCGGCTGCGTCGCCAGGTTGAAGCGCCCCGTGTTGGTGCTCGGCTTGCCGCCGCCCGGCGCCACGAAGCGCGGGTTCGCGTACAGCGAGTGGCGCGCGAAGGCGAGCGGCAGGTACCACTGCGACCCCGAGATCGTGTTCATGCGCACCTGAAACCGAAACGACGCGTCATCTCCTCCGTCGGGCGGCACCGTGAGACGGTCCCGCGGCGACGACCGGCGTTTCGACCTCACCCTGTTGAGGAAGTCCTGGTTGAACTCGGCGTGCGGCACGAGCAGCAGCACGAGCGCGCCGGGCGCCAGGCGCGGCAGCGCGGCGGCGGCGCCCAGCGCCTGCGCGCGCTCCAGCTCGGCGGGCGCCGGCAGCGCGCCGGGCGGCGCGGCGCCGGCCGGCAGCTCGGCGCGCAGCACGTCGAGCTGCGCGCCGGCGTGCCGCCGCGCGAGCGCGCCCACGGCGTCGCGCACGCGCTGCCCCGCCGTCGTATCGTTGGCGCCGCTCACGATCACCTGTCGCACGTTTCGTATCACGAGTCAGAAATTTAATTTAAATCTGACTCTATACTAATATTATAAAGCTGAACGGTTTGTTCGTATGAACGCGATAATTTCAGAAACTACCGGTCCGAATTGAAAAATTATATTACTGTTGACTCCTCTATCGAGGAAGGCTATGGGCTATGTAACGTCACGCCACGACCGATAGGAGCGAAACGGCAATAAAAATGTTGTAAAAACGGGAAAAATGCACCCAGACGAAGTCGCGCGGTTCAGCTATAACAATGTAAAAGTATTTTACCATTTAAATCTCCGAAAAGACATTTCGGGCCGATATTATGCGCCTAGTCTCGTCCCCTACCGTGTAAGTCGTACGATTACCATTATCCGAGTAGTATCAGTAAGGCGAGCGGTCGGTACGTACCACGACGAGCGCCGTGTTCTTGTCCTGCGCGAGGCAGACGGTCTCGTAGCGCTGCAGGAAGGCGAGCGCGTCGGCGTCGTCGAGCACCGGCAGCAGCAGCGTGACGCGCGCGCTCTCCGTCACGTAGCGCACCGGCGCCAGCCGCGCCGCGCCCAGCGGCCGCGCCACCTCCAGCAGGCGCAGCGCGCGGCCCGGGCCCGCGCCCAGCCGCAGCAGCAGGCGGTAGCGCAGCGCGCGCGCCGGCTCCCAGCGGTACGCGCCCTCCAGCAGCCGCGCCGAGCGCGCCGCGCCCCAGCGATGCAGCGCCCACGCGCGCGCCGCGTCCAGCACCAGATCCAGCGCCGCGCGGTGCGCGCCCTCCAGCCGCGCCACCTCGTGCTGGTCGTCCGGGTAGAACGCGTGCGTGGCGTTGAACGACACCCAGCGCAGGTGGTCGAACCTGCCGCACGGACGGGACGCGGTCACAAAAAAAGAACGGTCGCGACGAGCCGGAGCGGCGCTCGGCGGGCGAGAGCGCCCCGCCTCACTGACCTGGTGTCGGGTAGCGGCGGCGCGAGGCCGGCGTCGTCGCGCAGGCCGCCGGGCCACGTGCCGTTGCGGTAGTGCGGCGGGTGGCGCGCGGCGCCGCGCCACAGCTCGGCGCGCAGGCGCCGCACCTCGGCGCGGTCGCGCTGCAGGTGCACGCGCGCCACGTACGCGTGCAGCGCGTACACCTGCGCGGCGCGCGCCAGCGGGAACACGGTCACGGCGTCCGCCAGCCGCTCCGTGAGCTCCGGCCCGCTCTCCGACTCGATCGCGCGGACGGACGTGTACGTCTCGCCCTGTACGCAACATTAGTTAGATCCTATTTTTGTGAGAATACTCTGAAATACAAACGGGTCGAGTACTGTATCAGGAGGCCTAGACGAATTCCAATATCTTTAAAAGTCTCTCAATTGAGTGTCAAATCTACTCAATTTTTCCTTTTCACTCATCGAACGATAATGGCATTCGTCTAGCAGCCAGCCGGCGCGCGGTACCTGCAGCTGGCGCGCGCACGACAGGCGCGCGGCGTGCAGCACGCAGCGCCCGATGTTCTCGTGGTGGTGCGGCGAGTAGGAGTTGCGCACGCACCAGTCCAACTCATTGTGTACCGCACGAAGTACCGAGTTTGATATTAGCACTCCACCCTCTAAAACAAAATCGTTTACCTACTGTACTTGCGATACCTACCACTGCGTTAATCCAGCCAAACAATTTGACAGTTTAGTTTAAGCGTTAGTGCAAACTTGTCAGGCTACAGCATACAATTCTTATAGTTGTATGCTGTAATAATAACTTGTTTGTAAATGAGTTAACGCAAGTTATGTTTATTCGAAAAATAGTATATTTCACTAATTGTTGTTTGTGCACTAAGGTAAAAGAGTCGCTAAAAATAGTATAGGTATTTAGGTGTAAGGAATATAAGTGGCTGCAGAATCTTAGGCTGTAAGAGCCGCAGTGAAAGGAAAACCAAAGGAATCACATTTCGTTCGTAAGTATTACAATCTAGTGCTTATTTTAAATTGCGATATACATCGAGTATTATGCTTTCAAGTGGTAGGTACTCTGATTGCATTATTAAGATAATATTGCAATTATAAACTCAAAGTAAAACATTGTAGAGATGCCTACTTTTCATTCAATTTTCCCCAATTTTGACCAGTATCTAATGTTTTAATTCTAAAGTTCAAAGCCAACTACCGTACCACTATATAAAGTTGTCATATACATAAAGTTGGGCGTCTCGTCAAAACGGAGCTACTATGGCCATTCCAGCTTGATATGTATCATTTTAAAATTTGTTCTAGGGAACCCGTACTATAAACACATGCACTTCAAAAACTGAGCTATAGTTTAAATATTTGGCAATCACTGTTAATAACAAACTGTTTTTCCTGTCCAAAATGTTTTTCCTTTTAGGTTCCCTTTTCATTCAAAAATAAAAATTAGTGCTATTATTAATTATAAAATTAATAAAACAAGAAAACCTTGAAAATAAAGAAATTTTGAAAAATTTAATGTTTTTTATAAAATTGTTGTATGTTATTCTAAGTTATAAAACGAAGAGGTTAGCCAGCCGTTCGTCAGAAGTGGTTTTGGTTGGTAGTCGAGGTAGTGCAAACCACTGTCCACTATAAGTACTATATTACAATTACTTAGTCCTTTTATGACATTACTAAAAACTTAGCAGCGCTTTACACTTAAGTTCGAAAAATAAAAATCGGAGTTAATAACAGTGAGTGGTATTTGACCCATTATGTAATTAATTCATATTGGTTAGGTACACAAGTAATAATTATATTAATCGCTCCACTGGGCTGCCTCCGGCCCGCTGAAATCTTTGACGTCTCATATTTGACCTAATTGATCATATGACAAAATTACCCTAAATATCAGGTAATTACTTTTTTCGGGTAACACTAAATGTGGAAGCGAGAAAAACAAAGGTGGGCATGCTAGGTACATATCTAGTAGTATTTGATAAATAATAATTGTATATATTGATCTACAATTATTATAATAGGTAATATTGATCTGGGGTTTATTATAATTACGAGTTAGGACGTATTTAGCGATAAAAATGCGTGCTTTACGAACATAGTTTATTACTACAGATTATGAACTTCGTAGGCATTAAAGTATTTTTTTTATTGGTTGACTAGCGGCGGGTGTTCTTAAAGATATGTTTTTTTTCTAGTACCTAATAAATATAGCCTTTCTGAAAGAATTTCTCGTCACTCGCTCGTCACACAAACAAATCTTTCTTTGTACCTCGCCGAGGCACGCATATGATGCGCGAGCACCGCCACTGCCCACTAGCAATACCGACCGCGCGCACTAATCTTGGTCGCTTGGCACCACTACCCCGCGCGCTCCGATATATTAATGACATTGTATCATCCAACTCAACAATCGACTTATTCTCATGCACCGAAAATCAGTTCCTAACAGCCGCTAGACGGTAGCTGAGTCTTTGACACTGCCAAGTAGCGTAATGTAAACTGAATTAGCAAGTCAATGGATTTTTTTTAATTGTATTAATTATTTAAGTAATCTACACAATTATTATTATGAACATTATTTTTATTTTGTATTCATTGATATTATTATAATTATTCTCAATTACTTATACATTATTACATAGGTAATTATTTATCTACATTTTAAATTGTTTTAAGTTAATTTTATATAATATTTCACTTATTGCGAATGGATTTTACTGTCAGCAATAAGAGATCTGTAATAAACAAATAAATAAATTTCTGAAATCCGACCAGTAGTTTTTGAGTTTAATATTTACAAACATATAAAAATACAAATCATTCCTCCTTTATAGTATTATAGTGGACGCCTCGCGTTTTCACACGGAGGCATTAATGAATCTCGATGAACTTAGTAAAGTGCTTCCGACTGCATGTACCATCTTTTTGTACAGGCGGGATTTTTTTTTAATTTATTTTTTATTTAATACTTATAAGTGGTTGTAGGATGTAACAACTAACTTTTATCAGAGCTATTGTCAAGTATTGAAAATTTAAAAAAGAATGGTTGCTAAATAACTTTTTTAGTATCACAGCCATAATCATGTTATACCTTTTTGAAATGCTTATGAAGAGCCCTTTAATTTGATACCCATAAGGCAGTACTCAAAACAACTTTTTTTCACACCTCTTTATTTTGACATCTCACAGCCTTTGTTTGTTTTTTTAAACGTCACCTATCTAAGAACATTTGGGCGGTCAAGACAAATCTAACGAGGTTTTAATTGTATAAAGCCGCTCAGTGGTTTGTGAGATATGAGGTAATAAAGAATATTACATACATAAATACAAGATACACGCAAAAAACATAACTCTTCCTTACTTCCTTACAGGTAGAAAGTAGCCTATGTCCCCCGGGGATAGTGTAACTTCCCAACGGTGAAAGAATTTTCGAAATCGGTCCAGTAGTTTTAAAGTATATTCGTTACATACAAAAATACAAATCTTTGCTCTTTATTATATTAGTCCTGAGTGATCGATTAACTTTTAGCGAGAAAGGTCGCGTCCCTTGCCTTCTTGCACTAGCGCTCCGGCAAAGCGCTGACGCTGCGCATTCCGTCGCCTCCGACCGTCACGATTATTGCAATGACCTAGTTATCCTCTGCGAATCATATCTATTAGTGAAGAAAATAATAAGTGTAATTAAATTACATTTTATAGAATTATGGGTACGCCAAATAAAGTTATCCTTAAGATCGACTTGGAACGCCAGCTATATAACAGGGTAAGGTAGAACAGAATGTGCGCATACAACTGCAGCAGTTGGTTAAGGACCTCAGTGGTCAAATAGAATCATTGCAATAACAATCTAAACAATTACAGGAACAAGGAACTGTAAATGAACAAAATGAACGATCCTAGTGAGCCACGTCCTAAGACCGTCCAGTATAAGACTGACGCGAGAGAAACAGAGTTACCCCACTCTGTTTCTCTTGCGACAAAACATATGGAAAGTTGAATACGTCACTGTCCCCACCGTCACAAGGAGTCAGCTCCAGCGATAAGCAAGAGGAGAAGTCTAAGGTAAAGAAACCACCCTCTCCACCACCTATTGTAGTCAAAAATATTTGGAATTATCAGCAGTTTTTCGATCTCCTTTCGGCTCAATTGAATAAAGATTTGTTCATCATAATAAAAACACGGATTAGGAAAGTCTTAAGATTGACTTGGAAAATATAGCTGACTTAAAAGTACCACTCAAAACCTCACGACAACTCAAAATAGAAGTCACTAAATTTGCTAACCACATTCAACACTGCGCCTGGGAAAATCCATCTGACTATAAAAAAAGGTCTTCAAGTCACTCCTATCCGTTAGAAATTAGATCTCAGGGTTTGGATTAGGGTTCAGGGACGGAAGTAGCAACAAACAAGGTTTTCACCCGGTAAAACCTTACTTAACAATATCACAAAAAGGTTAAGCAGGGAAATTAAAAATTTCGTAATGAAGCATTTCTTAGTTAATAACCCAATAAAAACACGTCAAAGTATTCGTTGTGGAAAATCGCAAAAATACTAATTTCTTTTTTCCTCTTTACTTGGCAAACTGAACTTTAGTGTTCCTCGTTCAGGTAGCCGCATAAAAAATATAAAAGTCTTTAGTTTACCTCATTGTCGTACAAACTACAGTCAGCACTCGCCGTTATATCGTATGTGTTCTGCCTATAATAATGTTTGTAATTAAATTGATATCTTCGGTGTATCTGCAAACTCACTGAAATGCTATTTGTTCAAAAAATGCGAATTAGGTATCACCTGAACTAAATTCGTGATTATGATGCATACAACCTGTTAAGGATTTATTTATTACAATTAACGTAATAAATATTACCTGCTTTCAACTGGCTGCGAGGGGGTTTCGGGCTAGTGCGCAAAGGCACCTATCGCTTTTCAAGTTCTCTACGTCTTTAAATTCTATATAGCAGTGTTTTTCATTGTAATAAAAAGGAGGTTTTTTTTCCGCAGTAAGTCGATTAATATTAATTTAATTAAAAATACTAGCGGGCAAAATCTGATAGGCCGACTGGCCAAAACATATTGCCCCTTTTTATGATTGTATATAAAAATATCGATGAACGATGCGAATCTGCAGCCGTATCTCAAGTCTATAATATAATATGGTGACAGATCTCACCTGGTTTCCAAAACTTTAAACGAGAATAAGTTTGCTTCTAGGCTTTATTCAAAGGTAAACTGGAAGACAACATTGTTCAGAAATTCGGCTTCAATATTTCTATATTATTATGTTTTTTTTATTCATAGAAAAAGATTTTAGGCCCTTTGGGTAACTTTCAGGATGATTGGGAAGATTTTAGGCATGAACATGGCTATGACAGACGGACAGATAGAACATCCGTCCGAATAAGGGTTCCGTTTTTTCCTTTTGTTGAGAATCGCAGTTTTTCGGCAATAACTCATTGACGGTTATCATGTCCGAAATAATTTTAGTTTAAAGCATTTATTAAACGCTACTTTTGTGATTTTTTCATATTTATTTGGTCACACGGTTCAAAACTTAAGGGGGAGCACACAATTTATGTAACTTTTGGAGCGATTATTTCCAAAAATATTCGCTCAATCAAAAATGTTTTTGAAAGAGTGAGAAAAAGGTTTTTTTTAAAATGACTAGCAATGTGGGATTGGGCCCCGCATTACTAGCAATCTTGTTAACCCGTCCAGCTAAGCTTAAAGGCTTGCACGTTGGTAGTATAATGGGTAGGATTCGAACCCGCGACCTCACGATTGCAAGTCCGATGTCTTTAAAGAAACCGTAAAATGCTTTTGAAAGACCTGTCGAAAGATGCGCCACACATTGCTGATTGTTAAAAAAAATCAGCTTCTGTTACATGTATGGATGTGCCCCCCCTAAAAATATTTATTTTTATTAATTACTTAAAAAACTAAGTACCGGCTACTACAAGACACTTATTCATTACAAGACACCTACTGACCAAATTTCATCAATATTCATTGAGTAGTCTTTGAGTAAAATGTCTGGTGACATACAGATAGATGAACAGACAGACAGACAGACGGACATGACAAACTATAAGGGTTCCTGCCACTTTGGCTACGGAACCCTAAAAAGCCTATAAATATTTAAAAAGAAAGAGATATAAGAAAATTCATTTCCTGTGTTCATGAGTACAAAGAATTTTATGATGATCTCTTACAATAGCCTACTACTACTTTGCAAAGTATAGATGACATGGAAGATGATTGTGATTAAAAAGTTAAAATGCTAATGTTTAAGACTAAAAGGTTTTTCAATAAAACTGAAAAAAAATCTGAGTAAATTAAGTGTTTAAACAACATATGTAAAAACAACACAGGTGATAAAGAACTGATAAACTGATAAAGATAAGCATAACACATTTTGAAAAGGTATATAATTAATATATATATCTATGGCTAGATATATATATATTAACAATAACATATAACAATCACAGACATATATTATACAATATGTATTTTAAAAAAATACTCTAAAAACTAATTAAATTTACTCATTGTTACTTGTGGGGTTTTAACAATCACCAATTCAATTGAACCCACTCCTAACACAAGCCATTGAGCTTAGTTGGAGGGATTAACAAGATTGTTAGTAATGTGGGATCCACAATCCCACATTGCTAGTTATAAATAAAAAAGGTTTTCTATGTCCTCAAGTGTTTCACTTAGTACTCCAAACAAATTCACCACTTGGTCACATAGCTTAATAATGGATGCTGGATTAGATAGAGGATATGGATTGTGGATACCTAAAAATAACTAGTTTTAATACAAATTTTCAATGTCTATTTAACCCCCTTAAATCCTTTCCTACAACAGAACCAAAGAAATCCATAAAAAAATCATGTAACTTGCGCACTTACATGATATTTAGTATTTTTAAGTTTATAAAAAGACAACATGGGTAGAATAAAGCTTAAGAACCTGGGCCCAAGTTTCTTCATAGAGAGGAGCAAGTCGAGGCGACCCGCTCCCATCCAAAATATTTATAGCCACCCTTGAAACAATAATAAGCAAGCTAGATTAGGACTTTAGATATGAGGAAGTTTGAAAGTTATTCTTTGCCACAACAGGATACCGTAAAATATCTAGGTATGCACCTGGATCGTCGTCCATGTAAACACCAAAAGAGAAGAATTTAGGATACAACCCAAAAGCCTCTACTGGATGCTCTGACTAAATAGGAAGTTATCAATAGATAATAAACTATTAATATACAAATGGCAAAGGCATTGCACTTTGGGGGAGTGCAAGTATAATTCAATACTACAAAGAATGCAAAACAGCATATTAAGAACAATAGCACCAGTTCCGTGGCATATTAAGAACACCAAAATACATGCGAACCTCAATATGACCACTGTTTGACAGGAAATCCAGGCCTCCTCTCCTCATGCAAACCTCAAATATAAAAAGCGGTGCGAAAAACATCTGAATATAATTGCAGCAAGCCTCCACTAAACCGCAACTACCAAAAACATCTTCGGAGAAAGGACATATTGTAGTGGACCGTCTGATTGAGTGCTAGTTCTCGATGGAGAATGCACTCATCCTGCCATGGATCTTCATAATATCTGCATAAAGTTGACTACTGATTGCAGATTGGCACAGAAAAAAAAACCTACTAGGCACTTACCTAAGTCAGATTTACAGACAACATAGTGATACTAGCTGAGACAAGCTCACAAATACAGCTCATGATCAACTCTTATAGCTAGCTGCACAGATGTATGTCTTGAAATATATGTCACTAAGACTATGACAATTACAAATAGCAGCCAAGTACCAATATTAGTTACCAACTAACATTTATACAAAATTGATATTTGAATTAAATTATGAACTCTATTCTCCTGCCATGTTTGACAAATCGACAGACTTGGAAATTTACAGGCAAAGCAAAACAAAAACACAAAAGACTGTAATATGCTCAAGATAAAGAGAATAGACAAGATGCAACATACAAAAATAATAACAATATCTTAGGACAACTCACACAATGCTATCTGATCCCAAACTAAGCAGAGCTTGTACTATGGAAATCGGATAACTGATAAACATACTTATATATTTCTAAATACATACATCCACACAATACCCTGACACAGAATAAACCATCATGCTCATCACACAAAGTCTTGGATGGGGATCGGACCCATAGCAATCTCTTACGTAGCAGTCGGATACACTCCCACCACACCACAGAGCCATTACAAAAGCAACAAATTCTTCGAGTTATACATTAAATATCAGCCACCAGCACTGATCGGGAGAGGGCAATTACCAGTCAAAACACACCAGAATATTGTCAACATTCTACAAAATAGTGCGTCTGGAGTAGATGGGGGGGCTGTCTAGGTGGGTTCCTATCCACCCTGCAGTAATCATGCGGTCTCAGTCTGCACCATTAAATGCTTCAGTTGGTTTACAGGTTTACATAAATATTTGTATTAACTTTATGAAACTACATACCCAAAGAACAATAGTGACTGTCATCCTCTGCAATCATGCCCATATACACATCTTGACTGACGCTCAGCTGTGACACAAGCTCTGTCAAACGGCGTGCATTCACATATGCTGTGTCAGATACCAAAAAGAAGAAATCATACTCTTCTAGATAATTGTCTGCTAAATATTTAAGAGCATGAAATGGTTTCAGCATTTCTCTTGTGTCGGTGAAGCCCACAACATTAGCTAGGCCCGGCACAGAGCTCATTGCACTGGCAGTTATAAAGAATTTCAGTGCAGGTTGCAAGCGGGCTGTGGTTTGGTTCAGAGCAGCTATTTGACTCTTGAGAGCTTCCTCTGAACTTAGCACTCCTGTCAGTAATGAGCCTGAAACAAAAAACAAACACTTTACATGGCATTTTTGCAGACGTAGGTATGTTTCTAACACACGTCCTAAGGTCATTGTAGAAACTGTAATAACCTGTCTATTATAACAACAAAGATTACATTCAGCGTTCAAGTATGAGCATACCTCTCATCCCAAGTTCAGTGCTGTAGTACCGCGGGCGCTGCACGCTGCGGCCGGCGGCGTGGCCCGCGGGCCCCAGCGGGCGCTCCTCGCGCTGCGGCTCGTACTCGTCGGGCGCCGGGGCGGCCACCAGCGCGCTGGGACACGCCGCTGCGGGCTCCTCGTCCAGCGGGATCACGGCCAGGGACACCCATAGCCCAAGCGCGAGCCCCACCAGGAAGTATGAATTGTGCTTCACTTGCGAAACCACGTAGCGAGACAACATTTCGCTCGCAAGACGACAATCACTACCGGAACCGCACTAAACTGTCGCGTTAATACACTTTACGTTATGTTCGATCAACATAGATGCTAATCATCCATTAGCTTTATCTTGAGGCCAAAATCTACATCACTTTCATTGTTCAAGATTTTAATCGCTTCGTTATCCGGAGACGGAGATGTTGTCATCAAAGTATAAACCACAGAGTACATTGGTCTAAACTATTGTTACGTTCCAGCTTGGACTCTGCTTATATTTTTAATATAAACATTTCGCAAAAACAAAATAATGTTTAACTATTTCATTTGATTTTGTTTTCATCAGTGTTTTAGTACCTATCCTTTTAAATCCTAAAATATTTTTTTGCAGTGTAAATTCATGGTTTTCGGTCACTGTATAAAAAAAAAACTTGTTGAAGTGAAGTGAGACATTTGTTTGAACTCGTAGTTATATATTTAGTCTGTGCATTTGAAGCTTTACTTGACCAATAAATGACCTCTCATGACCAAACTCTGGAACGTAATCTGTCATCGCATTATTATTGAATGAGCGACATCTATTAGCAAAATGACAAAATAATATTGTTTTGGGTCATCGGCATTATTAGGGTCAAAGTCATTGACCAAATGACAATTGCTAATTTGGTGAAACACCGGACAAACAAACTTACGTTACCACTTTATAGCCATTGATCTTAATAAATATGTTAATATGTTATTAAAAAAAACGTTTGACTAATCAACCTGTTGGATTACCTACTTACAGCCGATAAGTTTTAAGGAATAGTAATATTGGTAATAATAGATAGTTAGGTAATACTTAGGTACTTACGTAAAATTGTCTAAATTAAAAAAATGTTTATATAAGAATTTATTATAAAAAATAAAAAACCCAGCTGTTAAAAACAAATAAGTAACTATAATTGAGACGAATCCAAGGACAATACAGATGATGAAATCCGTCCAGCCGTTTGGGCTGTAGAGCGTGTCAAAGAAATGTATGTAGGTAGGTATGATACTTGGAGTCACTATTTTTACAGCTCCGAGTTTAACGTGTAAAAACACATAAACTCTACGAGTGCAAAATATACTTGAAATACGTGTTAACTGGATAAGAACGAGACTTGATGATTCAAAGAAGAAAACTTGAAAGAAAATAAACTTGGAACTGATAACGAGACTTTGTGATTCAAAGAAAAAAACTTAAAAGAACACAAATATGATTCTGAAAGAATATAAACTTGAAACTGGCGAATGCACAGAATGTGCGAGTCATATTACATACCGAGTAATATTGGCGGGAAGGGAAAAGAAAAGGTATGATACTCCAAAAATGATCCCCTTCTTCTTGTAATAATAATGATGCTATTGTAACTTAGATACCACCAACCAACTCACTAAAAACTGAGAACAAAAACAAATCAATAAATTAGGTGCCAGAAAATGTAGTTATTCTGTTTTAGGCCCCAACTTCAAAATGTTAAATGAGTTTTTGTTGTTGCATCTTTAATTATTGTTTCTTGATTTTTAGTGACCTAGTATTGTTTATGAAGTCGGTTTAATATTTTTTTGAAAAAAAATAAAATATTTCCCTACATCCTAAGCTGAATAGAAACAAATATTAATAAATTACCAAAATACAGTGAATAACCACTGTTTACATCATATTTACCTACACACATAACACAATTATATACTCAAATGATTTTCATTTTAAACGTTTCGTAACCTTATTGTTTATAAAAGTCGCATCTGTTCACCTGGGTGTGGGATAACTACCCAGGTGAACAAAGGACAAAACATGTCCAACCAATTCACCCGGATGATATCCCCTGGGTGCAATGATTTCAAGGTGAAATGAGGACATTAGTTATGTTCACTTTGTTCACCCAGGTGAACAAGAAACCCCTAGAAGTGCACTTGTACGTATGAGACAGGCGTCTTGCACCGTCATCG
This sequence comes from Herminia tarsipennalis, assembly GCA_945859575.2. Lineage (NCBI taxonomy): Eukaryota > Metazoa > Arthropoda > Insecta > Lepidoptera > Erebidae > Herminia > Herminia tarsipennalis. The sequence goes on along the minus strand of OX243849.2, from coordinate 23,605,797 downwards.
TCTCGTACGTCGCGCACGTACAGTATGCGCGACGCACGCTTCCTATTTATTGCAACTATACTAAACTACCCGCGAGCAATTTAGAGGAAAAGTGTCTTTGTGAGCTTCTGTATCTACCAAAAATAGGTTGATAACAAAGGCGTGTTCCGGAGCGTGCCACTTGTGGAGCAGTCCGCGACGACCGCTGCTGCAGAGAATATCAATAGTGTACAACAAAGGCATCCAAGCTAATGTTTACCATACCAAATGATTTCGAATAAGATGTTTCAAAGATGATAGAGTACAAAAACTTTTAACAAAAGTAATTTCATCAATATTTAAGAACTTTTAAAAATAAGGAATGCGTATATTTCCGACGGTAATTATTTTTTTCGCGGTAATTAGAGTGATAAGTATTTATTTAATATAATGGGTATTATAAGTCGTGGCAGGCGTAGTCAACTGTTGTTACAAAGTATGCGCTCGGCGCTGTTTTGTTGAAATGCCTACATAAACACATTTTATGAACAGATTCTCAGAACTCTTTACAAACAATCTCTATAGAAACTATATTTTGTGGAGAGAAGCCTAGTGGTATGTTTTTTTTTATACTACAACTGTGGCAAATCCACTTGATGTTAAGCGGTTATTGCAGCTTATGGGCGCGTGCAACATCGGGGTGCCACGGATGCGTTGCCGACCCTTTAGAAATTTATTTACTCCCCTCTTGAAGAACCCCATACAATAGTCCACAGGGAAAACCTCGGCAGGGAGCTCATTCCACAACCGGAGGGTTGTCGTGAAGAAGTGTCTCAAACCGTAAAGTGCGAGACCATTTAGGCTACAAAAGGTTGAAATGAACTACCTGCCGATGGCGAGCGATGGTAGAAGGAGGCAGCAGGCATCATCTCGAATAATACCTCGGAACACATCTCATTAGACAAGCGGTAGAACACACATAGGGAGGCAAAAGTTTCTTAAACTGAGTGTGAGATGAGAACCCGCTTGTGAAATGGGATCGTCAACGAATTGAATAGTCAGTGAAGTCACGGGCCAAGCTGGTATGTACACAGGTGCTCCTGCCCATAGATGCGAGCAGTGCTCCTTAGGAACTTGCAATTTATACAGCAAAAGTCGCTGCGCCGGGTTAAAGTACCGCTTCGGTTTATTGAGCACACCCAGCTTTTGGGTCAACTTGACTTTTTCTTCTTGACTCCGAAACTGGACGACACTGGAGATGTTGACACCAAGTATTCCGATACTCTTCGTTAGTTCAAACTAACGAAGGCATCCAAACAATGTGCATTTACCACTACAAAAAATCAATTTTTTGTAGTGGTAAATGCACATTGTTTTGTCTTGGTTGGATTAAATGGACTAGATTGTCGTGAGCTCTCCATCTCTGACACTAGTGTTTCGCGGCTTTCCACCATAGCCTAAACGGCGTTCCCGATACTATCTTGAGCATAACAATGAATACCGGCGTACAACATAATATCATTAATATGCTGCACTAACAGTGTCGGGTAGTTATTTGGTATATATATATATATATATATACATGCCTAATGTCGTGGTAGAATTTACACCACAATTAAAAACTATATTTAAACTAGAAACTAAGACTAAATGAAACTAAAATATAACCAAAAATTGGGACCCCTGGGCATGATTCCACAAATACTGGCGGCATTTCCTTGCTGTATAGCAATGCTGATGCGTTGTACGAGGAAGCTGCCAGCTCTACGGTCACAAGTGGAGTAGACCAATTTTTTGGAAAGTTCTTTAAATAAATGTTGTGCACTGGGACCCTATAGGCCAAGGGTCGCGATGCCGAATGGTATAAATATATATTGGTTGCCGCGACCCCTGTATTTATGGGTTTTGAGATTTTCGGCCGCCTTAGCCGCCGCTCCAGCTTGAACGCTGATTCCGTGGAGGTGGGAAGGAGCTAGTGTGTCTCCACACGTGGCGCCTACACAAGCACCTTTCCCAAACTCCAAGGAATCAGCGTCATCCCGCCAGGTCTCTTGCCATCCGATCCGAGCTAAACCGGCAGGTTCCAGAAGAGCTGGTACGGTTAATCGAAGCAAGAGCCCGACGGATTATGTCATTCATGGCGGCGTGTCTAGAAAAGCGACCGGCACTCTTTTGGCAAGATAGCCCGTGGTATCCCAATTGGTCGACTTCACTGCCACAGGGCAGCGGTGCGGAGTACATATGCGCAGCCTTAAGCGCAGACTGCTACCAAGCTCCAGAAATGTTGGCGACGGGTAAGTATGAAGTCATTCACCGGAATCTCTGGAGCTGGAAGCCATCCGTCTAGCACGCTCAAGACCATAGCTGTCCGATAGCTATGGTCTTGAGCGTGCTAGACGGATGGCTTCCAGCTCCAGAGATTCCGGTGAATTTGGACGGGCTATTTGGACGGGCTGGGAAATCTTTACCTGGGCATGCTGTTGACCAAGCTTTTTTAGCTTCCTCCAAATCCGCAGTCTTATGATTTGAGTGAAGAATTTTTACCAATAAGTTCGATCAATCGTTCAATTAAAAAAGCTGCTAAGGACACTAGAAATTTTGCGGATCCCTAAACCCACCATGGTGAATGGGGAGGGATGCTTGGGTCCAGGACTTACCGCTGAGTTGTATGTCTAAACTTGACCTCATGAGGTCATCTAATGATGTCAGCAAATTTTGCAAATTCCTTAGATTTGACTGACACTCACTTTATATATACCTACTACGCAACCATTACAAGATTTACATCATCGAGAGTTCTGAAAAGTTTCAACTGAATTAATATGAACTAAAAATAGTAAGACCCACAATTCCACATTGCTGTATATCTCAAAAAAAAAAACCAAATAGAAAGAAACTACTAATTTAAATAATGATATTGATGTGCTAATAATAAAGAATACGAGATTAATATAACACGCCGCGCTATTACTAGGTAGGTACATAATACGAGACTAATTTATATAATTTATATTTCAGTTTTAGTTACTGATTTGCCTCATTATTGTAGTTAATCGTGTAACGTACTAGGCATCTACGAGCTCAACTGTAACTGATAACATTTTAAATTATTATACTAATGTTATTTTTTTAAAGATATATAATATTGATTAAAATAATTTTATAAGAATTCAACAGTGACACACCGAAATATTATCATGCGTTGTTACATCTCGAGTCCTGACTTAACCGGGCGTGAATCGGTAGCTCTACCCTGAGGGCGATACTATTACTCGTCCCCCGATGTCCTCGCGGGAGTGGTCGTGGTCGTGCGGCGCCAAGAGTCGCGAGGTACAGCCTCATAGCTGAGGTACAACTCGCTCGTCGGACTCGGCGGTCGCTTCTCGCCTCGCGCATTTCTGCGCCGGACCATTGCGCGTTGTCAACGAACGTTGCGGCTTCGATTGACTCGTTAAATTTTAATCACTATTTGAGTGCTCATTTCTTAGTTTAACGATTGACGCCGGCGAAGAGTGCGTGGTAGTGATTTGAATGTTGTTCATAATCATATTTCGTAGCACGTGTCACATATTATACAACAAACTGTAATTGTCTGTAAACAAGTGCGTACGAGATGAGTGTGAAGCCGTCGCCAGAAGAGGCGGCGGAGGCGGCGAGGAGCCGCGTGCGAGCTTGCCTGCGACAGATACTAATGGTTGTACTGAGTAAGTTATATTACATTATTGCGGCCTAATCTCCACGGCTCCCCTATACTAGTGCTGGTTGGTGTACTTGTTTAATTAAACAAATCTTGCACAATTAATTCTTTAAAACGATGGTGACCTACACCTAAAGTCCTTGTCACACTTGAATGTGTGTATTGGTACTAAGCTGAGTTAGGTAATTAGTTTGAACTTAAAGACCTTCAGTCGTCTTCTAGTTATATTATTGTTAACTAGAAGACGACTAAGGTTATATGTAGTTACCAGAGCTAAGGCAAGTACTTCATACGTCACTCGATGTTTAAGATTATACCGAACTCTAGCCTGTACCTACCTACCTATTCATACCAACATTATACGTTAAAAAAATGTTTTGTGTGTGTTAGTTATCTCGCGGTTGATCAAAGGGCAGGAGCTACTCATTCCAGTATTGTGCCGAGTCGTAGTTCTACTGGTAGAGTGGGTAGAGTACTACACAACATATAAATAGCATACTTATATACACGTGCGATGGTTCCGGTACTGTAGAAGTACCTCGCTGGAATAGCCCCAGTTTCGTACAAATAACCAAGTTAACTAGTATAATACGAGCCCATAAGTTACTCTCGAAATATACCTACTCGTACCTAGGAAAACTAGTTTTTACGGTTCCGTAGCCAAAATGACAAAAACGGAACCCTTATAATTTCGTCTTGTCCGTCCGTATGTCATAGGCATTTTACCCCAAAAAATTAATTTCATTCCTTTACAATGTATAGTACATTGTAAATGAATGAAATTAAAAATATAGGTGTCTTGTATGAGCCGCTACTTAGTTCGATAGTTATATAAGAAAAATAAATATCTAATATATAAAATTCTCGTGTCACAGTTTTCGTTGCCATACTCCTCCGAAACGGCTTGACCGATTCTGATGAAATTTTGTTTGCATATTCAGTAGGTCTGAGAATCGGCCAACATCTATTTTTCATACCCCTAAAAGTTTGTTTGTTTGAACGCGATAATCTCAGGAACTACTGGGCCGCATTGAAAAAATATTTTATTGTTGGATAGCCCATTTATCGAGGTTATAACATCACGCTACGACCAGTAGGAGAGAAGCAGCAATGAAAAATGTTGTAAAAAAAAGGGAAAATTTACGCAGACGAAGTTGCGCGGGTCAGCTAGTTTAATTATAAAATAAAAGACGTTATTCTTATGATTGTAATTGATGACAGTTAATGATGTTAAATGCTAGGTGGTAGGTATAAGAAACGTTTTTATACGCGTTCTATTCTTGATAACCTGAGCTCCAAACAGTACTACAATATTCCGAAATCCCTCGAACAACAGAGTTATATGTAGATTAAAATTGTGAGACTTGGTACCTAATCGGTAGTGATCGACTAAGTCAAAAGCTTTTTTAAACGTAGTATACACAGCATGCACCTCACAACCATTGTACATAGTGTCTACAATACTACTACCTGTTGGTCTAGTGGTTCGTGACCCTCACTGCTAAGCCAAAGGTCGCGGATTCGATCCCCACCCAGGATAGAACTTTGCGTGATGAGCACGATGGTTTATTCTGTGTCTGGGTGTAATTTATCTATAATATGTATATGTTTAAAAATATTTAGGTATGTTTAGCAGTTGTCTGGTTACCATAGTACAAGCTCTGCTTAGTTTGGGATCAGGTGACGCTGTGTGAATTGTCCCAAGATATTATTATTATTATTAATGTCACAAATATAACCGACTAGGTTGGTACAAGTAGATTTGCGAGGTAAAAACCTATGCTGATTTTAATCAATTATTTCCCGAAAATGAGCTAAAAGGTTTTTATTAACTATGGCTTCCAATATTTTCGCAAATCCAGATAGAATCGAAATAGGACGATATTGGGCAATATCGTCCAATCTTCCCCCCTGTGTATGGGGGTTAAATGTGCTGATTTCCATTGTGTGGGGAAAGTACCACTCTGTAGACATATTCGTTCCTCACTAACTTCACAGCAGCAGTATGGTGCGCCGTTAAATGTGTTATTGAGATAAGATTGGCAATGTGTGGATGGACTCATATTGATAGAGTTGTAAATGCTTTGAAAATGTTTCGAGAACAGTTCACAAATTTGTTGTCCTCCTTTAGTTGTTGCATGATTTAAAGTCATTAGTTTGAGTAAAAAACTAGTGTCTTACGTACTAAAAATCTTCCAGATATATGTATTTCGGGCGACGTTTAAGATCTTCTACTGCTTGCGTTTTGCAATTAGATAACATATAATATACCCTATCCGCTGCTGAAATTTGACCACACCTTTCTTTTATACCCTGTATAGGTAACTTGTTTGAATCTACGTCTACAAAATAACACCACTGAAATGTTTTAAATTGAAAAAATAACACTTTTCAGACACAAAAACACTTTTTCACTTCGCAAGTTCATACCTAACTTCCTAACGCCATGACGTCGCAGCGTCGAAGGACAGTATGCGTAGTGAGCGTATGACATTTATGAAGTGCTGCAACGTTGCAATAATGTATATAGTGACCCTAAGGTTCTATGAGCAGTGACTATTGTCTCCCCCCTGGCAAACTCTCCCGGACTCCCCCTACTTGTTTCTGTAACTGAATGTAATGGAAAAATATTTTTTTTTACTTTGTACATACAACATAGATATATCACATAGTAATAGATGTATTTTTAAATAATAATTACATCCAACAGCTACATGCGCAATGCTCAGTAAGCTTTGATTATCGTAAGAATTTATAAAAAAATGTTGTTGTCGAGTTTTTGGGTTTATCCAAGTTGAACGTGACGTCACACAGCACAACACTGCACTGGTGACGGTTGATATTAGTTAAGATGAAAACCGCACTTAGCATCCTGAGGGCCTACGTAACTTTGTAACAATGTGCAGTTCTCATCCGATCAAAAAGAAGAAGGTTTTTTTAAATGTTTGTTACCCAATTACTCAAAGACGGCTGGACCGACATTTTAGAACAAATACTTATGTTAATTATGATTAAAATGGTTTATTAGTCAAAATACCAAACGTTTTGAAGCGGCGCGCGGCGCTAGCCTAGACTCGTAATCGTGAAGTCGCGGGTTCAAATCCTACCCATTAAGCTACCGACGTGAACCCATTTCTTTTTTGTACACCCCAGTACTCCGGGCAGACGCTAGGGGTAGTGTGGGACGTGCCCCCACTAAAAATCGGCCGTGTACATCTCACCACTTTCACGAATGGGCCGCCGCTTTGAGGTAGTCTGCTACTACATGGTATCGGAGTGCCTCTCTGATGTAGCTGAATGGTGGAGAACGTTGACGATATCGAGAAATATCACCAACATCACCTCCACCGGCGACGGCCTACCCTGATGTGGCCCTCAGGCGGAGAAATAGGCCTGTAGGTCGCAAATGAATCGAGAGGCGGCTTCGGAAGGAGCACCAGCGGCCCTGCCTTCCAGCAGTCAGAGAACCGTTCTCGTGAACCCACTATTAACACAAGCCATTGAACTTAACTGGTCCCTCCAGCTAAGTTCAATAGCATTAACCGGATTGCTAGAAATATGGGACTAACAACTCCACATTGGGTATCTTTTAATTATATTTTTTTTTTTAAACCGTTCATTTGCTTTCTTTGATTATCATTATGATAAATATATATTTTTATCTCATAAATGTTAAGCAATTGTGCAGTTCTGACTTTGAAGAAAATAATAATATCGTGTGTCCTCAGTTTCAAGGTTACGCTGTAGAATTTTGATGAACTGTCAAATGTGATCTATAAGGCCAATTGGCCTTACTATAATCTTCAATTTTACCTGCTTGACATGACCCTGATGTTCAATGAAGTTTGAGACCCATCATGAGCCCTGAAAGGCATTTCCTGTTGTGCTAAATGACAAATAATATCGACCAATCTTTGAAAAATATTGCGATTATTATCTACACGCGAATTGTGTTACGAAATTTCCTCAGATAACTGACGCGATAAAGATGTCTAAATACGATGATATCTAACATTATGAAAATAATTTATAGCACTTAAGTGTTTATGTGAATTAAAGTGCACCTTAATTGCGCCGCTAAGTTATTTAAATCATTGTATTCCCTTGTATTCCAAACGTTATTATCGTTCGATAAGACACCAACAGAACAACTTATTAGTATAACAGCCAACAATCCATTGAGTTTTGTACACTGATTTATTAAATACTCGTTAATGCGACTAGAAATCAGAGAAATAAATAAATTTGGCGTAAGTCTGGGTGAAGATACTCGTATTAAATCCTTTTTTCTGTGTAAAGTTCAAAGATTTTACCTTACGCACATCGATGAAAACACTGACACACTTTAGGATGAATTTCCCGGGACCAAGATTTGCGTGGCATCGATGAAATCGGTACTAAAAACATAGTTATAATATCCTAACATTTTTTTCTGATTAGGTGAAATAGTGATTTATCTATGTGTAGCACTTGTAGATTATAAATCCTCACCACCGTTTGTCCATACGTCACCTAATGTGTCGTGATACCTCATTGATAAAAAACTATTGGTTAGATGTATTAAAACCTAGTTTTATTTGATACGTGAACAGTTAAAGTGACCTCTGTGGCGCGATGGGAGTGTATCCGACTGCTACGCAAGAGGTCGTGGGTTCGATTCCCGCCCAGGATAAAACTTTGAGTGATGAGCAGGATGGTTTATTCTGTGTCTGGGTGTTATTTACCTATATTAAGTATGTATTTAGAAATATTTAAGTATGTTTATCAGTTATCTGGTTTCCATAGTACAAGCTCTGTTTAGTTTGGGATCAGATAGCGTTGTGCGAGTTGTCCCAAGATTATTATTATTATTATATATGTCGTTTCCATATCACGGGACTATGGAGTCCCGGTCATTTGGGAGGCGTGCGTGGGGCCGAAGCCAACACGTAGAGGCCCGTTAGACACTTTAATCTAAGGCTATGTGACACAAACCGGCGAATGTCGTTGTATACACTATATAAATGTACACAACGACATTCCCCGGTTAGTGTAAAAACTATTGTCAAAAAGTGGTAGCTAAGAAACTGGGTTATGGAGGTGATGTGTTAGTGGAATGGTTAACTGGTACTATTAAAGGACTATGGCGCCTGCCCTGCAAACACATGGTAAAAACACATGGACAAATGGGCAGGCGGTGACTCGCCACTCACTAGATGGGCCCCCTTCTGGCCGCCACAGGCATACAGCCAAACAGGCGACAGGGAGCAACATGGGTGTGAGCAGCTTGGGGTGTCGAGCGGTGCGGCGCCGGTTTTACCATCACGAAGAAGGTCCGTGAGCGGGTTTCCCCGTAGTTATGCCCTTGAAAATGATACTTCCACCCCCGAGCATACAAGCTCTGGCGACCTCCCTCTGGCCGGCCAACTAAGACAAGACAGAGTTGAGAGTCCTGCGGGCGCTCTTGGTGTTCCACTCCCGCCGGCCAGTAAAGGCAAGCGGGAGACGAGGCCCTGACCGACTCTCTGAGGCATCGGGACCGCAGTGTCGCCACGCACTTTCAGCTCGCCACAAAGCTGCCCTGCGGTTTGTGTACTCTTATTTCACCCTCATGAGACATTTTTTATTGATGTCATAAGGATTTCAAGAGCTGCTACTATGCCCTCAGAGTGTTGCGTTAATCTCATATAGGGAGACAACGACTAGCCCCGAGGAGTTTATTATTATTATTGTTACGGAATACATTTATTCAAATATTTAAATAATACAACGAATGGTTATTAAAAAATCATTTGTCCCAGAATTACCTTTCATTCCCAATACAATATTGTTTTATCTAACGACGAATCTAGGATGCAAGTCGTTAGATAAAACAATATTCTTAAATATGTTTAGGACACGGGAATGAAAGGTAATTCTGGGACAAATGATTTTTTGATAACCATTCGCTGGGCGCTAAACGTTGCTTAATAGTACCGCTTAAGTACAGAGTACATTTTTATATATAGAAAGCCTAAGTGCTCGACGTGGAAGGACATACACACGTGCCTGCGTTTTTCCGCCGTAAATGTAAATATTCCATTTTTATGTTACTGGACATTTTTTCTTTCAACTTTCTATTTGAATAAGTTTGTCCTCTTGATTAAGCATTCGATAGAACACCTGTTTATTTGTGAAGTCTTTATTATTTCGAATAATTAATAGATTTTCATCGCCGTGCTTTCATTGCCGTTGTTTCCGTGGCCAAAATTTGATACGGCAATGAAAAAAAAATCATTGCCATGCCTTGTAAAACAGTTTAGTTTTATTGCCGTGGCCAGGTGTTTCATTTCCGTGACTTATGTTTTCATCGCTATAGTATAATTAGGCAAAGAAAACATTTTTACCTGTTATACAGGTAGTACCTAATAATGACAGTACAGGATTCGTCAAGTTAACTTAAGGATAGACTTGATAAGTTTTATATTGTACAGTCAACTACAAAAATGTTTTAATAATGGATTGTTTATTTTTTGGATACCAAGATGCCTAAACCAAAATTATTTAAAGAGAACAGAAAGGAGAGGAAAAGATTGACCGAAAAAAACTGACGTCGAAAATAAGAAGTGACCTTGTATTACGAGAGGAGTATTTATCTAAATGTAAATAATGTCTAAATGTGACTTTGTAGAATATGCTGAAACGAAACACTTCACTAGAAGTGGCCGATGCGAGAAAAATATATTAAAAGGATAGTAAAAATTGAGAATCAAGAATAGTAATAATGAGTAGCAAAAAATAAATGAGTGTCCTAAAGGAATAAAAAATGGCTGTTCATAAGAGGTCTTGATCAAACATCGACAGACATCGCGTTTGTGTAGTTTGTAAGTTAGTGTATTAAGTTGTGTGTTGCTATGTAATCTCCTTTTTTATTTTTTTACACTATCGTATTAGGTTATGAAACCTGTAAAGATGATGAGATGTATAATGTTAAATAAATAAAAAAATATAATAAATACATATAAAAACATATTTTTAATAAATTATAACCATACACCGATTAAACAATCGTGCTCATCACACACATTTTTATTCTAGGTGGGGAACTGTATTGTAGTACAGAGACGATTCTCATTGGTAGGTAGATTTTATAACCCAGGTACAAATACATACAGATTAATTAAATAACCTAACTAGGAATACAGCACCTCACTAAACATGTTAATGTAGTATAATAAACAAATAGTTTAGCGAGTTTCTATTCAATTTTAAAAATGGAATGAATTAAAATGCTCTTAAAAGGTCTGCTAATTTATTTGTTTACTTGAATAAAAGGGTTAAAACATGATTGATTGTAATTAAATTGTACTACAATGTTTATTATGATAAATAAAGAGTTTTTTTATTATTTATTTATCATAATAAACATTGTAGTACAATTTAATTACAATCCTAAACTAAACTAAACTATTTGTTTATTATTGGTACTACATTAACATGTTTGGTGAGGTGCTGTATTCCTAGCTAGGTTATTTAATTAATCTGTATGTATTTGTACCTGGGTTATAAAATCTACCTACCAATGAGAATCGTCTCTGTACTACAATACAGTTCCCCACCTAAAATAAAAATGTGTGTGATGAGCACGATTGTTTAATCGGTGTATGGTTATAATTTATTAAAAATATGTTTTTATATTTATTTATTATATTTTTTTATTTATTTAATATTATACATCTCATCATCTTTACAGGTTTCATAACCTAATACGATAGTGTAAAAAAATAAAAAAGGAGATTACATAGCAACACACAACTTAATACACTAACTTACAAACTACACAAACGCGATGTTTGTGAATTCGTTCAATGCACACGAGAAGATATCTATTGGATCAGGAACCGTGTTGAGCGTGCGCGCAGCCCTGCACTACAGTGCAACAGGTTGGTGCGCGCTCGCGGCACATCCGCCAGCGGAGGCCGGCGCCGCTGCCGCACGTACCGATCCGGGACACTAAGCTGCATCATTTGTAGGACACTTGGGTTGTGTATCATCACGAAATTTTTAGTAAATTAGTAGCAAAACCTTTTGACTTCTGATGTGCTTATGTATTTTGAAATATATTATTATGTTTATCAGTTATCTTGTTGCTATAGTACAGGCACTGCCTAGTTTGGGATCAGATGGCGTTGTGTGCGTTGTGCCAAGATGTATAGATTTATACATTAATACAGCCAAAACAATGAAGAAATAAATTGTACTGTGAAATCTATGAAAACGCAAATTAATAATTTTGTTGAACATAGTTTTTATTTTGAAAAGACGACTCCCGCAGTAGGCTACAAGCCCTGTGTCGCGGGGGACTTTACAAACATACAAATCACGTACACAAAGTACACCCAGACTCGGAACAACAATTTGTGATTCACACAAAGTTGTATTATGTGTGGGAATCGAACCCACGATCTCTTGCGTAGGCGTAGCAGTTGGACACATTCCACTGCATCACTGAGGTTTAGTTGATAATTAACAGTGTCGAATAATATTAATAATATTTAATGTTTTAAAAATCAGTGAACATTTTACAAATCATAACAATTACGCAGATTTTTTTAATAGGAATATAGATATCAGATATGTTGAACGTTGACAGCCGTACTAGTATAAGTTTATACTAGTCAACATTCAACATATCATAAAGCGTAGGCGCTGACAATGAAAGCTGTCAGCGTCTTCCATTCATGGTACAAATTGGTGTTTTATGATACAGAATTATACTGGTTGATACTAATGTAATTTTGATATTTGTGAAGATTACTGGTGATATGAAGAACAATAACAATAGATAAAAATCAAAAATAAAATTGAAATAAAAATCCAATTGAAATATTTAAAGTTAAGTTTTACAGTACAAAGTGGCGTGCAATTGGTGAGGCCTATGTCCAGCAGTGGACTGTGATAGGCTGATGATGATGATGATATTTAAAGTTAAAATTACAAAATAGCAGTCGAACAATATTATCTAACATGCTTGTGCACACCATGTGTGAGTAAGATGTGTGTGTGTCTATATCTATAAATTTATGACATTAATTTTTCTGAATTAGCGTATGATAGCTGTAGTAAGTAACCAATTTTTAATTTGTATGGTGTTTTTTTGTAAAGGGTTTTCGTTTTTTTAACGGGTGCTTATTAAGTGACCAGAGCGGTTCTATGCGTTTCAGTAAGACACGCGTTTGTATTGGTATGCCGGCAAATCGGGCTTTGGACGACATTGGGGATTCCTGTTTGTCTTCTTAAAACTACTTTTAATATAAACATCTCTCTCACTGTCGGGACAGAGCACTCCTGATATAGAGCCACTGTGCTATACCACGCGGGGTTTCTTGTTCATTACTTTTAGAACCGCCCTTTGTGCACGCTCTAACCGTGTCATGCTCGTGGTGCCGGCACCTCCCCAGGCCATATTTTTAATAAATTATAACCATACACCGATTAAACTATCGTGCTCATCACACACATTTTTATTCTAGGTGGGGAACTGTATTGTAGTACAGAGACGATTCTCATTGGTAGGTAGATTTTATAACCCAGGTACAAATACATACAGATTAATTAAATAACCTAACTAGGAATACAGCACCTCACCAAATATGTTAATGTAGTATAATTAACAAATAGTTTAGCGAGTTTCTATTCAATTTTGAAAATGGAATGAATTAAAATGCTCTTAAAAGGTCTGCTAATTTATTTGTTTACTTGAATAAAAGGGTTAAAACATGATTGATTGTAATTAAATTGTGCTACAATGTTTATTATGATAAATAAAGAGTTTTTTTATTATTTATTATGAATAAGGGGGACCAAGACCCAACAGGCTAAGCGATTTAGGTCACGCACAATGTCGGGTTCCGTTATCCCCCCCCTATCCGAACAATGCGGCTTAAGAAATGGGTTTTCTGTTGTTTTTGTTTTATACTTACAAGGTTTTCCTACTTAATAATAATTTTCAACGGAATTTGCACAAAAATTTACTTACTTCTCATTTGATCAGCTGTTATTCGTACACTTGTAGTCTACTTAGCTGTGTTAGTTTTTTTTTTAATGTCACGATTTTTTGAACATACGCAACATCAACCATATAGCTGGCAGGCGGGAGGGGGGGGACATTTGACTCAAACAAAAATTTGCACTTTGAAGCTTATTATTTCAAAAACGGATCCCTAACAGAACGGTCAATTTGAATGGTTTTTACCCGACTATGGCGAAGCCACAAAGGAAGGGTAATGTTTTTAGCAGTCTATATATGTTTGTATGATCCACTATAGCGCCTAATCTACTTATGCGATTTCGATGAACGAGGTATCAATTGATTCGTTATAACCTCGCGGGTGGCATAGGCTACATTTTCTTCCATTATGATGGTCACAAAAAGTGTGGTAGGCATGTAAGTAGGGTTTTATTTTTCAAAGTATTTACGTGTGCTGTGTTTGGTTTCAAATGAAAGGGCTTAATCAGCACATTCATTTGATACCAAACACATTGCTAGCATAGTTTATGTTAACTAAATAATTGTGTAATATCTCCGTATATTTTCGCCAAATACAATGACAAAGTAGAGTCGTCAAAATAATTACGACGTTTATGTTTGATGGATTAAATCGATATAACATTTTATAAATAAGTCATCGGAAATTCAGGATAGTTTTTAATGATAAAAGCTGGGTAATTAATATGGCCTAATAAAAAAAAAATTGTTTGAATCGCTCGAAATAAAAAGAATGAATGCTGTCCAAGACATTACACCAGACTGGTACTACAACTTTACAACGTTATAGAGTTACTATAGCAACCTGCTTTGGTCTCAGGTTTGTCTATATAAATAACTAGGTAATAGATAAGATGTTGAATTCTTTTTGGTAGGTACAGCATGACTTGAAACTAACCTGACCTTTAAAAATTTACTAAAGTTAAATAAATGCATAGTTGCACGATCTTTGTGTCCATTAAACAAAGATTTTTGCCTTCGGAAGTAACGATTGCCAAATCCCCATCTCGTGCTAGAATGGTTTATCACCTTGGTATTAATCTTGGTTTATACAGGAATTAGTTTTTACTATTTACAAAATGTTGTTCCTAATCTAAAACATTTATAAAAAATAAAACTAAAGACGATAACAATTTTTTTATAACCTTGAATCGTTTTCTTGTAAGCGTCGATTTCTTTTGGTTTATTATCTATTTAGGTGCATTCTTAGGAGCACAAATATTATATTTTTCTAATTTATGGTGGCTTCGCCTGCGTGAATGTCGGTTATCGCGATAAAAACTATTCTGTGTCCTTTCCCGGGACTTAAACAATCTCCAAACTAAATTTTATCTAAATCAGTTCAGCAGTTTTAGTGTGAAAACGTAACAGACAGACAGAGAGAGTTACTTTCCTATTTAAACATCAATAAAGTCTAGGGATATTTAATATTTTGTTGATTATAAAAAAAATATTAGTATTTTGTTAAGATAACTAGGTTTGGTAAGAATCCGTATTTTATAATCTATAATTAAAAATAAAATTAAAGGTATTTACTTATTTATTCAATAAATTGTATAAAATCTAAAAAAATTATAAGATTGACTTAATCAAATCACAATAATTTTAAAAATCATTTTCTTTATAAATTGGTAATCCGTGTTTCCTAACGTTAATAACTCACGCACAGTTGAGAGCGGTGGGCAGGTTAGAAGCCGGTGGCGTCCAACGCGTGGTTGCTGCCGCCCTGAGCACCAGCCAAACATGATTTCCAGGTTGTGGTCACGTTACCGTGTAACTGGGAGTGTAGCAGAGCGGCACAATGGGAGGAGTCGTGTTACCACCTCTCGGTAAGACCGATATCTACAAAAAACATTTATTATGGACCAACGAACAATTGTCGATGATACTATTCACTGACGAATTTCGCTTGGATTCAACCCGAATTTGAGAAGAAGACGCGTTTGGAGACTTCCAGGCAGAGAAAGCCGTCTGCAGCACACACAAGAGGTCCATTCGTACCAAGGTGGCACCATCATGGTATGAGAAGGCAGTCGTATGGGAGCGCGAACGGACCTCATTTGGATAAGAGGCAGCATGATGACCCAAAAATACGATGACGAGATCATAGGATCTGTTAGCGTCCCAAACAGAGTCCAAATATGACATATATTTAAGTTCATGCATGACAATGCACCTTCTCACGGTTTCGGCTGTCTTTCGGTAACACAACATCGGGGCTCTGGAGTGGCCTGCACGGTCACCCAACTTAAACTTGAGACATGTAACAGCGACGAGCTATGCGCAATTTTTCGTTAAATTTCACTACTAAAATCATCTTTTTCAGCATTTACAAAACACATGTGACTGCGTACTCCAGCAAGATTTGACAACTTAATTTTAAGCATGATTAATCGATGCCGATGTGTTATTAGCGATAATGAAGCAAAACCGATTTATAAAAGAAATTAAGTAAATTTTATTACATTTTCAGAATATAGCAAATTTCATAATTTATTTAATAAAATAATATTAAATAATTTTCATTATATTTTTAATTAAAGATTATAATATTCGGATTCTTACCATATCTAGTTTTCTTAACAAAATACTTATAGATTTTTATCGTGTTTAATTTTTTTGTTTTATTTTTCTGCTAACACAATTCACACTTTTCACAAACTAAAAAAAAAGTTAATCCAGAGAAAAGAGGTTCAAAATTCAGCCAGAGCACGCTTTAGAAATAAGAGGAGCAGACTTGTCGTTTTCGAGGGAGTTTAGGCTCCCTGCGATGAAGGACTACGCCTTAGATTAACAGGAGCTCAGACTCACGGCGATAAGAGACACGCCTATTTCTCGTCTTTAGTAGAAAACAAATGTACCTATACCATTACTTTTATAATTAAATTCTTCCCTATAATGTTGTAAATCTGTAATGGAATGTAAAAAATAATGTAAGAGTTCTTATTTTCTACACGACTCTGGCGAAGCCAAAAGAAAAGATTATGTTTTTAATTCTTTAAGTCTTTTTAGGGTTCCGTAGCCAAAACGGCAAAAAACGGAACCCTTATAGTTTCGTCATGTCCGTCTGTCTGTCTGTCTGTCCATCCGTATGTCACAGGCATTTTACTCAGAGACTTCTCAATGAATATTGATAAAATTTATTGAAAAGATGTCATATAATAGCCGCTACTTAGTTTGATAGCCTGGTTTGAAGCTTGACGCAAACCAGGTCTTTTTTTCTTTTCTTCCTGAACTGGATTAATTGGAAGTATAAGTTAAGAATTAATAGTTGACGAACTGTTAGTAACTCACATGCAATGTAAAGCTGGTGTGTGGGAAACCTATATGGTCGATACATATACTGCCTTGTGGAATTCCGTAACCACTATTTTTGACCTCCGAACTTATAAATTGTCCCATTTAAACACATTGATATCGATCACTAAGATAATCCGAAAATAGTTTATTTTGAATACCCGTTATACTAAGTTGTTGAACTAACTCACATGCAATGTAATGAAATTGTTTAACGCGAGGCATATCAAAATGACAACATATCTTCGATTAAAATTAATCAAATCACCCAAGTTGAATTTAAAAAAGCACTGGCTCGTCTTAGAACATCTTCTGCTTATGGTCCTGACAACATATCTCCATTCCTGGTTAAAGACTGTTCGTCAGTACTCGAAACACCTTTGCTATATCTATTTTAATCTGTCACTCCAACTCGCTGTCTATTCGAGTAAGTGGAAGATTACCAGAGTTACACCGGTAGCTAAAAAAGGATCATCACTTGACATTACCGACTTTAGACCAATCGCTGTATTATCAGGGTTTGGCAAAATATTTGAATCTATTCTAAATCAGAGTATTCTTGTTCAGATCAATAAAAGCCTAAACATCACTCAGCACGGATTTCGTTCAGAACGCTCCACTCTAACAAATCATCTTACCATTGTGGACTATGTTAGCGCTAACATGAAGTCCGGTTCTCAAGTTGATGCTACCTACTTCGATTTTCAAAAGGCTTTCGATCTTCTGGATAATGATGTCCTACTGTCTAAGCTCTCCTCTCTTGGTTTTACTGCTGAGCTCCTTATATTCATTGCGGATTACTTGAGAGACCGTAAACAGGATGTCAGGATAGGAAACTACCGGTCCAATGAGTACTACACGCGTTCAGGAGTAAGTCAGGGTAGTACCCTGGGACCAACGTTATTTTTAATTTTGATCAATGATTTGCCAAGTGTACTCCGAAAAGCAGAGTGCTTAATGTTTGCAGACGATTTAAAACTGTTTCTCGCCATCCAAGGCCCAATGGATTGTAAATAACTGCAAAGCGACATTACATAAAGTAGAATGGAGTGCAAAGAATCGGTTACCATTTAATAACGATAAATGCAAAGCCATTTCATTCTCTAGTTCTAGATCTCCTATCTCGGCGCATTATGAATTTGCGGGGTAAACCACTAGAACAAGTTACTACAATTCGTGATCTTGGATTAATTTTGGATACCAACCTTAATTTTTCGTAAGCACATAAAGCACATTTGTAAAATTGCCAACAAATCTTTGGGATTTATAATCCGGACTGCATCACAATTCAATAACATCCAAACAATAAAACAATTATATAATGCATATGTGCGTAGTAAATTAGAATATAACGTTATCGTCGAAGAAAAGTTATAAATACTCTTGGTGGAAAAAATCCAGCGCAAATTTGCTAGGTACACTTACAAACGTAAATATGGATACTACCCCTTCCTTTATCCCTCCCTATTTGTGTCGGCAATGGTTGATCTTGACACGTTGGAATTTAGACGGAGGTATATGCTTATCATGCACTATTACATGGTCCTATCGGAAAAAGTGGACAATCCATCGGTACGAGAATCTATTCATTTTTACGTGCCCGATAATTATATGCGTGGTATCGGCTGGCGGCAACATAGACTATTTACTTGTGCACTGTCATGGCGCTCGATACAATCAAACAATGTACTTACATCTCGTGCTGTTGATTTAATAAATACGTTTTTACAAACCTGTCCAGATGCTGACATATATTTTGATAAACCTAGCGTATTAGTACAATATGTAATGCAATATTTAAATAAGTGATGGTAATAATATTAATCTAGATTATTATTCTAATCCGATTTATTAACTTAATGTAACTATTAATTATCAATATCAGCAATTCTTATTGTACTTTGACATTGTATTCCTAATTATTTTATTTTATTTAATTCTGAATTATTGTTTTCCATTAATTCAACTACCGATATTATTTCAAGTGCCTTGTTTATGCTAAATGTAACGCATGATCTACTGACGTAACATATAAGCTATTTGGTCCGTACTGTTAGCTTGTATTGTGAAGAATAAATAAATAAATCCCATTATCCAGGTTACGAGTTATACATATAGTCTGTCAATTGATTAACTGCTTGATAGGCAGATATTTTTGGTCTAAAACCAAATTGCCTATGTGATAGGAGTTTATTGTCTTCAAGGTATTTCTTTATTCTATTGTTTATGATTTTCTCTTAAATGTTTGATAGACCTGTTAAGACTAGTTACCTGTTATAATTATTAACACAATGTTTATCTCCAGATTTAAAAATAGGGGTTACCACGGCCTTTTTAAGGAATTCAGGAAATACTCCGTTAGATAAGAATAACTGGAAAATATGTGTTAAAGAGTGGGCAAGCAAATTTTTTTTTTAATAACTTATTTGGTATGTTATTCCACCCAACTGCGCACACATCCTTTAGGCTAGTAATTATTCTTATTACTTCTTCACCGTCCGTATCTAACATTACGAAGGATTTCAGAGTGCAAGGAAAAGTTTTTGAAAAATTTTGAACGGATTTATTATTTGAACTTATTGAGACTTCAGACAAAGTTTTACCCACATAACTAACAAAAAAGCTGTTAATTTTGTTAGTTACTTCAATGTGACTTGTCTCTGTTGATAATAAATCCAATGATGAATCATGTTGTTTAGATTTGATTGCGTTATTTTTAATGAATATCCAAACAAGTTTACTGTTTTTTCCCGCTTTTTGCAATTCATTTATCGTACTGATTTTTTCGTTTTCTCAGTAGATTAGTCACTGTATCATTTGTAAGATATTTGGACTGTAGAATTAGTTGGGCAGCGCTTAGCTCTTTTTCGTAACTTGTATCGGTGTGTAACACATCAGATTAGACCTGGAATAATCCATGGTTTAATGTTACAATATCTTTTATTTTTTTGGAAACAGTTGTATTATGTAAAATAACTTCTTGCGATGTGAACATGATGTAGTGCAGGGAACTGTTTACATCAGCAGTTTTATAAACTGGGCTAAAGTCAATATTGCAAAAACCGTGTTCGAAGCTATTCATGTTTATTATTGTTTTTTTGCTGCAGCCGAATAATATTCTCAGCTAACGATAAATCGAGTATAAGGAGGACAGCAGAGTGATCAGTTATATTGATATTAATATGTCTCCTGTAATTATAATATTTTTGAAAGAGGCGAGGTGTGTTGAAAGAGGCGGGAGGCGTTTGAGGTATGTTGTTTAGGGAATTTTTAAAAATATCTGTATTTTTAAAGGATTTATCTACCTACCTGTAATTTACTGATTTAAAATATGAAAGACTAACAGATAGAAATTAGAATGTAACAAAATATTAGTAACATAATACTTTTTAACATTGTTCTATAGGAGGTCTATAAACAGCAATGATTGCTATTTAGGCAACTATTTTTATGAGTAAAGAATTATTTTCTTAGAAAATTAAATCGTCTACAGTCAGATCCATTTATTTTGGCACAAACGATAAGGCCATCATTATGATAAAATGATATTGAACTGCAAAAACAATTATGTCACAGTAATATGGGAAGAGTATTTCTATGACCAGATAGCTTGACTTGGCCAGGACCAGACTTGATACCCCACGTATTTTTCAAAACTTGCGCTTCACAGCTGGTGCGACCACTGCATATAATTATTAACCAATCCTTAAGCCAAGGCATATTTCCCACAAAATGGAAAGAAGCGTATATAACACCATTATTAAAAAAAGGAGATAAATGTAATGTTGAAATGGGCCTATAATTATATAGGCCCATTTCAATTTTATCAGCCTTTGGTAAACTTTTTGAATCGCTAGTCCAAAGAAAGTTAGTCTCTTACTTAATGCCACAAATAACACCAAACCAACATGGACTCTTACCAAAACGATCAACCATGTCGAATCTTATGAGCTACGTCAATTTTATTGCTGGAGCCTTGGAAGAAAAGTTAGAAGTACACTCAATTTACACTGACTTTTCTAAGGCATTCGATGTGGTTAATCACACTTTATTAATACAAAAGCTTGATCATGCAGGCATTTGTGGCAACCTTCTTAGATGGTGCAAATCTTATGTACAAAATCGTTCCCAAGTGGTAAAAATTCGAGGATTTTTATCAGAACCAAGAGATATTCCCTCAGGAGTACCACAGGGATCCCATCTTGGTCCCATTTTTTTTCTGGTGTTTGTTAATGACCTGTGCGATACTTTAGAATCCAGTTTTCAGTTATTTGCGGATGATCTGAAATTATATAGAGTGATAAAATCACCACACGACACTCAAACTCTACAAAACGACATTAATGAAGTTAGTCTTTGGTGTCGGCGCAATTTTATGTTCCTAAATGTCACTAAGTGTTTCCAAGTCAGATTCTCTCGGAAAAAGTACCCTACACCTGCAACTTACTATATCAATGACACTGCACTTACTGAGGTTTCAAGTATACGAGACCTAGGAATCATTATCGACAGGAAATTGGATTTTCGTGAACACATAGACCACATCGTGAGGAGGGGGGCTCAGATTTCGGGTTTCGTGATACGTCAAACCAAACTCTTCAAAGATCCAGACATATCAAAACTTATTTTTAATTATTATGTAAGGGGAATACTCGAGTATTGTAGCCCTGTCTGGAATCCTGTGTATAGAGTTCACATTGACAGGTTGGAAAGGCAATAAATGTTTCTTGTACCATTTATGTTTCATGGATCAACGCTGCCGTGAACTCACTTCTTATGAAGCTAGGGTTAACTTCTATAAAGTGATTACATTGGAGAGGCGACGCACTATTGCGGATCTCTGTTTCTTATATAAAATTGTAAATAAAAAATTGATTGTTCTCTTCTATTAGACCAACTATTTTTTTCTGTACCACGGACAGGTAGTCGTCTTCACAATAGAAGAAATTTTATGTTACCGAGGTGCCGGACTAACCTTGGCACTCATTCACCTAAGCATCGTATGTATTCTGTCTATAATAGTATTGGAAGCCACGTCGATATTTTCAATGCATCAATCAATGTTTTCAAGAAATTTTGTTTATCGCCACGCTTGGCGAGCGGGTTGGCGATCGCAGTAAGGTTTTAAGTACGCAGAGGACGCTGCTGCCCGTCCTCCAGTGTGACATCCCTTAGTCGCCTTGACGATACCCACGGGAAGAGATGGGGTGGTACTATTCTTAAGCCGGTACCACACAAACCTTAATTTAAATTAAGTTTATTTAAAAAAAAAAAAAAAAAAAATTGTGTTCTTTTCTTTTTTTTGCATGCTGTGCTCACTCTTAGTACACAAACCATTTTTTTAATTAGCAAAAGAACTGTAAACATATGTGATGTGTAATAACCAGTTTGTGAACCTTTTAATAATAATAAAAAAAAAAAAAAGCTAACATTCTGTAAAAATTATCACATCGCTTTCTATCATCGCCTATGTAGAAATACATTAAAATTATTCATGTTCTTACAAATACTACAAAATATGTTTTGGGTTAGTGTTGTTAGTGGGCTTTTAAAGTTAGACACATATAGCTTGCAGCTTTCCGTATCAAAAAGTTTAGGTTCAAAGACAGAAACATAATCTAAGTCATTTAAACAAAAAATATCATTCATGAGAAGGAAAACAAAAACCTATTTCCTACTAGTTTACACTACTACTACTACTACTGCTAAATAAAATTTATATTAAGCGGCGCTCTAGGCGCCCTCATAATCAACTGAATTTATATAACTGTACTCCGCTTTTTTTAGCAGGGCGCTCAGCGTCACCCGTTTCATGGCTGTGAGGCTTGCCGAACCTTCGACATGTCGCGCATTTTGGCGAGTCCGCTTTCTTATTTTAACCTAGTTGTAACATCTTGTTAATATCGTAATTTTTTTTTTGACGGGGCAGGAAGCCCAGTTTAAATAATCTGCCTTGAGAAACTAATAATTTTCTAATTTGGGCTGGAACCTCAATTGTGAAGTTACAGTCGAGGCACCTTTTTTTCCGGATTTGTGGTTTAGTTTTGGTGAGGACAAAAACGATTCAATGGACACTGAAAGTATTTTATCGGCTATGTTGTGGTCATATATGCATGTAAAGAAATCCTTTGCCGACAAAGTAGCTGGTATTCCAATAACAATCACTCGTGGGTTGCGCTTGCATTCTTAGTTGTATAAGTATAATATATTTTTATAATTATCATATTTATTTATATTTATTTATTTTATTTTACATGAAATATGATTTTATCTGATGATGATTCTTCATTTCACTCTGCCAATGATTCTTTTGGATCTTCTGCCAATGAAAGTTTTTCTTCGGTTACTGATACCCTTGGTGATACTTTGCGTCAACGCTTTGGGTCACAATC
This sequence comes from Herminia tarsipennalis, assembly GCA_945859575.2. NCBI lineage: Eukaryota > Metazoa > Arthropoda > Insecta > Lepidoptera > Erebidae > Herminia > Herminia tarsipennalis. The sequence continues at coordinate 23,582,447 of OX243849.2, read as the reverse complement.
AGGCAAACTCCTAAATGTGTGTCACTTAAATGCCCAAAGTGTTCCATCACATTACAGTGATCTCCTTAATACTTTTCCAGGTACCAACGTTCATGCCATTCTGATTTCGGAGAGCTGGCTCAAACCTCATTTACCTTCCACCACTTACCCCCTCCCTGGTTTTATCTTGATCCGAAACGATCGGGTTGATAAGCGTGGAGGTGGGGTTGCTATTTATCTTCGTAGCGATTTTCCCTTTAAAATTATTGCTTCATCTCCTTCTAACTACGCAGCGTCAGCTGAGTTTCTCTTTCTAGAGGTTTGGGTCAAGAGAGTTAAAACCATTATAGGCGTGGTCTACTGTCCTCCTTCTGTGGACTATTACAATGACTTAGAGTCCGTTTTAGAATCTTTGGGGTCCGAATATGAGCATTACATCATCATGGGTGATTTCAACACAGACCTCCTTGCACGCACTTCTCCTCGCTCTACTAAATTTCGCAACATCGTGGAATCCGCCAGTCTCCATATACTCCCGCTTCAAGCCACTCATCATAACATCAACGGAATTGACACCTGGCTGGATATTATGCTTACTTCTTCTCCTTCTCTTGTTTCTTCTCACGGCCAACTTTCTGCTCCCGGTTTCTCTCTTCATGATCTTATCTTCCTGACTTATATTTTAAACCCTCCCAAACTTAAACCAAAACTTTTACTCATGCGTTGTTTTGCTCGGATGGACGTTGATAGGCTGTCGATTGGGGGGACCTAGTGATGTCGAGTTCAGTAGATGATAAGGTTCGCATTTTTAATGAACTCATTACGAATGTATACAACGTCCACGCGCCTATTAACACAATTATAGTAAAAAGGCCTCCGGCGCCCTGGATGTCAAAAGTTATTCAGATTGCTATTAGACGCCGTGATCGGGCTTTTAGGAGGTTTAAGACAAATCGATCTGATGTCAACTGGTCGTCATATAAAGCTGCAAGGAATCGGTGTAATCAAATGATACGTAACGCCAAACGCCGACATATTCTTGATAATATTTCTTCATCATCTCCTGCGGATATCTGGAAGTTCCTAGGAACCCTAGGTATCGGTAAAGAGCAACCATCCGATTTGCCTGCTACAGTTGGTTTAGATGATCTAAATGACCACTTTGTCACGTCTGTTTCGATAGATTATCTAACCAGATGTCGTACAATTAACTATATATCAAGCTTATCTAAAGTCACTTATGATCCTTTTTATTTTTCTCCTGTTGCACCCGATGAGATCAAGAGAATTATACTTTCCATCAAGTCGAAGGCTGTAGGTTCTGACGGCATCAGCCGCCGTATGATCATTACCATCCTTGACCAGCTTCTTCCTGGAATTACGGATATTATTAACTTTTCTTTACAATCAGGACGTTTTCCCGACTTATGGAGCAAAGCATACGTGCGACCTCTGCCTAAGATCTCAAACCCTTCTCTTCCTAATCATTTCCGTCCAATATCTATTCTTCCTTTTCTGTCTAAAGTCCTTGAAGCCTGTGTACACCGACAATTATCCGCATTTGTACAGCTTAATTGCATCTTATGTCCTTTCCAATCTGGTTTTAGGCCTGGACATAGTACTATCTCCGCATTGCTAAAAGTAACTGGCGATATCAGAGCCGGTGTGGAGGATGGAAAAGTTTCTGTCATGGTGTTGGTGGACTTCTCAAACGCCTTTAATACAGTTAGCCACGATATACTCCTATCAATACTCTCGTATTATAATATTTCATCGGGTGCATTGGAATGGTTTTCTTCATATCTTCAGGGGCGCCAGCAGTCGGTTCGCATCGATGATACATTCTCTAGTTGGCGTGATCTCGTTGCGGGCGTTCCTCAAGGCGGTATTCTATCTCCTCTGCTTTTCTCCTTGTTTATCAATCTTTTAACTCAGGAACTTCGATGTACGTATCATTTGTATGCCGACGATCTTCAGCTATACGTTCAGACAAAACTAGACAATTTGAATGAAGCTATCGATAATGTGAATCGAGATTTGATGGCGATAAAGAACTGGTCGGACGAGTTTGGTCTTTCGGTAAATCCTGAAAAATGTCAAGCAATCGTTGTTGGCAGTCCTCACATGGTTAGCAGAATAGATTTTGATTCATTACCACCTATTATCTTCCACGGCACTGCTATTCCTGTTAGCCATGATGTCAAGGATCTAGGTTTGCATATTGATTCCACCCTTAGCTGGCGGACTCAAATTGCTAACGTCAGTCAGAAGGTCACTGGCACTTTGTGGTGTCTTTATCGTCTCAAAAACTTTCTACCAGTTAATACTAAAGTAACACTAGTGCAGACTTTAATATTTCCTATCATTGACTATGGTGATGTGTGCTATTTCGACCTGAATGCTGATCTGTTCCATAAACTTGACCGGCTTCTCAACAATTGCATTCGATTCGTCTTCAACCTTCGCAAGTACGATCATGTCTCCAACTATCGCACTCAGCTTAATTGGCTTCCTATCCGGCAGCGCCGTAGTTTGCGTGCACTTACAACGCTATATTCAATCCTATTTTCTCCTCATGCCCCTACTTATCTAACACCTCACTTTCAATTTATCTGCTCTAGTCATGATCGGAATCTACGCTCCTCTAATAATCTGTTGCTTCTCTGTCCTGCTCACAGCTCCACTCTGGTGCATTCTTCCTTCTCTATTCAATCTATTCTCCTTTGGAATGCGCTCCCTCTCGAAATAAGAATGTCTACATCTCGTGTCACCTTTAAGTTCCAAGCACGTAATTTCTATACGAAGTTATTGGCGGAATCATCACAATTATAGTAATCTATGGTTATATATGTAATAAGTATGTATTTGTATAGTTATGAGTATGTATTATGTATGTAAATGTATGTATTGGTATGTTGTGTGTGTATGTATGTGTATTTATATATTTATATGTATGGTATTGTTTTTATAATTATTTATTTATTATTATTACATTTTTTTTTAATCACTTTCTTGCTTATTTAGCATTAGAAATATAAGTCGATTTAGCACCCACCTCAAACAGTTCTCTGCATCACCCTAAGGTTGACTAGTAGATAATGCCTAAGGCATTAAGTCCACCTTTGTACAATTTTCTGTGTGCAAGAAGTTAAATAAATAAAAAAAAAAAAAAAAAGGCCGGAAGAGGACAACTGTACAGCCCGTTTGAGTTTTTAAGCGTCATTCTTTGATTCGGTGCTAATAATAACACCTCTTTTGGTTGTTTTTTTTTACCTCGAACTACATGGTCACTTCATTTGATCAGGTCTAATTATTGATTGCACAAGTGACTTTGTTTCGTCACTATTATATATTTGCTTATCCCGTGGATAGATGAAAACAGTGCTTAAGTTATTAGGGCGAACTATATACTATTATATTTTTTTTTCACGACATCTGAAAATTAACTATTTGCAGCACAATACTCCTCAATAGTCTGCTAAAGCACTGTGATGTGCTCTGTGAGGTTGTTTTTTTTCCCAAAGTCCTTTGATGATGGTAGAGGCCTTAATCATTTTCTGTTTCAGGGACTACCAGTCCCTGAAACAGAAAATGATTGAACAGAACTTATTTGCGATGCATTGTATTGGACTTTGCGGCACAGATTCGATATTTTCATCTTTTGTTATGTATTTAGTTTGCTATCAGCAGCAATCGAGCAAACCTCGCCTAACTGTTGGTCGGTAGAAGACAATCCTCCCTGTTAGATTAGCATGGTTGTGATCGATATCTAGATAATAATTAACAAAATACTTTTCTGGTAAGCACGCATGGTTACAATTTTACACACTTGTAACAAGCAATTTACATCACTCACTACTAAAAGTAGGTCACTTTTAAATTGAAGTAATTTAAATAAATATTGTCAGTGCACGTCAGAATGCAACAACTGCATAAACTCATTATGGATATTTGACATTTTGTTTAATCAAGCTGGGCTTAATAGCATCTATGTGAAATTGGCCCCTTACAGTAGCTCCACAGCCATTCATTAAGACAAGTGTTCTTATACTTTTCTATACTGGCCAATAAACGTGTAGGTATTCTACATTTCAGTAAACATTCCGACAATGTCGTTCGGTCTGGCCATGGGGTGGGTGTCGCTGGCGAGTGGCGAGAGCGCGGAACAGGACGGCGAGAGCGCGGCGGTGGCGGCGGCCGCCGTCACGTTCGGCGCGTCGCTGGCGGGCGTGCCCCTCAGCGCGCGCGCGCTCGCCGCCGGCAGGAAGCCTGCCGTCATCTTCACTTCTCTCATGTTTGTGGTGAGCTCTCTACTACAGTACCACTACGTGTGAATTAATGTGTCACATAATTGTTTTTGTGAGAAATGTACGAGGTGAGTTGCAGGCGTGCTGGTCGCTGAAGCTGTGCGGCGGTGGGTGGTGGGTGGTGAGCGCACGCGCGTGCGCCGGGCTCGGCGGCGCCAGCGCATGGACCCTCGCGCCGCTCCTCGCCAGGGAGGTACCAGATATATTCTATTTTTAGCGGAGCCAAGATGCGAACGTAATATGTATTTCAAAAAGCGTAGCATTTCTAAAGAACGTAAGCCCTTGATTTTGCCGTTTTGCTGAGCAATTTCGTGGCTCCAAAAAAGCGTCTTTAGCGAAGTAATTACTTTATTTACTCTAAGAAACCCTGTAGGGGACAACCGTTCCACTCACAAAAGATAAATTATCTCATTGCTTAAACTCACGCCTTGCCCACCATACAATAATATAACACGAGGTTTTAACGGTCGTGTGTAGTGAGGTCAGCGGTGGTTGTGTTCCAGATGTGTTCGGAGCACGTGCGCGGCGCGGCGGTGTCGGCGCTGGTGGTGGCCAGCAACCTCGGCGTGCTGCTCATGTACCTCGCCGCGCTGTGGCGTGTGCCGCACCAGTGAGTCCACTCTCTACTGTCTCTTGCACTCCTCTTCATTTGGCATGTGCTGGCTGATATGGAGAATACAAGATAAAAGGGCACAGTGAATTGCTGTGTCGCGTCTATTTATCGTTGTGGTTGTCAGTTGGGAGAGCGTTAGACTGAAGATCTAAAGGTTCCCGGTACAATCAGTCAACCGGGTTTCAGCAAATCATTCTTTTTAGTCATTTGATTTATATATATTTTTCAGAACGATATTAGTAAGCTGTCTATCTGTTTCTGTTGTGCACTGCGTGTTGTACGTGTTCGTGCCGGAGTCACCGCAGTATCTCTCCGCTCGAGGGCACACAGAGGTGATAGTTCTGCAATAATACTGTATTTTAGAGAAACATTTGTAGGCATTTATATACGATATACGTATGCATGTTTTCCCCTTCGTTTTCAGAAAGCCCGTGCGTCGCTGGCGTGGCTGCGGGGCGTAGCGCCCGACGCGCCGGAGCTAGCCGCCGAGTTGGCGCATTTACCCACGGAGGAGAAACATGTGCCACCTTTCAAATTATTCAAGAATATGTGTGCGTTACACTTACATCATTATAATACATTTATGAGACACACGCTACACTGAAAAATAGAAAGAGCAAATAGTAGCACAACAATAATTAAACTACAATTTAACGGGCTGTTTTATCGTCATTAGAATCCTAAATAAGATTTTGCACTTTGGAGCTGAATTGAGTGACGCAAAGAACACTTTTAGTTGAGTACCTTTGGTAACGTTAGGGAGCAATCCATTTATTCGTAGTGAGTGATGCGGGCAGACGGCGCGCGTTCATCCTGTGCTGCGTCTTGGTGGTCGGGCAGGAGGCGTGCGGCGTGCTGGCGCTCATGCAGTTCGCGGAGCGCGTGTTCGTGATGGCGCGCGATGGCCCGCCGGGCGACCCCACGCCGCTCGCTGGGCCGCTCGGCGAGCCCGCACTGTACGCTGTGTGGCTGGGCGCCGCGCAGCTTGTGGCCTCGGTGCTGGCGCTGTATTTGGTGGAGAAGGTCGGCAGGAAGGTTAGGAATGGTCTCGATTCGCTTGAAGCTCATATATCTGTGGAGTTATTATGTACGTATGTGCGGTGGTCCTCAGCGGCTGGTGGTGTGGTGCGGCGCGGCGACGGGCGCGGCGCTGGGCGCGGGCGCGGGCGCGGCGCGGCGCGGCGCCACCGGCGCGCTGGCCGCCGCGCTCGCCGCCGCCGTGTTCGCCGACTCGGCGGGGCTGCAGCCCGCGCCATACGCCATGTTGGCTGACATGTTCGACTATGAGGTAATGTGCTATGACTCGGAGGTGGTCTGTTTATTTTATTGCCTGCGAAACGCTTGTCCCTTATCCAGATCTCTCGAAACTTTTATCTGAGTTTTCTATACAATTTTGGAAATCTTGTATTTCAAGCTCAACTTCGTAAAAATACGCTCTACTACGTAAATATTTTTCGAAACTGCTATTACAAAGTGTAATGTTAAGAAGCCACGAGTAGTAGGCTATTAATATATTACAAATCTTTTTTTTCTTTAAAAACACAACTTTCTCAGGGTGTGTATCTGTGTCGTAAAGGACATTAAAAATATACAAATCACGGACACCAAGTACACCCAGACTTGAAAGAGCAGTCGGTGGATGTCACTCAAAGTGGCGTCCCGTTAGCGGTCAGGGTCAATAACCATTAAGTATGGCAACAGGCTAGTTTTGTAAGACAGAGATACGATCACTGCAGTACCGCGGGTGCGCCATGCTGGCGGTGGGCGCACTGTCGTGGCTGGGCAACATGGCGGAGGTGCTGGTGTTCCCGGCGCTGGCGGCGCGCGGCGGGCTCGGCGCGGCGCTAGCGCTGGCGGCGGCGCTCACGCTGGCGCTGGCGGCCGCGGCGCACGTCGCCGCGCCCGAGACCAAGGGCCGCTCCACCGCCGACATCTACCGCGAGCTGCTGGGCCGCCCCCGCGCCCCCGCCGATTGCGGCACGGTCACGGTCGTGGGCGACGACACTGTCGTCACTAAAATGTGATTGGTGAACTGATACCGTAGGGGACGAGGCCGGTCACTGTGATGCCCCGGAGGACAAGACAAGTTTCATTTATCGTTAAACGTTAACGCCTGCGGATAGAACAAGTTATATGAATTTGACAGAGATCCATATAGTTTTTTGAGAATCCAAATAGTTTATCCTTTCTGTAGGCGTTAATGTTTAAAGATGAATAGATGGATAATCGAACTTATCTAGACCCCTTGTTTTTTTACCATATTGGCAATCAGTATGGTACTCTTGTCTTTTGTTGTTTGCAACGAAGAATATGCAGGGACTATATCAACCGTTGCTATTATCTATTTATCGAAACTGATAATAGGTATTGTCGAGTTAGAAAGCTATTGTACTTAAATGTAAATAAAAAAATATCTAGTGATTGACATTTGTTTTATTTTTTATTGTACCTATTGCATGGTTAGAGTTGTAAACAAACATGACTTCCACTTTATGGCGCTTGTTGCGGTTATCTGTCACACATACATCTATTTCCTTGTTCACCAAGAATGCCGGTTTGAGTCGATTAATGGATATATTTTTTATGGGTGTTATTTAGAAATATATAAGTATGCTTAACAGTTGTCTGGTTTCCATAGTACAAGCTCTGCTTAGTTTGGGATCAGATAGCGTCGTGTGAGTTGTCCCAGGATATTATATTAATATTTCCCATCTTGTTGTTGTATTTTACTGAAAAATATTGTCTATTTCTTCTATACCTTTAAAGAGGCCCTGGTATGGCGCGGTTAAGCTCGTTTCTTAGTACAATCACATTTCATAAATACTTGTTAGCACTGGATGAAGATTTTTCCAAATCTGTTTAATGCGATTGCGTCATCGTAAGTGGTGATCTTTTTTTTTCTTTGCTTTCTTGGGTTATACTCTACATGTAAAGCAACATTCACACTTAGCATTGCCAATGTTTCTTTCATCTCTTCTAGAGCCAGTTTCAAACTTCCTCTGGTATATTTAATATCTTATCTAATCTCGTGACACTCATCTATCGCCACATTCACATCTCCGCCACATGGAATTGTCTTTTATCCATATTTTTTTTGTAATCCAACATTCTGATCAATACAAGACAATAATAGGTCTTATTGGAGAAGATGTGTGACTACTAGATGATTTTTAATCAATGTAGGAGACGGTTTTATTTTTATTTCTCAAAAACTGTTTCCACCACAATAAGTTTTATTATTTATGTTCACAAATAAATTACTGCTGCTGAAAAATCGCTAAAACATTTAACTGAAAAAGGGATTTGGATGTACTTCAGTTTATTTAAAACAAAATAATGAATTAATTTATTATCGTAAACAATACAATATAACAAGATATTTATAAACTACTCTAAATTATAAATAAAATAATGGTAATATTTAGACTATGTACAAATTAGTACATCAAATAAAATCAAAACAAGCAGGCGTCATAGAATTCCTCCGTATCGCTATCGATCGGCACCGTGCCCAGAGGGCTGGCAGCATTGCCACTGAGATTCGCTAAGCGAAGTCCAGGCCAGCCTTCTGGTCACGTGAAGCGTCGATCAGGAGAATACTCAACATTTTATAAAAACATCGTGCACTCGGACCGTTTTGACTCGAATCCAAACGGCTCAAAAACATAATCTCCGACAAGATTATTGTATTTGCGCCGTTTGGTAGCCTCCACCCATGCGGCAGCAGCGCCGGCACTTCCAGCTGTACCCGAAAGATGTGACGGCACAAGAGTGTCGTAGTAAGTTGCATCCCACACCAAGGGCTGCCCCATCTTCCAAGGTAACAACGATATAGCATCCGGTCGCCAGTCCCACTGGTTCCCGTATGACAGGTACACCGGCGGTGACAAGAGCCCGGCTGATTATGTCGTTGAGATTGGGGTGGCGCGAGATGCGACCTGCGCTCACACTGCATGAAAGGCCATGGTGTCCGAGACTGTCGATAGCTTCACCAAAGTGGCACCGATGCACGCACTTAGTCGTAGGCAAGTGGCAATACGGAAGGTTGTGTCTATGTTGCAAGTGCCTATGTTGGGTGACGGGAGCGCCTGAACCCAAAGGCCCGACTGCCACTCTCCTACAGCCAACAAACGTGTACGCTCTTCAACATTGGAAGATGTATTAAGTATTTTATATATAATAATATTAAATATAAATGTATTAAATGTAATAAAGTAGGTATATGTATTAAATAAATAACCTTTCATATAAAATTTAGTAGGAAAATAAATCCAATTGCAGCAAGTTACGCTATTGATAGTATCCAACTAGAGGAAGTAACATCTATTCGCGACTAGAGTGTTATAATGGATAGTAAATTTAACTTTAAACAGCATATAGACAGTATAACTCTTAAAGCATCACGTCTTTCAGGATTCATATCAAGACAACTTAAGACATTTAAGGACCCACAGGTCACTATACCGATCTACAACAGTATTGTTAGAAGTATGTTAGAGTATGGGAGTCCGGTCTGGACTCGCTCTAATTTTTTTGTATAAATTTCGTCTGAAGGATTCATACGAAATTTATACAAAAAAATTAGAGCGAGTTCAAAAAGTTTTTTGTACTAACCGTCATTTGTCAATAACCAATGTAAAAATCTGAAATCATACGAATGTAGGTTAAAATATTTCAAAATGTCTAGTTTATCATCCAGAAGAAAATCCTCAGATGTATTATATTTATATAAAATCAAACATAGTCACATTGATTGTGACATTTTGCTGGAGAGGATTAAACTGCCCCCCCCCAGAATAGTCGATTATGTAATAGACGCACCTTTGCAACACCTTCTTGTAGGACAAACATCGGGCAACATGCTCTCTTTTACAGAATGCTCTCAGGCTATAACGGAGTTAGGAAACATATTGATATTTTTTGTAACAGCTTAGCTTCTACTAAAAAATATATTAGGAATAAATTTGAAACCTTTGTCTAAAGTCTATCAATACCATCCACGTTTTATTATTATTACCTTTGTTCTTAATTTTAACTATTTTTTTTTTGTTGTTGTGTATTCAAATACTTATAATCTTTAGGGATAAGTAATATTTCTGTACCGAAATGCATGTCGTGTTCACTATTTTTAGGACACAGTATTGTTTAGTTTAAGTGTACTTTATTTAAGAAGTTTACTGTATTGTCCGATTTGTGAACCATTAATAAAAAAAAAAAAAAACTTTCTCTTACCACGCTGCAGAGCAGCCCGTCCCATTGCCTTTGGGAGACTAGGTTAGCCGGAAGTTCAATGTTCGGACAAGCAATTTTCCAAGCGTTCACGGCGTCGGTCTTATATGATACCTACTTCAGAATTAACTAGTGTATGTCTTAATATTTTTCTGGTTAACTCTTCCACGCTATAGACCAAGCCGAGCCCACCCAAGCGTACCCGTAAAGAGGCTTGAAAGGCTACATTTAAAATTTTACTTTGTGTATTTTTAATAATATTTGGTCCATTTTTTCTTAGTGTCCTATTTTTCCAAAAAGGCCTAGATCTAACTGCATTGGTAAATTTAGGGACAAAAAGGCAAAACTGAATAATTGTGCAAGCAGATGTTAGTTTTGAGAAGACGGTCAGACATCTCATTAAAATTTTGAATTTATTTTACAAGGTGTCCCTACTCACTGAGTTGAATGCGTTCTTTAAGGCAACCTTTAGTATGACTTCTCCCTCCCCGCTGTCAACATAAGTCGACAGGGCGTGTATGGCAGCCTCACAGCTGCCTTTCGATCCAAAGCCTAGTTGGATTGGCTGAAATTTGTTGATTAAATGTTCTTTATAATATTGGCTGTCTATTTTGGCTGCCATACCCCGGAAGGTACACCCCACGACAATGGGACGAATGCCACCATCGGATTTGCATAGAGCACATAGGTTGTCCCCATACAAAATATCGATGATGCCATCTTCAACATTGCCGGAGAGCATAAGGTTCAAAGCCGTTAATTCTCTGAGGAGTGCATCGCCAGCCTTCCCGGCACCTGCTGGGGTGTTAAGTCGTCGTGGCCGCCAAGTTTTTGGTTAAGGCTATCTCGGTACTGTGGTTAATCAAACAAAATTCGAATTTCTTCAACAGCTACATGTCAACATTGATTTTTTATCTTTCTCGTGCTTGACATTGGAATCCTCCAAAATACACATACGTAGGTAACTTTCCATTATCTTAACATTATGGATTTGGAAAATTATATTGTGAACTGAACCCTGACTTGTCGTCTTTCATGAAATGAGAGACGTCTCTTCACCTCTACCGCAATGCCTGAAGACCAAGGTATTTAATCAGTGTGTTCTACCTATTATGATCTACGTTGCCGAGACATGGACACTTACGGTTGGGCTAGTCCACGAATTCAAAGTTGCGCAGCGGGCTATGGACGATCTATACTTAGGAGTCTCTTTGAACGATAAAATTCGCAACGAGGTCATCCGACAAAGAACCAAAGTTACCGACATAGCACGCAGGTTAAGCACGCTGAGGTGGCAATGGGCTGGCCACATTTACCGAACGACCGATGGCCGATTGAGCAATCGAGTCCTAGAGTGGAGACCGCGACTCGTTAAACGTAAGGTAGGACGACCCACACATCTAGATGGGCAGACGATATAAAGAAAGTCGCTGAAATAAATTGGATGCGGAAGGCAGAAGACCGGATGTTGTAACGTAAGTTAGGAGAGGCGGTCCAGCAGTGGAACGATACAGGCGGATCGATTGATTGAAGTGTCACTGTGACGTCTTAATTTTGGCCCGTTGTGAATGTGAAAACACAGTGTCTAAATACTTTTGCTGGTTTTTTACCAATCATAAAATAATAAATATAAGATAAATCTACGTAAGTACCTAAATAATAAAAACACGATTAAAAAATTATTAAACTCGCCTGCCTTCTAATTAACACAAGCCTGGGTTGCTGCCCTTTATCCCCAGTAGTTCCGTAGAAGAAGTTCCGCAGCAGAACTAGTGGGACTTTTTCCCCATAGTTCGGTCAACGGAACTTACGACGCCCATACCTAAGATAAGAAAAAAAAAATTCAATCACCTAAACATGTTCAGACGTTTAGATGTTGATAGAATAAAGAAACTCCCAGACCTACACGTGCCAATCGAATCGTCAAAGCTGTGATAGTTCTTTAACTACTAGCTAGATGGCGCATGCGAGGGCCCAATTCGCGAGCATGAAAGGAAAGAAAAAATTGAGGTCTAGTAACATAGTCCAGATAGGTGGTTCTTCCGGGTCCGGTTTGGCATACGGAAGTCTCGGGTTCGATTCCTGGGTCTGGACTTAAAAATATTCTATCTTTCAAAAATGCAATTATTGTATTTATAAAGTAATTGGCAAGAAATGCGTATAAGAATTCCCATAGGTTTTTCTGTACTATATAGATTAAGAACTATCTTTTGTATTTTTTTCAAAATATTAGGCCCAGTAGTTTCGGAGATAAGGAGAGGGGGGGGGGGAATAAATAATTTTAAAAATAACGCTATTAAAATTATTAAAATATATATTTGATATCCTTACAACAAGTCCTTTCCATTGATATATTACACGATACAGTTTGCGAAACTTTATTTTTTATTTTGATAAATGGCTCTCAAGTTCCAAATTATTTTATTTACTTTATGCTTCTGAGAGATATGGCTACATATGAAGATATATCTTTATCTAATACTTGTGTCCTAAGTGACGCGAACAATGTTTCTAACACAGAATGGTTACCGATAGAATAAATTGTCAGTTTCATTCGGTGCAAATTGGCTAGTTGTTTTCTTTATCGTTTTAATTTGATTTTCATTTGACTAGCTACGCCATACATTAGATAGTTAAAGTAAAATGATTCACAGTGACCGAGCCCTACGCGTAGGTATTAATAAGTTTACTACAAATACAACAAAGAGTTACTTTATGTGTATCTAAATGTACATAAAGTGTGCAATAAATTATCGAAAATAAGGACAGATACCTTTAAAACATTGGAAATGTACTTGTTAACCGATTTGTGTTAGTATGCCGGGGTTTGCTACTCGTAGTTTAGAAGCGGTTCTTTTCCGACGAATTTATTTAATTTAAAGAAAGTACAAAGTGGGTTCAGAACCAATTAGGTAAGAGTTCTAGCACATCTGATGGATGATACGTCACGCATCGTCAGTTGCGTAACACCAGAGCCAACAAGTGAGTAATAAAGTGTTCAAATTTAAACAATCAACCGATGATGCGTCAGCACTTCGAGCATACTAAACAGATATCCTAAAGGTCTCTGCCGATTAGCACTAGCACAGCTCTGCCGACAGTACTCACAGTGTATTCCGCATAGGTACAGTGGTACTACAATACAACTAACAAAGCGCATAATCGATAATGCAGTATACAAATACGGTATTGTATACAATTACAAGAAAATCTATTCATAGAACCTAAATGGTTAAGGACGGCTTCACACTTTACGGCACAACATGACATCGACTTCTTAGTATAGACTTCAACAGTAGGTAGGTAAGGTAGTAGGATTAAATAGTCGTTATGTACCACGAAGTTTACCAGGTCAGCTGGTCTGAAATAATATTAATTCATAGACTCGTACCAAGACGAGTCGTCGTTGGCAGGACGTTGCTACGTTGGTTGGTGCGCGGTTCAAAGCCTGCGGGGCGCTGATACTTGCGCCGTGTTGTTAGCTGGTTACCATGACGACGGCGCTACATCGGTGTACCGCGAGCGTAACCTACGTCCTACTACCTGGTAACCTATGTAATATCTCTATTTAGTCTGTCATATCTTGACAAGAGAAGCGCCCGCGTGTGTCAACGTTCCTCCTCCATCGCCAGGTACCACGGTGCACTGCTCACTGGCTCCGGTTTGGTGCATGTATTGACGTTGTTTAGCACACATTAAGCGCAAGTGGTACCGCGACATTCGTCGTATTGATTGTGCAAACTTGTGTCCTCATTATGTGAAATCATCGATGACTTGAAACCGGTAAGACGTAATCATGTTATTTGAGCAGAGTTTAAGTAACAAGAGTGGTATTTGTGCTGTGTAGGACTCGCAATATCGATATCAACTGACAGTAGTCATTAAGTCACGTCGATGGGCGATCAAATTAATTCAATTGCAAAGAGAATTGCGAAGGTCAAGTAGGTACCTAAGTGCTGGTGCTCATTCCGTGATGCAAGTAAATGACGTATTTAGTATGTAACAAAATTTGATATTGCATTGACTTCAAACGTGTGAGGAACAGTTTTATAATTCAATTTATAGATTCACGGTTCAGCAGCGCCACAGGGCATCAGGCATCAGGGCACCCGCGATGGGTCTGCTGGACAGGCTGTCAGTGTGGCTGGGGCGCGGCAAGGCGGAGGTGACGGTGCTGGTGCTGGGGCTGGACAACAGCGGCAAGAGCACGCTGCTGAACGCGCTGCGCGCGCCCGAGCAGCGCGCCCCCCTCACTGTGCCCACCGTCGCGCACCAACAGGAACACTTCCAAAGTACGTCACGTACGTCGTACGTCGTACATATCACCTAGTCTTATATGAACTCGTATCACGAGCACTCGCATCATACTTCATTAACGTGCTATCACCCGTTACACGCATAAAGAAATAAACGTGTGTTAGCGAAACGCGCATTAAGCACCTGTTATTTAAATTTAGCTAAGTACACGCACGTAACGATTGTAAATACGTTATTGTTATGTAAACCCGGTTTGTACAGAAGTTTTTTTTTCAAAAGCATTCACAAATAGAACCCTGTACAAAACGCACCCTATAGCTAATTTTAATATTGTCATTTCATTTGCAAGGGGGAAATTATTGATATCACATAAATAAATAATTATTGTTTTTAAGTAAAAATTATAAATAGTTCTTATATTACTATTTGACTAAGGTTTTGAGATGTTTTTTCTTTTGACACCACACCGGTATCATCGTAACAACGAAAGCCGGGCAGCCAATTTACACGTTATAATTCACATCTTCCAAACTATTTAACCGATTTGGATAAAACTTGCACTGTTTTCTAAGTTAGAATATACTTGACTTATGGTTTTATAGAATACTAGCTGACCCGCGCAACTTCGTCTGCGTAAAATTTCCCCGTTTTTGCAACATTTCTTATTGCTGCTCCGCTCCTTATTTCTCCACTATTTAATGGATGTTATTATACATGTAAACCTTCCTCTTCAATCACTCTATCTATTAAAAAAAACCGCATCAAAATCTGTAGCGTAGTTTTAAAGATTTAAGAATACATAGGGATACAGGGACAGAGAAAGCGACTTTGTTTTATACTATGTAGTGATGATGCGCTGACAAATACATATACACACACATATACAAATGGGCACTCATGTTTAGAAGCTGGTATAGACTAACGTATACAAAAACTGTGCAATTCTGACAGTATTGCATACGTACAGATCGAATTGATAACCTCCTTTTTTGAAGTCGGTTAAAATAGGTTTATTATTGGGTCGCATATATTCATAATTCAGACATAGATATTAGCGTATTATTTATTTGTCTTAATGGGCGTGACGCATAAAATTAATTTTGAATATTTTTTTTGACATAATTTTGGTTTGCAAAAGCATATTATTTTAAAGCATAATGTTACATATTTATAAATAATATTCATAAATGTAAAACTGGCACAACACAGGCGCGGATCTGGCCCATAAAGAAGGTTGTGGGCGCGGTAGTCGAAAGCCGATAAATTTAGATTTTGATGATTCCTTACCTTGAAAATGTATTGCACCTGCCCGAATGTAATGCGTACCAATTCATACATTGTATTTTTAATTCTTTTAAATAATTACCTTGAATATTTGGATATAATTCTCGTAGCATAGCCCATTGGGGGTTGTGGGCATGCCCACCGTGCCCGCACAATACGGATTTAAAAACGTAATTATCGACTTTTTACCGTACTAACCGACGACAAAAACCATGAGTTGCTAAAGTATTATTATGCCTTTAACAGTTTTGCCAAAACAGTCTTGCGAAAATATTTTAGGATAGAAAAACTTATGCGAATCAAGGGGAATTAGGAAAAACTGCTTACCAAATTATAATCCATTGAAAGGCTTTTATCATGTCACTCTGAGAAAATATGTGTATGTTAATCGTTTGCTCAACTAATAGGGGTCATAACGAATGAATGAATCAGCTGACACGAGCTCACAAATACACACATCAAAAGTGTCTAGGGATCAAGCATTTTTATGCGGATTTCTTGAGATTGAGATGTGGCTTTGTAATAAATTTATGATTTTATAAATTTATATGGATCCTTTTTGGTGCATTTCATAATTTGAATCAGGAACTGTGAATCAAATTCGAGTAAAAGATGAAAATCAGCTGTCAATATTTTCCCTATAAAAACATACAACGCATTGAAGACATTATTAGTGCTACTGTTTCCCTACTACTGATTAAAACCAACGTTATTATGGAGCGGCGACGTCATTTAAGCAGGGAAGAAATGCTCAGAGCCGTGGGAATGATAGAAGCTGGTTCCCGGCAACGTTCTGTGGCTTTAGCTCTGAATACAAGTCAGAGTGTTATCAGTCGACTTTGGACACGTTACCGAAGCACTGGTACCGTGGCTGAGCGCCATGGAGGACGGTATCGCTGCACCACACGGAGACAAGACCGATACATTCAAATCTTAACTCGAAGAGGTCCAACAATAACCGCCATGATGTTAGCCGTGAGGCTTCATCACTCTTCAGGGAACTTAATTAGCGACCAAACAGTCAGAAACCGCTTGCATGAAGTGAACCTTCATTCCCGAAGACCGCTACGGGTACCACCTATAGCAATGCACAATCGTAGGATTCGATATCAATGGGCTCTTGAACACAGAAATTGGGCAGAAGAACAATGGCGTTTCGTGTGCTTTTCTGATGAGTCTCGTTTTGGTATGAGACCGGATACAAGACGTATACGACACTGGAGAACCCCTGGACGCCAACAGCGATTAAAATCCTGCCAGGAAGTCCATCCTTATAGTGGTGGAACCATCATGGTATGGGCGGGTATTTGGATCGGCGGAAGAACTGAGTTGATTTGGATCAGAGGCAACCTCAACGCTCAAATTTATGCTGAGACGATTGTATCAGACGTCATCGTTCCTCTACAAGTGCAAATCGGTCCCTTATTTCAGTTAATGCATGATAATGCACGACCGCACACCGCAAGAGTTGTAAGACAGACTCTCGCCGCAGCTAACATCAATGTCCTGCCCTGGCCTGCTCAGTCGCCAGACTTGAACCCGATTGAGCATGCATGGGATATGCTACAGAGAAGAGCTCTGCCGAATATGGAGGGTATCCAGTCGCAAGAAGACCTTTTTTTGTTGTTGCAACGAACATGGGCGGCCATTCCACAGCGTGATTTGGATGAACTCATTTTGAGTATGCCAAACCGATGTTCTTGTGTTGTTAGTGTTCGCGGTAGAAACACGGATTATTAATTGTTTAAGTTACCCAATAAAATTTTAAAGAAAACTGTTATTTCAGTCTTTTTTTCGAACTTTAATGTTAATGGTTCAAATGTCAAAAATCCCTTTATTAGGAAAATGGCAAATTTCTTTATTAATGCAAAGGTGACTTGGTTTATCGTTACTGTGACAAACGAAAACACTTTATTTGATGAATCCTTAAAGAAATAAAAAAAAAAAAAACAATCAGGAGAAAAGTTATTGCAAAAATATATGTTGATCCCTAGACACTTTTGATGTGTGTATATGAGAGCGGGTCATGTTGTATTTTGAATGAAGGTTCGAGTATGAATATAATAAAGGTTGGGAAAATATAATTTTAACTATGTGTATGGAATCGATGTGCAATATAGGTGTCTTGTTTCTTCCATTGTTAAAGTAGGTACAATCGTTAGCTCGGGATCTATTATTTCGTGTGCTGTAGGATTCAGATTTGTTGTAAGTAAATAACTAATGCACCAACTAGCTATGTGATATGTCTCAGACATATCTCGATAAACTAGTAGCTATTTTATTGACTAAAACATCTATGGTGTCCGACAATAGTGGTGTTTAACTGTGATTGCTTATCGCGTGCGGTCTGTCGGTCGCCGGCCCGCGTCTGTGCGCCATTCATCCGGAGAGCCAATCACTCTCATCGCGCGTCGAACAAAAAACCCAATTATTTGTCCCGAATAGATTGAAACTCCAGAGCGACAGGGCGACGGAGCGGCGGCGGCGAGATGCAATTACTTCACAAAAGATTTCATTTAATATTTTTATCCGTGGATTGTTTGAAAAGGTATTTCTGTTTTTGATTATGAATTATAATTTTCCACTTCGTCTTTTCGCGAGCCAACTCTGACATTCTAGTGGGACCTGGTAACAACCAAGGATTAAGCTATTGCGGCAAGATCGATATTACACAGATAGTGTATAGAAGGCTACCTAGTCCATAATAAACATGATCTGAATTTTCGTATTCAATTTAGGCATCTAAGGATGTGGCTATAAAAATACTACTCAATTATTCACAAAACGTTGTAGGAAGTCTTCAAAATAGTAATTGACTGTTATCAATGTACGACTACACAACCTCGATTCTTTGTTCATTTTATTGTGATGTGTCTGGAATTTAATCAAAGGCGCTGGAAATATTTGTTGTCGTTTGGCGAAAGACGTCGTAGAGGGATTCTTTGTTCATTGTTTGTTTAAGAGTTTATCATATTCCCTATAGGGTTCAGTTTAGATCTATAATATTATTGTAACAAATTTATAGACAATTAAAGCTTTTAGCTGTTAGCAATTTAATCGTAGTATGTATGGTCAGTCAAATAAAGCGTTTGTACATATTTTCTCATTAAATCATTTTAACGACATGAGTTTGAGACATTTATGCATATATTCTCGTTAAAATGATTTTTGTTTTGTAATATTATTTTTAATATTCGACACTCATTGGTAAGTAAGATACTGTTAAAGAACCGATAAAGAATAATAGGTACATAACATACCTAATGTTGGTGAGTTCTTAAGATCCTTGCAAACTCTTAGTACAAAACTTAACATTCGAAAAGCTTTACTGGTTATTTTTGTAATGTGAACATCAAAAATAAGTTTACTATCCAGTTGTACCCCCTGATCTCGTATGTCGGAGAATTATTAAAACGCTAATTGATTTTAGTATCTGTTTTGATTAAAAAGAAAGCCTATTGACTCATTTAAACATGGCTGCCGCAAGATGGCGTGACTATAGTTTGATGTTTACATTTGAAGTGCCGGTAGTGGGGTAGTGAGTCTAATTCAGTCAGTCCCCTTCGGCCACATTCGAAACTAAGTTTCGAAACCGGTTTCGAAAACAGAATATTTTTTCTTCTTTCGAAATTGGTTTCGATAAAAGAATAATACTTGTCAGTCTAAATCGTGCGGTCTTAGCGACAATACGTCTACCGATAGACGTCGCTATTTTATAGTCGTGTGTGCAAAGTGTTAGTGTGGTTATTTAATAGGGACAGCGATGCAGTGGCATTTGTGTAATCGAAATGATTAGAACAGTATGCGGACTTTACCTTGCTCAAGGTATCCGCGTTCATATGATCGATTACCATTTACCATAATGTTAATTCGAATATTGAGCCGCTAATAGCTCACAAGGCCAGCCTGACGGTTCGACATATTCATAACATGTAGGTTTTTTTTTTGGAAAATTATAAAACATTGCAGTTATCTATATTAAGGAACAGGCTAATTAAGTTAGAATAATCAATTAACCCAAAAACGTCGTTTTAAAGCTCGATGCAATCTTTTTGATAATATATTTTTTTTATCGTCCGCATAGACTATGAATTTGGATTTACGAATAGCTGTATAAGTCCTACCGAAATAAGTCGCCGTGTAGACCGATGTACTCTATTTTCAACCGACTTCAAAAAGGAGGAGGTTCTTAATTCGACTGTATTTTTTTTTTTGTATGTTTGTTCATCGATTACGCAAAGACGGCTGGACCAATTTGAAAAAATATTTTTGTGTTTGAAACGGTATACTTTCAAGTTCGTGTTATTGTTATCAAATCACGATCTGATGATGGGATCCCGGAGAAATCGAAGGAACTCTTAAAATATTAAAGGCAAACCTGCAGTGATTTAGGTATATTTCATAGTGATTCGTGCACTTACTCTTGAAAAGTACCAATTGGTGTAGTGGAACTGATGATGAAGTCCACAACAATTAACAGCCCAGCATCGGAGCAAGCAATATTTTGTAAAAGGATTTGAGCAATTGACATTAGCCTATTGTAACTTAAGTGAATTACAAACCAAACCACTAAAAAGTGAGAAATAAAAACTTTATAACAAAAAAATATTACCGACTTCCAAAATAAATACCTACAAGGCTGCTAAAAAGCAAAAAATAATACACCTAGAATAACAAAAACAAATTACACATTTTGAAGTTGGTGCCGAATAAAACATAAAGTACTACTACTATTTCATGGCACCGACTTCAAAATGTTTAATTTGTTTTTGTTATTCTAGGTGTATTATTTTTTGCTTTTTAGTTGCCTTGTAGATATTTATTTTTGAAGTCGGTAATATTTTTTTGTTGAAAAGTTTTATTAATATCTTTTTTATTAATATTGTATGTGAAATGTTATCAAAAGCTTTTAGGTAATCGGTATACACTACGTCGTCATTATATATTCTAGGAATTCACAAATATTGGTTTCTGTTGACTTTTGACTCATCAATCTGTGTTGTTCAGTTAACATATCAGTTAATAAGGGGGGTTTTAATAGTGGTGTTATTATATCACAGACAATGTGTTCAAATGTTTGTATGTATGTATATTTCTTTGGCACACTTTAGAGCCTTAATGGATTTGAGAGGTATCGTTAGATTCGTCTCAGTTGTGAGAGTGACACTGGGTCCCATCAAAGGCTAATGTTCAAGTGACTATGGAATTTAGTATCGCTACAAATTTTGTTGTGCCAAGATGAAAACTACTGATTTATGTAGACATTAATATATACTTTCAGAAAACCAACAATGATTTACCTAATTTGCCGGGTTTAATTGATATGGGTGGATGAAATTCGAAAATAGAAATATTTATATTATATTCCGTATTAATTATGTATTACACATGATGTGTAACACTAGTTTATGGCTATGAATTCGGCTTTGCAGTGATATATAATCCGAATCTCTATCTCACAAACACTTCACAATTGTCACAATATTGGTACGAGTCTCTGTCTCACAAAACATTTCAGATTGTTACTATGTATATGGAGTCTCTATCTCAAACTCACGTAATGTAACCACAATAGCATACACAACACGAGAAATAACAAAAGCTATTTGTTATTAATACTTTAAACTGTTTGCCAAACAAGCATTATGCACAGACAAACAAGTGACATGACATTACATTTCAGTGTTGCCATAACTTTTGTCATATCCCATACAAATAGATTTTTTTATTAAAATTCATTACTATGTTCTTATTTTTAATCGAGCCGGTCCAATCTAAAGGTATCAAAGAATGTTTTCGTTTTTTAAATAAAGTATGGTGTATGAATATTATCGTTCCTTACATTCAAACGGTGCAACAATTATTAAAGTATTTATAATTATATTATAATTACAAGAACCAAAATACATTTAGTGATTCTATGACTTTCTAATAATTATATAATAATAATCGTTAATAATCCTAATCGATATTAAGATATTATATTTGTAATAGTGTTGCCACCGTTAAACATAACTTCATACGAAAAAATACTAAATAATTAAATTGAGAGACTAATATTTTCGTTTTATTAATCCGGCAAATGTGAGACTCCATATCATTATATAAAAATGTTATAATTAGAAACAAGAATTAAACGTTTAATCAACTTGTGGCACAACTTGAATACATGCGATACTGCTAATGGGCATGCCCTTTTAAAAATAAAATGGCGCCAACTTTATTCAGTTATAAATGCAAATATAAGCAGTCGGGTTTTGTTTTGTATTAATTTAGCTTGTTTCTTTATTTTACATCAATCACTTGACGTGAGCCTGAGCGCCATTGCCTGCGTGTTGAGTGTTTGTGTATATGTGTGTGCAGGCGCGGGCGTGTCGTTCAGTGCTTGGGATGTGTCGGGTGCGCCGCGACACCGCGCGCTGTGGGAGCGCCACTACCGGCGCGCACACGCCGTCATCTTTGTCGTCGACGCCGCCGACCATCTCAGACTCGGTGAGTGCCTGTCTGCTACTGCTTTACGTCTTACGGCAGAATAATGATGTTTTTAGGTACTTAACAATAAAAAAAGGTAACCCTTATATGATCACTCGTGTTTCGGTTTGTCCGTCTGTCACAGCAAACTGATATCCGAAACTACTGAACCTAATATTTTGAAAAAAATTACAAAAGAGGGTTCTTAACTATGGATATTAAGGAAAATCTATAAGTCTGACTTTTGAACATGAGGGCCATTTTAAGGGCAAAACAGGAAATTGGAAGAAATAATTGGTTTGATTCCTATCCAGGATAAATATTTGTGTGATGGTCTCGATTGTAAATTCTGTGTCTGTGTGTTATTTATCTACAATATTTAAACAAAAAAGAATGCCTAGTACCTATATGTTCCTAGTTTCGAAGAAATGAATGGACAAACATACATAAATTTTATTTCATAAAAATAGTTTAATCTTAAGTGAATGTATTTAGAATTCTGTAAGTAGTACCTAACTTACTTGTACTCGTAAACATAGATATTTAGACTTATGTAAGTATCTATGTATGTTTTCGAGTGTAAGTAGGTACGTTGTCTGGTTGCCATAGTAAAGGCTTTTCCTAGTTTGGGATCGCCTTGTGCGAGTGGTCTGATATCTTTCAATATTGTTTTGTTACGAAGATCCCGTTAAAATAGTTAGTTAAAGGTTTGGCTAATAACAGAAATGAGATTACTCTTAACTGAAAATCAATATATTGACAGCAGATTGAGTTATCCGCGAGGTTAGGCAACGTTACCACTGTCGGTCCATAGATAGGTGATCGTTTTCGAAAAATGCCATACCCTTCCGTGCATCTGACAGCACGTTAAGCCGTCGGCTCTGCGCCCAATCTCTTCGGTTGTCGAATTTCCGTCCTATCCGACTATGAGTGTAGGAATAGAGAGAGCACTTATGTCTGCGCATACACTTGTGCACAATATCTAATATCTATCTGTATAAACTAGTAGGTCAGACAATTTACAAGCCCACAGGTGGTCTAACTGTAGTTCACCAAAATATTCAAGGCATATCCAGCAAAATATTGGAATTCGAATGGTTTCTTAAAAAGCACAGTGTTGAAATTTTTTTGGATATATCAACCTTAATGGGCACAACATAGTAGGAGCATCCACTTACAAAGTAAAAACTTTTACCGCTACTTATTAGTAGTAAGCATAAAGCTTACTACTCAATCTATGATTGTCAGCCAGCAAATTGAAATCCCAGTCAGCATTTCAAGCCTACCAATAATGGTAGACTCAAGACCTACTCTAATAATAATAATAATAATAATAATAATAAAAATCATTTATTCACTTAGGAAGCAAAATACTATACTTGTGAAAAGTCGATTCTACATTTACTGGTAATGCCTGTTCGCAAACAATAGGTAAAGCCCGAGAAAAGAACAGGCAATAAAAACTCGTGGCCACTCTTTTCAAATTGCCAATGTTTACAATGTTTCTCTGTTTATAAACTGTATATGCAGGTAAGGTGCTGCCACCATTATATTATACACCATATATTAGAGGACTGATGCAAAAAAAGAGGTCATTAATATTAGAAGAGTACACGAGATCGGATACATCAGCCTCAATGGGCACAACATAGTAGGAGCATCCACTTACGATGTAAAAACTTTATGTGCCTAAATATTGGCCAATTTACTGCTACTTAATGAATAAGTATACATGTTTTTCAAAGGAAAGAAAAGAATGGCCGTAATTTATCACGCAGAATCTTTACTTACAAAAGTAAATCGTTTTCTTAACTAGTACCTAAGTAACATTATCAAACTGTGACAACAATATTCACCTAGTAAAATGCAATAAACTATACAACCCAATATATTAATAGGGAGCAACGAACTACATCCATTTCCTCTCCCCCTCGGACCGCTGATGCGATCAGACGTGATCCCGCTACTAGTTTGAATTTAAATTGTATTTATTAAATCATTTTTAATCGTAAAAATAAATAAAGTTATTCGAGTGAAGTACCAGGCGCGCATACAGTATTAAGAGCCTGCCGGGTCGTTGTGTGAAGAAGACAGCAACTGCCGAAACGGATATAGTAACTAGATTGCGTTACAAACGTCAACTGTCACTACGGAAAATCCATTCGTTCATGTCATCTGTCGAAGGTACGTCAACTGTCATCCATCAACTCAATGTCAACTGACATTTGACAAAGGCACAACTGTCACTTGCTCTGTGTTGCCAGAACTCACTTTTTGAATTATACTAAATAATATTACTTACTTCACCTAATTGCCTTACTCCAGTCAACTATCAACTCCACTATCCATCGTGACAAAAGCGCCTTGTTATACAACTATATAACTTATCCTGTTTTATTTTTTAATACTACGATGCCTCTGAAACGCACTCCTCCGAAAGGCACACCAAGTAAAGATTTTCTAATGCCGACAAACGAACGAACTCCGGCAAATAGCGATCATCAAACTTCAGAATCAGAACCGGACCAAAGCCAATTAAGTGATACAACGCGAAACGTGACAAGCAGAAATCATAAACGTAAAGCTGTGGGCTCCCCTCCTGAAGACAAACAAAACCAGAGCATGGATACGTTCATGTCCGAGATGCGCACTCTAATCAACAGCCTTGCGCACCAACAAGAAAGGCGCTTCGAAGAAATAAAACTGTCGATGGAGGAACAGGCATCTGATATTAAGGAAAGCATTAACTTTCTGTCGACTAAATATGACAATATAATGACAGAGATAGCAGATTTAAAAGAGCAAAAAAAAGAAGATAAAAAACATATTGCAGAATTAGAGGAAAAAATCGAGTTGCTCGAGAGACGCGTGCGGTCTACTACTTTGGAGATTAGAAATATCCCCGTTCGGGAAGGGGAAACAAAATTAGATCTTGCTAATACGTTTATAAATTTGAGTCAGTCTTTAAAGGTACCCATCCAACAAACCGAAATAAAAGATATCTTTAGGATAAACACTAAAAAGTCGGGTAAAGTCATAATCGCTGAACTTACCACAGTTATGACTAAAGACAAGATTGTTGAGGGCTATAAAACTTATAATAAAGGCCAAAATAAATTAAAAACATCTACTATAAATATGAACGGACCTGAAGTACCCATCTACCTGTCAGAAAGCCTAACTTCATACACTAATAAACTTTTCTATCTCGCAAGGAAATTTAAAAACGAATACAATTATAAGTTCTGTTGGGCTTACCATGGACAAATATTTCTTCGAAAAGATGAAGGTACTCCGAAAATTCGCATTACTGATGAAAACCAGCTTATATCCCTTGCCCGAACAGATTGACTAGTTGTACTGCACTACATTTATACTTACTATTATAGTTTCTTGTTGCACTTTTTTAAATCGTTTCATAAAGATGTAATTAGTTACCTGTTACATGTTATGATTTTAATATTGATGTATACCATTGTTACTATTAACTATACTTATACTTATATTGTTACTATTAACTTACTAATATTGATGTATACTATTACTAGGCCTATGTATAGATTAAGTGAACACTCACCTATTTACTCACAAAGACTCACACAATCACACACATACAACAAAACACAAAAACACCCCCACTCACAAAACAAAACAAATACTAATCAACAACTTCTTTCTCACAATCCATTACTCTATTTTCGGATTTATTTTTTTAAAATTGTAATTAACCAACTTTTACATGGTGATATACTATTTGTAAGACAAAATTTTATTTCAGTCTATATTTCTAGGCCTGTATATGACATAAGTACACACACAACTAAATACTCACAAACACCGAAACACTCATACAAATATACTAAAACACAAAAGTACTCCCATTCACAAAATAATACAAACACAAAACAATTATCTACTTACTACTCCCAAAAAATCGGACTTATCTACCTTTTATTTAAATTGATTATTATAACATCACAATACACCGCAGTTATTATTTTTAGGTCTATGTATAACATAATTAATCACTCAACTATTTACACGAAAACATTCTCACCTTCATATTTATGTACAAATGCAAAGAGATACTCGTATTCAAAAAATAAAAATAACATTATTCTAATTATAATATCAATCACCACTAATTTTAGAGTCAAATTTATTGATTTGAAATCCAACATATACCATATATCCTGGATTATTACTATGTCTATTAAAATTCGACAGCATTGAGAATATCAATATCGATCTTGATCTCCTATCAGTTTCGAAAGCTAGCAATTGTATGATAGAAGACTGTGTAAAATTGTCCAAAACTCACAACCAGGCAATTTCCATCCTAAATCAAAATATTAGAAGTTTGTCCCACAATTATCCCAACATTCTCACTCTCTTACATCGTGCAGACATAAAATGGGATCTAATTGTTTTAACAGAGTGTTGGCTGTTGAATTCCCCTCCTGTCCCAACTCTTGATGGATACAGCTCCACCTATACCACTAGGCACTGTACGCAGAATGAAGGCGTAGTCATTTACTATCAAGAGACCTATAACATTACTATTGTCGAACCAATTCTAAATGACGCAAACTGTATTATTATTATTTTAAATCAAGACACGGCCATTATTGCAATTTACCGTCCACCCGCAAAATACAACGTTACTGACTTCTTACACTCACTATCTCAGATTCTTAAAAATTACTCATCGTATAAAAACTTAATAGTTACGGGCGATATAAATATCGATATCAAAGACAGCAACACTGACCCTCGATCCCCCGAGTACTTGTCAATGGCTGCTTTTTACGGTATGCTTCCAGCACACACATTACCCACTCGAAGCAGAAATTGTCTTGATCATGTACTTCTAAGAACCAAAAATACGGCACATTGTTATGTTGCCCATGCCTCAGTAACTGACCATGATGCAGTGATACTTTTTCTGGGCGCTTCCCATAGTTCTCCTAAAACAAACATTAATAAAACTATGAAAAAAATAGATTACGTAAACCTTGAAATAGACTTGAAAAATCTTGATTTTGACAATATGTACAAACTAAAATGTGTAAATGAAACTACTAATTATTTTATTAATTCCCTTAACCGTTGCCTCACCGCCAATTGTATACTTAAACCAGTGCCAAGTAGAAAACGATTGACAAAACCATGGATGACTGTCGGACTTTTAAAATGTATGAAAAACAGAGACCATCTACATATTAAATACAAAAAATCGCCCACTAATGAGGTAATAAAAACTACATATAATAGGTACAGAAATTATTGTGTCGGTATTCTCAGAAAAGCCAAAAATAATTATGAAAAATCTTTGATAAAGTCCGCAGAAAAAGATACCAAAAAGCTATGGGACGCTGTTAAAACAATTACTTTCACAAAGAAACAGAAAACATCTGCATCTGGCCTGTTGTCTCCTACAGACCCTCTATTATCTGTCAACGAAGCAAACCATTTTTTCGTGAACATCGGTCGAACACTGGCAGAGGACATAGATAGGGACAATATAAACAGTGACGCTACTCCCCCAACTCACAATTCACCCTATATAAACACATTTTTTCTTAGTCCAACTGATGATGCTGAAATTGAATTAGTGATTATGAGTCTGCGGTCTGATTGTGCAGTGGGTTTTGACGGTGTTTCTGGACTTTTCCTGAAAAGATTCAAAGATATACTGGTTCCCCCTATCACTTTCCTTTCCAATTTGGCATTTGAGACTGGAATATTTCCTGATGCATATAAGGTAGCTGTTGTTCATCCAATCTACAAGAGTGGGGACAGTAACCGTGTGAACAACTATAGACCCATTTCTATTTTACCAACACTGTCAAAAATCCTAGAAAAATTACTAAATAATAGACTTGTCAAGTACCTAAATTCACACACAATATTATCACCTAATCAATATGGGTTTCGGTCAGGATTTTCAACAAACGACGCAGTTCTAAATTTGACAAATAAAGTAGTATCTGAGCTGGAAAATAAAAACAAAGTAATTGGTATTTTTTTGGACCTAGCCAAGGCCTTTGATACGATTTCTGTCCCCACTCTTCTAGAAAAGCTTGAATACATAGGCATAAGGGGCACCCAGCTATCACTTTTTCAGAGTTACTTGACAGAACGCAGACAATGCGTTAAGATCAATGACTGTGTCAGTGACGAGCTCTTTATTACACATGGAGTTCCTCAGGGCAGTATCCTTGGCCCTACTCTATTTCTTATATTTATAAATGACCTCTGTAATTATTACCTTCAAAACGGGAAAATTTTTACCTACGCTGATGATACTGCCCTCATATTTCATGGGAATACTTGGTCAGATGCCTTCAGTCATGCGCAGTCGGGTTTCAACTTAGTTCTAAAATGGCTGGCTAAACACTCCCTAACATTGAATATAGACAAGACAAAGTATATTACTTTTTCTCTTACCAGCTCTGGCCAGCCACCACCTGATTCCCTCACTATCGAAGCCCACAACTGCAAACCAAATGGGCCTTGCCTTTGCCCGAATCTGAGTAGCACTGACTCCATTAAATACCTTGGCGTACAAATTGACTATAGACTGAAGTTTCACCAACATATCGATTCACTCTCAACCCGATTGCGTAAACTCATCTTCGTCTTCAAAAACTTAAGTCACATTGCAGACAAATCAGTGATAAAGATGGTGTACCAGGCTCTGTGTCAATCAATAACATCGTACTGCATCATCTCTTGGGGTGGTGCTACAAAGACATCACTTCTGAAATTAGAAAGAGCACAACGCTTAATACTTAAGGTTGGATGGCGCCTTCCTTTCCTATTCCCGACGACCGAACTTTATACCGTTTGTGGAGTACTAACGGTACGACAACAGTTCATCCTGAGTGTAACAATCAAATCTCATTCACTCACTCCATATAATCCACACAAGCTGGCTGATAAGCGACGCAAATATAATGTTTGTCCCTACGGTTCCTTCACCACACAACTTGCACGCAGCAGCTTCTGCTATCTTGGAGGTCTTGTTTATAACAAAATAAACAAAATCCTAAATATTTATCCTAAACCTAAAACACAATGTAAAACTATCGTTACCAATTGGCTCCTTCAACTAGATTATGAAAACACAGAAAATATAATTAAACCTTAAGGCCCTAATTCATGTACAGCACACACACACCACACACCACACACGCACACACACACACACGCACACATGCACACACACACACACACACACACACACACACACACACACACACATAACACTTGCAATATATTCACTACACATCATACCTACTTTAAGTTTTTATAAATATTATCTTCACCCATATGTACTGCTACGTAGTTAACAATTTTATTGAACATAAGAAGTGTGATATATATACATACTATATGCTAGATCATTACGAGGCGGCGAGAGCCTGGTGATCTGTACTACAGGTTCCCCCGAAACCTACTTCAGACACCAGCTCTCACAAAGGACTTGTAAATAAAATTCGAGCTATTAGCTTTAAGTAAAATTGTAGCTACCTTTGTGGAGAAATAAATAAATTTATTATTATTATTATTATTATTTATCTTTATCAGTTAAATAATCATCGATTGAATAGTAAGCTCTTTGTATAAGATGTCTCTTGACTACATTCTTAAATTTATTTACTGGTAGACTTGATATGCTGACTGGGATTTTATTGAAAAATTTAACACCTAGTCCCATGAATGAGTTATGAGTTTTATGAAGCCTATGATATCGACCTACCAATTTGTGCTTATTTCTTGTATTCACAGAGTGAATATCACTATTTTTGTTATATAAATGTAAGTTTTGCTTTACAAACATAACGTTTGCATATATATATTGTGATGCAACTGTCAAAATGCCTATCTCTTTAAACTTTTCTCTAAGGGAAACTCGTGCTCCTAGTTGATATATCGCACGCACTGCACGTTTTTGAAGAATAAAAATAGTTTGTATATCAGCCGCCTTGCCCCAAAGCAATATGCCGTAGGACATGACGCTGTGAAAATAACCAAAATATACTAGTCGAGCTGTTTCTACGTTCGTAAGCTGTCTAACTTTGCTGACAGCATACGCTGCAGAACTGAGTTTTCCTGCGAGACATGATATTTGGGTGCCCCACTGTAACCTATTGTCTAATGTAATTCCCAAAAAAACTGTCGAGTCGACAAAGCTAATCACCTCATTATTTAAAATTATACTCGTATTAGTACTTTTCACATTTGGCAAACTAAACTTAATACATTTAGTTTTTTTGGGATTTAGAAGTAGGTTGTTCGTTGTAAACCAATCTTGAACTAGTGCGAGTGTTCTATTTATTTTCTCAAAATTTTCTAGTTTACGATCGATTTTAAAAATTAGAGAAGTGTCATCAGCAAATAGAATTATGTCACAAAAGTTATTAACATAAAATGGTAAATCATTAATATATACCAAAAATAAGAAGGGACCGAGTATTGATCCCTGAGGCACGCCCATACTAATTGGAGATCCAGACGACCTTACTCCTCCTATATCAACATATTGAATTCTTTCACTTAGGTAAGAGGCAAGTAGATCCAGCGCTGTACCTTTAATACCGTAATGCCTAAGTTTCAGGAGAAGTGTCTTATGCGCCACACAATCAAAAGCTTTAGAAAGATCACAGAACACTCCAATGGCATCCTGTGAATCTTCCCAGGCACTAAAAATATGTTTCAGTAGCTTAGTACCTGCATCAATTGTAGAGCGACCCTTTGTAAAACCATATTGATCGGGATGCAGTAGATTATTAAAATTAAAGTGTGATTCTAACTGCATAAGTATAGCCTTTTCAAAAATTTTACTAATAGCTGGCAAGATGGATATTGGTCTAAAATTACTAGGGTCATTCTTTGATCCGGATTTAAATAATGGTATTACTTTACTATGTTTCATCAGATCAGGAAACATTCCGGTATCAACACATTGATTAAAAATTATAGATAACTGTGGCGCTATGCCAGTAATTATACTGTGAATTAATTTTACTGAAATACCCCATAAATCAGCAGTTTTTTTTAAATTGAGTGACTTGAATATTTTAATTATTTCACTGGGGTATATATATTTAAAAGCAAATGGTACATTGCATTGATCCACATTATCTCTCAAGAGTGATTCGGCTTTATCTGGGCAAGCGTTCAAGGAGCTGGTTGTGGTTAGTGGTATGTCAGCAAAGAAATCATTGAAAGTTTGTGCTAGGTCTAAATTATCAGTAACAGTCTTATTGTTAATTAATAATTCAAAGCTTTTATCCCGAGGCTTTGCCCGTCCGCTTTCCGAATTAATAATATTCCAAGTGGCTTTTATTTTATTATCAGATTTTTTAATATTTCTACTAATAAGTAAAGCTTTGGCACATGCACAAGCTTTTTTAAAAGTTTTTGAATAGTTTCTCACATACTGAATAAAGTTTTGATCAAAATTAAATTGTTTCATACCATATAACTCGTATAACTTAGCTCTACTTTTATAAATGCCGGTAGTTGCCCAATCACAAAAGCTAAGTTTAGAATTCTTATAAAAAGTTTTTGATTTAAATATATTATTGTATTCACTTTTGATTATATTAAACACTGAGGAGTAAAGATAGTTTGGATCAGAGTGGCTGAAATCTATACTGGTAATATTAGCAGAAACGTTAGAATTGAATTTTTCTAAGCGAGCCGTACTCATTGGCCTACATGTGATCTTATCTATTTTGGCCACTGTGTGTGAGGGAAAAGTGACTTTCTGCCCACAGTGATCTGATGTTAAATCACTCAATATTACCTCATTAAAATAACTACAGTTGCAGAATATATTATCTAAGCAAGTAGCAGAATGTGACGTAATTCTTGTTGGTTCATTAAATAAGTACACTAAATTAAATGATTTAAATAGGTTAACTAATCTGGTAGACAAAGATGATTGTTCAAGTAAATTTACATTGAAGTCGCCACACACTACTATATGCTTAATACCGTAACTTACCCTTTTAAGCACATCTTCCATTACAGATTCAAATAAGTTAAAATCACTCAGTGGTGGTCGATATGCACAAACTATAATATATCTCTCCAGCTCCACACATGATAATTCTATAGTACGCTCAACAGACAGATGTACTATATCCTTGCGTTCCTTACATTTAACATTGTTGCATACAAATATCATAGACCCACCATGTATAGCCCTTTCTCTTATAAATGCACTAACCATACAATAATAACTATTATTAAATATCAGTTCATTAGTTTTCAACCAATGTTCAGTTAAGCAACAAATATCAACACTGTGCATTTTAAGGAACAATTCGAGTTCCTCTATTTTGCTGGATAAGCCTTGAATATTTTGGTGAACTACAGTTAGACCACCTGTGGGCTTGTCCATTGTCTGACTTACTAGTTTAAACTAGGAGTCTTAATAACATTCAAAGTAGAACTGCTAACACTAAATGAATCCTGCAAAGTACTGTTTGTACCTAGGTCAGGGTGTAAATTAAATGCTAATAACTTAGCAAGTTGTCTTTTGTAGAATGTGGAAAGATACATTCTATCTTTCGTTAAAATAAAATTACGAATAAATTTATTCGTGTCAAAAAACAAAATATACTTACTATGTAAGTAAGTACTGTTATATAATAAAAGATTCAAGCTCTGTACATGCTTGTTTTGTAAATCAGATACTGACTGCGAATAAGGTAGACTACATAAAATAAACTTACAACCTACTTTTTCATGCATGTATGTAATAGTTTCTGTTAATTTAATTATGTCTCTCTTTGTGACTGAGAAACTCTAGACCCTAGTCCCAAGAATGAATTATGAGATTTGTAAAACGTATGATATTTTAATTTAAGTTAATAAGTTTCATTCTCTATTTGTCAAATGAAACTTATTAACTTAACTTGAAGAGCTACCCTTTGCAAAACCATATTGTGATCGTGATGCAGATTATTAAAATTAAAACGTGATTTTAACTGCATAAGTGGGCCTTTTCGAAGATTTTATATTGGTCTAAAATTACTAGGTTCTTTCTTTGGTCCAGCTTTAAATAATGGTATTATTTTACTATGTTTCATAAGATCAGGAAACATGCTGGTTTTGATTATTATTATTTTTAATGTAATGTTGTATAATGCATGTAATGTAATAATTTCAAACACAGTCAAAATTGTTTATGAACTAAATGAAAAAAAAAATGTAGATAGCTGTAGCGCTACTCAATCGAATACAGCCCCATTTTTTTATTTTATAATTTGCTATAAGCACTCTAGTTGCCCAATTACTACAGTGCAGTACGTACGAACACAACACGGCTTTTTCAACAATGATGCAAGTAACTTGTCTTCCAACGAGTAATCTCAGCCGGACCTCACTCTACTGGAGCGCATCATCCAATCATGTATTAGCATAAAAATAATCAACGGTATGTTTGCAAAGTGTCGCCTCTACATGAATATTGATTACCCTCGTCGTTCGTCGTTCGTCGTGCGTCGTCCACCCGTCAGTCGTGATCCGACGCCGACCAGCAGCTTCTTTCTCGCGGAACTTGCGAGAAATGGCTATCTCAGAATGTTTTATTTCTTAATGCAATATTTGTAGTAAGATTTTTTACAGAACTGATGAGTTAGGTACATTTTACATATCACACTAATATTATTAAGGCGAAAGTTTGTGAGTATGTGAGTGTGTATGTTTGTTACTTCTTCACGTCTAAACTGCTGGAGCGATTTTAATAAAATTTGGTATGGAGTTAGCTGACACCCTGGATTAACACATAGGCTAATAAACCGCAGGTAACACCGCGGGGCACAGCTTTCACGTAAAAAGTACTTAACCGATCATCATGAAACTTTGTACACACATTCTTGGAGGTATTAGAAGTAACAAAGGATTATAAAAAAAAAAAATGTGGAAAATTTACGCAGACGAAGTTGCGTGGGACAGCTAGTTATTTATAATATAAAGCTCACAGTTAAATTAAAGCCAGAAACAACTATTGTGTTGTGGGGTGCCGTGACGCGTCAGAACCCTATCGGTTCCATACATTTTGTACAGCTAGAGACACATTAATGCAGTGTGGTGTGTTGCAGAGTGAGCTGTCGTGACGCGGGCCAAAACGGTGTTGGGGATTCTGGCGCGCCACGACATTCTAGATCTGTTGTAATGCGGACCACTCGCATGCAATCGCGCCGTAACCCCCACCAGGTAGGGTTATCAGGGGCGGGTGCGCTCGACTCAGCATGTTTCGGAAGTGTTGGATTGCTTCCGCCTCGCCTTGTGCTACGGGTTCGCCGGCGGCTGCGGCTTTCTTGTCATTCATAACCTACTGGCGTTGCCACAAGTTTTCATTTATTTTTGTGCAAACGATTGATTATAAAATTTAAAAAAAAGGTTAATATTTTTGAAAACTTAGGTTTATTGACGTGTAGTTCAAAATGTTCGCTTTATGCTTCATAAAAAGTTCTGAAGTGACCGAATCAGGTTGAAATTTGATAGATCGAGATCTGGGCTATACGGAGGATGCATCAACACATCCCAGCCAAGCTCTATCAATTTTTGCTGAGTGGCTATAGATGAGTGCGGTCTGGCGTTGTCATGATCGAACACCACGCTCTTCCTGTTCACCAGCTCCGGCCGGTTTTTCTCGATGACTTCTTGTAACTCATCAGTTGCTAACATTAGAGGTCAGAATTGATAGTTTAACCCGATGGCAAAAGCTCGTAGTGAACGATTCCTTCAAGATCCCAATCCACTGATCCGATCAGGCCGGGCTTTGCCACGGTCTGTGGGGCTTGTCCATGCTTAGACCACGGCCTTTTTACCGTAAGTGACCCAATCAACCGTTTATGAAATCGGTCGGAATTGCGTTTAAACAAAGAATCGCAAATCATGATCACGTGGTGCCCAAATATAATTTTTTTTTGTACCCCGAATTTAGTAAATTATATTAAACTGTTTTGTGATCGTAACTATTAATATGTCGATCTTGCTCCACTTTTTCAACGATGGCACTGATTTGATCCATGACAGGGCGTCCAAAGCGAGGCTTCACACAAAAATTTCCAGACTTGAAACGCTTGAACCACATTTGCGCTACTCGTATTGATACCGCGTTAAGTCCGGAAGCCGCACAAATTTGATTTTGAATTGCGGCGTTCGTCGCAGTTTTACCTTTTTTGTAAAAAATTTAAAATGTACCGAATTTTTTCGTCACATACAATCATTTTGCTTCCTTAAAAAACAATTGAAAAATGGCGGGAACTAGTTTTTTTATTTATTGCATATGCAGAATGTCAACATTTAATGGTATCTATTGAAACCAGACAGTTACATTCAGTACACCCAGACTTTGATTACTAACAATACATTCAAAATACAAAAATACTTTTGCCCCTATGTATTATACAATTAATAAAGAAAAATGTAATTTGGAATAAGAAATGACCCTTCACATTTAATATCAGTCGGAGGCCTAGGGCCTCCGACTGCTGAATTTTAAGTTCAACAGGATTCGTTAATGCCTCCGATTAAATGTGAAGTCTATCTTGTTTCCGTCTTTTTGCAGGCAGGGTCCTAATTCACGATCCTTTTTGTTGTGACCGTTGTGTTGAAAACGACGCTTGTCAAAATCTTGTCACAAAGGTAAATGGAGAGCTGCGCTTAGAAATGTATCAACGCGCATGTGCGGCGGACATTTTTGAGCGCACCGTGCACAGGCTTGTCACGGACACGGAATAAAGATCGTGAATAAGGATCGTGGTTTTTAAAATAAAAGTTTTTTCTTGATCTAATTTACTAAAGTCCTTCAGTGTGCGTTTTACCTATACACTGATGACTTGCAGTTATACGCTCAAGCCAGTGTGAATGACTTATCTGTGGCCATCACAAAGATCAACGGAGACCTTGCTGCTATCAAAACTTGGTCAGACAGGTTCGGTTTGACTGTAAATCTGTCCAAGTGC
Source organism: Herminia tarsipennalis (assembly GCA_945859575.2). Lineage (NCBI taxonomy): Eukaryota > Metazoa > Arthropoda > Insecta > Lepidoptera > Erebidae > Herminia > Herminia tarsipennalis. The sequence continues at coordinate 23,546,313 of OX243849.2, read as the reverse complement.
CAAGGCAATTGTGACAGGGAGTGAACCACTCACACTTATTTACTCGTCAACTGCATAGTGTGATCATTATAAAAAAAATATTTTGTATCTTGAATAAAACCACGAACGGCGTGCCTCCGCTCGGTTTACTCTACGTTTTAATTACGTTATTAAATTAACATTGTGGTAATCGATCATAATGTGGAACGAGCGAGAGGGATATCTCGAGTAGGGTAAAGTCCGTCATAGTCCATTGTTCAAATCATTTTGATTAACCAAATGCTACTGCATCACTGACACAACGCTAACACTATGCACACGCGTTTATAATTAGCATCAAGTTCACCAGAGGGGTGCTTTTGTGTCGACCGTTCGAGTAAGAAGAAAGAATTAGACTGACTACCACCGTCCCGGCATTTCAAATGTAAACGTCAACAATGTCACGCTCTAATGGCGGCTGTAAAGTATAGGCTAATAACGAATGGTCATCTGGCAACACTGCCTATGCTATGACGCAATATCCAACCATTGTATTGTACAAGTCGTATGTCATTAAAACACCGCTTACTTATTCCAATCCAATGTTTTATTAAGAACCTAACGTTACATGGTGTCAGAAGTGGAAACAAAGTTAAAAACAAAAATAAATAAGTTAGAAAGTTGTTAAATGGCTACGAACGACGCAGTATCTGGAATTAAGCCGCCAGCTAACCTACAAATTGACTCTGAGAAATCAACGTGCTGGAAAAATTGGTTACAACAATTTGAGTGGTATGCTACTGCTATTCAACTTGATAAAAAGCCAGCCGAGGTCCGAGCAGCAACATTTATGGCTGTGATTGGCTCAGATGCCATCGAAATATACAACAGTTTCAATCTCAATGACAATGAAAAAAATAACCTGCAAATCGTCAAAAATAAGTTCAAAGAATATTTCGCGCCAAAGACAAACATATCATTTGAAAGATATATATTTTTCAAGATAGAACAAAATGAAGACGAACAATTTAACGAGTTTTTAACTAAAATAAAAACTCAGGCAAGCAAATATGAAAGCAAGCCGAACAAGAAACTTAATAAGTTACACAGAGGATAAAATGGCAGTTTTTGGTGAAACAGAGTTACTATGCAAACTGAAAAATACAGAAACAAACATTGTATTTAAGGTAGTTCAAGAAAAAGTTACACCAATCCTCGGACTTGATACCTGTGAGAAATTAGGACTAATTGCAAGAGTCAAAACTTTGAAAGAAAGTAAGTGCACAGGAGATATATTTGAAGGCTTAGGCTGTTATAAGGATTATGAGTATGATATTGACCTGATTGAGAACCCAAAACTTGAAATAAAACCGTCAAGAAGAATTCCACATGCCATAAGAGATGAGGTAAAACAAGAACTTGACAGAATGGTGAAGTTAGATGTCATAAAACCAGAAACAGAGCCTACTCCTGCTGTAAGCCCTATGGTAGTTGTCAAACAAAAAGGTAAAATAAGAATATGTATAGATCCATCAGATGTGAACAAAAATATCTTGAGACGTCATTTTCCACTTACCACAGTAGAAGAGATTACTGCTGACATCAAAGATTCTAAATTCTTTGCACTGCTTGATTGTACAAAAGGATTCTGGCAAATTAAGCTATCAGAAAGAACACAAAAAATATTAACATTTGCTACCCCATGGGGAAGATATTCGTTCAAGAGGCTCCCCTTTGGAGTGTCGTCAGCACCTGAAATATTCCAAGAAATTTTGACAAATTTACTCAGTAAATTCAAAAATGTGAGGGTATCAATTGATGACATTTTCATACATGCAAAGAGCAGAGAAGAACTACGCAAAACTGTTGGTGAAGTGATCGAAGTTCTAAATAAATCAGGCTTCACACTTAACAAAAACAAGAGCATCCTTGAAGCAAAAAGAATAAAATTCTTAAGACACATTGTTTTAGCTAACGGATTAGAAGCAGACCCGGACAAAGTGGAAGCCATACAAGCAATGAAAACACCAACAAATAAAACAGAGCTACAAAGACTACTAGGAATGATCACTTACCTAAACAAATTTATCCCTAACATGTCGGACTTAACAAATCCACTAAGAGATTTACTACATAAAAATGCAAGTTTCACATGGGAAAGTCATCACCAGGAAGCGCTCAACAAAATAAAACAAGTACTACAGAGTCCCCCAGTACTTAGACTATATGATGTTAACAAACCCGTAACTTTAACTGTAGATGCAAGTTCAAAAAAATTTGGAGCTGCACTTCTTCAAGAAGGACAACCAATAGCATATGGAGCAAGAGCACTAACAAAATCCGAACAAAACTATCCACAAATAGAGAAAGAAGCACTAGCTATATTGTTTGGATGTAAGAAGTTCCATGAATATATTTATGGTAAAGAACTAACAGTGGAATCAGACCACAAACCACTTGAAACAATTTTCAAAAAAAACATACAAACGGCTCCAGCGAGGTTGCAACGCATAATGTTTAGTCTCTCACCATACTCACCAAAAGTTATATTTAAAAAGGGCACAGAAATACCTTTAGCAGACTTTCTTAGTCGTGACTGCGATGCATCAAACCTAAAATATGAGCCGGAAGAAAATTTAAAAATTGCTGTTATACTACCTATGTCACTAGATGCTAAAGAAGAGTTAATTAATGCTACAAAAGAAGATTCACATTTACAGCTACTTCTTAAAATAATAATGCAAGGATTTCCAGAAAATGTCAATGATCTACCTACAGAACTACAACATTATTTTAACTTCAAAGAAGAACTAAGTTATCTTAAAGGAATTATCTACAAAGGCAATAAAATTGTAGTACCAAAATCACAAACACCTAAAATGTTAAAGAACATTCATTAAGGACACCTAGGGATACAAAGCTGTTTAAGAAGAGCTCGACAATTTCTTTACTGGAAAGGACAATATGATGATATTATAAAACTAGTCAGGGGTTGCTCTATCTGTGAACAAACACAAAGAGACAATATTAAAGACACTGTGCTAGTTAAACAGATTCCTACACTTCCATGGCAAATAGTTGCATCAGATCTATTTGAGTTAAAAGGAAAAACTTACCTTGTAATCTGCGACAGTTACTCTGGATACTTGGATTTTCAACAGCTAAAAGGTCAGACATCATATGAAGTAATTGAACAACTTAAAAGATGGTTTTCTGTACATGGAATACCAGAAGTGCTACAAACTGACAATGGAACACAATATATGTCTAGAGAATTCAAGATCTTTCAGAAAGAATGGAGTTTCAACCATGTTACATCCAGTTCACATTACCATCAAGGCAATGGGCTTGCTGAAAAAGCTGTTCAAACTGTAAAGAACTTACTAAAAAAATGCAGTATTGATAAGTCAGATGTTCATCTTGCCTTATTAAACTGGAGAAATACACCACGAAATAATCAACTAGGGTCACCGAACCAACGGCTTTTCAGCAGAATTACAAGATCACCAATACCTACAAGTGATTACAATTTAAAATCAAAAATAATACAAGAAGTCACAGCTGAACTACAACGATTGAGAGAAAAGCAAGCTATACTCTATCTATAAACTATAGCAACAAACGCACTACAAAACCAGTCAATTTTGAAATCAATGATAAAGTCAGACACAAAGTTGCTCATCGACATTGGGAAGGCGCGAGAGTGGTAGAAAAGCCTGAAGGTCTACCAAGATCAGTTATAATTTTAACAGATCAAGGCCAAGTCCTACGAAGAAACTACAGTCATCTACATAAGACACAAGCAGACATAACCAGCAACAGAGTGGTAGTACCAGAAACTAAATATGCTGATGAACCAGCTGTACAACCGGGTCCAGTACAACCTCAATCACCAGCTGTTCTTGAATCACTCCCAGCATCTACACATTCATCACCAAGTACCCATAATCAAGTGCAGAAGTTAAGCCCAGCTCAAACAGCAATAGCACCACAATCATCAAAGTTTGGGCGAACAATTAAACCAGTAAATAGACTCAATCTTTAATAATACTTTATTTGATAATTATAAAAGGTTGCATTGTGTAATGTATCTTGTTACTTGGTTTAATGTATCACAAAAGTTGGGCAACCTGTATTTGTACTATTTAACATTTAATTGTATTCATAATTTAACTATGTATAAAATAACTTTGTAACAATGATCAACATAACTAAGTAATACTATAAGTAAATACTATAAATAAATACTATAAATATTTTAGTATGTAATCAGAATTAGTATTGAATTGTAATGCAAACTTTGAGTGATTTATGTTTGAGTTTAAACTAATTAAAACTAATGTTTCTAGCTTATTGTATAGAAAGGGAGATGTAAAGTATAGGCTAATAACGAATGGTCATCTGGCAACACTGCCTATGCTATGACGCAATATCCAACCATTGTATTGTACAAGTCGTATGTCATTAAAACACCGCTTACTTATTCCAATCCAATGTTTTATTAAGAACCTAACGTTACAGCGGCCATGTTTTAAACGAGCCAATACAATTATAGTATTTTATAAGTTACGGGTCTTAATCGCGTAAAATATTTACGCGATTAAGACCCGTAACTTATTTTAAGGCTTTGCTTTTTTTTCTTGATGTGAAAATAATGGTTAAGGCTGATGGTACATAAATGTGTACGTGTACACACCGCCGAACAAACATTACGCGCCAGTGTGCAGATGTCGTTAGTGTTGTGTGTCGAAGTACTGACGGTTCCGTAATAGTGAGTGATAAAAATCAAGCGAGGGTAGTTTCCGAAACCCGCGCTTCTCGGAGGCGACGCTGAGCTGAATGAGTCTACCCGTGACCACGGCCGTTGCAATATGTTTGAAACGTCGGGCAATAAACAAAGGTATTTAGCCTTAAAATAAAATATTCACGCGGTTACGTTAAGACCCGTAGCTTATAAAATTCTATAATGTGTACAAATCGCGAAAGTTTACGAACATATAGAGCCAATACAACTATCATGTTCCGTTTTTCATTAAAAATAATAATATTAAAATAAATAAAAATACAGTTTGTGTTTAAAGCAACATCAAAACAAAGGTCTAAGTTTTACTTTTAGTTCGATAGATGACGTTAATATGCATTTTAGATCGCGATTTGGTTTCGTTCCCGAGACCTGTATATAAACCAAACCTATTTTGTAGAACATTGAACAAATATAACAGATCACGTGACAAGTTGTTTGTTTTATTTTTAACCTCAACTTAGTGCTTGTTGCAAGATCAGCCAAGTGAATTATCTTGCCTTGATAATTTACAGTTTGCATTTCCTTTAAATGGTCTAGTTTGGTGCCAAACCTTTTAGTTACGTTACACGTAAAATTTTAATTTAAAATTTAAAATATCGTTTTTTCGGTTCATTAGATTCGGAGCAAATTAACTGTAATAGACGGACAGACAGAATCACGAGTGATCCTATAAGGGTTCCATTTTTTTTCCTTTTGAGGTACGGAATCGTAAAAACAAACATGTCGGTTAAAAAGCACACGTTAAATTTATGTCACTCTTGCTTTATATGTATTTGAAGCATATCAGTCAAAATGTAGGTTTAATTAGTAGAGGTTGGTTGGGCACACAGCCTGCGGGCAGCACGCAGACTGCCCCCGCCGCCGTCGTCTACATAATACAGCACCTCATGTCGTGTGCCGAAGCACGCCCAACAGTTAGCAAACTGTTTCCCACGTACATTTAATAGAGAGCCGGATATTATATAAAGCGAGTTGAGCTCCTCGCGGCTGCAATCTATACCGAAACTTGATTACACGAACAAGGTTTCACTGTTGGCTCAGTTAGTGAAGCCGACCGAAGTAACAACTTACAGGTTAGTTGCTCGACATTGTACGCACTGCATGGGATTGTGGTCTCATAACAATTAGCTAAATAAATCATGAATTCACTGCTTTCAATCGCTGAAAATAGTGAATTCATGACTGTAAAGGTATTTAACCTTTACAGTCCACAAATTGTTCATTTGTAGCCATATGTAGATAACTGCTTTGTGTGTTTTTGAAATGTATTTGGTTCACATTCGTTAGAGGGTGGTCTGCCGACGAAGTAAAGATAGACCGGACCATAAATTTAAAAACTATAAGGGTTCCTTGTTTATTACGGAACCCTAAAAAAGTAACATGAGACTAAAAATCACTCGATTAGCACGCGTGGCGCACACCTCGCCAGCCGAAGTAAAAAATATTTTTGTAGTAAAGGCCACTCAAAGTTGATTAAATTGGAGCTAAGTAGATGGCCGAGGGGTTTTCTTTTTACTGATAGGTGCAAGGATATATACAGAATTATGCGCCTATATGATTATTTATAACAAACAAGTATAAGAGGGTGGTTCACAACCGTGTCGCTATCAACGAAATTTAAAGGCGGATATATTATTATGTAAGAATAATAGGAAGTTTTTATTTTTAATTAGGTTACTGCACCTACACATTCCATTTCTACATCACCCTAAGGTAGACTGGCAGAGAATGCTTTTAGCAATAAGTCCACCTTTGTACAACTTTGTGCATAGGTAAAGTTTTAAATAAATAAAATAAATATACATACGATTGACACACATACTTATGTGTTTCTAAATATTTACATATTTATAGATAATTTGCACCCAGATATAGTAATATATCAACCATCGTGCTGAACACAACGTTTTACCTAGGGTAGGGATCGAATCGAGCCCACGTCCTCTCGTTTACAAGTCGGGGTCACTGATCACTAGACACACAAATCATATGATTTAACATTAACGCGTACGAGTGTGTATGTTCTCAGTGGTGGCGCGCGAGGAGCTGGAGCTACTGCTGGCGCACCCCGACATGTTCGGGCGGCGCGTGCCGCTGCTCGTGTTCGCCAACAAGTCGGACGCGCCGCACGCACTTGCGCCCATGCAGGTCGCAGCAGGTACTCTACTGTTTTCCTCACCCTACATTATACATACATTAAATTTATAGCTTAATAGTAAGAAGTTAGGCGCCTGGTTATTAAATATGTATGTTGTATGAGTGTAAACAGTCGTCGCTTGTGTTCCAGCGTTATGCCTGGAGCGCATCTCGGACAAGCCGTGGCACATCTGCGCGTCGTGCGCGCTGTCGGGCGCCGGGCTCGCCGACGGCGTCGCGTGGCTCGCGCGCCAGCTGCGCGACGGACTTGTGCCCACGCAGCAGACGTAGATCGCACACGATACACGCTGCACTTACTGGCGAACGTAACATTACCACAACTGTGATGTTTGAGTAGCAACTATATCGTCAATTACAATTTAAGACATGTGATATTTTAGTCCAGTAGGTATCTAAATGCAAACACAATCAAATATTTTATTCATTAAACTATGACACCGATGATGTTGTGAGTGGCTCTCTGGAATATAATCACACATAAACACCAGAAGAACTAGCTAGTAGAACCAGGAAAACTGTTTACAAGTCTTGGAAATGTAAAAGTAACAAAATAGATTCTTGGCTTACGGGATCTCTGCCGCTCGGGCGTCGTTAGTACGTACTGGTGTTGTTTATTTGTAGTTGAAGTACAACGAACGGTGTTATGTGGCACAAGGCACAACACTGCATCAGCGCGACGCCGAGACGGTGCGCCGCGGTGACACCGCACTAAACCTTCCGACCTGTTATTGTTATGGTAAATAAATGGCGGCCGATGAGTCGCGGCGTCGTCTCGTCGCCGTCGCTTCTCAGTACTCCCTGCACATATTACGTGCAGCCTCGATTTAAATCACTTGCAGCCGGCAGTCTCACAACATTGTCAACAATACTTTCTGTCAAGATTCTTACAATTGGGTGAACCGTACAGACCTTGGACTAAATCTGTTTTATAACAAACAATATATGATTTAAAGTTATGTCTGTAAAACTTTACCAAAGAAATCTTCTTCAGCTTCGATACGCTAGTAGTAAATGGATTGGTATCAAAAGTATTATAGGAAGGTTTTAAGGATTAGGACCGTTCTTTATTTGATACAGCTTTTATTTAAATTGCTCCGTGTGTATGTTGTTAGTTTGTATGTAATTTTGTGTGGATTAAATGTTGGAAGCTAAATTAGTAGTGGTACTAATTTAGCTTCCAACATTAACCTGACGTTCGATTGAGCTCAAATTTGGTGCACTAGTGTATCTTTGATGACAATACAATATTATGGACCATATAAACTATGTGGCCATAGGAACTGCTAAACAAAAAAAAAATGATTTTCAGGGTTTAATGATGTAGCCAGAAGGATGGAGGTGGAACAGTGGTACTCAACAGTCATGTAATGTGCTGCGTAGGGAGGACAAACATGTACGGAGGATCCGTACGTGTTTGAGCTCGTTAGATTCGTCTTGACAAATGCCCTTACACTTGACAGAGTTCAGGGTCTGGGGTCGGAAGGCAGTCATTACTCAGTAGTCATGTCAGTCAGTCTGATTCAATGTAGTTGTATAAAGTATTTAATACAAAATAACAAAGTTAAAAACATGTCCAGACACTAAAAACTAAAAGAAAAAAATAAATACATAACTTAAAAAAACATTTTTAAAATCAACTTTTAATTTAATTGCTCTTTTTTTAATTAAAACAAAGCCATCAATTTGTTACATTAAAACATTTAAATGACATAAAAGCTTGTCGCGAGATTTCCCAATGCTGCACATTAGTCGTCTTAAATTTGTATTTGTGTTTCATGTTTCCTTTAACTAATACCTTTGAACGAGCAACACAATATATATATAAAAGAAAGAAATATATAATCTGAATCTCGGCAACGGCTCCAACTATTTTCATGAATTTAGTATGCTCTGGGATTCGGGGATAAAACTCAATAGGCTTCATTTTTAGAAACCGTAATTTAAATAAAAAATACCGAGCCAAGCTCGGTCATCCAGGTACTTGTTATTATGTACTGCGTCGTGAATCACAGAAATAATCATAAATACTTCTAAATTAATATATTTTTCTGTACTGAATAAAATATTGGAACTTTTGCCTTCAGGTTTCCACATTATTTCATGTTAGTCGTTAGTGAAAGGTTTGCGGCAGAGGAATAAGTCATTATGCGGTGGAACCTCCGCGGTAGGAAGACCTTTTTGACCGGTTTTGTAATTTAGAAAGTTGTGTGAATGTACACATAACCGTTATATCAAACTCCGGAGGGGCGCGAGTCGTACACAGCCACCACAACATAATATCAACATAATAAAAGCTCTTTAATTTGACAACCTTCACAATTATCGTTCTTTGGCTTTTGTAAATGTGGGGAAAAAAGTGGTACAAATGTATAAATTAAAGAATTTGTCTTTAAGTGAATAAAATATACACTTCTGTTATTGAGAGGGCTTTTATCTTTTGTCTTTATATTATTGTCTTCGGTTTCTGAAAGATTTGCTAAGGCTAAGGTCCGCTAACTGTTGCAAAGTCGTAAGCTGCGGTAGCGAAATGGCTACGGTGATGCACAGAGAAGTCTCGGTCTCGGGCCGAATCCCACCCATAATGCTACCACTCCCACCCACTCCTAACGCAAGCAATCTCTCACAGCGACCACTCTCCTGTGACAGTTCACTCTTGGCAGAACGGTCGTCGTCAACCTTTGTTGTTTTAATGCCAATATACGAAAGCATTTTACAGCTGTTGGTACCTATTGCCTTCGCAAACCTTAAGGAAATAGGCGTTAGAATATGAAGATAATTTAGAATGTAGTCCACGCTATGAATGGTTACCTAGTGACAGAGATAGATGGCCAGTCTTAGGTAAATCAAGGTAAATTAGTCGTAGAGCGGACTTCAATAGATACTATTTCAAATTAATAAATGTAGACTCTACCGGCTTATTAACTTTAGTTAATTATATAATGACTGTAAAATAGTATTATAACATTGTAAATGAATTGTAATTACATTTTAAGCATATTCTATATTAGATTAGAAGATTGTAGTTAGACGGCCTTGTGCCGACGGCCATAAAGGCTTTCTTGATCACTGTAACCAGTACAGCAGCACAATCAGATGTATGTCTTTAGGTAACAGGCACATTTTGATATGTATAAACATACTCGGATATCAGAGTTTTAAATATATAGTCTAATTATAATTTGTTGTAAGAGGATCGAAGGTGGATCCCCTGGGGGATCGGGCTAGGGGTCCTGGTAGACGACCTCGAATATTTGTTAGAAACGTTATGTAACAAGATATAGGTAACGTTATGATATTATCATTAATTCTGAAATAAAATAGTGTTACAACATTTTTGTGTTGCTATTTATCTTGTGGATCATATGTACTGTAGCCATCAGGGCAGCTCTTGAGCAGGTACCGGGGCTGTTTCCCAGGAACTGTTATCGGGCTTTTAAATAAAATTCTTAGTTCCCATAGCCAATATAATGTTTATTCCTGAAAAAAAACATATTTAATACATCATTACTTATTAACATTACTTCATTTTACATCACATTTACCTTAGAAGTAACCATAACCATTTGATCTTAGAAGTAACAACCTGAAAAGTCAGCAATGAAACTCGCAATTTTTAGAATGACATTTCTTTCTTTTAACTTCTGTTAACGAGTTTAACAGACTTAGAAATGAGGTTTAACATGAGGTGGATCATCTTCGACGCACCTGCCACAGTACTGTACTGGCCAACATCGCGCTGGAATCTGGACTATATGATTTAATTTGATGTAACACGTTTTAAATTTCAAAAACATATACGCAACCCAACAGTTATCAGAATTTGTTTTATTTATCCCAATATGGTATGCTGACAGAAGAGTGCACACACACACTCACACATGCAAATTCAGTGAAACAACATACTTCACAAAATATTGTATGTACCTCTCCATGTAAATCGTCGCAAACTAGCGCTGTGAATCGAGTTGAGCGAGAAGATTGATTGTGATCGGAGCACAACGACGCGGCCCTTACAAACGAACGATTTTGTATGTTTGTTGGCGACCTTTACAATATCTACATAGGTTTGTATGAAAATAAGAAAAAAGAATATCTACATATCTTCACTACATATCAAATCCTTAATTTGCTGTCAACAAATATAGTTACGACCATAGACTTACGTTAGTATATCTTAAGTTTATGGTTACGACTTATAAATAGTATAACCAAGTCTACCGATTTAATGCATAGTTGGCTTTGATGTCGCGTGACCGTTTGTTATCGCGATAAAAAAATAGCATATGTCTCATAAAGCTTCAACCTATCTGTAGCCTAAAATTGATTAATTGGAAGAAATAAAGTTAAAAAAAAACGTAAATACGTTTATATTAGCGGCTTAGGTGTAAAAATTTAATTGACACAAACATCTGACAGAATACTTGTTTTCACCGCGGCTTCGTCCCTTAAAGTTTTATTTCTAAAGCTATCAAAATAGCGCAATTTATATTTTTAATCAAAGAAAATAGACAAAGAAGGTCCTCAAGTCAATATGTATTTTTTATGACTATGTTTAGACTGCTTTAGTCCCGCTCAGCTGTTGTGCGTGAAAGAGCAACGAACGTCACAAACTTTCGATTTTATAATATATGTAGGAAGTCGGATTAAGTAGGTATGATAGTACGAGTATGAATTGAGTTATAATTTATATTTGGATCCCTTTTGGACGAAAGGTTATTTAGAAATTAATTTCAAGGCCATCATTCTAATTTAAAATGGGTTGCGTTGTTATTTAAAAATATAAGAGACTGTAATAAGTCTGTTTAAATACAGTATAATTTAATTAGGGCGCTCCCGCCGCGGCTCGTCACCGGCTGACGGGCGGCGCGACGCCTGCATGTGCCGGTGACAGCACGTCGCCGCGTCGGTACGACCACAGATTACTTAATCTTTATTGAAAATTCTCTTGACAACAGCGCACATAAACGTATAGACATTGTTTAAAGCATTCGTATAGACGTACATAGTGTGCAAGCGAGAGGATACTTCTTTATGAAAGTGCTACAAGTAAGAGAGAGAAAACAAACAAATAAACATTGACAGAGTGAATTATTGAATTTTGAATGACAGGGCCTCCCTAGTCGACTTGCTTGTATTGAACTCTAACAGAATTTGTGTTTATTTATGTTCATCGTAATTATTTTACAAAAATATCACATCCAAAACCATGGTTACATGCTTGCATTCAACTTTATCTTAATAGGGATAATATAGTAATTCATTCGTTAGAAGTAGTGTTTTTAGGAAAATATTATTTTGTTATGTTTACAATAGGATACCAGAATTATGGTCAAGCACCATCATTCTGGATCATTTTATTGATAAAATAAATTCTAGCATATGACAGGATATTGAGATCATTATGCTTATCGCGCGTTGCGAAAGGGGGCTAGACGAAAAAAATTAAGACCGAAAGTTGTAGCGACACTTTTTGCTATAGTTGTAAGCCGTGCGGCGTGCGCGTGTTTCTCTGTCTCTCTCTCTCTCTCTCTCATAGAGAGCAATCCAGTTATTTTCGTTTCGTCTTTCTATTTTGTTTTGAACAGTGTGGTGGTGTCGCGACGATTATAAAAAAAAATACAATTCCTTCACTAATTAATCTAAAGGAACTTCGTTCCATCCGGGTGTCCCTTGACATCTCTCAATTTTTTATATAATTATTTTTTACTTGTAGGCCTAGGATATCAGTACCTATTTGCATCAGTTACATTTTTTTTTGTTGTACCTACATATTTCTAGTAGATCCTAATGTTAGACAAAAATGTATAATAATAATAGCCCAACCAAACTGGGCACCAAAAAAACTTTCTTAATTAGATTTTGAAGATAAATATATACGAAAAAGAAATATGAATACAATTTTGTTGAAAGGAGTGATTTTCGCTTTGTACCAGTAAGTATATTTTTTTTAAATGCTCTTTTTAGATTTTGATATTCATACTTGCAGTCAATACAGGAGATTGTTGTTTGGTTTTAAATTATTATTTTTTGTGCCTATTTAGGCAGCCAAACTGCTGTAATAACCGTAATAACAATATTTTTTTTTTCTAATCATCAATCAATTTTAAAACGATAGATACCAAGCTATATAGATCGAACTCCCCCCAAATGGCAAAAAAAACCCTTCGTGTGGCATAGTTTTGGGATCTGTATTTTGTAATAAAAAATTATCTAAAGATTGAAGTAAAAAAATAGTTGTTACTCAACTTCTATATTTACCCATTTATTCAACAATTACAACTTCCATATACTCGTATTTTATATCTGTTTTCTCCAATAAAGTACTATAAATTTTGTCGTATAAAAGTTAGACGTCTCGTCAAAACGAAGCTACTATGACAATTCCAGCTTGGTGTCTATCATTTTCTAATTTTGCTCTAAGGATCGGGTACTATAATAATTTAATACATTTTTAGTTTCAAGTGCAATTGAAATGTGCGATAGGATCCTGACGGCCAAAACACAAGTTTCACCAACTATGGAGTCGGAGGACCTACAGTTACCACTCAAATAAACATAAAACATTACTTTATTATTACATTTTTGATTTTATGGTTTTTTATTTATGTTATTTCAATATTAAGTATTAGCCAATCGTATGTGATATTTGTGAATATAATTCAACAACATAAGGGTGATTAGCTTAATCTGGCATATTGTATCAACTGAGGATGTACTAGGCATATTTTGTAATAGTACTTAACGATATTTCTCGACTTTTAGACATCTCGTCACTAGCTCACGCATACACTGATAAATCAAAAATCGTTACACTTAAATGAGCTCTTTGTTCGTCTACTAGTATATCCTAAGTCTATGGGTCTATCACTTTCATTCTTTCTTTTTTTTCAAAGATACTGGTTTGACGTGCTCCGTAATGTCGTATGTCAGTGGTGTCTATGTGTTCATGCGTCAATAGTGTTTTCTATGCACATTGCCTTCTGTACTCTCCTGGTATTCTGTGGTACGACGGTCGATGTGTCGCGAGTGCCATTAATCACTGTATATTGCGCTCGTCTATAAATCTCTCATGTTTTACGAAACATTTTCAACTGAACGATCAAGTCTTAACTTGTTAACGAACTGCTACCGATGGACATGGTTCCTGGTTTGGAGTGGATTTATTTCTGAGTGTATGCACGATTTTATGTATCTGTGACAAATAAACAGTTTTTCTTTCTTTCCTTCTCTCCTTCAAATATTGTTTGAAAGCGGCAGTTTCAAAGGTAAAACTCATAAGGTAACGTATCTATAATGTATATACGTAGTATATATATAATATTACATTTTTATGTGTTAAACAATATTAAAACACACTCTAACGAAGTTGGAATACTCCCGAGACCGATACAATACGAACGGGAAAATATTGCACTGAAAACTGACACGAAGAAATACCGCTATTAACAATGTTTGATCAAACAACTAACCGGTTTTTTTCCTCTCGATATTTGATCCTCCATTTTTGCTTGATAAGTTCGTAGTATTGTAGTTAGTGGAGCCCTGACTCCCGAGGGATCCATGACACAGTGACGACCGAACAGAACTAGTTATCTACGAGGTTAAGCAATGTTACCACTGTCAGTCTATAGATGGGTGTCCGTTTTCGAACGTTGTCATACCCCTCCGTGCCTCGGAGAGCACGAAATGCCATCGGTCCTGCGCCTAATCTCTCTCCGGTGCACTGCATGAGAGCGAGGGTATAGAGAGTGCACTTGTGTACTATCATATCTCCTGTGTAGTTGGCTAGTCTCTTGTGAGATTGGTCGCCGTAATCGACATCGGTTAAGAGACCATTATTTACAAGCTTTTATTTAACTTGCCCTGTGTGTTTGTTTGTATGTTAGTTTGTGTGGGTCAAATCTTGGAAGCTAAATTAGTACACCTTCCTCACGTTCGATCGGTCTGAAATTTGATACACTAGCGTATCTTTGATGAAAATACAGTACTAAGGCACCATATACCAGATTGTATGATGAAGTTGGAAGGTTAAGTAACTCCTAAAATCAAATAAAGAAAACTAGCAAATTTGGGCTCATTTGATTCGTCGTGATAAGTACTCTGATCCTAGATGATTTGCATAGTCTGATGATGGAGCCAATGTTGCAATCCTCCTCCCCCCATAGTGTTCAGGGTCTGAGGTATTTATTAGTACTCAGCAGTCATGTCAGTCAGTCTGATTCAATGTGGATGAATTAAATATTAATTACAAATAAACAGACTTAAGGTGAGTATACACTTGAGCATTTACTAATAACAGAACGTCGAGCATTTGCTGTTTTAAAATTTACTCGAACCACACTTCGAACAGGACGCTTGATACTTTGTTTGATTTTAAGAGGCGGAGCGAGCGTTTTGGCGTAACGTAAGAACGTTACATTACATTGTGATGCTCTGGCAAATGCCCAAGTGTGCCCACCTTTACAAACATGTCAAGTAAAAACCAAAAAGCAAAATTGAAATAGATTGAAAATATTTTTTAAAACGACCTTTTATTTAATAGCTCTAAACGAAAGCATTTTTTTTTTAATTAAAATAAACCCATTAATTTATTACATTATACCATTTATATGACATAAAAGCTTGTCGCGAGATTTTCCGTATGCTGTACCTACTGTACATTATACAAAATGCAGTGTAATATAATACTGATCATTAGGCAAATCGCTAGAATAGAGTATCTTGGTAAATAGCATAATTTTTGCAAATTGATGCGTTTGTTTCAATTTAAAAAATATTTTATTTTAATTAGAGCATTTCAATAAAAGGTTGTTAATTTTTTTTTTTTAATTATTTTTATAAATAGTTATTATAAAGTTCTATAGTTTTTATGATGGTTACCAGTGTAACACGGGAGTTCTAACATTTGACTATCCTGTAGGGCAACAAACAGAACTAAACGAACTGCTTTTCATACATAGCTCCGTGATACCCGTTGTGTTTTCTATAACAATGTTATCAGGGTGTAATATTGTTATAATGCTAATACATGTTAAATTGATGCAAACTAGCGCAGATGTGAGCCTTATCGATTATAAGTTGACTGAACGTTTTTAGGGTTCCGTGCCTCAAAAGGAAAAAAACCGGAACCCTTAACGGGTCACTGGCATTTCTATTTGCACCGAATCTACTGGACCGATTAAGTTCAAATTTGGTACTAGTATGTGTTTCTGTGACTCAAACACGGACGCATAACGTAAATAAAAGAATTTGGAACTTGAGAGCCACTTTTGTGGGGCAAACTAGGAAATTAAAAAAAATAGTTTCACAAACTGTATCGTGTTAGATGTTTTTTTTGTATAATTTTAATTTCGTAATTTAGTTATTTATCATAGTTTTGCCTAAATAAGTTATTTAGGCAAAGCTATGAAAATAGACCATCCCCCCCCCCTTATCTCAGAAGCCTAATATTTTGAAATTATGCATAACCTATAGATTACAGGAAAACCTATGAGAAGTCAGAACACTGTTTTGAACACGATGACCATTTTAGGGGCAAAACAATAAATTGAAAAACCGTTGTGAAAACGGTATAGTGTAACATGAAAACAAATGAAAGGTTTGGTGTAAGATTCTCAAACGTGTATTTATTTAAGTTATTTAAGAAAGTTAACGAAAATCAACCCCTACCTCTTTGAAATGACTGAGCCTACAATTTTGAAAGAAAGTCTACAGTGTAAAAATAACGTGGTAAATCGACTGGCCTGTGGGGGGCTGTGGGTCTAGTGGTTAGTGGGTCTAGCGCTGACTGCTAAAGCAAAAGGATGTGGGTCAATTCCAATCCCATAATTTACCCCATTGAGGTTGATATATTGAATCTCAAGTCTCCTTTTTATATCTTGCCATCATATGGTGTACCTATCATATAATGGTGGCCCACCTACGTATAAATAGTTTATAAACAAACAAACGCTGTAAATATCGGCAATTTGAAAAGAGTGGCCGCGAGTTTATTTATCTATTACTTGCGAACAGGCATGTAGTATGTACACATGTAGAATCAAAGCCTTTTACAAGTGCTTCCTAAGTCCTAAGTGAATAAAAATAAAATTTATTTATTTGATATATACCTATGTATTTACAATTATTTAAGTATGTTTACGAGTATCAGTTGTCTTGTTGTCATAGTAGAGGATCTCCTCAGTTTGGGAGCAGATGGTTTTGTGTGAGTTGTCTGAAATAAGTTAAATCTTTCAATACTGTTTCGTTACACAGACTCCTCTATTCGATTCTAAAAAAAAAAGTGAAAATATGCCAAGGTTTCGCTAATAACAGAAGTGAAATCTAGCTAGAAATCAAAGTCTAGTGAAATTCACAAAAAACATACATAGATGCTATCACACTGCAATTTAGCAACTAAGTTTTTTTAAATACAGGCCACGGTAATGTGGGTCGCACATTACCGTGGCCTGAAATGTTTCGTGTAACCACGGTCGGTGAGTCGCCCTTTTGCAACTTGGTTAATACAGTGTCTTGTGTCTAGATAGAGTCCTGTGTTGATAGAGCATTATTTACATACATAAAAGTTAGTACGAAACCCTCAGTGCGCGAGGTCCAGTCGCACTTGGCCGGTTTTTATTGTATTTGTATCTTTTATACGTAGTAACAAAGCCGCTTCTCGCTATCTATCTCTATGTACGCGTAGTAAAACAAAGAGTTCACGAATCTTAAATAAAACTTTGTAAATAATTGAAAACCATTTAAAAGTTTTACCATGTTAAAATGCAATTATTGTAATCATTCTGATTTTTTTTTTTGCGGTTGTCTGCAAATGTAATCACTAATAAAAAATATGGTGAAATACATAATATTGAATGAACCATCAGTTTTATCTGTAAATGGGTATCATTTAAATGCGAAACTGTTTGTATCTCAATCTGCTTAAGTTATGTCATCTAAACTGCTGTATCAATTTTTTTGAAACTCACAATATGAAATATTAAAGGTAGATTCTGTTAAATAAAGTTGTGAAACAAACCTTCTTTTTCTGGTCATTTTACATTTTTAAAGTACTCTTTATATAGATGATTATATGAATGAGCTGTTCAATGCAATACTGCAATCTTGAGACCAGCGCGTATCGTTCTTCTTATTCTGAACCACTGAAACATAGATATATTGCCTGGGAAAACTCACAGGATGCCATTTATGTTTTTATGATCTCTCAATAGCATCTGATTTTGTGGTGCATAGTACACTTCTGCTGAAATTTAGGTATTATGGCATAACAGGTACCGCTCTTAATCATGTTGCTTTTTATCTTAGTGAACGAATACAATATGTTAATATTAAGTCAGAGTACAGAGTACAGGCTTGCCACAAGGATCATTTCTGCGTCCTTTTCTATTTTTGGTGTATATAAACGATCTGCCATTTTTACTAGTAACATATGTGAAATTGTTCTATTTGCTGATGACACTTCCCATAAATTCAAAATAAATCGTAAAAATGATTACTTTGACGAAGTTATTAGGTCCATCGCAATAATTCTTGATTGATTTTTCATCAAATAACTTGCTCTTAAATCCTAAAAAAAAAACGTATTAACTTTTGCCAAATGTAAGAAATATCAGTACGAATCTAGTTTTAAACAATGAAGTTATTTATTTTGTTGATTCAGTTCTTTGGGAATTATTTTAGATAGTAAATTACAGTGGGGCGCCAAAATATTATATCTTTTAGGGAAACTCAGTTCTGCAGCGTATGCAGTCAGCGAAGTCAGACAGCTAACGGATGTGGAAACAGTAGGGCTAGTTTATTTCGGTTATTTGCACAGCGTCATGTAGTACGGCACACTGTTTTGGGGTAAGGCGGCTGATATTCAAACACCTTTTTTTTATAATCCTATGTTACTTCTAATACCTCCAAGAATATGTGTACAAAGTTTCATAATGATCGGTTGAGTAGTTTTCGTGTGAAAGCGTAACAAATAAACTCACATTCACATTTATATATTAGTAGGGATTTATTTTTATCCAACTTATACTAACAGATAATCTAACCATTTATATTCTAAGATAAGTACATGTTAATTAGTATAAATTTATATTTTTTTACATTGTGTTGTCTTCCTTAATTATTATTTTATATTTAATTATTCGTTACCAGTACTTTGGCCAATATTTAGGTACATATAGTTTTTACATTTGTTGTCAGATCTACTTACGACAAAGGTGAAAACTATATTGTGCTTAAAGTGCTCCTACTATGTTGTACCCATTAAGGCTGATGTTCCAATTTTTTCATAATTAATATGCATCAGTTCTGTAAGATGGTGTATAGTATATAACTGGCAGCACCTTACCTCTCTAACAAGTTTATAAATATTTAAACATCGTAAAACTTAGTGACATCTCGTAGAGATTCAAGATTTTTTATTTTAAGAGATAGAGAGAGCCACAAGCACTAGGGTACAGTCATAAATATATTCTACCATCGTACACAATTAAACACAGAACTCACCTGTTACATTTGTTGATAGTAGTAAGGTTTTTGGTTTCATTTGTAGGTCAAACAACGCCTAAATATCAATGAAATAACAATATCCAAAAGGTACCAAAGCAAATATCGCGTCGCTCTCTCTGACGGTGCGCGGCGCGCGGCCGCTCGCGTCAAGTAAACAACGCCGGCTCGGGTGCTCGGGCTGTCGTGATTATTAGCCGTTCACTCGAGCGATCGTGTTTCACCACTTATTTGGGACCAGCGCTCAGTAATTAAGGAAAACGACACAATGTAACAAATACCGACGACTGAGTTTAGCTCTCAGTTCCACTTGCGGACAGACCCACATACATTACTATGTGTATAATAAGTCGCATTCGATAAATTCCACCGATTGTTGTCACGATATTATAAACTGTTTAAAATGTTTTCGTAATTGTAGTAAAGCGTTACAAAAACCCAACTATTACTATTCTAATTACGTACAAGCATTTCTGTGAAGGCAACATTTACGCTTTTATCTACACTAAGACTATAAAGAGGAAAGATTTGTATTTTTGTATGTAACGAATAAACTTAAAAACTACAGTACCGATTTACCTTTATTTAAAGATTCCTACGAAATTTACAATAATGTAACTAGTTTAGCAGGCAGCTAGTTTATAATGGCAAGATCAGAGTGGCGAGGTCAAGAGTGGCGAAGGAAGTGCTTAGATATTGGTATAATAATCAGAGGAACTATATTCGATGGGCAGGTTTGCTGTCAGAAGAGTTTAGAATGGGTTGTGAGGTGAAGCAGGGGGAAAATACTGGGTGGCGCAAAAGTAAAGACCCTATTTGGTTCAGCTATAACATTTTTTCTAAATTAGAAAACTAGATTTAGATTTTTTTAAATGTATATTTGTGCCATTAAATTTCGTACCATTAGGATTTAAAGATGATGTCTTTTAAATGGTGACCTCCAGAGTTGATACACATTTGAGCCCTATTTATGACATTTTGCATAACTTGCCGTAACACTTAATGCGATATGTTCGTTATTTCTTGACGAATGTTTTCTTTTAGAGCTGCGAGAGTCTGTGGCTTGTTCACATACACCCGAGATTTCAAAAAACCCCAAAGAAAGAAGTCTGGACTGGTCAGATCGGGTGATCTTGCAGGCCAAGGCAAATCGCCAAAACGAGAGATAACTCGGCCTGGAAAAGCGTCCCTCACTAAGTCCATAGTGTCGCGCGCTGTGTGTGCCGTAGCGCCGTCTTGTTGAAACCAGATGTGCTCCAGCCCCAATTCGTCCAAACTGGGTATCAAAAACTCACGTAACATGGTTCTGTAGCGTTCTCCAGTGACAGTTATCGCATTGCCTCCAGCGTCTTCGAAAAAATAGGGTCCGATCACTCTGTCAACACAGATGCCACACCATACAGTAACTTTTAGTGGGTGTAGAGGTGTTTCTTGAATAATGCGCGGATTATCAGTGCCCCAGAACCGAGTATTCTGCTTATTGACATGCCCTGAGAGATGGAAATGCGCTTCGTCACTCATAACCAATTTTGAAGGAAAATCATCCTCTTCAAGGTTGAGGTTTATGACGCGCTGGCAGTAATCTAGACGAGCTCGGTGGTCAGCAGGCAGCAGCTGATGAGTCATTTGAGTTTTATACGGGAACATCTTTAAGTCTTTCACCAAAATACGCTGCAGGGTCCGTCTGGAAATGCCCAATTGCGTGGCACGTCGCCTCGTTGATGTTTCTGGACACTCTTCCACATCTTCGCGCACAGCATCGATATTTTCAGCTGAACGGCCTGTTCTTGGTCTCCCAGACTTAGGTCTATCCAATGTTGAGCCAGTTGCTTCAAGGCGTGTGGCAAAGCGTCGAATTGTGCGACCAATCGGGGCCGGACGGTGGGGAAATCGTCGACGAAATTCACGTTGTGTTCTTATCACTGATGAATTATTACGTAAGAACATTGACACAATTATTCCACGTTCTTGGGGAGTAAAACGGTCCATGTTTATTTTGAGTGTATTTTACATTTGTTCACTACACAATTTTCAACAACAGAATGACAGAAAAAGTCATATAAAAAAAAAAAAAGTATTTTCTTTAGTGCCAGTAATTTTGCGCCACCCAGTATAAAGAATAGAAAAATGCTAGAAAATGAAAGCAGTAGTTAAGTTATTTCCAACATGTCGTAGGTACGCACACACTTAGTACATCGTTTCGCTCTCAGTATTATAGTGAAAAGCTCTCGGCGTCACGGACAGGCCGCAGTAATCCGACACCAACCATTCTATTACCGAACGCCGACGCGACGCGGCGATAACGCGGCGACGGCGGTGCGACACACGACCGACGGAATACAAGTACATAGGTAGGGGGGACTTAATTAAATCTAGTGGTAGTTACTGAAAATTACAAGGAATTAATATAAAAATTCAAATACTTTAAACTAACTGAAAAATAATAATAAAGCCATTGTCTGTTCAACAATTATGATGAATTCAACTACATTTTACACGATGAAATCTGACAAACCGTTTGGACTGTTGAGCGGGTCTAAGAAATAAATGGTCATGAAAGACCGCCTTGTTGCCACACGTGACACCACTTTGTTTGATCCACAAATTGTTGTTCGAGTCTGGTCGTACTTTATGTTTCCCCGCGACAAAGGGCTCGTAGACTATTATGGAAGATGTCTTTCAAAATATATACACACATCAAAAGTGTCTAGGGATCAAGCATTTTTATGCGGATTTCTTGAGATTGAGATGTGGCTTTGTAATAAATTTATGATTTTATAAATTTATATGGATCCTTTTTGGTGCATTTCATAATTTGAATCAGGAACTGTGAATCAAATTCGAGTAAAAGATGAAAATCAGCTGTCAATATTTTCACTATAAAAACATACAACGCATTGAAGACATTATTAGTGCTACTGTTTCCCTACTACTGATTAAAACCAACGTTATTATGGAGCGGCGACGTAATTTAAGCAGGGAAGAAATGCTCAGAGCCGTGGGAATGATAGAAGCTGGTTCCCGGCAACGTACTGTGGCTTTAGCTCTGAATACAAGTCAGAGTGTTATCAGTCGACTTCGGACACGTTACCGAAGCACTGGTACCGTGGCTGAGCGCCATGGAGGACGGTATCGCTGCACCACACGGAGACAAGACCGATACATTCAAATCTTAACTCGAAGAGGTCCAACAATAACCGCCATGATGTTAGCCGTGAGGCTTCATCACTCTTCAGGGAACTTAATTAGCGACCAAACAGTCAGAAACCGCTTGCATGAAGTGAACCTTCATTCCCGAAGACCGCTACGGGTACCACCTATAGCAATGCACAATCGTAGGATTCGATATCAATGGGCTCTTGAACACAGAAATTGGGCAGAAGAACAATGGCGTTTCGTGTGCTTTTCTGATGAGTCTCGTTTTGGTATGAGACCGGATACAAGACGTATACGACACTGGAGAACCCCTGGACGCCAACAGCGATTAAAATCCTGCCAGGAAGTCCATCCTTATAGTGATGGAACCATCATGGTATGGGCGGGTATTTGGATCGGCGGAAGAACTGAGTTGATTTGGATCAGAGGCAACCTCAACGCTCAAATTTATGCTGAGACGATTGTATCAGACGTCATCGTTCCTCTACAAGTGCAAATCGGTCCCTTATTTCAGTTAATGCATGATAATGCACGACCGCACACCGCAAGAGTTGTAAGACAGACTCTCGCCGCAGCTAACATCAATGTCCTGCCCTGGCCTGCTCAGTCGCCAGACTTGAACCCGATTGAGCATGCATGGGATATGCTACAGAGAAGAGCTCTGCCGAATATGGAGGGTATCCAGTCGCAAGAAGACCTTTTTTTGTTGTTGCAACGAACATGGGCGGCCATTCCACAGCGTGATTTGGATGAACTCATTTTGAGTATGCCAAACCGATGTTCTTGTGTTGTTAGTGTTCGCGGTAGAAACACGGATTATTAATTGTTTAAGTTACCCAATAAAATTTTAAAGAAAACTGTTATTTCAGTCTTTTTTTCGAACTTTAATGTTAGTGGTTCAAATGTCAAAAATCCCTTTATTAGGAAAATGGCAAATTTCTTTATTAATGCAAAGGTGACTTGGTTTATCGTTACTGTGACAAACGAAAACACTTTATTTGATGAATCCTTAAAGAAATAAAAAATAAAAAATCAATCAGGAGAAAAGTTATTGCAAAAATATATGTTGATCCCTAGACACTTTTGATGTGTGTATATGCTCGAAAACAAAAAAACCTAATTCCTTTAACAGAATTCTGGTGCAATTATTTGGTGTTGTCATTCGTCAAATTGTATTTTTTAAGCGACTTATAATAAAACACGAAGTACTAACTGTGTTTATAAAGTACAACTGCCAGTAGTCGTTAGCGAGGAGAAATGAAAAAACTTTCTTTTATTATTTTCTGTTGGCGATAGAGAGATAAAGGCAGAGTTACGAAGCGGTGAACTGAAGCTGAGTGTTGCTCTCGTAAACATACCCCACGTTGGTTGCCACTCGTGGGGTGATCCTCCCATGATTGTGGGTAATTAGTAACACAACAGATATTTAGTTCAATAAGCAGAATATTGCGAGCTTCATTCCCTCACCGTGCACTTCTTTGTGAAATCTATTTTTTTTCAAAGATAACTAGCAATATAGGATTGTGTGTCCCACATCACTAGCAATCCTGTTAGGAGTGGGTTTACGTCGGTAATATAATGGGTAGGGATCAAACCCGTGACCTCACAATTGCGAGTCTGATGCCTTAGCCATTAGGCTACCGGCGCTTCAAAGCTGTCGTTCCGAGTCTATATTTTCGTACTGTCCCCCGTAATTAGAGGATATTTTGTCAAAATGTAGATGACTACAACCACATTTATACCTAGTAGATGATCTGAAGCTTGGCGAGTTTTCACATCCTTGTTCTTAAACAAGGCTGTCAAAACTCTCTTCGATAAAGAAAATAAGCAATTATTTAAAAGAAGTAATGCATTGCTTCTTAACAATTGCAACCAAAACAAATAGGTACGTTATCCGTTTATCAAATCAGTGTCGACTTATTTTATTTAATAAAAAACAATCAAAATCTATAAACATGAGGTATATTATATACAGAGTGTATGCCGAAGGCGAGCAACCCTGCGAGTTGAATGGGCGCCAGTCGGGTGCCAGCTACACGCCGTAGCGGTGCACGTAGCGCGCTCGTAGCGGCTTTACGCCGTAGCGGTGACAACGCGAGCGGTCTAACAAGTGGCTGTTATCTGTCGTACTGTGAACCTTGTTATCATTTGCATGTATTTTATTTATTTTGTCAATAACTTACATTTAATTTAGTATTGTTTTTTAAGTTTCATGATATTTATATATGGATTTACTCGCATATATATGTAAAGGGACTATATCAATGATATAAATAAAAATCATTCTACAGGCATCCTAACAAGATTTCTACTTCAAGTATTCATATAAAAAGAAGAAAATGAAAATATTGATAACTTGCATAGATAAAAGCCAGTCAAGTTGTCTTGTGTACGATGGTTACTATTGAAAACTAAGTGATGATTACATTTCACATCACATTATGAACAGGATTTGAACTGTTAGATTGATTAATGAATTTATTAATTAACGATTAATTAACTACTTGAAAAAAAAACATGGTCCAAAAACTATCCCATTAGATTGCGTTACTGATTCTGAGCAAACTACTTTCAAGTTTGCACTATACCAAGAATAACGTTGTATATTAATAAAAATAATATTATTGAATAGTTTTGCAAATATTTAAGACCGCCTGCACACACACAAGAGGACTTCGTGATTGCCTCAGACAATGAACGACGTGGCTGCATTCTAGGACATATCTATATAATATTTACTGCCCATAAAGTTTGCTGTTGAAACTATGAGAAGAAGAAGAGAATATCTTCGTGGCTTGAGTCCAGATATATATCAGATATATCTCATATGTGTGTGAATTATTCACGCCATTTAATAACGTTAATTTAAAACTTATCCTGCAACAGACAATCATAATCAAATCATAAAAATACCAAAAATAAGTAATATAAATATCATGCTCTGTTTAATCACAACCCATGATACAAAACTATGTTCAATTTAATTAGTATCAGCTACTATGACAACAGTTTTCAGTAGTGCGGCGAGCACACAGCGCGTGACGCAATGGCTCTATCTGTTTGTTTGTTTGTGTTCAAACATTGTGCAGCAGACGGGATTGTAGCTGTAATCGATTGGACCGTTGGTTTGGTGGTTAGGGACCCTGGCTGCTAAGCCGAAGGTCGTGGGTTCGATTCATACACGGGACATCACTTTGAGTGATACACAAATTGTTGTTCCGACTTTGGGTGTAGTTTGTGTCCGTGATTTGTATGTTTATAAGGACTCGCCCGACACAGGGATCGTATAGAAAGAAATAGATCGATTGTACTGACTTGAAGAATACCGCGAACGTTGAACGTTGTATAGATTTTAACCAACATCGCTACTTTACGTACATAAACGTACCAACCCAAAAAAAATCCACTTTGTCAAGGTAATTTCTTTAATTACCCATAGCAAATACATTCTAGAACTAACAGCTTCTCAGCTAAAGCTTCGGACAGACAAATAGGTTGGAGACTGCGGTACTCTAAAAACAATGTTAACAAGATTTCTTGGCTCAGTGGCGCAGTGGGGGTACGATCGGTTGCTGTGGAAAGTGATAAGCACGGCGCAGAGCTTCTGAAGCTCCCGTTGATCCCGAATATGGGTGTCACTCAACATGTTGTGCCTGTTAAGACTGTATGTGAAGTTCCTCGACACTACACGACTAGATTATCTTCAAAACAATTGGACGCATTTTGACCAAACAAAGCTAAGAACTATTCCAAACTTAATTACTTTTTAATATATAAAACTCCATCATTTGAAAGCTACATCCTTACCACTACAGTACACAGAACTTTACGGGTTAATTTTAAACATTTCAAAGTTTAAATAATGCATACCTAATTTGTTTATATTTTCTGTAACTGATTTCACGGTTTACGAAACAATATAATTATTAAATAATAATATATTAAGACAACTCGCACAATGCCGTCTGATCTCAAACTAGGCAGAGCCTGTGCTATGGCAACTAGATAACTGATAAACACACTAATATATTTTTTAATACATACATATTACAGACAAATTACACCCAAACTTAGAATAAACCACCGTGCTCATCACAAATATTTATCCTGGGTAAGGACCGAACCCACGACCTATGGCTTAGCAGTCAAGGTCACTAGCCACTAAACTAATAGGCCCGTCATTTTAATTAATGAAATAAACACAGTTTAAAAAAACGTTATATAATTCGCAGAAAACAATATATTTTGTGGTATTGAGTGAACCCACTTGGTTATCTTCCATTCTCAGTGAATGTAACACGATATGTAATTTAGGTGACAACTGTTCTGAGTATATTTTCCTTATCTCACATTCTATGTGTGCGTACATAACATAATATATCTGTTAGATATAGGGCTACCTTATATACTATGTTAGTTTGTTGAACTTTGTGTATAACATAAAATATTAACCTACAAATATTATGAATGTGAAAGTTTTGTTTGTTATAATATCACTAGCAGCCTACTTCGACTTTACTTCTTCACTATTTATTTACAAAATATACAAGTATTATTCCTACATACCATACAAAATAAATGAACCGTTGCGTAGATTAGAAGATCTGAGCGTACGAAGGAAGAGAGAGATCCGCAGAGCGCGGGAGTTCGCGGCAGTGCACGGGCTACTTGATAAATAAATAAAGTCAAACAATTAACTTTGTGGATATTTCTTATATGTAACATATTTAATTAAAGATCCCAAACACACTTTAGTAATTACAAAGCTAGCAGTTCGTACGAAAATATGAAAGCATTTTGCTATTATTATAAAAATACTTATTTCATGTCATATAATTTTGTAAAATTTGTTCAATTCAAATGAAAATACATTCGCAAACATACGATGGTTATTAAATATCATATTTTTACCTTTAATATTATTTATAAAGAATCTCTATAATTTCAATCCTCTCCTTTCAGCGGTCTTGCTTAGTTTTATTCATTTATTATTATTTTATTTGATTGTGAGTCAGACCAGGATAATTACTTTTACAGCTTTTGAAACTGAAGTGGAAACGACAATATACTGAGTTTAAGTGCCAGCGGTGCAGTGTAATGTGAGACCAAAGTGCATTGCCATACATACCGCGCAATGTAAAGTGTACAGATAATAGTGTCGGCAGCTTCGGCTCACTTCGGGTAAGTTCGCCATTTGATCACTTACTACGTTTTAATTACGGCGCGCCGATAAATAACCCTTTAATATAATTACGAATTTAATGTTGTAGTGGACTGGTGAATGTTATCTTATACAGAGTGTTGTTGCGATAGATTTTTAAACGTTGAGTCGCCGGTGCGTATAAGTTGTATGACTGTAAAGTCAAATTAATTTATTTTTATGAAATGTAAAAATTATGGACGTAACTGCCGTCAAATTATTTACTTCACTAAAAGTAAATAATTTGACAGCAGTTACGTACGTAATTTTACTAATTGTACATATTATTTTACTTTGATGATCCAATATTGTAACTACAATGAAAGGGCATGTTTCTCAACCTAGACATTTTATTATAACATTTATTTCATTTATAGTGATTTTTATAAACATTTCTTGCCGATGTCTGCGACATCATAATTTGTTAAAATGCTCTCTGTAACGAAACAATAAGCCATAATAGTTCTTTAACTACCGGCTAGATGGCGCATGCGAGGACCCAACTCGCGAGCATCAAAGGATAGAAAAATTTGAGGTCTAGTAACTATCCACTATACTACTGATATGAACCCACTAGTAACACAAATATATTAGCTTAGCTGAAGGGGTAACCAGGATTGCTAGTAATGTGGGGCCCAAAATCCCACATAACTAGTTATCTTAAAAAAAAAATACTACGTAATCAGCTTAAATTTATTGCATTTTACATTGACTGTAATATTTTTTGAAAAATAATCCCTGGTATCGATGAGAAGCATCCTCAAAAATCCTATAATTGTAATTTGAATAAGTATTGGATGTATATTAAAATACCTCTGGCGTCCTAGCACGCCGCCGCCGTCAACAATGAGGCGCGCCTCGGAATGTCAGCGCGCGCGGTGCTCGCATTGAATACATATGTACAGAGACGGCTAACAGCTTAACAAAAATACACGCACACATAGACGAAGACATACAGACCTCAAAGTATCCCGTCTCGGTTGTTAATTCGACTGAGATCTGTGTACGTGCGCATATATGTATGCGGCAGCCTGTCTCGCTTGTTGTAGGGAGTTGCATCTATCTAAGTTGGGTGACCATAGCGGACAAGACGTGCTGACGACCGCAACGTGGCTGACGTCATCTTCACACAACTGTCCCAATATTATAAACTATTTAGGTGAGCTCGAGTGAATTCATTTTCTACACATTTATGTAGTCATCTTCTTCGCACGGACTTTTCTTCACTAAAGATACAAACAACAAATATGGATGTATTATACCATATAAGTCTTCCGGAAAAAACTCTCTAAATGATAGTGAAAGCCGTATCAAAATCCTTTGCGTGATTTAGAAGTGAGCGAAGAAACAGACACACAAAAATAGTGACTTTGCGTTATACCTATTTAAAAATTTGAAAAATATTAAAACTTGGGATTTTGGGCTGCATAGCTTTTCGTTTATAAATTTTAGCAATTAGCTAAATAGCTCTAACACGAATGTTGTATAAAAACTTGCCCTCGTTGAGAGGATTTTAAAATAAAATTTGAGTGCTAATGTCACTATTTGACATGCGTTCTCGATATAACTATCGAGAACTCATGTCAAATGTTGGTAACCCAACACTTGGTTTAACCTTGAAATAGCAGTTACAACGTAATCATTCTGTATATCTAGCTATAGTATTTTTTAGTAGATTACGCACGTTAAATAGACACATTAATTCTCTTGTTTGATTTTAAAATGCGCAAATAAATCTCTAGTTCTTATTCATATTGTGAAAGTATAGTATGTTTCGTGCTAAAGCCATAGAGACTGAAGATTTATTCAACAATTTTAGGTTTAGTTACGTCAGTAGGTATTATTTTCGCCTTTGAAGTAACGATTTTATGAAACCTAAAACAGTAAACAACAACATTAATCATACAACCTCAATATAAATTCAGGAATCAAGGATGGTTCAGGTTTTCTCATTCAAATCAATACTTGTTTCAAACGAAAGATCGTAGACTAAGAAATACAATGCTAAAAATTTAACATATTGATGATTTAATGATGATTTTGTTAGCAACAATATGGGTTATACTTATCGAATGTAATGTTTTTCAAATATCTCAACATTAACGCACCCGGCTCGCGCTTGTCCCGCCTCGCTCGTAGCGCGTCGAGGCGGAAGGAGTCGTCTGTAATTTCCCACCGGAGCTCTGGCTGAGGGGCGACAGATTTGCCTCGACGACGCGTGATGTCGCCGCCTCGACGACGTCCACGGTTCACTATTAAATAGCTTCGCACTACTGATACCTGCCAATATTAGCTGACGTTATCTAAACTAGGTAATTGAGCATTATAACTTTATTATTTAAAAAAATGGTAATTGTTACTAGCGGCTTCGCTCGCATCAAATGGTGCCTACATTTCAAAAAAGTCGGTCTAGTGGTTAGCACTGGAAATGTAACCAACAGACAGACACATACAGAGTGTCCCGCAGTGATACCTCACGGAGGGCCAGTCCCTTAAATATCGTAGATACTGAAATAAGACTTGATTTTAATTTCGAAGTTACAGTTTAAGTTACAGTGTCCATTCGTGAAGGTAGACCAAAGTCACATCTGATAGATAGGAGTATCGACTGCTAGCTCCTCAGTACTTCTGCTTCTCCCTATTTTATAAACTCGGGTCGTTTGCTGTTATTTCTTTACAAAGATATTAGCACTTTAATTTACATACAAATGTTGTAAGTACTTACCAACTCTTGTGGTTTTCGTACAACAAAGCTCCACAAAACATTTAATACTTGACTAGAAAATAAAGAATTAAGTAGATGGCTAACTACCGCGATATTTTAATATTAAGTTATAATATTATGTTCCCCCGACACGTCAGATGAAAAGTTGATTATTTTCTCAACGAGTTAACGCATTCACATAAAAATTTATGGTAATTTTTTGAAAATGGTTATCAATCTATCGACAAACAGTGATAACCGTGACTGCTAAACCAAAGGTCGTGGGTTCGATTACCACACGGGATACCACCTTATGCTAAAATTGTTGTTCCGAGTTTTGGTGTACTTTGTGTATGTGGTTTGTACGTTTGTCAAGTCCCCCACGACACAAGACTTGTACCCTACTGTGGGAGTTGTTCGATCGTCACTGAGTCACAGACCCCTATAATAATTAGTTTGTGACATACGAACCATTAGTTTGTGATTGTGAAGTGAACGCTCCGCAGTTTATTACGAAGTTGTATAAAGACTAAGGCGAGTGCTCACTGATGTATTAAATTCGTCTCAAGTTCGTCTCCCGCTGGAAGGTGGGACATATAGCAGACAGGCACTTAATTAGTAAACTTGTAACAACTTTGTTGACATTCAGAGAAACTTAGCGAAAAGCTGTACGAGTATAATGTGTGTTACCACGATGTTACTTATACGCGTAATTATAGTTAGTGGCGGAATGTAAACAGTGTGGTGCAGCGAGTGATATCAGTTTAGACAACTTAATATTTTATTTTATTTGGAACATAGCTCCTTATCGCAAGTTTTTATTTGCGGACTGAGAGGCTAGACGGAAAAAAGTGTCATTGATCAAAATGTATAGTTTATGATTATTGTTGTGTTTTACAGGTTGTTCGTATTTTCGTAAAAGGTTGTAATGTTTATTTAATCTATGTCAAATTGGCTGTGTATAATATATATATATATGAAAATTGTCGCGGGGGACTGTACGTCACGGACACAAAGTACACCCTAACTTGTAACAACAATTTGTGGATGACACAACGTGGTGTCCCATGTGGGTCGAACCCACGATCTGGGTTAGCAGTCAGGGCCACTAAAGATAGAATAGACTAACAGACCATTCAGTTATTACTCGACGGTTATGTCTTTAGCATATTCATGTATTCAAGTATGTTTATTTTTGTTATAAATAATAATATAATAACATTATCTTGGCCTGTTGGTCTAGTGGTTTGTGACCCTGACTGCTAAGCCGGAGGTCGTGGGTTCGATCCCCACACAGAACTTTGTACAATCAGCACATGTATTATTTTGTGTCTGAGTGTTATTTATCTATAACTAGCTGTCACCCGCGGCTTCACCCAAGTAGATGATTTACCCCCTTAAGGGTCGATTTTCACTTTCTGACGAAACACTGAAACACATGTTTCTTTATTTTAAAAAGCCATATACGAAATTTCATAGACTTTTTAGTTTGCCGAAGTTCCATACAAACTAGCGACCCTCTTTCTACCCCTATAAGGGTTGATTTAAAAAAAAAACTGACACACGTATTTTTTTTTGTATCAAAAATCTAAGTGCGACATTTCACGGACTTAACTTTAAACTGACAGAGTTTCATACTATGTTGCTTCGGAGTTTCACACAAACTCGCAACCCCTAGTTTACCCTCTTACGGGTTGACTTTACAAAAACGCTGAAACACGTATTTCTTTATTTTAAACTAAAAAGCTAAATACAATTTTACTGATCTAGCTTCAAAACTGACAGAGTGTCATACAAACTTGTAAACCTTATTTTACCCCCTTAGGGAACGAATTTCTAAAAAACCTTTCTTAGTATATACCTACAACATAAACGGCAACAACTGTCAACATTTTTAGGTTAGATCCTAGCGGCTTAGCCTCTGTGTTGATGAATCAGTCAGTCAGTCAGTCAGTCAGGATAAGTGATTTAACAAGGTTTTAAATAATTAACTGTGGGAATTTTAAGCAGCGGTGCCCAGAGCTACTTAAAAAATAATTACGAAAACAAAATTCGTTTTAAAGATAAGCGCCATTTTCTTTACTCTCATATTCTCATAAATTCATATGCGTATTGTATAAACTATTAGCTGTAGCCATGTAGCTGATTTAAGCTCAGACTTTCGACTCTTAATTTACTTTACTCGAACTTATAATTATCTTATTTTATAAGCCATGTTAATGAACTGTTTTTAAATTAAGTAAGGTCGATAGGTTTGCATGTTTAAAAAAATAGTAAGTGGTAATGGATGCTCGCTTTATTCACGTAATACCTACACTCCACGTGACTTACCTGCTCGTACGTCATCATGAGTTCCTCAATGTTACCTAAATGCTGTGGGCAACCGGCATCTGCTTGATGAGGATCAAACTAATGTCATTACAACAAACACTGGTATGCCTCCAGGATGGCATGGAAGTAGGCACTCATCATTGATCACCATACACTTGTTACTTTCACTGGTGTTGATATTACACACTATCATATGTCATTACTCACGAATAGAGGATTTAAACAATTTTTTGTATTGTTTTTTTCAAATACGCTAGCGCTCGACGAGTAAAGTAAGCGGCACGTGTGGCACTTCGGCGGGAACGCCAATGCAGCCCGGCCTACGATCCACATACAAATTTTTATTTTATGCTCAATTGTATTTTTATGGTGAAAAAAAAAAGCTGAAAAAAAATTATTTTTTTTTATTTGATGGTTATTCGACACCCATCACGTACACAGAATTCTTGCAGTTATTTTTTTATATAAAATATAATATAACTGTATGTATTTAAAAATATATAAGTATGTTTATTAGTTATCTGGTTTCCATAGTACAAGTTCTGCTTAGTTTGATAGATATCAGATAGCGTTGTGTGAGTTGTCCCAAGATATTATATTATTATATATTCTATTATCTTGTGACAACTCACACAACGCCATACGAACCTATACTAGGTCTGCCTAGTACTGTACTATGGCAATCAGATAACTGATGAACAAACTGAAATATTTCTAAATACATACATATTAAAGATAAGTAACACCCAGACACAGAATAAACCATAGTGCTCATCAAACAAAGTTTTATATTGAGTGGGGAACTGAATAAGTTAAACATACATACATACATACATATCAACCCATATGATGGCCCACTGCTGGGCACGGGTCTCCCCAGTAGATCCTGGGGGTAATTGCCATAATCGCCACGCTTGGCGAGCGGGTTGGCGATCGCAGTAAGGCTTTAAATACTCAGAGGACGCTGCTGCCCGTCCTCCGGGGTGAAATCCCTTAGTCGCCTTGACGACACCCACGGGTAGAGATGGGGTGGTACTATTCTTAAGCCGGCACCACACGGCCTCTGAATAAGTTAAACAAAAGTAATTTAAAATACACGAAAATGAATCTACATTATTTCTAGGTTAGTGCAAGTACTTAGAAGATATGTACTAAAATTCTGACAAACATGCTTGAACTCTTGTATTTGTCGACATTACGGATACTCTTTTTATTTTATTTGATAGTTAGTAGGTACTTACTGTGGATATGTGCTGGCACCGACCTCGAAGAAATGAAGGTTAGTGTCGTGTATGTATATAAAAGTATTATTTCATTTTTTTCAGTTTACTTTAGAAGTCTGTTGAAATTATTTTTATATAATTTTTAGTTTCTACGTAACTAAAAAATATTTCTTATACCTAGGTATTTGAGCAAGGGTTTTGAGATGTTTTTGCTATTGTTTTTCTGTGGAAATGTAAGCCTGGCCTTCAAATTTATACGCGTTCGTTCACATCTTCCAAACTACTTGACTGATTTTGATAAAACTTGTACTGTTCCCGAAGTTGAAGTAAATTTGAATCAATTAGTTTCAGAGTAAAGATTAGACAAACATGTAAGCATTTTTTCATGAATGTGTTTAAAAGCCCTAATTGGTCATCATATGTGATAATCACGCAATGCTAATAATATTACATATCCACGTATCTAATACATAACACATTCTTTAAAAGTACATAATTGGCAGAAATATCTATAAAAATACTAAAGTAGTATGATACGTGTACGTAGGCGGAGACCATTAGCTATTATTGAGAATCTGCAATCACGTAGCCGCGTAGCTCTACAATCGTGCTACGCCGCCGACACCGTAGCACACGTACTACACTTATCAATGGGCTATTGGTATAAATCGTGGCATTTACAAATAGATATTCAAACTCGCACCTTATGTGAAGGGAACAAGGTCGTTTTTGCAATAGTAGGTCAGTGTATACGTAATAACACGGTCTAATAAGAAGTAATGGTAGTCGATAGTGAAGCGTAGTGGCGTAAATGTAAATATTATGATTTTGATTTGAATATCATTGTAAAATGAGTCTTATAAAAATAATTATTTCATTCAATATAAATAGTGGCAACTAAGTAGACGAGATATCTGCGATGTTGAGCAACATTGTCACACCCCTCCGTCCTTCGGAGAGCTCGTTAAGCCGATCGGTCCTGCGCCTAATCTTTCTCCGATCATGTCGAACTAGTGTTGTGTGTCGAAGTACCGACGGTTCCGTAATAGTGAGTGATAAAAATCAAGCGAGGGTAGTTTCCGAAACCCGCGCTTCACGGAGGCGACGCTGAGCTCAACTAGTCTTCCCGTGACCACGGCCGTTGCAATACGGTCGAAACGTCGGGCAATAAACAAGGTATTTTACCTTAAATTATTCACGCGATTAAGACCCGTAATATATATATTTTAATAATGTATATATTTGCCGTGTGGTGCCGGCTTAAGAATAGTACCACCCCATCTCTTCCCGTGGGTGTCGTCAAGGCGACTAAGGGATTTCATTCCGGAGGACGGGCAGCAGAGTCCTCTGCGTACTTAAAGCCTTACTGCGATCGCCAACCCGCTCGCCAAGCGTGGCGATTATGGCAATTACCCCCAGGATCTACATACCAGTAGGTTCTACTGGGGAGACCCGTGCCCAGCAGTGGGCCATCATATGGGTTGTTATGTATGTATGTATGTAATGTATATATGTATGTTTATAAACTGTGTGTACATATGTAGAATATACTTATCACTATACCACTAGATCAACCACGCTATTTTCACACTATAGACTTAAACTATAACAATATCATAAAGATACTGTTAAAGAAACTTATTTTATTACGTTATGCGTCCGCATTTGGGACAAGAAACACATATGTGTTCCTTAATTTAAACCATTTTTTTTTATTATGTTCAAATTTGGACACATATCGGGGACTGGACAGACAGAAACACGAGTGATCTTATAAGGGTTCCGTTTTACCTTTTGAGGTACGGAACCCTAAAAAGCGCGAGTTGAGTCGTGCACCGGTTCCAATCTTGTAGGTATATAAATAATAGTTTGTTCATTACGGGAATCTATCTTTCTAAAAGATTTGTCTCCTTGTCTTCAGACCATGAACTTCTTATTGGTTCTTGTTCGTGTCTTTATGTAAAGAACTTTCTTTTTTTAATTTTTTAGCTTAATAGTGTTGCCCAGAGATTTTTATATATTTACCAAATTTCAACTTAATTGGCCCAATAGAATTGGAGAAAATTATCTGTGCCAGCTAAATAAACAGACGGAAACACCAGTACTTACTTCACGGCCTCTGTTTTTCATTCGGACGTACGGAATAGTAATAAGATTGTTATCTTTTTCGTTTAAAAAACTAAGTAGGTATCTTTTTAAAATCATGAAATGAGCGTATTCTTGAGCAGGGCGCAGCAATTTCTTTTTTGTAAAAAAAACAAAACCGCAGACAGTATCAGACGTGCGGTTGTAAATACAAATTATACCTTATTCTACTTACACTCGTATCCACATAAAACTGAACCTTACGTTTGTAAATTTAAGGTTTACGGTAGCGTACCACTAGTGTGAATTGACTGATTAAAACATCTCGCAAGTAAGTTAGGTTTAAATTACGAGTATCGGGTCGCCACCTTTCTCTGCCCCTTCTCTTAGAGCGCATTTAAAGTGAGAAGTCGACTAAGTCTTATTGGTATAAAACACTGGACTAAAATTGGCGGAAATATTGTGTCTTTAATTTCATTACAAATCTCAGACGATGCAAAACTGAGTTTAATTTCAATAAAACACTGATTGCAGGCGCTGACCGTTGTGCAGGCAAACGCAAGTTGTCCAGCTTCGCTGATCTTTTATTGGTATGTGTACAGGTGTACTCTATTTACTATGCAATTAAGTGTTTTTTTTATTTTACTGAATTAGAGAAACTTGTGGTATAATGTGATAATATGAAACATCGTATAAATTGCACTTTTTTAAAATATTTATAGATTAATCAATCAGAAAATCAAAGTCTAGATTTTGCTGCGGAGCCTGCAAAGACAGATGGACATGACGAAACTATAAGGGTTCCGTTTTTTGCCATTTTGGCTACGGAATCCTAAAAAGGTCATACAAGTATTTTTCGTTGGTGTATTGAGAAACGTGCGATTGGGCATATTTTAGGATCACGCAAAGTTCTGCAGTCGCAAGCAGTTACTTATTCACATAGTACTCAAAAATTGATGCTTGCTGATTATTTTCACCAGCAAGCATCAAATTCTAAATGTTGTTTTGTCTCAACACCAACATACACAATCTCTCGACCGCGGGTTATAGTTTTGTTTACAAAGTGTACATCGACCGGCAAGTGGCGTAGCGTGGGTGTTCGTTGCCGAGGGCCGACCGAAAATTCACCGCCCCCTCCCCCTTATATTTATTATTTGTTTAAATTTTAAATCTAATACTCATTCAACGGACCCAATGTGCATCGTATAATTTGTTGAAAGTCAAAATAGTGTTTTGGAAGGAATATACATCTACGGCAATCAACGGTTCAAAAAACCCACAAGAATCTTTTCACAAAAATCAAAATGTTTACAAGGCAAAACATTATTAACCTAGATATAATATACACATATTCAAATACATATAATAATAATAATGAAGAACATTTTTTTTGCAGCGTTATCTCACGCCTGGAATCAATTTTGATGAACCTAAATGGTTAATAAGTACTCAGCCTATAAGTTATTTTGTTTGAATTCACTCATGATAAACCATTGTTTAAAAAATACAAGATTTTTACCAATCTACCTAATAACACGATTTTTACTTATATTATTACCTATACAAGATTTTATCAAACAGCACTTTGTTTATAATACGTTATTGTTACAAGTCTTCAGTTTCTTTTTCAGTTCTTCATGAAAGTCTTGTCTTAAAAACCTTGACCATATCTGCTACATATATAGTTTTATTACGACAATAAAGAAATAATAACATAATTTTATTAATAAGTTATCAGGCAGTAGCATAGCGGGAGCCACCGCCCCCGCTACGCTACTGGTACAGGGCGCGCGGGGTTAACGGGAAACTTTGAATAGTAAATTAATGTGCAATAGTTGACGACTTGTTTACAAAACACTGTTTGTGTTGATATCGGTTTAACTTGTTTTGTAAAATATTACACAAGTTGTAGCGCTAGGGAAGTGTCATGTTTCTCATTCACGGTCTGTTATACTTGCTAATTGTTAGCCATTGAATAACAATAAGTTATATAATAGTTTGAATTAAATCTATGCCCAGAGAATTAAACCTAAACTGCACAGTTTGTTTAAGCGTTTTCAGAGATTATAACCAGTTTTCGCTATAAATTACTAGTTGAAAATGAACTGGTATATTTGCTGGAATATTTTCAAAATAGCTCACGCGACCGTTGTGAGACGTCCTCGATGAAAAATGACGTTAATTGTTTGAAATTTACCGCGAAATTCTTTGGAAGGCAATTATAATTGAAATATTTCTTGAAGGTTGTACTCTTCAGTAGACTAGTTTTTAGAGCGCTGGAATAAGCAACCTTATACTGAATTGATATTTATACCAATACTAGCTTCCACCAGCGGCTCCGCCCGCGTGGATGTCACGAGAAAAACTTCCCTATATCCTTTCCCTGCACTTAAAACTATCTCCATGTCAAATTTCATCTACATAGGTGCAGCGGTTTAAGTGTTTTTACGTAACAGACAGAAAAACTTACTTTCACATTTATTATATTACTAGCGGATGCCTCGCAGTTTCACCCAAGTAGTTCCCGTTCCCGTAGGAATATGAGATAAAAAGTAGCCTATGTCACTCTCGGAGATAGTGTAGCATCTTAACGGTGTAAGAATTTTTGAAATCGGTTCTGTAGTTTTTAAGTTTATTCTTTACATACAAAAATACAAATCTTTCCTCTTTATAGAATTAGTATAGATATAGATTTTGGATTGCCTATTTACTAACATTTTAACCAAATAATAAAATCTTCGCAATCCACAGCACGAAGGCACAGATACTCTTGTCTTTAGATGCAAGACAATTGACTCGTTGAAACGAGCTCCAAAATAAAACATTAGTACTAATGAAATGGCGCCAAAGTATCGTTTGTGGCAGTCACTACCATCGTGCCTGCATGTTGATAGGAACGGGTTCTGTCTAATGAGAGGAGTTGAGTCAGCAGTCAGCATCCTCAGGGTGCGGGGCTGCATAGAAATGGCTATTCTGAATAACTTGGCTACAGATACTTACTAAGTAAAAAAATATATTTTATTTAACACCGACTAGCCAAGTACGCAGGAAATTTTAAAATAGACAAGTGTATGAGCAGACACTACTAACGTCTCCTAAAAAAAGCATCACTTGCTCTCTCAATGCTTAATTGTGAGTAATAAAGTAAATGAACTACATTTATTTCAAGTACACCACTGCTTCTAAACAATAATAACATTTCGAGCATTAAATTCATGGTAAGTAATATTTTTAACCGACTTCAAAAAGGAGGAGGTTCCCAATTCGGATGTTTGTATTTTTTTTAATGTTTTGGCATAACTCCTTTATATAAAGACGGTTTTGCAAAATTTTTCTTTTTTTGTTTGACAGAGGTTTTATTTCAAAATGGTCCCATATCAATTTCGTAAGGGTCTGATAATGAGTTTTGGAGACAGACAACGAAACTCAATAAATGCCAGCAAATCAACTGTGATTGAAGTCATGTTTTTTTGTACAAAAGTTTAATTGCTACTCCGGTACCCAAATACCAGGAGTATTGAAATTGCCGTTCTGTTAGACTCTTAAATCTGTCGTCTTTAGCTCACAGACCGCAATAACTCACGTGTTTATGGCTGAGTTTAAGTGTTAAGGTGATTTCGCGTAAAGTTTAGTGCTGCAGCATAAAGGGGTGGCCGCGCCGGGCGGCACAACAAAGCCACTAGAGTTTGACACGTATCGTGTGGAGGCTACCTCTAGTGGCTTCTGATACAAGTGGCTATGTGTGAGCCAGCTCTTATATCTCTTCATCGCGTGCTCTTATACTCGTATTTACTTAATACGATCGGTTGACATTTATTGTAACAGATCATTACAATGATTGACTTTACATAAAAAAAAAGAAAGTGATCTAGAATTGCGTATTTGTAATAGTTAATTAATAAGGTATTTGTAATAGGTATTTGTAATAATTGTAAAAGTGTATTATGTACAATTACTTAAATAACTTTTCACGCGTGAGATAAATCTCGCGTATTTTTCTCACAAAGCCACATCAGGCATTATTGCAGTTAAGATTCCCCGCAAGTGTTATTCTCACATAAAATGTTTATTTGTGATGCTGTGAAACGTTTTACGATCCATATTTAAACAATTCTCAGTCGACTGTCGACTCACCTGAAACAAAGATAATGAGAAAAAACCCGAGCTCAGTGGACATTTCACGGCGGCAGTAAAAGTAGAAATATCATAAAAACGGGATGTTTTTGGGACAATGATAACATCGTAAAATAGACATGGGAAAGTTTATGCCTTTGCCATAAAAACTCAGACAGGTTTTAGAATTATAAGCTTCTATTTATAAGTTTAATAAATAGAAGCTTTGTATCCTGCATACGTAATTATAATGTATTTTAATGACTGCCAGACTTCTTAAGAATCGCATTTTATAAGAAATCAATTTGACTTAAGATTCTTACAACTCCTAGTTTCTTTACTAAAATGTAGTCTAATATAATATATATTTATATATTTATACTACAATATCTTGGACAACTCATACAATGTCATCAAATTCTAAACTAAGCAGAGCTTGTACTATGGCAACCAGACAACTGATAACATACTTATATATTTCTAAATATAAGCATATTATAGCTGCCTGCCCCGGCTTCGCACAGGTGTTATATCGTAGTTTTTTTATGCATTGAGTTACATTATTGCAATTTTCATAGGGATCTCTATTTTTTTGACAACAAAATATAGTCTATGTTACTCCTCGATAGTGTAGCTTTCTAATGGTGAATGAATTATTATATCGGTCCGGTAGTTTCGGAGCCTAATCAATGCAAACCAACAATCAAACAAACAATCAAATCTTTCCCGTTTATAGTATAGATATAGATAAATCACATCCAGATACAGAATAAACCATCGTGCTTATATCACAAAATTTTATTCTGCGTGGGGATCGAACCCACGATCTCCGGCTTAGCAGTCAGGGTCGCTAACCACTAGACAAACAGACCAGTCGTATAACATTGTCGTAAAGATAAAGAAATAAGAATTAAAAGGCACATAATATTTAGGACGCTCCGCCTGAACGCGAGCACATAAACGTCCGAATGTACCGATCAGCGAGCACACATAACAATAAAGTATTTATTTTATTACCGATTTAGAAGCCATTACCGATCGTCTCACGAACCTGCGTGGATTGAGGCTACGTCGTACCGACTACATACACATTAAAGATGTTTTCCTGTCGAACGAGCAGATTAATGCTCTTTTTACCTAATTTTTCTTCTCAGGTTACCCTTGATTTTTAGGGTTCCATAAAACCCTATCACAAATTCTTTGTTTTACTGTAACTGGCTTTTCAGGGGCAACGTACATAGACTTGATATTACTATATAAAAAATAAAATGAAATAAAGTTAGAAATATCAGAGATTTCTCCTTCATTTGCGGAATAAGCTGTTCTGTCGGGATTTTTTTAGAGAACGGTGGTACGGAGCCCGTCGTGCGAGTTCAACTCATATTTGACCGATTTGTGTTATTAGTTGAAGACATTGAATTTCTTTTACTATTCGTTGGTAGGTATTCTTACAAAAATAAGTCCTATATATCAGAGTGTAAGCGACGTGAAATAGAAGCTCTCAAAGTAAGAGTAACACGTAAGTGCGGTGAGTCAGTACTGTGTGCGTGGGAGATACATTGTTGTACTAGATCTGTTACTTTATCAAGTTTGAATGTGCCGCCCCGCGCCCGTCGGCTGGACGCCTGCCAGGGAGAACAATGGTAAATCTCATTCAGGAATGCTGGTCAGTACTCCGCTTCAATTATATGATCCTTTTTATGAGTCAGCAGTACCAGAAAATATCAGTACAATATCTCAATTTTATTACAGGGAAAACAAGCTGTAATATGATTCCAAGACACAGATTAGGTCCGCATGTATCATTGAGTTTTTTTTACAAATTTTACTACTATTACATATAGGAAAGATTGGATCGTTGGTTGTTCGCTATTTAATCACGCCAGAATGTCTGAACGGATCTAAATGAAATTTAGCACAAATATAGATTATAGTTTGGAATAGCACATAGGCTACTTTTAGTCCCGGTGTAAATGTACGGTTCCCGTGGATATAGCTTTATTTCCACGCGAGTGAAGTCGCGGTCAAACGCTATATAGTTATAAGGCGATGCTACTTTATTTGTTTGGTTCTATAGATATATGCCAAAAAAAATATATATTGTTTATACTAAATAAAGGCTACGTTCCTAAAACATTGTGTCATTGACAGTTAAACAAATATAGCGTTGTTTGTTGTGATATCCTTGGTCAGCAATGTGACCAAACATTTGTGACATCAAGATCTAACATGGTTACAAACTGCCTAAATATTATATATAATATAAATGAGACCTCTTTTAGGGTTCCGTTGCCAAAATGGCAAAACGGAACCCTTATAGTTTCGTCATGTCCATTAGTTCGGACTGCTGGTGCTAGAAAGCTGTAATTTTGCATGGATAGACATATTACTTACACTGACAAAATAAAAGAATAAAATCATGAAAAACATCTTTTTTTAGGGTAGCTCCCCTATTAATATAAAGCAGAGATTGTACTATGGAAACCAGATAACTAATAAACATACCTATATTTTTCTAAATACATACATATTATAGATAAATAATACCCAGACATGTGTCTGGGTGTTATTTAATAAACCCTCGTTCTCATCACACAAAGTTTATTCGGAGTGGAGATCGAACCCACGACATTCGGCTTAGCAGTCAGGGTCACAAACCACTAAATAAAAATGGGGGGGGGGGGCTACGG
Source organism: Herminia tarsipennalis (assembly GCA_945859575.2). NCBI lineage: Eukaryota > Metazoa > Arthropoda > Insecta > Lepidoptera > Erebidae > Herminia > Herminia tarsipennalis. The sequence goes on along the minus strand of OX243849.2, from coordinate 23,503,391 downwards.
AAACCTAAATTGTGCGTGGCCATACCCGGGTTTAATATTTTAATTGACTTATGGTAGACATCCTTTTCCATAATTAATTAGTTTTTAATCCATTCAAAACTAAATTTAAAAAACCGGGCAGCTGTTTCTACAAAGAAATGCACTACATATGAAAAAAAAATACGACCTGAAATAGTGCACCATCAAAAGAACGTTTTCGTTTTACGTCCTTCTGTTGGCGTAAAAGCGTAGTTTTGCTCATTAATAATAATAACTCAAATATGGTATAAATTCAAATTGTTTATTTGCATACTAAGTCTACAATAGTTGGTACTAAATTATAAAAGTACAGGACTTAGAACCTTTTTCAGGTGCTGCAAGAAATGCTTATATTTTTTCTGTGAAAAAAAAAGTCCTAAAGGTTTTTATTAAAAAAAAACACGGTAATATATGTATATAGCTTATTCTAATAATGTTTATACCTAATGTATTTATAAAATAGGTATCATGTTTCATAGTCTAATAGTATTTTTATAATATTGTACAATTTAAAGTACTGGCTTATGTAATTATCTTTTTGCTTTTGAATTTTCAAATTAATCTTCTAATGAATAAAACCATTTTTGTATAACAAATGTTTTAATATTTTTATTAAATTCTACTAATTTAGTTTCTTTTTGTATTTCTATGGGTAATTTATTGTCAATTTTTACTGCCATGAAGTAAGGACTTTTATTGAGAATGTTAATTCTGGGTGGTGGTAGATATAGTCTGTCTTTGTGGCTGGTATTTATATTGTGTGTGTCTTTTACTGTCATGAAATAATCCTTGTTTTTGAAAATAAAAAATTGCCCTCATGTATATAAATGGATGGGAGTGTTAATAGGTTGTATTTAATAAAGAAAGATCTGCGGCTATCTTGGTTATCTATTTGGGCTATTCTGACGCATTATTTTTGTTAAATAAATGAATCATGGACATTTACACTATTTCCAAACAGCATGAGACCACAGCTTAACCATGAATATGCGTAGGCATAGTATGCTGATAGAGCCGTTTTTTCATCTGTGCTACATTTTAGTTGGAAGAGCGCGAATCTGGTCATGTTGAATATAATTTTAGTTAAAGGAATATAATAATAATAATAATTTATTTTATTTTTTTCTCTCACAATGTCTTTATGATAAAATTATACAGTATCACATTCTTTAATATAATTGTAACAGAAATTGTGGGAGACTGGTGCCTGTGGTAGGTTAAGAATAACCTGTATTACAGGTCACCAGTGCTCCACCCGCGGATACAATAATGGTTGTATGGAGGACCGTGTAATTTTATAATTTAACAATGGGGGAAACAAACATACAATAAAGAAAAGATCAATGGTTAGAAAATTTAAACGAATACATAAAGTTATGGTTACGACTTTAGCGGTGCTTGCAGCAGTGAGGATGTGAGTGTAGTGAGTGAAAGTAATGTATGTGATGAAAGTTTGAGTGTGTGAAGGATGGGGATGGAAAATAATGACGATGTGCGAATATAGTTGGTGACGAAGTGTGAATATTCATAATTAGTAGGTAAATATAATATTGTTATTTTAAGTTTAGTGAGGAACAGTTAGCAGAGATTCAGTGGCATGATAACTTAGGGTTTTTAGATATTTTTTTAAAGTAAAACAACAGCTTGGACTAGTTTTAGGATAAATATTAAGTGCGCTATTTAGATTATTGTAGAGATATTGACCTAGAAAGCAGAAAAACTTGTGGGAGAGAGCAGTTCTATATCTCCGTGTCGGACAGACATTGCCCTTACGACGCCTATTTGCAGTTAGGTTAGCATCATACTGTAAGAGGGAATGCTTTTTCAATACAGTACGTAGAATAAAGATTTGCCTGACTGTGAGCAGATCCCATTTTTTATAAAGTTCGGTGGTAGGGTGTCGGAAAGGCAGTCCTGCACTGACTTTAAGAACAGCACGCTGCGCTCTCTCAACCTCAATAATATAGGTCTTAGCGGCACCACCCCACGATGTGATGCAATACTCAATAAGGGATTGTCAAAGTGCGTGGTAGATCATTTTAATGGTTTTGTGGTCTGCAGAGTGTCTTAAATTCTTAAATATAAATATAAGTTTACGGAGTCTGGGTACAAGAGCCTCGATGTGTGGTTTAAAGGTTAGGTGTTGATCAATAATAACCCCGAGGTACTTGATATTTTCAACTCTATCAAGTGCGGGACACTACAACTCTAACATGTGCAGTGATGGTTAAAGCGGGAGATGGAAGTAGGTTAGCTTTATTTGCAAAGGTGTATTTTGTTTTAGACACATTTAATGTCAGGACGTTACTTTGAAGCCAGGAATTTACTTTATTAAGGCCCAATTGAGCTACCTGAAAAACAGTCTCCCAACTCTCTCCACTAAAGAAAAGAGCCGTATCGTCTGCGAAGGTGATTGTTTTCCCATTCCGGAGTGAGAACTGGCAAAGTACGTTGATGTAAACTAAAAAGAGTGTTGGGCCAATTATACTGCCTTGCGGTACACCAACGTCAATAGAAAGCTCATTGCTGAATCTATTTTCTATCTTCACAAGCTGTTTTCTACCAATAAGATAGTCTTCCATCAGTCTAAGAGGAATACCTCTTATGCCAAGACGCTCCAACTTCTGAATAAGGATGGGGACAGAGACTGTGTCAAACGGCTTTGCAAGGTCGAGAAATATCGTTAGACATTTGCTTTTATTATCCAGGTTGACTATTATAGAGTTTACAAGCTCGTGAACCGCGTCGTTAGTGCATTTGCCAGACCTAATGCCAAACTGTACAGGATCTTGGACAGCGCAGGTAGAATAGAGATGGGTCGGTAATTATTTACACAGTGTTTATCCGAATATGTTATGTTATTCGTCACCTTGCCTTTGTAATTTTTTATCATGTTTTTTGGTTATGCGGTTTAAGAGATAAAGGACTCCCCTTATCTCTTAAACAGTACGGGGGTACAGATTTTTTGCAAATTTCGAATTAAATAAAAAAAAGTTCTTAGAAACCTTATTTTTTTTTTAAAATACCTGTCGAATGATATGCCACACGTAGATGTTTGCTAAATAAATAATTTTAAGCTTCTGTTTTATGTATGGGAGTGTCCCCTAGAAACATTTATTTTATTATTTAACTATTGAACTAAGTAGCGGTTTATACGAGACACCTATACTCCAAATTTCATTAATATACATTGGGTAGGTGTCGAGTAAAATGCAATTTTACTCAAAACCGGACGGACGGACTTGATGAAACTATAAGGGTTCCGTTTTGTAATATTGGCTACGGAACCCTGGATCGAATTCTGACCTGTGATATTTTATTTTTTTCTTGATGATTCTTGTAAAGTCGCTGTTATACGAGAGACCGGAGGTACCTGATAGTGGTATTGATTAGTTAAAGGCTAGCTCACTATGATGAACTTCGGACAATATTCGTAAGTAGACAACATCATAAATCATATGAAATGTAGGTTTGACCGCAAAGTCTACACGCATATACCAACATAACACAGGTACGGAACATGACTACTTAGTACTATAAGATGTTTTTGTATAACTCATATATACATCAATACTTCAGGTTATGGCATTTCAGTTTTGACGACGCTTTTTTACGACTTCACAGTGTATTATTGCGTCGACGCGCGACGCCATGAGGCGAGAGGGCCGTCTGCGGCGGGCGACTAATAAACGTACATACCTACCTATAGCCAAGAGTATTACTTCACATTTTAGAATCGACTAGTATTTACACACTGCTTTGCCTGTATCTGTGTCTGGGTGTAATTTATCTATAATATGTACCTAGTCTGGCCATAAGTTCTGTTACAAATGAAAATGCAGTTTTTTTTAAATGAAGTAATGTAATATTACTAAAACTTATATGTACATATTTATTAAAGTTCCGCAAAAAATAAAAACAATATTCTATTTAAAATTGGCTTTTATACAGGCCTTTGATCTGTCTGGCCACGAATTTATGGATTTACGCGCTGTTTCCATGGGAAATTTAGCCACTGCTTGCTACAGAGATTATTTAAGAGACTCAATGTTGCCATGTCGTTTAGAGCAAGCCATGTCCTCTAAAACTGACCATAATTTGTAGTCTAAAGGGTTGAGGTCTGGGCTAGATGAGGGCCAGTCTTCAGCTCTTATAAAGTCCGGAACGTTGGTTTCAAGCCAGGCTTGGGTAGTTCGTGCCTTGTGACCAGGTGCAGAGTCCTGCTGGAAAGTCCGCGGTACATTTTAAAAAAGTGTATTGCTGAGAGGTGTCACAACACGATCCAAGACTGTCTCTTGACACACTTTGGCTGAAGTTTTCACTCCTTTTTCACAAAAATGTAGCTTTGTAGCTTCTTTAGAACTGAGAGTTATAATTTTTTACCATTACCTTTACCTTTCACCTAAATCAATCACTAAAAGCCAGAGAAGCCAGAATTGCCTAAAAGAACACCGAAAAACTGATGTCTCATCTCAATAACTCCCTGTGCTATAAGTAAAAAGTAAACTCGGTCACCTACTTGTCAATTAGAGTCTGAATCAATAATTGCAGTACCATCTCTAAATAGTGGTCATAGTACTATTGTATCAGTGAAGCCATCTAATGACAAAGGTTCTCTGATAAAATAGGTGGAGGTTTTGGTAATTTAATTTCAAGTGGTCACACAAATCGGCAAGTTTTAAATATATGTTCACCAGATGCTAAGTTAAATGATCTTATTGACAGTTTAAAAACGACAAGATTGGATCATTGATCCATAGTTAAAATTTTAAATGGAGATGGTTTGTTAGTAACAAAAAAATACATAGTTAACTTAATTGAAGTAATGTTATCACTTCACTCTAAGACAAAATGTAGGTTTATCACTTGTGCTATGTCATATTCTAATAGATTAAATTATAAATATACGGGCGCTGCGAACGCTCAAGGCGGTTGCGGAGCATATAGATATATTCTCGTGCTCACTGAGCGAATTCGCTCACACGGGCTACGTACTTTATATTGTGTAACTACGTATTTTAAGGCTATTATTGTTAATTACACTATTGCATTAGGTTATCCTGTAAAGATAGATGTAAATTATTGTAAATAAATAAATGAACAAAATAAATACCTGCAAGACATACTTATGTATAATGTGGCACATCGTCATTGAGACTTTATTTTATTTTTTGATACTAATAATTTTATTAATTATTTTGAATTGACAGAAAATAAAACGAATTTGTCTTATTTTTATAAGGAAGAACTTGCTAAATTATCCGCATTTAATATTATACATGTTGATACTGCATGCACTAGGAAAGTATCTAATAATTTAGTTTGTTTAAGTGACAATGATAATGACCTAACTTCTAATCTAAACTACAATTAGAGACAACGGGCAAAGTCAATCAACTGAATGTTTTGCATCAAAACATGCAGGGACTGTCCGGCAAAGAGTTAGAATTCCGTTTATTCTTAAAGACGTACAATACTGCATGCAAATGTGCATAAATGAACATTGTCTAAAGGCTCATGAAGTCAGTTTTAGAAATACTGAAAGTTACACTGTATGTAGTCTTTTGTGAGAAAAGAAGCCATGCATAGTGGGTCACTAATACTTGTTAGAAAAAATATTACATTTAAGGCACAGACCTTACAAGTTTATCTATAGAGCGTATTGCTGAAATGTCCTGTGTTGAGCTTGAACAGTATACTGTTATTTGTGTGTACCGATTCCCTTTAGAAAACCCAAGTTTATTTGAGTCTGTGATAAAAGATGCTCTCAGAAGAATAAAATTTAGCAAGAAAGGTATAATAGTTTGTGTCGACTTTAATGTCAATATATTAGACTGTTCATCTATTACTGGTACATTTATAAACTTTTTCAAATAATTTAATTTAAATAACTTATTCTTTGAGCCTACTAGAATAACGGTATCATTTTCTACTTGTCTAGATTGTCAATATTTCCAGTGACTGTAAATATTTACACAAGGCAATTACTACTTATATTTCTGTTTATTAGTAATACTACATCAATATATTAAATAACAATCACAAGTAAAGGACTACAAATAATAAACTTGTTCCAGATCGGTGCCCATGGGCACTCGACTTGGTAAGAGTACCTGTCACTAATTTTCTTTGTTGCAGGTCTCTCTTTTTGAGTGCGGTCTGTCAATCTATTTCGATTGTTGTATTAATGGCATTTCCTTACCACTTCAATCGTGGTGATTCACAGATCGAGGGTGGGTGGTGGGATCCCTCCCTTATAATCTACTTAAGATGGATTTCCGCCATGTTACGCCTGATTCAATCGATTAAGTAAAGATTCTGCGTGATAAATTACGGTCATTTTTTTTTTCTTTTGATAAACATGTATACTTATTCATTAAGTAGCAGTAAATTGGCCAATAATTAAGCACATAAAGTTTATACATCGTAAGTGGATGCTCGTACTATGTTGTGGCTCGTACTGTATTGAAGCTGATGAATCCAATCTCGTGTACTCTTATAATATTATTGACCTCTTTTTTTGCAGCAGTCCTCTAATATGGTGTATACTATAATGGTGGCAGCACCTTACCTGCATATACAGTTTATAAACAGAGAAACATTGTATACATTGGCAATTTGAAAAGAGTGACCTCGAGTTGTTTTGCCTGTTCTTTTCTCGGGCTTTACCTATTGTTTGCGAACAGGCATTACAAGTAAATGTAGAATCGACTTTTCACATGTGTAGTATTTTGCTTCTTAAGTGAATAAATCATTTTTTATTATTATTCCCTTTATTTAACATTTCTCTATTTTTTTACACTATTAAATATTTACATAAAAAAAATAATAAAAACATTTAATTGTATAAAAAATTGCAAACCCACCGGCGTCGGGTACAGGGACCAAGCCACCGGTGGTTAGGGCTTCAGGGAGAGGAACCTCCTCACTATACGTGCCGTGTCAAGGAGTACGGCCTTCTGCATCAGGCCCTTGACCCAGCTACCCAACGCGAGCCTCTGTAGATGTTTGTCCAGGCTCTTCGCAACAAGTCCGTGGACTGATACAACTATCGGCACAATGACTGCTGAATCCACATCCCACATGTCAACAATCTCGCGGGCTAAGTCCAAATATTTTATTTCCTTATCTTTTTCTGCCTTCACGAGATTATTGCCATGCGGGATGGTGATGTCAACAATTATTGCGCGGCGCTCTAATCGATCTATCATCACTATGTCAGGCTTATTGGCGACAATAGTCCTGTCAGTGATGATAATGATAATGGCATGCTCGACAGATGTCAACCGTCCCATCCTTCATTATATATCTCCGATAGTTATTCGTCTTAATAACTTCATCCATAATCGCAAAAACAAAACCTTCGGTTTCCCTATATAGGTCACCAAACCGTAGCCAAGACACAGATGATAATGTGTCTACATCCGGTCCATTTAAGGCCCGATAGAAGCGTCCATGTAGTTCCTTACCCTTCCATATTTCCCGGCGGTCATCAATACCAAGTATCACAGGTTTGCGCCAGTTCTCTTTTGCCAGAGCAAGCGGGGTGAGTCCGTTGTCCACGGCAACCACATCTCGGTGCATATCAGCGTCCACGTGAAGGAAATATTCCCTGAGGTTGCATACCTCGCGGTTGTAGAGGGTCTTGGCATTTAGGAAACCACGACCCCCACACTTCCGCGGGATATACAACCTCATCACTGACGAGCGCGGATGATGCATTCGGGATGCAGTCAACAGTGACCGGACTCTCCTATCCAAGGCGTCCAATTCGGTCTGAGTCCACTTAAGTATGCCGAAGGAGTACATTAAGAGCGGCATGACCCAACCGTTGCAGGCGCGCACCTTGATGCCGCCTGAAAGAAGACTGTTAAGAACTTTTTTAAGACGGCCGAAGAAGCGCGCCTGCAACGCTTGTTTCATATCCGCATTATTAATACCCAAAGCCTGCGACATACCTAAGTATTTAAGTCCCGGAGAGTGATCGAAGTTGAGTGGAATCCGGAAGCTGTATTCCCACGGATTCCACCACCCTCCCTTGCTTTACATGCATAACCGCACATTAATCCACCCCAAATTCCATCCTGATGGAGCTGCTGAAGGCTTCGGTTACCTTCAGCAGATCCATCAGTTGTGTACTGCTGGTGGCAAATAACTTAAGGTCATCCATGTATAGCAAGTGAGATATCCCCCGACTACCTTTCCGCAACTTATAGCCTTGTCCTGAATCCTCCAGTAGGGTACTGAGTGGGTTCAGAGCCAGACAGAACAACAATGGGCTCAGACTGTCGCCCTAGAAAATTCCCCGCTCGATCCTCACAGGCTCGCCGTTGCCCAGAGTCCGGTGACACCTTGGATAGTGAAGGACCGTTCTCCATTGCCCCATTCACGACCTTAAGAAGGTACACAGAGTCGCATTAACTTTGTACAACTCCAGCACCCTCAGGAGCCATGTATGTGGCACAGAGTCATAAGCCTTCTTATACTCTATCCAACATGTCGACAGACTCTTGCGGCAACGGCGAGCCTGTTCACTAATGGTCATGTCTATGAGGAGAAGCTCCTTAGTACCACGGGCCCCACGCTTACACCCATTCTGAGATAGTGACATGATGTTATTGTCTTCGATATGTTTATTCATTTTGTTTCTCAGAATGGATGTAAGCAACTTATACAACGTTGGAAGGCACGTTATTGGCCTATAGTTCTTGGGGTCTATGGTACTACCGGTCTTGTGGAGCAAGTGGGTAATGCCTTTTGTCATAAAGTCCGGTAACGAACTGGACTCCAGTGATTCTTGGAACCGAGAGGCCAAGCAAGCATGTGAGCTTGTTACACGTCGGTGTAATAGGCAGCGCATCAGTATACCAATGCGGCACATCGGTGTAAGAGGCGGACCGTTGACACCGTTTACCGCGTATCGGCGGTGCTAAGTCAGCGCGACGTATTTCACATCGTGCCACCCACCTCGATTTCGCAACCATTTCTGTACTCGTAGTTTTAAATTATATTAAGAATAAAAGACATTCTTGGTAAAAACATCGACCGATTATCACTGTTTTAGATTATAGTTTAAATTGTAACTCATTTTAATTTTTAATAAAATTTTTATTAAGATAAATTGGCTTTATCTGAATCCTCCGGCTCCAGTTAACATAATTGGCATACTCGCGGGCCGGTTCGCGACAGTTAGGAGAATCTCACATCGATATCCGCGTTCGCGAGTCACCCGGGTGGCTTTCAAGCACCGTCAACGAGTATCCGAATCTTCAGAAGCTGAAGCCAGAGGCGTATCCAGACATCGATACCGCAGAGGGGCCAATTATGCTCATGATACTACTACCGTTGATGTTCCTGGTCCATCTGACTCGAGCAGAGGACATATCACTTGACTCCCTTGAAAATGGATGGATTACTTCCTTTTAAACTGGGCGCTACAAAAATAATATCACACTACCACTCATTCCTTCTCTATATTAACCTTGAAGATATACAATCGAAAATCGATGTAGCAAAACTGCAGTTAACAGAATTTAGTCCTTTATTCAATAATAAAACGTCTTCACTTTTCGAACCTCACATTGAGTACCTTGATAACAAACTAGATAAAATATCCTTACAACTAGGAAGTTTTGAGCCTAGCCGTAAAAAACGTGGTCTCATAGATGGATTAGGGTCAGTTATTAAAAGCATATCAGGCAACTTAGATTACACAGACGCTATAAAATATAATGATGCCCTCCGAATTCTCGAAGGAAACGAAGATAAGCTACAATCAGAATTCTTAAATCATATAAGTTTAACTAAGGACTGGATGTTCGAATACTCTAGTGTTCTTAGCAATATAACCGCAAATCAGGAGCTTATTACCAAAAAAATTAATACCTTAATAAATGAAGATAATACTAGACAAGCAGATCTAGTTAGTTACGCTCATTTGGCACAATACCTGCTTATTTTAAATGATAACGTCGAAACGTTGTCCGACGAATTATACAGGATAGAATTAATGTTAGCTTTTATACGTGCATCAAGTACAATGCATTCCATGATTAGTCTAGTTAATCTTAAAAGTATGCTAAGCAAATTAAAATCATTATATTCTAGAGATGAGATAATTAACATTGAACTCAGAGAATATTATAACATTCTGAGAGTAGGGTCGTATTATAGCGATAAAAATATAGTTATAGTTATTAAGTTTCCGATTGCCTTACCTAAAACCTATACCTTGTACAAGCTTTCCACAGTACCCAATAAATATAACCTAGCCCTTATACCTACATTACCTTATATAGCAATTCAGGGTTCACATTCTATGTACATAGAGACAGAATGTCCGAAGATCAACCTATGGTACCTCTGCGAGGAGAAGATCAATTTTGGAATCCAAGACAGACCAGATTGTATTCAACAACTAATCACACAACAGAATACTACCTCCTGCACTCTTACGCACGTCAACCTGGACAAAGAAGCCATGGAACAATTAGATGAAAAATACTATACACTCAGTTTTCCAGTTCCAACGAAAATCCAAACATCTTGCGGTCAAGAGCAATACAGATCTGTCCAAGGAAGTTACCTGGCCACAGTACCCCAGAACTGCTTTATCAAAACTCCGGAATTTACGATTACCAATACTGACAACCGAATCAAAGGTTACTCACTTAAAATAATACAGTCACCCCATTACGAGAACATTATGAAGACTGCAAAATCAGTAGTAAAACTGAACTCAATTAACCTCGAAAATCTGCACAATAGTCACCAGAAAATATCAGTAGAATCGCCAATTCAACTCAACCACATCAACGTCGAAAGTATCTATCACACTACCATACCAGTATATCTGATATTATTGGGTGCAAGTGTACTGGCTATTGCAATACCTTACCGACGGTACTACATGAAAAAGAAACTTGAAAAAGCTTATCCTACACAACCAGAAGCTGTTGAGGAGACTCTTGCGCAGATTGAACCCAGAAGGAACATCCAACCAGAAGAAGTAAAGATGGACACCGGTTATCTGCCAGCAACATTTGCGACCTCGCTCACCAAATAGTTGCTGTTCTTCGGGTGGAGGTGTTACACGTCGGTGTAATAGGCAGCGCATCAGTATACCAATGCGGCACATCGGTGTAAGAGGCGGACCGTTGACACCGTTTACCGCGTATCGGCGGTGCTAAGTCAGCGCGACGTATTTCACATCGTGCCACCCACCTCGATTTCGCAACCATTTCTGTACTCGTAGTTTTAAATTATATTAAGAATAAAAGACATTCTTGGTAAAAACATCGACCGATTATCACTGTTTTAGATTATAGTTTAAATTGTAACTCATTTTAATTTTTAATTAAATTTTTATTAAGATAAATTGGCTTTATCTGAATCCTCCGGCTCCAGTTAACATAATTAGCTACGTAGCCATTATTATTATTATTATTATTATCACAAGATAGTTTTCCTCAATATTAAGACTTTTTATTACTCCTTTTATATTATGGACACCCTACATTAACGATATGATCAAACGTCGATGATCATATCATTAAACGTTGACGTCTAAAGAATATGGTCAGTTTTAGTTGGATATATAATGAACTACCACCATTTAAATGGTTGGAAACATCACGAAATGTTTAATCCGACCACGGCATATAAAACATCCAACAGTATAGTAAAAATAGTGATGTACACTCCATCAATACTAGAAATAGGCATAAATTGTGTGTTCCTTACCATCGCCTGCAAAAGGTTAATAGGTCATTTATGGGACTTGGTATGCATTTTTACAATAAGCTACCTGTTCATATTCTGAATTTGTTATTTAATTCATTCAAATTTAAAATGAAGAACGACCTTATTCAGAAAGCATATTATTGCATAGATGATTATTTAAACGACAAAAACTCATTCATCCTGTGTAAGCATTACGATCATCGTAATGCTCACTGGTTCACTGCTCAATGGTTGTAAAGATAAAAATGCAGAATAATGTAATTGTTTTAAATATTAAAAAGTTGTTTGCATTTTATACAATTACAGTTGTACAGAGTACCTAGATAATTTAAATTGTTAGTAATGGTAACTAGCAATCAAACTTCATTAAATTATTTATGGTTATTTTCGTTTCTATAAGATGTTATGTCAGGGATCGTCATGCTCACTAATATGTCATTGCTTGTGGTGGCGATGTGAGTCAGTTCGTCCGATATGGCAAAGGGGATGATGCGTCAAACTCGTGAACGGGTGCTACTTGGTTTGACTGGACGGCCTTCTCATTATCATCTTATAGGCTTATTTTTTTTAATTAGTAGTTCATAAATACTAGTTTAATAAATATTTTTTTTTATAATTATCTAATCGCATTTGACCTTTACCCTCTTCTGTAATTTTTAAGTTGATGCTATCATCCACACCATATAAGGCTAATTAATTTAAAACTTGATTGTACTTACTTTACGTAATATAGTTATTGCTTGCGTGAATTTCATGGTGTAATGGTTACAGCACCTTACTAGCATACCTGTAGATATACAAATATATTGTAGTAATAGTCATTTAAAAAAAGTGGCAATAAGTTTTTATTGCCAAGTTCTTTTGTCACGGCTTTACTCTTGCGAACTTGGCATTAAATGTAGAATCGTTCTATTCCAAATATTGTCTGACATTCACAAGCGTTGCATTTTATAACCTAAGTGAATAAAGTACTTTGGCTTTGAATATACTTTTGCCAGCATTTACTAACATTTAAACTTTCGCATTGCACGATTATAACTACTTATTATACGGGAATTAACGCGCCTTGTTTACCTTAAAATTGCTTGACGTTTCAACCAGGTTGCACCGGTCGTAGTCACACAATTTTAAGGTAAAGAATGCGCGTTAATTCCCGTATAATAAATAGTTATACTTTTGCCAGTCTTGATCCAATAGGTCTGAATTGCACCTTCATATGTGGCCACGGCCCCTGTGGCCCACGAAAAAAAAATCCTTTTTATTTTTTCCTTGATTATCGGGAACAAAATGAAATCACAGGGAGCTAAATCAGGACTGTTCGGCGGATGGGGCAAGGTTTTAACACCAGATTCCTTAAGAAACCCCTTTGTTGTGAGGGACGCATGCAACGAAGCGTTATTCCCCGAAGCCCAGTCTTTGGTCTCCTTTCTCGCAGAGCTTGGAAAACTTTCGGCAATGCCTCTGTTGTGTACCATTGCAAGTTAACATACACACATCAAAAGTGTCTAGGGATCAACATATATTTTTGCAATAACTTTTCTCCTGATTGATTTTTTTTTTTTATTTCTTTAAGGATTCATCAAATAAAGTGTTTTCGTTTGTCACAGTAACGATAAACCAAGTCACCTTTGCATTAATAAAGAAATTTGCCATTTTCCTAATAAAGGGATTTTTGACATTTGAACCACTAACATTAAAGTTCGAAAAAAAGACTGAAATAACAGTTTTCTTTAAAATTTTATTGGGTAACTTAAACAATTAATAATCCGTGTTTCTACCGCGAACACTAACAACACAAGAACATCGGTTTGGCATACTCAAAATGAGTTAATCCAAATCACGCTGTGGAATGGCCGCCCATGTTCGTTGCAACAACAAAAAAAGGTCTTCTTGCGACTGGATACCCTCCATATTCGGCAGAGCTCTTCTCTGTAGCATATCCCATGCATGCTCAATCGGGTTCAAGTCTGGCGACTGAGCAGGCCAGGGCAGGACATTGATGTTAGCTGCGGCGAGAGTCTGTCTTACAACTCTTGCGGTGTGCGGTCGTGCATTATCATGCATTAACTGAAATAAGGGACCGATTTGCACTTGTAGAGGAACGATGACGTCTGATACAATCGTCTCAGCATAAATTTGAGCGTTGAGGTTGCCTCTGATCCAAATCAACTCAGTTCTTCCGCCGATCCAAATACCCGCCCATACCATGATGGTTCCACCACTATAAGGATGGACTTCCTGGCAGGATTTTAATCGCTGTTGGCGTCCAGGGGTTCTCCAGTGTCGTATACGTCTTGTATCCGGTCTCATACCAAAACGAGACTCATCAGAAAAGCACACGAAACGCCATTGTTCTTCTGCCCAATTTCTGTGTTCAAGAGCCCATTGATATCGAATCCTACGATTGTGCATTGCTATAGGTGGTACCCGTAGCGGTCTTCGGGAATGAAGGTTCACTTCATGCAAGCGGTTTCTGACTGTTTGGTCGCTAATTAAGTTCCCTGAAGAGTGATGAAGCCTCACGGCTAACATCATGGCGGTTATTGTTGGACCTCTTCGAGTTAAGATTTGAATGTATCGGTCTTGTCTCCGTGTGGTGCAGCGATACCGTCCTCCATGGCGCTCAGCCACGGTACCAGTGCTTCGGTAACGTGTCCAAAGTCGACTGATAACACTCTGACTTGTATTCAGAGCTAAAGCCACAGTACGTTGCCGGGAACCAGCTTCTATCATTCCCACGGCTCTGAGCATTTCTTCCCTGCTTAAATGACGTCGCCGCTCCATAATAACGTTGGTTTTAATCAGTAGTAGGGAAACAGTAGCACTAATAATGTCTTCAATGCGTTGTATGTTTTTATAGGGAAAATATTGACAGCTGATTTTCATCTTTTACTCGAATTTGATTCACAGTTCCTGATTCAAATTATGAAATGCACCAAAAAGGATCCATATAAATTTATAAAATCATAAATTTATTACAAAGCCACATCTCAATCTCAAGAAATCCGCATAAAAATGCTTGATCCCTAGACACTTTTGATGTGTGTATTTATGATTTTCCTACATTGTTGTCGTCATGCTTGCTGCAAGAAAAAAACTAGCCACCATTTTTTTACCAACGTAATAAGGTCTTTACATCACTATCTAATACTTGCTGGATACAAATATTGGCCAAGAATAATATTTTATTTCATACTTTTCAGATCACGATAGGTATTATGTCGTAGTCGGGTTATAGTTTTTTAAACTTTATTTTATTTATAAATGTTTTAGACTAGAAGCAGCATTTTATAATTAATAAAAACAAATTCCCGTATAAATCGATCGATACCAAGGTGATAAACCATTCTAGCGCACGAGATGGGGATTGGCAATCGTTGCTTCTGAAGGCAAAAATCTTTGTTTAATGGACACAAAGATCGTGCAACTAGGCAATTATTTAACTTGAGTATGTTTTTACTAAAGATAATTCAACATTTTGTCTATTACCTAGTTATTTATAGAGACAAAACAGAGACCAAAACAGTTGCTATAGTAACTCTATAACGTTGTAAAGTTGTACTAGCAGTCTGGTGTATTGTTTTGGACAGCATTCATTCTTTTTCTTTCGAGAGATTTAAGCAATTTTTTTATTAGGCCATATTAATTACCCGGGTTTTATCATTCAAAATTATCCTGAATTTCCGATTTTGACGTCTCTACTATGTCATTGTATTTGACGAAAAGATACGGAGATATTACACAATTATTTAGTTAACGTAAACTATGCTAGCAATGTGTTGGTATAAAATGAATGTGCTAATTAAGCCCTTTCGTTTGATACTAAACACAGCTCACGTAAATACTTTGAAAAATATAACCCTACTTACATACTTACCAGACCTTTTGTGACCATCAAAATGAAAGAAAATGTAGACCATGTCCCCCGCGCTGTTAACAAATCAATTGATACCTCGTTCATCGAAATCGGATAAGTAGATTAGGCGCTACAGTGGAACATACAAACATATATAGACTGCTAATAAAAACATTACCCTTCCTTTTTGGCTTCGCCATAGTCGGGTAAAAATTGATAAACAGTTGATAACTGGGAACTGATTGTACAAAGTACTTTGGTATATGACTAGATAAGTCTCTTCTTTGGAATACGTATATGAATGAAACGGTGGCGAATTCATCAATATTTTTGAATATTTTATTAGTATTTTCAAGTCCTGGATGGGGCATACACATAAAAGACTTGCGTTTCATCTAAATATCTAAATCAAGGATAATCAGATCAAGGATAGATTTTAATTCTTTCCTGTATGACAATAGTGCTAAGACACAATCCTTCTAGGAAGTTTTTGCATTTAATGGGAAAAAGGTAAATCAAATTGTGAATCATGTGTAGTTATATAGGATGTCCAATATTTATTGATGGATTGTATCCGGTATGAACAGAAGAGGAGAGTTTTCACGGAGCTTTTTAATGTTAATAAACTAAATGTAGGAATTTGTTTAAATATATTAACTGAAATAGCAAGAGAATTAGTTAATTTAATATTGGTAACCTAATTTTAATTACTTAATTAAACAGAATGAATTTTAAAATGTAACTTAGCTCATCTCCGTTACAGTGAAGTTTCACCTCAAAGTGCTCGATTCAGAATTAATATTCGTAATTATAAAGTTTACATCGTTTAATTTCATCATAATTCTCGTTAAAGTTCTTAATGAAGTTAAACACAGAAACCCGCGGGTGCGGCGGCTGATCGATCGATCTATCGGCTAAGTTGAGCGACGCTACTGAGTTGAAACCAATCAGGGCTTCTACATACAACCCTGATTGGTTAAACACCAAGAGTACAATGTGCTGTGTTGTTTTACGTTAACCCGATTGAAAAGTTTAGTTAAGAGTTTGGAGCGGACCAATCGGAGCGCCAGACGTCCTAAGCGTCTTAATTAATTATTATTGCGTTAACGTAAAGCATACTCGCACTAGGCACACATAAGACAAGCTTCATACAAACACGCCCAAGCAACGTACACATTGACGTTCCAAAGGTGTTCTAAAATGCCATGTTTCGTTGCTGGAATGAGTTCTAAATGAATCTTTCTTTCTGTATTTTCGGTGTTTTATGGTGTGGATATCCTGAAGACATAAATCGAGTGACAATGACAATAGACATACCAGCTGGTTATTTATGTTCCCGCCCACCGGGATGCATAGCCGGCAGGTATGCTACTGGCATGTGTTTAGGAACCACGAAGGTTAGATAGCTGGCGAGACATTATTCAAACATCGGTGATCTTTGACTATTGGTGACTGAAAATAAAAACAGTAACTGCGCTTGTAATCTGAATGATATTCCACAGCTGGGCACGGGTCTCCCCAGTAGAATCTACTTATTGTAGATCCGGGTAATTGTCATAATCGCCACGCTTGGCGAGACGGTTAGGGATCGCCGTAACTTTAAAGTACTTAGAGGACGGTGCTCCCCATCTTCCGGGGTGAAATCCCTTAGTCGCGGTGATGACACTCACGGGAAGAGATAAGGTAACAATATTCTTAAGCCGGCACCCCACGCGCTTGTAATAAATCAGTTGAATAAACACAAAATTATGGCCAAAATGTCATGGTTACGTGTTGACAAAATACTTAATAAAAGAATACATTAAGCAGCCATACAAACATTTAGCTCATTTCAGCTCACCGCGGTGTTGAATGACCTATTACTATTGCTCCTTTACAGTGGTATTCAATTATTACAAATTATTGTCTAGTATTTACCAAGGTAACTATAAAACATAATACATAGAATTTTATCGGTCGACTTGGATTCGTCAATTTAGAGGTAAACATTTTATGGGTTTCATTTTGCAATTTTGGCTACGGAACCCTTAAAACGACCATATTGTAGTAAGACTAAGTTGGAAAACTGGTTTTTTTTATTATTATTATAGCTATATTCTTTGTCCTGACTGACTGATTGATTGAGTGATGAATCAACGCACAGCCTAAACCGCTGATCGTAGTGACGTAAAATTTCGAGGAGAATTTTTTTTCTTATTTATATAAGAAAAAAAATTCTCCTCGAAATTTTACGTCACCTACATTATTGTAGGCATCCGATAAGAAGGGTTTTTAGGAGATTCTTCCCCTAAGGTGGTAAAATTGTGGTTCTAAGTTTGTATGAAAGTCCGTTACTTTTAAAATTACATTTAATAAATTTCCTATTTGGCTTTCTAGTTTAAAATAATGAAAAACGTGTTTCAGAGTTTTTAGAAAATCAACCCGTAACGGAGGTAAAAAAGGGGTTGCAAGGTTTTATCAAACTCCGTCAATTTTAAAGTTAGATCTGCGGAATTTCGTATTTTTCACGACGATCCAGGTTGGACGTCTTGACATTTTCGTGCAGTTAAAAAAAGTTTTTATAAAAATACGTTGCAGTCCCTTCCCAAAGTCCTCATCGCTAAAGACAATGTACACCCGCGCTCTTCGCTCGAGGGCCGCTCTCGCGCCTCAAGATCCCGCCTCAGCAACTTAATATAAGATAAGCTCTTTATAACGAGGATGCCTTTTTAGTTATTATAGTCTTACAATGGCTCAGGGTGACATCACACTGATGCAAAGCTACGTGTTAGTCAGAATGTTCATGTTTCATTAAAGTTCAGATTTTGTCTTAGTGGACAATACATCATAAACTGGAGTATGGAGCTGTTGTTTGGAATCCTTATGAGGAAAAATATGTCCTAATGATTGAAAAAATACAACGAAAATTTGCTCGATGGATGTACAAGAAACAATACGGATACTATCCCTATCTATACCCATCTTTATTCGTCTCTGGTATGGTGGACATGGAAACATTGGAATTGAGAAGGTCTATGTCTCAAGTCGCGCTATATCTGTCGATAATTCATAATAGAGTTGATAGTCCCCAAATTTTAGAGCGAGTTCGTATCTTGGTCCCCACGAACATATCAGCGGACTCGGAAGGACAGGTAGCGCCGCGCCGCCGCCCGCGCTTGCTGCAACCGCCCGCCGCGCGCACCGAACGCGGCCGACGCGCGCCCACCAACCGCACACTCCGCACTATCGGGGACATACTTGCTCAGCACCACGAACTAGATTTATTTGCCGATGGATTAGTACATTTGTATAATAAATTTCACACAATTTTAAATGACATATTATAAGCATACCTACTTAATAATTTTATTTTGATACTATTAAACTGACATATTATTATTTTCGTTAATAAGATGTTTATGCATTTATTATTATAAATTGATTTAACCTGATATTTTTTCTTCATATTACTAGTAATTCATCATTGTAATTTATTGTTATTAGTATCTATAGGCCTTGACATTATGCTATTTTATTGTAATCTACTGTGCAATGGGACAAGCATGTGTGTTCGATTGTTTATATTAATCGTGTAAGCGTTTTGGATGTCACATCTGTTAGCTTGTAAGATCAAATGACAAATAAATAAATAAATAAATAAAATAAAAATCATGCCCAATATTTTGTTTTTGTGGACTACACAAAGTCTCGGAAATTAGATTCACAATGTCTTACGCAGAAGTCACTGTACTACCTACTAATGACTTTAGATAAATTGGTAATGAAAAATAAAATGTAATACATATAATACACGACTCATAGTTATTTTAGCTTGACATTGTATTTGCTTATGTTTTTTTTCTACAAGTTTGTTATTTTTAATGTGTGTTAATATATTATATATATATGTATATAAATCTGGCGGGGACGAGTTTTAACTCATCCCCATTTAAAGTAAATATTTTAATGTTCGATGTAAGTGAGCTAAGAACTTTATGGTAAGAGTTTGTTAAGTATGCGAAACGTAATAGCAATCAATCAAACCGTAACAGCCCATAATGGCTTAGCGAGTGCGAGCATGAACGATCGGTGGATTATCTGGCGGATAATGTGCGCAAGATGCGGCTCTGAGGAACCTCTCTTGAAGGATACTGACGCTCTTCAAGCTGGTAGCAGACCAGGAGCTAACATAGGATAGTTTGGTTAGTTACGTAGTTTCAAAGTTATATCCTTATTTGTCACAAATTGGTTTAGTGGTTTTTGGGGTTCGCCACTCAGTGGTGACTGAGAAGATTATGATATCTGCGAGGTCAGTTTATAGATGGATGACGGGTTTCGAAAACTGACACAACTCTGCGTGTCTAAGAAAATAATAATAAAATTATGATTAGTTTAAAAAAATACAAATTTAGTTACACGGCAGTTGCAAGTGCCATGAAAAAAAGCTGCCAAGAAACTAATGGACAGTTTTATTACAAAACAATATATTATTGAGCAAACCATTGTGTTTGGTAAATTGCAACGTTAATAATAAAAAAACAAAATAACTATAACTAAATGTAACTTTAAAACATACACTATAAACACAGTAGTTCACCTCTTACATGATATGTACATACTTAGAAACAGCCTGAGATAGGAAGCATTTCAATCCCAAGCGTTATCTATATATATATAAACACTTGTCCTGACGGACTGACTGATTCATCATGGCAGAGCCTAAGCCGCAGGGGTTACAAACCTAAAGTTTTCGTACTTGATGCCTTTTAAGTTGTTGGCATCCACTAAGAAAGGGATTTTAGAAATTCGTCACCTAAGGGGGTAAAGTAGGGTTTGCAAGTTATCTAAATTCCCTGAAAAAAAAAAACAAATTTCTTTTTATCGAGTAACTTTATTCAAAAAACAAATTATTATGATATATACAGAAATATAGGTAGCATATTTCTATGGCATTTTGGACAATACGTACCCGGTACGATTTCTATGATTTTTGTCATCCACCACCTTATTTTCTGAACTTTTCTTCTACTTATTTCGAAGCATTTTTCATTTTGTTTTATCTCCCAAAAAAAAATGATATACTGGCGTTGATAGCCGCCAATATAAACGTCCGCTGTGGCCGCCATGCTGGCACTGACTGGTGTTAGTGGTGTGTCGCATGCGTTGTTCTTACCGGGCTGCGCGCCGGGCTGCACACCGATCTAAACGCTCCATAATACATTTGACTGCCTCTGTGGCGAGGTGAGTGTGTATCCGACTGCTACGCAAGAGGTCGTGGGTGACCTAGGATAAAACTTTGTGTGATGAGCACGATGGTTTATTCTGTGTCTAGATGTAATTTATCCAAAATGTATGTATTTAGAAATATATATGTATGTTTATCAGTTGTCTGGTTGCCATAGTACAAGCTCTACTTACTTTGAGATCAGATGACGTTTCGTGAGTTGTCCCAAGATATTATATTGTTAATATTATTATATATTATATTATTACGTATTTCCTTTTATGATTTGTACTAGCAATGTGGGTCGTACATGACCTGAAATATTTTGGATAGTGGTTATCCAAAATGTGGATTAGGTCATGAGTCACCATTTTGCAACCTGATCGACACAGTGCGGTGTATTTATATATATATTCCCGCAATGATCAAATTATTTAAATCCCTATGAGTTTGTTCGGAATGCTCTGCGCGCAAATCGCACTCGCACTTGGCGGTTTTTTTAATTTTGACATCATTAGTTTTAATTTGTGAACTAACGTAGTGAGATTTTGCTATTTTACAAGCTTGCCTAAACGTTTTTGCATATTTTTTTTTTTACAACAGTTATAATGTCATTCATCGTAGAGCTCATTTAATTTGTTTCTACTTTTGTATAGACCAACAGTAGCTTACTCACTTTTACCATAATCGTTTTGCAAGAGGAAACCAAGTTTATACATTTATGAAATAATATTCGGATATAAAATATTGAATCTTCATTCAGCAGTGGTGAGTTACAGATGAGTCGGCTTTTGAAATTCGCAAATCGACTTACAGTTTTAATAGAGATAACAGATATATATTTCTTAGTTACTTTTCTACTCTCACTATTAAAAGAAATAAGTCGGTCATGCGCCTATTTTTCTCCAGCCGTGTCGGATTTCCATCACGTCGAACTATAAGGAAATAAAAAGCACATAAGTACACCTGCTTAGTTTGCTAGTCTCTAATGAGATTGGCCGCTTTATAACGCCAATGCGAATATCTCGCATAGCTGATGTTTATTACAATAAACCTCAGCCATGCGAGATATTGGTCTACAACTGGCTTTCAAGTGGCGTTTAGGTGAGACTGTGGTGGAGTGCGCTTGTAGTTGGCTCATAGATGATACGCTCCAAGTATCTGCAAGTGAAGGGCAATGAAACACAAAGGACAAACAAAGACGACAATTAGTACTTGGTGCTGCGGTGAATAGGTGTTACACATTTTTTTTTATTTTTTTTATTTGCAGCGGTGGGAGTGTATCCGACTGCTACGCAAGAGGTCGTTGGTTTGATTCCCTCACGGAACACCACTTTGTGTGATCCACAAATTGTTGTTCCGAGTCTGGGTGTATTTTGTGTCCGTGACTTGTATTTTGTAAAGTCCCCCGCGACACAGGGCTTGTACCCTCCTGCGGGAGTCGTATATAAAGAAAAGAATAATAAAGTACCATTAAATACGCAAACTCAAATAGGTATACTTATTTCGTAAAACCAAGTCAATGATTGGTTGACAACTTAAAATTAATACATGCTAAAATAATGATAAAGTCTAAAGTCTTTAATCAGTGCGTCCTACCCGTCATGACATACGGAGCCGAAACGTGGACACTGACGGTACGGCTAGTCCACAAGTTCAAAGTCGCTCAGTGGGCTATGGAAAGGGCTATGCTCGGAGTTTCTCTTAGGGACAAAATCAGAAATGAGGTGATCCGGCAGAGAACCAAAGTTATCGACATAGCCCACCGGATTAGCAAGCTGAAGTGGCAGTGGGCTGGCCATATTTGCCGAAGAACCGACAACCGTTGGGGTAAACGAGTTCTTGAGTGGAGACCACGGCACGGCAAACGTAGTGTAGGACGCCCACAGGCCAGGTGGAGTGATGATTTACGCAAAACGGCTGGCAGGAGCTGGATGCGAGAAGCCGAAGATAGAACAAAGTGGCGTGCAATTGGAGAGGCCTATGTCCAGCAGTGGACTGCGATAGGCTGATGATGATGATGATGATGATGAAAATAATGATAAAACTAGGTACTTTTTGTTTGAAAAATAAGCGATATAAAATTAGGTGGCAGTTCCCAGAAACTCATGTGCCACTCTTTTAAAATCATATTTTTTTTGCAGAATTATATTATTAAACGAACTAGTGTGCTTGATGACAATTTTTTGGCGTAGTGCTCGTTACTTTTACGTATTAAGCCTCGTATGAAATAAGTTGTTTTTTCTTGTGTACTTATATTAAAATGTTTGTCAAAACAACAAAAATAAAAGAATTTACTACAGACCTTTATAAACTAACCATAATACTGAAAGAGTCATGCGAGTTATAGTATTAATATTTTATTTTACGATTATGGTTGTAGGAAGGTACCAATAAATCTAACAAATGTGTGACCAAATTTACACGTGCATAGTAGAAGGAGTAAAACGGCACAAACAGATCGCGTATATTCATCACGCTCAGATGACGTCACCGAATCTCATCTCATATTGAAGGCATTACTCACAGTTTGGTCCGCGTCCGTCGCTCGGGGCTCAGAACAATACGCAGACAACGCCGCGGGACTCCGTTGTTATGTATTATGCAGTAGAAGTTCATCCTTCACTAAGCTGCGCACTTGTCAGTAGCTTGTGAAAAATGCAAGTGTTTTGTGAATAAACAATGTCTTTCATTGCATTGTTTTCTGTTAAATCCAATTTATTCTTTTCCATGAAACATAAAGTAACTTAATCTCTTTGTTTGCCTGTAAAAGTGCTTATGAATTTTGTTTGTAGGATATTCATAATGTATTAAGTTATTTATAAAACTTTGAAGCGTCAAGGCGAACGGGCAAAGAAGTCTTGGAATATAACAATTTCTGTAATAAACTAACTCGATCCTGGGAAAAGAAGACTTTGTTTCCTCACTCTAGTGGATAATAGATCCTGCAACGTCCCTCAACAGCAGCATCCTGTTACCAAAAACCCGCAGTAATTATTACAAGAATTACTTGGTAGTAATCACCGTATCGCGCGGGATTTATTGCAGTTATAAAGTAAACCAAGCTCGGTAGTATATTTATTTATAATGGACTGAGAGCCAGAGCTGTGTCGCACATTGTTAAGAATCTTTCACTCCGTACTCTCACTGTGCCATAGAGGCAGAGGCAGTGAAATCATAAAGAATAGTTGGTATTAAATAAATGGTGACTTGTCTATGGGCCTTGATCGTAAGCGACTGCTATTGGTAGCAAATAGTTGATCTTAATATCGTGATCAGACTAATTATAATGGAGATAGTGTTCCCAGTGCAGCAATTTTGACTCACAAAATGAGATGATGGTGAAGACAAAATGTAATAATAGGTTTATTATTTTTGAATTAGTGGTTCATAAATATTTGTATGTTAAGTAGTTTCGTCTTATAATAATCGAATCGCATGTTGCCTTTACCCTGTTCTGTATTTTTGTAAGTTGATGATGAACACCGTAGGCTAATGAAGGCTAATTCATTTAAAATTTGATTATACCAGTTTACGTACTATGGTTATTGCTTGCGTGAGTTTCATGGTGTTATGGTTGCAGCACCTTACTAGCATAACTGTAAATATACAAATATATTGTAAAATTGGCATTTAAAAAAAGTGGCCATGAGTTTTTATTGCCAAGTTCTTTTCTTACGGCTTTACTCTTGCGAACTTGGCATTAAATGTAGAATCATTTTATTCCAAATTTTGTCTGACGTTCATAACCGTTGGATTTGTAACCTATTTTGATGGATACTTGTATTAGTGCAAAGAGAGCCTCACTTTCCATTTTAATAGTTGATTGTTCTCAAAAGGACTATTCGGTATTTTGACCATTCAACCGTGTTACTTAAAGTACGTCACTTAGGCGACTGTGTCGTAAATCACGTCTATTATATAACGTACGTTATGTACTAAACTTTACATGCAAATGACTAAATGGTTACACAAAGTTCACCTAACCGAGTCTAAATTACTTCAAATATGAAGGCTTGTAGCTTTTACGTGGCGCCTACGCCGCTATTCTGTAGAGCTAGTGTTATTCATTTGAATGTCTTACTTTCGCACTCAGACTTATTTTTAAATCATTCGTTAGTAAAGGTTTTATTTGACGGCCTTTGAAAAAGTAACTATTTAAATAAGCATTAAACGACAGTGAGTACGGCAGATAATAACATATACGTCAATAAGTAATCGGTTCTTACTGCCGGGGACATAGACCTCATCTTTGAGAGGACCCGTACTAATGGATAAATGTTTAATGTAAGCCTTCACCAATTTTGAACAATGCTAATGAAGTTAATCACACAAAGTAGGTCTTCTGCCTGGAGTTTAAACGTATAAAGTCAAGGCCGTAACCGAGCCTACACTGCTCCTGCTAGTCGAAGCTCAGAGTCAGTCTATCAGTTTGATCATCGGATAACTGGTAGGGCAGGATGTTATAAAGAATATTTACTCGTACATGCACTCCCGAATACTCAACAAATACTTAAATTTGAGTCATGCTCACATTTCAGTTTTTTTTTTTGTAATGATGAACAGTGATGTTCCCCATTGTAATTACAATCTAGTCTACAGAGACTAATAAGAAATTTGAGTTTGACGTAAACTACTAAAAATATTATTTTAAGTTCATGTTGTTTCAATTAACATGAAAACACTTTGTTCTTGTGTTCTTTAATTACACTGCACTGAACTGTTACACTATATTATGGTCACTACACTAACTCAAAAGGTTTGGTCCTTTTCAGTCTTCTCACTATGTGTGTGTTGTCGAGGAGCTGGATAGCTTCAATATTCACATGGTGATGAAGTCGGTGTTAATTAATTAATTTAAGGTCCCAATGAAGATCGTCCATTCCAATATACCAGGGCGCGTTTACGATGCGATACTCTCTGAATACTTTATTTTAGAAGTGCTTAATCATCGGCGAGTTGCTCTGTTTAGTACATCTCCAAAACTGGATACCTTATATATACCGTATTTCGTTGTGTACTGATAAGGCTGAGTGTTTTCCTAGTAACCAGTACATATTTTTGTAACGAAGTTCTAATTCATTCCGTTTCTTTTTGACATAAGCCTTCCAGCGGAGCCTTGGGCTAGTGTCATGCCCAAATATTTGGCAGTATTTACATAGTCAGGTTATTTAAAAGTACAGGGTGATCATTTGTTTTTTCACATTTAAGTGATTGTGCCAGCTAATGATGTCTCAAAACTAGTGAAGCATGAGTAGATATTCGGCAGTTAACTAATTAGTTTTGGGAGTTCCCGCGTCCGACAGATTTTCTATCAGCTGATATTTTATTATGATTATAAATCTGACCAAACTATCGGACTTTGCAAGCTCTGTGTTATGTCTTCAATTCAGGTAAGTCAATGTATATTTGGTACCTAGAGATTATGTTTGTTTACTTACGAAGTATAGAACAAAAATTGTCCTAGCTTCGCAACTTGGTAAGAAAGAATTCAGCAATAAATCATTGCGAGGACTTTTGATTAGATCAGTTATTTGTTTGTAGAGGAGCTGACAGCGCACCGCACACTGACGCAACTAAAATCTTATTTGTGAGGAAAGTAAGAGCAGTCGTAAAACTTTAGGGATCAAAGGCTTCCCTCAAATCCAATAGCAAACAACATAAAATGTCCTTCTTACAGAAGGTACGGTTCCTTTAAACATTTATATTCTGTTTTAGCTGAGCTCATAAAAGTGCCGACAACCATCCAGATTTTGGTCTCCAATTTTTGAAACTGGTTGGGTTTAACAGCGCAGTAAAACCAAACCGTTTTTAAAAATACAATTGTTTAAAAAAACTTGACGAAAATAGTCGCAGTGTGTAACGCAAAGATTACCCAAGACTTAAAAAACAGATCTATGTAAACAGCTTTTCATTCGCGTTAAGTTTGATTATTTATAGTCTAAGTGCTATCAACAATTAGTAGGATTTTAACAACCAAACATAATACACAAATCCTGTAGCTGTGAATCGTTCAACACATAAAATAATAAATTTTTATCTTGAGTGCAATCGGCACAACAGCGTCTAATCATTTGGTCGTTTTTAGGGTTCCGTAGCCAACATAGCAAAAAAGGAACCCTTATAGTTTTGTCATGTCTATCTGTCTGACTGTCTCTCCGTCCCTATGTCAGAGGCATTTTACTCAAAGCCTACACGATGAATATTGCTAAAATTTGGTGAAAAGGTGTCTTGTAGTAGCCGCTACTTAGTTACATAGCTAAATAACAAAAATAATTGTTTTTAGGGAGGCACTCCATACGTGTAACGGAAGTTGTTTTTTTTTTCAGTAAACACCAACGTTTGGCACCTTATTCACAAAAGGCCATAAGTGCCATGAACATACGCTTTTCTGCTAGTGCAATTATTCAAATCGGGTTTTTGCACACGGTAACGGCTGCGGAACCCTACAGTGAGCATGATCCGACATGCTGTTGCCCGGTTTTTTTCCATTGTTGAGTATATTAGTCACGTCAGCGACGGCCACAATCTCATCTCATTAAACTAACAAAAAGACATACAACTTTGTTAGTACAGATTTTATTAAGATAAGTACGTAATTGTTGACCTTTATATAATGTCAACAACGAATTCATTCAGTAATATAATTTGTGTTGCAAACACAGCACGTTTGATAAAGATGTTCCTCTAACGGTTTTAGATAATAGTCCACGTGTTACGGTTTATTTAAGTATCTGACATGTGTTTTAAAATTTTTTTTATATAAATATTTGCATTTTTAGCATCTGTCGGGTTCGATTCCCACACGGGACACCACCTTGTGTGACCCACAAATTGTTGTCCCAAGTCTGATTTGTATGTTTGTAATTAATAAAATTTTAATATTACTTCGAAAAGTGAATGATTTGTTAAGGTGCTCCCACATAGCAGTTAAATAACGTTATAAAACATTATGTAGCACGTGTTCGCTTTGCTACAAAATATTAAAAACGTTATATGTTATGAACGCTCCCAAAGTGGTTCAACTCGTTGTATTACATCGTATAAAATTCTGTAACCACTACTTTGGCTCTACACTTTTTTTTTATTTTTTATTTATTTTAACATTTTGTTTATCACTAACAATTTGTAACTTTTGTTACAATTTAAAAAAAAAGTTAGATAACAAAATGTTAGGAAACTTTTTTTAAGGTTATATAGCTGTGGGAGCACCTTAATTTTTATAAGTTCTTTAATCGCGGTGTGTTTATTAAAAAACTACAAATGAGTACACATACTTTGACAACCCAAGAGCGGAAATTGCGACTTACAATGACATAATTTGAAGGGCTTTTAAATCTTGTGTACGAGTCGCAAGGGACGCACGTTTGACTTTAACTTTTAATGAAATCGCCGACCCTCCGTGCTCCTCCACCGCACTAACGAACAGGACGCGGCACACAATGTTTTAATTATAGCTTTATTATGGAAATGACCACAAAACAGAAATTACACAAGTGTATCACAGGCATAGAGTCAGAGAAATTGCACTAAGTACTGTACAAGCAGTTCTTGTCTTGTTATTTTTGCATAAAATCTTTTATTCATTTTCATGTGTATTTTGCAAAATCACAATGTATTTCTATAGGTTTTACTCTTCTTGTTATGCTTAAAATTCGAATAAATAGAGAGGGTAGCCAATACATACATTGTGGATTCGGTATGACAAGGTACTCATTTGAATTGAGTAGGTATATATACGAGAAGGTTGCTGACACCTACATTCAAATTTTTCAAATCTATATAAATACTAGCTGTTGCCCGCGGCTTCGCCCGTGTTGATGATTTTACCCCCTTAAGTGTTGATTTTCACTTTTGATCAAAACGCTGAAATACTTATTTCTTTATTTATGTCCTTAAATATATAGATGAATTTCACAGATCTAACTTCAAAATCAACAAGGTTTTATACAATTTCAATGGGACGGAGTTTTACACAAACTTGTAACCCCTATTTTACTATTTTAGGCGTTGAATTCCTAAAATGCTGACCCCGTGTTTTTCTTTAATTTATCTCAAAAAGTCAAATACGAAATTTCATATATGTAACTTTGAACTAACTTAGTTTCATACTAACTTGCAACCCCTATTATAATATATACATCACAGAAACAGGTGTTTTTACTGTAAACAAAAAAGCCAAATACAAAATTTTACTTATCTAACATTAAAACTGACGGAGTTTCATACAAAGTTTTGAAATTTTGTATGAAACTCCACCAGTCCCCTATTTTACCACCTAGGGTTGATTTTCTAAAAACGCTGAAATGCGTGTTTTTTATTAAAATTTTTAAAGCCAAATACGAATATTCACAAATCTAACTTCAAAACTGATGGAGTTTCACAAAACTCGCAACCCCTATTTTATCCCTTTCGAGGTAGATTTTCCGAAAACACTGGAGTGTTTTTTTATTTCAAACTAAAAAGCCAAAGATGGAGTTTTATACAATCTTGCAACCCCAATTTTACAACCTTATGGGACGAATTTTCAAAAATCCTTTCTACCTAAAACATAAAAGGCATCAACTCCCAAAGTTTCAAATTTACTTTTAACGAAATTGGCAGTTTCGATAGTATTCAAGGTTTAAAATTTTAATACTCTTAAATAAAAGAAACAATTTGAAAAAACTAAAACTAACGAACTATTTACAACTAACTTATCTAAACCACTGCACTATACAAAAAAGGTTAATTAAATAAAAAAGGAAGGCACAACCGGTTTAGGCGTCGAAGAGTTCCTCCTCAGGTTTAGAAGACGAATGTGAAAGATTCCATATTGTTCTAGGTTTAAAAAAGATCAACAAGTATCGAATGTGGTAGTTTCGAGTGACAATAAAAAAAATGAAATTTTGCACATTTGATACTGTTCGTTGCGGCACTCGACACATGTTTAGATTAATATAGACTTTAAAGATTTAAATGTATTAGTAATTATAAATATTAAATTTGGAAGGAATTATTGTTATATCGTCTTTAGAGAGGTTCAAAGTAAATCCAAAAATGGTTCTCGAACTCCCGCGCACACCATGTAATGTTACAAAGTTTGATTTAGCATCGTAAACAATATGCAACAGTTCTGTAGAAGAGCTCACAGCGCGCCAATTAGACGCCGATCGAGAGCGACGTCAGGCACAGGGCGTCGCGTAGCGTCGCGGCGGCGGCAGCGCTCTGGACGGCGATGCTTGATTAGTTCTTGACTCTCGTGAGGAATGGGAAACGGGTTTTAGGGAAGTAATGGTTATGTCCTGAAAGTAAAAGAATATAGCCCGTATTTGTCTTTTAGTTCCGTATTTGCCTTGCCAGTATGTTTTATCACTGGCATTGCTAAGGTTCATGTTACGCTATTTTAATTGTCTGATCAAGATGAAAAGAACATCCTATCTTTATTTATTCTTCTTTTATCCTATCTTTCAAGTCAAAATCTAAGCACTTTATAATAATAAGATAGCGAGCGTTTAATGTATGGAAGTCAATATTCTTTTATCATTAGCATTGCATATAAAGTAATCTATATTTTTTACTTTCATTCGCAAACTATACAGAATGCATAAACGGTACCGTATAAACCGTACGGTTACGCAACGCAACTCTCCTACTTTCGTTGTGTGGGATTTTACAAACATATACCATATAAAAAGAGATTCAGAATACACTTAGATATTACACGAATTTATAATGTTCAGTCATGGGAATCGAATTCATCAATCTTTTGTAAGTACTGCGCTTTTTTTTATTTTTTTGCGTCAAACTAAGATACGTACATTAGGTACACCGAGAATACACTACGTGTAATCAATTGAAGCACTTAAACCCAGTGACGTCACAGTGCTCCTAATATTGACACGGACCCTCGAGCTCCCCTCAATCAGAAGCGGCACGCGGCGCCACCAATGTTTACCATCCACTACTGCACGCGCTGAAAACGTTCAATGACATGTTTAGTAATGTTTTCAAACCGATTTCATAACGCAGAAAATATTTATAACGCCCAAATGAGTGCATTATAAATAAATAGTTATAAAAAGAACCTTTAGTCATCCAGTCAACCATTATCAAGATCTCCTAGCTATTTAACTCTACTAAATGCCAATGATCGACAGTACATCGAGCGCTTTGTGTTTTATTAAGTATTTCGAAGGTTTATATTCTCTTTGTTATGCAGCACGGATTACGAAAATCTCGCTACAAGCTTTTTTGGCCCAAGGAATCAAGGCAAAGGGCCTCACATTATATTTCTGTAAATTTTTTGTGTCTATGAATTAATAAAATTTGTCTTCCGGTTTACCTTTGAATAAAGTCTGGAATCAAAGTTATTTTCGTTTAAAGTTTTGGAAACCAGATGAAATTTGTCACCATATTATAATAATAGCTGACCCGCGCAACTTCGTAAGCGTCAATTTTTCCCGTTTTTGCAACATTTTTCATTGTTGCTCCGCTTCTATTGGTCGTAGCGTGATGTTATATAGCCCATCATAGCCTTCCTCGATAAATAAGCTACCCAACGGAATTTGTTTTTTTCAATTCGGACCCGTAGTTCCTGAGATTACCGCATTCAAACAAACAAACAAACTCTTCAGCTTTATAATATTAGTATAGATACTCTTTGCCATATTGGCAGTATATAGGCTTCCTTGTCCAAGCTTCCAAGACTATAGATTCGAAAAATATATTTTTTGCCTACGGTAAGTCACTATTATAGAGTAAGTAACCAAAACATCGAGAAGGTACAAAACTCTGCGAAAGCAAATTTCGTTACATAGAAGGAAATACCTGATACAAGAGTGAAGAAAGTAAAAAAAAAATAATATAATAATAATAATAAATTTTATTAAGGAAAAATCTTTTACAAAAAATAATATACAACAATTAGGCAGTAAATACATTATAAAATCAAATTATATGAAACATTTTAGGACAACTCCTACACGGTCATCTGATCCCAAACTAGGCAGAGCCTGTACTATGGCAACCAGACAACTGATAAACATACTTATAAAATATTATAAATTTGCATACAAATTTTTGAAATATAATTTTAGATAAAAGTATTTTATACAGCTTTAAAGACACAGAAAAATCTTAATTCTTAAAAATAAAATTATAATAGGTATTACAAATAGTGATAAGTCTAATTATTTGCAATTAGCTATACCCTGAACTAGATCACAGATAATATAGTACTATACTAGTAACTAGGTTAAACATAAACCTGTATCTCAGGTGTTTACTATAAACATATAGGAATCAATGTTTCTAAATCGCTAAATGATATCTAATTAACTACATATTTTCATAAACAGTAAAGTAAATGAATTTAAATAAAATGTCATATTACGCTATACCTATTCTATTACACTAAAAATATTTGCATCGTTTGAACTGTAAATGAGGGCAAAAATTGTTACATTACGTATGTGAGTTTCAAGGTTTTAATAATGCAGCGCTTACAATTATTTCTAGGTCAAGATGATTTTTATTAATTAGTAACAAAAGATATGGATGGTATATATGATTTTTAATTTGTAATGATATCAATAAATTAGCCAATATAGATAGTGTTTATGTGCTTACTAAAAATAGTTAATTCTAGGTGGTTGAAGATAAAACTAAAGTATGATGTAAAAACAAAGAACAAAAACTTATTACCTACTAGTTTATCTGCTAAATGAAATGTATAAAAAGCGGCGATCTAGGCGCCCTCATAATCAACTGAGTTTATATACCTGTACTCCGCAGCTTTTTTAGCAGGGCACTCAGCATCACCCGTTTTATGGGTGTGAGACTTGCCGAACCGTCGGCATGTCGCGCATTTCGAGGCGTCTGCTTTCACGATGCATTCCGTCATCGAGTGGCCATTTTCCCCGCAATGTCCGCACGTTGGGGTAGTTTCTCTGCAAGATTTAGCCGCATGGCCATATTGGTGACAGTTGTAACATCTTGTTACTATCGTAAAATCTCTGACAGGGCAGGAAGTCCAGTTAATAAATAATCTGCCTTGCGAAACTAATATTTTTCTAACCTGTGCTGGGACTTCAATTATGAAATTATAGGTCGAGGCGCCTTTTTTTCCAGATTTATGGCTAAGTTTTGTAGAGGATAAAAACATATCAATGGACACTGAAGGTACTTTCTCGGCTATGTTTTGTTCGTATATATATATGTAAAGAACTCCTTCTCCGACAAAGAAACTGGCACTCCAATAACAATAACTCGTGGGTTGCGCTTGTGTGGGTCGCCGGCGGTAAGGCCGGAAGAGGACAACTATACTGCCTGTTTGAGTTTTTTAGCGTTATCCTTTGATTCGGTGCTAATAATTACACCTCCTTTCGTCGTTTTTCTTACACCTCGAACATGTAACTTCATTTGGTCAGGCCTAATTATTGATTGCACAAGCCACTTTGTTTCATCACTAGATTTTTGCTTGTCCTGTGGATAGATGGCAACAGTGCTAAAGTTGTTCGGGCGTATTAGACTACTTTTTCACGATATCTGCAAACGAAGCATTTCCAGAACAAGACTCCTCAATAGTCTTCTTTAGCACAGTGATGTGCTCCGACAGGCTGCTTTTTTCTTTAAGTTCTTTGATAATGGTAGAGGCCTCAATCATTTTTTGTTTCAGCGACTGATATATTACTGCCATTTGCGATGCGTTGTATTGGACTCTTCGGCACAGATTCGATATCTTCATTTTTTGTTCGCTATTTAATTTTCCATCAGAAGCAATCGAGCATACTTCGCCCAATTGTTGGTAGGTAGCAGACATCCACTTCTGGATATCGGGCGTGGACACGAAATCGAACGAGAAACCCGACGATTCCTGGGCTGGGTTTTGCGCCTTCATCGGAGACTGAGGGGGCTGGGCACTCCCGGTCAGTTTAGCAGGTTTGTTATCCATATTGAGTAACAACTATTAAAATACTTTTCATATTAAGCGCGCATAGTTACAATTTTACACATTCGAAACAAGCAAAATTACATGACATCACTCAGTACTAAAAGTAGGTCACTTTTATATTAATGTAATATATAAATATTGCAAGTGCACACGTCCGTGTCCGAGTCTGAACGCCAATACAGTCAGAATAAAATAAGACAATATTAACCAGTTTGTTAATGCAAAAGGGTTTGTTTGTCTGTCCCCTATTCACGACTAAATGGCTTAAAAAGAATTGGCAAGTAGAGAAATAATGATCATGGACATACGAGCAGAATACTTGATATTGCAATATTAAGCCATAATGCGGCTATGCGGCTGCTGCGTAAAAATGATAATCGTATAAAAAGTACAGAAAATCAAGCTGTGATGAACTACGTGGAATGGAAACTCGTAACCATTTATTCGTTAGGCGTCGTTCGAAATACAAACAAAAGAGTCAACAATATACCTACTAACATTTATAAAATTGTTTGATTTTATTGCTTCGTTCGTTTCTTGGGCTTTGCATTTTGTTTTGCGAACTTGGCAAAACATGTAATGTCATGATTCCACATGCACATGTTATGCCAAGTGTTATGACACAAGTAGCTTTCTAAGAGTAAAATAAACAATCTTAATTTTAATTTTTGATTTGATCTATCCTCCAAAATCTTTAAGTAGAATATCCTAAATTCGAGATTTTATTCATTAGTAGGGGAAAGGGGGGCATAGTGGGGTATCTAATATATTATGTGTAGTTTTTCTGCTAATAGTGACGTTATATTTACTGCAAAGGCTTTTTTTGGTTAATTGACATGTTTATCATTATTTGGCACCCCATTTTCTTCTTTAGTAGTAACAGTTTAGTTAATAAAACGATATAACTCCAAAGTGACGATTACCCCACTTTGCCCCGTATAGTGGGGCAAAGTGGGGTATCAGGTGGGGCATAGTGGGGTATTTTAATTGAAATATACCAATGCTTTTTGTTATCAAAATATAATATTTTAACTCTTATAAGTTGGCAAAATAAAATCAAACATTCAAAATCAACATAATTATCAAATCAACATATCAAATCAAAATGTCAAAACATAAAATTAAATTAACATCTTTTATAAACCAAAATTATAGATCTTTACTTAAAAATTATAAAACATAAAACAAATAAACATCAAAAACCCTTCTGGTCATTAATCAACAATGCATAGGGCACATACATGTGTGGTTTCGTCATCCTCATCATCTTCTCCTGCGCAAGAGCAATGTGCCCAACGATTGCACTTTATGCATCTTATCCAACCCTCCGTTGACTGAGACCATAAGTAACCACAGTAAATGCATTCAGCATCTTCATCTCCTACGGTTTCCTTTTCCTTTTTTTGTTTTTTTACTAATTTGTTCTTTCTATTCTTTGGTTTATTAGGGTCTAAATCAATAGTTTTGCTGACTTTCCTTTTCATTTCCTTACTCTCTTTGGTAGCTTTCAGTGCAATAAGCTCATTTTTATAAGGCGATTCTGTGAGAATTGCTGTTTTCCCTCTTCGTCTTACAACCCTCTGTGTTGTACGGTTTTCCTTCGGCACAGGCAAAATTTGCTCAGGGGATGTTAAAAAAGAACTTATTGGTGGATCAGTCATCCAGGAACATCCTGGCGGTGGACAATCCTGTCTAGATTCTGGAGATCTTTGTTCTTGGGTCGTGAGATTTGTAGTTGACTCTGTAGGCGGAGAGACATTTTGTGAATCATTAGATGCTGTTAACTCTGTTAAGCATGGGTTTACCTCTGGATTTTCTGGATTATTTGTGGTTTCAGCTGGTGCAAAATCTGCGTCAGTAAAAACATTTCGATCCATAGGCCAGATTCCTGTCGCTCTAAATGCATTTATCGCGGTTGACATCGTGGATGCAGCTACAAATGCTAGACCGAATAATGTTGCTGTCTGGAATTGGGTCACTACACGACCTGGGTGGCTTCTTAACCATTTTTTCACTTCGTTCCCGTAGTAAGTGCTAAGTGGCTTCATAAAAGCTACGTCTAATGGCTGCAGACGATGAGTACAGTGTGGTGGGAAACATAATAAAATCACTCCATTTTCGCGGGCCATATCTATCACCTCTATGGATTTCACATGTGTCGCATGTCCATCTAATAGCAAAAGTATTGGATCGTCTTTAGTAGCGTGTGACCATTCTATAAACCTCTTTAGCCAGAGTACAAAAAGATGGCTTTGTATCCATCCTGATTCATGACATTCTCCCCAAGATCCAGCTGGAGCCCCGTCAAGTAATTCTGGTTTCATCCGCTTTCTCGGGAAAATAAACATGGGAGGCATGTAATTACCGACAGCATTGAAGCAAACAATGGTCGTCATTAATTTACCTCGTTCTGCAGAAGTAATAGTTCCTACTTGCCGTTTGCCACACGATGCTAGAATTTTAGAATGGCTCTTAGGTACGGTTGAAACACCTGTTTCATCGACATTATAAATACGCTGTGGATTTAATTTATACTTGTCGTAAATATTCTCCAGAAGATCAAAAAAATTGCCAACAGCTACTCGGTTGAATCCCATACTTCTGGCTGCGGAGGTAGGTTCAGGCTTTCTGTAGCTAACATCTCGATGACGTTTTAAAAAACCTTTAAGCCAGTCTATTCCTGCCAAACCGTTCTGTGTATTAAACCTGTGTTCAATTTTATTTTTTTCGGCTAATGAAAAGGCAAGTTTTCTAAGTTCCTGTGATGTAAGACCGTAAAATCTCTCTTCCATTATCTTAATATAACTTACAAGTTCTTTTTCTTGATTAGGAGAAAATACAGTAGTGTAATGACCTAACTTCTTTACAAACACAGTGTTGTCTGGATTAGCCCTATATTTTGCCACATACCGTTCAAGTGTAGTTTGTGGTACACCGTGTGACTGTGCAGCTTTTTTGTAGCCCATTTCTCCCGACACCACACAGTGTACTGCTTTTTCCATAGCCTCCATAGACCAAGAGTGTTGAATAGTTTTCTTTTTATATGTTCGAACCATTGTGACTGTAACAATCAAATGTTTGATTAAATAACCTTGATAATTATAGATTAATACGAGTAATGTAGGACATAAAACTCTTTGACGATTGACTACCCCACTATGCCCCATCTAGCATACCCCACATTGCCCCCACGTGTATTAAAAAATAAAATATTAACACATAAGTCTTACCTTTTATTTTAATCCAATTTGTTTTTGTATACTTATTTAAGTTGTAGTTTACAGCCAAATGGAGCACACAATCCAAAACAAAATATTACTAGAACATATCAATGTATCGTCATAAGATTAACAACATTTATTTAACAAATACGCGTTATTATTACTTTGGCTGCGAGCGCTCTAACCGGCGACGCGACTGCGTGTAACGTAAGCGAAGGTCATACGACGACTAAACACCAATCACAGCGCGTCATTTGAATCGTCGAACGTCTGTTTCTTTAACGAATGTTGTTGCTTCCCCGCTATGCCCCGCTACCCCACTATGCCCCCCTCTCCCCTACATTGAAGGACGAAATTGTTAAGATCTCAATATTTTTATTTATATTTTACTCATAGACGGAACAAAAAACTGACAACAAACTTCGTTTCGAGAGTTCACCATTGTTAATCAATAATGGAGGTCAGCCACCACAAAAATCGTCGCCAGCGGAACTCTTCAGTGTGTACTAATCACCATTGCTGAGTACCTTTTTCTTAAAAATCGCCACTTAATTCTAACACGGACCCTGCTTTTAATGTACCTACTTAAGTCATATGAAAAAATCAGATTCTATTGTTAAATACTTGGTTCAATTCGCACCAAGCACCAAGGTAGTCGCGACAGTCGCGTCGTCGGCTTATCATGCAATA
Source organism: Herminia tarsipennalis (assembly GCA_945859575.2). NCBI lineage: Eukaryota > Metazoa > Arthropoda > Insecta > Lepidoptera > Erebidae > Herminia > Herminia tarsipennalis. Next base: position 23,465,727 of record OX243849.2, on the reverse strand, counting down.
TCTTTTTACTATTATTTTATTTTCTTATAAAAACAATGATAAACAGGATAAAATAAATATAATTAATGTACGTTCGTAATGCACGCATTTTATCGCTAAATACGTCCTGGCTCGTAATTATAACATATACATTATTTTATAATAATATATACTACGGGTTTTAATCGCGTGAATAATTTAAGGTAAAATACCTTGTTTATTGCCCGACGTCAAAAGGCATCAAAATGTCGACGTCAAAAAAATACGGCCGAAACGTCGGGCAATAAACAAGGTATAATAATATAATACTTTAAATTATATATAAATTATAACTATACAATATAAAATATTTTTACATTTAATTATATACTAGTTTTAAATAACTTTATAATGTGTACAAATCGCAAAAGTTTATCAACATTTATAACATTGTTATATTGATGTTGGGATTTTATACCAGGTAAGAACACAAGATTTATTGTTATAAACAGCTTGTGTTATTACCTGTGGTAAAATCCTTTCTATTTAACTAATTTTACTGTATAAATTAGAACAATTTTATAAACACAAAATTATGACATCTTGACACTGTCACTTTTTGACATATTTTTACAGACAATACGAGACTTTAAAAAACATCTGTCATTCGTTGTCATAGTAACTCTTGTATTTTATGTAAAGTTATAGTAAGAGTCTACTGTACTGTTTGTTTCAGTTTAAATTACTTTTTTTTTTGTCAGATTTGAACTAAATTTTGTTATTCAATTTACATTAATTGCTTTGGATTTAAAAATTATACAATATTAATTCATCATTATATAATACTTGAATTTTCAATGTCTTGTTATAATGTCAACGAAAAGTCAATAAAAGTATTTATGAGTCAAACAAATAACTAAATTATAAAATTACTTTCTTAGATCAAACCACAATTCAATCATAATTTGTATATAATTTGAATTATTAAATTCGGTCTGTTTTGATCATATTTGTAGACGTTTACGAATTTCATCAACAATGATTTCGCCTTTACCAATTTCGGGCCCAACCGAACTTAAGGAAGTGGTACTAATTTAGCTTCCAAGATTTGACCCCATAAACTAACATACACACAGGGCAAGTTAAATAAAAGCTTGTACTTGTGTGCTTGCGTGTCTGAAACCAGATGGCGTTGTGTAGTTGTCCCGAAACATTTTTATTATTATTAATATTAAAACATAAAATTACTGTTTTTCATCAAGAACACCGTGTTTTAACGCAACACTCAAGTTACATTAATTGATTGTGGTCAAAACTTTCACAATCGTTGCTGGTCTTATCTACCTCAAAATACCTTCAAGTTCTATGATAGAATGACAGTTCGGAATAGTCCCTAAGAAGCGGTATTTCAAATTATCTATTCCTGCCCACTTATGTTATGTAACCAACGACGTGAGTCGAGCGTTTTGAATGACAAGTGAAAATATGCAGCTCAAATGTGTCAGTGGGAGTAGTTCCATTAGGACGCATCGGTCCGGGCACATATATTCACTGTCGGGCACCAGTTCGAGGCATTCATTCACCGCGGCCGCCAGCACGTCCGCCCCGCTTTGTACCACGCTATATGGCTACAGATTGAATTACGTTGAATTGGGCTCGTCCTGCACACTGTGTGGAGTTAATGCTTCTAGTTTCATTTATCTATGAATGGGCAACTCGCAATAGAGCTCAACCAGCTTTTTCTATTGAAACGAACAGACTATTTAAAATAAGCTGGGATTAGGCATAGTTTTAATAAAAGACGCAAGGAAATTATAGGATACTTGATCATGATTGGATTTGTGAAAAGAAAACAAAAGTACTAGAATACGTTGTAAACAAAAAGTGTCCAGTATCAGTTATATTACGTTTATATACACTGCTCTATCTCTATATGGCAGTGTGGGACTATATAAACGTTACAATGAACAAAACCAAATCTATATTTATGAAAGTTCAAGTATATAAAACCTGCATTTTTACCTGTTACGAGCCACGGGTGTCCCTAACAATGTAATATATTAAGAGCATACTGTGAGTATCCGCACATTAAAGTGAACTTTAAAGCAACAGGTGTCACAAACAGATGTATAGAACGAAGTACGATAGACCTGCCAATCGAGACGTAACAGGATGGGTTTGCACGATTTATAAAATAGGGAGCCTCACGTGTGGAAATAAACATTAAGAAGCGATGTAGCACGTGTCCTTTTAACAAAACATATAAGTCAACAAGCTTGTTAACAAACTAATGTATGTGCACATTCAAAAGCCTTTGCATCAGGCTTTTTAATGTGCACACATTATCTTAGGACATAAAGAAAAAACATGTAATATTATTGACATCTTTTTTTTGCATCAGTCCTAATATGGTGTATAATATAATGGTGCAGCACCTTACCTGCATATACAGTTTATAAACAGAGAAACATTGTAAACATTGGCAATTTGAAAAGAGTGGCCACGAGTTTTTATTGCCTGTTCTTTTCTCGGGCTTTACCTATTGTTTGCGAACAGGCATTATCAGTAAATGTAGAATCAACTTTTCACAAGTGTAGTATTTTGCTTCATAAGTGAATAAATCATTTTTATTATTATAATTCTCTTTATTAAAGCTTTAAAATGGATGAACAGATTTTCGAATTAAAAAAAAATCAAAATTCTTTATTCACTTAGGATGCAAAACAACTCTTGTGATACGTCGGGATTCTACATGTATGTAATGCCAAGTTGGTAAACAATAGGTAAAGCCGGAGAAAAGAACCTGGTAATAAAAGTTCGCGGCCACTATTTTCAAATTGTCAATTTTACAATTGAGTCTTCCCGTGACCACGGCCGTTGCAATACGGTCGAAACGTCGGGCAATAAACAAGGTATTTTACCTTAAATTATTCACGCGATTAAGACCCGTAATATATATATTTTAATAAATTTTACAATGTTTGAATGTTTATAAACTTGATATGGGGGTAAGGTACTGCGACTAATAAACTATACACCATGTTATGGACTGATGCAAATTATATAATCAAAAAGTTGAGACATGAGATAAAGCAAAATCAGCCTTAGTGGGTACATTATAGTAGGAGCATCTACTTACAACAAAGGTAATAACTATATGTGCTTAAATATTGGCCAAAATACTTACTTGTAACGAATGATTAAATATAAAATATTAATTCTGATATCAAAAGGAAGAAAAGAATGGCCTTTATTCGTCACGCAGAATCTTTACTTACAAAAGTCAAATCATGCTCTTTATCAATGTGACAATTAAAACAAAGTGACAACAAAATTCACCCAAGCATATTAAAGTAACAAGGAGCAAGCAACTAGATCCATTTTTCTTTATCATTTAAATATTCTACGTATAATATGATTTTTGACTACTAGCTGATATCTTGTTAAATACTCTAACAGAAAGACCCTTAAATGAATTATGAGTTTTATGTAGCCTATGATATTGACCTACTAATTTGTGCTTATTTCTCGTGTTCACCGGGTGAACGTCACTATTTTTGTGATATAAATGCATATTTTGTTTAACAAACATAATGTTAGCAAATATATACTGAGATGCAACTGTCATAATACCTATCTCTTTAAAGATAGGATAGGAGAATTACAAAAACATACTCGTCATCATAAATTGAAAAGGCGTGATCTTGTTGGTGAAACTGATGCAGGTGTTTCCATTTATCTCGTGTTAAGCATACTATTTCACTTCCTTAAACGACATGACAGCTACCTTCACCTTTATTTGGTCAAAGCAGATGAATTTTCCTCTCTTGAACATATCTACTAAGAAAATGAAAAACACGACTACCCATGAGGGTAGTTGTATTTATTATTTGTTCAAATAAGTGTAATACATACCTATTTAAAACCGTCTTCATGAAACCTTTACTTCAATTGATTTATTGGCATATTTAGAAGAAAAAATAAATCAACTAAATTTAATTGCATCTGATACCAGCCGTAATTCATTTTTAAACAAATCGAAATCATTTAAAATTTTACAATACCACTCATTTACTTTTTTTGCGGGGTGGGAGGCTAGACGAATAAAAGCGTAACATTATGACAGCTCATAAATAGTAGATTTTCACATTGGTGTCTGTGTTATATACTCGTATATAGGTGGTTTGTATTTTTGTAAAAGGTTGTATAGTATGTTCCGATATGCACTGTCAGGTGTGACGTCAATTTAGTATACTGCGAAGACATGCCTTTATAGATTGCTATTCTCGTTACTCTAAAACTTAACGGAACGGAATTCAGGGTAATTATCAATTGAAATATTAGGTCGCTGTTGATCGAGTGATCAAAGTATTAAGAACACCTTGCCTGGAAAACACCAGTTCTCATAGTACGAAAGTAGCGACGATTTATAACGTAACCTATTTCCCAAAGATAATACGGCAGTATACTGTCAGTCATAACCGAAGGAATTTCTTCCCAGAAATAGTGACGAGGCGATTTGAAAACGTTCGAATGTTGAATCAAACAAGCCGATTAACACCAAAAATAAATTTAAATATAAAAACCGGGCAAGAGCATATCGGACCACGCTCAGCGTAGGGTTTCGCAGCTGTTTCTACAAAGAAATGCACTATATGTGAAAAAATACGATCTGAAAAAGTGCACCAGCAAAAGAGCGTATTTTCACTGCACTTGGCACTTATGTTCTTTTGAACTCAATGACGGTATGTCCGATCATGTTGATAAAAACTTTTGAACAAAAAATATTACCGACTTCATATAAATACTTAAGTTACAATAGGCTTATGTCATCTGCTCAAATCCTTTTACGAAATATTACTTGCCCCGATGCAGGGCCGTTAATTGTTGAGGAGTTCACTATCAGCTTTATTACATTGTATAATAGTAGTATATCGAGATTAAAGTGCTACTCAATACCATATTAAAGTACTTAATTGAATCGCAAACTGTGAAATATTGAATAGGTCTGCTCGTAATTTTTGGTCTTTGACATCAGTTCCACTTCACCAATTAGTGTTTTTTAAGAGTAAATGCACGAATCACTATGAAATATACCTAAATCACTGTAAGTGTGCTTTTAATATTTTAAGAGTTCCCTCGATTTCTCCAGGATGCCATCATCAGATCGTGATCTGGGGACAATGGGACCAACTTGGAAGTATACCCTTTCAAACACAAAAAAAAAATTCAAATCGGTCCAGCCGTCTTTGCGTAATCGGTGAACAAACATACAAAAAAAAAAATACAGACGAATTAAGAACCTCCTACCTTTTGAAGTCGGTTGAAAATAATTTTAGTTGAAACTATTTATGAGCGTTATCTTTGTATTTTATTTACATGTTTTGGGCAAGTGGTTTAAATGATAATGGGGGGGGGGAGGGGCATTTTTATTGTACGTAGATAATTAAAGACATATATTATGTAATATTATGTAATAAAAAATTAAAATGAATTCATAAAATATTATTTATTTCTTCTTTTCTATAAACCTTTTCTTTAGGATAGGTCTTGTAGAAAAGCTTTTATAGAAAAGAAGAAATAAATAATATTTTTTCCTTGTAAACATTTTTATATTTGTACAATTAAAAAAAATGTTCTAAACAACAAACACTAAATAAACATAATTTGGGATCGATTTTTAGAAAAAAAAAAACAATATTTTTTTAATGGTTTATTCACATCCTACATTGCTGATGAATTGACAAAAATGTAAACTTTCAGCGGTATGGGCGGATCCAGGATTTTATTCATTACAGGTTATATTACACGAGAGGCAAATTACAGTGGTCGATCTAACATCCTTAAGACGGGGCAGAGGGGATGCATGCCCAGGGGGGGCATGCATCCCTGCTGGATCCATCTGTGTTCAGCGGGACTTCTTTAATATTTATTTTACCTATAAAGAATCCTAATTTGAAATAGGACCATTTTATAAATGCTATGTTGACAATAGGACAAATGTTACGTTCTTCTCGATTTTGTTATTAATCATTAGTTAATACAAACACCAAAATATACAGTAAAAGGAACTACATTCCAACCGGATGTTGATAAGACCATTTTCTCTTTTTGCATCTGTCGTGTAAAATAATCATCATAATCTAATCGCAAAAAAATCGCATTCTAATCTATCCATTCTTTTCGGCACGATGCGAGATATATCAAATTATCAAACTTATAATACCGCACTGTTAACGTTGGAAGATAAAACACGAAGTACTAATGTTATCTTCGACTGAACGGTACCACGAGGAAGGAGAAATGATCGTACAATTTGTTTAGCGAGGCGTGAAATTGGCTCTTATTTACATAACATATGTAGAACATAATATGTACGCCGTCGCTATGTGGTTCTAAAGGTTGATTAAACTTTATTATACAAAATCAATGTGTGGAGCAATGATTGCGTTGAAAATGTAATCAAACTTTGGTTTCAATGTGATAGAAATATACAGCGTGTCCCAAAACTATACCACACGGAAAAAAAGTACATTATTTTAATGTTCTATCTACAATATTTAAGGTACCTTAAATATAGTAGATAGAACATTTTACTGAAGGAAGACTCCATTTTGATTTTAAAAATAATTCTAACACCAGTCAAATATTTTTAAATAGTGGCCTGCTTGGACCGGGAATCGAACAAAAAATAAACCTGTGTTTTTACGATACTAATTTAAAGGGCCAATCAGTATTTTTTTTAACGGTAACATAGTGTCTTATGCCGTGTGGTACCGGCTTAAGAAAAGTACCACCCCATCTCTACCCGTGGGTGTCGTCAAGGCGACTAAGGGATTTCACCCCGGAGGACGGGCAGCAGCGTCCTCTGCGTACTTAAAGCCTTACTGCGATCGCCAACCCGCTCGCCAAGCGTGGCGATTATGGCAATTACCCCCAGGATCTACATACTAGTAGGTTCTACTGGGGAGACCCGTGCCCAGCAGTGGGCCATCATATGTGTTGATATGTATAGTGTCTTAAATATAAGGAAATACATACAGTTAAACATATAAGTTAAAATTATTTCACCGACCGAATTGCAACTTACAACAAATTTAACACATGTAACAGTGTGTCCTAAACTGTATGTAAGATGCTGCCACCCTTAAATTATAAACCATATTAAAGGATTGATGCAAAAATAAGAGTTAAACAGTCGAGTAAAAATATTTGACATTTGACATAAGTCTTGAGATTGAATGTATCAACCTCAATGGGTACAACATAGTAGGAGGATCAACTTACAATTATGTGCTTAAATATTGACCAAATTACTGCTGACTTGAAAACATCATAAATTGAAGCAGAATCACTGTAAAATACAAAAGCCCAAGCGTAGCGTCGTGATAAACTATACTCATTATATTTTATTGAATGTAAAATTTCATAGCCTTGCTTTTTTTTAAGATACTTATTGGGTATGTTATTTAGAAAAACAAAATCCCTATGACCTGACACCATGTATTTTTATGACCATATCCCTTTGGATTGTGGTCATAAAAATACATGATGCTTTTTCACAATAGGCGTGTTTGAGTCCCGGTTCAGACAGGCGATCTTAAAAAACTTTGAATGAGTTCAAATTATTTTTAAAATCAAAATAAAGTCTTTTTGCAGTAAAATGTTCTATCTACAATATTTAAGATAGTTTCCCTCCGTGTGACATAGGTACTTTTGGAACAACCTGTATAGGCACTTTGTCCTAATAAGGCTTTGCATATTGCGTATGTTTACTTGTTAATATATGATTGTTTGGTCTATAATCGAGATGTATAGTTGGTCTTTAAAATACAAATTTACAAACTAAAATCTCACTACGGCAAAAAATCGCGATCTGAACGGCTGTTTGTCAAAGTCGGGAATCAGTTTTGATAATACTTCCACGTGTTCCTACGTACTTTTCTCCATTCCACTTTTGCATGATTTTGTAGTATTCGTTAGAGCTATTATCTAATACATTTAACAGGTGCCTAATACATTGAACCGTACATAATACAGGCTTGGTTTGGTTAGTCACCTGTGCTGTGCGCCTCTGTGTAGTGACAGATAACGCAAACATTGTGTTTATATTTACTTTTAGTTCGGCGCGTTCATTCACGTGACGCGATATCTGCTGTCGCCAGCCGTTCACGGTCTGCGGCACCGCACGTTTGGCGCTCACTCACCTCTGTAAAACTTGTTGGGGAATCAACTCAACGCGCGGGGGTGATATGTGAAAGTATCTGATCTCATACAAAAGGGCGTAGATTAAGCATTTCATATTAATGTAGGTTAGTAATCGTCGTACTATTGAAATTCAACAAGATAACCAGATTGTCAGATCATTTACTTTAAACCTTAAAAACGGCGATGGCGTAGTGGTTAGGCGTTGGATTCTAGTACCGTCGGTTAATAGCAAGACACAGGTTCGAAGACATAACTGCGAAAACACAACTGCATTCTATATTTCCTCACTCTATGTAGTCTGGTGGAAATTCGATACGTACGGAATGAGATTAGGCGCAGAACTGACGGCTAAACGTTGGAGACGGAGAGGTGTGACATTTAGGAAACGTTACTCATCTATGAACAAACGTTGGTTAACCTCGATGATTTCTCGATCTGATTTCCGCCACGAGTCTGATTAATATATTAAACCGCGTGATGTAATCCAAACTAATACTATAAATCTGAAATAAATTTTGAAATGAAAACTTCTTTAGCGGCGTTGTGCACTTTTTGAGATGGGTAAGCAATTTTAAACTCGCGTCAGGACACGTGACCTGATAGAAAATTCGTAAGACGGAGACGACGTAATATCCCCCTCATACCTTTTAGCCGCGCGGTAACAAGACCTACCGCGCGGCGAAAATGGGGTTCGGCGAATTCGATAACGCCGTACCAATCGTTCGCAAAAAAATAAAAAAATGTCTATGGTCTCCAACGCAAACGTCAAATTCTATACTATAATTCTTTTCCATTAACGACATCGCTTTTCGAACATGAATTTCTTTAGAGCGCCGCTTAAACGAAACAGCAGGAGCCCCCTGGTCCGAAAACGTTAACGAAACAGCAGGACCAGGGGTGTCCTGCTGTTTCGTTTAAGCGGCGCAGGCGCTTGCACGAGTGTGCGTGTGTGTTTGTACTACAGCGTAATAGGTCTGAAGTGTTAATTTTTTTATGTGGTATAAATTGTCATGTTTGTATACGATAACGCAATAGATGAATATTGTATTTAACGACATAAAAAAGTACTTTTATAATAAACAAAGAAATTCGTGCGAAATTATTCCCTAACCATTCCAAAATATTAAAAAAATGAACAATGTTAATGTTCAAGTTTTCACTTCTGCCGGCACTCCCGGAGTGCTCCCGTTGTTTTTTATATGTCTGTTACGTTATCAAGTGAAACCGCTGAATAGATTTAAATGGGTATGGAGATAGTTTGAGTCCCGGAGACGGTCGAAGGATAGTTTTTATTGCGAAAACCGACAACCACGCGGGCGGAGCCGCGAGCGAAACCTAGGTTCATATAAACAAGAAGTCAACAGTCGGTCGGTCTGTATGCGAGCACTCGACGTCGTCGCACCACTGAATTGTACATGAGTGAACCTCACTTTATAAAGCCTCGCCACAAAGTTTACTTATAGCCTTTGAGACGAGATTTAAAAGAGCTGCAATATTTGAGGATACACAGTTGCGGTACTATTTATTTTGTTTTTTATGTTTAGTTTGTTGGGGCTTTGGAATATTTAATTAAGTTTAGCGTAGGATTAATTGAATACATTGAGTACTGGAAAGTTGGCCTTAAAAGCACGAATACCTAATGTTATAGTCGCGATCCAGATCATTGATTTTGATTGTGAATCGCGTTTTACATTCACTGTCTACGAACCATATTTTAACAGTCCCAGAAACATTTGATGTTTCTGTTATTATAAAAGCGAGTCTACTTCTCGAGTTAGCGATGAAACAATATAAATTCAGGACACAAACTCAATTTGTCGATCAAGTTGAGTTGTGTTGTACTCCGTACTTTGTATTAGTTTAGTAGAGTTGTTCTGTGCGAGGTGAGCACGTGATACCTGTTGTTATTTGTGTCGCGGGCTGCCCCTCCCCTACCCCGCACCCCAGCGGCCGCAGGTCGGTGATCTCGGTGAGGTCGCGCGTGTTGAGAGCGAATGTTCACGTACACACATTAACATACATTACTGAACATCGCGGCTAGGGTTGACAGACTTCTTTTATTGTGTATTCATTCTTGACTGCCTTGGTGGCATGCTGGGAGTGTGTACTAGAGGTTGTGTATACCACTTTGTGTAATCCACAGATTATATTGTTCCGAGTTTCTTGTTGGATACATTATTGAATTCAAGCTACGGGTCTTTTTAAAGCCCCCCACTACATAGGACCTGAGCACTAGGGCGGGAGTAGTCTTTAAATATAATGTAATGTTTTAAGTTTATTACGTTTGTAACCTAATCATTTAGAAAGGGAGCAGTTTGGGATCACCAAATTTAACATTTACACAGTGACAGCATGGGGTTGTGTCTTCGGCCTATCCTTCTTAAATTCAGGGTGTGAAGGATACTGATATTATTTGTGACTATAAATTATTTTTGTTTTTAGGAAGTACTTTTTTACACGACTGCCTCCAAAAAAATGTTTTAGTTTTCATGTGTTATGTTTTCAGGGTATATGTATGTGTGTAGTATCTTTATTCCACCATAACTTCCAAACGTCTGAACTGATTTAGACGAATTGGATGTCGTTACAATCGATATATGACTCCAGGTATAAACACTATAAACTAGGTAAATTTAAAAAAAAAACAATGTACTGAGATTTTTTTTTCCTCATCAAGTCAATATTTGTATCGAAGTAAAGACCAAATGGAGACAATTTCAAATATGTAACATACTTAATATGTTAATATCATTAAAAGACGTAATTCCGGCTAAATTAAATTAAAATATTTTAAATGTCTGTAATTACAGCATGAATACATTTCTAATAACTACTAGAAAAGCATCTTAGTAATTCATATATATGGTATTGTAATATAATAAAGCTATACATTTATTTATTAATACAATAATTGAATTTCTGAAAGAGCGAAAAAATTTAAGTCCAGACCAAGGAATCGAACCCGAGACTTCCGTAGCCAAACCGGGGCCAGAAGCGAGCCTCGCGAGCATAAAGGGATAGAAAAAATTGAGGTCTAGTAACATAGTCCAGATAGGTGGTTCGCTTCTGGCCCCGGTTTGGCTACGGAAGTCTCGGGTTCGATTCCCGGGTCTGGACTTAAATTTTTTCTATCTTTCAAAGCTGCAATTTATGTATTTGTTAAGTAGTTGGCAAGAAATGCCTAAAAAAAGTACTTCAATTTATTTATTACTTTGATTGAACGTGCTAATATCCGAAAACACGAGGCCGATTTAGATGAAATTTTGTTTATATAAAGCTGAAGCTGTGGTTCACAAAGGATTTTTCCCTCACTCCTCCCCGTGGCTCCGTTTTCGAACATCAGGGTTTCCTCAAGCTTCAAGCCACTTTTAAATGTTATCAATTTAAAGATTAATGTGTGGGCTTTTCACCCTAAGCTTTTCAGTGCATCAGAAACATAAATCACTCAAAAAATTTGCTTTGGCATCAAATCTGTATCTTTTGCATTTATTAATGGCAGGAAAATAAAATCACTTAAAAAGTAAATTGGTAACTGAATAATGATAATTACCTATATAAAATGTCATAAAAACAAAAACAAAATGTTGTAAAGTCGGTTTAAGGACGATAATTTTACAGCCTATCAGCAGGTGAAACGTCACTGTGATATTTTTTCATCCATGCACCCGGTCATCAATTTATAACATATATTTAAAAATTTAAAAAAGACATGACTGCTTTATAACAAAAAGTAAATAAACAAAAAGTAAAATTTATATTTTAAGTACGAAAGTAAGATAAACTCTGTGCCGTATAGTCAATGTACAAGTAGATAATCGTTTTAGCTATTAATTATATAATATACTGCATAAATGTTAAGAAAACCCCAAGAGGTAATTTTATATAGTCCAGCTAAGGTGGATCTTAACATTAGTACGCCGACTACAAAAATACAGATTAAATTAGACATAGGTACTGGAATTATGTACTAAGTAAGAGTAACCTCGTCCTTTGTGGACAGTATACTACGTCATGGTCAAAGATGATCGTCTTGCTACTTATGTCTTATAGTATTGGAGACTGTTTATTTACTTTTCGAAAACGCGTCCAGTGAGGAACGGATGCATGAATAGTTAATCACTAATGCAAAAAGCTACGATTTGCTTTGTAATTGCAGCCTAGCTACGAGGTGTTGTAATATCTTTCTGTGGTTGTCTATTTCAGAGACATTTTCACACAACGTCATTTGGTCCCACTAAGCAGAGCTTGTACTATGGCAACCAGATAACTGATACACATACTTATATGTTTCTAAATACAAACATATTATTATAGATAAATTACAACTTGACCCAGAATAAACCATCGTGCTCATCATCAGTTTTATCGTGGGTGGGAATCGAACCCACGATCGCCAACTTAGCAGTCAGATCACTGACCACTAGTAGACAAACAGGCCTGGCAGAGGAGACATGTCGTCAGGCGGAGACATGTCGTGTCATGGCCACAAAACACCAAACGAGGGGACGACACATTCCATAATTCAGATCTCAACTTTTGTAGTTTGTAAGCTCTAAACTCTTTGAACTCTTTTAAGAACGAAAAATAAAACTATTTCACAAAACCCGACTCCAAACTAAAGCAATAAAATAGTAAGTGCGATCTAGATCGTGCGTACTTCAACAGTAATATGAGGTTATTACTTAACTGAAGAAGAACATTCATAACTCATTTTGAATTATTTATGCTAAGGATTTGTATATTGAATTATGAGAAAAGACAGGAACGAAAAGATATTATAGGAACTTATTTATGTTTAACTTCTTGCATATTTTTTTATTACAATACGAACTGTATTCAATAAACCGAAGCATTGACTACTAGTATTTAATTTAATTTATGAAATTGTACTATTGAAGTACGTATTCAGATAGACTATGCAGATTACCTTCACATATTATAATTAATTTGTTACCTGACTCACTGTGCCCTGTCTCACTAACAAACGATGACGTTGAGTTATTGTTGTGAGATCAGTCCTTACAACAACTGTCTCACTGAATACACTACCTACAGTAAGCATTACTTCTACTGTGGTCATGATTATGTTCATCTGAGATTTCTGCAATTTTCAATCGTATTTTGTAGCTAATAGGTATTGCTATTTAAGTTTTAAAGTAACACCAGAGGCTGGCAACGTAATGTCATTCATAACATTCCTACAGCCCGCAGTATAGAGTACTACAGTAGGCAGGAGAGTCCAGCACGTGAGCTTAAAGCGCGGGTTGGCGCGGCGCGGCGCAGCGGCTGAACGAGGCCGCGGGAGGCGCAAGGCCGACACCTGTTGCGAATGATTAAATAATAAACTATCTCTGAACTTTGATGAAAGTAAACACTTAGGTACAGTATCAAAGTTCAAGTGCCAGTCACGTGTTTAGGTTACGTCGCGTAGGTAATACGATGTGATATTACCTATTACCTACGACATACAAATAATATTTATTTGCTTAAATATGGTGAATACATAAAATGTTTAACGTATATTAGGACCTGTTATAAACAAAACCAATTAGAAAGAGAACATTTGTAATAATAAAAAAATAATAAGATTCATGCATTTTTTAAAAAAGCGTGAATAATACCTATGTATATATTATTTTTCTTTTTCCTTTAACGTAAAAGTAACGCTCGCTCTAAGGCGCCATAGCCGCGTGCGATGGCGCCCGGAACGATTCTTTAGTCAGTAATTACTTCCTCCAGGGATATAAACGGGCTTATAGGATTTTTCCTCCATCACATCGTTCAAAAGCTTCCATAACATGACGTTATGATAATGGAGTCCGGTAATGTTATTCTACATATTTATAATCAAACTCGTATGTCACAGTACCTACATAATGAATTTGCACGCAACTTTCTTCATAATTTTGAGAGGATAACAATATAGCTGATCGTTTGCCTAATTCTTCTTCTTCTACAATCTAACTTTAACTGACAAGACAAAGACTGGGTGCTACACATTTTGCACGCATTTCATGATTTTTTTAACAGACTTCGAAAAAGTATGATATGTACCTTTTCTATTCGATATGTGGATCTTTCTTCTTTGCGGGGCCCTTTCCCGTTTTATTTGGGGTTTGGGGCCCTCCGTATCATGCGCCTCCAGGCAGCTTGGTCCTGGGTCGTCTCTTTGTTGACTTGGGCTAAATGGATGGATAAATTTATATAATAAATAAAATGATTGTATGTTTGTCCAATCATTTCTAATGATATTTATAATTTGGAAGATCTAAACGAAAACGTAAAAAACACACATAATTTACATATATATATAACTTTTTTTGTACATCATTTTATGTAACTATACAAGGAGGTAATAAAGAGGTAACTATGATATTATGTACATACAAGATACACGAGAAAAACATAACCCTTCCTTGCAGTCGGGTAAATAGTAGGTACATAGGTATAAGAAACATTTTTAGTTCCATAAAAACTAAAAAATAAAAAAAAAATAAGCAGACTGCAAAAGTTAACTGAAAATAATAGAATTTTACTTTTGTATACACGGAATTAACCTACATTTTTTTAATCTATACTTATAATAAATCTGTAGAGAGGTCAACTATCAGGGGGTGATTAGGGATCGATACTGATGCCAAAAATGCAATCAGTAAAATTTTTGTCTGTCTGTCTGTCTGTCTGTATAACCGTTATAGAAACAAAAACTACTAGACGGATTTTAACGAAACTTGGTACAATTATTTTTCATACTCCTGAGGTGGTTATAGTATACTTTTCATCACGCTACAACCAATAGGAGCAGAGCAGTGAAGGGAAAACGGGAGAAGTTACTCCATTTTTTAAGCTTCCGTCGCGTGTGCAACCTTAATGGTTAAAGCTACACAGAAATCATGTATGACGGAAATGTTCTCCTTAAAATTATATAAAAAATATCCCACGACAGCATATGTCTACCTTTTATGGTTGACTCACAATATCGCGTGTAACTCCCGATAGCTTAGCAGTTCGAAGCTTTCTAATTATATTTGTCTACTCTTACGTTTATAACACTCTCATTCATCCCTAATTCAAAAAGCTAATATAATTAACTATTCCATAAAAAATAATCATAGAAATCGGTATATAAACACCAAAGTTATACATGAAATACGCTAATAATAAGCCATCGCGCTTGAATACTGAATCATGCTATCTATCTATATCTATACATATAATAAAATTGTAAATTTCACATGTCTGTACATGGCCGAACTTAGTGAAAAAAATATTAGGAAATGTTCGAAAAGAGTATTTAAACACTTTGCTGCATTTTTAGAAATGTCTGTCTGTCTGTTTGTTTGAACACGAATCACGCAAAAACTACCAGGCAGATTCGGTTGAAATTTTGCATGTGCAATTTAATAGATGCGGATTAACATTTAGGCTATAAATTATCACGCTTTTTCCCATAGGAGCTAAGCAGTGAGGGATAATGTCTGTAGCTATTTTTCGTTATAAAACAGTAACTACTTGACGGATCTTTATGAAAATTTACAGTTTTATAGTAAATACTATACTTAGGACATTATTTACACTATGAATCATTACGCTAACGTCTATGGGGAACGAGTAGTAACGTATTTTTGTCGCACCATAATGGTTTATCACAGTTTTTTCCACAATTAGACATTATCTTTAATTGTAACCCATGGAATACATAACTTCATGCTAAAACTATACACAACATTTTTAAGTTTCATAAGAACAGTTATTTTGACTTAGTATGTAACGAACAGTATAGCCTCGAAGCTATGCTAGCGGTCTTTGACGACGACGAAGTCTCAGTTATAACTTTTAAACTTACGCGTTGCATTATAAATACAATTTGACACGGGAATAAACGCGTTTAATCTAGGTAAAGTTATTTACCTTATGCTTGACGTTTCGATCGGGTTACACCGACCGTGGTCACTAGCTGACTGACCACGGTGACCACGGTCGGTGTAACCCGATCGAAACGTCAAGCATAAGGTAAATAACTTTACCTAGATTAAACGCGTTTATTCCCGTGTCAAATTGTATTGACGAAGTCTCAGGCTCAAATCTGATATCAGATTATGTTCTTTTTGTATTTTTTTAAAATTGTCTTTGTCCTTTTTTAATATTTTTCTCAATGTTATAGTTATTTTTTCGGTCATAGGTAACTTATTTGCTTTGGTTAATATTTTTTTATATTAAAAATCAAGTGAAATATGCACTTATGTAAGATATCTATAGGTATTGCATGCACTGCAGAGAGTAATGAATTAATCGTAGTAGAAATGAAAAATAATATTACATTCCAATTTAACAAGTATTCGATATTTTCCAGAATTGATGTGTTCGTGCTCAAAAAAAAGACATTACACACGTAAAAAAAACGTGTAGCGCCATCTATGAAATCAAATTAGTCACCGTGATCAAACAATTCCTTATTTGTGAAAACATTTATTAGGGTATAGGTGCTTACGATGACGGATTCATTTTTTGCTGAGTGACAACATTCTCCTATTTATTTAATTAAATTGCTTAAATTAATAAAAAAACATTAAGTATTAGAAGAAACTTCACTGGTTTTGAAAGTAGATGGCGTTGTATTCAATAATGTTCTATACTTAGTAAAAGAAGTTTTAAAATAGTATTAAAAATAAACATATTGCTATCATTTTTAGAAATGTTTGTCTGTCTGTCCGTTTGTTTCGACCACGCATCACACAGGTGCATCGAGGATCATGTTTTGGGGTTATGGTTGGATATCAAGTGTTCATCAATTCAACGATAATGAATGACTCATCGGCCAAGTGTGAGTAGTTCGGGTGACGGGAGGAGGGAGGTGGGGGGTCATTGTCTGTCAACGCGGAGTATGAGGGAGGGGGAGTCCATGTCTTTTTTTCTTACTTGCATCATTGTAACATATAAGAGAGGCACTCTCTTATATGTAAAGTGGGGATGTGATGTTTTTCTCACCTACCCCATCGTGTGGGGTATCATTAGATAGGTCTTTTAAAAAGCGTTTAGGGTTTGTGAAGACTATTTTTAGATTTAAGGATTCCTTTGTGTTATATTAGGATTTATAGTGAACATTTTTGTTAGAGTCAAGTGTTCTCATGCCAACTAAATGGTTGATGTTGGGTATGTGAAAAAATTCACGGTAGTAGTATAAATACTAAAATTATAAAGAAAACTATCACAGTTAAGTACTTAGGCTTTACAAGTTTACGATAAACATCTGATCAAATGGGAAGTACCAAAATGTTAGTACAAATTCTATTTAAAATTATTAGGTATTAAGTAGGTATAACGTTGAATGAATGAAACAAAAATAACAGAAAACCCACTTCTTAAGCCGCACACCAAATTAACTATATAAAATAATAGAATAGAACGATTTTTATTTAGTACACAGAAAACACATGTATATACATTATTATAATTTAACAGGAAAAGTCATGCAGAAGATAAAGAAAGCAATAAATAAAACAGTAAAAATAACAATAGACAAAAAGAAAAGAGACACAAATAACACATATTAATGACAGAAAAACACAGTAAACGAATACCTAAAGAGTCTGTATTTGGTACTTATTCATTTTCACAAAGCTTTTGGGTGTTGAAGCTATCAATAGATGACTATATGATGATTCTCTGCTGCTGAATCATATCGCGGCTCACCCGATAGGACTGTTTCCAACATATTTACACAGAAGATATTTCGTAACATAAACTACCTTAATTTAAACCCGACTTTCACGCGAACGAAGTCGCGGGCACAGCTAGTTAATAATAATAATCTTTATTTGCAAGAACATTGTTACAAAGATGGAAAGTAGTCTTAAAATTAAATGTGTACGTGTTCTGCCTAAATCGGGCATGCAAATGTGCAGTTCCAGGAATTTTGGGCAAAACTTGTCTGTCTGGATTCCTGGTGTTTCTCAAGTACATGTCTTTGGCTTTAATAAACAGATCTGTATTTCATTTTGTAAATTTGGCTATTTCAAATATATACCTAGTCCGGCCATAAGTTCTGTTACATCATCATGAGGTAATTATTAATAATGATAGAAAAATTATTAATAATTTTCAATTAATCACTGTTACCGTAAGAGTCCTATTATCATCAGATCACGATCTGATAATGTGATCCTGGAGAAATCGAGGGAACTCTTAAAATATTAAAGGCACACCTACAGCGATTTAGGTATGTTTCATAGTGATTAGTGCATTTACTCTTAAAAAACATCAATTGGTGAAGTAGAACTGATGATGAAGACCACAAATGACGAGCAGACCTATTCAATATTTCACAGATTGCGATTCAGTTACTTTAATATGGTATTGAGTAGCACTTTATTCTCGTCATACTACTATTATAGAATGTAATAGAGCTGATAGTGAACTCCTCAACAATTAACGGCCCTGCATCGGGGCAAGCAATATTTTGTAAAAGGATATGAGCAGTTTACATAAGCCTATTGAAACTTAAGTGAATTACAAACCAACCCACTAAAAAGTGAGATATAAAAAACTTTTTACAAAAAAATATTAAATATTACCGACTTCAAAAAATAAAAAAAACAAATTAAACATTTTGAAGTTGGTGCCATGAAATAGAATGTTTTATTCGGCACCAACTTCAAAATGTTTAATTTGTTTTTTTTATTCTAGGTATGTTATTTATTCGGCTCTATTCTACAGATACACATACATACAAAGTCTTATGAGCATTTAAACTATCGAGTTTCTTGATAATAAGAGGCTGAATGAATAAGGGGGTAAAACTGTAAAATCAAATTTTACTACAATGTTTCTTTTGGTAAAAAAATTATAATTTATTATTATGAATAAGGGAGTACGAACCTAACCTTTAGTTAGACCAACACCCAACAGGTTTTTGTGTGCGCTGGCACCGACCTCAAACCTTCATCTAAGACTACGGTCATGAGTGCATACCATGGTTATGTAGCTGCTGTCCATAATTATGGTTCGAATCTGTAGGGCAATTCTACCGAAATAACAAGGCGTTCATAGTTAAAGAAAAATGTATAAGAGCAATTTGTGGGGTAGCAACTTAAATATCCTGCAAACCTCTTTTCCAAAAAGTTACGGGTACTTACATTGCCATTGACATAAATACTGTTACATTAAAATCTCCTATTTTCAACTTTTTGATTACTTTGAATTTGAAACGCATTTATTATTTTTAAAAGTTTTTTTTGTTTTCGCGTCATTTCACATATTTTTTCATGTTCATTATCAAATTACAATATAGATTGGGGTGTTAAAGAAAATAGGATTGCGGTGATTGCACACTATCGCCTTGCACAAAGTGGATATGGAGCCGTCGGTCATATTCCAGACACTTTAAAAGCTTGCTATCAGCCGTATGATTGGATGTCGTACTATCAATAGATACAACAACACTTACTTTGTCGAAGACTATAAAAGATCGGGGCGGTGGCGTGCTGTTAGAGCTACCAAGGCTGTTAATGCTGTTGAAGCCAGAATTCGTCGAAATCCCATTAGGAAGCAAAAAGTCTTATCGCGAGAAATGAAGATATCCGCTAGGACTCTGTCGCGTATTATAAAACAAGACCTAAAGCGCGGTGCTTATCGTCGATATACAGGACATGCCCTAAATCAATCTTTTCAATTAGAGGGGATCGATCAAAACGCCTTCTGACGCGATACGCAGGTGAAGGGCACAAAAATATCCTCTTTACCGATGAAAAAACTTTAACGATTGTAGAGCACTAAAATAGGCAAAATGATAAAGTGTACGCTCAGAGTTCTAAAGAAGCTACCCAAGTGGTCGGAAAGTTAATTTTCAATTAATCACTCTTACGGTAACAGTGATTAATTGAAAATTATTAATAATTATCTGCGTATACAAAAGTATTATTTCATTATTTTCAGTTAACTTTTGTCTGTTAAATTTTTTAAATTACTTATTATTCAACATTAGAAGCAAAAATATTGATAGTTTAGTATACCAATTAGGTTCACAATACAACTTTGTAGTTACTAGCTTTGTTGTAATTACTACGATCTCTCTGCTCCATTTACACATCAACTTTGTTCCATAATATCTAAGCATAAACCTTTTTTAAAAAAAATAATAGTAAAAGCTCTATCTCTAAAATCTGCCGCCATTTTATAAACTCAACACACATCCATAATTATAGTCGCGGATGGCAACTTCATTCTGTTTTGTTTGTGTGTTTTGTTTATTAATATCGAAGGACTAAGCGAGTAAAACGAGTATCTTATCTAGTAGGTCAAATTGTAATACGGTACAATATTCATGAATCCTGACATTCTGAAGGAATTGCTTCAACTGGTCACAATGATGTCCATTAAAGATCATCCTCATATTCAATCGTATTTTAAAGCAAATAGGGCTTATATTCAAGTGCATTGCCGAAATAACATCAGAGGCTGGCGATGTAATGTCATTCATAACATTCCTAGCACTCGCACTGATATAGCCTCCCCAAAGGACAGTCTACCTCAAAGGGCCTCACCACGAGGCACCTATGTGGTTAAATGTAATTTGTGAATCAACTGAGGTCGTGAGTACAGTAGCACAAGTTACTTATGCACAGGTGGCCGGCTACCTACAATAAGCAAAAATAAGCCCACGCCCACATAGACGTGCACATACACAGATCTCGGCGGAACTCGGTTGAATAAAAACCAAGACTGTGCGCGTTGAGATCATCGTTGTTGTTAACCTGGGAGCCGGCCTTCTGTACCTAGGTATTTTGTGATAGTACTGTTGTTTCTATCCTGTAGTGGTACAGGTTTTAGTGCTAATACCCTGTGATTCGCGGTAAGACGGGCCGGGATTATATCTCGTGCGGTGGCTGTTTCGAAGCTTGTAGGAACTGGCACTGCTATAATACAACTGCAAATTTTATAATTATTTTACGTATCTGTAATGGTGCAAATTAGATATCATAGGCCATTATTAATCGCAAACAGGTGTCTATTATGTGGCCTCGAAGATTTGATTTCAAAACTACCCTACCTACCTATTTATCTCTGGATGGATGACCAGACATCAAAAAAAGGGATCGATGAATTTCTAAAACAAATCAAGACTAAAATAATATATTTTCACCTAAAATAGGTATTAAATACTGTGTACTCAGTTTAGATAATCTCTTTATTTGTAAGATTGAAGAACAGAAGCGCACAGTACGTTATTCTCTTAACACGTAATGCCCTTAATAACCGAAAATTATTGAAAGAAAAAAAGAAAGAAATTGATGTTTATTTTGATAATTCAATACAGAAAAAAATAAACATTCAAACTATTTTAGGCAGTTCAGCATGACTTGTGTCAGACAGATGTCTGGCACAAGTCAGGCACTAAAAAAAACAGTTTCACTTGTACATAAGTTACACAAAACATAATAAAGTAACTTCAACGTAACACCTAAAATAATAATTATAAAAACAATGAAAAAAAAAAACGAAAAAATAACTCTGGCATTATCAGAGAAGTACTTTCACTTTGTCTTTAAATGAAGTTTATGTTCAGTACAATGTTGCAACCAAGCGCGGGGCGCGTGGCGGCCGGCGGCGCTGCCGTATCGCAGGTAATAGGATTTCCACAAAGAAGCGTTTAAACTCTAACTTAAACGAATGAATAGTAGACGCTGTCAGTGTTACATTAATTATTATAACTAACAAAGAGTTTTAGAATATTTTACTGTCATTTTTACATAAAATATTTTACTGTAATTTTTACATAACCGGTTGTATTTTGAGAGTCTACCAGTGTGGATGTTGGTTCACCCCCAAACCTCTTGCTACCCTCTTATTAAAGTCCACCAAAATTAGGCTAGTAATTTCAGAGAAACAACACTAATCAATTCGCTGCCTCGAATTACACTTTAAATGGACCAAATCATTGCTGGATTTGTTGTGAAAAGCTTTGCTAGGTACCACTCCGGTCAAAGCAGTCAATCTTAACAGAGACAAGACAATTATGCAGGAGATAGAGATATAATACACAAGTTAGACACTCTATTTTTTAATTTTAATAGAGAAATTAGACCTAGGGTTGACGGCTATACCTAATAGTTTACAGAGAGGTGTAGCATTAATATAAACGTTTTTAAACTTTCGCTATGTTTACACATATTAGAATATTATCGGGACTTAATCTCGTGAAATATTTGAAGTTACGAAGCTTTTATTTATATTTATGAAAATTATCAAAACCAGGCGAGGGTAGTTGAAAAACCGCGCGCCTCACGGAGATATCGCTAAGCTGCCATCAGTCGATCCGTGACCACAATCGGTGCGATTCGATCGAAACTTCGGGTAAATAAGAGGTTCGTACCCCTAAATATTCTACGCAATTAAGTCCCGATAATCTATACTAATATTATAAAGCGGAAGAGTTTGTTTGTTTGTTTGCTTTGTTTGTTTGTTCGTTTGTTTAAACGCGCTAATCTCAGGAACTACTGGTCCGATTTGAAAAAAAACTGTTTTTGTTGGATAGCCCATTTATCGAGGAAGGCTATAGGCTATATAAAATCACGCTACGACTAATAGAAGCGGAGTAGCGACGTGAAATGTTGCAAAAACGGGGAAAATTTACGCATACGAAGTTGCACGGGACAGCTAGTATTCTAATATATGTTAATACTGTACACTATTTGCACTGCACTATCTGCTCTAGTGGACACTATCGCTCCGTGTTTGTTTTGTGTTTTGCCGAAAATATAAGATTTTCTTTTTTTCGCTACGGTTGCCACAGAGTCACAACTGAAGGATCTAAAACTGGTGTGATTCTGTATCACTCGCACATACATCATATTAATTGTACAACAACAGAAGCGCCCATCAATGCGCGGGCACGCACGTAATATACAAACAAACAAACGTTTGGACAATCGCTGCCATCCTTTTATAACACTCACTGTTATGACGCGTCAGCAAATAAAACCTTAGTTCAATATTCTAAATATCATGCGGTAAAAAGAAAATGGTATGTTGTCGTTGTTCATGCCCTTTGCACTAGAGGTACTGTGGATGAGGAAGGAAATAGGTAATAGCAACGCAATCAATGTTATTTTGGTCGGTTTTCACTGGCATTTAAGTGGATTTTTTTCCAATGTTTTTACGCTTGTTTGCTTTAATTACGGAGGTCTGTATAGATGTTATCGTCTCAACTTGTTTCTTGAATGGGTTTGGATTGTGGGCATACTAAAGATATAAGAGAGAAAATACAATGGAGTTAGAAATATTTACTGGCCTTTTAAAGTTATAAGTTATACTAAGTAGTACTTACTCCATATTTTACTGTTTATGAGACATATTAAATATAGCTCTACAGCAAAGCTGGTCAAATGTAAACCTTATAACCACACGCTAAAGTAGAAAATCTTTTACTTTGTCAGTTTTCACAATGACGTCACTCCCGAATGCTGATCTACATTCCAATTCATTACCCTCTGAGCCTCCCTGACCGACTCATACATAAACTCATTCACTACTTTATGTATTACACATTCGCAGTTTTGTATACAAATAGCGACGTAGAAAAGGAAAAACAAAAAGCGGAATGTGCACGCAGCTGATTAATCGAGAGCTCCGAAGTAGGGTGAAATGTTTTACTGATTTTATTTTGGGTAACTTCCCAAAATGGCATCGTACCTGATATCTAAGGACCGAGAATAACTGGCTAGAATCATTTCGATGGAGTGAAACCCTCACTATCCAAGTAATAAATTAGAAAAAAAGAGCCAGTAACCAAATCCCATTCATGGAGGTACGAATACCTATTCGGAGTCAAAATATTGCAGGTTTATTTGCCCATAATCTTTTGAAACCCCGATGCAAAAGGAAGAATGTTATAGGTTTGCATCAAGTGTAATATTTTTATCATGTACTCGTATGTTTAAGTTTGTATTTACTAATGATGTACAGTAGCGCCTTTTCTTGCAACTGACCGTTAGCCACCCATCCGATTTCGACGAATGAGGTGTCAATCGATTCGTTATTACGGTCCGGGTGACATAGGCTACTTAATAAATGGTAAGCATGTAAGTAGGGTATTGTGAATTTGTATAGTGTGTTTAATTTTCGTGTTGGGTATCAAATGAAAGGGCTCAGTTAGTACATTTAATCGAAGCCAAACGCTTTATTAGTTAAGTCTATAATTGTGCAGTATCTCGGTATCTATAAGATACTTCAAAGTATAGTATAATAAGTATATATAGTAGAGACGTCAAAATGATTACTTGTATGGCAATCGGTCAAAGGTGAGCAGTTCAAAGATGGCAGACGACCGGCTTTTTTCTATAAATTATTATCTAATAGATGCTAGATAAAAATATCCGGCTAAAAATAATATTTTATTTACATACTTTTTAGATCACGATTTTATGTCGTAGTCAGGTTATTGTTTTTTAAACTTTTATATTTTTATGATGGGATCGTCGGGCAATTAACAAAAGTATTTAGCCTTAAAATTAAATATTTATGCGATTAAGACCCGTATCTATAAAATTCTATAATGTGTACAAATCGCGAAAGTTTACGAACATATATGTGGAGGGATGTTAAGTAACATTATTTTATTTTATCACGCTACTACAAATATTATATACCTTTTAAACGATCGAAGGAGAAGGAATGTATAAAAGCAACAGAATGTCAATTTCAATGAAATGTTCACTATTTATCCATTCATGTATACCTTCATGATCCTAGCTAGTTCGTCGTAAAGAGATTGTGCGTGTTATCAGTCGGCGCCGGTCCGGCGGCGCGCGTCGTCCGTCACGCCAGAGGCAGAGGGACGTCCTCGCGGTGTGGCGACCCTCGTCACTTCAGTGACTGGCGCTAATGTCTGCATCCGTTATATCTCTGTTACCCGCTAATATTGAAATCACTACTGCTCAGCAAATGATTATGTCCTGCTAACCGATTACGGTCACGGCAATTAGTGAACCAAGATTTTCCACAAAGGTGTTCTGAACACAATTGCCTTCTATACCGTTTACATATTTATAATAGTAAAGATTGAATTGAAAGGAGTTTCAAGAGAAACAGGCTGAAGGTAAAATATATAACTGTCCTTATACCTCCTTTAAAAAGAAGAGGTTCTATGTTCGTTTGTATTGTATGTCCACCGTTTACCCGATTTGAAAAAATATTTTTGTGTTTAAGAGTTGAAGTATGAAGAGTGAAGTTGGTCCCATTGTCAACAAGCCAAGATCTAATGATGGGATACATTTTGAAGTTGGTGCCACATTAAAACTACATTTCCTAACACCAATTTCAAAATATGTATGTATTTTCAACCGACTTCAAAAATGAGGAGGTTCTCAATTCGACTGTATGTTTTTTTCTGTATTTGTTACCTGATTACGTGAAGACCGCTGGACCGATTTGAAAAAATCTGTTTCTGATTGAAATTCAAAAGTCTTGATGGGATCCTGGAGAAATCGAGGGAACGTGTGACGAGTGAAGTGGAACCAACGATGAAGACCACAGATGACCAGCGGAACTATTCAATATTTCACGGTTTAAATAATAAATAATGATAATATTTTGAGACAACTAATAATAATATTTTGGGCAATGCAATTAGCATTTTATGCTCGTCACACTACTATTACAGCATGTACTCGTAATAGAGCTAATGGTGAATTATCATGTGAAATCTTCAATAATTAACGGCCCTGCAACAAAAAAGCAATATTTTGTAAAAGGATTTGAATTGTCGACAGAATGCTATAGTAATTTATATGAATTACAAATCAACTCGCTAAAAGTTACCGACTTTAAAGCTAAAAAGCAACGGAAATATTTTTTGTCAGCAATTTATGTTGTTGTACCTATATTATTTTGTTTTTAGTTGCACTTATTTTCGAACTCTGTTTAATATTTTTTTGCAAGAATGTTTTTTATCTATGAATATCACATTGATCATTTTGTATAAACATCTGTCGATTTGTTCGGATACCATTGAATCAGGAACTTTAAAAATAACATACATATTATGAAAGGGTCTATTGTTTGTAGTTAATCTTTGATAGGTTAGTAACATATCCGAAGTCAACGAAGTATATGCACCTAAATAACGTACTCTTAGGTCTTTATCCAAACACCATATCGATGGGATACCTATATTACTAACAAGCGACATGGCAACTGAAAACCTTCGCTATTATTACGTTTTTAGTAAATAGGCCTATATTAAGTGTATTAATGTTAATTAACACGCAACGCTAAATAATGCGGCTATATATTGCCACTAGGGGGCATTATGTTATTGATTATTTCAAGTATATGGTTCTAAAATTACAGTGTTTATTTAATTGAGCACTTACGTTTTATTCAAGAGCCCCCGGTGCTATCATAGATAATCTACTAAACACCACCTTTGGAAGCTTGATTACTGCGTGTAAGAAACTAGAACAGATACGGATAGTTGTGTTGTAGTAAGAAGTAGGTCAATCCACTTCTTACAATGGATTGCGTCTCAAAGTATTTATAATAATACGAGTATCATAATAATATTTTGGGACAACTCACACAACGCTATCTGATCCCAAACTAAGCAGAGCTTGTACTATGAAAACCAGACAACTGATAAACATACTTATATATTTCTAAATACATGTATGTATTATATTATATAGATAAATAACACCCAGACACAGAATAAACGATCCTGCTCATCACACAAAGTTTTATCCTGGGTGGGGATCGAACTCAAGACCTCTTGCGTAGCAGTCGGATACACTCCCACCGCGCCACAGAGGTAGATTTGTCGAAATTGAGTTACAGTTTTTATTATTATTTAGAAAAAATATTCTTAACTATTTACAAGTAGGTGTAATAGATAGTACACTACTGAAATACTTGTCCTTTACTTACAAATACTTTTGTTAAAAGTTATATATTTCAATTAGAACTATACATAACTAATTAGACTAATGAACCTTCACGATTCACACAAACGTCCCAACTCTCAGCTCTCCTATAATAGTCTGTAATGTCACCAAGATGTTTGTGTTAAAGAAATTTGTTTAGTTGGTTGTGTTTGTAGCTCGCTTATGTCGGCGAGCGGAGCGAGGCTAACGGAGCGGTGCGGTGCGAGCGGAGCGCAGTCCACGATGATTTCCCGCGAGAGTTATAAGATTGGACACAACACACAACTGCCAACTTGGAGCTAACAATATTTACACTAATCAATATATTCATGGTTTTTGTTCCTCTAATGAATAACTAAGGTTTCCTTTACAGGGTCACTGGGTTTAGAGCACATGTTTAATTGACACAATTCGAGACGGAAATCGCAAAAAATATTTAAATATATTTTTACCGTTGGGTCGTAAGTATCTTCACTTGCAAAAACTGTAGGTAAGTATGTAGATACTTACAGTCTTTGTAAGAAGAAGGAATGATTGGTGAATGTCACATTTTCTGAAACTCGCTTTTTTTCACACGACCTGCTACTATACTAGGCTAGGCTACAATATATACATAATAATGCAGCCCTGTATTGCGAGGATCTTCAAACATATATTTAACGGACACAATGTATACCCAGACCTAGATTACTAGTTACTAATATTAATAATCTCACAAAATTGTGTCACTACAACTGATTTTCTTTAGAGATTTTTCATGGTGTAAATCATATGAAAACTAATAAAACAGAAACCCACGCTTGATTTTTCTTAGGACGAAAATAAAAAAAATAATCTTCCGTACAAGTTCACTAAACATGAAAGTGACAGGTCCTAAATCATATTTCTAAAACTTATCCTTGTTTGGAATAGACACTGTTGCTTACAAACTTGAGCTAGTACTTGTGCTGACTCAGCACTAAGTCCTACAGTTGGTATATTGTCAAAAACAAAGTCTAACATAAATCAAAACAAAGTTATTTGTGCTACGCAGTGCTACGAGTTTTGGGGTTTCGTAGCGCCTCTACGGTGCCCGCCTACGCCGTAGATCGCATCGGAATTTAGTTGTGCTATGCTGAAGTTTGAGATAAAAATGTGTGTAAAATATGAGTTCACTGAAATAGATTTTTGAATTTATTATACCACTCACGTATCTGATTTGTTTGAATCGATATTTATTTAATTATGGTCTTGTAAAAAGTTCTTCATTTCTGATTTAAATCACGTCGGCCCATCACATCAAATACTAGCAAACAATCCAGGAGAAAATTGTATATTTTTTTTTTTTTTTAGATATAAGTATGTAAAAAGTATTGTGCCCTAAACTGTGATAAAAAGGCACTGAATTATTTCATTGTCAACCAAATTGAGAGGGAAATCATACATATTGTCCTAATCTCTCTTGATTAGGCACGTGACCTCGGCGGTAGCTTTATAGTTAAGGGATCGGACTCGCTATCGTGGGTTCGAATCCTACCCATTATACTACCGACGTGAACTCACTACTCTAGCTGGAGGGGTTACCAGAAGTGCTAGAAATATGGGACCCAACACCATACTGCTTGATACCTTATCAAAAAAAAGAAGATCGACTGGTGCCTCAATTCGCGAGGAGAGTGACATTTTTCGCAAATGTTCACCCATCAATGACCCGACCGTCATCAATAGCTTAATTTATAAATATTTATTATTTTTAAATTAATATTTGGTGGAATGTTGCTTACCACGGCCAGACAAATGCTTAGCTCATTGATCTGCTTCCCTGTCGTCGTCGTCCCTGAGTCACGGATCCAAATGGTAATTAGTTAGGTAACCATAGATATAAAGACTGGACTGCGCCATAACCTCACAAATGAAACAACACACTAGAAAAATACAATGCGACTGTGCGACCAATAGCTGTCTCTTTTCTGCAATGTCACAGTGACATGAAATAGACATATGACGTTAACCAATCAGATTTCTCGAAAGAGATAACTACTGGCCGCGCGAGTGTTTTGTCTGTCTCGTGCTATCTAGTCTGTATTTTCTCAGCCCAGTCTCTACGTCTATGAGTATAACATAAAAAATCGTTCCCCTGGTCACGCCAGATCAGCGCAATCATTCTCTTACTTACTTATCAACAATTGATATAAATCGTTTTCTGTTTGCATGCTGATGAGATCGCCTTACCTAATATGCGTCGTACGACGACGTGATAAGGTTGATAATGAGGTGGACGTGGTCGTACCTAAAATTCTTACGTGATATCTCTATCTATAGTGGCAGTCGGTAATTGACGGAAAATATTTATGAAGCATGTGGTGACGTCACGTATTGACCATGTGTATAATAACGGACTGAAAATTAGTGAATGAGACACGCACAGATAGTTAGATAAAAGTTTCTATTGAAAAGAAAAGAAGCATGCTAATAATAAACACTTTGCCATCAAGTATTGCCAGCGCCAAAAATCACCTAACATTCGCAAATAGTTCCATGGAAATCAGCTTAAAACTAGGTAGATAGTAGATTAAAACCTTGGCCTAGAGAGGTCTTGTCACTTGCTCAACTTCGAGCTGTCTACTTTGCCCTAGTCGAGTCAAAACTTAGATACAGCATAAAGTTTTGGGGAGGCAGTTATAAGTACAACATTGATGCTGCCTTTGTCATTCAAAAGAGAGCAATTAGAACCATGCTTGGCATTGACCAAACAGAGTCGTGCAAGGAGCACTTTAAACAGTTAGGCATTTTGACAGTGCCATGTCTTTATATTTTGGTTCTGCTTACTCATTTCCAAAAACATTTGCACAGGCTTGAATCTGTGGATGAAAGAAAACAGAGAGTAGCAACACGGAGAAAAGATTTACAGACAATTTTAAAACCTAAACTTAATATTGCAAAGCACTCATCTTATGTGCAGTCTGTAAATCTTTTTAACAAATTACCTTCTAAGCTAAAGATCATGGACAGTGTTTACAAGTTTAAAACAGAATTACAAAAATTTTTATTGGAAAAGGCTTACTATACAATAGGTGAATACTGTAATGATAAAGATAATTATTGATATATATTTTTTTTTTTTTTTTTGTGTTGTTATTATTATTTTTTATTCTTGAATTGTATTGACATTGAATTGTAACTTGATTAATTAATTGACATTGAGACTTTTTTATTTTTTTGTTTATTGACATCTTGTTTCAATGGTATTTTAGTTTATTATTTGCATTATTATTTTAAATTTATCATATTCTATTAATTTATTAATTTCAATTCTAGTGTCCATATTTTAATTTTTATTTGATTCTTATTTTTTATGTGCCTATATTCAATACAATGTAATTTGTTAAAGAATAAAGAAACTATGAAACTATGAAACTATTCCAATCCTTTTAGTTCTTAGATTATTTAACATATTCTATGTCGTTTCTAACTCCATATTAGTAATATTGCTGTATAACTTTTATTTAAATCACGATGGTAGTAACTCTACAAAGGTAAAGTTAACCATGCTAAAAATGGTTCCATTTAAAAACCACAGAAAATCAATTCAAATGTTTCAGTATTTCATAAAAGACTTAAAAAGATTTATGCATTCGCTTGAGACGTGTGGAACTATTTTGTGACACACAAATAAACAAAAGCTTAGAACTTATAACAATTATTGCGGCAGGGTCACTCAGGGGATAAATTACAGAGCCGCAAATGCTCTCAATAGTTTCGTAGACAATTTAATGGACACAAATGTTTTCACATCCATCTGTCTGTCAATACTCTTATTTGTGCCCCGAGGAATAAAGTACTTTCACTTTGAAGTTTAGTTACAAATGAAATGCGAAAATAAACGTAACCTGCCGAATAATATTGGAATATATTTCTTTAATAAAACTGTTTCGTATAAACTTGTGCTACGTTTCTAATGTGTCTATGTAATGATTAGTACACAATACATCATGAAATCAAAGCAAGTGTGGTAGAGGTCAAACACAATAGGCATTATACTTATAAAAGGAAACCATAGCTGACAACAGACGGCTCAAATCACTGAACTATTGTTTAAAACGTTTAAATTAGACACACATACAGTTATTAGGACGTAATATCCACTAAACACGATTTTTTGAAAATTGAAATCCTAAAATGTGAAACAGGGGTTTCAAATTTAAACCACAATCAAATTTTAAGAGGGTGAAGCCGCAAGCAAAATATATTACAATACAAATATTAGATACTTGGTAGCAAAAATAAAACAAAAGAAACCTTTAAAAAGAAGCCTGTAACGTGCAATAACAGTCCCCAATTTTCAGTAAGTTCTACTTGAGGACGCAGTCACAAGCTCCTGTAGACCCTGTGTGGTGAGGCTATTCACGGTCCGTCAGACGACAAATAATGAGCCTCTTGTCTTCAGCCCGCTCGCGCTCTGAGCGACACGCGCGGCGCCCAGCGACGACGGCGCGCTCGACGTCAACTTGGAGAACATTTACTTGAACTTCACTGTGCAAAGAAACGTACAAACCTTACGTAGGTATTGTATCCACAAAAAGTTAAAAAATGTATAATTTTAACCAATTTGAGTTTGCCAAAGTTATTCTTACTTTTTGATACCCATCTTTTTAATGAGGTTTTACGATCTGCTACAATAAAAAAAAAATAACTAGCAATGTGGGATTGGGTCCCACTTACTAGCAATCTTGTAACCCCTCGTTAGGAGTGGGTTCACGTCGGTAGTATAATGAGTAGGATTCGAACCCGCGACGATAGCGAGCCCGATCCCTTAACCATAAGGCTATCGCCGAGGTCACGTCAAGAGAGATGAGGACAACGTGTCGGATTTCCATCCCAATTTGTATGATAATGAAAGAGTGTCTCTTTGTAAGAGTATAATTTTTTTACATACTCTTGTCCAAAAACAATAATAAAAAAATAAAAAACACTGCGTTCTTGGCTAGTCTTTGGATGTAATTGGCCGACGTGAGTTAAATCAGATTAATAACTTTTTACAAAACCATTTTTAAATAAATATCGATTCAAACAAATGAGATACTTAAGTGGCATATAATTTAAAGATCTATTTCAGTCAACTGAAAAACTGAACTCGGAAGCTAGTGCTCCTTTCGAAGCCGGGACGGCCTCCCAACTCGATTGCGGCCTACCGGCCTAGTTTGGGATACGCCCCAAATATGTATATTAAATTATAAAATGATATATACTACGGGTCTTAATCGCGTGAATAATTTGAGATTAAATACCTTGTTTATTGCCCGACGTTTCGACCGTATTGCAACGGCCGTAGTCACGGGTAAACTGGTCATTTTAATACTGGCAACATTATTCGCCGGAAATGCATTTTTGGTGCATACAACACTAATTGCATGTCATTTACTTCCGTCTTGGCTTATCACTTGGCTCACGTACCTGAGGCAACTAGTAGCAGACTACCTCGAAGGCATGAGAATCCTGTACGTGGACTGATAGGGCGAGGTAATCCACAGGGACATCTCGGGCGGTGTTCCGTAGGGCTCTGTCTTCGGGCCTCTATTCTGGA
This sequence comes from Herminia tarsipennalis, assembly GCA_945859575.2. Lineage (NCBI taxonomy): Eukaryota > Metazoa > Arthropoda > Insecta > Lepidoptera > Erebidae > Herminia > Herminia tarsipennalis. The sequence goes on along the minus strand of OX243849.2, from coordinate 23,433,081 downwards.
ACATCGGCTACGACTAGGCCCTGCAGTGTGGTTTTCCCCCGAGATATGGGTCATCTGCTATGTGGATGACACCTTCATCATGGCCCGGGGTGGAAATTTTGAAGAGGCGGTGCCATTCTAGAGATTTCCCGAATGGTCCAAGCCTTAGTTTCCAAGACGGAGGGCCTATTATTTCATTCACTAGGGAGGCTGTTGCCAAATCTGGGCAGGCCCAGCGCCTCGAGTTGACGGTTGTACACGGGGGTGGTGCGGCCAATTGCGTTGTATGGCGCTCTTGTGTATCGGCGGCCGGTGGCTGTTCGGGCACGGGCTTTGGTGCGCCTACCCGAGAAGCTATGCGATTAGCACGCTGAGGCCCATCGGGCAGGTGTTCGAACCATGGAGGTGCTCCGGCCGGTCTTGTAGGAGTGGGCAGGGCGACAGCATGGGAACCTTTCCTTCCGGTTGGTGCAGGTTCTTTCAGGGCACGGGTGCTTCAGGAAGAGAGAGAATTAAGTCCCGCCTACCACAACTGCGATTGCGGTAAGGACTCTGCGCAGCACACCATCCAGCATCTAGGTTAGGAGGGGCAACCAGCCGTGGTTCTGTCCGTATTTTTCGAACCATGGAACTGAGGGGTCGTGGAATGCAGCCGCATCCTTCTGTGAGGACATCATCTCACGACGTGTGATCACATCGGTACTATATATAGGATTCAAACGCACGCAAAAAAGTCGGTTGTGACGCACAAATATATAAATACGTTTTGAAGTAATATTTATAGGCATTTCTTGCCAAAGACTTTACAAATACAATAATTGTTTTTAAAAAATGCAATTATTGTATTTGTAAATACGTTTTGAGTACATAAAAGCTATTATTTTGTTATTATTGCTGTCAAATGGATAAACAGTAAAACTTTTATACGACTTCAATTACGGTTGATCTGCTGGCATTTTGTTGTGTCCGAAACTCATCATCACCTCTTTAGAAACTATTTAAGACACCATTTCATTTCAACAAAAAAATAATTAAAAATCCGTTTATAAATGATGGAGTTATACCAAAACATACATAAAAAATACTAACATCCGAATTCATAATAAAAAAGTAATCATATAAATGGTCAAGCTACAGTCGTACATCGTCTTTGAAGCCCCATCATCAAAGGCGATGTTCGACTGTGTGTTCGATTGATGGGACCTTTGCATACTTTCACAATAATATTGTCAAAATACGTTGACTTGCGTCATAATTTGTTCTATAGCGTCAGTAGACAACAAAATAAATAACTCAAAGAAGTTCTCTTTAAAATGTCGCGGTTTATGTTTAAATAAAAATTTTATCAGTATTTATTATTTATTTCAGTAGCATTTTTTGTGAAGAAATAGACCTTTTATGCATTGTTTATAATATGGGAGCATGCTTGTTCAAATTAGTAAGCGTTCACTAACAGATAACAATTATAATTGGAAGGTGGAAATTCCAGTTGAAAAGAAAATTTGGTTATATATGAAAATTGGCAGTATACTGTAGTTGGCTCTGAAAAACGTTTACGTTATCACCACCGTGACAACGGCTCCGCACATTGACCCTAATGTTGGTTACAACGCAACTGGTTACACACGTTGGAACACACAGTTTACAGCATAAAAAATTGCGATTATTATAAAAAAAATACATTGGGGAAAAATTGCCACAAATTGCAGGGGCCACACATTGGCCCCAATGTTGGTTCCAACGCAACTGGTTACACACGTTGGAACACACAGTCTACAGCATATAAAAATTGCGATTATTATAAAAAAAATAGGTTGGGGAAAAATAAGGTATTTAGAGCATAGCGACAGAACTTTGCGAAATTTCCTAAACTGGAAGAAATTTCTTAAAATTCTGAGTCCGCAAAATGACCACTGCTTTAATTTACTGCTTAACCAGCATAGTAAATCTATCCAGTATTATCAAGATAGTTAAACTTATCACTACACCAGTGACTGAACAGTATTGTCTAACCAACAATATTAAAGCATCACCGCTAAACTAGTGATATCGGCTTAACACCACACAACCAGCGACACGTTTACTGGAGAAGTTTATTTGCTTTGACATTAATCAACATGTAGACCCATATATTAGTCCGACCACTCGGTCGTTCCTGACCTTGACTTATCAGTCTGCCTAAATACTCTTTAAGAATGTGTGCAAAGCCTGCGTTTGTAAGGAAAGAGTGTAATACAGTCAAGAATTCGGTCCACAGCTCAGTATAATGCTAGGAGCAGAATACACCCAGCGCTAGTTTTAAACTGCAACCCTAGGGTAGTGATAGCATTCGAATGTACGACGGATGAATCTACGTGGATTTCTTGGGTACTTATACCAAGCATTAAACGATACATGGGAACCTTATTACAAATCTGACGTTTAAGGTTATAATTCGATATTTCTTGAATGAAAGTTTTGAGATATCCGTATACGTGTTTTTTTTTAATCTTTTATTTAATTGGGGTTTTTATTCTTAAGAATACGTCAAACGTTTACGTGGATTTATTCGTCGTACCTTCGATACTATATACGATTTAAGCAACTACAGGTACATTACTAATAGTAAAATCAAGAGACCCTTATACAATGCACTGGGTCCTTATTCACTATGATTTTTTCGTTTTCGCGATTCATTTCTAAGCGCAGCTCTCTATATACCATTATGACAAGATTTTGACTCAGGCTTGACGCGAAAACGAAAAAAAGACAGTGATTAAGGACCCTGGCCATAAGAAACACCTGTCGGCAGTATACTTATGATGTCACCCAATCGCCTTAAATGGAACGAACTTAGTTCCTTGTTATCAGCTGAATTATCACAACATTAGTAACTTAAATATTTGTCTGTATCTGTGTATTAATTATGTATAATAGATATAAATGCATGTATGTATATAAATGCATATATTATCATTCCAAACATGCTTGGTCTACGCCCTGGCTTACAAGAGATTACAGAAGCTGCAAACGTACATCGCTCGAGCAACGCGCACATAATCATCATTCACGGCGTCACGGCTACGGAATCTTAAATCTTAAGACACTCTCGGAACAAAGTGGTCCGAAATTCAGTATCCGTGAACGATGTTAGCATACGCTTACATCGTTCACGGACACTTTCCTTTCTTTATTGGAATAGGATGATTTGCCAATAAGAATATTTTTGAAGAGTTTCGGAGTTTTACTCGCGCAACTATGTCATTCCGACGTCATTCTATTCAATTAGATTTTATGTCACGTGTCTAAGGGGGCAAAAAGGAAAGCGTCATGTACTGTCGTTGTTTTGTTCAATGACGGTCATTGGTGATGTGACGACTTCTAGATAACTTTGCATTTATGGCTATGCTCTGTTAGTGGTGTGAGTGGAAGGAACTTTGAACGATAAATCCAAATAGTTTACAACTTGTTTAAAGCGAACTTTGTTCAGTTATTGATTTAATATCGTTAACGTGGAGAGTGCTTTATAACAAAGTCATAATAACTATTTGTTTAAATTAATTGGTTTAAATTAATTGCTCTATGAAATATTATCGTTTTCGCTATGATTGTTGTCCTAAGTTTCTAATAGATTTTTTGGATTTATGATATTCTTAAACATCGACGGAAAAGAAAAATCCGAAAATGTAACTATCGAAGCGATTATTTCCAAAAATAACTATATTATAATTATAATATTGTGTCATAATCTTTTAAACCGTGTGACCAGAAAATAAGAAAAAATAAAAAGCACTTTTTTTTTATTAAACAAAATCGCAGTCGGTTCAATTACTACTAATAAATTCTCCAAAATAAATTGAATAATATATTTTTTCAGGCAAGTTTGTTTTACTTCCCTGCCTTTCTCTGCGTATACGTCTGTGTATGTGTTTCTCTATTTCAAATAAGGTATTGTTACAAGTTTATGTATGGTGGTATGATATTATGTATAGGTCAGTGAGGTGGCTTATCGGGTAATGAATTGGAATGTATATTAGCAATTGGGGTGAGTCACGATAACATGCCACGAAATTATTTTTAACTTAAGGGGGCATTACACTGAGAGAATTATTTATTTAGCGCTACGTACACAGCAAAACGATCGCCGGCTTCGTTCTTCCGCACACAACCATTACTTCACAGTGCGCAGGTCAAAATAAAGTAGAATATTCGTTCGTACATGTTAGATTACGAACTCCATGACAATGACAATACGGAAATGCTCGTTTTTGCATTTTTCCGCAACTTCAAGATTTATTTGCGGGATCATATTAAGACATATCCTTAAATTTCTTTATTTCATCTAATAGAAAAACTCTTTGAATAGTGACACAATTATTTTCGTGTCCTAATATTTAGATTTTCTATATAAATTTTTGAGAGAGCCGAACACTGTTTCTCGTAATCTACCCTTAAGTCAGTGATAATAAGACTAAGTTTGGGCCAACTTTTACCATCTTTGAAACGTCTAAGAGCGAATATGTAACAAAAGATTAACTGTTACAATATTATAGAACTCAACCTTATTATCAGGCAGGTTATTTTTTTACAAAAATGATAACTAGCAATGTGGAAATATTGTGGGTACCACGGTACCACGTTACTAGCAATCTTGTTAACCCCGCCAAGTAAGCTTCATGGCTTGTAAGTGGCAAGTGGGTTCACGTTGATGGACCTAATTTAATTTAACGTGTTATTTGAATAAACATTTTTTAGCTAGGTAAGTATTGCTTGACATTTCGACCGGGTTACACCGACCGTGGTCACATGCTAACTGTGGTCCTTCGAGAAAAAACCAGAACGACAGAATTAGCTTAGAATTGTTAAAATTCATTTATAGGTAATATTAGCACTAGTTGCTTTAATAATAACGATATAATATCACTAGAGCAAATCTGTACTACAGATATTGCTTTTATAGGTGTTATTTAGCTTTTTGGTTAGGAAATAAGCGATACAGTGATGTGTTGTAACTGAAAACTTAATTCGATCAAAAATCGAAATAGATTGACATATCATAACCGTAGTTTAAAAGACATTCCCTGAGATATGTTTCCAACGTTGGAATACATATATTATATAGGTTGCAGATGAGTAGTGGGTTTCCCAAAAAGCAATGAAAAATACCTAGATTGCTCCTAACTTTAATCTATTACAACCTAAAAAATTTAAAAACAGTTATTTCTAACTATCACGGGCAAAACCACTGACAACAGCCAGTATCTAACTACGACACATTATAAATTTTAATACAGTTGACAACCCTATGTCTCTAAATTTCTCGAACACATTTAATTTGCAAATTGCAAAACAGTTTACTGTTAGCGTCTTTCATCCTTCTTCAGCTTCTACGTCCTATGTAGAACCACTTTAGATAAGAAGTCGAACAAAGGACGGGAGCACATTGGTCACGGGTTGTTACATCTGCACATAAATAGCAATATAAAGTCCATTTTTTGTTTAGCCAAGGGAAATGTATCTGACCCCGTATCGTATTAGAAGAATATATTACTTTTCCGGGATTGTGGGTTTATGTGAGACCCATTTAAGTAGTGTAAGGACCGTTAAACATAAATATCATACAGTCAAACTCAGCTAGACGCATGATTCTGCGACGCGATGTCACAATGGAAAAACTAAAGTTTGATCAACAAAGTGATCCGTCGAGCCTAGAATTCCTCTCCTTTCCGAAAGACAAGTTCAGTACCCACATCTATAATATACAAGACCACTTCAAATACTGAATTGAAGCTCTCGCTGCTGCTAGCCATATAGGTAGTGTAAGTTCCCAACGATCACCACGGCTGGCCGGAGGAACCTTGTCAAGAGTTTTTGTCACTTTCTCTAAATACAATGTAGATAGCAATATCGTGCTAAAATTATAAGTTAGTTTATTTTATTAATTCTTTTACCAACAATTCAAACATTCAAACATTGTAAAATTGGCATTTTGAAAAGAGTGGCCGCGAGTTTTTATTGCCAGGTTCTTTTCTCCGGCTTTACCTATTATTTGCGAACTTGGCATTACATGTACATGTAGAATCCCGACGTATCACAAGAGTTGTTTTGCATCCTAAGTGAATAAAGAATTTTGAATTTTGAACCGCTTTCCACAAATCCTCGTTAGTACCAAAATTTGCATACAAAATATAGTACACTTTATGGCATCACAAACTATGTAGGATTTGACAGATTAGTAACATCTAAAATTAAATTTATTCTGCCGTTAAAACCAATAAAATAACAAACAAAGGCAACAGAAATATCGAAAAAATCCTTTTCATAATGCGCGTCTATCGTTCGGCGCTCACCGCTCACTACAGGCAATAAGAGCATGACTTAAGACGACAAAGTAAGCTCTCAGGCGCACCGTAATTAAAACTATAGCGTTCTCATTTTGTGATCGCGTTTGACGTCCTTTGATAACGAATACCTTTGAGGCATCGGATTCGCCTTCCATGAACTGGCTATTTTAATAAAAAATGAGTACTATTCCGTCATTAACTTTGTTTATAATACAAGTACTTATTTAGTTTCGTATTCATGAAGATGTTGATTAGTTCAAAATTTTCCTTTTAATATTATAGGTTTCTTTTTTTTCTTCAACTGTAATTAAACAATAAATATAAACAAAATAATAAAAATGTTTAATAAGTACCTGTCCATAATATAACCATTTCATTATTATTATCTTTCGTCGAATGAATTATTTTTTAAATTGATTTATTTTTTAATAAATTCTGTTGTTTTTTTTAAATATTTTATGTTATTCTTTATGTTGTATTACCTACTATACTATTTTCTGTTGAATCTGTGACTTATATGGTTTGTTCAACAAATAAATGTTTCTTTTCTTTTTGTTTTCTTTTTTTTAAACATTTTGTCTTTGTATATTTTTTCAAAAATAAAATATTGTAAACAATAGAAAACTATTGCAAATGTACACAATTTTGAATATTTTTTTAGGAAAAATCGGTTATTTTGGTTATTGAATCGTTTAGTCACATCCTGAATGGTCAAAAATGTAAACTTTTAGAGGCATACAGGATTTTATTATCAGATGTAAATAAAAGAGAGGCAAATGGCTGTGGCTGATCTATCATCCTACCGGCGAGAAGATGCATTTCGTTTAGCCCGACACCGGCAAAGTGTGCGCACGCACGTCGGAGGGAGGGGGGGGGGAGTGGTGCAATTAGTTTCGTCCGACACCGACCAAGTGTGAGTCGCACGCACGACGGACGAAGAGGTGCCCTAAACACATTCATTGAGGATATCCAAAAACATTCAAGGAAGGAGTAAGAGAGGAAGGAACAAGCGGCTAAAAGGCAAAGAAATTCAATACAATACCAGAAAATCGATACACAAAACAATCATCTCCGAGGGGAGGGCACATGCCCCCCCTGTATCCGCCTATGTTCAGCGGGACTTCTATAAGTTTATTTTACCGATGAAAAATCTTAATTTCATATAAGACAGTTTTTACGGTTCATTTGTATGTTACAGGCATTTTACTTAAAGTCTACTCAGTGAATCTTGAAATTTGGTGAAAAGGTATCTGAGTAGTAGCCGTTACTTAGTTTGATAGCTAACTAAATAGTACTCATAAATATTTTTATGGGGGCACTCCATACAAAAAAAATCATCAACGTGTACACACATTTACATGACACATCATTCGACAGGCCTTTAATAAAGTTTCTAAAAAGCTTTTTTGATTGAGTGAAGATTTTTGGAAATAATCGCTCCAAAAGTTGCATAAACCGTGTCCCCAACTTAACTTTTGAACCGTGTGAAAATACTTTAAACTAAAATTATTTCGGATAAAATCAATTATACCGTCATTGAGTTATTGTACAACCAGGCACAAAATAACAATATAATTTATAACTTACATTATTGTCATAATTTAAATATATCATGATTTAAATATATTTTACTCAGTAAATATGATTAGCTAAATAAAAATATGTTAAACAGATGCAAAAAAGTGACGACGTTTCTACCTATCTGTACGTATAAATAATTTCAATACTTAAATTTTTATTGTACGTCTAAATCACATCAACGAAAAGAATATTTCCCTTCGTGCTCCGAATCAACCCATAAAAATGATACCTTAAGCCATTCGCACCGCTCCAACCACTGCGGTGCGAATGGATAAACATTTTGAAGCTGCTTCCAGGAAATGGGGAAACTACCCTAGTTATGCAAGGCTGACGAATAACCAATTATTTTCCTAAAGGCCAAATAGCATAAAAATAATATCACAATTTGGTGTTAGACCGATCTGTATAAATCTACGATATATGCTAAAACATATAAACAACTCGTTACAAACAAATAATGGCCGCTTCTCTAATGAAAAGATGAAAGCTGGGTAACAAATGGCCAAGAGAACCGCCCACGGAACGCTTTGTTACTAAAAACCAAAAAAGATATTAACTGAGAAATATATTGTTCATGATCATTGAAAACAATTCAGAATAATCGGAAGGAGTCAAATAATAATACAAATACGCTACATTAGTTGCGAAAGCAAAACATATACGTGCAAATTGTAAAATAAGTTCACTATCATTGAGGAAAATGTTAAGCAATCAATGGAAGCAGACCTACCACTGCACACACTTTAGACCCCACAGTACGCTGTGGGGTCACGCAGCCGATTTATAATAGTCCTATCTAGTATCAAAATGGGATATGGTTTTGTATATATTTTGTTTTATATGTAGGAAGGACATATTACAATATTCTATTTGCATTATTCAACATAACAACATTTGTATACATCTCGTAAATACACGAACTCCTCACAAACTTGATTATGTATATTTTTATCTGTCGTCATGTCACACACAGCTACCCTCTTACCCAGACTCGCGACCTTATAGTCATATTATTTGTTTCATTGCGTTCTGTATACAAGGATTTTGATTATATTTGTTAGGAAATAAAGCAATGGATGATGACATGAGGGCTTTAATCATATCATGTTGAAGCTAAGTAAAAATCGTGTTGTTGACATGAATATTGACATCGCGTCGTAGAAACAAGAAGATATGATCGCGAGCGTGGACAGATCGGTGCTGGAAATTGATCTGTCCTGTGAAACGAATTTATTACTGGAAATAGAAGCAGTCTGTGTTTATTGTAATAATCGTATTAATTTAAATGAGAAACTGGAAGGATATATAATACTTTATGTTGTGATAACCGACATCTTTAAAGGGATTGCGTAGTAGTTATATGTGCTATACAAATACTATACTATAGCAATCTACGATATAAAATACTTCGTCCTGACTGACTGACAGATGGACTAAAATTTCACGACACGATCAGTGGTTTAGACTGTGTTACAGCCTAAGGCCCCTGGTCGTAGATACGTGAAATTTTAAGGACGTATTTCTTATAATAATAAAATGTAGACATTCAATAAGAATGGATTTTTGGAAATTCATCCCCTTAGTGGGTCAGTTTCCACGTTAGATCTGTAACAATTTGTATTTGACTTTGTGGTTGTAAATAAAGAAATACATGTTTCAGCGTTTTGATCGCAAGCGAAAATCAACACTAGAGAGTAAAATCATCCACGCCGGCGAACCCAGCTATCCATACTGATCCATACTAATTTTGTGTGTCATCTGTCTGTTGCCTCTTCACGCTTAAACTGCTGATTCGATTTAGATGAAATTTGATATGGAGATAGTTTAAGTCTCAAGGAAGGACAAAGGATAGTTTTTATTGCGATAACCGACATCCACGCGGGCGGAGCCGCGTTCGAAAGCTAGTTTATAATATACCGACAAATACGTATTTTGACAAAATTGTCCCATGCGAGGATAGAACCGTTTTGATAATATATGTGTTCAAGTTACTCAGAGGTAAGATTTACAGCGCGGACATATTAGGGCAGGTAGGCCTGTGTGTTCCGGACCGGTACGTGTGGCGACGACGACGACCACCACTGCTAGTAGTTCCTCAAGCCCGAACCAATCTGCTGAGCGAGGCTCCTCTAACGCGTGCAGTCCGTAACCTCAATGTCATAGCCGGATACACAGATTTATTCTGTTGTACTGTGAGTGAGTTCACAAAGGTATCATTGTTTGTAATTTCTTATAAAAACGGTTAAGTGTATATAGATATATTATGGTTGTATGTAATAATTAGAATATGTAGAATGTTACTTTTAAAAGGTATGCTATGTACGCTATCGTCTTGGTTCTACTGTCATGATAGTTGTAAGTTTTGCAAATAATACAAAATAAAAAAATAAAAAAAACATTTGGCTCAAAGCCATACAAACTTGTGTAGTGGCATTCGTTACGTATATTTGACAAAAGACAAAAAACAATTTTTGTTATTATTATAATATTTAATTATTTCAAAAAATAATAGTCCATTATTTCTATTTTACCATGACAATGGTGTGCAAATTTTGAGAAATATCTAATTACAAGTTAGGCAAATTGTTTCAATGAAAACTATTAGATACTACAGAAATTACAAGCAAACATTTTTACTACATATTATGCTAGTAGGTATTACAATAATTTAATAAATCTTTGTGTATCACAAAATTGTAAATTGAATTGTATTATATATTGATTATAATATCATTTCAGTATTCATCATACACACACACACACACACACACACACACAAAGCATACACACACTCATTACATTATTTTAATATTCTTATCTTTTGGAATTATCATTTTATTTTGTTTGTTTTTCTTTTAAATAAAAATATATACACAATAAATTTTTGTCTTATGTCGAAAGGGACTGGTCCCCACGACACAGGGCATCCTAGTGTGGGGGCCAGAGCTAAGTATACTGATGTATTATGTGTATATGTACTTACTGGACCAATGTTTAAATGAATAAAGATTATTATTGTTAATTACGGAGATTAGACTTATAGCTGTTTGCATTTAGTGATTCTTTTATAAACGTTGGTAATTTGTTATATACCTTTACTGCCATACACAATACACTACTATGAATAAGTGCTGTTCGAGAAGGTACTATGCACAGGCGTGATTTGTTGCGTTTCCTACTTGTGTTTTGGATTGGTTCGAGTTAGTCCAGACAAATTTAGCAATTTCATAAATATATATCGAAGGAAATGTGAGTAGCTTTAGGTGGATGAAATGTAGTTTACATGAATCTGTTTTTTGTAGGTGGCATATTGCTCGTATACAGCTTTTTTGTGTTAAACCTGACTTAACGTGTGCATTTATTACAGCGTGTTGATTGATTTTCTAACTCAGCATATATAAGGCGTATGAGAATCGCGATGTTCTATTAATAATGTCGTTAATATGGGTATGGAATGTCATGTTACTGTCAATGTGTATTCCTAAAAACTTTGTACAATTTGTTTCTTCTATTCTTTATCCAAGATAGGAAAGGATAAGATATAAAAAGCTTAATAACATTTTTATTTTCTCTTTGTCTAAAATGCATAATATTAGTTTTGTAAAGTTTAGATTTGAATTATTATTCTTCAGCCAAGTAACTACCTTGTGTAATGTGTTATTTATTTCTGATTCATATTTAGTAATTTCACGCCCCGCAAATAAGATTGTAATGTCATCTGCAAACAAAGTTATTTGATGATTTACAGCTATCGGCAGATCATTTATATAGATTAGAAATAACAGAGGTCCCATCACTGTCCCTTGTGGTACACCATATATAAATTTCCTAGTCATTGATGTATTATTTCTATCTATTTACGTATGTCTATCCACAAGATTTGATTTTATTAGATAATATACATTACCTGATTAGGATTTGATGGTCCAAAAATCGAATGCTTTACTTAGGTCCATGAACATGGCTGATACAGGCACTCTTTTATCAACATTAGTGATTACTGTGCTTAGCATGTCATAAAACTCTAGATTTATGTTTTTATTTTTCCTAAATCCATGCTGGTTCACTACAAAAACACTGTGTATTTAAAAATAGTCATTAAGGGACTTGTGCATGACTTTTTCCAACACCTTCGCAAATATAGGTATTATGGCTATCGGTCTATAATTATCCATACAGTTCTTGTCACCTTTTTTAAACACTGGCTTTACAATTTGATGTATTTAGTTTTGATGGGAACACACCACTCTCTATTGAAAAGTTAATAATAAATGTTAGGACTGGTGCGATAATATGTGTGGTTCTTTTAATAATATTTGTAGTTATTCCATCAATACCAGTACTGTTGGCGTTGGTTAAACATTTTGAAGTTGGTGCCGAATAAAACATAAAGACTACTATTTCATGGCAGCAACTTCAAAATGTTTCATTTGTTTTTGTTATTCTAGGTGTATTATTTTTTGCTCTTTAGTTGCCTTGTATTTATTTTTGAAGTCGGTAATATTTTTTTGTAAAAAGTTTTTTATTGTGTTAGGTTAATGATTTTTTTTATACCTTTATATTACACGTAGTTTTTATATTTATATTTGGGATCTCTAAAGAACCTAGTCCGCCATAAGAGCTGTGTTTTATGTTTACTACATATCTTGATGCCAAGGGAGATCCATCGCCATGTTTTGTACAGTGTATTTTTTATTTTTATTTCTGGAAAATATAAGTCGTAGAATAGTCTATCGTTTTCCAAGAATATACTGTAGGCTGTGTCTGTGTTATTTACATCAAAGACATCAGAGAATTTAAGCTGTTTCAGACAATTTTGAAATTTTGTTATATTTTTGTTAGAGTAGTCTCGCCTCGTTACATACCAGAACGGTATATTAACAGAGAAATTTAATATTTGTGCGGGGTGATCAGATAAGGCTAGCTCAATAATTGAACATTAATAGCGTGATTTGTTAAGGATATTATCAAGTATAACTACTTAGTCTCGTTGCTTTTTTGATTGCTACTTCCTTAAAATTATAACAATGAAGTAGTTGCAGAAGTTCCCTAGTGGTATTATTATTTTTTAATATGTCTATATTACAGTCGTCACATAATATTATTTTTTCATTCCCCTTCAAACACAATTTAGTTAATATTTTATGTTTCTATGGTATATTTACAAGATACAGTAGGCACGATAATTAAACCCATGTATTGTTATTGAAATAACGAAACACACAAATATGTACATACACATATGCTATTTTAATACAATATTTATACATGTCGTAAGATCAGGTAAAGTTAGGAATAAAATTTTATAATATTTTGATATTCCTAACCTGACCCTACGCCGGGCTAGGGTTTCGGTTCAGGTTAAGAATAATTCTAAACTTGGTCTTTATTAGAAGATAGATGCCTACACTTCTTTTATAAATAGTAGCTTAAAGCTGCGACTCATACATACAGTACTGAACCAAAACCTTTATTTTATGACTAAATCATAATATTTCTGTCAATCCAGCTAAATCCACGAAGTGAAGCGCAAAGGTAACAAGTCGTGTGGCACTGATTGTGGCGCGTGCGAGCGACGTGTGGCTAATGATCGTCTCACGACGACCGCCGTCTTGTATTGACGGTTTGTTCTTAAACGATTACAAAGCAATCAAGCTTGTGTGCTGTGTGTTTGTTGTACTTATGTAGTGCGATGGTTTTTTGTGCAAGAGTTCAGTAGGGTACAAGTAAAAGACGCGGGGGACTTTATAAATTACAAATGTATAATTAACGGATATAATTAACCTACATCATACTCAAAGTAAAAATACTTATTAGCCTTAAAGGCTAGATCGTAAATGTACAGAAATCTGTTTTTTATGTCCCAGAATAAAAAAATCAGACTCAAGAAGAGAAATATAAATATATACGTATACTAGCTTTTAGGGGATTCCAGTTAACATAACTATTTATTATACGGGAATTAACGCGCATTGTTTACCTTAAAATTGCTTGACGTTTCGACCAGGTTGTACCGGCCGTGGTCACAAGCGGACTGTCGCAGCTATGTTAAGACTCCGTCATGCCGATGAATCTTCATCCACCCTCACTTTTTTACTTCTCGAAAAGTTAGGGTCACTGCACACTACACTGATTTTGTCCATGTTAACCGACTGCGAAACAATACGAGGTTGTGTTTTACGAATCACTGGATTCCACGGCACGGATAGAAAGTTTTATGTTTTTTAATTTCAATCGCTTCACGCACAATTCGTGAATAAAAATGGCGATCTGTGGAGAGAGTTTGTGGACGATGAAACTCAATCCAGTGATTGGTGTTCGATTGCTGTATGTGTTCTGCAATTGCCGATTTGTTCACTTGCCGGTTTTTCACTGCTGCGATGTGTTATTTTAGACTTTTCGCTATAGTTCGCTTTGTTTGGCCAATGTACGAACTTCCGCAGCTGCAATCAATTTTGTAGACACCTGACGTCTGCAGAGGTATAATATCCTTCGGAGTGCCCACCAAGTAAACATTGCGCGTTAATTCCCGTATAATAAATAGTTATAATCATGACACGCGAAAGTGTAAATGTTAGTATTCCAGTTAACGTTGTGAAGCTTATGTCCTTTCCCGGGACTCAAACTATCCTCATCCCAAATTTCATCTAAATATCTTAATAATAATATCTTATATATAATATCTTAAATATAATATCTTGGGACTACTAACACAAAGCTATCTGATCCCAAACTAGGCAGAGCTTGTACTATGGAAACCAGACAACCGATAAACATACTTATATATTTCTAAATACATACATATTACAGATAAATAACACCCAGACACAGAATAAACCATCGTGCTCATCACACAAAGTTTTATCCTGGGTGGGGATCGAACCCACGACCTCTTGCGTAGCAGTCGGATACACTCCCACCGCGCCATAGAGGCAGTCAAAGAGTTACATTCCCAATTTATGATATTGAATTTAAAGTTTTTTCCATGTAGTAGTCGGATAATCTTTTATGAGATAGAAATCCGACACGACCACAGAGATTAGGTGCAGGACCAAAGATAATGCAGGACCGATGGATTAATGTGCTCTCCGATGTGACATTTATCAAAAATAGTCATCAATCTATGAACGGACAGTGTTGACTTTGAATAGCCTCGCTGACCTTTTAATTTGCTCGGTGGTTACCGAGGCACGGAATCGTGAGCGTCAAGATGGCGGGACCAAGGACCCAGTACATCAGAGACAAAACACATGGTCCCGCCATCTTGACGCTCATACGGAATCGTGTTACATTATAATATTTTGTGGTCATATTACTAAGGTAATATAAGACTAATATAAGCCATTGGAGGCTAGCTAACACAATTAACCAAAGACCCTATCCACACAAACACCGTATTATGTCCATGAGTGAGGGTAGATTCCTATAATTGGTTAACGATTCCCCGCAACAGGTGTCCGCCTCGCGCCTCTCGCGGCTCGCGCTTCTCCTGCGTGCCTACAGATGCACATACATACTGATATCTGAATAGTTAGCGTTACATAAAAGAGTGTGTGAAGATTTATTAAGAGTGTGATGTTTTCAAGTTTATTAAAAAGAAAGTCACAAACATAATTACATCAAAGCTTTTTAACGCCTGAACCGAAAATCTAAAAATAAAACTAAAAAAAGTGCGTTCAATTGTTTTTCGAGCTAGCAAAATGAACGTATGTGACGAAGAAATTCGGTATATTTTAGAGTTTTATTACAAAAGAGGTAGACGCCGCGAATAAAAGGACATGTACCAAATACGGCCCATAGCGGACGGAAAGTTGTGAAACGTTAAAATTAAACAAATATTTTTTGAAATCTGTCTGTGATTTTCATTTTTTGATAAAACTTGGGGGAAAGATTTTAGTTTTAAAGATTATTATAATTTGATTTGTAGGTTACGGTAATGGCGGATAATTGTTTTGTGTTGCCAGCTTTAAAAATAAAACGACGTTTGATAGGTAGAAACTGTTAGTAAAGATAAAATATCTTTATTACTTTAATATAAAACAATGTTTTTCAATTATTTTGGAAATATATTCGGTAAAAAGTAATTTAATATAATTGTGTTGTATAATTATTTGGTCGCAATCGATTTTTGTTTATAAATCGATAGTATAAATAATTTTTCAAAGCATTTGCAACACTTTTTTTATCTGTCATGTCATTCGTGTTGTTATTCATTTCATTCATTGATTTTATTATTTGGTATTCGGAGCTTCTGTCAATTACGAAGCACGTGTGTTTATAATCCTTTTTGCCTTTCTGGCTGATTTGGTGTTTTTGTGCCTTTGTGTTGTGTATATTCGTGACGTAGTAGAATAGATTTGGCTTGTGTGTTGTTAACTAACCAAACTCTGACTGGGTAAGTAACGAGTGATGTTATCAAATATGGACATTGATCCAAACAAACCTCCTGACCCCCCTGACGATGTAAGACCGACGACTCCAATCTTTTCTTCTCCTCCTCTTTTCCCTAATGATCCCATATCTCCCTCAAACCCTCTTTCTGGTCTGGCAAATGTAGCCTGTAGTGTCTCCTGCCTGAAGCCGAAAACGCAGTTCATGCTCGTAAACGCCTAAAGGCCATTCACACGATTACCAACCGCCGTTATGATGCTTCAATTCCGCTTTTTAATATAACCCGAATGGGAGTAGTTTCTGGAGTCCCTACAGACATGACAGATGAAGATGTCTTGAAGTATATAATGGTACCACCTGGGTGTGGAAAGATTCTGAAGGTGAGGCGTATCAACAGAAAGGTTGTTAGAGACGGGGTGGCTGAGTGGAAACACACAGAAACCTGCGTCCTTACATTTGATGGACAAGTACTTCCAAAGCGTGTGTTCTGTTGCTACACTTCTCTTCCAGTGGAGCAATATATTTACCCCACCATACAATGCAGAAAATGCTGCAGATATGGACATATAGAGGCAGTGTGTAGATCCAAACCCCGCTGTTTAAAGTGTGGCCATGACCACCCAGGTGATGGCTGTGATATTCAAGAGGTGGAAGCATTCTGTGTGCTATGCTCTGGTTCGCACTTTGCTAATAGCAGGGCGTGCCCGGAGTATGGCAGACAGAGGGCTATTAAGTTAGCTATGTCGGAAAAAGCAATATCATACTCCGAAGCTAGCAAAGAGATCCCAATTGTATCCCGCAGCTATGCTGATACACTTAAATCATCTCAAACATCACAATCCTATCGCAAAACTGTCTTCCTTAAACCAAAGACACATGCCCCCCTCTCTCCTTCCTACAATAAACATGCTCACAAATCTATAATCAACCCCCCTAAATCTACTCAGCCGAATGGCTGTGCACTTAATATCCCCAATAACTTAGGTCACTCCTCCCACTCATCTACTATAGAACTACTCATCCAACTATTAACTACTCTTCTTAACCCTAGCTTTTCACAACTATCTATGCCCTTTACTAACCCACCGTCCAACGTTGCCCAACAATTGATCCCTTTACTAATAAACCACCAAAATGGCGGCTCGCCAAACATTTATCCAGTGGAATATGAGGAGCATATTTCACAAGAAGCATGATTTAATACATCTTTT
Organism: Herminia tarsipennalis; assembly: GCA_945859575.2. Taxonomy (NCBI): domain Eukaryota; kingdom Metazoa; phylum Arthropoda; class Insecta; order Lepidoptera; family Erebidae; genus Herminia; species Herminia tarsipennalis. The sequence continues at coordinate 23,415,596 of OX243849.2, read as the reverse complement.
AAATAAATACAATCCTGTGGCTTGCTCTATTGCTGAGACTTGGTTGATTCCAAGCCTTAGCTTCCGCATGCCACAATACAATATATTAAGATTTGACAGATCAGATGGCTATGGAGGGTCAGCCCTCCTAATAAAAAACACAATTTCCTTTGTATCTCAGCCCATTCCTACTACCCATCTAGATGAACTGAACATAGTAGCTGTAAAAATAGAGGACCTTACTATCCTATCAATATATATTGCCCATCCTCAACAAAACCTACTTCCCATACTAAGAAGTATTTTATCAAATGTAAATAGCCCTATGTTAGTAATGGGAGACTTCAACTGCCATCATTTTAGATGGGGCTCCGAGCGCTGTGACCATTTTGGGATTGGCTTAGTGGAGATTTTGGATGACCTTAATCTATGCATACTAAATAATGGAAGTTGCACTCGTAGAACCCTTCCAGGCCAGCACAAAAGTTGTGTGGACCTGACGTTCTGCTCTGCCAATATTGCAGCATCGGCTTACTGGGAGTGCACAGACCTGACACATGGAAGTGACCACTACCCAATCCTAATATCTTTTATTGGGTCCACATACCTGGAGAAGGTTTCTCCTCCCCTTCTGAAATTCAATCTTTCTGAAGCTGACTGGTCAAAATTTTCGGAATCATTAGAAAGCAACATAGATGACCTACCCAAACTTAGTCAAAACGGATCTATGTCTAACTGCGACCATGTGAGGGCCTGTTGCCAGGAATTTGTTTCAGCTGTGAGTTCATGCGCTGAATCCTGCTTTCTCTTAAAAAATAGCGCCAAGGGGAAAATTCCATCGCCTCCATGGTGGGATAGTGAGTGCACTAGCGCGATAAAAGATCGAAAGGAAGCTGAAAGAACATACAATTCCAACATGACTACCCAAAATTTGATTCTTTACAAACAAACTTGTGCAAAATCCAGACGATTGCTTAGACGAAAGAAGCGTACAGGATGGGTTAATTTTTGTTCATCTTTGTCACCCTCAACCCCATCATCAATTGTCTGGAAAAATATCAAAAGATTCCGATCAGGCTGTAGTCCATCAGTTTCCTCTCCTATCACGCGAGAAACAGCAGAACTCTTTTTCAGTAAACTCGCTCCACCATATGCTCCCACATCGGCAGAATGTCGTCTCCCAGATGTGAACTTCCTAGAGGATCCACAAGATGTTCCATTTTCAATTGATGAATTGAACATGGTCCTCACTTCGGTCAAAGACTCTGCTCCAGGTATTGATGGGATACCATACTCTTTTATGGTCCATACAGGCCCTAAGGCTAAAAAGTACTTTTTAGATATTTTGAACTATTGCTACACTAATGGTTGGGTCCCTGACCAATGGAAAGTTCAAGTCATCATCCCAATAATAAAACCCGGCAAACACTCGGATGACCCTAACAGCTTTAGGCCAATTGCCCTATCATCAGTCATGCTTAAATTGTTAGAACATCTTATTAAAATGCGTCTTGAATGGATAGTGGAATCGAGGGACCTCTTGCCAAACTCCCAATATGGCTTCAGGAAAGGTTTTAGTACGATGGACAGCATTGGGGTTTTATTGACTGACATAAGAGTATCCTTCTCAAGAAACGAATCTGTAGTCGCCTCATTTCTTGACATATCTGCTGCATATGACAGTGTCCTTCTTCCCGTTCTCAGGCAAAAATTGCAACAGCTGAGACTTCCGGGTAAGATGACTCAATGCATATATGCTATGCTTATGTCCCGACCGCTCGTTTTAAGGGTGCAGGGCGAGGAATTCGATAAGAGGACGGCCTGGAGGGGATTGCCACAAGGTTCAGTTTTGAGTCCCTTACTGTACAACATATATACTGCTGACATAGGCTCATGCCTGAATAACAACTGTCACATTCTTCATTACGCCGATGACTTAGCACTGTACGTAACTGACCAGTCAATCTGTGCTGCTGCCACCTCTCTCTGCCTCTCTCTGAACTCTTTAGACCAGTGGTTATCGAACCAGGGTTTAAGCCTTTCTGCCCCAAAAAGCTCTGTTGTTATTTTCACACGCAAAAGAGTTCTACCGGACGTGTCAGTAGACATTCAAGGACATAATATACCAATAGTACCTCAAGCTAAATTTTTGGGAGTCTATGTTGACGCTAAACTAACAGGTATAGCCCACCTCAACTATTTGGTCAAAAGATGCGAAAGGGTTGTTCCTATCCTCAAAACCCTGGCTGGTGTCTGGTGGGGTGCTCACCCTTGCACAATGAAGCTAGTATACAACGCTTTAATACGGAGCATTATGGACTATGGGTCTTTCCTATTGATCCCATGCAACAAAGGAGCTCTGGCTAGGTTGGACAAAATTCAATCTTGCTGCCTTCGCATTATATCCGGCTGCATGAAGTCCTCCCCCATTAATGCTTTACAGGTGGAGTGTGCTGAACCACCTCTGGCTTTGAGGCGGAAATATTTGGCGGATCGTTTTGTTCTCCGACTACTACCTAAATGCTCTCACCCCCTTACCCGAAAGATTTCATATTTGGATGCCATTTGCCGATCTTCCAGGTACTGGACTCATAAAGAGATTCCCTTAATCGTACAGACCATTCGTAATAATCAACATCTTTTACCCTCTCTGCAAAAACTCTCAAGGCTGCCTCTATTTAACTGTGAGTATGAGGTACTTTGCTTTAAGCCGGATATTTTCTTTGACACTGGCATCTCTAAAAGGTCTCCCGATGTTGTTTCTACCTTCAATATGTTAGTGGAAGAACATTGGAGTGAATTCCAAAAATTCTTTACAGATGCATCTAAAATCTTGTGTAGTGATCCTACGGGGGTAGCAGTTTACTATCAAAATTCTCAAATTATATTGCAATTTAGGTGCCCCAAGGAATCCTCTGTTTTTACAGGTGAATGTGTTGCTATACTGGAGGCATGTCTATATATTGAGTCCCATAACATTAACAAGGGTGTCATATTCACGGATTCTTTGAGTTCTCTCCAAGCTCTGACACAAAATCCGTACAAATCCAGACTGCATAGTTCTCTTCTGCTCCAAATCCGAAAGACGCTTGTGTCCTGCTATAAAAAAGGAAAAATAGTGCAATTAGTTTGGATCCCAAGCCACTGCGGTATTGGTGGTAATGAGTGTGTCGATTCCCTAGCTAAGAATGCCATAACCTCTCCATCTGTGGACCTTAAACATCTTGTCCATCAGGGTTATGACCTCCTAAGCATACCCCAGAAAACCCTGGTAGCTGCATGGCAGTCACAGTGGAACGCTTCGTCCAAAAAGAAAGGCAAACATTACTATGCTACCCAACCCTGTATAGTACCAAAACCTTGGTTTTACAAATTTAAAAAAACCTCCAAACCTGTCATCTCCGTCATCTGCAGACTCCGTTTGGGCCACTGCTCCTCTCCTGTCTTTCTACACAAAATTCGGGTTAGGGATTCATCATTATGTGAGTGCGGTCTTGATGAGGGCTCCTTAGAGCATATCTTCTTTAGCTGTCCTAGAAATTTTTCATCTACCGATTTATACAGCCAACTCATAAAACTAAACATCCCTGCCCCTATCAGTTTTCCCTCTCTCCTTGCTCACTTTTCCTCAAAAATAATTAAAGCATTGATGATGTTTATCTGAGATAATAATATTCGGTTGTGACAGGTTCATCTGTTTATGTGTGTGGTATATTTATATGTAATTAATAATAATAATGTTTTATTTATTTATTTATCTATTTTATGTGTTTGTTTCAGTGTTGTAACCCAGTCAACAAAATACCACATTTAGTCTACTGTAAATTCCAGAAATCTTCTTTTGTTAAGTACCTTTTTCTATAAAAACACATGGGACTTCCTAGCACTTTTGACATTGGCAGAATTGTCGACATCGGCACTGCTTGCCATAAATAAAAAATTGATTGATTTATTATTTGGTGTTGTAAAAATGGCGGCAAACTGACCTGCCATTAGTTTTACAGTTCCGAGTTTAACGAACATAACTTGTAAAAAATGAATTGAATATGTTATAATTGGGTAAGAACGAGACTTTGTGCAACTAACACAAGCCATTGAGCTTAGCTAGAGAGGTTAACGGGATTGCTAGTAATGTTTTTTGATATGAAATCATTTCCATTTTAAATATGTCGTATCTCAATTCCACCAAGTTTTATGGGAAAAAGAATAATACAGGGTATAGAGTAGTCATTTATCTTCAAAACAAACATCGTTTCGTGTGAGTCCTTTCTGGCCCTAAAATGTATGGACAAATGGACCACTCCTTTGTACGATTTACGGACCTAATGCGGTATCACAAATGTGGCTCAACCGTTTCAAGTCTGGAAATTTCAGTGTGAAGGATGAGGCTCGCTCTGGATGCCATGTCACATATAGTAATTATTTATTTATTTTTTTGTTGTAATTCGTGCATTTATTCTTAAAAAACACTATTGAGTGAAATAGAAGTGTGGTCTTCATCAACAATATGTAGACCACAGATGACCAGGGGAACTATTCAATAATAAATATTGCGGGTTGCGATCTAAGTACCGTGTTTAAAACCTGATTCTTCGCCTCCGTCAAATCATGTGAACTGATGGTCTAGTATCAGGTGAACTCCTCAAAAATCATATGTACGTAATATTCTTTATTTCTTGATATCTCATAATCCACTGAAAAAGGTATAACACGATTATAACTATAGTACTAAAAAAGTTAGTTAGCAACCCTTCTCTTTTAGATTTTCAATACTTAACAATAGCAGTGATAAAATTTAGTTTTTACATCGGTTACTTCCTACAACTACTAAAAACTATTAAATAAAAATAAAAAATTATATAATTTCATGGAGTCGGAGGCACTTCACTAAGTTCATCGAGATTTATTAATGCCTCCGACTGCATGAATTATATAATTATGCAGGGGATCTGGTTTCCATTATATAATTATGTAGGATATCTTGTTTAGTGTAGGCGGGTATTTCTATTTTTATAATTTATTTTTGACAAATTTTAATAGCGAGAAGTAATAAAAAATAAAAATTAAGTAATAAACGTCTTCTAGCTCGCAATTCAGTTGGATTATAGACATTATATATGTTAACTTTTTAAGTTATAATTCTTTAAATTGGTGAGCTTTTTCTTTAACGAAGTAAACAATTGTAACTGTATTTTTAGAGTACTCCGATTCAGAAGAAATAAGATATGTACACTCAGTATCAAGGGCACCTAAACAACATTTGAATTTGACCACACCTTTCTGTTATAATTTGTATAAAGTTTTTCTTCTACTCGCTGTTATATGGCTGTAGTTAGCTAGTTGCAGCTCATTTCCGTGGCAGTCATCTAAGTGTGAACCGGCATTTAGCTCGTCACCCAACTCCGTGTGCCGGTGAATTTAGGGCTGTCACAGAAAACTGTGTTTATTCAGCCTCAGTTATGTATATTTCGGAATGTAAAACCAAATTGTCAACTACTTGTATGGAAATCTGATTATCATTTTTGTATGGAAGTTCGAGTACATTAGCAAATTTTTTATCAGCGTTAATTCCGTTAAATTCGATAATAATATAAAACAAATGTTATAAATTATTAAGTGAGTTTATTAATTTCTGTGTTACTTTTTCACGACTAAGTGGCTGAATAGTTAGCTAGAATACTTAGATCTTAATAACACGTATATAGAGGATTCGATCCCGGTCGATTTTTCTAGTCCCGGGATTCGGGATTATCAACAGCTAATATCGGGATCCCGGGATAGTCCCGGGGTTGTATTGGTAATAAAAAGTGGTAGCAAAAAGATGGTAAAACATATCAAAATCAACCTTTTATTTTAAATCTTTACTTAAATCTTCAAAAACAAAACAAAATTATAATTTCTTCTAATAAAATTAACAAACTAGGCCCTTATAAAATAATGCGTCATTTATTATTAATGTTTATCTTAAAATGAAAGTAAGTGCGTTTCGTTTCACGCACATTTTTATTGACTTATATAAAAAATATATAAGTCCTGAAAATCCCGGGATTCATTGAATTTAATCCCGAAAATTTCGGGACTAAAATATGATCGGGGTCCCGGGATCCCAGTCTTCGGGATCCCGGGATCGAATCCTCTACACGTATATCGCTTATACCTATTATACCTTACCTGTTTGTGTACGTTTACGATGACCACCAGTCAAACGATCGATGTGTCTTGTGCCTGGTTTCATTAGAAAGGAGAAAATGGTTCTAAACCACTAAAACAATAAAAAAACCTTGATAATCAAAGAATCGTAGTACCACACGCCAGGTATCCATTAAGTTTCAGATAAAAAATAGTAATATCTGATCGATATTTATATTAACAAATTTATTTCGTTTTAGCAACCCTACGTATTCAGTAATGTTTGAGTATTTGCTCTGAACGCGCGCGGAACGTGAGAGATCACCGCCCGCGGGAGGGGCAGTGCAGAGGATTTCTCTCCGGAGAGTGGAGATAGGGAGGAGGGGGAAGCACTTGATATAAATAACAACAGGTATCACGTGCTTCGATGGAATACGATACCACAGAACGATGAGGAGCTTTGAAGGCATTTTGTCACAAAAAATAACGCCGAAACTAAATTGAAATATATTTTATTCGATGGAAGTCGGACTTGAAAATAAAACCAAATCTATGTTATATACTTATGTACATGTCTGTCTGTCGTAATACTGAAATTAAAGGATCGATTTGGATGCGGTTATGACCAGAAAGCTAGTTTATTCGGGTAGTTTATTTACTATGTTTGATTAAAATCCGTTTAATCGATTTTAAGATCACCGATTTTATGTCAAGTGTTTGTTTCATGCGCTCACATTGCTTGTGAAGTATTTAAAAAAAGACTCCTTTTTTCACAAGTTTAATAAACATTACATACATACATTACATTTCAGATTTCAAAGTCACCCGACTTTGAAATCAGTCGACAAATTGATAGCGGAGATTCAGTACATTAGTTACAGTAGTTTTTTATTGAAATATTGCCAATTGAAATTGTAAAAACAAAAAATTATCTATACAACATTAGACATCGAGCATATCGAGCAAAAAACGCCAAAAAAATCACGTTTGTTGTATGGGAAATGGGAAATAATTATTTAAGTGGGGCCACTTTAATAATAATTTTATTCTGTTTGTAGTGTTTGTTGTTATAGCGGCAACAAATACATAATCTGTGAAAATTTCAACTGTCTAGCTAAGACAGTGAATAATAAAAATAATAATAAATATATATTTAGGTACTTAAATGAGATTGTAGGTTTACACAATGTTCATAATTAAGTTAGGCTTATGGTAGGTACTATTTTAAAATCTACAATAGTAATGTGGTTGAGTACTGTTCTCCCAGATAGGCTACAGGATAGCCTGTGGTAGGTATAAACAGTCCCGTCCCTCGGAATGGTTTGGTTTGCAATAGGACGTGGTGTAAATTGGACGATTGAAGTCTTAGTAATAGGGTCCCGCCTTTACCCTTTGGGTACCGAATCCTAAAAACTAAACAGATTTCATGGTGTATAAAAATGTAAACAAAGTCATTGAGGAGTTTAAATATAAACACAAAATATCAAGGTTTTATTTTCCATTTCAACCGGTGCGCATGTGCTATAAAAATCAAAATTATGTATGTAGGCTTAGCGAAAAATGTATATTTTATTTAATCACGTCATATACACGCGAGCTTACTTCTTAAAATTTGTCGACTGAATTAAAGATGTATAAATCTAAAAGTCTAATTACAGTTAAGTTATATACATCACAGCTAATTTTACTTATTAACCCACTATCAATATTTTATAATGTTGATTTAAGTAAAATAAATAACTAATGCCTTATTATGCGGGTTTGTGACAAATATTTGACAGGGTACACAGAGAATACATTAGCAATACCCTGGAATGTCCAGGTTGCGGTCAACGGTCAGCGGTCAGTTGATTGCCCGTCAGGGTTCCAATTAAGGTCTCTCAAAGGAGTCGAATATTTGTTGTCATCAAACAACTTGATGAGATCACATAACACCGAAAGTTTAGAAGGAAAGTTTCACATAACGCGAGTTGCTACATACTCGGGTCGGCGTCATTCGGCACAGGCTACGCGGTATATGTAGGTAAACGTTCGGGCTTTGCCGAACACATAGACTACTGGCCAGGCATCAGCGGGCCGGCATCAATCGGCACGGCGGGCGGTAAAATCAAAAGATGTGCCGGCCCGAACGAACTACCCGAACAAATTACCCGATCGGCGCTTGTTAATAAAGCCGAACATGCGTATAATATGATTATAGTAGTTGCTTCGGACCGGCATTATTCAGTTCGGCACGTAGGTACTGATGAACCGAATGTGCCGACCCACTCGTGTATGTAGCCTCTCTAACGTACACGTAGACATTACCTACCCGGAATCTATGGTGGGTGGGTATATAGTTATAGATAAAGGTCTAAGCCATGGGCCGTCTTGTCTTGTTAAGGCGGCGGTAGCCTAATGGCTATGGCATCGGTCTCGCAATCGTGAGGTCACGGGTATTATACTATCGACGTGAACCCACTCTTAACACAAGCCTTTGAGCTTAGCTGGAGGGGTTAACAAGATATCTAGTAATGTGGGACTCAATTCTACATTGCTAGTTATCTTTAAAAAAAAAAAAAAACCACAATAGTGTCAGATATTTTTCCGTGAAATAATAATGTTAACGCATCACTATGTTTCGGTTGAAGGGCACTGTAGTAAGTGTACCAGGCAAATGAGACTTACGAGGTAATGTCTCTGTAGCGTATAATAAATACGATCACGAGTACTGGTGGGGCGAGCGGTAGTGGGAGTGCAGATGGCGTCGGTTAGCGCTGAGTGCACGCAGTCTATATTCGACCTCCGGCCAGTGCGCGTCTTATCATTAAAGTTGGTATTTCATTTGGTACCCTGGGTAGTGATCAGTGCAAGTGTATAGTGACCTATACAAGTGGCGACGCTGCCAAGATCCAGTAAAAGCACAAGGTACTGTACCAATATAAACACTTAAATGATCAAACTTGGAGGTAAATCAGTGACGGGTCAATTCTGTTGAGTACAAATAAGGAAATAAATTATTCTGTTAAATTAAAAATTTGTTATTTGTCTACCTACATTTACTACTATTAAATAGACGGTGTAAACGAATCTAGTAGTATTACCGTATTTGTTAAGATTAAATATGTCTAAGATATAACGTTTAAATGTAAATCGGTTGACATACAATAAATCTCGACAGAATAGACTTTGTTACCTTGGTTGGTACCTAAATACGTTATATGCACCTTAAACTTATCCTTCAATAGTTCTTGTAAAAGTGTTTATAATAATTTTAGAATCTTATACATAGATGTTAGAATTATTTTAAAATATGAAGGTATGACTGTAGTATCGAATATGCCTACAAGTGTCCTCGATCGATTACATAGGGCGTCTTAAGTACTATAGGTACGGTAATCACTAACCACATACTTTTATGAGTTACCTACCTACATAATAAAATTATTTTACTTGCCTCTTTTATTACCAACAATGGAACTAAATGTGCATTTTAGAGGTAATTTTGTTAACCAAACGGTACTTATATGATCTTTTAATAATAATTCGACAAATGTCGAGATAACAAGATCAAGAGGTAATTCGATGAACATCGGAACAGTACCTATAAAGGATACCTACCCTACGGGTAGTTCCAAAAATGTCAGAGGAAGTTCGATTAAAATCGGAACGGTATCTATAAAGGATATCTACCCTACGAGTAGTTCCAAAAATGTCAGAAGAAGTTCGATTAAAATCGGAACGGTATCTATAAAGGATATCTACCCTACGAGTAGTTCCAAAAATGTCAGAGGAAGTTTGATGAATATCGGAACGGTACCTATCAAGCATACTTACCCACTGGGTAGTTCTAAAAAAGTCAGAGACATTTCGATGAAAATCAGAACGGTACTTATGTAGGATTACTCGTATTATTCATCTTTAGGTAGACCCGAAACATGTAACATTTACCGCCTTTGGAGTACCGCTTTTGGGCTGTGACGGTGACCCAGCTTCAGTTGGTTTGCGCTGTAAGCGAGTACTGGGATTAAGCGGTTTTGGTGAACGCATGACGCACGACCATTAGTGTACCGAGATGACCTGTTCGCGAAGATTTTCTTTTAAATTCTCGGTATTTAGTGCCAGGATTCATTAAACAACGTCTTATCTAAAGTAACTAATGTCTCATCTTAAGACATACTTAATATAAGGTCAAGTTGTCATAAGCTTCTTAACGGCTATAAAAATACGAAAATAGTGCGTGTCTGATGCTAATATCTTTAGAAATTTTTGTGTCTTAACTATCTGACATGTTTCTACCCTAGTTTCTTGCAAGATATAGCGCACACAGATTTTTGGCTCTCTCAGAAAATGGGTGAGACAAGAAACTGTTGCACATCCCGATTTCAAGTCTTGGATTAATTATCTGTTAGCGCTGAGACTAGTTCAGGGCACACTCCCCACAGCACATGTTTTATAGCGTATCAGTATGAAATTTGTAACTAGATTAGTATAATTTTTGTTAAATTACTATAGGACGATCGTCAATGTTGACGGAGTTCCTTTAAATAAAGATAAAAAAAAAAATAGGTAGTCTGTAAAGTCGGTTTACTGACGATAGTTGAACGTGACAACGTCATAAGAAAATAATGATGGAATGGTTTCATTTTTCAAAAGAAAATTTTATTTATATTTGTTTTATAGATTGTATTGTATGGATATAGAGAAGGAGGTAAATGGAAATCACAATTGAATTGATCAAGTTACATTTATTTGTACGCATAAATACAATTATGTCAATTTTTATTTATTTATTTTTACAATGTACATAGTTTTTACGAAAACATGTAAATGTATTATTGTATAGCAGCTGTCCACGCGAACGCATCGCTCACTCAAGTAGGAGAGAGACAGATGTCGAACGCTGCCGAACGCGGATGCCGATTGTGCCTCTTTGTCTCTCGTTCCGCGCTCTCGCTTGCACTTAAATGGAACGCCTCAGAGCGAGATAACGCCTCATGAGTCATGTTTTTTCATGCGTTGAGCCGGCTCCATCGAATTATAAGACGTTGTCACGTCAAAACTTACTGATCTGGCTACTGTAAATATTAGTTATATTATACACAAAAACACAAGAATTTACTCTTTATAATATTAATACAGATAAATTGTCAGACATTACCTAGATCAAAACCTAACAACATGTGAACTTATAGGCCCGCCAGTCCGCCAGCCATTCTGTGTAAACATGAAGCAATTTCGCGGGCCATTGAACACATTGTTATAGAACATTGGTCCTACACATTTATGTAACAGGAATGAACATGTTTTATAAACTTATAGTAATTGAACTGTGCCTTGGCGCAAAAGGAGGGCTGATTTAGTTGTGAGTCCGTGTGTGCCATCTAAACTGTTGAAAGATGATGATGGGTGTGACCAAGAATATTGAGAGATCTGTAAGGTTAAACAACGTCACCACTGTTGGTTCAAAGATGGCTGAACTTGATATTCTCTATTGCTATGCGAGTTAAGGAATAGAGACTCTCCCTCTCTCTACCTCTCTCTTTCCCTCTCTCTCTCTCTTTCTCTCGTGACCGAATTCGGTTAGGAGACTATAATTCATATTTAAAGGTGATGTGCCTCATTCACCCGACGTTTTAATCGAATCAATCACTTACGTGTATTCTTTTCGTATTATGTTTTACCTCAAAACTCTTAAAACCATTTTGACTACAACAAAAATATGCAGTTATTTTAAAGTGCAGTCCGACTTTCAAATGATTGACAAATAAGGGCTTCAGTCAAGTATGAAAGGTGACGAGGGGGCGAAACAGTGCGGAGTGCGGGGGCGAGGGAGAGCGTTGATAACAGTTGATTAGTTCTGATTCATTTGTTATTATAGGTGTCTGTGGTGACGCGACTGTTGAACTGCGAGACAAGGGCGCCCAGCGGTGAGGGATCGTTTGATCATTTGTGTTGAGATAATTAGTCGGGAGTGCATTGTTCTATTTTTAGTTTTATGTAATATTTAGATATTTTGGAACTTGATTAATAGTGGGTACTATGTACGTGGGTGTAATTAAATTATTTATTTGCTTTCCGTGTTGGTATAGAAATACGGTATCTCCACGTATCAGAAATGATAATTATGTAACACTAAATTTTGATACCAACTTCGTCAGTGCAGATTTTCGCAAACCCCACGCTTCGTACATAAAAGTAAAGGGTGAAGACACGTACTTTGTGTCTTATTTACTTTGTGTTGTACTCTTATTGGGAAGTAAGAGTGCACTTTTTAAATTAAGAGTATCTTTTTCTGCATGTGACAGCTCTAAAATTTGACAGTTGTCACCTATGAATGTTCCGATTAATAATAAAAATAGGTAAAAAAACTTTTTAAGTTAAACGGTTTTATGTTAAACATACATTGCAATGTTTAAGATAAATGTACTAAAAACCAAAAAATAATAAAGTAGATACAGTCGTGGGAATTATAAACATATGCATAGACTAGACTAAAATAAAACCGTGGGACACGTCAATTGTCTACAATCGTTGATTAAAATGTTTGTTTTGTAATGTTACACTATAATTAGGCAGTTGTTCAACCGACAACGATGGACGTGTGATAAGTAGGGCTAAAATGTGGAAACAAGCTAGCAAGCTCGATTATAAGCGAGTTTTAGGGTTTCATAGTGGTGAGCGAGTAGTACTTTTATCATATGTTTTGTCGATTAAAGACAAACTACGAGCAGTGAAACGATTCCTCGCCAGCCAGCAGTGTGAATGTCCAACGATAAACTAGTTGAAACATCTCTTTTATTTACATGGAGTGTATAACTATTGGAATTTCCATGAGCAAGAAAATAGTAAGTAATTTCCTCACCGTCTGCGGGCCAACTGCCTAACGACGAATTAAACGATTCTTCTATCGCATATTAAGTCGATAATTTGTAGACAATTGACGTGCCCCACGGTTTTATTTTAGTCTAGTCTATGCATATGTTTATAATTCCCACGACTGTATCTATTTTATTATTTTTTGGTTTTTAGTACATTTATCTTAAACATTGCAATGTATGTTTAACATAAAACCGTTTAACTTAAAAAGTTTTTTTACCTATTTTTATTTTCAAGTTTTTAGTTTTTATTTCGCATTCTGTTTAATTCATTTAGTGCTTCATTATTGCAAGGTTTCTTGCCCGTTAGTTTATTGCAGTCCAACTCCTCTATACGTAGTCCCTGCAAAGATCTTACTCTACTAAGAGCCACGTAGGCTTGACCTTCTTCAAACAGTTTCGCACCTAAGTATACGACTGCGTGATCCACAGTGCTGCCCTGCATTTTATGTATTGTAGAAGCCCATGATAGTATTAAAGGCAACATTCTTCTTTCAGCCGTCCCGTAATTGTACTTAGCTGGAAACTGTATGGCTTTCGGGTGTATAAGATGTACTCCGTCTCTTGCGAAATCAATTCGGACGGAAGGTACATCTGTTGCATACATCTGAGTTCGACGAAATTGAGGCCAAACGATTTCGTTGATGTAGCCTATAGCGCCATTTACTAATCCCTTTGAAACGTCAATATTGGACCGTAGCATGACTTTTGCCCCCACAAATATTTCCAGTTCCGCTGGTAAACCCCCAGTTTTGTTGATATCAGCTGGTATTATAGTAGCTATATCCACATTGTCTGCATTTCGTGTGGCGTGTACTAGCTGATCCTGCGCTTTTATTTTGTAAATGCGAGCACCATTGTTTCTGTACAAATTCAATACAGCAGAGTTGTGGTCGTTAACTTGTTGATTTGTGGGGTATACCCTTAACGCTTTGTCTATTGCAAACTCATCACTCGTGTCTTGAAGAAGTCTTCCCATTAAAATACTAAAATGTTGGGTTGTTAGCTCACCGACTCTCAAAGCATTCAAAATATCAATAAAAGTCTGGTCACCTTGCTGACGCATATTTTCAGTTAATTCACACAGCGTGAATAAACGCCAGAGATGTGTAGCTGGTTGGAGATGTACTGGCTGTTTGAAAACAGGTGTTCCTAATCGTTTTATAGGAGGCAGTTGTAAAAGATCACCGAAAAGTAATACGTTTACTACTCCAAAAAACTCATTTTCACAGTTCTTAATTTGCCTTAATCGAGCGTCCATCATGCATAACATTTGATAAGACACCATGGAAATCTCGTCGACAATCAAAAATTCTGTCTGATGCCATTGTTGCCTCATTATTCGCAAATAGTTTCCGGACAGTGGTGACATACCTGTTATGCGACCGTCTTTCTGTACAGGCAATTTTAAAGTACTGTGTATCGTAGCTCCATTTATTAATCTAGCTGCAACTCCTGTTAGGGAGCAGACTTTAACCGCATCCTTTGCACCTATTAATTTGGTCTCGTAATAACTTTAATAGAAAAGTCTTGCCCACACCAGCTCCTCCTGTAAAGAATATTTTTAAACGTTCTTTAGCACCTGACATTTGATTTTGTATGGACTGGGTAACTAATGTAAAAAAATCCTTTTGTCCTGCATTCATAGACTGCTTAGCCTGTAAGAACTGGTCTTCATTCATTGGCAAATAAGGAACTTCTTCTTCATGGTCTAGTTCCATCGGCTCTGCGTGTTCCAGTATCTGAAATGCGTGTACTTGCGCGAATGCATTTTCAAGCTGCCGGTCACGTTCACGATATATTTCCAAGTAGGCGTTTGTTTGTCTTAAACTTTCTTCGTTGGCGAGAAACGCATCTCTGGCACTATTAAATTCTCCTAAAAGTTCAGCCTCATTGCGATACGGCATATACTGGATTAGTAAACTGTAATAATATGACTCTGGATCAGAAGCTGCTACGAAGTTAGGTACCCGTACTACAGCTGGCGTGTTTCTAATAGTCATTTTGGTGTTGTCTGTTAAAGTTATAAGACGCCTTCTTGTTGTTTGCTCGTGCGGTGCATAAGCATCGGTATCGATGCTCTCTTCATTTATAACTGGCGGTTTTGTGTAGTGTGGCTCAAATAACATCGCAAATTCTATGAGACACATATTGTTAAAATCATAGTTGGGGTGCTCTGCTGGTCGCTTTTCATATCGTTCGAAAATATTGGCACAATATCCTGCTGCTTGACCAGCTTCATTAAACTTCAACACTTTATACCTTTGTTCCGCTTTACCAGTATTGACAAAAATTGATTTTCTCGAGCTGTCACGCATACTCAAATGGCATAGCCTGAATACGCATTCGCAGGCTGAAACTTGACGTTCTCTTAATATGCGCATGCATATTTTAAACAGCTTACGCGAGACGTCAGTTTCTTCTCTTCTAATTTGTTGAATAGCTCGAGATACTTCACCATCTAGGTTTGTAGGTTCTGATTTTGACACGTATTTAGCGATGTAATACGCAATCGACTCATTTGTACCACACGGTTGTATATCCATATTGGCTTTCCACATTTTTAGCAAAGCAGGACTGTAATTATTTACCCAACCATCTTCACTTTTTCTTTTCAGAACGCAAATGCGACCACCGTTGTAGATGAATTCGTTAGATGAAGGATCAATAACATGTGTCTCTAAGCATTCCGAGCGTGGAAAGTTGAAACGACAAACAGAATTATTTTTCGTGCAGGTACTAGTGTGTCGATGTATTTGACAATTTTTAACTAATTCATATAGTTCTGAAGTTTCTGGAGGAATGGCAGTACTACAGACTGAATCAATGCGAGCTATTCCTTCAGGTGTCGCAACAGACGGGTGATCTTCGATCCAAACAACCATATGCAAATGAGGACTTCCTCTGTTCTGAAACTCGATTCGCCACCAATGATCTTTAACTTTACCGCCAAATATTTCAGTATCAGTTTTAAGAAACTGCATTAGCGCATTAACACGTACCATAAAATGTCTACTCACAACAACCTGATACATCTCGATGAGTCTCTGAGTTTCCTGAATATCTATGTCATCTGGGTCAATGTGCTGTTTACCATCACTAACAAGGAGACCTCTTTTCATATCCTTCCAGTGAAGATCATTGCAGCTCAATGTAACAAAATAAGTGGGAGGTCCTAAACATCTGATTTGTGCTATAAGATCACTAAGAGCACTACGCCAATAAGCAGCGAAACCTCTTAGATTTTTTAAATATAAGTGCAGGTGTTCCACTCGATTGCCGTTTTCACCTTCAACTTTTCTAGCACAAGCTGCAATGGTTGATTTAACTCGATAGTACTCAAACATTGATAGAGCATAGAATAGGTAATCGTTGCGCTGAAATCTAACATCAGCACCTAATAAACGAAATTAGTAGTAATCCAAAGGACTTATATTTACGGGCCGTTGTTCTTTCAAACCATTTTTACCATACGGGAAAAGCTGATACCATGCGAACTCTTCTGCTTTTAACTCCTAAGCTTCATTCACAATATTATTATTCGTCTTTCTTCTGATTTCGTTTACATTTTCAGATACCTCTAGCTCATCTTCAACATCAGGTTGGACGCTATCAATAGGCAACATTACAGATGTTTGTATAGGTATAGTTTCAGATCTCAGATTCGAAAGCGGTTGTTGTACTTGTACATCCTGATGAGTGATGGCATCTTCCTGTTGCTGTACTTGAACACCCTGACGAGTGATAATATTTTCCCTCAAATGTACGTCTACGCCTGTAAGGGTGTACGCGATATTACGGGATCCGAGGCATCTTTTACAGATGCGGCACAGTTCTTGTAAGTTGTCGCATTCTAAAACACAGGCTTTGCCATTTTCTGGTGTTGGTTTTCCTTTTGGGCCACAAGAATGGGAGTCAGCAAAATAGTATTTGTCTTCACCGCAAAATACGCTAACAGATTTATTTGACGCCGTCAATATTCCTGAAGAATGACTATCAAATAATCTATTTAAAGCTGTATGTAATGTATTGCCGATATTATTGGTATTTACAGAATCTTGGAGACTCCCGAATAAAAGAGTGTCTTTATCATATTCTATAGAAAATCGGCATTCATACATTTGTAAACTTTGCCTGACGATATGAAAGTTTCGTATCTCTAAATATCCTGTTTCATCCAGTTCAGTAGGATCAAGCTGGGTACGAATCCAGCAATATAAGGAGTCACCCGCTAACATATTAGCATTCAGAATATTGACGTCCCATTGATTAGGGCTTAGGATTGCAGCTCGGACAATGTTCGCCAACGACATAGCACTACATTGTACACCAGCATATCGCGAAGTAAAGACGTTGTAGTCACCTTGATGCCATGAAGCTCGAAGAATTCTTGCAACATTATTAATTGGAATAAATGCATTTCGAATTTCATTTTCATTCCTTTCGAACGCTTCATCTTCAGGCAATTCGGGCACACTAAGTCGTACTAACTCCTGGATTCTAATTTGGGCATTGTCGTCAATACGTACATCTTTGTAAAGCGGGTTATTTCTGATTAACCATCTTAAAGCACTATAGACTTTTTCGCGACATATTGTGAATACCCTGGTGATGTTCAAATTTTCTAATCGTTCGGTTACTACAATAATGCCTACCTGGCTTGCAGATCTTGGTAGCATACTAGGCAGTCTTTCACTGAGTTCAAAGATATCTTGGGCAAATAAAACTGCCTGTCCGCGAAAACCGTACTGCCCATAGAGGCCACTAAATTTCACGATTTTAACAAAGGGAATAATTCTGCACAGCAAGCGTTGTTCCGCCTGTGTCAATGTTTGAATAACGTCTGGTATAGAACCTGGATCCAGATTATTCCAGTAAGCTTTTGGTGGTGCTGTTGTTTTATTACTAGTAACATGTGTTTGACAGCGGGAACATAATAACAATGATATTTTCGAAGTTAACTCCACAGGTAAGTATGTTAATGCAGCAGCGTTGTACCGAACTGTACGAACTTGATTAGGATAACAACGTTTGGTACAAATATTACAAACATGTATACAAATTGTGTTAATAGCATTCTCGAATGCCTGCAGATTCTTAGCTCTGCATTGCTGGGTACGCTCTCGTTGTTTATTTAACCTCGTATCGCGATGTTCAGGCGTTTCTGAACCCAACTGACGGCTTTGTATTAATCTAACTTCATATTCTTCAGGCGTTTCTGACGCTACCATCTGTGTATATTGCTCCCGTTGTTTTGTTAACCTGGCTTCATATTCTTCAGGCGTTTTTGACGCTACCATCTGTGTATATCGCTCCCGTTGTTTTGTTAACCTGGCTTCATATTCTTCAGGCGTTTCTGACGCTATCATCTGTGTGTATCGCTCCCGTTGTTTTGTTAACCTGGCTTCATATTCTTCAGGCGTTTCTGCCGCTATCATCTGTGTGTATCGCTCACGTTGCTTTGTTAACTTGGCTTCATATTCTTCAGGCGTTCCTGACGCCGTCATTTGTGTATATCGCTGACGTTGCTTTTTTAACCTGGCCTCATATTGCTCAGGTGATTTTGACGCTAATTGTTCCCGTCGTTTCTGTAATCGACTATTTCTATCATCTTCACTTTCTTTAGCTCGTTTTGCTTTATACTTTTCTTTCGCTTTTTGAAGCCTTCGTTTACGTTGTGTTGCAGTTTCTGTTTTATTTGTGTTTGTATTTTTTATATTTTTTTTTACCATTTTGTTCCCACGAGTAATGGACATTTTAACGGTCGACCCCCCCAGAGGTCCAATAAAGGGGCAAGGCTATGTACAACAAGATGCGCCTGAGTCTTGAGGGGAAAACGCTAACGACATATCATTTTTATCCACCCTAATGCCATACAGTTCTCGGCGCGTTTTAACCTTTCACCTTAACTTGGGTGATGTACCGCTAACGACGTATCATTTTTAGCCACCCTAACGCCACACAGTCCTCAACACGATACAAAATCTTGACTTGGGTGGTGGATTCAGGCTGGATTAATCAGATACCTAAATTACAGATTCAATTTCTAAATTTAAATCTTATTATTATACGCCATTTAGTGGCTGCGCCCATCTTAAATATTGAGGTTGTATAGTGCACGGTATTCTTCTTGTCAAGCCCTTTTATTTGATACCCATATTGGTGGGATTGATAAAAAATTGTTATCAGCCATTTGGTAGCGGCGGCCATCTTAGATTTCAATTTTGCATAGTAAATTGTATTCTACTTGTTGAGACCTTTCATTTGATACCCATGTTGATGGGATTGATAAAACCTAAGTTATCCGCCATTTTGTAGAGGCCGCAATCTTGGATTTTAATTTTATATAGTACATTGTATTCTACTGGTTGAGCACTTTCATTTGATACCCATATTGATGGGATTGATAAAACCTACGTTATCCGCCATTTTGTAGCGGCCGCCATCTTGGATTTCAATTTTTTATAGTATTTTGTATTCTGCTTGTTGAGCCCTTTCATTTGATACCCATATTGATGGGATTAATAAAACATAAATTATCCGCCATTTTGTAGCGGCGGCCATCTTGAATTTATAATGATAATGAATAAACATAATTGTATTGTCACCAAAATCCAAAGTGTATACAAAATTTCAGATTAATCGGTTGACAGGAAGAGGGTGAAATTTGAATTACTAAATTTGACCCAAGAATAAATAATAAATAAAACAAACGGGGTGAGCTAAATAAATAATAATAATAATAATAAATAAAAACCGTTTAAAAATGATATTTTTTATTTCTCGCCGGCACAGACTTGTGCTTTATAAAGTGCAGCTCCGACCGCACGTGGAGTACTGCTCTCATCTCTGGGTGGGTGCCCCATAATATTTGCTCGATCCGTTTGACTCCCTACAAAGGCGAGCTGTTCGTATCGTTGATGACCCCGATCATCTCACGGACAGTTCGTGGAGCCGTTATAGCAGAGGCGTGACTTTGGTGCACTTTTCGTACTCTACCGTCTGTTTGTAGGGTTCATCCATTCCACCTGAAAACAATACGGTCTTGTACGGATCGATTCCAGTGTTCTTTTCTTCCACGTACGTGTGGTCTCTGGAATAAACAACCTACTGCGGTATTTCCTGAGCGCTACGACATGTCCCTCTTCAAACTAGGTTTAAAGAGAGTGTTCACTCTACGATAGGCAGCGGCTTGGGTGTGTGCCTGACATTGCTGAAGTCAATCAGGTAGGCCGCTGGCTCGTCTGCCAACCATTGGCAATAAAAAAAATATATATTTATATTTACTATAATATTATTTATATGAAAACTTATTAAAGAAATGGAAATAGTCACACCGCCCATAAAACCGCTTGTTTTATGGGCGGTGTGACTTTTTCCATTTTTATAATGAGTTTTCATATAACACGTTTTTATTTCATCTTCAATCATAGTTGGTTGAAGATGACATAAAGAAGACGTGTTATTTTATTGTAATCCCTAATATCAGAGCTGCCACATGCAGGAAAAAATACACCAGATTAAAAAGTGCACTCTTACTAGGACAACTTTTATAACTCAGTTTGAAGTGCCAACTTGCCAACCTACATTGCAGTTTCTTTATGTATCGCACCTTACCTACATTTAGAATGAAAAAAATGATTTTCATCTAAAAACTTTGACATACGGTAGTGACTCCTAAAACTCATTGTTTTTTTAAATTGCAACGATTTGTGTTAAAGTTTATATTTTAGGGTATAGAATTAAATGAAGGGATTAGGCTATTAATTTTTAAAAATACGAAAATAAGGACCACCCTAACATATAGATAAACTAGACTGCATAAAACTCAACTCCAAACAAACTCGATTATTGTTATTCATCTCGCGTCCTATATAGGTAGGTAAAAACTTTTTGAGATGTTCAGAAGTACAATGTGTACTGTTACTGAGCTAGGTACGTACATAGGTACATACTTAACTTGTAAGTAAAAGTTTTAGTGAGTTCAGCGAAGTTGTACTGTGTCCTTATCGTACGTGAGGTTCGCTCCTGGTTCTGTGTTCAGTTGACGTATGTGGCATATAAATAGGTCAAATTCTAAAATATATTCTACTTAATATTAGTTTTAATAAAGGTTTTATTTATTTATATAATCATCACTAACAAATATTATTACAGGTACAGCTCAATGCAATAGTGAAGCAATCTTAGTAATAACAACTTATTTTGTAATATTTACTATTGCAACCTGTTCAAAACATTTTCAAAATATACGAAATACGTCACAGAATGGGAGGACTAATTTGATGAACTGCATATTGCCGGACAGGTCTGAGACGTGACCAATGGTGTTTTAATCGTAACGATGTGCGTGGTTTCAGATGAACATTAAAATCATCTCTGTTTTCTAATGCACATTATGTATTTAAGATGTCGTCATAATACCCCACAGTTTATGTATAAACTCGTCATTCCATGTTAGAAAAAGCTTTCTGATTAAAGTAATATAAAATAATAACAGGATACCGTAAATCATCATACATATGTAAGAGGCAAGTTATTTTAGGGAAACTTGGCTGCCGGCTATAACTTGTATCGGCAACATGAGAATCGGGCCACGGGAAAACCTACTACTTAGTTGTATTGCATCTCATGTTATTTAAGATAGGTTGAAGATTTTTGTGGCTTCGCAGAGACTTGGGCTTATGAAGTCAAAGCAACTTTTCCACATATCTAGATCACTTATGCCTGTCTGTCATTCGGTATTTATCATCTCATAATTGTGTTTGTAGTCCCTTGGGCGTGAGTTATTTCTTGTTTAAGTTTGGAGAATATTTTTGATCCAGAGTAAATAGGTAAAATACTCCTTCTCGTCGTTTATTCTCAATGCTGAGGGTCATGTCCTCTGCGACAACCTTCTTGACCTTTTCTCTGTAGCCAGAGCAAATCTAGTCTGACCAGCGGATTGGGATCCTTCCCCTTAGCCTCTTTCAGCTCACCTTGCCTATAACTATCTGATTTCATCTCTTTGTGTCTCTGGCAATGTGGCCAAAGAATTTGAGACTCCTCTTCAAGCAAGTGGTGCTGAGCCTCGTAGGTGACTCGAGCTCAGCCAGGATAGATTCGTCAGTTCGGTTTTCAGTCCAATGAATTCTGAGGTAAACTCAATTACTCAGACAAGTACCCAATTCCAATGTAGATACCATAGACGCGACATCGCACCAACACAAGTCGTTAAGAACAGAGAAAGTAAGCTTTATACAAACACGACGCCCACGGACCACTTTGAGAGTTTCCATATCCGTGAACGATCTATGTGTACGTTGTTTGAGCGAAGACCTTATCAAAGCTGCCTTCTGTACTCTCGGTGTTTTGCGCCAAACCCACGCACTTATAAACGCGCACGTACGGCTATCAAATGTGCGCTTACTGGTTCACGATTCGACCGACATCTTCGTAAGTGCGCATCTATGTGTGCGAGAGCCTATTTTCTTTCGTTGTAGGCAGCCGACCTATATAATATGTGTGCAGTGCTGCTCGGCAAACAGCCACGACCATATGTACACAGCGCACATTGCACAGGCTTAAGAACATGACGATATTGCGGCGTCAGTTGTGACGTCACACGCTATGACGTCACACCTCCTGGGTAGATGAAGTGACTTGGTAACTACATGATAAAATGTCATGAGAAAAGAACATTCCGTTTTTTATGCCTGCGTGGCTGCAGGCATAAAAAACGGAATGTTCTTTTCTCATGAGATTTTCACCAAACGATATGTAAGTATCATGTAGTTACCAAGAAGTATGTTGTAAGAATTGTGAATCGTGACCACGATCGGTGCAATTCGATCGAAACGTCGGGTAAATAAAAGGTTGGTTCCTTTAAATCATTCACGCGATTAAGTCCCGACAAATATCTAATATGTATAAAAATCGCGAAAGTTTAAAAACTTATCCTGTTGTTTGAATTCAACGCCTGTTCCGATATTTTGAGATACATCCTTATTGCTTCCTCACAACTATTACAGATGCATTACATGTAGCGCGCTCGCTCGTTGTGGACGGCGAGTATTTCTAGGGACTGTAACACAAATCGTTGCAACATAAAAAAAACACAACAATAAAACAAAATGCAAAAAGCTTAATTAGTTAAATGGAGTAGTGGAGGAGAGTAGGAGGCAAACGAACAAGGATGGTAAGTGATTACTACTGGCCATGGGACATCTGCCACAACAGAGGTATAGCAGATGCATTGCCGGCCGATTAGGAACGAGTAGGCTCTTTTTTACCCGACTATGGCGAATCCAAAAAGGAAGAGTAATGTTTTTAGCAGTCCATATATGTTTGTATGTTACACTGTAGCGCCTAAGCTACTTATCCAATTTTTAAGGTCCCTAATTCATATCTAAGTCATTGCCATAAAAAGGTATACATACGCAGATTCGCATCAAACGTATAACTTAGCGTTGAGGGTTAAAACGAAAAACTTATGTTAAAACTTACATCCATAGCTTAAAATATCGACAGTCGTACGTTCATACAATGATAGCTAGTAGAACCGATACAATTCTCATTTGACACTAGAGTGGTGACGTCACGAGCTCCTGAACATCCGCCTGTAAACATTGCCTCATGAATACAGACGACGTATCGATGTTCGGCGCAATACTTGCTATAATATACGCTTTCTCAACGATTTCGTCACACTCGTATATAAAAAGATGCATTCACTACTAATATAATAAAAGTCGGGGCTGTTTTGTCTATCTGTTTGTTTTCAATGCTCATTACTTAAAGGTTTTGATATAATTGGATAAGATGGTAGCATCAAAACTAAGGGGCGACAAAAACATTATATTATAGTTATAAAATGCGATTTCAGCTTCCTCTATACAACATTTGATCAAATTAGGAACAGTTATTTTAGAGATGGCCCATAAAAACAAATCTATACATCCATAAGATATCGCGTAATATTTTTAACAAAATACGAATTGAAACGATCTTCTAAATAAGCTGGTTATTATCAAAACATTAATAATAATTTACTGCCAGACTTACTTCTTATATTATCTTTACCTTATTCCTACATTTATATTACATGTAACATATTCTGTAATATATTATTCGTTACAATAACATAGACATAAACTAGCAATCATTAATTATCTATATTATATTAGGAAATATGAGGACATGGTTTGGTTAGTTGATTAGATAATACTGTGTATCTAGTTATAATTACGTAAAACAGAATAATAACCTTCGCAATCAGTAAAATAATAACAGTATTTTCTCATATCTAAATACCTATATAGAAGACCACAAGTATTTAGTTTTTTTTAAGACTACTCCCGCAGTAGGGTATAAGCCCTGTGTCGCAGGGGGCTTTACAAACATACAATTCACGGACACAAAGTACACCTAGACTCGGATCAACTATTTGTGGATCACACAAAGTGGTGTCCCTTGTGGGAATCGAACCCACGACCTCTTGTGTAGCAGTTGAACATACTCCCAGTCACAGAGGCAGTCAAAATTAAAGCTAAATAAGTGCTTAAAATATTAAATTGCAAATTAGTCGTTAACTGTAGCAGTTATGGTTTGCGCGGGTGTAATTTTAAAATTACAGTTTAACTCTCTAACTAGGCAATGTAATTTAAAAAATGAGGCTGAACCAAGTTTAACTCTTACTACTGATCAACCCTAAACTTTATGACAATAATATTAAAAACATACGTTTCTTAATATCTTTTGTAATAAGATTGGTTTAATCTGTGTATAAGTATGTGTATACTCGTATTCTCGCAGATTTACGCTTTACAAAGTTGAACTTGTTGTTCTATTGCCTTAAGGCACGTATACGACCACATAGTCAATTAAGCGGCTCGTATAGGCTGCACTCATACTCTCTCCCAGCTATTCGTCAATAGGTCACAGCTGATGTCAGCCCCGTGGCTCTTCGTCTTATCATTTGTACAAATCGTCCTCACAATGGACGTTTCCTTATCTAAACATTATTGAGCCGCCATTGTACGTGTCTATAGATGCGTGGGACTGCCTTCTATACTATCTTATATTAAATCTATTTATTTTCATTGTAATGTAGCAAGAAAAACAACGTCGTTTGTTTATTTTTGTTTTGCATTCAATCGTTAATACTTACTATACCTTCAATCATAGTGTGATTAATATCTGATTATTGTACTTGTATATGTCATAATACATCGTGACTTTTAAACTTAAAATTTTAAAAGGAACTCTTAAGTAGGAGAGTTGATTTTGATTTAATTTGAGAGAGAAATAGTAGAAATAGTTTAGTAACGTTACTAATTAATATCTCAAAATAACATGACAGTATCCAAGGTCACAAGCAAGCTCACAGTCATTAAACATGACTGTCATTAGGCGGCCACTCCGCAGCTCCGCGACAAACACAAAGCCACCAACTCGCGAGAGCAACACATCAAAGAGGCGTCGTTCGCTCGTCTTCTAATAACACATTACTACAAAACATCAGTAGTACAGAAGGCACACTTCATTCGGATTTACACGAGCAACGCACATACATTTTTCACGGATATAGAATCTAGACACCTCGGACCACTTTTGCTCCGAAAGTCTTTAAAGATGCCGTCTCCTTGTACGATGTTTTTATGTGTATAGCTTAATGTCAAAATCGATGTATAGGTACATGAACATTTCTTTCTGTATTAAATGTGTTTTGTGACATTACTCATGAATACACGACTCCCCTACTTTTACCGCAATTAGCTAAGTAGGCAAAATACTTTTATTCTCTTGGAAAAAATCGTGAAAAAGGTGCAATGCAAAGCACTGAGGCTTGCATTTGTTTAACCTGTCTGAGATCTTATATCACTAAGGGCAAGTTGAAAACTCCGCAAACAACATAATTCATTAATCTATACATATATTATAAAGCTGAAGAGTATGTTTGTTTGTTTAAACGCGGTAATCTCAGGAACTACTGATCCGAATTGAAAAAATATTTCACTGTTGGATAGCCCATTTGTCGAGGAAGGCTATAGGCTATATAACATCACACTATGACCAAGAGGAGCGGAGCAGCAATGAGAAAATGCGGAAAATTTACGCAGACGAAGTTGCGCGGGACAGCTAGTTAAATATAATGGTAGTTACAGTGTAGCATGATCACCGTTATACTAGACGTGTGATACAATTAAAGAGCTCAAGTAAAGTGGTCGCAATTAACGGCAATATTACTATTATAAAATTGTAAAGTAGCTGTGTCTGTACATTGAAGATATTAGAGAGAAACGATCTAGATCGACCAATTAAGGGTTTCTTAATTCAAAACCATGCTTTTATATTTATATTTTTCGTGTATGTTTGTTTGTTTGTTCGGGGTTGACGCAAAAACTACTGAACAATTTCTATTCAAATTTTGGGAGCATAATCTTCCTATGTTCGAAAAAGTTATGGACTTTAAATGATTACGGTACTTTCCTTGGTACTTTAGTAATAATGTGTCTCTATGACGCGGTCGGAGCCGCCAGCATAAGCTAGTATCATATAAAATGTAAATCTGTAACAAAGGTTTCAGTAACTGCTACCATAAGCCGGTCATACGCTTGGACCGGCGATATTTTACATACGAAACCAATACTAAGAACTAGCCTAACTCGAGTTACTGTCACGATCATAGCTCAGAGACATCCTACACAAATCTCGTCGGATAACGTACATGCAAATATATAACGTGTTTATGTAAAACGAGAGATTTTCTCCACTATAAAATATACGCACGCGCCGTTTATTTTGTTTTCGGTTCACTGTATGTAGTATGTTTCTCACTTACATCGTCGGCGAAGGTTAGGTTTTGGCCGTGGGTTTTGGAATAAACAGCGGGCTACTGTGACGTCACAGTGTGCTACCTTAGGCGAGAAAGAGAGTAGCGAGTAGCGATTTTATCGCTCAAGAAACGTACATACTTATGTAGATCTCGTGTAAACAAAAGAGATACAGATATTTATAGTTGATCGTTAAGTGCTCCCACTGCCGGCGAGTACTCGCTTTATACTGCATCACTTTTGTTTACACGGACAATATACTTCTGTTGCACATTTCTTGAGTGATATCTTGCTCATCGTCGTTTGTGGGACAGGTGCCTAAGTAAACAATACTCTGATCTTTAACTCTGTAGGTATATTTGCTAATAATCGTACAGATTTCAGCAAAGCGTTTTGAAAATTATGTAAAGGTTATAAAAGTATTACTTTCAACCATGTTTTTAAAAGTGATGTGTGATCGTTAGTTTAAAATATTTCAATATCGGATCACATAACGCTCTGATCCCAAACTAAGTAGAGCTTGTACTATGAAATCCAGACAACTAATAAACATACTTATATATTCTAAGTACATACATATCCATATTAATATTATAAATGTGAAAGTTACAAAAATTAACCTTAACACAGCACAAGACAAAATCAAGAATTTAATGTATAGTAGCTATCTACGGCGTAGCGCCTTGGTTGCTACGGCGTAACCGGTTGGGACCATTAGGATTTACAAGGCTCACTCGGTATTTGGTGTGTAACAGTGTTAAACTGTTTTAGCAATATCGTCACGAACTCGTCTCGTCCCAACGTCGAGTCCTCGCTCCTCGCTCCGGGGCTTGCCATAAACGTTCAAACATTTACTAGCTATGTACAGACAGCCAGATAAGTCGCTTATCAAAAGCATTAATTCAAATCATCACAGCTTTAAAATTAATGGAACAAACCATGAAGTTTAAATATAATTTGCAATTCTACAGTGATTTATATTTATATGATAGTCTCTTTAGTCCGGTCAATTCAGACATAAAAATAGTGATCAAATAACAAAAATTCCGGGAAAGCCAAATATTGGTAGAGAGCTGAGGATTACCATTATAAATAAAGTTTTAAAAATCCCCATTGATTTATATGTGTGCTGCAAAAGTTTTTCGGGGTCTAAGGTCAAAATTTGAGGTTTTTTGGATTTTTCTCGAAAACGGTTTGGTTATAAAAAAACCTCAATTTAAAGTTGTAGATCTTAAGTTGGTCTCTATGATTTTTTTCCTAAGAGTTTAACAAGATATTTCTACAGTAGAGCACCTACGAGCCCTGTGTAGCACAGAATAGATCACGAGACAGTAATAATAATAATAATAATAATAATAAATCTTTATTTGCTTTAAATAGGGTTACAAAGATGTTATATTAACTTACAGTACACGCCTATTTAGCCATCAAAGATAGCATGCAGATAATCATGCAGTAAGGATAACATTACATTAAATTACATTATGTTAAACATTAATTCTATTATATCATTATATCATTATATTATTAAAATATATATATTATATGTATATCCAGACTCATAAGCAAGTATCACACATAGTTATGTTCTACGTATAACTAGCTTTCGCCGACGGTTCCGCCCGCGTAGATGTAGAACATCACAATAAAAGCTAGCCCATGTCCTTTCCTGAGACTTAAACTATCTCCGTACCAAATTTCATTGCAATTGGTTCAGCGGTTTTAGCGTTAAAACGTAATAGCCCAACAGAATAACTTTAATTTTTTTTTAATATATAGATAGAACCCACAACCTCTACTACTCCCATTGCACCACCAAAGCAATTTCAGTTCACTAAGAACACACATGGAACAATCAAACACTCAGTGTTGAAACCGTTATATAAACATTTGAATTTTTCAAGCCTCCTGAAGCATGCTATTAAGACGGAGTAGCTTTAAGAACAGCTTGACGAGTGAGCGAGCTAAGACTCCTATGTCCAAGACGTCACAACGACCTCTTGATCTACCGATGCCTCTCACACTCGATACCCACTAGACTCGATACACAGTCTGTGGAGTGAACACTTCACTCGATTGTTTTGCTCTTGTTGGCTCGTCGCCTGCTTAATTATTTGTAGTGCAGCCCATATTTCTTCATATTTTTTCAAGACAAATCTGGCACAAGTGTGCAAACTCTGTTTCGTAGTTTAACCACAATAAATGGACACAGTGTACCTCTAGACTCGAAATAAATGGTCTTGTTAAGTTTTGTAACGCGTAAGAATTGAACGCATAACCTGTCACACATCAGTTGCGAGGAGTCGCACATCCTTTATGTACTTTTTACTGTAGTGGAATAGATATAATAGAAAATCTATTGTTCACGGTAACCATTTGTAACTAGCTATTGTGCATGAACAACATAGATTCTAGTGTTGCATTTACCAAATAAGCCCAATCGTCGACAATATTGATATTTCGTAACATTGAAAGCTGTAGGTACCTTTAACTTTTTTTTTTAAAGACGCCGAAAGTACACCCAGACTCGGAACAACAATTTGTGGATCACACAAAGTGATGTCCCGTGTGGGAATCCAATCCACGACCTCTTGCGTAGCAGTCGAACACACTCCCACCACGCCACATAGCCAGTTAAAAAACCGTTTTTAATGTTACGAATTTTCATAAACCACTGAAGATTTGGTCGAATTATCTACATCGATCGCGGTCACAGTTCATCATATCATCAGTCATCAACAAGATGTAACTTAGTTTTTTGGTTGAGATTTGAAACAAAAATATTGAAACAATGGAACTGAACATTTTAGCACTGATTGTGACTATTGTACAATAAAATAAATAAAATAAAAATCTTTTATTTCAGGCCAATACTGCCCACTTTTTTTTAGTAACAATTGGACTTACAAACTAAGTTAGTAACACACACAAATCAATCAAACAAAAAACTAAAAAAAAGAACAATAACATAATATATACAAACACAACATAACATTAGCTCATCCCCCGATCCACTCGTTTTATAACGTGTAGATCGAGGAATCGGCCAAGGACCTCAGAGTCCATTCTTGCCTCTATCATCTGTAAGATTCCACTGGAGCTCCCCCGCATTCGCCGCATCACCGAGCTGGTTTTTTTGCGCATGATTGTGTAAAAGCAATCAACATTTGCGATTGCAAACATACCAGATGCACTGCAGAAACGTGGCAACCCCAGTAGAATCCTAAAGATGTTATTATATTGGACCCGCAGGGCACTGTATGACTTTTGTGTAAAATTGGCCCATAGTCCACTCGTGTAAAAGCTCTGACAAAATGCTTTAAATAGTGTTATCTTCACCTCACCTGTACATCGCTTAAATCTATGTGCCAACATATTACCCCGGACTACCAGTGCCCTGCGCTCCCTCTCTATATCTAAGTCATCTTTCAAGTTTTCTGTTACAATATGTCCTAGATATTTAAATTGAGTAACCCGGTTTAACGGCACTCCATTTAATAACACCGAAGGTACATTCCTTGGCTGTTTATTACACCCTCTAAAAACCATAAGTTCTGACTTTTTGACATTATATTTTAACCCATGACACAGCGCATAAGCTTCACATTTTTTTAGGAGCTGCCTCAATCCACTAATCGATGGGCTCAGCAACACCATATCATCAGCATAACTGACATTGTTGACACTTACATTGTCAATACGGCATCCTACATGCATGTTACTGAGCTCCTCGATCAGTCCGTTGATATACAGATTAAATAACCTAGGCGAGGTCAGTCCACCCTGCCTTACACCACAGTTCAAGCTATACTCATCTGATAAGCCATTTAACCATTTCACAATGTTCTTTTGACTACGATACCAAAACGAAAACAACTGAACAACCTCTGGGAGTATCCCAACATCCCTTAATTTGTCCCATAATATATCATACGACACCAAGTCATAAGCCCTCGAGAGGTCCAGAAAACATGCGTAAACCGGAGTACTCCTTTTCGTGTAATATTTAACGGTGTATTTTAATGACAGAATTGCACTTTCCGTGGACAAACCCTCCCGAAAGCCAAACTGTGCATCGTGTAACGCTATGCGTGTACTGAGATGTACATCTAGAACTCTATCCAATACTTTTGCTATAATAGTGGCGAGTGAGATTGGCCTATAATTAGTTTTGTCAGATATATCCCCAGTTGAGTTTTTAACCAATGGTATTACAATTGTTTTCATTAGTTCAGGAGGTAAATAGCTATGTCTTAGACAAAAAGTGAACAACATAGCCAACAATCTGTTTATATGTGGTCCCGCATGTTGAAGATGTTCAATACTGAGCCCGTCATGCCCTGGAGATTTTCCTCTCTTCATATTCCCAATAGCTGACAATATATCCTTACTTGTAATTTGAAGCGGGTTTACTACATGATTGAGCTCAGCATTGCACACCCAACCGCTGCTCTCACAAGAAGTCTGTATCTTAAAATGATCTTTGAAAGTATTAGCAATAGATGTGGGATCACTGACACCGTCTACACTAACAGGTAAGCCGGGTCTTTGATTAAGTTTTTTTGTACTTTTCCAAAATTTTGAGAACTGTTTCTGTGAATGTTGCGATGCTATAATATCAAGTTTAATTTGTTCTTGATTACACTGACAGTACTTTAACCTAGATTTAAAAATTTTCCTACTTATGCACATTTTATTATACATATGCCCAGATTTGGGTCTGCCATTCAAAACATACAGTTGAAAGTCCAGTCTTGCCTGTTGATGTGCCTCTGCTACATGTTTATTCCACCCTTTAATACATTTCTTTCTATAATTACCCTTCACATTACGGAGACAGCTTTGTTTAGCGGCTTGGCTGAGATTACAGACAATGTTATTGTAAAAGTTATCTATAACCTTTCTATGCCCCAAGTTAGTACACATACTATCTGCACAGTTCTGAAATTCAACTGGAAAATCTATGCATTTTAGGTTGCTATTACATAATTCGAAATATTTTGTTATTTCGTCTGTATCTCTCGAGCCCCACACTACAGTATTACATTGATCATTACTTGGTTTAAGTTTACTTCTTATTACGCCTAAATTACACTCAATTGACAGCGGGAAGTGGTCTGACCAGTACACATTATATAACACTCGAATATTGTGCACTGCGTGCCATGATGACTGACTCACTAGGCAATGGTCTAGCCATCTCTCGCTGCCATGGGCTTCACTTACATATGTATACGTACCAGAATTTATACCTAACTTAACTATGTCAGCACATAACCACTGCTGCTCGTCACAGAAGCTTAACATTTCATTATAGAATGACGTATGAGGGTGCGCATTAAAATCGCCTAACATGAAAACTGCTTCAGTACAACTTTCCTCTACTATAGCATTTAACTCACCTAAGCATTGTGTGAACGTAGGGAAATTATCCGCTTGGTCCGTAGGCATGTACACGCACATAAATAAAGCCTCACGCATATCACTTGTGACAGTTTTTATCGCAACAATCCGCTCACTTTTACACTGTACGACCGACACATCACGAAACACACTATTCCGCCACAGTATCGCCACCCCTCCGTAGGGACGGCCCCGCAGTACTCCGTCCGTGAGATTCACAGCTGACTTTCCCGTATAGCTGAAATCTGGGTGAATAGTTCCAAGAAACGGCAGGTCGTGTGGAAGTAACCATGTTTCCTGTAACGCAACTATATCCGCTGACGAGCACAGATCTCGTACACAGTCAACACTTCTCTTAATATTCTTACAATTAAAAGTAATAATATTGCTAAGTTTGTTCCTTTCCATCAACCGGTTTGTTTATGTCAACTCAACCAACACAACAATAACACGATTGTATCGACAACCCATCGATAGTCATTTGGTAGTTAAGCGTTACTAGTTCCAATGCAGTAGTACAACATCAGTAGCGTGTCGGTTATCAGTAAATAAAGTAGTGAATGCGGAACAATTAAGCGCCGTGTGAATGTTACGTAGTGCCGAGCGTCGGACGTTGCAGGCAGGCCAGAGCAGCACACGCGACGGCAGGGCGACCATGTCGAGCTATGTTGCGGATATAGCGGATATATGAGCGTAGTAACATTTGTTTAATCACGAGGTAGATGTGAGCTTGTTTTTAAATGGTTCTTTCGTACCTTATATGTACCGTCTTTGCAGTAGGGGTACCTACAAAACGTAGTCATCTGTAGCTAGTTTCAAACTAAAATGTGGGTGCACTTTGGATTTTATTTCAATAAAACTCAAAAATAGTAACGCGATCTCGTACGAGACGATCGGGATGTTCAAAACCTCAAAAAATCAAAGACACATTGATATGACAGTATGACATCATATGTGATGGATTACAAAATTACGTCTCTGCATCGAAGTATTGCCTTAGTGGCATAAATTAAGTTCTTGTACAGCTTCTTCAAAAAAAAATTACACATGGTGTTGCAAAGTTTTAGATATACAGCTTTAATTTACTTTTTGTGATTTCAAATTAAATCGTATTACTAACTCTTGCGAGCGGCTCCACCCTTGTTAATGCTTGTTCTTTTTTAAGGTTCCATCTCATGCCAATATCATCGAAACTAATTGAAAAGTTTAGGTGTCAAGGGTAATAATGTAAAAAATTAATAAAAAATAGCTGTTGGAATTGACTTAGGGGCCTTAAAACGAGCCTATCTTTTTCTTAATGGCCGTAAACACACCGGCTATGTCTCTGTCGCTGCAGATGTAACTTATCATCAGGTAAGCTGTTTGTTTATTTGCAATAAAAAAAGTAAGCATAGCTATTGAGAAATTTTAAATCAAAATAAAAGAAATCAGAAAATTAGGTTACCCAACTCATATGAACACGTTCTCTAGGTTTGTGTGCATATTTGCTTGCACGTCGAAACACTGTTCATTCTAAAATAATACCTTAAACACTTGTATGTGTACTCATCAATCGGTCATGCAAACAAGTATAACATTGCGTTGTCACTGGTGAGTGAAAGTAAAGGAGGTGGAATGCAAATTTAAAGTTCCTATTACTTTGTAGTTGTGCAGTTTTCTAAGCGATTGACTTCATCTACGGTTCTTAGATAAAAAAACCTTAAAAAACAATGGAATCAATTCATAACTATTACTAAATTATGCTAATGATTGTTTCCGTGCTTAGCAGTGGGACATCATAAATGAGTTATTCTATATTGTTTTCAATCACTATTTTATAGGCATTTTTTTCAACTACTACAACAATTGAAATTGAAAAAAAAAATGGAGTTTAGACTCAGGAATCGAACCCGAGACTTCCGATTACCATGCCGATGCCAAAAGTGAAAATAATTAGTAGGTATTATAAACAATGTGATTTTTACATCGTTTTATATTTAACATTACTTTTCATAGTCGCATGTTTTCAAGCTAATCGTGTATCAACTATGTAGTTGCTTGCTATTTAGCGGCGCTTCCATAACTCGCACCAACAGTTCCCTGCAGCCGCAGCCCGCGCGCCGCAGTGCCGCCGCCTCTAAGTAACAGACCAACTAACAACACTTAATCGAACTATATCGGTATAATGTGCACGTATTTTATACTCTGTCTATCCAGTTGCTATGAGCGAGGAAGTGATTTACTTTGTACTGTATGTGTTAGAGAGAACTTTAGCAAAACAGAATGTTGTTTTAATATGGAACTTCGACTTTGCCTTCAAATAATATTAATGTCTAGCGATAACTCACACAACGCTTCCAAACGAAGTAGAGCTTGTACTATGGTAACCAAACTGATAAATATACTCATTATATTTAATCTAATATGACTGCCTCTGTGGCGTGGTTGGAGTGTGTTCGACTGCTACGCAAGAAGTCGTGGGTTCGATTCTCAAACGGGACACCACTTTGTGTGATTCACAAATTGTTGTTCCGAGTCTGGGTGTACTTTGTGTCCGTGATTTGTATGTTTGTTAAGTCCCCCGCGACAAAGCAGAAGGGTTTTTTAAACGCGCTAATCTCCAAAACCACTATTTAGAAATTTGTCCTGGAGTTTAAAATTTGAGGAAAGCTTATTATTGATCATTCAATCCTCAAAAAGAAGCCACAGGCAAGTTGGCATTAAAATGGTTATATAACAAAAAGTTGTTGAATTTATGTAAGGCTAAAAATGCTATTATTATATTAGAAAAGAAAGACAGCAGAAGTATTTTGAATAATACGGTTAGAATTTTATGAATTGAAAGAAAAAAGAACATTAATGGCAAAGTATTAACGGTATATACCTATAGTACTGGTAGAGAAGTGCCTGCCCTCCGAATGCCTTTCGCATAGCCCGCGCATAACTGAGATGTACGGAACACTTTTTCTATTTAACCGCACATTTTTTATTTGACAACCTCGATATAAGTATTATAAATACTAGAATTTAAAGGGCGTGTTTATTAGTATCCGCAAGGGTTTATTTTTCAAATGATAAACGTCTAAAGTTTTATACACCACGATCTTAGATTATAATGTTATTTTTAGTCAACAACCATATTGATCTTGTCCTTAAACCATTCATAGGTTATTTGTACGGTACCTGCAAGGAAACATAAGATCATTTCAATACGTCTCCTAACGGGTCTAATCGTTGTTAATAGTTGTGTTTTTTACGTAAATAAAAAATCCGTCACGTGAAACAAAATGATGATAATGCTTATAACGGTTGGACGGAATTTAATCAAATAATGTGTTCTTAAACTATCCCGATACCAAGCTTTTTAGAGAATGAAAGAAGGAGGAGGTTATCAATTAGGTTAGGTTATGTTTGGCCTAATATAACTCCGTCGTGTATAGACTGATTTTTAAAATTATTTTTTTTGTTCGAAATAAGTTTATTTCGAAATGGTACCATATAAATTTCGTAAAGATCTGATGATGAGTTTCGTTGTCTGTTATAACGAAACTCCTCAAAAAATACCAGCTAATCAACTGTAATTGAAGTCGGTTACATTTTTTTAAACTACTTATTAAAAGAGTAGATTTTCTATTCGACTGTATGTTTTTTTTTGTATGTCTTCTTGAAGACGTCTGGACCAATTTGAAAAAAATATTTTTTGTGTTTTATTCTTCCAAGTTGGTCCCACCCTCAGTTGGTCGTACCCGATAATGGGATTCTGGAGAAATCGAGGGAACTCTTCAAATCTTAAAGGCACAGCTATAATGATTTAGATAGGTATATTTCATAGTCATTCGTGTTTACTCTCAAAAAGCACCAATTGGTGTTGATAATGAAGACTACAAATGACAAACTATTCAATATTTCATGGTTTGCGATTCAATTTCACTATGTGGTTATATGGTATTGAGTAGCACTTTACTCTGGTCATATTACTATTACACAATGTAATCGAGTTGATGGTAACTATAATGTGAACTCCTCAACAATTAACGGCACTGCATTGGATAAGCATTTTTTGTAAAAGAATTTTAGCAATTGACATAAGCCCACTGTTACTTAGTGAATGGGCGTGGAAATGAGTGAGCTGGTTTGTACCAACCCACTACAAAGTGAGAAATAAAAAACTTTTTTACAAAAAAATATATCCGACGTTAAAAAAGACTAATGAAAATAATAATCATATTTTTGATTGTTCTAAATAATATAGAACAATCAAAAATATTTAAATATTTTGAAGTTGGTGACAAATTAAACATAAAACTACTATTTTAGGGCACCAATCTCCATTATTCTTTGCTTTTTAGTAGCCTTGTATTTATTTTTTTAAGTCGATAATATTTGTAAAAAAGTTTTATCAATAAAAAATGGTATTCAAATGTTCTATGCGTTTAGACGCTAAAATGGACATAGACAGACACATACACGTTAAACTGTTAACATAATTTTGCGCGCTCTTAGGAGTATGTTTTCAAACTTTTGTTTCCAGAATAAACATTTCGTTTTGATGAATGAAGCAGAGAGTAACAGTTGAGTTGTGGACGCATCAACTTGGCAACTTTACGCAGATATTTATGTTTCCCGAGCCGCTTCCTTGTGCTCATATTTTACGAAGTTAATCTTTCGTATGAATTTTTAAATAACTGTTGCTTTATGTTTTTTTGTACAAAGGAATATCCAAAGCCTTGGAAAAGCGGACTTCTTACCATAGACATGCCTTCTTAAATGGTTTAACGAAACTTGGGATGTAAATTTGCTATGTCATATCTTTTAATAAACCATTTGGAAGGCGATATTGCGGTATATTTTCACATTTGGCACAAAAAAAAAAATCTAAGAAATCAGTTATAGAATAATATAACACTAAATTATAGGCGTTTTAATCTATACATGTTTGTCACAATTGCATAAAAAAATGTTTGTGATAGATTACAACAAATATTTTGTGACTGTTTGTATTAAAATTCTGAACCTATGTATTTATTTAAACAGGCACTAAGTATATAATAACTACCTTTACAATTATAGCTTCCTCGCAATCACAAATATAATGTTCATTAAAGACGTTGGTAAATAGGAAAGTAAGATTTGCCAAGAAATAGTTTGTGCTATTGGCATTTATATTTGTGTTGACGAATCATAAAAGTTAGTGTACCGGCACACAGCCTTGGTCAGAAATGAGTCAGTTCACGAGGGAATCGGACCTTATGAAGCTAAACAGTTCTACAAAAAAATATGGTACGAATTTGTAGCTCGGTAAAAATAGTTTTCATTAACTTATTTACCCGACTGCTAGGAATTATGTTTGTCGCCCATTTATGTACACTATACCTATATGTAACTGTAATTTTCTTAATATCTCGTTCCAAATAGCTGGCAGATTTTTTAAATATTTTCTGTTTATTTGTTACAGGTACACATCGAGAGATTGTAGAATACAAATAAAAACTCAAACTTAGTAAGTGCAAATACAAAGACATAAAAGTAATGAAAGACATAAGTAAGTAAAATGGATTTGACATTGCCTTTGATTGTATAGTGTAGAGATGGGAAAATGACTAATAATTATTGCAATATGTTAACAGCGAGTGTATGACTATGTTACGCGATTTTAATTGAAATAGTGCCACAGGGGTTACAACTAGTACCCTTATAGGTTGAATGTTGAACAGATTAAAATAGAAACACAGAAGTCTAAAATTAATTGTTTATGAAGTGGACAATAAAAATATGACACTCTCAGTAGCATAAAGTGTAGTGCGTTTAGTGTTTGATAGTGCCAAGTGCGTAGAAGTAGTACAAAATGCAGACGAACGTGCAGATCGACACAAAGGCGCTGCGGCATTCGCCCGACCACGGCAAGGGAGGGAAGGGAGGATCCAGGTACACCGCTGAGGTAAGTGATCTCAAAATTATATAATAGTATGATGTATCTTATATTGAACAAATCATCTTTGTAACATCTATCACAATACGCCTGATTCTAAAATTTGTGGTTCTAACTAGGTGCGAGCAAATCAATAGCATATGGATCGCAATCGAAAATAATGATATGCTATTTCTACCTCATTTTAATAGAACTTTATTAAATTATAACCCATAATAAAGTAGCACAGTGTCGCGTGTTCTTTTAGAAAGAAAATATTCTTATCGCACAATATCATCTGTGGGTAGAAACACAATGTTTTAATTCCACTCTCTACGTTACCTTTTTACAAAAGTTTAGCGAAATCGTGTCGTAATGTTGGGTTATTTATAACTGGAACATTTTTTACGCCTTTGCGGAAACTTGTTACTGTATATTTGCAATTTTCTTTTGTGATATCATCTAAATGGTCCTGTATTGTTTCCGGTAAAAGCTTTTTTATTCTTTTAACACTAAGTCGTTTTAAAAGTAATCTTATAGGTACAACCAAATGACTGGCAATTTGCATAGTCAGCTCATATCAAAGTCAAACACATTTCGTTATATTTTTTTTTGCAAATTGACGTTAGGTAATTCAATTTTCTGAAGTACACTCGCACAATACAGTTTTAGATTCTGCTGCCAGCAAGAACTGTAAAAGCTACATCCTAGTTTCACACGCGTCAATACAATGCGATAGTAAATATATTCTACATTTTTTGGATTCTCAATGATCCAGTATAATGAAACTGCTGTGACGCAATGTTATTATTGGTCTAATTAATTGTCTGTCCCAGTTCAACCGCTTTTGAGTAGATTACGAGTTGCCATGACGACCGGATAATGAACTTCAATCAATTGGAATTTGACTACGTCGAGATGAAGTTTAACTATACATTGTGATATAGGACGACACATATTTACATTTTGTTGATCATTATTTTCGTGTTTTTCTATGTGACCTATTAAACAAGACAGCACGATTATAGGTATATCAATATAATTTATATAAAAACAGAGTCTATTGAATGGATAGTGTAATATAGTATGATCACTCTCTGTCTCCCAGTTCAATGCAACTCCACCTCCGCTCAGTTGAACCTAGTTGCTGGCTGACAAGGAATAGTGCGCATGTCTTATTTTACATACACATCAGCATGGTATGAATCCAACGTCAGAAACTTAAGACTTGTCCCTATATGCTATAAGAACGGTCTGTGGTGTGATCGAAATAACATTACAAAATGTAAGACTTATTTGAATTAAACAATTATATCATTAACCTACAAAAAATTATAAGTGATATAGATATAAATAAAACCTGAATATTTGTCGATTATAATCACACCAAAAAGGTTGGGCTTGACCTCTGGTATACCTTATATGTATACCCTAGTGACTTACAACCTCGCATATCTACATCAAGCTGTTTTACTATGACCTTGTGTGAAATAGAGCTAAGTACTTATATTAAATGTGAACATTTGAAACAAGGTGAGCGCGCCGCAATCTCAAAAACGTTCGCGTGAGAGTAACTGCTAATTAATTGTAGCTATTGTTAAATGAAGGATCAACTCGACCTTCAATAAAAATGCGTACGATTACAAAGAAATAAACGGATTTATTTGAACTATTCCAAACGACCGCACTGTTCAACACGCGGATACAATCTGTCTGCCATCTTTCTATCCTCTCTCCATGTCGGAGTGACATCCGCATGACAGATGTCAACGTCATGTGATGTCACTACCGACATTTACATTTTGAATGTCAACCGTCTAAATCAAATCTCAATAACGTTTTTAAGTAGTAACGAGTTAAACTCTGATAAAAATAGAATGAATTATATTAAATAACGGATTAGAATAATATTGAGTCTAACAGCTCGGCCATCCTAATTAAGGTGTGTCCTCACACCTAAATCATAAGATTTACATCTTATTTATTCTGATAAAATTTACAGATCGCTATCAAAATCATACACTGTTTTATGGTAATCCACTAAATAGTGAGGAAGTGTGAAGCACCCAACATCAGAGAGCAACGACAAATTCAAACTTCAACTGCAAAAGATCCAAACTTCAACACTTCCACTGCCGACTACCGCGAACCTCGGCCGCACCGCAACCCTCGGACGCGCGCGCTCCGCGAACACCGGCAACACCATGGTCACCACGCCGCAGGACCCGGCTGTGCCGCGAACGTTGTACCAAAGTCTGTCATGATTAAAGCTTTGTATTACTGTTAATGTATAATAATAGGAATGCTGTACACAGTTGTGTATACTTCAGTCTATCGTCCGCGTCTGCATCCACTTAATAGAATAAATCTGTCTGTTATGATTTGCGTCATCTGAACGCTCACAACCCATGGCACCACAGTCTGTCATGATCTGCGTCATCTGAACGCTCACAACCCATGGC
Source organism: Herminia tarsipennalis (assembly GCA_945859575.2). Taxonomy (NCBI): domain Eukaryota; kingdom Metazoa; phylum Arthropoda; class Insecta; order Lepidoptera; family Erebidae; genus Herminia; species Herminia tarsipennalis. Next base: position 23,375,065 of record OX243849.2, on the reverse strand, counting down.
ACCACAGTCTGTCATGATCTGCGTCATCTGAACGCTCACAACCCATGGCACCACAGTCTGTCATGATCTGCGTTATCTGAACGCTCACAACCCATGGCACCACAGTCTGTCATGATCTGGGTCATCTGAACGCTCACAACCCATGGCACCACAGTCTGTCATGATCTGCGTCATCTGAACGCTCACAACCCATGGCACCACAGTCTGTCATGATCTGCGTCATCTAAACGCTCACAACCCATGGCACCACAGTCTGTCATGATCTGCGTCATCTGAACGCTCACAACCCATGGCGCCACAGTCCGTCAAGATCTACGTCATACGAACCTAAAGCACTTACACTCGCAACCCATTGTCGCACCGGTATGGTCTGTCACGATCTGCGTCATCTGTGTCAATTAGGCACTGGCGCTCGTAACCCATATAGGTAGTCTTATTAGTCACATTATCTGTACTAAAATCCTGACGCTCGCCACCTATACTAGCGTGGTATGTCGCGATCTGCGTCATCTGTGTCAATTAGGCACTGGCGCTCGCAACCCATATCGGTACAGTCTCATTAGTCACATTATCTATTCTAAAATCCTGGCACTCGCCACCTATACTAGCGTGGTATGTCGCGATCTGCGTCATCTGTGTCAATTAGGCACTGGCGCTCGCAACCCATATCGATACAGTCTCATTAGTCACATTATCTATGCTAAAATCCTGGCACTCGCCACCTATACTATCGTGGTATGTCGCGATTTACGTCATCTGTGTCAATTAGGCACTGGCGCTCGCAACCCATATTGGTACAGTCTCATTAGTCACATTATCTGTACTAAAATCCTGGCGCTCGCCACTTATACTAGCGTGGTATGTCGCGATCTGCGTCATCTGTGTCAATTAGGCACTGGCGCTCGCAACCCATATTGGTACAGTCTCAATAGTCACATTATCTATACTAAAATCCTGGCGCTCGCCACCTATACTAGCGTGGTATGCCGCAATCTGCGTCATCTCATCATCTGTGTACATAGCACTGACGCTCCCAAGTCACTTCAACACTGTCTGTTGCGAACTGTGTCATCTACACAAACATGTATACACTCGTGACCACTCAGATCTAAACACTTCTCGACTATATCAATTAAATTGTACACGTATGTATTACCCATTTAATAATTTCGTTTTTATTTAATATCTCAATTCGTTTGTCACTTTTATCATGGCTGTCATTAACGTCGCTATCGTTTTCACTTTATAACCAAGTCCTTGAAATTTAAACATGGATGTATTTTATCAATAAATACTACATTTTCATACTCCTTACCTTACCTCCCTTTTGTAAGGTGTGCATCCTGCACTAAGTATCTGTCTTTTGGTAGTAGTTTAACAATTCTATGAATAGGAAATTCAAATATAACTTTAGATTATCATAATCGAATATTTGAATATTATTTCCAGCCTAACCAAATTTTCATTTTGGGTTCATTTCCTAAAAGATAGGATCAGATTTGATTTCCTTTCTATATCCATCTATTCATATTCTCATCACTGCTAATTTGTTCTACTGTCGTATCAAATAAGGTCACTTAATTTTTTCCGGTATACCTACCTTTTCACTTTGTAACCAAGAAAAACAACTTTTACGAGGCTTTTACCAGTCTCAGAAAGTGTTATTATCAGACATAGGTATTCAATCGTAATTGAACTTTGTTAAATACTGATCCGTAGGTAATGTCGTCATGTCTCATCCCAGGTATACTGAGAGCGTCCAGAATTTTCCGATTGAATCTTTCGATTTGTCAGCTTGCCCGTGGATTTGCCATATTGTTCAGTACAAGTTAATTGCCAGAATTCGCTACGACAGTTTTGAATTTGGAACTCGTGCAACATGCCTATGTCCGTTATCAACCGAGTGAGTGCTCCAGAACAACTAAAGATGTCTTTAAACACGCGAATGGCACGATTTGTGTCACGAACGGGTTTACACTAATAACTTTGTAAAAGCATCTTTAATCACTAAAGGATATTATCAGCTCTCTTCAACTCAGTGGCGACCGAGCAGACCGAGACATTCGCGAGACTAATTAAGCAACGCTACCACCGTCGGCTCACAGATGGGTGACCGCTTTCAAACATTGTTACAATTACCCCTCCGTGCCGCCTCGGAGAGCACGTCAAGCCACCGGCCTCACGCCCAATCCCCCCCGGCCGCGTCGGACTTCCGTCCCACCGGGCCACGAGAGCGCGGGAACAGATAGTGCGCCCGAGTCCGCGCACACATCCGTGCACCACATCATCCCCTGCGCAGCCGGCCAGTCTCAGACGCAACAGGCCGCCGCAACCGGCATCGGTTAGGATACCACTGATTGGCTCGAATAAACGAACGGTCCAACGTCAATAACGTGTGTCGTGTCTGAAGTATATCTACTTATCCACAGGAGCGCAACTAAGCGCATCAACATGTGATATTTTGCATCTGCTATATATTGCACCTCACAGTCGAACTCTTCAAGCTGTACCCACCATTGGCATACTCTTAAAATTCTCGGCCTCGTCTTTTTGTCATAGTGGTTTGTAAAGCACTACCGCCCGTAACTCTTTCTTTAAATCCTTACAAATAAACGCGGAGTATGTTCAACGATTGCAGCAAAGATTTCTACATCGAATTTATGGAACTTTTGTTAATCAGGCGTCGTTTTGCGTCTAGGCCTCGTTGCATGGAAATACTAGCATGCCCTGCTCCAATGCATTTGTACGTAAATTAGCAGGTATCTCATTTGGCAGTATATACTGAATAAACGAGTAAGGATAGGTAAACTATGGGTTTTGTGTCAATTAGTCAGACTTCCACCTTTCTACGTTAGTGTAACCTAAACACATCATAGACACTTGTTAACTTCTGATAACGTATTTTTCAATGGAGTCACTTACCCAAATAGTAGACAAATTTTTGACACATACGTATGAATCATTAAGATCTATAATTTTAATATAGATATAAATGAATTCGTACATAAAGCAAGTGTCATCAGCAATCCCTGTTCCGAACACAGCACATGGTATGAACAATTTTAAATTAAGAATGCGCCAGTCCCATTTATTTAATAATACCTACTCGCTGGGCATTAACTAATACTCCTTCTCAGAGCATTCCCTTATGGAACCATTAATATACATAGTGTAGTAGCCAATGTCACAATTCACTTTAATTACACATATATCATTGACAAAAGTAAACCGCAGTTTCGTTGGTAAAGTGCATCCGTAAATCAGGGCATTATACTATACCAAGTAGCCCAGCAAAAGTATAACCTAATAACACATTATCTTTATCAATGTAACTATCAGTTAACTGGGATGTACCTTGCACTTCAATCTTAATTACCGCTTTTTGTAATGGTAAAATGAAATTATTTCCAATATCACACATTGTAACTTCTCTGCCTCGCTACGACATAATTAGGTACATTGACATAAACATATCCGTACAAGTTATGATCATTCACTTTTAAAATAACGAAAAAACTTATTATTATTTATGTTAGACATCAAATTCAAAACCGTTACAAACTTTTTCTTACTCGACTACTATTTAGATTTGTCATTACTCGATTTTGTGAAGTTAGTAGTTACGTGATAACGTGGCCTAATTTGTATAATATTTGTAATATTACATTTCATAAATTCTTTTTCAAACCTAAAATAACCAATCTCATTTCAGTGATATCAGGTAAGACCCTATCGGTCTTGCGTTCGATGTATGTTTATACAAATCTATCGTACTCTTAATACAGTTACTTTTAGTCCGATCTATTGCCGTGGTTCCTGTCCTATTGTTAAGTCGATTTAAAAATATTTCAAAACCGGCTCCGGTTCTTCACCTGTAGTTGCTTTGGCACCTAACCTCGAAGTACGATCGCCTATTCCGTGCTACAGGAGATCAACTGCACGCTTATTCTTAGTCTCGCAACATTTAATAAGTTGATCGTTTCATAATAATATGCTTATTTCCAACAAGTCATTCAATATAGCCCTTTTTGGCGAATATTTCGGTTAGAAAATTTACATAATCATGGTTTGATGAGAAACAACAACAAGGACTCAATTATTTTCGTTTTTCATTCGGGTCATGAAAATGACGTTGACGGAAGGGCTAGATACTTATAGTCGAACTTTTGGTCATTTTTGAACATCGGGCACTATATAGTCGAACACATTCTTCTACTTAGAAAAGCCATATATTGATGGTCTGGTCTTTAATCATGGGATCAAACTTTGGAATGTCAATTCCTAACATCGAAAATTTATTACCTTCAGGACGGTTATTAGCCATTGATCTAATTAGTTCCGTCATTAACAACTGAGTTTTATTATGATTAGAATTGGAACGACTTACTTGTCTATCTTCAGTTGACTTACTACATCTGCGACGTGACCACGGTGACATGGTCTCGTTGAACGCTGACAGCGTAGTCGAAATCCAACAACTGTGTGCGTCGAACTCGACCGATCGTGACGCGCCAAACGCGATTGATCGCGACGCGTCGAACGTAAACGATCGCAATGAACCACTACTCCGAATTGAATTTGAACAGCGCGGCGTTTACGGTTCAAATGCGAACGATATCCTATTTCACATCTATTTAGAATTTTTGATTTCTCACGGTTCTTTCGATTATGACATCACTTTCAGATTCAGTCACTATTACGATGAACATAATCACTATCACTGTAATAATATTATTCAGACGCGACTGAAGCGCAAAAACACACAAAAAGAAAAAAAAACAAACTATAATTTCACAGGACGCGCCTGGCGCGGAAATAACTAGTGGGCTTTGTTTATCCCTCTTCTGAGCTGAAGGATCAACTCGACCTTCAATAAAAATGCGTACGATTACAAAGAAATAAACGGATTTATTTGAACTATTCCAAACGACCGCACTGTTCAACACGCGGATACAATCTGTCTGCCATCTTTCTATCCTCTCTCCATGTCGGAGTGACATCCGCATGACAGATGTCAACGTCATGTGATGTCACTACCGACATTTACATTTTGAATGTCAACCGTCTAAATCAAATCTCAATAACGTTTTTAAGTAGTAACGAGTTAAACTCTGATAAAAATAGAATGAATTATATTAAATAACGGATTAGAATAATATTGAGTCTAACATAAAGTAATGAAAAAGCTATTAGAAAGTAATGCAGCAGATGAATACGCTCTCAGTATGAGCATGCTTTTATGTTGAAATAGACTTATTGTTTAGTTATTGATAGCTTGTTATTTATACTCCCATCTGTCGCGATTGTGATTTGTATTAATTACACTATATTGAGATTATGGATTTTAATCGCGGTATATTTTAGATTATTTTTATTTCCTAAATTGCAACACGGTCGAAACACCAAGAAATTTCTATGCGATTATGATTCGTGATCTGAATATATCATAATATTTTTAAGTATCATTTGTCACCTCACTGCTACTTAATATTCCAGTAACGGGTTACAGTTTCATGTATTCATTGTATCCAAAGCTATGCTTTTTAAAATTCGTTTGCGGTAAATTGGGTAATGAAAAATAAAAATATTTGATTTCAACCATGTTCAATGAACATTTTTTTTAAATAACTTTGTGTATATATTATGAGATCTGATTTACTTCGATCGTGCTAGGTACACGAGTACATACCTCGTACCGTCATAAATAACAGGTTGTAATCTCTTGGGATAGCGCTGATATATCGCTGGTACGTACTACCATGTAACTGCGATTTGATACGATAAACAATTACCATAGATTGGGCTTTGGATTAGTCTTGGTCATTAAGAAATATCGGATATGGGTTGACATGATTTTTATCTTAATATCACTACTGTAATGATTAGGAAACTTCGTAACTCAGAGATATGTTAATCCACCGTCGGTCCTGCTTTTAATCTCTCTCGGTTCGTGTTCTATTGGAGTATGAGAGTGAATGGTAAAGTGAATGTAGGTACTTGCGTTTACATTTGTCTATTAGACAGACAGACGGACAAGAGTGATCTTATAACGTTTAAACTTTCGCGTTGCATGATTATAACTATTTATTATACGGGAATTAACGCGCATTGTTTACCTTAAAATTGCTTGACGTTTCGACCAGGTTGCACCGGCCGTGGTCACAAGCGGACAGTCCGCATGCGACCACGGCCGGTGCAACTTGGTTATGATCTTATAACGGTTCCTTTTTTACCTTTTGAGTTACGGGACCCTAAGAAACCGGGCAAGTGCATGTCGGGCCACGCGCAAAGTAGGATTCCGTATTCCGGAGTTGCCCATTACAATAATGTAGTCTAAGAAATGGTTTTTTAGTTGTTTTTGTTTCATACTTCCAACAACGTTATAATATACTTAAGTAATTTTCAATGGAATATGTACGAAACTTTTTGTTACTTTTCATTTAGACTGCTATAATTCGTAAACTTGTAAAACCTACAAAAACAACCACTTACCTGGCGGGGAGGGGGAGGTCACTTGCTTGTAATTAAAATAAAAAAGTACCCATTACCGAAGCTATATTTATTAAAAGTATCAATTTTCAAATAAATCTGTTTCTAACTGTACTTCTGCCGTAACACGATTCTGCCAAATCCAGTTTCCGCCGAACACCGCATAAGGGACCTATCATCTAGATATACTATACTACCTATAATAAGACTGTGGAGATTATTTTAACGAGCTTTTTTTAGCTATTACCATCATTCAGGATGTACCTACATATCTCCGACGTTTATACCTCGGATAAAGTTATTTTTAATAGTAATCCATTCCAAATCACGTGGGCTAAGTTACGACCTAAAGTTTTGAAACTAGACAAGTAATTAAGTAACCCATGGCTATAATTTGTCAGTATTACTTCCTAGTGTCAAATATAACGAGAAAATCTCACACACCTTGATGCCTGGAGATCAAATGAATCTATCAGACCTGCAGCTAATCTCTCTTCGGTGACAGATCTCTGCGCCATAGGACTGTGACAGTAGGGGGGAGGAGGATGCACTTGAGTCTGCAAAAATACATTTGTGTAATATAATACTTCACGTGTAGTTGGCAGGTCTTTTGTCAGAAGATGGTATTGTTGCCTAAGTCAATGACTTAAAATGTCTTTAAATCGCAAATTCCCTTCTGAATGTGACACACCGTGTCATTTAATAACCATTTGGTTCCTGTCTTCAACGTCCCATGAAACGAGACAAATGAAATACAATTAGAGCTCAGATCGATTCTCCAAATGATTAATTGTGTTATTTCAATAAATCCTTAGAGAAGAACTCGAATGAAATTGATATTCCCTATATATTCTTTGTTTGTATCAAAATGAAATTTGTACTAATTTGTTTGTCAATAAGCACTGGTCCTACTCGTAAGCATAAGCGATTGACCAACAACGTGTCTAAAGATTTTTCGCTACCACTTAATTATAATTTTCTTTTTCCTGTACTTGATATGTAATAAATGAAATGAAATGAAATAAGATTTATTCACAATCTGGATTTGTTACTTCTGCCAAACTGTATAACAGTTTGTTGGCAGATGAAAATAAATAATTTAAATTTAAAAAAATATTCTCTGGCACTCGTAAAAATATATTTTTATTACCATTATGTTTTTACTAAAGAAGTAGGAGTATTGAAATCATAATTGGACATAGTTTAGCACAAAGGAATCAATCCACAGTTTGGTCAAAAATGAATGCCAAGAAGGTCTTTTAGGTCAGATCTGCGGAGCGCAGAAACGGAGAACATTAACCAATAGGATCTGTTTACTCAAGGGGAGCGGATATTTTACTCTCCGTTCTGCAGCCTTGGTCCACTTCATATAACGGGCAGTCTTAAAACCTAGTGTAAAGCCAACTACATCTAATTGTAATAATTTGTACATCATATAAAAATGTATCATCTATCCATGAAGACTTATAAATTAGCAAAATTCCTATCTTCTCACAATCACTAGTCGCTCTCAGCGAGCAGTGAGACAGAGACTCGGCTCGTTACCGACGTGTTTGTGTTGACAATCTGAGATTTGTTCTGGTATCATTCAGTTACGACGGTCTATATAAACTGCTCTTCATTATCTCACTTGTTTAGTGCCGCTTTGTTAACTATGTCATTAAGATATTTCTAAGCTTATAAATTAATGGCCGCTGGTGAAATTCTTTTGTCTCAGGTTGATAGGGCAGATGAAGTATCAGTCATTGTCGTAAATCTTATAATCTTCTAACGACTTTTCCCACGGTTGAGTATAATTCATGTGTCGTGGGGACTTTACAATCAGATTCGTATACAATGAGAGCAAATATTTGAAACTTTACATTCGGTCAGCGTGCTAGGCCACAGTTAACAAAGATTCCACAAACTGGTCTTGTCTTGCTGCGGTTCACCCCTAGCGCACATAAAATACAACCCGACTTGGGACATTAATTTGTGGTTAACACAAAATGGCATAGGCGTAGGTTGTTGAGACAATTGCACCCTGCCCCGTCATGCGAGCGACTCGCACTTGGCCGGCTTGAGCGTCCATTCACCATTCTATACTGATCCCGCCCTCCAAAAGTACGAGTAATCTTGGAAATGCCAATGAAAAATCGTGATAATTATACCCGCAATATTGCTTTGACCTTGTCTCTCTACGCCATCGGTGCACCTCATCTAAAACATATAATTTGCTGAACCTAAATAAGTTTTGAGATGGTCATAATTTTTAAAATGTAATGGATCTATATATACTAATATTATAAAGCTGAAGAGTTTGTTTGTTTGAACACAGTAATCTCAGGAACTACTGATCCAAATTATAAAATCTTTCACTGTTGTATAGCCCATTTATCGAGAAAGGCTATATAACACCACGCCACGACCAATAGGAGCGGAGCAACAATAAGAATTGCTGCAAAAACGGGGAAAATTTACGCAGACGAAGTTGCGTGGGACAGCTAGTATTATATATTTTTAGAAAGCAAAAATATTTAAAAATAGAACGCAAGTAGCCTGGTTGCTAGGTCCTTATTCACGATCATTTTTCCGTATCAATGGCAAGCCCGTGCGACCTGCTAAAATATTGTCATAATGTTAAATGGAGAGCTGCGGTTAGAAATGTTACAACGCGCATGCGCGATGAATTTTGGAGTGCACCGCGCCAGCGCTAGTTCGTATGGGTTTACCAGGACACGGAATAAAGAACGTGAATAAGGACCCTGGTATAACAAGTAATAAAAAAAAAACTTATATAATCGTTGAGATAAAGCACACTACGTAATAATTATGGTACAGTACAGTATATAACAATAGGCAGGTTAACAAAACAAACACACATACATATTTACGGTTGTGTTGGTGTTGAAACCTTGTTCCATCTACCGTACAGTTCTAATCCCTGTAATTTCTTTTTGTTCGCGATAATCAAGGAAAATAAATTATTTTTCATTTGCCGAAGAGGCTCATGAAAAATCAAAACTAGTACAAGTGTTTTAATAGTTGGTTTAGGCGAATGGAACTATGCATAGAGAATGAAGGGGAGTATTTAAAAAGTTAATATCTTTTACAGCTTTTCTTGTCTCAAAACTTATCGAACTCCTACGTAGTAGTGCCTGATCTCCTAGGAATCATGATGAGGTCATCATCATTCCTGAAGGTTCATTTCCGTGCATCGTGGCCGATCTCGGCCGGCGACGTGCGGCTGACGCGCGGCCCATGCGACAATAGTCGCAGCGCGCAGCTTATGTCAGTCGTCAGCCGCGATGCACGGAAATGAACCTAAGTGATCTAGTCCTAAAAACTGTGGGTCCTTTTAACGGAGCGGCTTCCGCGCGACCAAGTTTATGGTGTACTCGCCGATAAAAACCACATCAAGTGAAATACACCGGCCGACAGAAACGACACTAAACTTTTATTCTACATCGTAAAGTAATGAAGCCTTGAGTCACGAGAGAAATACCGATGAATTTTACGTATATTTTTTACTTTCACTTCTATTTCTATGCGGTATTTTGCATACTTTTTTTCTTATAAAAAGACAACTTCCGTTAGGGAATAATTTCTGTATTGCGAAGTAGGACTTTGCAAACAAATAAGTGGCAGACATTACTTTTCGTAATTTTGAGGTTTTATTAAGTTAATATTATTTGTAGCGGCGATAGCCTAGTAAGCCTGCGATTCGGTTGGTGCGGAATTCCTTTATTGATGGTTTAATTCCTAATGTGCATTGGGTTACAGATAATTCCCGGTTAGATGCAATGTATGTCCCATTGCCTGTCACCAGTATCCATTTAAAGCGTTTATTATTTTAATCTTGTTTTAAAAATAAATGAGAAAATGCGATGTCGCAATATAGAAGTCTATTATGATAGGACAATCACAGAAACCTTATCAAAAAACTATTTGATTAATGTCTAATAAACAAAATTACATTAGCTGTCTATTATCGTCGGTACTAGTACATACTGTCTGATGTATAATAGGATTTTATAGGATTACGTTGAATTTATAGCGCGGGATAATAGGGATTACATTTACTGAACTAGATAATAGTAATATAGGTACCACGGGATCTTCTATTGTACACCTAAATTAGGTAGGATTATATCTGAATGATATATGGTATATTAAACCTTTATAATAATGGAATTAGCATTTGCTGTTATTCAGAAATTTGCACAACAGTTCCTAACAAAATTCTGAGTGCTGCAGCGATCTGTTTGATATCTGAATTTATACTCTTTCCGAATGAATCCGAATTTTCGTGACTTTGTAGTAGGTAGGTAGGTCTCAACAATCTATCTATCGATGAATTTGGCTACTATATATTTGACATTGACATAAGCTCCATACAAAATATGTCAAAATTCTACCCCTAGAAGCCAAATCCATCGATAGTTAGATTATTAAGATCGGCCGTTGAGCGACGAACAGCTGACTGTAGATACGTTTGTTCCCCATGGTACATAGAACAGTAATTGCCCACCATTGTGGGAATTGTCATTTTCAATCAAGAATTAAGAACTTTTACAAAAATCAGTCAACCTATTAGTTATATAAAAGTTTGCGTGATTGACTAACAAACATATATACAAACTTTAATATTATAATAGACTGACAGCATAAGCTTACTTACAGAAGGTAATTTAAGCGGGACCCATTGAGCACGCTCGTCCTTTTCACACGTTAGGTACTTAAGATTTCAAACTATTTACTGTTTTAATTTGATTTGTGGTAACAGGTACAATATAGTTTAACCGTTTTACTGATAAGAGTCGTTTACAACCGCTAAGTCCTTGAGGTCTGGGCAAAAAGCGAGGCGCGAGGTGTGAGGCTCGAGGAAGGCCGAGGTGAGCGATAATATGAGTGTAAAGCCTCCGTGTAATGGGACGGCTTATCGCTACATATAAGGGGGACTTGTGCCATAGACCCGGCTATAAGTTTAACTTTTTTGGCTTCCAACTAAACCGCTTTCTTGCTGCGAACTAGAGATATAATAAGATTCTTTTTGGGATCAAGTAGCGTGGAAACACAATTCATTATATTCCCATATTATATTTGTTTTCGTAATCGCGATCTATTTTAACCCATATAATCCAAAACCTATTGGCCGTTATTGCGCGATTGAGTCACAAAGTCATGTATTATTAATATTAGTAGAATTATCTTATGTTGACATCAAAACTACCCGAAGTCCAAAGTCAAGTTAAATTAAATTTTACAACTCGTTTATCTGATCTGTCCTGAGCATTGTAGCTCATGTTTACACGAAGTTATGAAATATCAATTCTACATCAATACCTGCTACTGTTAAGGCACAATACGAAGTAACCACGGCCGTTTCAATACGGTCGAAACGTTGGGGAATAAAATAAAGACCATCGGTATAATAGACCCGTAGTTTATAATATCATAAGTAACTACGATATTCTGTACCTGGGTTACACTGGTTAGGGTTCCGTAGCCAAAATGGTAAAACGGAACCGTCGCCATGTCCGTCCGTCCGTAGCTTAGCTCAGAGACTGTTAGAGCTAGAAAGCTGTAATTGTACATGGATACACATATTACTTTTGCCGCCAAAAAGAAAACAAAGATTGAAAAAATAATTAGGATGCTTTCCCTATTTGTAAATTAGGGAGGTATCATTAGATAGGTATATTAAAAACGACAGGGGTTGTAAAGACCATTTTTCGATTTAGGGATCCGTTTGTGAAATATTGAGCTCCAAAGTGCAACGTTTTGTTTGAGTCAAGTCCCCCCCCCCCTTCCCTGCCAGCTAAATGGTTGATGTTGGGTATGTGAAAAAAACCACGGTAGTAGTATATATAGTGAAATTGAAAGGTAAATTATCACAGCTAAGTAGGCTTTACAATTTAACGTGTAACAGCAGACCAAATGAGAAATAACAAAATTTTCGTAGAGATTCCATTGAAAAATACTTATATACTAGTATGAAACAAACGCAACAGAAAATCCATTTCTTAAGCCGCATTATTCGGATGGGGGGGGGGGGCTACGGTACCCTACATTGTGCATGGCCCGAGATGCTGTGTGAATGTGATGAATTGCATGCTTGTTGCGTAATAACTAACAAACACAATTAGTACTGAGCGAAGCCGAGGGCAACAACTAGAGTCCATTTGGCATCAAATGCAAAGTACTATTGACCCGTAATTCCTTAACAGCCACTCACTTACCGATCAGTTACATTACTGGCTCCGGCCATGAACGGAAAACGTAGTATTAATAAAACAAAAAGCCAATAACTTTTATCAGTACAAATAAAACATCGGAATGTTAGTCTTAGGCGCAAGATAAATTGAAAAGTAATGTATATTTTAATTTGAAATATAATAATCTATCTTTACAATCAGTGATTGATTTACGAATACCATTTTTTTATGCACATATATGTATATCGTATGAAGCGAGTTTGAATGGATTCTTTGAGTATAACGGAGACCATATGGGAGAGCAGTATTCTAGAATGCTTCTGACCAAAGTATTATAGAGTAAAATAATGCTACTATTATTTTGAAACGGTTTTGACATTCGAATTATAAAACCAAAAGTTTTAATTTTTGAATATTCATTACATTTATCCGCGGACGAGGCCGCGTCATCTGGTCTATTAGTCTAGTGTTAGCGACTTTTACTGCTAAGCCGGAGGTCGTGGGTTCAATCACCACCCAGGATAAAACTTTATGTGATGAGCACGGTAGTTTACTCTGTGTCTGGGTGTAATTTATCTATAATATGTATATATTTAGAAATATTTAAGTTAGTTGACTGGTTGCCATAATACAAGCTCGGCTTAGTTTGGAATCAGGCGATGTTGAGTGAGTTGTCCCAAGATATTATTCTATAAATAAATAATCGATGTCTTATTGGGAGTACTAATAATTTATACTAATATTATAAAACGGAAGAGTTTGTTTCTTTGTTTGTGTGTTTGAACAAGGTAATCTCAGGAACTACGGGTGCGAATTGAAAAAATATTTTACTGTTGGATAGCCCATTTATCGAGAAAGGCTATAGGCTGTATAACATTACGCCACGACCAATAGAAGCGGGAAATCAATGAAAAATGTTGCAAAAACGGGCAAAATTTACGCAGAAGAAGTTGCGCGGGTCATCTAGTAGTAAATAAAATAAATCTATGCTAATATTATAAAGCTGAAGAGTTTGTTTGTCTGAAATCACAAGAACTACTGGTTCGAATTGGAAAAATATTTTTGTGTTAAACTAACAAAGACTATAACATCACGCTTTGATTAATAGGAGCGGTGCAGCAGTGAAGTAACGTTGCAAAAACGGGAAAAAATATTCCTTTTGAGAGCTTCCGTTGCGTGCGCTGCATAAACGGTTAAAGTTACACGTTAACGAATTAGTTCCTCTTGAAAATTTAAAACAAAAAATCTGCGAGAGCAAATGGCTTTTAAGGTTTATTTTTTTAACTTATTTATTAAGCACACCAACAGCATAATTACACACATAACTTATAAATATAACATTTTTGTACATCATTTTAAGTAACTTTATAAATTACAGGTATGCATGATACTCGTATTTATCTAAATTAAGGTTAATGGACAAAAACTAATTCTAATTAAAAAAAATATTAAATGTAATTGTACTTATTATAGGTTTTATGGTTACTCTATATCAGGAAGTGTCAGTATGATGGGAATTACATTGAAAATATATCAATGGTGTTGTTTGTTACAAAAGATATCTCATTAAACAACCGCGCCATACGTGTCAGAGGACTATTGAAAGTAATATTCATAGAAGAGATTGGTATGTCAAATATAGGTTTGTATCGCATAGTCTTTTGGCCAAATCTAAAAGTAAAATAATTAATAAGCGATGCATTCATTGAACCGTTGATAATACGATGAACAGTCAATAAGTCACTGATATCGCGCCTATCTTTAAGCTTAATATTTTAAAATATAATAATCTATCTTTGCAATCAGTGATTGACTTACGGATACCATTTTTTTATGCACATATATCGTATGAAGCGAGTTTGAATGGATTCTTTGAGTATAACGGAGACCATATGGGAGAGCAGTATTCTAGAATGCTTCTGACCAAAGTATTATAGAGTAAAATAATGCTACTATTATTTTGAAACGGTTTTGACATTCGAATTATAAAACCAAAAGTTTTATTGGCTTTAAGCACGACATTGACTACGTCTTGGCGGAAAAATAAAAAAGAATCAAGAGTAACCCCCAAATCACGAATGGTTGAGACTCTAATAAGCAACGTTCCATTTATGTGGTAATTAAAATCGATATATTTATTCTTTTTGGTAAATGTAATCGACTGATATTTTACTACATTTAATATCATTTGATTAAGTAAACACCATTGTTGTAGCACGTTAAGATCCCTTTGCAAGTTAATACAATCGTTAATAGTATTTAGTAAGCTAAGCAGTTTGAGTTTAATAGTTCTAAAAGATCATTAATAAATATCAAAAATAATAATAGGCGGCCTAGCTTGGATCCCTGCGGAACTCCAGAACTTGGTGCAGATTCATAACCTGCTAGTGCCACAAGCTGGGAACGATTATGTAGTTAGCTCTGGAACCACCGCAACAAATTGCCATGAATTCCAATATTACCTTTTTATAATAACCAAATTTGTTTTAAAACAATGCATTACTTGAGAAAGCCTTATCTAAATAAATACGTTAATTATCACAAAAAAATAATTTAGACCAAAACTGCTCTTTTTTCGTTTGATTTTAATGGATATCTTAGGAGATATCATAGTTTTGAAATATTAAGCAACAAAATCAGGCGATGATGCAGATTTTTATTCTGGAGGGACAACTATTGGCTCAACTGGCCAAGTGTGAGGGGTGGGGGGAAGCAATAGATTCAGCTCCGGTACATTTACCACCCCAGTATTTAAAAGGCCTATTCATACCTGAGCGGTATTCACTGCTGCTGTGGGTAGAGGTATTAACGCGCGAGTTTCGCTCAGGTATTTAGAATGAAGATTCGCGGAATAGTTAGTAGGTTAGAAGTATTACCGCGTACCTACCTAGGTAATCGGTTTTCTCTACCGCAGGCAATAGTCAATATAATATCTAATAATATCTTGTGACAACTCACACAACGCCATCTGATCCTCAAATAAGCAGAGCTTGTACTTTGGAAACCAGACAACTGATAAACATATTTATATATTTCTAAATACATACTTATTATAGAAAAATAACACCCAGACTCAGAATAAACCATCGTGCTCATCACACAAAATTTTATCTTGGGTGGGGATCGAACCCACGACCTACGGCTTAGCAGTCAGGGTCACTAACCACTATACCGCTTAGGTTTGGATAGGCCTTTACGGAATGATGTGCGAGGTTATGTGGGCACGGTACCAAGTCCGGTTTTATAATCTATTAATAGTCTGTGTTATACTTTAAACGTTAATAATAAAACAAATATTACCCATTATGGCATATAAACAATATGCCCTTTCGTATGCGTGATTTTAAATTAGCACTGTAGGTACATTTTTTTTTTAATTTGCATAATTGTTCTAAAGTCACACTCAAGTGTTTAATCAATTGTATTGTAGGTTCCCACTCTCTTTAGCCCACTCATGTGACGCGAACGAAATTGCGAGGATCAGCTATCTGTGTATTTAAGAGGCATAAGAGGAAATTGTGATTGACTGATACATCAACACACAGCTTTGATACACAGTTCAACTGTTTGGTTCACAGATAGTTGTTATGATATAGGCATCTGCTATAAAGACTAAAGCAAATCTTTAAAGTGGTGAAATAGCAGTTTAAACTGCGAGTGAAACCGCGGGTGGGAGCTAGTGTCTAATAACACAGCAATAAATATTTTTTGACAATTTAGACATGATCACCTACTACTACATCTACGACAACTATCAAACTTACTCAGTTATTTCTAAATACATAATTATTATATTATTATTTGAAAAAATACTCTCAAACAAGAATAAACAATCGTGTTTATCACACGAACGTTTCTCCTGGGTGGGAAACGAATCCATGACCATGGAGTAAGTTTTGACTGGCCTGTGGTTAGTGACAATAATTAGACCTACAGACTAGTTAAAACTTACTCTAACGTTACCACTATCGGTCCATAGACGTGTGACAGTTTCAGAAAATGTTACATTTCTCATATTACGTCTGACGATTGATTGGATTTCTGCCCCATTAGATTTTGAGTACACATCCTGTTCTTTGCTTACATACATCTTTTTTGGATTGAGTTGTAAATGTTATTTTTATTTATAATACTCAGAGAACTAACACGTTTATTTCGCTTTCATGGTCGTCACAGTAAATTAATGTTAGGCCCTATACCAAAATTGTTCTCGTGTAACAAATTATGTGTACTTAGTCGCTCGCTGCCTGCCTGCCTGCGTGTAAAGTGAGAAATGATCTATGTTAATGCCGTTAAGTTCAGGGTCATCGATACGGTTTGGGTACGTACGATTGTTTGGTACAGTAAGTATTAATATACAGTGTAGGTATTCAAATAAAAGATAATAAAATCTTTACATTCGTAATAAAAAACAAAGTCCCTTTCTACTGTCCGTATGCTTATATCTTCTAAACTATGGATAGCGAAAACCGCATCAAATTTCATTGCGTAGCAATGTATTATACAAAGAGAGCGGAGGGCACTGTCGGTTAGAGCGAATATGATAGCTCGCAGATTTGCACGCTGCTCACTAAATGTAAAAAGAACCTTATTTCGTGCATACTGCACTTCTTTCTACACGTGCAGTCTGTGGGCAGATTATTTGCAAAAATCGTACGGTGTCCTTCGCGTTCAATATAATAACGCGTTTAGGATGCTGATGGGGTTGCCCCGATTCTGCCGCGCGTCAGGGATGTTTGCCGAAGCTCGTGTCGATTGCTTTTTCACGACTATGAGAAAAAGATGCGCTTCCCTGGTGCGCCGGGTGCAGGCTAGCTCCAACAGTGTTCTGAGGTGCATTGCGACCAGACTCGACTGTTTGTCGCATTACAGATTTTTTCATAACTATTCTTTTGATTCTGTCAACGTCTTAACATAATTATTATATTTTGCTTCCTATAAATATGAAAGTATTATTATTTATGAAACGAAGGTCGTTTGGCGTAACCCACAATTTTATTTGAAGTTAAAATATGATGTGCCATTACATAAAATGTTGAAATTGTTTGTTTGTTTGTTGCCGCTCGCGCGCTCATGCGAACGCGAGTTATCTGTTGGCGATCTGCCCACTAGTGGTTTTTAATTTTATTACAAACTTCCTTACGGAGGGGACAAACCGTGAAATAAAGTGTGAGGAAATCACGAAAATGAGAGCTAGAATTAAGGAAGTATAATATTTATCGCGATTATAGAGATGATTATATACAAAGACATCGCCAGGCATTACATGGTAACAGGAAAGCTCATTACAACGTTGTTACGGAAGATTTAAATGCCAATGTCGGAGTACAAGAACGTACCGAAACGACAAATGTACCAAATGGTGTGGCGCAGAAATCACAGGGGCCAAATGCTCGTGAACTTTATGGACTCGCAGGGGCTTTTCTTGATGAAGTCTTTCTTTAAAAAGAAACCATATAGAAAACGGACATGACAAAGCCCCGATGGTGTTACAACGAACGAGATAAACTTTATTGTTACCGACAAGCGGCACATATTTAGAGACATCTCGGTGATCAACAAGTTTAATACCGGCACCGATCACAATCTGGTGGAAGCTCTCTGAATATCAATTTGAAGACCGATAGACTGCAGATAATGAAGCCTAATCTCCGACCTACGTCGCCCGAGATACCCTTAGGTTCCGAAAAGTTCCAGTTGGAACTTCACAATCGTTTTGCATCGCTGAAAACCTATGGCACAGTTGATGAGAAAACCGACACAGTGGTCAGAACGCTACAAAATGTATCTCAAAGGTTGTTTCTCGGAAAACTCAAAAATAGATAGTCGAAACTCTCACTCAGGACTCTCGACGTCGCCACCTCGAGGGAGAAGGCGGCGGGGCAGACTAGCTCCGCCACCTCCTCCCACGAGGTGGCAAACCGGGTGACGTTGAAGCGCGCCCGCGCACGACGTCGCTTGGTGGGGCTGTGGGCATGATAGTCGTGGAAGTTTCCCACGCTCGCGGCTCTTCACGATGGTGGTGTTTTGGAGGCCGCAGGAAAAGGTTTGCCAAAGACATTAGTTCCGGCGGCCTATCCATGAAGGCGGCGAGTAGGTACACGGCCAATTTTCTAATGAAAGCAGGTCCCACACTACCTCCAGCGTCGGCCCCGAATGCTGGAGGTGTGCGTTAAGCGTTTTTTTACGGCCATAAAAAAAAAGAAAAAGTCCACAAACTAAAAAAAGTCGTGCAGCGGTCAAAGTCGACATCCGACAAAGAACCAAAGTTACCGAAATAGCACGCAGATTAAGCACGCTGATTTTTTTGATGATTACACATTTGTCGAAGGACCGATGGCCAATGGAGCATACGAGTTCTAGAGTGGCGACAGCGACTCAGTAAACGTAAGGTACCCTTAGCCAGATGGACCGACGACCTAAATAAGGTTGCAAGAATGAAGTAGATATGGCAGGTGGAGGACCAGATATTGTGGCGTAAATTAGGAGAAGCCTGTATACAGCAGTGGACCGCTACAGACTGATGATTAAATGTTTATGGTAGTCATTTTTGTCTAGCAAAAAGCAAAAAGCGAATAACTTAGTATTCCATTACAAAAAAATAGCCAGAGTTAAATAAGAATAGGAAGCAAGATTGTGTCATAATTTATATAACCTTTGAATGAAAGAGTTTGGAGAAGACGTGTCAATTTTGATATTGAGCAGGATCCGCATTGGTCAAAGGTAGCATGCACAGTAACCCTTGAAGCGCTGTCCACTTAATCATTAAGTTAAAAGCGTTTAGTCATAATTAAAGTTAGGGTGACTTGTATATAGCAATATTATCAGACCATGCAAATGACTGCCAGTAATGTCATACCTCCAAAATCGCTATTGTTCGTGGGCTAGTAACTACATAATCAGGAAGGGTGATAACGCTGACTTTGACGACACTGTAAAGTAACGACAAATGAAAGTGTTCATAATATTATGCCTATATATGAACACTCTAATACGCGCTGCGTTACAGTGGAGGGTAAGAAGGCATGATGGGAATCATAAATTTCTGACTGTAAATTCATGGTTTTCATCATGCTTCCTTCCGTATGTATGTAATGTACTCTTAATTTCACTGTCATCTTTACAAGAATTTTGTTCTCACACTAAATAATAATTTGAAACCTTCATTTGAATTAACTTTGCTTACAAACTAATATTACATAAGTACTTGTAATCTCTGTACTGAGTGCTACTCTGTATGTATACAATAAAGCATTAAGATCTTGGTGGGCGCTTACTGTAATGAACTGATATCAAATTGTCTGTGAACAAAGCGTGTTATGACAAAGCCGCCTGTAATAGTCGCGCCATCTCTTGAGAGCGTCACGCAACAAAATTTGAAGATAACGCTTAGAACAACGCGCTGCAAACAGATCAGAGGATAGCGTATTAGAAAGACCATATAGCCTCGTTTGCGTGTTTTTGGACGGCTGTCGCCAATGCATACACTAACTCTAATTTGGTCACATACACTTATTAAAATACACTTAGTCAATTATGCAGGAGATTATTATTGTGAACCAGTGCGCGCAGATATAAGTGCACGCGCCTAATAGCTTTCCTGTCGAAAAGCCTTTTCTCAGGACCGATGGCTTAACGTGTTCTCCAAGGTATGGTATACATTAATATTTATAACACAGAACGCATAATAGCTAACTGTCGAAGTTGACTGCCTCAGTGGCGCTTGAGTTCGATTCAAACTCAGGATATCATTTTATATGACTCTAAAATTGCTGTTTACACTCTGGGTGTCGTTTGTATCTGTGATATTGTATGTCCGTAAAATCCCTTACGACACAGGCATTACGTCCTAGTACAGGTGTTCTATTTTTATAAAAAAAAAAACGGAAAACCATCAACTTCTGTGGTAACACTTGTAACTAACGCATTGCTCACGAAATGTTACGCACCTTTTTTGCCCGCAAGTTCATTCTAACCTCAATTGCTTAGTTCTGTGGCACTGTTCTTCTAGATAACATTATCCGCGAACGTTCATAACTTTATATGAGTTGAGAATTTATAACAAAGTCTGAACGAGCTCAGATAATTTAATTGCGTTCGGTGAAATACGATAATCCTTTTCAGATATTTTATAAGAGTTTTAGTTCTGTGCTTGAGAACGTGCGTGCTGATTAATTGTTTGTGACTGTTTATTATACCTAAAAGTTGTACCAACATTACAAAGTTATTCTTGTATTTTGGATTTTGAATAATTAAGGGTGAATTCGACTAAACCGAAATTTATACACGAGTTAAATTAAGATAAGCTATACCAGAAGTAATCTATTCTAAGATCATCTGCTCGAGTAAATTAATACATTACATACAATTTTACATGCAATCTACAGTAAACCTATACTTAGATTATCTATGCGCGAATAGCAAAGTGAATGATAAAAGAATGTAATTTCCGGCAATTATGCGTTGTTCTACAAAGGGGCGGTGTTAAAGCGTACGTAATGTCAACTCGCTTTTGTCGTATTATAGCGTGGGACAGGACCTGTCAAAGTTTGTTCGTCTGTTCTATTACCTACTTGTACCTACTTTTCGTGTAATTTTTCAGGTTTCGCAAGTTTTGTTTTTTAGAAATTAATTTCAAACGCACTTATTTTAATAAATATGAATGCGAAATCACGATCATCGTAGTTGGTATTCAAATAAATCCTTTCTATTTTTTTCCTTGGACGTCTAGATATAACTTCTTCATCACTATCATCTTCTATATTCAAATCGTTTAGACGTTGCATTTTAATATTTTGTGGTAAAATAATTCCTTGCGTGCGAGGTGTCAAAAATGACAGTTTGAGACATCACTGTAATATTAATTCTTAGAATAACTTTATTCCGTGAGAAACGGTGGTATAACTACTATTCCAATTGGGTAATATAGGAATTGGGCCACTATTCTTTAGTATTGTGATTGGTAGAACGTGAAATTGATTTACTCTCGAATAAGTGGCTACTTATTCCTGAAATAAATTTTACTTGCGTTTGCTCGAATTGGCCCATAAGAGAACTTTAGAAGATTGAAATAAACACTAATAAATAAAAGCAAGATTGCTTACAAGTGAGCAAAATATGAGTGCCTACTTTAAGTACCTAATTTAGGACAAACTTATTTTAAGCTTGTTTTTTGTTTTTAAATATAAGGAGAAAACATTCGATTTGCGAAGAACTCAAACCTGGGACAAACGTAAACCGTTTTGGTCATTCATAGTTTCCATCATACCTCCTTCAATCAAATCAAATCATCCTGTGTATATATACGCCAAATGACAACTCTCTAGTACTAAGGGTCTCTGAGCTAACCTGGGGATAGACAAAGGAACAGACGGACGGATGGACATAGCAGAAACTATAAGGGTTCCTTGTTTACTACGAAAACCCGTAAAACATTCTTCAGACCTTACGTCTGTTTCTACAAAAACTGGTATAAAATTAAAGTGACACTTCATAAAAGGTGAGAGAACCGAGATGTTTTAACGATCTCACCCTCATCTTAAAGGTCAACAAACTCGATTTCGCCGTATTGATAATTGGCAGATCTTCAGTTTCGTCTCCGCAGAATATTAAACATAATTATATATGGGTATATGCACAGTTGTTAACAAACGGTACACGGTAATGGTATAAACAATGTAATGTGCTATCTTTAAATAATAGAGACGTTATCGCTGTAAAACTACAAAATATAACTATTTATTCTACGGGAATTAACGCGCATTGTTTGCCTTAAAATTGCTTGACGTTTCGACCAGGTTGCACCGGCCGTGGTCACTGTCGTAGCGGTGTTAAGACTCCGTCAGGCCGATGAATCTTCATCTACCCTCACTTTTTTGTTTCTCGAAAAGTTAGGGTCACAATTCTTGAATAAAAATGGCGGTCTGTGGAGAGGGTTTGTGGGCGATGAAACTCAATCCAGTGATTGGTGTTTGACTGCAGTATGTGTTCTGCAATTGCCGATTTGTTCTTTTGCCGGTTTTTCACTGCTGCGATGTGTTCTTTTAGCCTTTCCTCTATAGTTCGCTTTGTTTGGCCAATGTACGAAATACCGCAGTTGCAATCAATTTTGTAGACACCTGGCGTCTGCAGAGGTATAATATCCTTCGGAGTGCCCACCAAGTTGCCCACTTTAGCCACCGTTGTGTAGATCGTACGAATCAAGTACTTTTTCAAAACTGATCCGATCTTGTCTGTCACTCCTCTGATGTAGGGCAAATAAGCAGGTTGTCTGCTCACCTCCGGAGGTTTGTCACGTTTTGGGATATGCTTCATTTTACGGTACACCTGATATCCGTTTTTCTTGAGTACCTCCTGAACATGGACTAGCTCTTGCTCCACATGATCAGGGTCACAGAGGTCAAAGGCTCTGTTTTTCAATGACGTTGTCACGGATTGTAGGTGACGAGGATGGTGATGTGACGTAGCATGCAGGTATGGGTCAGTGTGTGTGGGCTTTCGGTGTACACAGTGTGATAGCGATCTATCAGCTCGCGCTGTTATTTTGACATCCAGGAATGACAACGATCTATCAGAGTTACCTCTCCTCTCCTCTTCCAGAGTTAGAGCCTTCTCTTCAAAATGCTCCATCCAGAGATTAGCTAGTGCCGGGGCTATACGGCTCCCCATTGCGACACTATCTATCTGGAGGTAATATTGGCCATAAAAGAGGAAGTAGTTTCCTTCCAAACAGTGATTCAGCAGATCAATATAATTGAACGGTAGCTCGTTGTCGCTCAGTCTATCTTTCACCACATCCAGACATTCCTTAATCGGAACGTTGGTGAACCGTGACTTAACGTCAAAACTCACCATTATGTCTCCCGGTTCCAATTTGAGATTTTCTATAATCTGGACGAAGTGGCGTGAATCTTTCACGAAAGACGTTGTTCTTCCCACGAATGGCTGTAATACAGACGCAACGTGTTTTGCCAAGTCGTAAGTGGGACAGGCAATTTGACTTAAGATGGGTCGCAATGGCACGTTGGGTTTGTGTATCTTAGGTAGGCCATATAGTTTTGGTGGTTGATGTGGTTTCGGCTTGTACAACCTCTCATATTCATCTTCCGTGAAAAGGTCTCGGTGTTCCTGGATCAGAGCTCGAGTTTTACGTGTTATTCTGACTGTTGGGTTATACGGTACCGGCGTATACACCTTGTTATCACATAAAAAATCCCGCATTTTCTGTTGATAATCAGTAGTATTCATCAAGGACACTATATAATTCGAATGTCCGTTGCGCTTGCAAAAACGTTACTAGATCACATAAATCATAATCTTCACGAGATAAACACACACTACACTATCCGTGACACGTCAAACTATCCGTGACGTCGAATCCAGTGATTCGTAAAACACAACTTCATATTAGTTCGCAGTCGGTTAACATGGACACAATCAGTGTAATGTGCAGTGACTCTAACTTTTCGAGAAACAAAAAAGTAAGGGTAGATGAAGATTCATCGGCCTGACGGAGTCTTTGTTAAGACTCCGTCAGGCCGTCGCTACGACATGACTATGGGACCAAAGCGTGTTTACCATCTCAAAAATGGTTACGATGAAAATCGTAATTTCAATGTTTTATTCATGGTTTCATACTCTCAGATAGATGATCTATCAGATATAAAGTTAAAAATTTGACGTTATTTGGTTTTAGATATTAATAATCACTCACAAATATTGGACTTGGATATTTTTACATAAAAGAAATTACCGATATTGAAAGTTGAGCTCACGATTACTTTTAAGTTTTCCAAGAAAGTACATGTGTGTATATACATCAATAGATAGCTTAGAAACCCTAGTTTAGTAATACGTTATGTATTTTTTTTATTATTTTTTTTTATTTTTTTTGTAACATGACCAAAATTTTTGTTTTTTTAAATTTCAAATGGAGCTTTCCTATTTGCCGAAAGCTGCCGATGTCGAGTTAATATCATTTTTAGATGCCTTAACTACTCATAAATGTAAGCATTTAAAAAAAACCTGCGTCATTGGTGCGCAAAAATGAGCTGTTGACCAAAATGTAAATATAGGGAAGGAAAAAAAATCGCTTAAAATTACGACTTTTCTTTTTTCTGTTCATTAATTGAATTTTAACGTGATTACGGTTTTTTTTTATAATTTGTAAGATATTAACATACATTAAAATAAATTATTAGGTACCTACTCATTTTTAATCAAAAAATATTTCCCATGGGACAATTGTTCGCAGTGATAACTTTAACCACAGGCATGAAGAACTTTATAGTTGAGGAAGTGTTTTATCTTTTGTGGTAATTTATTACAATCAGTATTGGTTACACCAATACGGTGTGAACTGCAGATATCAATCGTGGCATGCACAATGTACTAATAGATGGGTCCTTTATATACTCGTGTTTTCAGCATATTCGTTAAAGTGTTTTGGCTACTTCAACTCAGTAACAACTTATTGACAAAATATAAAAATGAGTGAATTCGTTTGTGTTCGACGCGATCTATGTAGTCAAATTATAAGTGGAAAAAGTACTTCGGATATTGAAAAATATTTGTTGGATAACTTTCAATTATCGCCAACAGACATAAATGCTGTAATACAGAGTATTCAAAAAGATTTGATATCGAGTTGTAACAAGAAATGGACGAAAGCTCAAAGAAAACGAGACCGTTTTGAGAGTCAAAACGCAGATTGGTTAAATGGTGAGTTTAAAGTAGCATTGAATACTTGCAGCACTTCAACTGATACACCATCTGAAAATGCCGATATAAACACTTCTGGTGATCGAGGTAGACCAACAAAGCCATATGAAGAGTGTTCGGCAAATACAAAGAAACGCAAAAATATGGAACTCGTCCAAGAATATGGAATGGGACATGTACATAACGCTTATGTGCAAGGTTTACGATCCATGGGTAAAAATAACGAAGCATCGATTGTTAGTATTATCAGAAATACAGAAAGAGAAGATAAAAAAGGGATACTGCAGAAAATACTTAATCCAGATAACGCACTTTCATTTACCAAAGAGGAGGCATTGAGCTTTTACATTGAAACTGATCTATCCAAAGCCCAATATGCGTACCTTAGACAAAGGCTTGCTGAAAAGAATTTAAGTTCCATATTGCCTTCGTAACAGTCTTTAAGTGAAGCAAAAAGGGCTTGCTATCCGCCTGCATCCGGCATAACGGTCACAAATATCAGCGCCAAAATAAATCTGCAAGATATATTGGATCACACTGTCAGTCGTATTATGAAGATTATGTCAGGATCAATAAATTACAATCATGTCAAGCTGTTTAGTAAATGGGGATGCGATGGATCCTCCGGGCAGAGTGAGTATAAACAAGCTCTGCCGGAAGAAAGTGAACTAATATCGGATGCTAATTTGTTTATAGTTTCATTTGTACCACTGCGACTAGTAGACGAGCAAAGTAACGCAATTATATAGCAAAATCCAACTTCCTCTTCAGTTAGATATTGCAGACCAATTTCCTTGGAATTTGCAAAAGAAACACCAGAAAAAACTGCAACAGTTGTCAGAGAAATTGAAGATAAAATTAATGAATTGACTCCTACTATTTTGTCTATAGATGATAAAGTTATACAAGTTAAACACGAGCTGTTCATGACTATGATTGATGGGAAAGTTGCTCAAGTGTTAACACAGACATCATCAAGTGCTACGTGTACGGTTTGTGGAGCAACACCAAGACAGATGAACGATCTGTTAAAAGTAACAGCAAGAGTTGAAAATGAAAATGCGTTTAAATACGGACTATCAACTTTACACGCATGGATTAGATGCATGGAAATGGTACTCCACATTTCTTACAATATAGATTTTGAAAAGTGGTCAGTAACAACTCCAGAGAATAAGACACTTAAAGAAAATAAGAAGAAACTGGTCCAAAAACGATTTCGAGAATTGCTTGGTTTACATATTGATAAACCTCGTCAAGGTTCCGGTAACAGCAATGATGGTAATACGGCAAGAAAGTTTTTTCAAAATTATCAGTGTTCTGCAGAGATCACAGGTGTTGATGAAGATTTAATCAAGAGATTATACATAATTCTACAAACTATGTCATCGGGTATCTCTGTAAACACTGAAAAATTTGGACAATATACGTTAACAACCGCGCAGTTGTATGTAAGTAAATATAACTGGTATTACATGCCGTCTTCAGTCCATAAAATACTGATACATGGTGCTAAAGTAATAGAGCATTTTGCAATTTTGCCTATAAGGCAATTATCCGAAGATGCTCAGGACGCCCGAAAGTGTTCCAGGTCAGCTACAAACGAAGACGTTCTGCATGTTTTGTTGTATACTTCTGATCCCTATATATCTACCTTAAATAAATCAAGTTTTATAATATCTAAAGAATTGTTTGACGAAGCTAAAGATTTGTTGGTAATCACAAATGATGAGTAAGATAGGTATTGAAAATTAACAAACAGGTGCTTATTACTTTATGTTTTAGGCGGAGACAATTTCAACAAATTTAAAATCATTAAAATCCGTTCAACTGTTCTCGAGTTATAAATGATGTCACTAACACGACTTTTTTATGTACATTAGGTAAATAATTATTTTTAATTACTAATAATTTAGCTTTAAACTTATTTCATGCAACAATATAACATTAATTACTTTTGTAACACCACTACCTTTTTTTGTATGATTTTTCGCATAACTTGATTTTCAATCTGCTTTTATTAAATAAATATAATTTTTAAAATTATGGTGTTTCATTTATTTTATAGCCTCAATATTCAAAAATACGTGCACAAAATTTCAATAAGATATGTCACAAAACAAAAAAGTTATCGATTTTTGAGATGGAAAAGACGCTTTGGTCCCATAGTGCGACAGTCCGCTTGTGACCACGGCCGGTGCAACCTGGTCGAAACGTCAAGCAATTTTAAGGTAAACAATGCTCGTTAATTTCCGTACAATAAATAGTTATAATCATGCAACGCGAAAGTTTAAATGTTAGTACAAAATATAAATAATAATAATGCAGAGAGCATTTGCCTCTCTGACAATAAACAAATTATAAAATCCATTTATATATGAACATTATTTTAGTCCGCGACAGGTCAACAACACGTTACAAATTCAAACAAATAACAAAAGGGTGTAAAGACAGAAATACACTATTTGTGTAAAAGCCCCGTTCACATTATTCGAATCCAGTAATCCAGAGAAACAAAACAGTCCAGTCCAGCGCTGTACTCAACCATATCGTCTACATTATTCCAATCTTTTTAAAGCTGTTGCACTGGTAAACCTATAGTAACAATGAGTTCAACAAAGCGATTCGATAATTGTTATTATACTGGTCGATTCTTACCTACTGTCAAATAGAGCGATTAATATAGAGGAATAGGAACTTGGACTTGGTTAGAAATTGTATTTCGATCGCATATTTTTTTTTACATATTCTACTGTAGAACCTTTTAATTGGATCTCCGATGTTATACCTACCTACTTACAAAATTCAGATGTGATATCCCACAAATGCACATGTTCTCTGTCTATAGAAACTAGATAACTGAATTAACGCGTACTCTTTATTTTAAATTTCTTGACGTTTCCATCAGGTTGCACTGGACCGCTTGTGACCACGGCCGGTGCAACCTGGTCGACATTAATTTCCGTGCTTAATAAACTTATATTTTTTTATTGTACCATCACTGACCTCTATACTACTAGGGGAGAGAGGTCAGTGGATTGTGGCTATTATCTAAAACCTGCTTCTACAATGACGCCAAACGAAACGCTGTAAAGAAGGAAGCTTTCATTTGACGCAGTTTCGCCACTCATCACTAGATGGTGTTTCAATATTCGTTGTACATTGTACAGCGCGCCCTCTGTTTCAAGTTGATTGAAGTTAGGTACGGCACGTAGTACCGCTACCATCTACTAGGTGGAGCTATAATTAAGTAAAATATTAATGGTTACAGAAACGACTAGCTTCAGTCACTACGTGGGTATATTATTCCAATGTTCTAGTAACTTACAAAGAAAGTAAAGAAATTTGGATAATGTGCAAAAGCATTTCACTTTTACATATAAGCCATTTTTAAATATACATATTTCTATCACTACCTACCTACTATTCACGTTCAAATGACAGTGACGGCGTGAGACTTAAAAGTACGTCTTATAATTAAGTGGGCTTGAGTATTCGGAGGTTACTCTGTGATGAGAAGATAAAGTTCTGAGAGGTTCATATCCAATGAATATTTGACTAAACACTTTGAACTTTGACATTGTATCTATTCAACAAAGTTCTAGAGAAGTCCTCAAAGTAACGCCCCAGTCTATTGATGAGTTTAAACATCTTTATGAACAGTATGATCGGTTAGTTAATATATTTTGAAGTGGGTATAAAGTAGATCTAAGGCGTCAAATCGTTCGATTTTCTGATTCAATTCGTTTTAAGGGTTCCGTATTCAAAAGGTAAAACGTTTACTGTCCGTCCGTCTGTCACCAGGCTGTATCTCATGAACCGTGTTATTAAACAGTTGAAATTTTCACAGATTATGTATTTCTGTTGCCGCATTAATAACAAATCACCAAACTTCTTTCACTAAAACATAATAAAATAAATATACCGCTAGGCCATCGCGCCAGAACGGTGATGGGGGTTCTGGCGCGCCACAACACTCTAGCTTAGTGTATTTCTAGCATTATAACATAGTGTCTAATGTTTTATTGTTTAGTTTTAATTCATTTAATAAAAACTAAACAATAAAAACTCGCAACCACTCTTTTCAAATTGCCAATTTTACAATGTTTGAATGTTTATAAACTGGATATGAGGGTAAGGTGCTACGAACAATATACACCATGTTAAAGGACTGATAAAATATATTATCAAAAAGTTGAAACATGAGATAAACTAAAATCAGCGTACCCACTGTACAATATAATAGGAGCATCTACTTACAACTGCTACCTTTAAACGAGCTACAACTGATACCATTTAGAACTACAACTTATACCTTTAAACGAGCAATTCTCGGCAACGGCTCCAGCGATTTTCATGAAATTTTGTATGGAGGAGTTTTCGGGGGCGATAAATCGATCTAGTAGGTTTCATTTTTAGAAAACGTCATTAAAAAAAATACCGAGCAAACGTTACGGTCATCCAGGTACTAATAATAATGGATGTATTTTATACATAGGTATAAACCATCTGGAAGAAATAGTCTAACTGATAGTGAAAACTACAAGAAAAGCCGTTTAATTGTTTTTGGGTATATCGCGAACATACAGACAGACGCGGCGAGGGACTTTGACTATACAGGCCGTCCCAAAACTATGCCACACATAGGAAAAGTACCATTGTAGACAGAACATTCTGAAAGAAGACATCATTTTAATTTTAAAAATCGCTTGTCTTAACCGGGATTCGAACCCGCAAAATATAAAAAGCTTCAGCCTGTATTTTTACCACTCGTATCGAAAGGATCTAATATAAGGATTACCTTTTCTAAATAACATGGTATCTTAAATAAAATAAAGACTATGAAATTTAACATTTAATAAAGTACAATCTGTACACATAAGTAAGTGTTCCACTGCTGGGTACTGGTCTCCCTGGGGAGACCAGTGCCCAGCACTGGTTCACAGGTTCTGCTGGTAGAACCTATTTAATATAGATCCTTACAATCTGTCTAGCTAATCATTATGCTACGCTCAACCAGAGCCGTAGCTTGCCTCAGACGGGACCAGTATCAAAATTTGTTGGATGGCTAGGAGCCTAATGTCCCTGGCACAGGGAGGGGGCGGTATGCTTTTACTATTATTGATACGGCTAAAACTGCGACTGCTACGTAGCTATCGCCGTATCAGAAGTACATTAACAGTTCGTCGACGACGAACGTCCCTGCGTACTAATGTATTTTTTTTGTGTTTCTGCTTTCTGTAATTTCAAGTCACAAACTGAATTTAAAAGTATTATAACAAACATTATTTTTTACAAATTATTTTTAAAATAATAATAAAATCTTCTTTCATTAAAATTTGATGTCAACAATATTTAAGGTACTTTCCCTCCGTGTGGCATAGCTGAGTTTGCAATATAATAAAATGAAGTTGTGAAAATGGCAATTTACTGAGCTGTTATTTTTATAGCTCCAGGTTTAACATAAAAATAGTCTGAGTTTTGTGCAGTTAACGTATATTATAATAGATACTTTACATTGCCAAAAGTTTTCAGGATAATCGACTACATTACCTTTAACTCAAGTATAAGAAGTATACGATATTAAAAAGAAAAGTATAAGCTGCGAGGTAGTTAAGAACAAGATCACATGAAGAAATTGCGAATAAATTTATCGAATTTATATAGTCAACTATTAAAATTACTGTTTGGTTATGTTATAAGTGGCATTTACATTTAATTATAAGTTTGCAAACAATATTTTGCAACAGTAGGAAATGTAAATGCTCCTGCATTTACATTTTTTAATGTTATTTCTTAAATAAAATAGAAATAAACGTTAATTTTAAATAAAAAATAAAATTTAAATTATATCCATGTATATCATGAATTCCTGTCGACACACGCAACTAGTGTAGCTTTTAGCGAATAAAGAATTATCTTCAGTGTCCTTTAAACATGAATAAACTTTATCTCTTACTTAAGAAAACTTTATCCAACCCTGCATTTTTAAATTTGTGAAAACGTTCCAAAATGACCTATAACGTTTATAAACAACTGATACTTTAATCACTGTCAACTACGATCGTGTTACTCAAGATAGTTGAATTTATCTCATCCTCGGAAGCGCTAAGTTCTCCGCTTGACCTCGGCTAACCGATACGTGGCGCCCAAAGTCACAAATTAGATAGATAGAGATGGCCAGCTGCCTAAAACAAGGGAAAACAGGCACACACATACATAGATGCACACGTACACAGATCTCGGTCGGATGACAAGGGAAACTGCGCACGTCGAGGTCGTCCGTATGTGTACTCTATGTGTGCGTAGGTTCTTTGTTGAGTTGCGAGCTGACCGTAAGTATGTAGGTAGGTATTCTGTGCCCGAGCGTTCCTATGTACCTGTGATATAGTTATGTTTAGTTAGAGTTATTACAGATTTGGAGATAAAACGCAGCGTAAGGACAGGGAGCCAGCGTAGGGACGCGGGCATATCTGATCCCAAACTAGGGAGCGCCTGTACTATGGCAATTAGACAACATATTTTAAAGTAGCTGACCCGCGCAACTTCGTCTGCGTAAGCTTTGCCCGTTTTTGCAACATTTTGCATTGCTGCTCCGCTCCTATTCGTCGTAGCATGATGTTATATAGCCTTCCTTGATAAATGGGCTACCCAATAGAAAAATAATTTTCATTTCGGACCAGTAGTTCCTGAGATTACAGCGTTCAAACAAACAAACTCTTCAGCTTTATAATATTAGTATAGATAAATTACACCCAGACACAGGATAAACCATCGTGCTCATCAGACAGTATTTCATACAGGTGGGGAACGAACTCACTACTTCCAGCTTAGCAGCTAGGGTCACTAACCACTAGACCTAACACTAGACCAACGATCAATATTTCCTACTTCATGATCTTAAAGCGTATTTCAAACACGTGGAATCTGTAAGCGCTCTTACGGCACACGCTTTAGTTGATCTTTAGGATATCCTTTACTTACTTGTAACTTAAGGATTTAAAGTGATAGTGAACCGAACTAGTTACAAAAGACGTTACTTTATGTATAGTAGTGTACAGTCAACGGAAAAAGTACATGATCAAAAACAGAATGTCAAAACTATTCGTACTAAAGTAACTATAGTTAAGTTAATGGCTTAGGGATTGGACTCGCAATCGTGAGGTCGTGGGTTCGAATCAAGTCTTTTTAGGGGTTTTGCAAATTTGTACGGAACCCTTAGTGAGCGAGCCCGAGTCACACTTATCCGGTTTTTAACCATTTATATATTTTGATTAAACAGTTATTCTCTAATTATGAATGCTTTACGCTGCTCGTATTTTAAGGACGTACTAACCCGAGGTTTATGTAATAGATTAGCAGCCGCCGTAGCTGCTAGTAAAGATACTTTACGTTTATTACTGGTGGCTGGCGTGTGAGATAAACTAGTGCAATATGTACCGCGCCGTGGAAATGAGGCGAGACTGAACCTGACGTCACACCGACTGTACTATGTACTTGTAATTTGAAGGATAGGTTCAGTGCATGTTGAAGATTGAATTATTATGAATGATTGATTAGAAATTAACCCGATCTTACATTGGAGCAACATATACCGTGATTTTATTTATTTAAGTGGAATGTGATAAATCAGGTTTTGGCGATGGGCAGCACAGCAATGTTTTGTATTGTATTGTCGCATCAATAATAATAATATTATCTTGGGACAACTCACACAACGCTATATGATGCCAAACTAAGCAGAGTTTGTACTATGGAAACCAGACAACTGATAAACATATTTATATATTTCTAAATACATACATATTATAGACAAATAATTGCCAATAAACCCAGACATAGAATAAACCATCATTTTACCAATTACACAAAGTTTTATCCTGGGTGGGTATCAAACCCACGACCTCCGGCTTAGAAGTCAGGTTCACGAACCACTAGACCAGCAGGCCAGCCAATAGGAAAATGTACTAAGTGTGTCTTTAGTCAACTGATCCTAAGAGATAGGATCAATTGGTTAAAGACCCACTAAATTTAGTAACCTATTACTTAGCGGTGGTAATCTAATGGCTAAGGCATCCGACTCGCAATCGTGAATCGCGGTCGCGATTCATATATCACAAGACTAAACTTAGTTGGAGAGGTTAACAGGATTGCTAGTAATGGGGGACCCACTATTCCCCATTGCTACATTAATATTTATCTAGGTAATTAAAATTAAAATTTAGAATGTTTTTCAACATTATGCTAGATTACCCTACGAACTAACTATATATAAACTATTAACATTATTTACAACTTACCTAGTAAACTACAAAAAAAGGATTACATAAAAAGGGAGTCACTACCAGTTTAGACGTCGTAAAATTCCTCTCCATCGATCTCAACCGGTATAGTGCACAAAAGGTGCACTGACAAGACTCTAGGAAATATCTTTGAATAAGTGGCGAGCACTTAGACCCCATGACCCTAGCGTCTCAACCCCAACCGGCTCAAATATGTAATCTAGACTAGATTACTATATTTGCACCGTTTGAGAGTCTCTGCAGATGCAGCAGCAGCGTATTTCATGCGCTTATCTTTTTTTAAAACTTCTGGTTTAAATTGGCAGGATATTTATTAGTTTTATATTAGTCACGCAGTTTGCCGCTCGAATAGTCGCTGGCTGTCCCATAGCCATTAGCAAGTTGATCGTCGCTTTTGTGCATATTCTATATGTATTTACTGATAGTAGTACGTACAGCACTAGCATTAGATCGGTACTCATGCGGCGCTCGTAGAAGGACGACCGGCTACTTTCAGTTTGATAATTTTATAGTCCACGACGTACTATAAAATTGATCAAATTGAATTCAATGTGTTCAGCGCGTGCATAATACAAATGGCGTCATTTTTATTTTCCTTTTGAGTATATTCTTTATGAATAAGAGTGGATATGTTTGCGATATTGAGTTGTAGATATAGTTGCTATTCAGTACTTACATATTAAGTACATTAACTTTCTATCAACATTGATATTTATTACACATAATTTTCATTTTATCGAAATCATATCTAAGTAAATAATGTTGCTCATTTTTGAGCTCAGTTATTTGAAAGGTGCACCAGGCACGTTTGTAGAATCATCGACTAGGATGTCCTTAAATAATTAACGCAATTAAGGGCCGAAATATATAATATAGCCTAAACATATAAGTTAAAGTTCGTAATTTTCATGTATTAATGCTCGCATATTACGGGCATTTACTTCAATTACAGATAGCATCTAACACAACTGAACGTTTCATCCGACCGACATTTGAGTCTAGACGCTTCTTAATCCTCCAGCGGCTTAACTGAAGACTCCAACCGTAATGAGTATTAGTAGTTTTAAAAATACATTTTAAACTAAATTGTGCATATACGCAAAGTATTTATTTTGAAATATATATATATTTCAGGCGGGATCCGCACCCGAAAATATTGGAGTGCCGTCCCTACGAATAAAATTTTATGCGATTTTACGTTGATTATACCAATAAACTAGAATGATGTCATAATTATATTGTATATTTGGTAGATTAGTATGTATCACACGTACATACTTTATGTAATGACTTTATCATCATAAGTAAATAATGTAATTTGACAGTAGGCTGAAGATAAACATTTAGTAGAACATTACAAATTATCTCTATGCACATACTAAGAATTAATTTGATATAGTGGCTAAAATATGGTTTAATACGTTTAAATACCTACTAATTTCTTCCTCATTGCCTAGAGGACATTGTTCGCCTATATTTTCTAGTTATATATATATATAACTAGAAAAAAAAATATATACATATATATATTATAAAGGATGGAAACTAGACTTAATTGCACAAATGCACTCTTTATTTCCTCACATTCCAATGGGTCAGAAGTCCGACATGACCGGAGACTGCATAACGTACTCTCCATGCCATGAAGAGCCAGTAATAGCTTCAATCGCTGTTTCACTCGTTTATAGATACCGCTGATCACTCGATCACGAATCCCTAGATCTCTCAACACTAAGCCACAAATGTATAAGAAATATACAAAAGGAAAGTACATTTACAGCCTATACATGTAATATAAAGTAATATAGATACATTGAATGCATGCAGTGATTGCGGAGACGGTCAACCTATTGTCCGATGACCAATGAGCTTCAATGGGACGCCATCTGCCGGACAATACGCGATATTACCCGTCAATGTGACAAAGGAAGACAATTATTAGCCAATTGACTATAATTGTCTTTAGAGAAGGTTGGCTATGGCTAAAAAGTGATGGGCGAGAAATAACAGAGCACCATATATAACCACTTTAAATATCTAAACGGAGTCTACACTATTGAAGCAAAAATATTTTACCTTTAACTAATTCAGAGGATCTCTTTCTGGATCTCTAACCAGAGGAGAGATATGGAAAAGAAAAGTTAATTAGTTATAGTCCAGATAGGTAGTTCGCTTCTGGCCACGGTTTGGCTACGGAAGTCTCGGGTTCGATTCCTGATTCTGGATATCAATTTTTTCTATCTTTCAAAAATGCAATTATTGTATTTTTAAACAGGTATTTCATATAATGTGTTTCATTTTATTTTATTTTATTTGAGAAGCTTTCAGCCTTATACAAGTAGTCCCATACATATGTTAGTAAATTCCGGTAATAAGCTTTCAGATACTATCTTAATGGTATAAAGCCCCCTATCAAACTAGTATTATTTTTTAGTTCCGTTCCTCAAAAGGTAAAAAAGGAACCCTTATAAGATTACTCTCTTGGACGTCTGTCCGTCTGTCTGTCCATGTGTCACTACCGATTTTCTCAGGAACGGGTGGCCCTAGCAAGTTAAAATTTAAACATTTATACCAGATACTGAGGTACAGTATTAGGTGTATATACATAAATTGTATATAAATAATCAAGTCCCGAGACAACACGAGAAAAAGATGAGCAAATTTTGATTTTCACTTAAACTTGCAAGTACCCTACTACCTTAATTTTCAACAAGTTTTTTTTCTCGGAATTTTACCTGTACTTGTGCTGTAAGACCTTGCTTTTAACCAAAATTGACAACTCTAGGTCAACCGAAAGTATATATGTATAGGTACCCCTTGATCGTTGGCTTGAGAGCCACGGGTCCCTGCCGTTTTTAAACTAGAGACGTGATTCGCGA
The DNA here is from genome assembly GCA_945859575.2 of Herminia tarsipennalis. Lineage (NCBI taxonomy): Eukaryota > Metazoa > Arthropoda > Insecta > Lepidoptera > Erebidae > Herminia > Herminia tarsipennalis. Next base: position 23,338,477 of record OX243849.2, on the reverse strand, counting down.
CCGACGAAATAAAGCAGCAAATGAAATCAATGGATGGGGCGATATACTTGGCCAAGGTCCGCCGGAGCTGAATAAAACTATTCTGAAAGGGACATGCTCTTCTACGGCCATGGACCTATAAGACGTAACATAGTGTGATTTTTTAGTCGGTTTGAGTCCGACATACCCACCTGTCGTGCCCTTGACGGGTTGGGATCTGTGGGGATTTTAACACACGTAAAAAGAAAGTAAAAAAAAAGGTCAAACGAAAGTACCCTATAGGTTTTGGGTCGAACCTTTAAGGTAGTTCCCGTTCACCTAGAAATACGAAATTTGGCAAAAAACAAGGTCTTGCAGCACAAATAAAGGAAAAAATAAAAAATATATATAAATGTAAGGGTGTCCCCATATTTATAATATGTGCCTACAATTGGTACGGAACCCTCAGTGGGACTCGCAGATACCGGATTTTTTTTCTTAAATAAGATAACTATCTTCATTATTAATCATAATACGATACGAATAGTTCGCCTTAATGTATGCGAACGTAATCAAAATTCAATGTTAGGAGTGGGTTCACGCCAATAGTATAATGGGTAGAATTCGAACCTGCGTCGGATGCGTGAGCCAGTACTGTTATAGATGTGTTGAGGGATCGAACATCTCACATGAAACCTTATTGATAATTATGAACTATTTTCTCTGACGTTCTTTTAAAAACTAATTTTCAATGTAAGAAAACTATTAGGAAAGAGAACTGTCAGGGCCAGTGGACTGATAAGTCCACTGATAAGTAAAATTATTATATTCAACGGGAAAGTTTTATTTCTCTCATAAGAAAATACGACCCGGTTGTTTAGACCTGGTACCAGCCCTACAACATTGGTATCAGAGCTGCTGTACAGATAGTTTTCAGATATATACCCGCATCAGTCCACTTCCTTCTGTTTGCTCGCTATGATACCATAAATACCATACACTCCACCACCGACCGAAAATGCTGAATAATTACTTTGGTCGGTTATTTTGTAAAATTTAAGTGTTTCTCTAAATCACTATTCAGGTTATCCTGATTATTTTTTAGGACACCGTCCTTCGAAAGGAAAAAAACGGAACTCTTTATAGGATCACTTGTCTTTCTTCTGTCACAGTCACTTTGCTTCAAATCTACTGGACTGATTAAGTTCCAATTTGGTACACATTTATTTTTTAAATTTATTATCGAATCATTAAAACCTTTAATTTACGATAATCATAGCACAAATAAACCATTGAGGTTTGTCCTTATGCTACGGAAGTCGGATCTCAATACCATTGTTGACGAACTTAAGTCTAAATTTAGATATAATCAAAGAGAGAAAGCATTGATGTAACAAAAAAAGCCAATTCGTGAGTGTGAACAGATAAGTACATCATTATTCGTATTTCACGAAGTTGTACATTTCACATGTTTTTGTGACCTAAACACGTACGCATAACGTTAATAAAAGAGTTTTGAATTTAATACTTTTGGCAAATCAGAAAATTTAGTATCGTGTAACATATCAAATGAAAGGGCTTGTTGTGAGCATGTCAAATATATATTTAATTTTGTTATTTTAAAAGTTATTCAGGAAAAACCGTGAAAATTTACTATCCCCCCTTTCTTATGTTCTCATGTAAAGAACTATCTAGTTTTTACGTATCGTATCTAGTATATTGCAGGAAATAGAATAGGAAGTCTGAATTTTAAAACTCGGGTGCATTGTTAGGGGGCCAAATGAGAAATAAAAAACAAAGTTTGGCTGACTGTATTCTATAATCATATCAACCCATATGATGGCCCACTGCTGGGCACGGGTCTCCCCAGTAGAACCTACTGGTATGTAGATCCTGGGGGTAATTGCCATAATCGCCACGCTTGGCGAGCGGGTTGGCGATCGCAGTAAGGCTTTAAGTACGCAGAGGACGCTGCTGCCCGTCCTCCGGAGTGAAATCCCTTAGTCGCCTTGACGACACCCACGGGAAGAGATGGGGTGGTACTATTCTTAAGCCGGCACCACACGGCATATTCATAGTATTCTATAATATATCAAATAAAAGGGCTTATTTTAAGGATGTCAAATATATTTTTATATATTATGAAAATATATTATTAAAATACCTCGTTATTGCCCGAAGTTACGACCGTATTGCAACGGTCTACCCGTGACAACGGCCGTTGCAAATCCGGTCGAAACGTCGGGCAATAACAAAGTATTTTACATTAAATTATTCACGCGATTAAGACCCGTAATATATGTATATATTTTCATAATGGGTACAAATCGTGAAAGTTTAATTTTATTTTACTTTTAAAATTATTTAGAAAAAACTACTGAGCTTAATATTTTGAAATGAAAATACAATAAATAGTTCTTAACCTGGATGCAGGAAAAATAATAAGAAGTGTGAACGATGAACATTCATTTATGGGGAAAATGAAGAAATTAAAACAGCCTTTGATATTTTTTTAAACGACTTCCGCATTAGTGTACAAGCCCTGCGTCGCGGACTTTACAAACATGTAAGTCACGGACACAAAGTACACTCAGACTCGAAACAACAATTAGTGGATCATACAAAGTGGTATCCCGTGTGGGAATCGAACCCACGACCTCTTGCTTAGCAGTCTGACACATTCCCACCGTGCCACAGAGGTTTTTTAATTTAGGACTTGAACTCAAATGTTTTTTTTTTGTGCATGTGACACGTCAATGAATGGCAGATCCCGACGGATTTTTTACGGTAACTTACCTCCTGTTAGTCGGAGGGTTCTAAAATTTTATTTGTTTTTTATGCCCGTCGTAGGTTTATTCAACATTTTTTTTTTAATTTCCTTTATACTTTTTGAGTTTTTTTACAAAATATACGAGGTACTTGTGTAGACAGTAAATATTTCATTGTAACCGAACTAAAACATATATATTCCATTTTAATAACAAATAGACGAGCATGACCTTTTTTCTACTACTGCAGCGCTTCCTGGCGGTCTGAGATATTAAAACTTAACTACAATACGCCCAGGAATGAGACTTATACAGAACAAAATACCGTTTTCAAAGAGTCGAAGCTTTCTCTTAAAAAATGATGAAACATGAGCACTGTGGCACTTTTAGCGGCCTAGGACATTAAAACTTAGCTAAGAACATGCTCGGGAATGAGACTTATACAACAAAAAAACCGTTTACAAATCGGCTTAGCTGTTTCCGAAAAATAAAGTAATACACACACTCTCTCTCTCTCTCACACACACACACACACACACACACACACACACACACACACACACACACACACACACACACACACACACACACACACACACACACACACAAAAGCCACAAAAGCACTCAAACACCTCTTACCCCAAACGCATATACCGTCTCTGTGACCGTTGCAGGTAAAAAACACATAATAATGTATATATAATATTAAACTGTAACTGTATGTAAATTCGAACTATTGCGAATCTAAATTACAAATTCAATACCCGAGGCAAATAACAGAGTCTCCGTTTATCTACAGTCAAATAGTTGTAGGTAGGGCCCCAGGGACGATAGGTACTACTGCCTACTACCTACAGCCTCCGAGCCGACCCGACCGGTCCATGAATTATATCTAAAGTATTTAGCATCTACCTACCGTATACAACTGTTTTGAATTCCAAGGAATGACCGGAGAAAGCGAGCTCATTCAACCCTACGGTTTGCCTTGTGATCATATTCCTGTTTGATTAATAAACAAAAAATGATTCGGATGATGAAAGATGGTCGGTCAGCAGCACTATCAACTTTCGCCTCAGCCTTTTAAAAGCGTGCTAATATCTACTTATATACCTATATATAGTATCTATCACTCGCTTGTCAAACATAAATATAGAAAGGATGGAATCAAATAAAAGATAATATTATAAAAATAACCTGCGAGCTGCGAGCTGCGTGTCAAATTAAATGCTCTATTTACTTCGTGTTCTCTTTGTTACATGAGGATGAAACCACCTACGACCACCAAATATGAATAAAACATCCCTCATAGTATGGAAAGTGAAATGTACATAGAATGGTTTATTGGCACGGATTTATTACTGGTGGATATCTAGATCAACCCGAAATATGGATTCCTCTAACTTTGGAATACAAAATAATAATAAAAAAATCTTATTTGATCCAGATCTGAAAGTCCGTAAAATATAATTAAAAGAGTCCACTTACAATTTAATCATGGTGAAGTTTTTTTTTAAAAGACGACTCCCGCATTTGGGTACAAGCCCTGTGTCGCTAGGGACTTTACAAACATATAAGTAACGGACACAAAGTACACCCAGACTCGGAACGGATCACACAAAGTGGTGTCCCGTGTAGGAATCGAACCCTCTTGCGTCGCAGTCGGACACACTCCCACCGCGCCACAGAGGCAGTCTGTAATGAACATGTCTAATGTACATTCAACTTAACTGTTTTTGCTGCGCAAGGGTTACTTTAATTGAAATCTATTATATGGTTTTTGTTTTTCCATGGTTCACTAGGTGATTTAGGTTTTTGTTCTTGTTGGACTTTCCAGGATGCGCGGGCAGGAGGAAAGGCTTAGTAGCCTCTTCCCTGCCCCCCACATCTGAGAGTTAGTAGATATCTTGGGACTACTGGCAATACAGGGGGATTCACTACATATTAGATATTCTAGCTTCTCATTTCAGTGTCTTTGGTCTCTTATACCAACCGTTCGAGTTCGAGATTTTGTACGATTTCTGGTCCTTAACAGTAATTCCAACGTCACTGAAATACTTTTTAAAGGATTATTCGCCAGCAGACACGTTAAAAAAGTGAGGGTGACTTCTACATAGCACAAAAAATGCTGAGAGCTAAGATCTCGTCAATGATGTCTCGAAAAATGCCGCTAGAAATTTCTTCACTCAGTGAGAAAATTATCTAAATTGTTACCAAGGCGACTGATGAACATCTTCAAGGTCTTTACTTATAAATGTTGGCGCGGGCGTGACTCAATTAAAACATCAGAATATACAGGTAAAATTTTCTCAAATTGAAATATTTCTTATCATTTTTTTTTTGTTTTTTAGATAACTAGCAATGTGGGATTAAGTCCCACATTACTAGCAATCTTGTTAACCCCTCCAGCTAAGCTCAAAGGTTTGTGTTAGGAGTGGGTTCATGTCCGGAGTGTAATGGGTAGGATTCGAACCCGCGACCTCACGATTGCGAGACCGATGGCTTAGCCATTAGGCTACCGCCACTTATATAGTATATTAAGAATCACCCTGCAGTGCCTGAACTGTGCTTAGTAAAATGTGTATCCAGTAACAGAATACCATTTCTGCAATCATAAAATAACAACATAGACAATATCACGACCCACTCAAGTTAGAGGTCACCACTAATTATACATTCGCGTCTCATTAGTGTCCGTAGACGTCTACGGGGCTACGAGATCTCGTAGACAGTGGGTCTACGAGTGTCATTCATGGAGAAATAAGTTTCCCCGTCTGTTTGTCAGCTGATCGCGTCCCGCCGATGCCGGGAGACGGCGCGCAGCGCGCGGCAGTGGGCATCGGACGCGCGCGCCGAACGCGTGCCTCCATCACGACCCGCGACAAACTTCACAATATTTTTATAACTATATTTATACACCCTGTAGGATAGTTAGTGTAGTGAAGTGTCTTATTACGTGGTATCTTTTGATTTTTTGTAAGTATAGTGATGTAGTCGCAATTCTGTTCTCATGATTCAAATTTAATTTAGATGTTCAAAGCTCTCGGAGATCTCATATTGAAGTCTCGTAAATAAATATTTTGTTGATGAACACAAGGTACCAATAACTGGAGACGTATATTGACAGAAGTTACATTGTTTGGCGGTATACTATACAATCAAAAAGTTTTTATATGAAGGCAAACTCGTTTACGTATATAAATAACTTGCGAACTATTTATTGTAGTAGGTAACATTACCTAGAAAAAATAATAACTAAATTGTAATATTGTAAAAACTTTGACAATTACCAAAACAAACAAATATTTTTACAACTGTTTTCCTAAGGCTTTACATAAACATTCGTTACAAAACTCATATGAAATTCAAAACAGTCTGGATTCAGATTTTCATAGAAATACATACACGGTATATTTTACATACAAATGTTGTTAAGTGAATTTATTTATCAACCTACAAATGGAAAAAAAGAATTCAATCGGTTTTATAAAATTATGGATTAACTTTATATAATATGCTATTCTGATACTTCTAAATGGGGAACATATTTTAGTGTAAAGTCTTGGAATTGTTTTTAAATTGTTTAATTTATTTTTATAAATTTTAAATAATTCAAAAACAATTCCAAGTCATTAAAATATATGCGATTTAGCGATCTTATGATCGCTACGTCGTATCAGTAGCCGGGAACTTACTTGTATATAAAACTCATATTTGCCCAAAAACCTTGTCACGATGTTCCAAACTGTGGTCTGGAACAGCGTGACAACGATATTCGCATGTACATCGTCAAGTAAAAAGAATGATGCACATATACGACGACCCGATATGTGCATCACAATAGTAGGTGCACAGGCACGCACGTGACGTTACTTACGGTCTCCGGTCTCAATATTCTAACTATAGATGGATTTGGCTACTAGAGGTAGAGTGTTGACATATTTTGTACTGAGCATATGTCAAATATATACCTCTAGTAGCCTAATCCATCGATAGATAGATTATTGAGACCGGCCGTTAGAGTGTCAGATGATACCACGATCTTACGCCGATCTCATTGTCACATTGACACGCGATGTGTTGGTTACACAAAACAGAAAACTCAGATACAGGCATGAAGTTAGCGCATGCACATTACATAGCGCATTAGATAGCGCGTGCTAGGAGATGCAAGTGTACCAGCTACGGGCATGTGTATTTCGCCCTTCACTTGCAAACAAGTGACGTATTGTTAACTTATAGGTATGTATACACGGGTCAATTGACAAGGAATCAGAGTAAGTCAGCTGATACCTGGATACTCATTGATTCAGAATTTGAGAACATAAAAGGAAGGATATTATTAATAAAGCTAAAACAGGGCTTATTTATGAATAACTGTAATCACTGTTAACGTTGAATATTCATATTTTTATTATATCTAAGTGTAAGGCTTTATTTTATAATTGACCTTTTAAAGAAAAATAATTTAGAAATACTCAATGATTTTAAACTTATTTAAGAAAATCATTGACGATGGGGCTGAAAAATCGACGCAAGAATAATTTACGAGGTTATTACTTCACGTCTGTGTCTGCAAATATGTCGACTGATGGCGCGGTAGGAGTGCGTTTGCTTGCTATTGGTGCCCACAGCCTCATAGTTGTGGGGTAGAATCCTCATATGGGACATTACTCTTTGTGCTGCATTGTTTTTCCAGTCTATGAATAATAATCTACACTCCCTTGATTGTAGCAGTAAATGCAAGATTTTAACTTTTTAATGGTGTAATATACCAGATCACTGTGAGAGTAATAATGGATCATTTAAAATGATTTAAAAATGAGATGATGCTATTTTGATATGTGTTACGCTGCGTTCCTGGCCTCGGGCTTACGATAAGACATTCTCCCTCATCTAACCACTCCGTCGACACACGTTACTGCGAAGTAAAATATTGCTCACAATCTCAAATAATAATTTAGTCAAATGTTTTTTATGTTCCTTTTCATGTAAAAAGAAGCTTTGATATTCAACATTAGTTGAGATAGCCCCAAGCTGTTTTACAAACTTGAACATTTTATTATATTCGTTAGGTCAACAATTTAACGGTTTAATTCTTAAAAGAAACTTAAATATTAGATGGTATTAGCTCTTATGCTGTCACTGTCACTCAAAGGTGTATAGCGGCGACAGAAATACTTTTAAGAGCGACTTATAGTTATATAGAGTTTGAATATTTGAGGGTAAATTTGATTTTATTTTCTTTTTTAAAAAGATAACTCCCACATTGGACTACAAGCCCTGTGTCGCAGGGGATGTGACAAATATAGAATTAAAATACAAAGTATACCCAGACCTGACGTGTGGGAATCACACCCACAACCTTTTACACAGCAGTCAATAGAAGTCACTTAGGCACATATACTTTTTACAATAGGCATATGTAATATGTGTATTCAGTATAGATGTACAATAGTAATTTCGTGTATCTATCCGGTATGAGACAATTATAGTAAGCCGATTATATCAGCGAACTAATCCGATTAAACGAAACCGTAATACGGCAGACATTCTGATATAACACTACCAATAGAACACATGAGACAAATTATTAACAACATACAATATTCAAGCTAAGAAACACATACGATTCTAGCTTTAATTTCTAAAAGAATGAGAATACTTATGAAATAGTGTTTCTTATAATATTACCACTGTACACTGTAGGGAACTGAGCAGTGTTGATCGTTGATCGCGTTGACCGGGCTCGCGACCCTGCTCGTCTCTTCATTTACTTCCGCTGCCAATAACTTATCTATCGACGGTTATCTAACCGAAAAACGTTTCTAGAGTTGGCATTTTAACAGATAGTTAAGGGTATATAAGTTATTAAGTCCGGCTGTTAGTTGTTTATATAAAGAAACAGGCTTTCTTTTCGAGAGAGGGTACGGGCTAAAGTAGACCACGCCGGCGCACTGTCGTTTGGTGAATGTTGACTGTTCTTTGACTATTTGGTTCTAGAACTGTGATTTATTTTTTAAACGTAGATATTTACATATGTAATGGTAACCTAAATATTTAAGATACCCTATGTTTTTTAAAATAATAAAAAACTATCTTAACCTCAAGCTATTGTAGGCTTTTTAGGGTTCCGTAGCCAAAATTGCAAAACGGAACCCTTATAATATCGCTATGTCCGTCCGTCCGCCCGCAACTGTGCTCAGACACTGTTAGTGCTAGGAGGCTGCAATTTTGCACGGATACACATATTACTCACGCCGACAAAGTCAAAGAATAAAATGTTGAAAAAATATTTTTTTAGGGTACCTCCCCTGTATGTAAAGTAGGGGTTTAATTATTTTTTCTCACCTACCCCATCGTGTGGAGTATCATTATGTATGAAACAAAAACAACAGAAAACCCACTTCTTAAGTCGCATTATTCGGATGGGTGGGGGGGGGGACCATGAAACCCTACATTGTGCGTAGCCCGACATGCACTTGCCCGGATTTATTTATCAATCATGTGAGACGGAGTTAGACATAAACCCACTGTCATCGTCTTCATCTTTATAATTACACTAAACCTTAGGGATAAATCAATGAAAATAAATATTAATAAAAAAAATAAGGGTAATTTAATCACTCCTTCGAGATATTTTGGCATTAATTAGAAAAACAAAGTTAATATTTTAGATAATTATTACACGCGATTAAGACCCGTAGTTTATATAATGTGTACTAATCGCGAAAGTTTATCAACAAATACTTTACATGTTTTTTGAGGACAACCAATGTGTAATTAGTTACCTAAACTTATTTTCAAAAGAACAGAATTGTTGCGTCGATTTTGCATTTGTACAAAGATTTCAATCTTTGTACAAATGCAAAATCGACGCAACAATTCGTTGCAGTGCCTGTCCTGTTTGTTTATTCATATTGGTTCCAACCTTGTCGGACCGACAACCCTAATAGCCCTAATTACTCTGGATGTCAACACTGACTATACACGTCGCACCCACTTTAATGATCACGGCACTGAATCTAACTTCTCTTGATTAGTTTTGAAATTCCCTGTAAAGTAGTTTGGTAGATTTAAATTTTGTTTGAAAGTGTCTTAAAACAACACATAAAGTCACGAATGGATTTAATCGAATCGGTATCTTGTAATCGTAAATTGACTCGCTGTGGCTCACATTTTTAATAGAATTATAATTTTTAACATTCAGTAATTATTACAAGTACATCATTTTAACAGATTGTGTAACAGAATCTCAATAATTTGTACTTTATTTATACTGGTGATTTTACCGAGTAAACGTATTAGACGAAACTTTGGTGTAATTAAAGCAAAAAATGTTCAAAGAGTCTCGGGGATATTTTGATAAAAGCTGAAACTGCAATATCAGATTTTTGTCTAATTATTTTAAGAAGCCGGTAATTGAAGGTTTTGTTTTTGACTAAAATGCATACATACATTGTATTGATGTAACTGTATTGATCCACTTCAATAGTTTTAATAATACTTAAGGATATAATTCTAGGATATAGTGTCATACAGCAAACTAAAGGAATTTGAATAATAATAAACTCTTTATTTACTTATTACAAACATTATAACTTTACTTATATGAATAATAAATATCACAAACCTAATTTTGTTTTCTTCAAAAGAAAACTTGGGTTTGACAATGGGTACTGTTTTGTGTGTTTGGTAAATGAATGAATCCGCGCTAAAATATAATATTCATCGTAAAATAAATTTAATACAGAAATGAAGATGACTGAAACTGAAGTTAACAAATGACGAACGAACTCAACTTGTCAATTATTGTTTAATACCAACATAAGAACTGAAACAGACCGCGTGCTCGTAATGTTTTCATTCACCCTCTTTTTAACTATGTTCTGAATGTTAAACAAACTCGTTAGTACCAAGTATTTTTATTTTCTTTATTCTTAACTTTTTATAAAGTCAAATAATGTTTTCATTTTTGTTACTGTATTTTTTTAGCTTCAGTTTTTACAATACGATGTTTCTTGAAAAAATACATGTACTTTAGGCTTAACCTATCAACTAGTTAATGCTCACGGCTTGAATCAGATTGAGATAAAAATTAGCTAATAACATTTCTCAAGAATCATGTTACCTTCATACCGAATTTCGACTGGCAGGACATCTTCGCAAATTAACGCGTTCAAAGCTCTTACATAGGTAAAGATTCCATAGATTTCTCGGTTATAATTCTCTATAGTATTTTAGTAACAATGACTTCTTTTCGCTGATAATATTATTTAGATTTAAATAAACTATAAGTAAAGTAAATATTACTAGTAGGTAGTAGCTATTATATGTATATCTTTGATTGGAGCTTATTATTATAACTTTGATTTTTGTAGTAAAGGCTCATAAATGCCCATGATGTTTAAGTTTAAGCTATGACAAATTTTAATATAACATTTGGCGATTATGTGGATTATGATAGACGAACATATAAATTCTCACCAAAGTGAGACAGAAAAGTTAAATTTTACTTCCTTTTGTAACGAATTCCGGCTACTATAAAACACCTAGACTGGCCGATAGCCCATATCTACCGCTATAAACTAAAAGAAATAAAACTGACAAGTTTCAGTACATTTTTCATTTTTATTGTCGAAGTTCCTCGCTTGGTCTCATTCGAGCGACCGGCGACCAACACCAGGCGACCGGCGATCGCGAGGCTCCAATTGGAAAATTCACTAATGTACTGAAATGTTTACATATCAACCCATATGATGGCCCACTGCTGGGCACGGGTCTCCCCAGTAGAACCTACTGGTATGTAGATCCTGGTGGTAATTGCCATAATCGCCACGCTTGGCGAGCGGGTTGGCGATCGCAGTAAGGCTTTAAGTACGCAGAGGACGCTGCTGCCCGTCCTCCGGGGTGAAATCCCTTAGTCGCCTTAACGACACCCACGGGAAGAGATGGGGTGGTACTATTCTTAAGCCGGCACCACACGGCACGACTGAAATGTTTAGAGCCTTTAAAAATAAATTTACAAATAGAACAATTCCCGAGTCGGTTTCAATTGTACAGACTTGTTGGTTTGGTGTCGAGATTTATGTGCATTATTATTACTTGGTTAAAGGCTTGATTCATTAGCTTTGGGAAGATAATAATATGTTGGTTCTCTTTGCATCTTTTACATATCTTCTATGAGGAATTGTTCGATGTAATTGCACCTGCCGCCATGGCCACAGATACGGCATCTATAGTCTGTCTGTAATAACGTTGCACGACCTCGCTTATCTGTCGATTTGTTCGGTCACCACTGAGTTTTGTACCCTCAATTAGATGAGTCATCAATTAAATCCATCAGCAGGTTTAACACTCCTTTTAAAAATGTTTAGGTGGACGATCATTTACTAGAATTGCCCATCTTTCAGAACATAGTTTGACCTATCTTTTGACCGCTAAAGCCAGTGTGTGTCGTACTAAAACATCATAACTACTACTCAAACAGTACCGGGCGTAGTTTACGAGCTCGTGGTAGGAAGAACACATGAACTGTGCTCGTTTATTGCAATTTTATATGGACCCTTTATCAAAGGTCACCGGTCAAAGCAAAGAGTGATACGTAAGCGGTGTTGTGTGAACTATGAAGTTAAGTTGTAGGTATGTACTGATATTCTTTATTACAGCAGAAGCTTTACTTGCATGACAAATGCAATGAGTGATCGTGTGTACGACAAGCTATCTGCAAATCGAAACACTGATAAATTTATGTAGTTTTACGCTACTACTACGTTTTACTATTTTTTTTGACGTTGCCAATTTGGGTTGGCAAAAACTTAGACTGCCTTTGTGGCGTGATAGGAGTGTATCCGACTGCTACGCAAGAGGTCGTGGGTTCGATTCTACACGGGACACCAATTTGTGTGATCCACAAATTGTTGTTCCGAGTCTGGGTCCGAGTCTGGGTGTACATTGTGTCCGTGACTTATATGTTTGTAAAGTCCTCCCGCGACACAGGGCTTGTACCCTACAGCGGGAGTCGTCTTTGTAAAAAAATCTTCATTGTATTTTTTGGTAACGTGACACCAACTAATAAGTTTAAAATAATTATCATTTTAAAAGTGCTGTAGTAGTTTGCAAACACTGTTGTAATCAAAGTTTGCTAAAACTAAATAAGCGATATTAAATGAAGGTTCAACACTTTTGTGGTTCATATGATACTATAAGTACGTGTTTAATGTTTTTACTGCGTCGGTGGCCAAATAAGTGCGTGTGACTGCTGTGCAAAAGGTTGTAGCTTCGGTTCTTATACGAGACAGAGTTTTGTGGGACTCATATTAATCATAGTTTATTATATTATTGTCTGCTAATTGCATACGACTGCCTCGGTGGCGCGGTGGGAGTGTATCCGACTGCTACGCAAGAGGTCGTGGGTTCGATCCCCACCCAGGATAATACTTTGTGTGATGAGCACGATGGTTTATTCTGTGTCTGGGTGTTATTTATCTATAATATGTATGTATTTAGAAATATATAAGTATGTTTATCAGTTGTCTGGTTGCCATAGTACAAGCTCTGCTTAGTTTGGGATCAGATAGCGTTGTGTGAGTTGTCCCAAGATATTATTATTATTATTATTATATTTACATAACGCTTTTAAACCTTATCCGAAAAAGGTTATTTTTTTTTTTATACAAGGTGTAACAGAAAGGTGTGGTCATTATTCAAGGGTTGGTATGTGCCCATGATACTAAGTGCACATACCTAATTTTATCAAAATCAGAGCACCCTAAAAATATATTTATTATTTTTTCATTCGTTTATTTAAGAATGAAAATTTTATTAATTAATAAAAGTATGACTTAAAAAGTTCTGTGCCATAATAATCGAATCGAATTTAGTACCAGGGGAGGCATAATTCTTATACCATACGCCTTTCACTACTGAATTTTAACAAAAAGAATATACTATAACTAAGTATTAATAATGCAACCAGCTATGGCATCATTGTAGGCGCAATACCGACAACATACACTATGCGCTGCTGAAATTTGACCGCACTTTTCTGTTACACCCTGTATACCTTTTTTAGCTTTTTTAGATTTCTTGGTAGAAGCTATCTTATATTTTGCTGGTATGTGTTGCGAAATACGAAAATCTTTTATATTTGAGAAAAATTCTTCCACGTCTATTCGACACGGTCGTAAATAAATTACGGAAGGTTTTGTCCTAGCGACCAAGTAGAGCAGACCCACTGGTCCTCCAATATTGCGGGTAATAAGGTCCGCCTATAAATCTTCTTGGCATCAGAAAACAGCGCTGGCAAAGTTTAATTTATTAAAATTAGAGCAGAGGCAAATAATGTAAAAGGGACAATGAATTAAACCAGATGTCCTAACGACATTACCGCTGCAGGATACAATGAAATACTTTATTTTGAAAACAGTAGCGCTTGCAAAACTTGAACGTAATTGTGGGAGTATCAACTTTCAAAAATACAGAAGACACACAATTATTTTTGGGCAGATTGACAATCTACACTAATATTATAAACAGGAAGAATTTGTATTTTTGTGTGTAGTAAAAACTAGACAAATGGCATTCTATTCGATTCAAGTTTGCGCTAATCGAATAGAATGACGTCGTTGCGCGCGTACAACTGCTAATTTCATATCAAGAATTTTCGTATTTACGAGCACAGTGTTGCGCGCGCCATTTGTCTAGAGGTCCTAGACCGATTTTACTAATATTAATAATAATAATACTGTTTTTTTTAGCTATATACATAAGTACGTTGTTTAGTTTTTTAAACTATTATTTATTTTCTACTTTTTAGTTCAGCTAGGAACAAAGGCCTGTTTTTTATTTCTTTTAACTATTAATTTTTACAAACACAACGAAATACCAATACGAAATTTCACAGATCCAACTTTAAAACTTGCGGAATTTTACACAAAGTTTTAATAATAATATCTTGGAACAACCCAGACAACGCAATCTGACTATAATGTAGAAACCAGACAGCCGATAAACATACTTATATATTACTAAATACATACATATAATAGATAAATAACACCCAGACACAGAATAAACCATCGTGATCATCACACAAAGTTTTATCCTGGGTCCTGGGCATACACTCTCACCGCGCCACAGAGGTAGTAAAATTTCTAACATCTACTTTATCCTCCTGGGGGTTGAGTGTATCCGACTGCTACACAAGGGGTCGTGGGTTCAATCCCCACCCAGGACAAAACTTTGTGTGATGAGCACGATGGTTTATTCTGTGCCTGGGTGTTATTTATCTATAATATGTTTATATTTAGAAATATATACGTTTGTTTATCAGCTGTCTGGTTTCAATAGTACAAGCTCTGCTTAGTTTGGGATCAGATAGCGTTGTGTGAGTTGTGCCAAGATATAATTATATTTTTATTATTTTTTAAAACCCTGAAACATGTCTGTCTATGCTGCAATGGCCCTGAACACTTTTCGATTAGCGAGCTCTCATAGTGGTGTTTATAAATTAATAAAATACAAGAAATTAATCTCGTCCAGTTATCAGTAATGTTCAGCGTCTCTTAGGCCATAAGTTGCTGATCCTGGTTAATCTCTCTTCGGGTGCGCCGATTTTCCATCCTACTGGACTGACGGAGGAGATAGTGCACCTGCACTTGTGCATCCGTAATCTAATGTCGTAAAGTTTCGGATACTTTTAAAATGAATAGTTGAAGCGAAACTGTACTTACTATGCTGGATTCTAGAAAACTTTGGTGTTTCAAGTAAGGGTGAATGTTAAACTTTCCTTTTATGCTTAGCTGGTACTTGGCTGAGTTCGTTATTTATGTAGAGGTTGTCCATGGCCCCAAAATTTAAATCTACTAGAAAATGCTTAACACCTTTTGTTAATATTGTTGTGCAAATTTTAACTGACATAGTCAAATTTGGCTCGCACTGAAAATTAAAGATATATACAAATTGTTATTAAAATAACTTTATTTCAAGCAAAACTTTCACAAAAAATTTAATGTTGTAATTCTTTGATTGCAGACAACATTTATTTTTATACTAATATTTAAACTTTGTTACATAAATATAACTATTCATTAAACGGGAATTAACGGGCATTATTTACTTTAAATTGCTTGACGTTTCGATTAGGTTGAACCGGTCACAAGCGTACTGAACACCGCTTAATTCCTGTATAATTAAGCGCTTGTGTTGTTGTATTTAAATAGTTAAAAAAATATTTTTATACATTAAATAGACGAATATTTGATTTTGAAATAATAAGTAGGATAGTTCCTGCCCAATGCCAATGACCGCAGAATTCGGCGTGAATATTTTGTATTACCACCCAGGTAGACAGAACACCTTAAACGGTCGCTGTTAGGCACAGGATGTGGAAGGTGTAGGACCGGGTAACGCTTATATCCAGCAGTACATCGAAAGAGGCTGACGATGATGAGGACACTTTTTATTTCTTCAGACTAAAGTTGAGTATATTGTCCTTGGAGCCTTGGGGCACCGCTGGATTCTGGGAGACGTAAGGGCTGGTGTATACTGCTGAGTTATTCTCTTCAATGCCGAATATACGTTTAACCTTCGCATTTAGCTGTGACGGTGATGGGAAGTTCAGCACGCCAGCGCTCGCATTGCACACGAGAGCGAATACACATAGGAGTAAGATGAACTTCATGGTGGTGTTGTTCTTAAAATACTGGCGATATTCTGAAATCTGTGCAATATATAGTAATATGATAATTAGCGTTAAATTGCCCTTAATTCTACGGTTCTATGTATTTGTGATATAATAGGTGTAGTTACATATTTCTTTAGATAGTTCTGTGTTCTAAGGCGCCATTATTTCAAATCACATTCGTTTCATAGCACGGTCAAATCAAATATATTTAATAATAACTATTTAAATGTACATAATTTGTATATTTCCGTGTTCATATAATTTGGAACGAATGATGTTATAAAATGTAGAAGAAGTATTATTAGGTATAATGATACGCAGTCGACCACGTATTTGTACTTATACAAAATTCAATAAGTTAATTGGAACACTAATGAATTAGTACACTTTCAGAAAAACTTGGAGTTCAAACTATTGGCACTAAAGTTGAATTTGTAATTTTGTGTTAAAAAAATAATTCAATACTCAGGATATCATCTTTATCCTGGGCTGGTCTCAATAACTTATCTACCGTTCACTATCTTATATATATGTAAAGTAAAATACCTTGTTTATTGCCCGACATCTAGTCTACTCGTAACCCCGGGCATTGCAATACAGTCGAAACGTTAGACAATAAACAATGTATTTTACCTTAAATTATTCACGCGATTAAGTGTAATATATATAGACCCGTAATATATATATTTTCAACAAATCGCGAATGTTTATCAACAAAACGAATTCATTTCGCATGAAACGTTCGCGCGTGATTAACCAACAAACATCCAAACTTTCACATTGGAAAAATATTAGTGCAAAATCTTTTCATGTCGTTGCATAGATTATGCATTCAAATTGATCATAGAATATTCATATTGGCAGTGGTCAAAGTACTATCGTTATAAATCAATTGCCCCACTGTGGTATAGCGTTATTTTGGAGCGTAAAAGCCTTTACTAAAATTTTCAAATATTTTTCATGTCATCTGAATTTCCGTCAGTTGTATATTGAGTGCTTTGATTCTTTCTTTCTTTACTACTTTGATCTTGGTCTTGGGTTTTATTTAGCTGTTTATTAAGGTCACAGGTAACCTTTTATCTAGGTTGTTATTAATTGTTATTTTTCACTTCAAACTTTTTCAACAGTCATTGTGAGGCGATCGATTCTGGATGATACCCAAATTGTGTTTCTGTACAAAATGATATATGTTAGTGTCCGAGGACGAAACTGTTCCGCGTCCACCTTACCTGCTAAACGAAGATTTATTACGCTTTTAAACATCTGGGTGGAAATAAAACTGCTGTAAATATTAAGGTACTTACAACATAGGTTTCAATTGATAAAACTACATACATAGGCAGTGCTAGTGTTTTGAGAAATGTTGTTTACAAATCTCCATTGCATAGGTACATTCAGGTTTTTATTTCCCCTTCGTTTCAAACTATTACTTTGTTGAATAAACCGTGGTGACGGGTAAGCTTTCAAATAAGTATTTGACTATCAAATCAAATCAGTCTTACTTCTGATATTTTCGATATATTATAGTTAATAGTATTGCATTTCTTTTTATGGAGCAATGTTTCGTTAATTTGAATGAAGCGATGCATTAATAATTAATTACCTAAAATCAAGACATAAATTTGTACCTACCTGCTTGTCTCGTATTTTCCTTTAATATTATATTTATATCTTTTATTAACAAGTAAATGCTATATTCGGTGAAATGGGGCACATAAAAAGTAACAACAGTTTTCCTACACCTACAGTCGTATCATTACTTTCAAAATATATTCATAACTAAACATAGTCCACATCTTATATAAAAGGAAATTATATGGAGTCCATAAGAGCCCCGTGTCACCTGTCACCGTTCATTGTTAGATTCACATTCCACATGCTTTTATGTTCACATAGAATTAATGGTTTACGTCCCATATCGTCTCGCACACTCATTGTACATTGTAAAAGCCTGCCAAATTTGGCTAGAAAAAATATAGATCTCACAATACGTGACAAATAGAATGGAACTGGAAGTCTATGAATTAGAATATTATCGTGACTTAATCGCGTAAAATATTTAAAAGCACAAAACTTTTATTTACCCGACGTTTCGATCGAATTGCACCGATCGTGGTCACGGGTCGACTGATGGCAGCTTAGCGATGTCTCCGTGAGGCGCGGGGTTTTTTAACTACCCTCGCCTGGTCTTGACAATTTTGATATATTTTATTGTCGGTACTTTTACACACTACACTATTTTTAAAAATCAAGGAAACATAATATGAAGGTACAACAGCAACAAAATCAATAAATGTTTTTAATTAGGTGCCGGTAAATGTAGGTTTTATCCTTTAGGCACCAACTTCAAACGTTTATTGATTTTTTATTGTTTTACTCACTTTTTAGTGGGATAGTTAAAGTAAAGTACACTACTCATTTACTTTTACTAAATATTACTTTTTCTTATGGAGGGCCGTTAATTGTTGAGGAGTTAACATAGCACTTCATCATCAGCTGTATTACATGGTGTTATAGTAGTAAGACGAGCATAAAGTGCAAGAGCAATAGCATAATATAGTAATCGCGAACCGTGAATTGTTGAATAGTTCCACTGGTCATCTATGGTTCTCATCATCAGTTTCACTTCACCAAGTATTGCTTTTTGAGAATAAATGCAATAATCACTATGAAATATACCTAAATCACTATAGGTGTCCTAAAGAAGTTCCCTTGATTTTTGCAGGATGCCATCATCAGATCGTGATTATTAATCGACTTGACAATGGGATCAATTTGGAGGTATACCCTTCCAAATACAAAAAAAAACAAATCTGTCAAGCCGTCTTCGTGTAATCGGTGGACCTAAATAAAGAAAAAAAAGCATACATACTGACGAACATAGAACCTCTACCTATTTTTAAGTCGATTAAAAGTAAAAAGCTTCCAGATCGACGAAAAATTGGACACATCGTATAGTAAGCCCATGTTTGCTTTAGCACACATAATTCAGTTAACTTGGTGGCGGTCTGTAGAATGCCGATCGGATGTTTCGGGTTATACTCTTTCTACTTCGATATTTATTGTAAAAATATCTTGAACTTAGAAACGGTTCGATAAATTGGTTTTACAAAAAGTCTAGAGCACGATAATTCTAATATTCTAGAACCCGTTTGATTTTTTATTTTTTCTTTGTTTTAAGCACCAATGGCTTCAAATAATGTTAACATTGGAATAACATTTAATGATAAGAATTACATATAAAAGGCGGTGTATTGAGCTCAGTATATAAGGGCGTATAATCACGTGACTTAGGTAGTCGTGACTGACTTTTATACAACGCACAGTATTATAATCACATAATATACGGAACAAGTAACACAGTAAAATCATGAAGTTACTTGCGTTACTGTTTGTGATTCTCGCTGTAAGGCTTAATATTGTTCGAGCAATTTTTTTAAATAAACTAAAATGTGGTATGGGAGAAGTAAAAGTCGCCGGCGAGTGCTTCAAAGTGCCGTCCTCAATCGATGATTACTACTATTTGACAGACAATATCTAAAACTTCGAAAATTACACGTGTTTTTGTGTAGTGGTTTTTGGAATAAATGTTATAGAAAGATGACGGTATCAGACATTTACTGTGTGACCCTAGAATTACTTTTACACTGTGTGAGTCATAACAATATCATTTGTTAATAATATGGAATATTCGAGAAGTTCAGCCTTTATATCGAGAAGTGATAGTTTTTTTGTGACAAAAGATCGTTACAGATATTTAAAAAAAAAAATAAAGCGTGTGATGTGTGGCGCACGACTTACCTCGCCTTTCGACTCACTTACTAGCATTTTACCAATTTAATTAATCAGCAAAAAAAAATAAACTGTATCGTTGGGTTTTTATTGCCTTTCCTTGACTATAAATTTCCCATTGTGAACTTGGTAAAATCTTAAGTTTGAATATACTTTGGTTCATAAGTGAGTCTTCAGTTGAATACCAAGCCACCTGTTGAGCCAGGACCGAGGTGACCTATTTTATTTAGGCATTACAATGAATCTCGGAAGATGAGTATAACAATACGCGTTTGTTCGGTGCAACAATGCCTTTGTTTATTTCTATGAAAGTTGTTTCATTATCTTGAGAGTAAGTTAGCGCATAGTTATAGTAATAATCAGGAGAGGGACGTGACTGCATATCGACCAAATCCAGAGATAAGCTAGGATAAACAACGTTACCCCTGTTGGTTCATATATGGGTTTTGCATGTCCATGGATGGTGTTTTCGAAAAACGTCACGCTCTTCTACATCTTGAAAACCACGTATCAAATTCACCACCTCTGGTTTAGAAGTCATGGTGACTAACCACTAGACAACGAAAGGCAACAACATTTAAAATAACTTTTTGCAACCATTTGTTTAGACGGAGAATTAATAATACTCTTCATTAAATCTGCCCCAAATTTCATAGAATTTATTTATATTTTACTGCCTTATACTTCTTAAAATTAATGATATTCACTCGAATGCGGATATGAACACTTCATAAGTAACACAAAGTAATTCTATCGTTAGCAGATATCGATCTGGTTATCACGCGAAGCTTCTATTAAAACTCTATCAAGGAAAATGGCACGTTGTTTATTTTGATGATACTTGTCGATGGCCTGAAAATAATGTGTTTAAATTAACGGTTCTTATATAAAGAACTTAAAAGTTTTAGATTTCGTTGCGTAGGCTGAGTAATTTTATGGCCCTTCGAGCCAAATTTATGCACGACCAAGCTGTGGGAGTCACAAAACTGTCTGCCAATTAGGCATAACATTACCACGGTAATTATTAACTAGTAGCAATGTGAAAATTGATTGTGTTAAGTGATCATCATCAATGTATTTATATAATACTAGCTGTCCCGCGCAACTTCGTCTGCGTAAATTTTGCCCGTTTTTGCAACATTTCTCATTGCTGATCCGCTCCTATTAGTCGTAGCGTAATGTCATGTAGCCTATATAGCCTTCCTCGATAAATGGTCTATTAAACAATAAAATATTTTTTCAATGCAAACTCTAATGCAAACAAACTCTTCAGCTTTATAATATTATAGTGTAGATATAACCCTTATCACTTAGGCTATAACATCACGCTACGACCAATAGGAGCGGAGCAGCAATGAAAAATGTTGAAAAAACGGGGACAATTTACGCAGACGAAGTTGCGCGGGTCGGCTAGTTATATATACGCGTTTAAGCATCTGAAGAACTTATTTGGAATAGTTTTTCTGTAATGCTCAAGGAGAATTACAGCGTTTTCAACTAAGTTTTCCTACTTCCTTGAAATTTTTTTTGTGATCAAAATCGGTTGGCAGGAAACAGTATTTTGAGATTGTATATTTTTTAATTATATACTTGCTTAATGCTTTTCCTCTAAAATTACTAGACCTTCACAATACATACATACATACATATCAACCCATATGATGGCCCACTGCTGGGCACGGGTCTCCCCAGTAGAACCTACTAGTATGTAGATCCTGGGGGTAATTGCCATAATCGCCACGCTTGGCGAGCGGGTTGGCGATCGCAGTAAGGCTTTAAGTACGCAGAGGACGCTGCTGCCCGTCCTCCGGGGTGAAATCCCTTAGTCGCCTTGACGACACCCATGGGAAGAGATGGGGTGGTACTATTCTTAAGCCGGCACCACACGGCAATACACAATACGCCAGACCTTTACTTAAGTATATCTCAGAATATACAACTACGCCGATATAATGGCAGAATTACAAATTAGCGAGCCAGCCTTGTCTCTTGTCGCCATCCGTCGCAGCTAATTAGGTAATTTTAGACATATATCGATCCTATCGTACGTCTCTATAGCGATATATCTCAGTATCCACGATACACCCAAGGTTGATGTCACTGCCCTATGTTCATATGTAGTCACGTACAAGGTTTTATTCTCAGAAGCGCGTGTGCTATTATATAATGCTTACTCTTGTAGAAAATGTTTCATTGTATTTTGAGAGGTTTCCAGAATATGTATATTTTATTATTGATTGACGGTAAAGAGTAGTATTGTCATGTGAAGTTTATAACTTCTTTGTGGCATCGAGGCTCATACTAGTAGATGCGTGCATCGATTTAAATTCTAAAGTTAGTTTTATTGTAATAATTTCTCGAAAACTCATCGAGGTCGTCTTTTTCTGGTGTCAAATGATTCACTTCAAATGATTAGTTAAGATATTGCAAATTCTTACACAAATTATTCTTATAGCATTTAAAAAGAGGATCGTAGCGCAAGTAGTTCTCAAATTGAGTGGACAGATTTTGATTTTATTGTAATAAAATAAATACTTTATACAGTTCATAAATCAAAATACATGAAATAGGTAAAAGTGATTTTTTTAATAGGCATTTCTAGAGATCTGACATACACAGATACTGACCTTCTACGAATCCAACGTTCTCCAAGTGAAGGTGGCTTTTGATAACTTTATTTTTAGTTAAATTTATTATTTTTTGAAAATTAACTTTTTAAGAAGTCATGTGATGTTAGGCTTACTCAATATAATGTTACAAAGTATTAACAAACGATCTTATTCTGAATGTAAATAAAAGTATTGTAAGTTAGTTGTTTATGAGGTTTGAACACCTTCACAAATATTAGCATATTTTTAACAAAGTTATAATACATCAACGGGTCCTAGGATTGGGCCTTGGGGCACACCAGTATGTATAATTTTTTGGAGCGGAATATTGAGAACTTATGAAAACTGAAAAGGAACCACCATGTAGATAATTTGAAATATTTTTTAGTAAGAAAACAGTAATATTGTATTTTACAAGCTAATGTAATAAACCTTGATGAACAGCCTTAATTAAGCCTATGGGAGATGTGTTCAGTGATTCGGGCTAGCTGTTGTGTGGGTGAGTGAGACCTACGAAATCCAAACTGTGAAAAGGAAATTGAAGCCACGACCTCTGAGTCAGCAGTCAGGGTCACTAACCACTACAACAACTGTTAGATTATATAAAAGTTCAGTTGCCGAGTAATTGTGATAAAACGAGCTTAGAAAAAACGTACAATTAATAATGTCATATTATTACTTTTATATAGTGCGACAAATGATTTCTTTCTTTCTATCAGAAAGTAATCTAAATAAGTTTGACTCTTCTTTGAGCTCGACTTAATTGTAGACTTTACTTTGTATATACTAAGTGTGTTTACGTATTCATAGCACTCAAAGAAGGCATGTTTACAATATAAACTAAAATGAAATGGTAAATATTAAATTGTACCAAGACTACTTGCTTCTATCAAAGGTTTATTTTTTTATTTACTTAATACGTGAGCAAAATAGCTATCTATTCATTTTAACAAGGTTAACACTTGGTTTATTGTATTTACCTGAGGCGCAAGTTTTTTTTGTAAAGACCATTCCCGCGCTAGGGGGCAATCTTGTAAATGCTGTTGGACTCCCTGAAAGAATCCTGGCAGCGCCTATGGCAATACCTATATACTATACACTAATCGGCGATGAAATTTAACCACATATTTTAGTAACAAGGTTCTATATTAACAAGATACTTCATAAATTATTTCCCAATCTGACCCAATAAAGGTACTTAAATAGTTTCAAAACTGTCTATCTGATGCCAAACTTTCACTCACATTTATAATTTATCAGCTTTTGTCCGCTGCTTTGCCCGTACTATGTATGTAGCATAAGTGCTATTCTGACGCATGAACACGAACACATGCGCGAGCGTTTGAATGGGCGTGAATATGCTGTTCGGCTGTTTGTGGACGCCTTGTTTGTACCGCCGACCCATGTCAAGCGGCTTAACGAGTTGCTGCCTTACGCATAAACGCACCATAAGCTTCATCAAAACCGGGCAAGTGCATGTCGGGCCAATGTAGGTTCCATAGTTACCCCTCTCCCCCTCCATCCGAATAATGCGGCTTGTGAAGTGGATTTTCTGTTGTTTTTGTTTCATACTTACAATATTATATCTACTAAATAATAATTATCAATGGAATTTGTAAGACATTTTGTTACTTCTCATTTGATCAGCTGTTACTCGTAAACTTCTTAGGACTGATAGTTTTCCTTTTGATTTCACTACTACTATACTATACTCAACATCAACCCTGGCAGAAAGTGCAAATTTTTGTTGGAGTCAAGCACCCCCCGTGCTTGACTCCAACAAAAATAAAAAAACATAAGCCTGGTTATCCTTAACACAGGTTTTTAACCTAGCTTGGAGACCAGTCTCACATATTTGTGTATAACGATGTCTGTTAAATCCTTGTGTACGTTTGATTGTGTGAAAAATAAATAAAATAAAAATAAAAAATTTGCACTTCAAATATTAATGTTTCACAAACGGATCACTAAATCTAAAAATAGTTTTCCCAACCCAAACAAACGTTTATAAAAGATATCTAACGATGTCCCACTCGATGGAGTAGGTGTGAAAAAAAAATCACACCCCCACTATACAGGGGATTTTTTTTTTACATTTTATTCTTTCACTTTGGCGGCGTAAATAATATGTGTATCCATGCAAAATTACAGTCTTCTCGGACGGACATGATGAAACTATAAGGCTATATACTATACGTTTTGGCATTTTGGCTACGGAACCCTAAAAATGAACAATTAATGAAATGATATGTGAAAGAGCAACAAACTTTATATTCATCCGTACCAACTTTCGGATTTATAATATTAGTAGGTGTAGAGTGTAGGATACTAAACTATACTAAAGTATTGTATTTAAATAGAGGCCGCGATGAAGTGCCGAGAAGTTTGAATAATATTACTGTTATAATATATATATTTTTTAATAATAAATCACAAAACAAGAAAATAAAAAGAAAAAAAAATAATCGTTACTCGGATTGGAACTGGGGTTTTCTGGTTTCTGGACCGCCCGATTTCCCACCTATGCTATAACAACATTGTACACCGTGGCAAAATTTACCTTCCTATTCTATTGATATTGTAGCAGTTTTTCATTGCTCTCCCTCCGTCTTACGAACGTATCCTGACGCGAGCTTAACATTATTCACCCATCCCAAAAAGTGTACAACGCCGCTAAAAAAGTTTTCACTTCAATAATAATAAAAAAAAAATATTCACTTAGGAAGCAAAATACTACACTTGTGAATAGTAGATTCTACATGTACATGTTCTGTTCGCTAAAAATAGGTAGAGTCGGAGAAAAGAACAAGGCACTAAAACTCACGGCCACTCTTTTCAAATTGCCAATGTTTCTTTATTTATAAACTGTACATTGTAAGTAAGGTGCTGCCCCCGTTGCATTAAACACCATATTAGAAGACTGTTGTAAAAATTGGAGATAAAAAATATTAAAAAAAGAATACATGAGATTAAATATACCAACCTCAATAGGTACAACATAGTAGGAGCATCTACTTACAATGTAAAACGATATGTACTTAAATATTGGCCAAATTATCAAAAAATATCAAATAACAACTTAAATCCTAAAAAGATATCCCTGAAGGTTTAGTCTGACCATGAAGTCCTCCGCCTTGATGGAGACGACTTAACGTCATCTGGTGAAATTAAGCGCTCTACATATTTTTGGCTTCTGGTGTATTAATAACCCCAAAGAGGATGTGTACCAAGCATATGCGTACCCAGAATATTTTATGGGAGAGATCCCCCCCCTTCCCCGAAAAATGGCGGAGTTATGTGATACAATCGACTAAACACTACTATACTACTACTATACTATACACTATTATGGCTACATATTTTAACCCTGAAATCCCCCCTCACCGTGTAACTATGGCGGTTTCCTCCTCCTCACTTACTACACAGTGCGAGTAGCGTAGTGGATAATGCCAGTAGTATAAGTAGCTAGTGGCACTAGAATTCGCTGGCGTCCCTAGAGACAGTAGGCGTAGATACTGATAAATAAATAACACAGCTGCAACCTACACATTCATATTTTATATCGGTAAGTCTAACCTTACCAAGTTCAAAATTGTTTTCTAAGGTGTTTCTATCTCTGTATCGAAAATAGAAGGTCCTTCTTTGAATTGAAAATATTGAATCCAGAATATTTGAAAAATGAAAGAATAATATTTTTTTTTCAAAAAAAAATTGAACCGGCATCAAACTAATTTGACTGTAGAATAATGTTTTATAATAAATTATTACACTGCACATTTTTCCAGAAAAATCTGCAGTCGAATAATAATTAAAACATCATCAAGATCAGGCAGTATCAGGAGTAAATGAAGAAAACGTGAACATACATACAAATATACATACTGGTCAAACACAACAAAAACACAGGAACCCTTTTTTTAAAGCCTTTTATACACACATTCACAATATTATTCTGATAATTTTGTATATTTTAAATTCAACCAAAGCTTACAAGTAAACTAAAAGTTTTTTCCTTTTCCTAATATATTAAATTATATATTAATTATATTAAATGCCTAAAACAGAACATTCATTTACATTTTCAAAAAAGCTACAGGAAAACAGTTTACAGAAAATGAATTACTAGTGGTTGCGGCTTTGTTTGTACCGAGATGAAAAATAGCCTATTTGCTGTTTCCAGACTATAATAATTTAACGTCTGTGATAAAAGACATCCAAAAGGTAGTTGAATAACAAAATACATCCAAAATTTCGCAATTTAATACTATTATCATAAATGTGACATATTGCATGAATAGGTAGTTGATATAGATAAATATAAGAATCATATATTGGATACATATAAAAATCAAAAGATGCCACGGTTTAATAATACTCGTATTTTATTAGATATCAGTATACCATCAGTAACAGTGGTCCAAACACGAATTTTATTTTCATTCCTACCCTGATCAAATAAATCAAGATAGATAACAGTGAAGACTGAAACTCATCCACGGGATCAACACGAAATACAAAAGGATATAATTCTGTGAGATTGTGAGACGAACTTCTATAAAATAACAATCGAAACTAATTCCCTAAAAAAGTAAAAACGAAGTGTGAAAAAAATGAAACGCAATGCAGTTCAATTATCAACAATAATTAAAAATAAATTTCAAAGACAATAAAATAATTTCCAAATCATATCATTCGAACATATAAAAATAAGTTGTCAATTTTAATTTGAAAAATAGAACGCTATTATTCTTACAAAAAATCTTAAAAATAAAATTGGAAACAGCAAAACAATTTGTTTTAATTATTTAGGAAGTGGACTCTAATAAATTAATTAGTAAGAGACGGACAGTGAAGCGGTCATAAATAATTTTGTGGACGTTATTCTAAATGAGTGGTGCATTTATTGTGATAACATTGAAAATTGTACTTTATTCAAAAGGCATAACACCTAATTCACAATGACAATTTAGAGGACAATTCAGTGTTCAAAACAATAAAAAAAATCAAGAAAAGTGGCTTGTGCCTGGTAAAGGATTTGGTGTCTTAGTGTTTAAAGGATAAGGTCGAGATATGAATGTGCCAATGAAGGGTGGTCCGGCGCCCACGGTGGCCGTGGTGCCGGTGCCGGAGAGCGAGATGGACGCGCTGCTGCTGGGACGGACCGCGGTGAGGACATTTGATCAGTACGTCAAAAATGTATGTATTTGTTATAACTACTTACTAATATTGGAAGTTGATCGCAGAGACTGCAAATGCCTGTAAATTATATTTCTACAGCGAAGCCAATGCTATATTTTTACACACACAAAATATGAGTTTTAATTTTCGAGATTAACTGCTATTTACGATTCATAGTTATTGTAATGACTCTCACAAGCGAGGTCCGATCAAGCCATTTAGCCGCTTAGGGCAAAATAATATTTGCTGCTCGTTAAATTTTGGCATCATTACACCCGATACCCCCAAGTACCTCGCGCGAACGGGGGGCGGTGCAAATCATATCAGTGAAACACGTTTTTTGCATGATAATTTTTGCAGCCTGGCGCCATCAATTGGCTTTGACTGGCCTGTTGGTCTAGTGGTTAGTGACCCTGACTGCTAAGCCGGAATTCGTGAATTTGATCTCCACCCAGGATAAAACTTAGTGTGATGAGCACGATGGTTTATTCTGTGTCTGGCTGTTATTTATCTATAATATGTATGTATTTAGAAAAATATAAGTATGCTTATCAGTTGTCAGATTACTATAGTACAAGCTCTGCTTAGTTTGGGATCAGATGACGTTGTGTGAGTTGTCCCAAGATCAGAAGTCATTGTTGGCTTGCCTTACCCTAAATCGGGCCCTACTCACAAATTACATGATCATCTCTGACCTTTATTATCCATCCTGTTCTTATGCCAACTTTTTCTAGTCGGTGCAACAGGCGTTGTCTTTCCAAACTTTCCTGTTAGACGTCATCTCAGTTATCATGCTGTCAAGTTTTGGTGTGACAACCCTTGACTGGGGCTGATTTGTCAGTGACTATCTGAACCTTCTATAAAAAATATCATTATTCTTCTGGTTTTGGCATGTGGTCTTTATGACAATACCAGCCTGATGTTAGCCCTCCTTGGGATAGTAGTGGTTCTCAGTATTAAAACTGAGCACAAGAAGTCTTCTGGAACATAAAATTAAATACAGCCCACTTTCTATACAAAATACAAAAAGAACAAAATACACCCAGATTCGGAGCAACAGTTTGTAGATCACACAAAGTGGTGTCCCATGTGGGAATCGACCCACAACCTCTTACGTAGCTGTCGGACACACTCTTACCTCGCCACAGAGGCAGTCAAATAGCTCATATCAATTCTTCTTTTGTAGCAGTTCTGAAAACTGACAGCAAATGTTAAATGCACAAAAGTCCCTAATATTTGCCAAACGTTCATCTAAAATAAGCCTACAAGGGAACTTATATTATGCGACCTCGTTTTTTTAACAGAATAAAGTTGCTACGAATCTTCTACGACGTAGAGGAGCAATGTAGCAAATAAAATTTGTATTGATAGTACTACGAGTCGCAGTTTAATGATCCGTGAATGTTGGTTTATTGCTTTTGATCATTGGAACTGGTTCGTAATTTAAAAAAGGATTTATTTTGATTGTCCTATATTATGTAAAAATCCAAGTAATCAAGTATTGATTATATATTATTTTTTTAAATACTACGTAGTAGGGTACAAGCCCTGTGTCGCACGGACACAAAGTACATCCTACTCGTAACAAATATTTTTGGATCACTCAAAGTGGTGTCCCGTGTGGGAATCGAACCTACAACCTCTTGCGTAGCAGTCAGACACACTCCCACTGCACCACAGAGGCTGCCAATGGTACAAGTTTATATTTTATACATTTTAAAAACAGTTACTTGTTTACTACAGAACTCTAAAATAATTCCTCATAATTAATCTAATGTAATAGTTATTTGTTATTGAATTGAAAGTTGCAAAGGTAAGAAAACCCAATATTTGAAACACTTTTAAACCTTTTTATGTAACCTTTGGAACCCCAGTAAACGTCACGTTATACCTTTACTAAGCTCGTACTTCTTCCGTAAATTCTAAAAGGCTGTACAATAAATCTCTCTGCACGGCTATTAGCCGTCACTGCGATCGACTTCCCAATGCATGCGGATTAGGCTGAGTCGTGTCGCAATCGTGAACATGTAACACAACATACCTACTACAAAATATAGACAGTGCAACCTACCTACATCGAGCAATGCACACATAACATCGTTCAAGGACCGAAGGCGTCTCAAGATTTCGTATCTTTGAGCGGTATCTAAGAGTGGATTGACTGACCAACGTTATGCGGGGTAATGTAACATTCGCGGCGAGTTACGGCGTGTGCCAAATATCCGTGAACATGCTCGCTGCTTGCCCATACTCCATATTTGTCTAGCGATGAAGTTGTTTTAAGTTTTTTTTAATGTGACGTACTGAATTAACAAACACTAAAAGGATTCGAAATATTCAAAGGAACCGATAGCAGGATGAGCATTTGCAGTGAGCGTCTGTGTTCGTTTGCACGTACTGACTACACGATTGCTCGCTTTGTAACATGTGACATTACATCCCGTAACGTTGGTCAGTACCCACCTTTAAGTGGGCGTTGCTCGAGACCGTGTCGAATCGCGGGATTTACGAACTGCGTCGGTAATCTTCTTGCACCGAGAATAGATGATGAAATTGTTTGGCAAGCAAATATTGGAATCAACATAAGGATATGTTTAGATGGAGAGCGTTTGACGCGTGTTTTAATATCCTGCGTTTACCATTACTCGTACATCACACACAAGTTGTAAACGCACGATCAACGGTAGTCATCTCTATGTGTCCTAATCGTAAAACAAACTAACAAACTACATTTATACAACAATTATAGTAATCTACTAATACTTGTATGCGTATTTTGTAGTTCAATTTCCCTCTGTATAAATTGTTTTTATTGCCAGGTTCGTTTTTCCGGCTTATCTATTGTTTGCGAACTTGGCATTGCATGTACTTGTAGAATCCCGACATATCACAAGAGTTGTTTTGCATCCTAAGTGAATAAAGAATTTTAAATTTTGAAAGATTATTGGCTGCTAGCGCTGAGATTTATTATGACGTAGGGATCCGCTAGAAAAAGATTTCAAAAATTTACCCTCTAAGTTGATGAAGCGGGGGTCCTAAGTTTTTATGAAGAAATAAGATCTTCACGGGTAAACGTTTGTACGTAGTTTCCATACTGTATACGTTATTTATAATGTGATACAACTCTCCGTGTTTTGGAGGGCACGCTAAGTCGTCTGTTCGACCTTTGGCCATGTTAATGAGAGAATAAAAAGTGGCCCTATGTCTATAATATATCTTGCGTAGTTTTCTAATCTCTTGGCCGCCGTAACCGAAATCAGTCATGAGACTATTATTACCAACAGGGTCTATATTAAATTCAACGCAAAAACTAATTTAGTATAAAGCATCCCCAGTTATATTAGGTGCTAAGTTTTCATAACGTCTGCGTTCAATTCTGTACAATATTTGACAACGTAATTTCATTCTGGTTTATCCTTAATTTGTTTAGCGAAGTATTAGCGAAATATAATTACGTTTAGACTAACGCTCGTGACGTCACTATCATGTTGTGACGTCGCGTTTTAAGGTTAGATAAATTATTTCAGTCAATAATAAAGATAAGTTTTACAACTTTAGGTAATAATTTACGATTGTTTATTATTATCCATAATAATATTACTACGAATGATTGCATATCGACTGGCCTAGTGGTTAGTGACCCTAACTGCTAGCCGGAGGTCGTGGGTTTGATCCCCATCCAGGATAAAACTTTGTGTGATGAGCACGGTGGCTTTTGTTGTGTCTGGGTGTTATTTATCTATAATATGTATGTATTTAGAAATATATAAGAAGGTTTATCAGTTGTCTGGTTTACTTAGTTTGGGATCAAATAGCGAGTTGTCCCGAGATATAATTTTGTTTATTTTGTAACTCTCTCGTTTTGAGAGGTAGTTTACATGTCATACGAGCCTGGGCCAAACGTGACACATTGCATAGCATATGTTTATTATTATTATTATTATTATTATGCAAGCTCCTGTACATCTTATTTTTTATTCTGTAACATACTTTAAAGTTGCGTTTGTTATGCTTCTACGTACATATCAATTCAAAATAATATTTGCACTACT
This sequence comes from Herminia tarsipennalis, assembly GCA_945859575.2. Taxonomy (NCBI): domain Eukaryota; kingdom Metazoa; phylum Arthropoda; class Insecta; order Lepidoptera; family Erebidae; genus Herminia; species Herminia tarsipennalis. The sequence goes on along the minus strand of OX243849.2, from coordinate 23,306,436 downwards.
CTGATTAGTATAATATGTTTGCAAAACGAATCGTTATAACTAATTAGTCAACAAAATTCGAGGAAAATACGTCCCATGTTGGTGAAACCGAGCGGGCGTTGTCCTTGACTCGACACGTGCTTCTCTTAATAGCTGGATAAGCATTAAATTGGTTTAAAAAAATTGCCGCTCGTGTATGACTTTGTGAATGTGAACCCAATTTTCAATTTTGAAAATTGAAAAAATCAGGTAGATTGCCATATAAAGAGCGAGTCCACGCAAACGTACTAGAAGTCAATATATTAGTGATATACTTTTGATCTATCTCTTTCTACGACATGTGGACATCTGTACCGATGAGAGAGATAGATAGGTCGAATAAATTAGACTTCAAGTAACGATAGTCCATGCTCAAGCAATGCATTTGTCGGATAATGTGAACACCAAGAAGGTGTTAGATTTTTTTTTCTTTTTTATTAAACGACTTTCGCAGTAGCGTACAAAGCCATGTGTCGTGGGGGACTTTACAAACATACAAGTCACGGACACAAAGTGCACCCAGACTCGTAACAACAATTTGTGGATCACACAAAGGGGTGTCCCGTGTGGGAATCGAACCCACCGCGCCACAGAGGCAGTCTAATTAGATAGTTAGTGTAAGGTTGGGGTCAGAACTCAATTGATGCGCTCGTTTTCACAAAAGAATAACATCCAAACGGCAGAAAGAAATACTCCCGCACAAATATACGGGTATAGTGTAGTATCGTGGTCACGGGTCGGTGGTGGTGCACCGATCGGTGCAATTCGATCGAAACGTCGGGTAAATAAAAGGTTCGTACCTTTAAATAATTCACGCGATTCAGTCCCGAAAGATAACTAATATGTATAAAAATCGCGAAAGTTTAAAAACAATAAAGGTTACCTATTTATATAATTTAGATTAACTGGTTATTATACAAAAGTCAAACATACAGATTACAGTCGATATGATTTGATACACATTCTAGTATTAAAGCGATGGATATCGATCGAGACATTCGTCTTTACCTCTTTAACTGTGATAGATAACGTTGAAAGTGATGGATGAGCATCGAACTAGACCCCTTTGGGATTACGCAGAAATATCACATGTAGTTAGTATACGTCTTAATAGATGAAAATGTTTTCATTTTGAAGATAATATTTATGAAGTAATAAAAGTAACGCAATACAATCTTGTGTTAGATCAAAATATTTTGATTTAATTTAATAACCTTGGGTATAAAAATTAAATTTCATGTTCTTATTTGTTCACTCATCAAAGTCCAAACCAAGTTTTTGAACCTAGAAAGCTGTAATTTTGCAAAGAGGTTTATTTTATGATGAAGGTCAGGAGCAAGAAGGTGAAATTAAAGCAAGACACGGGCATAAACTAGTCCTACATCAAATAGATCCAACGATTCCAGCTGTAATGACAGCACTCTTAAACTCAAAAAGCTTTTAATATTTAATAGAAATGCCTAGAAGGCATTAAAAATTTCGATAATGATACTGTGATTAACAAGATTTCTGCTCGAGGCTTTTACAAGTGAAAGTGAATTATAAGTTTCTCTTAAGCAATATAAAACAAGATTGAGAAGAAATTTGCCTTAAATGTATGAAATGATAATACGATGTCTGATTAGTCTACGAGGCTAAGCAGTGATGTCAGATTTATTGACAGGCGCGTTCATACTTTGAGAATTTAAATAGGATATCCAGAACATTAAACACTATATAAGTTGTTTAAAAAATTTACCGGTGGAATTTCTTGTGCTTGATCAGTATCAGAAATGTAACCCATTAAAAAAAATAACGGCTAAACTTTTTAATTGCTTTTTTGTAAAGCAAATCGTCTTCTAAGTACGCAAACTGTATAAAACATTCAGATGTCGTTCGAGTTCCTCGCACTTCGAGCAGTTGTGTTATCTGGCGAACCATCTGGCACAGACTTTATCATTAACTGTGGAAGATCTCATTAGTATAAGAATGTATCTCAAGTGCCAACAATCGACGTACTAAACAGAACAAAGTCTTTAAACAAAACGCCAAAATATGTGAGATATAGTAAAATATAGAGTCCTAACTGACAATTGAAAAAAGGGGCTATGAGCTTGACTGGTGTAAAATTGAGCCACTCTGAGCGAAAAGGGCTTTGTGCGTGTTCGTTTTACTTGTTGCGACAAATTACAAAGCAAAATGTAGCAGTTTTGATGAAAGCGAGCTCGTTCCGGGAGTAAATGCTATACAGAATCTATTTCTAATTATACTTATTCTGAGACATGTATTTTTTCCTGCCCATGCTCCTTCTGCAGCTTTTGCAGTGGAAAGCCACAAGCACGGACCATAAAAAAATATAAAAATAGTTCAATAAAAAACCGGACAAGAGCGTATTGGACCATGCTCAGTGTAGGGTTCCGCAGCTTTGAATAATAAATTGCATCAGCAAAAGAGCGTATGTATATTTGCGGCCTTTTGTTGAGAAACGCAGTTTTCTGCAATAACTCAATGACAGTATATCCGATTAAGTCCGAAATCATTTTAGTTTAAAGTACTTATTAAGCGCTACCATTGTGATTTTTTTTCATATTTTTTGGTCACACGGTTCAAAAGTCAAGGGGGGGGGGGACACAATTGTGCAACTTTTGGAGCGATTATTTCCAAAAATAATAACTCGCATCAAAAAAAAATCTTAGAAACCTCAAAATGTTTTTAAAAGACCTGGCTAATGATGTGCCACACGGTGATGTTTACTGGAATAAAAAAAACAGCTTCTGTTACATGGTGCCCCCTCTACATATATTTATTATTATTATTATTTAGCTATCAAACTAAGTAGCAGCTTAATATTCATTGAGTAGTCTTTGAGTAAAATGCCTGTGATATACGGACGGACAGACAGACAGACAGTTGACATGATGAAATTATAAGGGTTCCATTTTTGCCATTCGGGCTACAGAACCCTAAAAAAATAGACACCTGCTGTGTACAGTGTTCGTTTTATTTGTATTGGCAATATTATATTAGTTGCTGTCACTTTTGTTCTGAAAATTATTGTTAACCAATAAAAACCGGCCAAGAATATGTCGGATCATGCTCTGTGAAGGGCAAGGAGAATTTAAAACTTGGTGTGGGGGTCCGGAGCCGTTGTCGTATGAAAACATTCGATTTGAATAAATTCACCAGCAGAAGAGCGTACGTTAATGGCACTTGCGCCCTTTTGTTGAGAAACGCAATTTATTGGAAATAACTCAATAACAGTTTATCCGATCACGTCTAGAGTAATTTTAGGTTAAATTATTTGTTAAGTGCTATATTTTTAATTTTTTTTATATTTTTGGTTACACGGTTCAAAAGATAATGGAGGGGCGGACACAATTTATTCAACTTTTGGAGCAATTATTTCCAAAATATTCAATTAATCAAAAAAAATAATTATAAACCAATATAAACAATTAATTAAAAACCTTAAAAGTTTTTAAAAGACCAGTCAAATGATTTGTCAAACGTTGTTTGCTCAAAAAAAAAATAGATGTATGGAGAGCCCCCCAAAAAAAATATATTTTTTTTATTATGATCTATCAAACTAGCAGCTGTTACCAGAATTTTTTCTCCAAATTTAATCATTATTCATTGTGTAGTATTTGAGTAAAGGCCTGTGACATACGGACGGACGGACAGACAGACGGACATACAGACACGATGAAACTATAAGGATGTTGCCGATGTTGCCATTTTTACTACGGAACCCAAAAATTTACCCTGACCGTTCATTACAGTTGTATTTGCACAAGATATCAGCATTATGACAATAGCGATTATTGTGACGGGTCGTGACGTCACAGCAACGTTTATTAAATCGTGGCGTGTGTTTGTTCGTCCGCCGAGCCGACATGTTGTCTCGCTAAACAAACTCGCGCCAGATGGAACTGACTGTGTTTGTTAGATAAATAACATTGTGATGTGGCTTTTGTATGGATCGGATTGCGGCTTAGAAGTGGGTACTTATAACCAGTAGGCATGAATTTTAGGGACTCTAAAAGATATTTAACAACATTTTTTTTATAAAGACATAATTACGACTCATTCATCTGCTCCTCTGCTTTCTGCATACAATTAATTCCAGCGACCTTCTTTAGGTCGTCAGTACATCTGGCTGGGGGTCGTCCTACCTTACGTTTACCGAGGCGTGGTCTCGACTCTAGGACTCATTTACTTCATCGGCCATCAGTCTTTCGGCAAATATAACCTATATCGGTAACTTTGATTATTTGTCAGATGACCTCGTTGCGAATTGTATCCTTCAAACCTAACTGCTTAAAATTACTGAATAAACTGAAAATCTATTTTGTAGTTTTTAAATCAGTCGACAAATTGATAGGGGTGATTGAGTACCAGTAATACAACCGTTTTACATTGAAATTTCTCCATTTAAAATTGAAAAAAAAAACAACAGATTTCTTTGTCTATCGATAAAAATGTAAACAAATGACTTTGTTTGTTTTGAGGAGGTTAAATACAAATAAAATGTTAATATAAGAACAGGTTCGAGTTCAAAATTAGTAGTAGCAATATGTCATTTAATTCTCTATATTAATGAAATAAATGCGAAACTTTAGATGAATGTATGGGTGAATGTCCATTCAAAACAGCTGCGCGGATCTGAATAAAATTTGGCATAGAGGTAGATTTTTGACTTGAATAGCACATAGGCTACTTTTGTCCTGGAAAAACGTACAGTTTTAGTGGTATAGATTTACTACTAATACGCGGGTGACAATGATTTTATATTTTTACTATGAACGAACACAGTACACGTTATCAGCTATATTAATATTAGTTTTCTTAGTCGCAGGCATAAAAGCCAAGTTCGCAAAAGAATAGGTAAAAAAGTCGGTTACCTAGGTGTTTCGGTCAAAGACAGTTTCAAAGAAAGTATACTAAGTATTACGCGATAGCCTGACGCGGTGTCATCCTCCGTTCTTCTATCGCGTTATAAGTGAAACATATTCTTAAATGCGTAAATATTGTTTAGCCCTCATTGTAAATATTGTTAAATCATCTCATTCTCATCTTCCCGTGCACACATCACCGTAACTACGATACCAATATGCGGGTGCATTATGTCTGTGTTGTGTGTCGAGGTATCGACAGTATTGAAGTGAGGAATATCAATCAAACAAGTATAGTTTTCAACATTCACACGTTACCGTAACGTGAAAGTAAGCTGCAACAGTCCCCCCACAATACAATGGTTGTATGGTATTGGATCGAAACATTGACGAGCAAAAGTAAGCAGGTACATTTAAAATTCTACCGCGCATCTACGCGATCGAAACCCGAAAATGTTATCAAAATATCTGTCACGATTGTCTTGAACAATAAAGAGGAGAGTTTTAAGTTTTTCGTGTGTATATCAGTCTGAACCATGGTACCTCCCAAACAAAAAGGCTTTTTATGGATGAATAGGGTGAATATTTTTTATTTGTAAGTTAGTTGAATCAGGATAAATCTTAGTTTTTAGCCGACTGCGCCAGAAGGAGGGTTATGTACTTTGAGTTTTTATGTATGTATATTTATTTGGAATGCCCTAGAGCCTAGACGGCTTGATGGATTATAGCTTGAGGGGTGTTGTGAGGTTTGTCTTAATTGTGAGAGTGATATTAGAAACACCAAAATTATTAAAAACTACTTACAAGTGTAGCAGTAGTAGTGTGTGTAAAAATTTTCACTATAAAGCCTAATATTTCACAAATAGATCCCTTAATCGAAAAATGGTCTTTGCAACCAATACCTACATTTTAAAATACCTGTATATTGATATCCCCACACGATGGAGTAGGTAAAAAAAACACATCCCTACTTTACATATTGGGGAGGTAGCCAAGCCAATTTGTTTAAATGTTATTTTTTTTCAATTTTTTTTTCAAATTTTTATTCTTTCACTTGGTGGGCTTAAGTAATATGTGTATCCATGCAAAACTACAGCCATCACTAACAGTCTCTGAGCTAAGCCGTGGACGAACATAGCGAAACTATAAGGCCATGTTTTGCCGTTTTGGCTACGGAACCCTAAAAATGGACGTGATTTCAGTTAGGTAGTTTTTAACAGTTAGTTTTTGTATATGAAATAATGTACCATATAAATAGCCATTTTGAAAAGAATAAACTTTTGTCTCGCGTGTCTATGTTTTTTCTTTCGCACATAATTGTATCTTGTTTGAGTTTACTAATAACTGTTGTAATAACAACATTGTCAGTTAGCTAGAAACTCTTACAGCCAGTTAACCTATTTAATCGTAGTATAAGCCAACAGTGCAGTTGGTATGCACACATTGTATCAGTCGGCGCCAGCTTAGAGCATCGACGCGTTAACTGCCGATAGCCGGCTGCCGATAGTCAATAGATACATGCAATCGCCTTCAATATGTGGGAATGTAGATTGGCGTATCTCGGTTTATCTATTTCTAGTTCAGTAAATCGAGTAGGATAAACTACAATCATTTGATCCCAAACTAGCCAGAGCCCATACCAATCAGACAACTGATATCATATTTATATATTTAGAAATATATATATATATATTAAAATAAATGAATCATGCTCATTAGCAAATACATAGAGAAAATATCCTAAATGGGAATTGAACCCACGACGTAGTCAGGGTCGCAAAGCACCATTTTAACAGTCTAATCAAGATTCAACTGCATTGTTTTATCAAAATTCATTCTGTAGTGTAGCCTGAAAAGCAACAATTATTTTGAAATTATAACATTTTTTTTCACATAATATTAAAAGGACGTGCGTTTAAAAGACTGTGATGGCTTATAGGTTTATTTACAAAGCGATTAAATTAACTCATCGTGGATGTTCCGCTTCGCACGGGGCTCTCTTAAGCTTAATTTGACAAGCATAAGAAAATATATTGCAGTCCGTATAAATCGTTTATGTATTTCCAATGTCTATTCGAAGAATTAAATAAATATTAAATGAGGTAATTCTAAACGTATATCGTGCAATAGAAAATGTGTATTTTTTATTAAAAATGGATAAATATATTTTGATGAAATATAGCTAAAAAGTACTGCATGGGAATTAGTTATTAAAAAAAACGCATTCAAATCGGTACACCTGTTTCAAAGTAACTTTTTTTAAAGATAACTTACAATGTAAGAGTGTGGGTCCCACATTACCAGAAATCCTGTTAACGCCTCTCACAAAGCTCAATGGCTTGTGTTGGGAGTGGGTTCACGTCCGTAGTGTAATGGGTAGCATTCAAAGCCACGACCTCACGATTGCGAGACCGATGCCTTTGCCATTAGGCTACCACTCGCTTCTTTATCACACTCTCTTCTGCTGTGACGGGATTTAAAAACCTTTTGAAGTAAAAGAATTGAATTATATAAAGATATTTGTTTATTTTGCTGGCGTTTTACTCAAAAATACGTACACATGCCGTAACTAATCTTAAATTCAAAAGTAATAATCATGCAAAATAAAATGCAAAGCCACTTCAAGCGCGCTTAGTAGGTACTTAAACATAATATTGAAAATATAATACAAAGTTGAAGAACAAATACATCTACACTAATATTATAAATCTGAAGAGCTTGTTTTTCGGAGAAAATGTATGCCGCAATCGAGTCGGGAGGCCGTCCCAGTTTCGGAAGGAGCACCAGCTTCCCTGCCTTCCAGCAGTCAGGGACCCGTTCGGACGCCAGGTACACGTCGAACAGTACCCTGAGGCGGTCCACCATTGTGGTCGAGGGTCAGGGCCAACACCGGGCGGGAATCCCATCTAGCCCAGGTGCGGTGTTCTTCTCCAATAGGATATATCGGTGATCTGAGAGCATCTCAACCTCATCCAAGATGACCCAGTTCCTTATACTACTGAGTTACTTTAATGTAGAAAAGTAAGTAATAAGTATCGATATGTAATATTATTATGAAATAAGACGTGTCGTAAAAGGTTTTAGTAGGGGAAATAAAAAGGGATTATCTATTGAACTGTGATCCAAATAGGTTTTCTAAGAGCTCGTAAAGAAACTATTATAGACGTGTGCTTCACACAATAATAAAACCTCACGTATTTTGTGTTTTGATTATATCTAGATCCTTAATCAGCCTAAATAAATTGAAAATGTTTCAATTTAACATTGTCATTTTCAATTCTTGTCAAAACCTACGCTTAATTTGACAAGTCCTCTCATAGTCCTGGTGTGAAGCGCCAAAAAAACTTTTTTTTTAAAAAGACTGTTTTTTAAGGCTTCGCATCCAAAATAGTCGAAATAAAAGCCTTATAGTTTCGTCATGTCTGTCTGTCCATCCGTGTGTCACAGGCATTTTACTCAAAAACTACATAATGTACCTATAATATGGATGAAAGATGGAGAGATATTTTTTGGCCCTAAGCTACGGTTTGAAAGATAAATAGATATATCACACTAATATTATAAAGGTGAAAGTTTGTGAGTATGTGAGTGTGTATGTTTGTTACTTCTTCACGTCTAAACGGCTGGAGCGATTTCAATAAAATTTGGTAAGGAGTTAGCTGACACCCTGGATTAACACATAGGCTAATAAACCGCGGGTAAAACCGCGGGGCACAGCTAGTATTAACTATTTATTATACAGGAATTAACGCGCATTGTTTACCTTAAAATTGCTTGACGTTTCGACCAGGTTGCACCGGCCGTGGTCACAAGCGTACTAGTAACTATTGTCTGCTTCTGTGGCGCGGTGGGAGTGTATCCGACTGCTACGTAAGAGGTCGTGGGTTCGATCCCCACCCAGGATAAAACTTTGTGTGATGAGCACGATGGTTTATTCTGTATCTGGGTGTTATTTATCTATAATATGTATGTATTTAGAAATATATAAGTATGTTTATCAGTTGTCTGGTTGCCATAGTACAAGCTCTGCTTAGTTTGGGATCAGATAGCGTTGTGTGAGTTATCCCAAGGCATTATATTAAGACACTACACTACGACAGTATATTATATCATCAAAGGTTCAAAGCTACGCATACTCTATATCTACATACTTTCACACAATTGTTTAAAGTAGTGTTAGAAAAAACAAAAACTTACCTATACTATAATATTAGAAAGCTGAAGAGTTTGTTTGTTTGTTTGAACTACTGATCCGAATTGAAAAACTCTTTCACTGTTGGATAGCCCATTTATCGAAGAAGGCTAAAGGCTATATAACATCACGCTACAAACAATAAGAGCGGAGCAGCAATAAGAAATGTTGCAAAAACAGGGAAAATTTACGCAGTCGACGTTGCGCGGGGCAGCTTGTAAGGATGGGTATTTAATCTGTATCTAAATGATTGCTAATAAAACATTTTCTACGCTCGTGAATCCATCATTTTCATTTTGAGGAAGGAAAAAGATAAAATCTTATTAACAATATTACTCGTTTTAATTAGTCGATACGGTCAAAATAACAAAATATTAGCTTTATTTGTCTTCATCTTTTCATCATTCCTCACAATATATTCTTATTTTTCATCATTCATTTTAAGCAGTTGAAACAATGAAACAATCACACAAAATGTCAAAGTACTTTGATTCACTTAGGTTACAGAATGCAACACTTATGAACGCCAATTTAATGCCAAGAGTAAAGCCGTGAGACAAGAACTTGGCAATAAAAAACTCATTGTCACTCAAAAAATCAAATACAAAATTGCACGGAACCCGCAGTCAGACTCGCATTTGTCCGGTTTTTTTTAATGCCAACTAACTTATTAATCGATAAAAAGTTTAAATATAAAAATCGATAAAAGTTCAATTTTAACCTTTAGGTGTTTTTTTTGGAATACAAGTACTGACGTGGGGCCTGAGAGGCCGCAGATACTGCAGTTCCACTACTAAAAAAGTTGCTAAGTAACCACAAAAACTGCTTTTTCCTGAACTTTGAGATAATGCCTATTAAAAAAAAATATCTGGAATTTATGAAATAAAATAAATGTCCAACAGCTAACTTACTCAAAATCAGGACATATTTACTTAGAAGGTACATATCAATAAATAAACATGTTTGTATTTATGTATTTGTATTGAGGTTGGACGGACAATTTTCAGTTCATTATCATAACTAATAACTTTAAATTTTATGTGGCATATCACAACGGAATAATTTAGTCTAAGCTCATACGAAGCTCCTCTCCAAAAGACCCAAGTCTTTTGTAGAGGCGTGTTCAGCGCAGTCTACCGACATCCGACATCCAAGTATTTTCATTCTTTAAAACGAACAGTACATTTCTTTAAATAAGCACTTCGTTTTTAAAAGTAGTTAAATTAAAGGACGTCAAAAACGGTATACAACATTTATGTATTTTTATAATTTATCAAACAAATTCTTTAAAATAATATCACATTAGAAATATCGTCATTATAACATTTGAAACATCATCATTATAACATTTGAAACATCAACATTAAAACATTTGAAACATCCTCATTATCATTTGAAACATCATAATTATAACATTTGAAACATCAACATTATACAAATTTTTTATCCAAACAAATGGTTTGAAACTTATTTTTTTTAACTATTGCCCAACTTGTAATAATTTTCATTTAATTTAAAACCTTATATTGATACTCCTTCTATACTAGTTTTAAAGTGGATATTTTTTTCCAAACTTGGCACATAATCGATTACGCTTCAAAATTCAAAGTTTAATACAGTACAAGTGACACCTGTACCGATACACACCGCTGAGGTAATAAAACATTTCAACTACTCCACTACAAAAGTACTTACACCGACTGAAACCGAACTGAACTGTGAAACATACTCTAACAACGTCACAGCGCATCATCAATCAATTAGGCTCATACCGCGGCCGAGCCCGACCGCCGCGCACCAACGACCAATCACATTACTGCCGGTTTTATTGCTACTAACTGGCGTTATGTTCAGATGTATATTGGAGTGTTATGTGTTAAGCCAGTAATGCTCATAGTGAATATCTTTCACCATACACGTGAATGTAAACTACTGATAATATTTTTAAAGCCGGCGCAACAAAACTAGCAGCTACTAATAACCGTAAATCTCTACTATTCCGAGAAAAGGTAAATTGGAAAGACAAAGAAGGTCGATACACCGAATGCGGAAAGAAGTGGACCTGGTGTTGTGGTGTCAATGGGTGAGGCCCATGTCCAGCAGAGGGTCGATACAGGCTGATGATGACGACGTTGATACGTCATGGTCATTAAGCGCTAATATTTAAACATTTCTCTTTCATGTGACTGGCCTGTTGGTCTAGTGATTAGTGACCCTGACTGCTAAGCCGGAGGTCGTGGGTTCCCCACCCAGGATAAAACTTTGTGTGATAATCTCGAAGGTTTATTCTGTGTCTGGGTGTTATTCATCTATAATATGTATGTATTTAGAAATATATAAGTATGTATATCAGTTGTCTGGTTTCCATAGTACAAGCTCTGCTTAGTTTGGGATCAGATGATGTTGTGTGAGTTGTCCCAAGATATTTTTTTTATTTTTTTTATTTAAAATTATTTATTTCAGCAACCAAGACTCATTAGGTCAGTAATACTTAAGAACTAAGTTAGTAAATTATAAAATTTAAATCACGGCCGCACCATCCCATGAGAGACAGCACTGCAGCGATTCATATGTAAGCAGTCTAACCTGCTGGAAATCATGCTCAGAATGCTGTTACCACTTCCCAGCACCCTGTTCACCAGAGATGCACATCGCTATCGCATTTTGGTGTAAAAACAATCGACTTTAGCGTCCGCGAACATCCCGGAAACGCTACAGTAACGGGGCAGTCCCACCAGCACCCTGAACGCGTTGTTGAACTGAACTCGAAGGGCGTCATAAGCTTTTCGAGTATATCTAGCCCATAGGCTGCATGTGTAAAAAGTAGTACAGCATGCACGAAAAAGCGTGATCTTTACGGCAAGAGAGCAGCGTGCAAACCTACGGGCTAGCATATTCGCTCTCACGGACAACGCCCTTCGATCTCGCTCAATATCGGCATCGTTGTTGAGGTCGGGTGTCAATATGTGACCAAGGTACTTAAATTTAAATACTCGCTGCAATTTATTGCCATTATGTATTACCTGCAGAATATTCTCTATCTTATCTCCTCCCTCAAAGACGACGATCTCCGATTTTTACAATTATATGTCAGGCCATGTGACTGAGCATACGACTGACAATGAGAAACTAACTTTCTCAACCCACAGATCGACGCACTCAGCAGCACCATGTCGTCCGCATAACTGATATTATTGACGGCTATACCATCTATGTAACAACCGACCCTGGTGCTGCTGAGCTCCTCGATTAGTTCGTTGATGTAAAGGTTAAAGAGCATTGGTCAACCCCCCCCCCCCCCCCCGCCTTACTCCGCACTCTAACACATAGGGATGTGACAAAGCCCCAGTCCATCGTACATTATTGACAGAACTTGAATATATTAATAAGCCCAGTGGGTATATTAATCTTGTCTAGTTTTCTCCACAATACATCATACGAAACCTAGTCGATAGCTTTTGAGAAATTATCAGAAACAGGCATAAACAGAAGTTCCACGCTGTGAATAATATCTGACAGTATGCTTTAAACACAGTACAGCACTTTCCGTGGATAATCCCCTTCGAAACCCAAACTGATTGTCATGTAGAACAATGTACTTATTTAATTGTGCATTAAGCATACTGTCAAATACCTTCGAAATTATAGGTGCTAGTGAAATAGGCCTATAGTTACTAAAGTCGGCGAGGTCGCCAATCTTGTTTTTTATTATTGGAACAACTACTGTCCGCATCATCTCGCCGGGTAAGTAACTATGAGCCATGCATAAATTGTACAGCATAGTAAGGCTCTGGGTAAGTGTGGGCCTGCATATCGGAAAAGCATACACATAATAATAATGTTATAAGATATTATTATTTTGTATAAGCATTTTCACTGGTTCTTTGTGATAAGTAGTAAATAGTATTTCTTTTAAAAATAAGTCCCATACATCATTATGTACAAATTTTGTATCGCAGGGAACTTTATATAGGTACCTAAACATACACTGACTCGGAACCAACCTTAACAGATATCACAAAACTCTGTCAAGTGCGATAATCGAACCAACAACCTTTTGCTTAGTGGTCGTACTGAGTTCTAGTGCGCCACCGATGCATTACAAAATTGTGGAAGTTTGCAAATGATTATAGTCAAGAGAACTCAGTGTTCGGAAGTACTATGCGCAGGCAATTACAAACTATCCGTAACTACAAGCGGTCCGTCCGCTCATTCGTCACCTTTACGATGTAAAACTATATGCAATATTGAGTAAATTTCTCCTAAAACCGTAAACTACCCTCCTTTTTCACGGTCGTATAAAAATAGCCCCAAATCTGTGGCCATTAGTTTCGGCGAGTACACTTTGTGTTCGCTATCTGCGCGGGCCTCGCTCGGCGCTCGTGTCGGCTCGACACAACTCACACAACACATCATGCCGCATGTATTATGTATGAAATGAACCCGCAGGATCAGTTTACACGGACCAATTATATTTTCAGAATTGTGTTTGAAATAATAATCAAGGGCGACTGTAAGAGTGTGGGCATACCTGTTGAAATTGTCTTAAAGCTTAAACGACACACGATACCCATTTCCTTTTTTAAAAATCATAATATACTCCTTAATGGATTGACCTCTGTTTTGCTTGACTGCTCGAGAAGAAGGGTGATGTTTTTCGTACGTATGTTATACTAGCTGACCCGCTCAACTTTGTCTGCGTCAATTTTTCAACATTTTTCATTGCTCCTCCTATCCTATTGGTCATAGCGTACTATTATATAGCCTATAGCCTTCCTTGATAAATGGGATATTTAACAATAAAAAAAATCAAACAAGCAAACTCTTCAGCTTTATAATATAAGTGTAGATATGTATATTTCTTTGGCACGTCCTATAACGCAATCGACTTGACATGAAAACGTAAGAGTGACATAAGCTTTAAATTTCTTCAGTTAATTATTATAAGCGAATCGTTTTTTGTCGTTTTTAGTGTTCCGTACCCAAAGGGTAAAAACGTTACTGAGACTCCGCTGTCCGTCTGTCTGTGACCAGGCTGTATCACATGAACCGTATTTCTGTAGCCGCTATAACAATAGATACTATACAATAAATAATTAAGTGGGGCTACCATTATAACAAATGTGATTGTAGTCCTACTCGCACTTGGCCGGTTTTTTTATAATAATTTAATCCAATTTCTTTCATATTGAATTTGTGTTTAATATTAAATTTGTTGAGTTCCTTCTCAAAAAAATCCACCATTTATGTTCACTGTAAAAATAATTTATAAAAAAAATATATAAAATAAATAGTCATAATTAGTCTAAATAAATTTAAAAATCCCTTCCTTTATTTGTGACCGTAAGTATAACTTGTCTAGGTAATTAAAGCAAGTGTGTCCGTACTCTAAAGCGAAGAGTTCAGTGGCACTTACTCTGTGAAATCATAATAATAACGAGAGAGAACGTAACGCGAATATTCTCTAGATGTTTTAAAATATTCTAGTGCCTTAAACCTCACATCCTTGCTTACTTACAAACCTGACACATTTCATCTTATTTGTTTATGTAGCAGGAACCAGAAATACCTATAAATGTTGATAAACTTTCGCAATTTGTACACATTATGAAAATATATATATTATGGGTCTTAATCGCGTGGATAATACGAATGTTGCAATACGGTCGGAACGTCGGCAATAAAAAAGGTATTTTACCTTAAATTATTCACGCGATTAAGACCCGTAATATATATTTTTTCACAAATATCTATTTAGTGTACTTGTACGACTAAGTTTTGTAAGACCGTTTTTATCGGTCCGTTCTAAAACATTTATTGTATTGGGAACTGCATTAATATAGATACCCAATATATTGGAATTGATACCTACGGTATGTTCCATTTTATCTAACGACAAAATGGACACCGATTGTGTGACGTGTGCGATCATCCGTAAGGCTGTTTTTTTAATTACTAGCGATGTTGTTTATTAACAAAACAATCTTATGGTGCTAAATTGCTTGGGTTCACGTCGGTAGTATAATGGGTGGGATTCAAACCTGCCACCTTTCGATTGCGAATCCAAGGCGCTGTTATAAATTTATTTATTATAAATTTTATAATAATTCGAAATATTGTACAGGTTTTGACACGCTATAAGCCTAGCTGAAGACAAAATGTAAATATCAAACAACTAGCTTAAACTGTTTTACATCGCTCTGTTCGTCCAAATAAAACGATTCTGCTTTTTAATCGCAAAACAATCAGTATCCTATCGAGACCAACCGTTACAGAAAATTACACTTTGTGTTATACCCATAAGCTTGAAAGTCCCTTGCAAGAACATCTATGATTTCAGAATTCTAGAATGGTTAAACTTACGAAAGAAATGGAACCTTTTGTTAGAGGTATAAAGTTGCAAATACTCTGTAGATGGTGTTGGATGTATGAGTAGAGGTCTGTATATGACATCAATGGTTTCAGGGTGTATGAGTGAAGTGGAATACAATATACGGGCTTTGTGTGCAATCCAATTTATCCAGATTTAGAGGACAAAAGAAAATATAATAGAGTTTGTTAGTTGTCTATTGAGCTAAGGCGTTTAGCATGCTACAGCTAAATTGGTATTAGAAAATCCGCCTAAAGACTGGCAGCAAGCTCCATTTTCAAAATCAAAATTTACCAATTAGACTGACTAACAAAATATAAAAGCCTAAGTCAAAGTACTTTAATCAATTATGTTACAAAATGCAACTCTTATAGAGATCTGGTAAAATTTCGTATAGAATTACAGAATGACTTACATTTAATGTTAGGTTCATAAAAAACCAGTATATAGAAACTTGGCAAACAAAATCCGACTGATTAAAATTTATATCTGAAATATATTCGCGTCTAATATTCGATTTTTTTTATAATTTTGATGTACCCGAGTGTTACTCTCGCACCTAATACTAATCTTATGATATCTCTCAAGCTAAATGGCTGATAAATTTTAGCATGAGAGGCTTGAGGCTCTAGAGCGTGCCAAACGGGACTCGAACCCGCGATCATAAGGGTACCATACCTACGCAGGTAACCACTCCGGCATCGACACCACGCCTGAGGATATTCAATCTGAAGACATGCAACGTGAAATCTAAAACTAATCGTTACCAATATTCATTTTGAATTTATTGGTTAAATAACTAAAAACTTTTTTATTTTACGTTTAATATTGAAAATAATTTTAATTATTATTAATTACCTTTTCGATTAAAACCATTACAATCAACCCTATCCCTTTAACTAAACGAACTGAAAGCAGCCTTTTCACGATGAAACAAACTAACTTCTAAAACTCCTCTTCGAACCTACCACGTATAAGAAGTCAAATTAAAATCCTAATCACAGTGAAATATTTTGACGTTACAAAAGTCAGATTTATTTGTGAAAGTTGCCGCCAGCAGCGAGTCGATTAGTTCGCGAATGATTCCATTATTCGTTCACTCAATCGTTCCGTTCATCTATTCGTCTCTCTGAATTTAATTTAAAGATTTAAAGCAATCGGTTTTGAATCTCATCGTGATTGTGATCTTAAATTGTTTAAATATGGAGTTTTATCGTTGACTGATTAGAAAGGAACGATTCATTAGAACATTTTGTAATATCTTTTTGCTACTTCTTTATTTACTATTAGTATCAGTACCGTTTACGCCGTTTCTGTAAATTAAATAATATTTATTTAAACTTTAAAACCACTCTTTTTTAAAAAAAAATAACTAGTCCCCCCTGCTAATCCGAATAATGCGGCTAAAAAAAGTGGTTTTCCGATGTTTTTGTTTAATACTTACAACATTATACCTACTTAAAAATGTTGTTATTTATTTATTACTTCTCATTTTCGTAATTTGTAAAGCCTACTTAGCTGTGATGATAGTTTTCATTCTAATTTCACTATATATATATATATCTATACACTTTATAGCTTAATACTTCACAAACGGATCCCAACATCTAAAAATGGTCTTCACAACCTCTAAACAGAAAACCCCTAAAAGAAAAAAAATCACATTCCACACTTTACATACAGGGGAGGTACTCTAAAAAGTCTTTCGCTTTGTCGGCATAAGTAATATGTGTATCCATGTAAAATTACAGCCTTCTAGCACTAACAGTCTCTGAGCTAAGCTGCGGACGGACATGATGAAACTATAAGGGTTCCGTTCCGTTTTGCCATTTTGGCTACGGAACCCTAAAAACCGTCCCACATGAGAAATATTTTTTGTATTCCCTTTATTAACATCACTGATACAAAAATATATACCAGACAAGGGTAAAAATCTGTGGCTAAATATAACATTTTGGCCATGTATAAACATCGACTCGATTTTGACGATGTGTTACCCTGGCTAACATAATTATGTGTTGGTATTATCCATAGAGAATATTACCGGTGCGCCTGGAGGTAAGCACACTGAGCTTGTTTAAAAATATGATTCAGATTTAAATCTGAAGCTTGAAAATGATAAAACTATTCCCGCATTAGAAAACAAGCCATATATTGCGAGGAAGCCATATATTCAAACGCAGTTAAAGGGCACAAAGTGTCAAACGTACAGCTAACGGATACAAAGTAGATACATCCAGACTCGGAACAACTGCTTTTTTTTTCGAGTGAATCACACAAGTGGATCACACAAAATTTTATCGCGTATGGGAGCCCACGACTACTTGTGCAGTAGTACGTATTATCACTGCGTAACCGAGGCAATCATTATTATGGTGGGTTCACAGCGGTTTCGCGTTTAAAGCGACATTTAACGGACACGAGCATGAGCACGAACGTGGGAATGGGTGTGAATGTGCTGCTAGGCTGCTTGTGGACAGCTTGTTTGTACCGGCGACCCGTGGCGACCTGCTTGCCCGGCTGCACGTAACGCACCATTAGGCATAATCAAGTCTCGTGTTGTCACGGTGACATTAACGCGACTTATTAACTTCTAGAATTTATTTCAAATCCATCATAAAAATCACTACTGCCTCACTAAGTGATAAACTTTGCATCGCAGGACTTTTAAGGAATACAAAAAACACTAAATCGATAATAAGATTTTTAGATTTCACAAAACGTTGTCTTGTGTAGTAATAGAATGTACAATTTCTTGCACAACAATCCTACCACGACATTACGAAGCAGTCAATTATATCTTAAAGTTAAATAATCTTTTAAAATTCATTTGTACATCAGGTAAATACATAATCTAAACCAGACCTTTATGCAGTTTTAATCCAACCGCTTCAGAAAACACTAAATTTATTCGTTTTTTTCTCTCGAAGATCTGGATCTAATCAGCAAGGAACATCTAATTGGCTAGCATTCTCGAGTGAGGAGAACGCGGCACAATCTGTTTACTGCATGTACGAGTACGATTTCCAAGCACATTTCTGAGAAAACTTGTAATGTAGTGCAATAAGGTTCACTTGTTCCTTTAATTGAGTGTATGTAGTTTGTATCTGTAATAGCTATAACTCTAATATAATATTGTGTTATTGTGATCGTGGGTTCTGTGACGCAGAAGTCAGAAAGTATCAGATATCTGGGTCGGTAACATTGGCTATTCAATTTTAGAACAAATAAAATAAAATTAAAAAGAAAACCTAGGCCCTGATACGCTGGCAGCTACTGCCAACAAAAATAAACATTGGATATACTCCTCAGATACTAAAAATTAGGCTCTTTCTCTGCGTTCTTATAACGTCTGCTCGAATCTCGAAATGCAGACATATTTTATTTGTTCGCTAGAACATCATTGCGCGTAAAACGTGGACTCTGTGACTCAGTGACGATCGAACAAATAGAGAGCACGTTAAGTAGTCGGTGCTGCTCCTGATCTCTCTCTGGTCGGTGAGACAAGAGAAAGTGAGAGAAAAGAAAGTGCACTTGTGTGCGCGCATGTATTTGTGCACTTTAATATACCCTGTCTGAATTGACTGAAATCAGTAGGGAGACCGATATATTATTACGCGCAAAGCGTGCCTCCTTGAAAAATATTTTTAAATATAATGCAATTTACATTTGGGTTTTAATGTTGGAAAACACGAGTTAAACTTATTTCCCCTATCACTTAAGGAAGGTTAATTAGTCGACTAATAAGGTGTTAATGATAAAACAATGTTGTCACGTAATTAGCTCCCCGTTACAGGATTATATTTATTGTTTTAGGACCCCGTAGTTTGTAAAGTAGAGGGTCGGCGACTTATGATGAGATAAGTTTAATTGGCGACATGAAATAATATACTTTAAGTACTTATCATCTTAATTTTGTCTTTTAACATAGTATATGACGTTACCTGCGAATACATAAATAAATTAAATATTGACAAAAAATTAAATTCAGGAAGAGTGTCTAGTGTGCTATAGTTTGGAAGTTATAAGTAGTTGTTATTTTTTTAATCGTTTAAGGTAGAAAATTAATTCGTTACTTTTATTTCATTATGATTATATACAAGATATTTCAAAACTATTACAAAAAGAAAATAAAAAGTCGAAAAAATAAAAGAAATTGCAAGTATGTTATTGTTTTCTTAAAAATGAATGGTACCACTGTATTATCACTGATACAGACATAATCGGGACCACTGCTTCATAGTAGTTTAAAATCTTGTATTGGAGTTAAGAAATTATGTATTAATAAAAAAAAAAAAATACAAAGAACGTGAAAACACATCAGTTTGGCTTTTTTGATAGTTTATATTATTTATTATTTATATAAATAGCACTTTATTACATATTTATAACCAAAGGTGCGATATCGTGATTGCCAGTCTAAGATTGTCTTACTCGTATAAATAAATTATGTATTTACTTTTGGTAATTTCAAGTTGAAATAGAAGTCAATACTCTTTGGTATCAAAAACAAAAAATGTTCGATAATTCATAAGAATAAAAATTTTGTAAGAACAATTTGTAAGCGACCGTCATAGAAGAAAAAGCCCGACAGACAAGATTCACTTCATTAACTTTTAATTTGACACAAAAAAAGATAATCAGTAACTGTAACACGAATTTGACTATCTTCTAGTGTCGTATAGTTAGAGCAATAAATTATAGCAACTAATATTTAATATGAGTATTACTACATACTGTAATAAATTACGAATCCATACTAATATTATAAATGTGAAAGTAACTCTGTCTGTCTGTCTGTCTGTCTGTCTGTCTGTCTGTCTGTTACGCTTTCACGCTCAAACTACTGAACCGATTTAGATGAAATTTGGTATGGAGATAGTTTGAGTCTCGGGGAAGGACATAGGATAGTTTTTATCGCGATAACCGACATCCACGCGGGCGGAGCCGCGGGCGAAAGCTAGTACTCAATAAAACTCATAATCATTACATTATTAATATCGTGGGACCACTCACACAACGTCTTCTGATCCCAAACTAAGCAGAGTTTGTACTATGGCAACCAGGCAACTGATAAACATACTACATAAATTCATACATATAATAAAAAAATACGCCTAGACACAGAATAAGCCATCGTGCTCATCACAAAAAGTTTTATTTTGATCGAACTCATGACTTAGCAGTCAGGGTCAATAACCACTAGACCAACAGGCCATGCCAAAATTGAGTCGATCGCAAAAGTACTTCTGTCACTGCTTAAGTGATATGAAAGTTAATAATGTAGTGTGGCCTTTAAAACTAAATTACCTAAGTGAAATTTGAGTATTCGGCCGCTAATGTTTTAATTGAGTTAAGTTGTTGATATTATTCTTGTAAGTTTTATAAGAAAACCGCAGCAGATTAGCAGAATAATAATATATTTGTTCAACAACAAAACGTCACATATTACAAGACAACAATCAATCAGTGTTCCAGGCCGAGAAAATGCCATTGAATAACTATAGTAGCAGTAAAACTTGCACAAAGAACATTTGTTTTGATGTTTTATTGAATTAACTTAAGCAGCGGTAGCCTAATGACTAAGGCATCGGTCTCGCAATCGTAAGGTCGCGAGTTTGAATTTATACTCATTAAACTACCGACGTGAAGCCGCTCCAACACAACCCATTTAGCTACCGCAATCCTAAATTACCAGTTATCTTAAAAAAAAAATACTATTCGAAAATATCGTAAGATTCGTGCTAGAACTACGGTTCTATAACAAAACAAAAACTCACTAACTTTAAGACTACTTCAAAGTAATTGAAAATAATATGTACATGAGAAATACAAACAAAGCGTTGGCAGTATTTCTTTAAAATTAAGGCTTGTAAAGTCAACGCCTGTGGCTTAAAAGGGGAGGGCGGGAGAACTCGGGCGGTGTGGACAAGGGGGAAGTGAATTATGTATAACCTCTTGTGAAGTGATGATCAGGGCGATTGTGAAGCTGTGCCACCTGCTTGTGTAGGACGAAGTAAAGTACCTACTTTGGAATTTTAATTTGTGTATCGGGTTGGAAACTCGTAAAATAACTATGTATTAAAATAACGACTATATTTCAATGACGTAGATCTATTAAAATATAGTTTTAGTACATACTTATTTTTTATAATGTTATATTTAGTTGTATTTTCAGCTGTCATGAACGTCATATCCTAACAAGTGGAAAATAGTTTTTTTAAGAAAAATCTATCGATTAAAACTGAAAATCAAGGGAATGATCATGCGCAATGTTTTGCAATGTGTTGAAGACACATCCAAGGACAATTTTTATACACTGAAATCTTTCTAGATAAATATGCTGTCGAATAGCGAAAACTCCATTGAAATCGGATCGTTAGCTTTTAAGAAAATCCCAAACTTACATACATACGGGTCAAACAGAGAACCTCCTTTTTGAAGTCTGTTGAAATGGCTATAATTTCTTTCAAAGACCACAGTTGCCTTATTAGCGATCGCATCGCATCACTTTCTTTAATACCTCTCTGACCTTAATTTTACCTCAAGAATCACGGCCGCATTCGATAAAAAGTCAGTAAGTATTAATTAAAAAACGCTCCCACAATGATTCAGAGCAAAGTCACAGTTTTTATCTTCTCATTCAGTTATTATAAAAATATGAACGCAGACAGGGTCGTTTGAGCTCTACCTACTCTCAATAATTAAGATTTATGAATTTGAAGGTATGACGGTATTCACCCTGGCATTCTTTCAGAATCCTGAATGTCATAAGATCTGCACACGTAGATTCCCTTATAAAATCAGTCCCTTTTTAGGCATGGTCTTTTTATCTGATTGCACTAGATGACTAGGGTGTATGTATGCCAGACTGACAAAATGACTTATTGTATTGTAACGTGTTGTTAAATGTCTTTGGATTTTACTCCACTGTGGACGTTTGAATAGGTTTTAAGACTATTAAATTGTTTTTTATGAAACTCAATTTGAAAACCAATATAAATGCAAGCAGTGCTTTACCACAATTTTACTCTCAGGAAATGTTAGTTCTTAGTTTATGAATCGAAACATCTTTATTGTAATTATGTTATTTTTGGAACCAGGATTAAGAAATGTAACCATTTTCCTAAGCCTCCTCTGATATGATAATAATTTTATTTTATAATTACTTGAGGCTCTTATTGCCTATAGAAATATTAATTTAACTTTCTAAGAATAAACGTTAATAATTATGAACATGTCATGGGCAGCAAGTCTAATATAACTCATTTAAGATTTTTGAGCATGTTTTTGGTTTAGATTGTTTTACTCCTCTTCTTACACATAACTTGGTAAAATATAATATTAAATGACAACAGACTGTAAATTATTCACCAGAATGTTTAATAATTATGAAGTAATCAATCGATCATGATAATTATAATATAGTGTAGGTATTTTACGTAAAAGGATGTTACCGTATGCCCCAACTAACAGGGATTTTGGTGAGCGCATAATCTAAGATCGGGACCTCACTGTACACCGGTGACCACTTGTCGGGATTATTCAAGATTTGCTCCCATCATTAACGAGTCTCAGGTAGGCCCAACTGACGCCTCGAAGGTTTCGTCGGTTGTCTAGCGGTCATTGACGATAGACCATTAAAATACAACAAGCAAATTCAAATTCTATATTCACTTAGGATGCAAAACAAAACTTGTGGTAAGTCATGATTCTACATCCAATATATTTAACTGACTACTGAAACTTAGTATTCGTTCGTTTAGTTATCGTATAGTAAAGGCAATATGGCATAAAAACTAGCGCCCCGTGCGATAGTTAGTGTATTTATATGATATGTAATATCTAGCTTTGACAACATAAATGTCTTCTTCTTTAGCTATATTTATAGTGAAAATCTAATTGAGAATCTATGACAAAATACATTATCGGTTTATCGGTAGAACAAATTTCCAAATGTGAGATATAAAGCTAGAATGGTAGCTTCGTTTTGTATTTGTATTTACATGTGCTGGTTCCTATGTTGAATTGCTTTAGCAAAGCGATTACTTTACGAAAATGTTGTGCTATCTACTGATGTAGCAAGTTATTCCAGAGTTTCATAAATTACGGGTTCCGGTAATATGTAATGCCTGTTGCATTATCAGACTTTTTTTTACTCAAATTTGCAAAAATATATTTAAAATTAAAAAAAAAAACAACGCTATTGTGACCCGAAATCTGTAATTTATATAATGTAACGGAACCGAGAAAGTTTAAGAACATGTTATGTAGCAAGTTATGTAGCTACGGATGTAGTATTATTCACAAAATAATCACATGTGTCTCAATATTTCACTATTCATATGAATGAAATTTGTAAATATATTATAAAGCACTTCAATCATTTAAATGATAATTAAGAGCCGTACATTCAGATGATTGTGATGAATGTGCAATAATTATGGCCTTCCATTTCATTTACTTCCAGTGTTTACAAAGCGCATCATTGTGAGGTTGGTTGCTATTCCACCCTGTATATTATAAATCGAATATATTTATTGAAGCGGTTAAATTATTACCACAATAATATGTAGTTTAGTGCTCATATTTCAAAAAAATGTTCAAATCTACTTTGAAATGTTTACTTGAAAATATTACAGTGAATAAATCCAAATTGGTGAATTGGTTTAATTCAAATGTAAAGGTATATATAAGATAGATAATTATTTGCCACTTCATGACATTCACAATAACATAGATGTGTATTTTTCTCTCTATGTGTCTATCTGTGCCCAGTCTACTCTATTATATGTTTTTCATTGTGAGGCTTTCTTACATGTTATATGAAAGCCACCACGTCCGTACCCTGAATTTACCTTACGCCTTTTTATTTGACCCGAGATTTTAAAATAAAAACGAATAATTTCGCTTAGAGCTGCCTGGAATTGAAAAACAGTGATATCCGTATTTGTGAATCATATTAATTACTTTCCCTGTACTATATATAATTCCGTAGTAGGTTCCATCTACGAGTGTGCCTCAATGGTACCGACCGTTTGGTCGGCGCCGCGCCGCGCCGCTCCAATCCTTTGTCCCCAAAGTCCACTGAAACTGTAATTGGATTTCACTGTTGAAAAAAGTCCATGAAAACCTCGGAAATGGATTTTAGGGATAAATGCCGATACGGTCGCGCTCAAGCCAGGGCCATTGCTGTACCCAGGTGTGAATGCTAAACATTCATATATAGGTATTTAAAACAGTATAGCAAGAGGTTACAGTTTCAGACTGGTTTCCACCGCCGTGGTATAGAAAAACATAAAACTACGGATTTGTTCCATAATCAAGATTAAAACATTTTGATGCAAGATGTTACTCTTATGATAAGTCGAGATTCTACATAAACATGTAATGCCAAGTTCCTTACTGTTTCACTTTAGTGTAAGCCTCGAGTTTTAGTTTAGAGTTGTTATGTCTATACCGATGGCTATAGTTGATGCCTCGTTTTCATGGAGACTACATTATATATTAAACTTCTGTTTAATTTATCTTCAAATATTAAATGTAAAGGAAATAATAAACTCTTATACACAAGAGTAGCTAGTAAATCATGAAAAAACGTAAGTAGGAATGAATCGATTATTTATTTAGATATAACATTTTCTTTCCTTACTTTTTTTACCCGACTGTAAGGAAGGGTTATGTTTTTCGCGCGTATCTTGTATGTATATACATATGTAATATTCTTTATTACCTGATATCTCGGAATCCACTGAATGTAATTACACAATTAAGACGTCGTTAGATTCGTCTTGGTCGCCAAAGTGTTCTTAAAGAAACAAACTGTGAGATAAAGAGGTTAGAAAAAAATATTGTTTTGAATACTGCAATATGGGTATCAAATTAAAGGGCTCATCTTAAGCAATACAAAAAAGTTTAACAGTATTATGACTGTAATACTAAAAAAGTTAGTTAGCAACCATCCTTTTTTCAATTGTTAATACTTGACAATGGCTGTGATAAAAGTTAGTTGTTACATCGGTTACATCCTTTATCCACTAAAAAGCATTTATTTTACCAATCCCGTTTAAACTTTGAACGCAGCGGTTGTAAATCCTTGGGTGTGTTCCATAAAACCCGTCCGAGTGTAGCAACAATTTGTTACCGTTTAGCACATTGCTATCGACACAGTTTATCACGGATGTTACCGACCGTGCAACAGGAAGGTGTAAAATCTGTTGTACACTGAGGTTTCATGAAATTCTCGCGCTTATATTTTTTGCTACATACACATATATGTACGTGGTGCATGTATGAGAGTAAAATTGCGCGATGACGTAAGAGGTTTTCGGCTGTTGGTTCGACTACCACACTGTATTCCTCCTTATGTGATCCATAAAGTGCTGTTCCATAAAGATGATTTTTACCAAAATATGCGGCGACAGTCGATCGCGTCCGGCAGGATGTCGAAGCTTACGATCGGCGCTGTACCTTCGTTTGCGACCGTATCCGTTTCTGCGCCAAAACTCAGTTTCATCTAGTTTTTTTTTTTTTCAAAGATAACTAGCAATGTGGGATTGAGTCCCACATTACTAGTAATCTTGTTAACCCCTCCAGCTAACCTCAAAGGCTTGTGTTAGGAGTGGGTGCACGTCGGTAGTATTATGGGCAGGATTATAACCCGCGACCTCACGATTGCGAGACTGATGCCTTAACCATTAGGCTACCGCCGCTTCAGTTTAATTCCTACAGTGTTGACGTGTCCTAATTTTTGGAATTGGTTATGGTTGCTGCATTAGAAGAAGAAGAAAATAATCACAAAACACAGAAGAGGAATATAAAAATTTGGATTGATGATTTATGGCAAGCGACGACAGCCCAAATAATTCGATCGGATACGATGGCAGAGAAACAGAGCCGATCGCGTGTGGCAGTAACGATAATTCCCTATTGTTCTTCCACGGAACTTCATTTTTTTTGTACAAAGATAGCCGTGTGGGACTAGCAGTGTGGGATTGGGTTCCACATTACTAGCAATCCTATTAACCCCTCCAGCTAAGCTCAATGGCTTGTATGGCATCACGATTGCGAGACCGATGCCTTAGCCATTACGTTACCGCAGCTTTTAATCATGTGTCTCTTCCACGGAACTACTGGGAATAAAAGATACCTTCGGCTAAGATTGCGTGTCAGTTAAGACTTACGGAGTCAAGCTGCAGTGAGCTTGCTTGGTAATATAGACTATAATTGCTGTGATTTAATATCATTTAAAGATTGTAAAATCCGTTCCGATCCGATGTAATGCCAGCTGTTTGGTGGGAATCATCCTTTATGTGGAAGTTGTCTGTTGGCGTCAAGGACCATCTATTGTATATACTATATATACTACATATTATATATACTAGACTACTTGATTGCCAATGTAGCTCTTTCATACATTTTCAAAACAATAAGCGTTCATACTAATCTTACATTAAAATGCAGTAAATTTCATTTAGGTATGTATTTATTACCCAATTGTAAGGAAAAGTTATGTTTTTCGCGCGTATCTTGTATGTATGTATGTAATATTCTTTATTACCTGATATCCCACAATTCACTGAACGGATTTATACAATTAAGACTTCGTTAGATTCGTCTTGGTCGCCCAAGTGTTCTTAGTTATGTGACATTTGAAAACAACAATCATGGCCACCATGATTGTTTTTTTTCAAATGTGTGTGTGAGGTATCAACATAAAGACGTGTGAAAAAAAAGTTGTTTTGAATATTGCAATATGGGTATCAAATTAAAGGACTCATCTTAGGCATTAAAAAAGGTATAACATGATTATGACTGTAATACTAAAAAAGTTAGTAAGCAAGCATCCATTCTTTTTTCAATTTTCAATACTTAATAATAGCTGTGATAAAAGTTATTTGTTACATCGGTTACATCCTACAACTACTAACAAGTATTAAATAAAAAAATAAATTATAAAAAAAAACCCGCCTGCACAAAAAAGATGATGAAGATGAAGATGCAGTCGGAGGCACTTCATTAAGTTCATCGAGATTAATTAATGCCTCCGACTGCAGGAACTTATTTAATTATGTAGGGGATATTTTATTTTTTTATTACCTCAGTTTTTCGTCTGACCAGTAACAATAAACACATTGGTCGCCATCCTTCAGTCCTGTTCTATAAAAAGCGTTGGAGCGCCACAATTTGTTTTCATTTACAGCTCATTACCGTGACTGTTATCCCTGTCGCTGGTTGCCAGCGCGTGGCAACCGGCGCTCGAGACGGTTAAACACCGGTAATTGGAACGATTTGCTGTTGTGCTATTTTTAGAACAAAAATTTTGTGTAGGATTTCGGAATTGTATTTGCTTTCTCTTTTTGATATTTTGTCAAAATTCATTCTACATGCTCAAACAATTTAAGATGAGAAATGTTTAAAATGAAGTTTAATTTAGGTAGACTTGTTCCTGTTATTTAGAAAAAAGGGGATTTTAATCAATAGCTCGTTATTAAAAGATGATTTTTAAAGTATTTTTTTTATGCTAGTAATAGCACTCGAAGTATTTAATCACTGTGTACTACATATTTAGAGAAGAAGCCAGTGGGGGAGTAAGGAAAAAGAACTTCTTTAAGTTCTTATATATATTAAGGTTATTTTTCCTTATAAATGCGGGTTACTATTCGTAAAGCTTGGGAAATGGCCAGATAGAGAACATTGCACGTTATGCGGGCGTGCAATCAATTATATACCTAGATGGTTTTTTTTGTATTTACCGCGTCTGTGGCGCGGTGGAAGTA
Organism: Herminia tarsipennalis; assembly: GCA_945859575.2. NCBI lineage: Eukaryota > Metazoa > Arthropoda > Insecta > Lepidoptera > Erebidae > Herminia > Herminia tarsipennalis. The sequence continues at coordinate 23,278,206 of OX243849.2, read as the reverse complement.
TATCCGACTGCTATGCAAGAGGTCGTGGGTTTGATGCCCACCCAGGATAAAACAATGTGTGTTTATTCTGTGTCTGGTTTCCATAGTACAAGCTCTGCTTAGTTTGGGATCAGATAGCGGTGTGTGAGTTGTCCCAAGATATTATTATATTATTATTATTATTAGATGGTTTTTCAATCAAATGGGATTCTGGTCAAAGTATAGTATTCTGCAAGACAATTATTTAATTGTAGTGCATAAGAATTATATTTCCTCAATCTCATACTTAATTAAGTGCCATGGAAAGATGAAAAATCTATGTGATCAAATCGGGAATAGATGGATTGGTGGTATTATGAGGCGTTATGGGAACCATCTACATTGTTAAATACAAATATATTACGCTAGATAATCATTTTATTTTAATATGTATTTATTACGTTTATAACAAAATCTTCTTTATAGCTAAACAGTTTATAAAATCGTGCAATAAAGTGTCAAGATGATGGTTTACGAGAAGCTAAATTTAATGGAGCACTAAAGTGCAGACTAAGCCATTGCCATCCCCATCGCCTATATTAAACCATAAAATAAAAATCATTCTAATGCCCAAAAGACCATTACTTGCAACTTTATGGACAGTCTTAGGTAATTAAGAAATGAAATTTCCAAGTAAACTGAATCCAATAAAAATATTTTGCCTAGGATGCATGGCGAGAGTGATTACGACTACTTGATTCGGTGTAGTTTTGAGTTTAGATGTATGTACTTCGTATCCGTCCAGTTGTATGTTTGGAAAGTCCACTACGATACACAGCTCTAGAGTAGGTAGGTATACTCTCTATCTTATAAATTTATTAAATTCTTTATTCACTTAGAAACCTACACTATACTTAAACAGTTAATTCCACATTTACATGTAATGCCTGTTCGCAAGCAGTAGGTAAAGCCGGAGAAAAGAACAGGCAATAAAAATTCGCCGCTACTCTTTTCAAATTGCCAATGTTTACTATGTTTCTTTGTTTTTAAACTGTATATGCAGACCATCATTATATTATACACCATATAAGAATAGAAAAGAAAGATAAAGAGGTCTAAAATATTAAAAGAAGAGTACACGAGATTGGACATATATCAGCCTCAATGGGCACTACTGAGGGCACTACATAGTAGGAGCATCGTCCACTTACAATGTAAATACTATAAGTGCTGAAATATTGGCCAATTTACTGCTGTTTAATGAATAAGAATATTTTTTTTTGCAAAGGAAACAAAATAATGGCCTTAATTTATAACGCAGATTCTTTACTTACAAAAGTAAATCGTTTTCTTAACTAATACCTAAGTAACATTATCAAACGGTGACAACAATATAACGATGAGACAGATGATATAGCAAAAAGAATACTGTTTTATGGAGTCGTAGAGATTATGATTCAAATTCAAAAATGGGGGAAATTGATCATTTCTTTTAGAAAATGGTCACAAATCCTTGAACTAACTATAGTATGTTTAAACGTCGTCTCGATCTGCTGGGACTTCACTCATAATCGGAATCATAGAATCCCCGCCCATGACCATGATACTCTATCCAAATCAATAAAAAAAGAATAGTACCTTATTTTTTTATAAACTGGTTGTTAGTATATTTACCCTTTGTCTTCGGATTCGAAACATATTAAAAGGGTACTATATTTTTATTTTTTATTTCGATGGAGTAGGTATCGTGGTGTGATATCCCTCCTACTTGGATTCGATTAACTAAATCGGCATCCAGTACATGCGTTGCTGGAGCGCGCATTGTACAAACGTTACCTTCTGTACTGGCGGTATTTTGAGGTGATACTCAGCGTAATCTATAATCCAAATAAGATTTAGCTGAGTTGTAAATGTCAACGTAAAATTTTGATTACATTTAGAATTGCCAAGATTGAAATTATTACTGAAATGGCTATTAACTTCCTGTAATATCGGTATTAGATAATTTTATAGATGTTACATCAGGCAGGATTTCATTTAGATTATTAAATTGTTTTACTACCCAGAAAATTGTATTTTTATTATGTACTTTGGTTCAGTTATTACATAGTAATTATTTTGATTATGGATTCTATGGGCTGTAAAAATCATTGTTGTATGAAGTTAGTAATTAAAAAAACCGGACAAGTGCGAGTGGGACCCGCACACTGGGGGTTCCGTATAAAAAAGGTGTGTAAATAGTTCGGGAATCTATTTAAACACACCGCACTGTGTCAACTAGGTTGCAAAATGATGACTCACCAGCCGTGGTTACCTAAATCAGTGCAGGCCACGGTGATGTACAAATCCTTAAAAAAATTAAAATACGTCATGTATGATAGCAGCTATTTAGGTAGAACTTTTTGAACTTCGGAAACAAAGATTTCCAGTGAAATCTAACTCTTGTTATTACCCCACCCTTAAACCGACTTGACATATTTTCACATTTTGGTTTTTAACTTGATGTCTGTAACGAAACAATATTAAACAATTTATTTAATATCAGACAAGTCGCACAAGATCCTTGTACACTACAGATCCACCCTGGTAAGGTCTTGATATACCTTATGAGAGACCAGAGTTCATCTCATCAGAATGAATCTCTTAAGGTAAGCTTCGTTAACGGGCGGTATGACACCAAGGTGATAATAAATTCCCTTTTTTTTTTTTTTTTTGGTTCGGCGGATAAATTCCTGACGAACACCCCCATCATCCGGGGAAGATGATGGAGGTAGTGTGGGGTTTGCACTAACTAAAAAACCCGCCGTGTATCACTCGCCACCTTTGCGAACGGGCCGCCGGAATTCGTTATACCGTCGGCGGCCCGCCCAGTGGCAATGCCCGGACGCGATGTTGTTGCGTTCCGGGCATTTCACACCTACGCGGCCCCTGGATACACACAGGGCGCCGCGCCTCCACGGAAGGCCGCGGGCGGGGCAGATTATCCCGTACGCCCGCCCGCAGCCCCACCTAAGGCGGCATAAAGTGCAGATATGCGCGCCGACGCCGCCCGGTTCGCCGGCGACGGAACGGGTCTGCCAGGGAACTCTCTTCCCTGACGCGCTCCGCCGCCTCCTTCTGCGAGATGACGTCCTCGCAGAAGGATGCGACCGCATTCCCCGACCCCTCGCCCCGGACCATGGACAGAACCACGGCCGGCAACGAGAGGTCACCAAACCCCCTGCTGTAAAGGGCTGGTTCCAGGTGCAAATCACTTGATCACAATCGTCCAATAATGTTTCACAGTTAACAAGTTCACACGTGTGCGTCGGTATCACGGCTCCATTCCAAATCACGTCAAAACACACGACTAGTAGACAAATAACTATCAACAACAAATGCGTTACACAAACGCTAGTTTCCAATAAATAACAAATGTTTTAACAAATTTCAATAAAATCGGCGCGCGCTCACCATCAATATTTTAAGCACATTTTTTCCAAGATGACAAGTATAACCACATTGACAGATATCTCTCGTTGACTTAGTGACGCGAAGTTCGGGAACGCAACGTCGATTTAATCGATTAGTTTATGTAGATTATTATAGCAAACAACCATCTAAACCCAATATGAGGACAGTCTACTATAACAACCAGACAAATTATACAACATGCCATAGACTACCTCTGTGGCGCAATGGGAGTGTGTCCAACTGCTACGCAAGAGGTCTTGGGATCGATTCCGACACGGGAGACCACTTTGTGTGAACCACGAATTGTTGTTTCGAGTCTGGGTGTACTTTATGTCCGTAACTTGTGTGTTTGTAAAGTCCCCCGCTATACAGGGCTTGTAACATACTGAGAGAGTCTTTAAAAAAACGGATATAACAATAGAATTGGAAAAAAATTGTGACTGGCATGATTGTTTATTACAATGTCATCAACGTTTTCTTATGTAAACTGACTTTACAAACAACCAATTTTTTTTTATAATTTGTCTGCAAGTTTTTGAGCATAGATTTTAATTTATATTTAATCCTTAAATATAAATTAAAATCTATGCTCTATGCGCTGTTTTATTTTTGAGTAAACTATAATGAAATCCCATCCGTATTTCAAGTTGCTATTATTATCTTGCGACTTTATGTTCTCAAGTACAAAGAAACATTAATTAGCATGACATCTGTCACTATATTATTATACTTCCCGCCATAGAGCTAAAGGCGCGAACACCACAATATCTTCGTTTCCGTCTGTTCGCATTTCCGGTGAATACCACTTCATATCCGGTTCCGTGTCGCAAGCCTTCGCTCGCACAGAACCATATTGAAGACAGAGGTTGCATCTGTGCGAGCTGGCAACGTTACTATTTTAGTACTTTTTTATTGGAACTAATTTTGTTATATATAAATGAGTAAATGAAAGTAAGATTGTTTCTTTTATTGCACGTATTGACGCTATAATATGACGCCTCATAATTTATATTAAATTTGCACAGTGGGATCTTTCTCCGCCTCTGTGGTGCGGTGGGAGTATTACCGACTGCTACGCAAGAGGTCGTGGGTTCGGACACCACTTTGTGTGTGATCCACAAATTGACTTGTATGTTTGTACAGTCCCCCGCGACACAGGGTTTGTATGTACTACTTAATTATAAAAAATGCATTTGAAAATTAATAAATTGTTCTTTTGCCAAATAACGTGCGATTCGCGCTCCTTCTTTTAATTTTATTTTTGTATCAACTTACGATCAAATAAGGTAATAGTGATTTGTTAATCTTTGAAGTTGCGCTCGCGTAGATATAAGACATCGCGACGAAAAGTCACTTCCTATGTTTCTTTAACATAGGAGACATAGATTCGGAAATTTATCGTGTCCAAACAATTTAGTCTTAAAACATTAGTACAGATAAGACTATCTCTCTGTAGCTAAATAAAAGAGTCGTTAGCAACACAAGACGTGACCTTTACCAAAAATACTGCCACAAAAGCGTGATATTTGATATTTGGTGAGCAACAATAAAGCGTACATTATGATGTCGCTAACGTGTAACTGTCGATAGAAAACAAATAGTAATAAACTGTCATACGTTAAACAACCGTAACACTTGTCTTTGAAATCTCTAGCGTGTTTCTATTAAGCTTAAGGTCTAAAATCAAACGATAAACTGTCTCACGTTACTGTTCTGAGTATCAGCTGACAATGTGAACAGTAACACTTTGTTCATTGTAATATCAACCGTGTTATTATAACGTTACGGTCAAAAATCAAGTGGTAGTGTCGTGGTAATAATGTACTAAAGATATAACCATATGCGAGCGGGTTCAGGATTTTGGAATACAAGCGCTTTTATTTTCAAAGTTGTGAGCATAAAGTTAAAGAAAGTTATGAGTGTAAATAAACGTACGAATTGACACGCGATACGTGTGACCGTCTCAACTGCGCAAAGGGATTGCGTGTGACTATGTGCTATGAAAAAGTTGTAGGTTCAGTATCCAGGCGGTGTTGTTTTGTGCTGTAGGCCTTTATAACGTTCGACGGATCCGCACACGAAAAATGTAACGTTATTGATTGGTTGCTGAGCAACAGCGAATGAATGCGTTGCGAAGCAACAGCATTGTTGTTTATTACAATGTCATCAATGTTATCTTATGACGTTATCAGGAAAAATTATCGACCGGAAACTGACTTTACAAACACCATTTTTAGAGTCGCTTTTTGCGTAGGCAGGTAGTTTTTAAGTTGATACTAAAAAAAATACACTAAAATATTCTATAAGTTGAGGATTCATGACTAGAGTTTCGTCGGTTTCGAGTACAGTCGTTCGTTACAGTTTTCGGACTAGCAACAATAGCTGATGCAGGTCCTAATTATCCGGCGCCAAATCACATTTAATGTGTGTCCCAAGATATTGTTATTATTATATTAGTACCTGGATGACCGAGCTTTGCTCGGTATTTTTAGGGTTCCGTAGCCAGTTTGTCCAGTTTGTTTTCCGTAGTATAATAGTCTGTTTGTCCGTCCGTATGTCACAAGCATTTTACTCAAAGACTACACAATTAATATATTGATGAAATTTGGTGAAATGGCGCCTTGTAGTAGCCGCTACTTAGTTTGATAGCTAAATAATAAAAATAAATATTTTTAGGCATTTCATACACTTAACAAAAGCTGAAAAAAAAAATCAGCCAAAATCACCGTGTAGCCTTTAAAAACATGTAAGGTCTCAAATAAACTTTTTTGACTGAGTGAATATTATTGGAAATAATTGCCCCGAAAGTTACATAAATTGTGTCCCCTCCCCTTATCTTTTGAACTGTGTAACCAAAAAATAATAGTTTATATAGGCATTTTTTGCCAATCACTTTATTAAAAAAAAACAAAAACTGTGTTAAAAATCATAAAGCGCTTAATAAATACTTTAAACTAAAATAATTATTTTCGACATTATCGAATACGATGAATACAAGAAAAGGGCGTAAGTGCCATGAACATAACGCTCTTCTGCTGGTGCAAATATTCAAGTCGGATTTTGTACGTCAACGACTGCGGAACTCTACGCTGAGCATGGTTCGACATGCTCTAGTCCTTTTTTTTTGGTATATCGTGTATTTTGGAAATTATATTTAGACACGCATTACACACTCATGATATATGAATAATATTTTTTCGATCTTACCGACATAATAATAAAAAAATATGAAATAATAAATCACAAATCAAAATTTAATGTTTTTAAGAGACTTGGCGAATGATGTGATGTTTGTTTAACAAAAGAATGTTTAAGCTTCTGTTATATGTATGGATTGCACCCCTAATAATATTTATTTTTATTATTTAGCTATCAAACTAAGTAGCGGCTATTACAAGGCACCATTTCTCCAAATTCACCAATATTCATTGTGTAGTTGAGTGAAATGCCTGTGACATACGGACAGACAGACAGACCGACAGACAGACGGACATGACGAAACTATAAGAGTTCCGTTTTAGAGGCAGTATTTAAAGTAAAATTAAAAGGAAAACTATCACAACTTTACAACTTAACGAGTAAAATTTTGTTCCTTCTCACTTGTTTTGGTGAGAAGGAACAAAATTTTCATACAGATTCCATTGAAAAATACTAACGTTTGTTAGTATTATGAAAGAAAACCCACTTATTAAGCCGCATTATTCGGATGGGGGACTACGGAACCCCATATTGAGCGTGGCAATCTTACCGACATAATAATAAAAAAAATATCAAATAATAAATCACAAATCAAAATAGCAATTTTCGTATGGCAACGGTAGCGGTACCCTACACTGGTCTTTTTTTTGCTAAATCGTGTTTATTTTGGAAATTTTATTTAGATTATCAAATGACATACTGATGAAATTAGAATAATATTTTTCGATCTTACCGACATAATAATAAAAAAAATATCAAATAATAATTCACAAATTAAAAAACAAAAATTAAAATAAAAAAGGGAAAAAAAGGAAAAAAATAATCATAAAATAAAAAAAATACATTTCATTCGGATTCGAACCGGGGTCATCTGCTTTGTGGATCGCCAGTTTCCCTCCTAAGCTATTAAAACAATGGAAATCGCGGCGAAATTTACCATTGTATTCTTCGTCTTCGTTTTCTACCTAAGCTATTAAAACAAAGGAAATCGCGGCGAAATTTTCCTTGATATTCTAATGATATTGTAACAGTTTTCATTGCCTGAAAATACAGATAAAACGACGTTTTTTTAAAATGAAACCTAGCTAGATCGATTTATCGCCCCCGAAACCCCCTGCATACAACATTTTGAAGAAATCGCTGGAGCCGTTGCCGAGATTCGGATTATATATTCATATATATATATATACAAGAATTGCTCGTTTAAAGATATAAGATTAATGTATGTACTTTTTTATGATTTTCTTTTTTCGTAAGTGCACTGTGACTAGTAACAATTATTTTATTTCTTTCTTACTAGCTCTATAAATATCTATCCTTGTTACACAACTGATTTTGCTTATGTTTTCGATCGCGTCAATATTATACTTTTCGATATTTTTAATAGCCACATCATACTATATTCAATCAACTAATGTGTTAAATTTATATCAAATTTTATCAAAATAAACCCAGCAGTTTGACTGTAAAAGTAGACAGATTTACTTTTGCTAAAGTCTAGTTTAACTGCAAAGTCAATAGTCATTAATTATACTCAAGTACCTATTTCAAACAGACGTCCAGGCGCAGTTTTCGTTCGACAGTAAAACAAGTAGAAAGTGTTGACGTTTTTGATCTGAGTTGGAACGAACTTTGTAGAGTGCTTTGGTGGGCATTGTCTAAGCTTTAACTTTCTGGTTTGAAAGGAATTTAGCATACGGAATAAGTACACGACGAGTATTAGCGTTACAATTATTTTTATGACGGTCCCCCAAAATGCTCAAAAATACAAAACTAAAACTTAACTACCACAACACTTAAACATGAAATAATATTTTGTGATAAATTAACTTTACATTCACATTCATTTAAAAAAGTAAAATTGGCCATGTATTTTGACTTATTGACTAATCAATCTTTATATATATATTTCTTGTGTGCGTGTGTATGTCACTGAACTCCTCCTAGACGGCTGGACCGATTATGATGATTTTTTTTGTGTGAGTTCAAGAGGATTCGAGGATGGTTTAGATTCACAATTGAACCCGATTTACAAAAAAAAAAGAGTCGAGACGAAGTTCGCCGGGACAGCTAGTACATTATATATTTGCTCCTAACAGGTTTATTTTATTATTATGAAGAGTAAATTTTATCATTGAGTATATGCAAATTTTTGACAGTGAATTTTCTAATGGTTTTCTAATGTTGTGGAATCGACGATGAGAAGACTTGACGTAATTTCCCAAACGCTGCCCAACCCAACCGAATTCTCCTGTTCACCTCGTCCTCGAAGTTGTTTCTACCTAAATGCAATGACTGCCCGACGTACATATATTTTTGAACAACTTCGAGAACGGCGCCGTGCACCGCTGTCGGTTCCGGTAGTACATGTTCATTGAACATGACCTTGGTTTTATCCAAGTTCTTCCGTAGGCCGATGCGTACAGAGGAGTCAGCCAGGTCATTTGGAATCTGTGGTAGGTCACGCAGGGTTTCTGCTATGATGTCATATGCAAATCGCCAGTGAGAGATGTATTCACCATTGATGTTGATGCCCCGCCCTTTCCAGTGCAACGTCTTAAACATATTCTCGATTGCATTTGTGAACAGTTTCGGGGAAATAACGTCCCCTTGCCTCACTCCTCGATGTAATGGTATAAGTTTTGTTTGCAGATTCTGTACTTGAACGGTCTGAACGGTCATGGTGGCGGCTTCGTAGAGACATCTCATCACTTGAATGTATCGCCAATCTACTTGGCATCGCTGCAGGGACTCCAGAACGGACCAGATTTCAAACGAGTCAAAGGCCTTCTTATAGTCCATGAATTCTTAATACAGGGACTGATAATACTCCTGGGTCTTTTGTATAATCTGCCGCATTGTGTGGATTGGTCTATGGTGCCATATCCGCTCTGAAATCCAGCCTGTTTCGGTGGTTGGAATTCGTAAAGTCTTCGCGCAAGGCGGTTCGTGATGTTGAGAACGGGGGGTTTTAAAATTTTACTTAATTCTATTTTACGTCAACCGGAGTTTTTTCAAAATTTCACATGTTTGTTTTTTTATTTAAAACTGTTACAGATTTTTACAAAATATGCAACTTTGACCCTCGTGTTAAGAGAAAACATTTTATTGCAACGGAACTAATATAACATAATCCGTTTTAATAATAATAAAAAAATGTAGTACACCATTTTGTGGTGGCTGCCATCATCAGGATTTGAAATTTAAAGTATAATAAAGTATTCTACTAATTAAGTCCTATCATTTAATTTCCTTATTGAGGGAATTGAAAATGGGGGGAGGAAATGTGATATGTAATCCGCTGTTTTGTGTCGGCGGCCATCTTGGACTAAAGCTAAGTACACTTCCGACTAATTTGCCTTTCAAACAAAAAAAAACGGATTGTCCGGGAGTGCCGACAGTTTCGGTCACGTGTACTGACGCGAGTCTATCATTTTTTTACCCATCCCAGAAAACAAAATCAAAATCGGTTAATCCATTTGGGACACACACACGCACACACACACACGCGCCCACGCACACACGCACACACAGACACGTTAAACTTATAACACCCCGTCGTTTTTGCGTCGGGGGTTAATAAAAGTAAAGCAAACCAAAAATTTTATTTTTTGCCGTGTGGTGCCGGCTTAAGAATAGTACCACCCCATCTCTTCCCGTGGGTGTCGTCAAGGCGACTAAGGGATTTCACTCCGGAGGACGGGCAGCAGCGTCCTCTGCGTACTTAAAGCCTTACTGCGATCGCCAACCCGCTCGCCAAGCGTGGCGATTATGGCAATTACCCCCAGGATCTACATACCAGTAGGTTCTACTGGGGAGACCCGTGCCCAGCAGTGGGCCATCATATGGGTTGATATGTAAACCAAAAATATATCTTCTTAAACTTTCTGTTTTAAAGGTTTCAAACAGTATATGTAAGATAATTTAAACCAATCATATCGGCTTCATTAATAATCCTTGTAGGTACTCTTTATCATGAAAAACTTTACTTTAGTGTTTGTGCGGGATAAGCAGGATAACTTCGAAGAATTAAAAAACTGGACGTGTTGATGTTACAAATTTAATGGTAGACTGATTTTATAAATTACAAAAATACAGACGGTATTCTTAATTAGAGTCATTAGCTATGACTGCGGAATTCCGAGTTGCTGTGCTAAAAAGACTAGGCGCTTGACGCCTAAACATGCCCCCGGGCGTTGAAGGCTGCGCCTTCAACCAAAGGCTTATTCCGATGAAACAGGCAACGGGCAGATTCTGTTGAAGGATCTTCTGATGACACCAGTGGATGTCCGAATATCAGCCACACGAACAATACCATCCGAACCCGGATGGACTGCTACTACTCTCCCTAATCTCCATTTTAAAGGTGGAAGATTATCCTCCTTGATAACAACCAAGGAATCCAATTTTAAATTGTCTTTACAGGAACGCCATTTAGTACGCTGTTGAAGTTCGGTGACATACTCCTTACTCCACCTTGACCAGAAATGCTGGCGGAGTTGTTCAATCCTCGGATAGCGTGACAACTGGTTTGTGGACTGATCCTGGAGGTTAGGTTGTGGCAATGAATTAAGCGGACGGCCGATTAAAAAATGCCCTGGTGTCAGCGGTGTGTCATCGTCAGGTTCTGAAGATAGCGGTGTCAATGGACGGGAATTTAATAATGCCTCAATTTGAGTGAGAGTAGTGTACAGCTCTTCGAAGGACAAATTACAATTTCCCAACACTCGCTGGAGATGATACTTGATTGACTTGACTCCCGCCTCCCAAAGTCCGCCAAAATGTGGACTATATGCGGGGATAAAGTGGAACTTAATTCCATCATTAGCCAAACTTTCGCCTAAGCGGGTTTCATGAGACTTAAGAAATTTTGAGAGATCGTTATACGCACCAACAAATGAGGTACCGTTATCGGAGTAGATGTCAACGGGCTTGCCCCTTCGCGAAATAAACCTATACAAAGCCAGTAAATAATTATTGCTAGTTAAGTCACCTACTAACTCCAAATGAACTGCCTTAGTAGTAAAACAAATAAAAACTGCTATGTATACTTTCACAAGTCTGCATCCACGACCCTGGCGGTTTGCACACATAACAGGACCAGCGTAATCTACACCTGTGGTCTCAAACGGATAACCTGGAATGAGCCGCTGCCGTGGTAAATTCCCCATTAGAGGAGTAACTACACTACCTTTCATTCTACGGCAACGAACACATTTATGAAAACATTTTTTCGCCAAATTACGTCCGCCAATAGGCCAATATGTTTCTCTAATTGAAGCTAGTAGTAACTGTGGTCCCGCGTGCATCAATCTCTTATGCTCATAATCAAATAATATTGATGTAAATTCGTGAGTGGACTGTAATAAAATGGGATGTCTTTTACAAAAAGTAAAATCTGAATTATCGAGACGTCCTCCAACACGCATGATATTGTTACTATCTAAGTAAACGTTAAATTTAAGAAGAACGCTCTTTTTAGGCAAAGGTTTTCTATCAATCAGTAAATTATACTCAGTAAACGATTCACTTTGGCTCTGAATAATTAGCAAATTTAGCGAGTCCTTTAATTCGGTTTCTGAGATAAATTTACTATCTAGCTTTTCTTTCCTACATAACCTAACAAACCGGCGTGCGTAAGCAACAGAACGCACAAGCCGTAAATAATTGGAAAATCGATTAAAATTGATAAATGAACTATTATAACTATAAGTATCATTGCCATGTGCAACAGCGGTTAATGAAATATCAGATCGTATTTCAGGTAATGTATCTAAACTTAAATAATTATGCTGAGAAGGCCAACTACTAATACCAACTTTTAAGAAATCTGGACCTGACCACCATAGATTTGAATTCTGTAATCTTAAATCGATAGCGCGATATTAAATCTGCTGGGTTCTTGTCAGTAGGGACATGTCGCCATATACAATTATCCGCCTTTTCGAGAACCTCAGCAACGCGATTGCGTACGAAGGGCTGGAGCTTTGATGGTAACATTTGCAACCATCCCAACACAATGGTCGAGTCGGTCCAGCAATAGGTACGACTAATATTTGCTCGCAGTGAGCTTTGAACCTTTTCATACAACCTAGCTCCCACTACTGCACCGCACAACTCCAACCTTGGGATAGTCGTGGGCTTGAGTGGTGCTACACGACTCTTGGCCATTAATAGACGAATCATACATTCATTTTTATCATTAATGCTTCTAATATAAGCGCACGCACCATACGCTCTCTCAGAGGCATCTGTAAATATATGGATTTCTAGCTCCTGGTATGAATCGCAGACAACAATGCGTGGGATACGAAAATCATTTAACAAGGGTAAAGATGTAACTAAAGTGTCCCACCGCGTTTTAAGCTCTGGGGCTAGTGGCTCATCCCATGACAACTTATCTAACCACATTTGCTGCAACAACATTTTCATACTAATTACACAAGGAGATAGAAGTCCTAATGGATCAAAAATCCGTGCAATTACAGAGAGTAAATCTCGCTTAGTATTAGCATTAAACTTAAAATTATTATTTATTGAGAAGCTAAGCTTATCAAAGCCTGGGTACCAACAGAGGCCGAGCAGTTTGTCGGGCTCATTGGATGTCATAGTTAAATCGAGTGATGAGTCAACAGATTCAGACACCAATTGAGGTTCGTTTGACTTCCACTTCCTTAATGACATACCAGCTGCTGACAGCGCTTTTGTGACTTCTGTGCGAATTAATTGGATTTAATCTAAATCCATACTACCTGTACACAAATCATCAACAAATATATCATGCTTGATGATTTCAGCAATATTTTGATTGGTACATTCAAGGCCGATCTGTTTGAGACAACGCGTGGCAAGAAATGGCGCGCTCGAAGTTCCATACGAAACTGTATTCAATTCATAAACCTTAACTGGTTCGTCAGTACTGCTACGCCAAACTATCCTTTGCAAGTGCCTATCAGCTGGATGAACGATCACTTGTCTGTACATCTTCTCGACATCAGCCGCTAAGACATACTTATGTTGTCGAAACCTTATAAGTATGGACAACAAATCGTCCTGCACTGTAGGCCCTACCATTTGCAAATCGTTTGAAGATATGCCTGACGAAGTAGGACTACTTGCGTTAAAAACAACGCGTAGCTTGGTAGTGCTACTGCATTCCCTCAGTACACCGTGATGTGGTATATAATATACATTTGACGATAAGTCAGACGGTTTGACTTCAGTCATATGTCCTAACATCTCATACTCTGACATAAAATTGTGATACATCTTACTAAGATCTGGTTTGGCCTTTAACCTACGTTCTAAAGAGTACAAACATTGTGTTGCCCTTTTAAAAGAATCTCCTAGAACAGAGGGATTTTGTTTGAGAGGTATACGAACACAAAAACGGCCATCGCTTAACCGCGTCGTATATTTACAAAAATGATCTTCACACAATTTCTCCTCAGGTAAATAATGAGAGGAATTCATACTTACTTCCTCTAACTGCCAAAACCGCGATAAGTCAGACCTGATTTCGTCCCACTTATCATCATCACAATTAGAGATGTTTGTAAAATTACATCTTATGTCCGCAGACAGTAATGTAAAATAATTATGTGTTATAGGTCCGGCTACTATCCAACCTAATCTGGTTTCACAAAGTATTGGCTTACCAGTGCCTAATTTTATTCTTTGTGGTCCTAACAAGTCCCAAAACAAGTCAGCGCCTATCAATAAATCAATATCGCTGGGCTTGTGGAAAGTGGGATCGGCTAAACATAAGTTGGACGGTATTTCAAAGTCAGAAATATTAATTTCACGGCAAGGCATGGGATTAGTAATTGATGGCAAAATAAAACAATGAAGTTTGCAAGCAAACATTTCATTTAATGATGTCATATTTACATGACATATCTTGCCTACGCGTGAAGACGCGTTATTTATGCCTAGAATCGACCTATTAATTTGATTTGTAGGAAGTTTTAACTTATTACATAGTCGTTCCGTTATGAAACTCGATGTGCTACCGCTATCAAGTACTGAACGCACTAAATGCGCACGATTATCGTTGTCGTACAATTTAATTAGGGCGGTAGACAATAACACATCGCGTTGTTTACGTTCGCCACTGTATGGAACGCTTGCCGATAATGCTACATTATTTGTATCGGAGGTAGCGGACGATGACAATGCAGAAGGCTGATTGATAGAATTATTATCATTACTAGTAATAGAACTTTTAAAATTTGATATGTGCACTAGTGTATTATGTTTACGCTTACATAATTTGCAACCCGGCTTCTTGCAATGATTTGCAAAATGGCCGTGCTTAAAACAATTAAAACACACTTTGTAAGTCGGCAATAATTTAAGGCGCGCGTCATTGCTTAACGCGAGAAACTGCGAACAATTCAATAAATTGTGGTCACCCTTACACTTAGGACATACTTTAGTAATTGACTCCGTATTGGTGTGGGGGAATACTTGTGTTGTCACCATAGATTTAATTTTAGGACGCGAGCTAACGACTGCTTGAGACTGATTACGAGACAGTTCTAACGTTTCAATTAAATCCGCGCGTGTGCGCAAGAACTGAATGAACTTATCAAAGGTGATAGTGCTATCCTTGTCTATGCGACCTTTATACTCCTCCCACTCCCTGTATGTTTTCTGATCCAGTTTACGAGTGACCATATAGATCAAAAGAGTGTCCCAAGAACTAACTGGCTCACCCAAGGATTCAAGTGCTCGCAGGTTTTTATTCAACTGGTCAATTAAGTTTTTTAAAATAATAGAACTTTCTTTGACGATAGGATCTAAAGTAAATAACGCCGAAACATGATTTTGAACCAATAGTCTTTTATTATTAAAGCGATCGCACAATAATTGCCATGCAACATTGTATCCGCTGGCTGAGAAATCGACAGATTTAATAACTACGGCAGCGGATCCCTCCAGAGACGCTCGCAAGTAGTGAAACTTGTTGACCTCATCTATATCGTCATTACAATGAATTAAGCTGGTAAAAGTATCGTGAAACTCTAACCAATTGCAATATGAACCACTGAATTTAGGTAACTGTATAGTAGGTAACTTAACTGGCTTATGAGTACTACGTGAAGTTTTATCACTGCTGACAGATTTATTATCTTTGTTAAAACTACTTAATAAATTTTGTGCCCCAGACAATGCCTTATAATACAAGGATTCGAATTCTGACCGCTCAGTAAGTTGTACTTTGGCATCTTCTGCGATGCATTCCAAACGCAACTGTACCTCATCATATTGCTCGTATAACGCCTCCATTTTCCCAATACGCAACTGCAGTTCGGTGACGTCACAACGATCTGTAGTTTTATCACTCAGCTGATCGAGATAATTTGTGAATGTAGTTAAACGGCCTTTGAAACTACCTCGCTTCTTAATTAGTTCTCTTTCCTCAGACATTTTGGGAGACAGGGGTCGTCAATCTGGAATTTATATAAACCAAAATTGAACAAATAAACTAATTATATAAAAGTACCCACGTTTTATACCTAATGCACAAAGTACCAATACTACAGCTAAATACTGTTAATATAAAACTATTCTATTACAACAAAATGATAACAGTAAACGAGTTTGTTAATTAATCTTTTGAATAGATGTTCTCAAAACTAATAACTAAAATGTTAATAATATAAATAACTAACAATATTCACAAATAACACAAACAATAGATCGGTATATAATTGTTGTGATACCTAAATTTACTGGAATATATATAATTTTTATAAACTAAACTTTCATTCAACCATTCCCTAACTAATTACCTCTCCGGACTTAGTGAATAAATTGTAATCTACTGTAAATAATTTACCTAATGCACTAAATAACTACGGGAAAGAATTACCATTAAACTTATAGGTAATACAATTGTAATTTAATTACAATTACTAACTACAGCAAAGTAAAATATAATAATAAATTCACAAGTCGGTATAAATGAGAAGCTAACCCTAACGTTTCACAATATAATAATAATTTACTGACCTTGTAAATCCTTAATTAACATAATATACAACCTGTGCGAGTGTTGGGTTAAAATATTAGTGGGAATATATGAGCTTTTGACCACAATTTCCAAATCTCGAACACGTCCACACCAGTGATAAATTGACCTCCGTCAAGGTTAATCGACGAATTAATATCTTTGATATTTTTGATGTTCCTCAATAATCCTCAGCAAATAAGTCGAACTAATATTCGCTAGTTCAATATCAGGCTCGATAGGACCAACATGTGCGGGATAAGCAGGATAACTTCGAAGAATTAAAAAACTGGACGTGTTGATGTTACAAATTTAATGGTAGACTGATTTTATAAATTACAAAAATACAGACGGTATTCTTAATTAGAGTCATTAGCTATGACTGCGGAATTCCGAGTTGCTGTGCTAAAAAGACTAGGCGCTTGACGCCTAAACAGTGTTCAATTTATTGACAATATTGCCCCAAGCTCCCAGAGGTAAAATATATAGAAAATACCCAATAGATAAATTATAAGGCCAATACTTAGAACCAATAATTTTACAATCTTAAGATAAATTTATTGTTATCAAATCAACCACTATTTGTCATTTTTGTTTTAGACGCAAGATTGTGTCTGGTCGAGTAATAAATTGCTCAAACCGTGGAATAATTTAGTGCAGTGACCTTTTCAGTGTTAGAATTTTGAATAATTTATTAATTTGTGCATATTCTGTGTCTAATGTTAGTCTAATTAGCTTTAAATTAACTAGCTGTTAATAAAATATTATAATGGCTTTAGTGTAGACGTAAAACCTTTAGTGACAGCCTATTAGTCCAAGAGGGGGACGCCAAAAAATGTAAGTACTTTATAAAGGCTGAGTAAAGAAATGACGCTTTGGTTATTCAGCTGGATTCCTTAGCGTTTGGCGGAGAGGCAGGTTCATGTTTTTCGAATGAACTAAATATATCGTGAAACTGCTTTCTAGTAGGAATCAAAATAAATTTTACGTTTGTTAGTCATGCTAGATTTTGTAACCAGGCGCATCAGTCTTTCGTTAAAGTTGTATTCATTAATATTGCTCGATCTGCGCGTGCTATCAAATGCGATAAAAAAATTGTATGTCCAATGAAGAATATGATCAGAATTACATAACAATTAGTAAGTCAGTGTAACTTTACAGTCCAAAGTCCTGGATACCAAACGGAATCCAGCCAACTGAGAGAAGGCTTTTCTTCACTCCACTAATATGACGTAATATTAAAATATCAGTCTTTATAAAATGCTTGTATTTCTTGGCGCTCTCCTCCTGATCTACGTATTGAGTTTGGTTTGGTTAAAAGTAAGTTGTGGTAAAAAAAACACATTGACAAAAACGAATCAGACAGTCGATGTGCCAAATGACTACAGGCTTTTACAGATTAACATTTTTTTGGCACTTAGCTCCTATATACACTGAACAGTCAACTCACAACGCACATGTAGTAAAACATGTAAAAGAAACGCTAATATGAAAGAACTCTACATTTTATAATGCGTAGAACTTTCAGGAGTTTTCTGTCGTACAGCTATCATAATGAAAACCATTTGTTATTTGCACTTTTATTGCTTTGATTAAAACACGCAATAAGTTATTAATGTAATGTATTTTTCTGTTCACAGGTAAGTCTCGTAGAAAGCAACTTGCGGTGAGTAATTTAAATGTCAATATTGATGACATTATTTATGTACCAAATATCTAAAAGACACCAGAATCAAACGTGAATCTGACATCAAATTAATGGAAACCGTTATCTCGGAAGTAATATCTGTTTATCAATTTTATCCTTACTTATAATATTTTAACTTTTGTAAAGTACTGTCAATAGAATATTATTTCAAGAAATATCATCCAACTTCGATTAAGCCATTTAAAATTAATTTTCATGCAATGTTCGTTTCTTTGACTAGAATGTATACCAAAAACAATATTAAAGAAACAGCAACACGTTCCACCAAACAACGGGTAAGATTGTTCCGTTAACGTCAATTGAGTTGACATTCAGAAACTGAGGTGCTTTTAGTGGCAAAGCAGTGACAGCGAACAGCAACGTAAGTCTAAGCCATTGGCCATCTTAGTGGGTACCACAACAGTGTTAGTTATTCTTCTGTAAAATTATTACATTATTTATGTTTCGGTTGAAGGACACTGTAGCAAGTGTAATTACTGGGCAAACGAGACTTATGAACTAATGTCTCAAATGAGGAACGTAGTGTGGTGACATTCAGATGTTTGACAAACAAGGATTTAAGCGGCACTGATACTGTTAGGGACGACGCGTGACGCGCGACTAACAGACGCACGACATGCGACGCTCTCCATTTCGTTGTAGAAAAAAAATACAGTCAAGAGCATGTCGGACCATGCTCAGTGTAGGGTGCAGAACACTAAATTGCATCAGCAGAAGAGCATATTTTTTACTTACGCCCTTTTGTTGAGAAATGCAGTTTTTATCCGATCATGTCCCAAATAATTTTAGTTTAAAGTATTTATTAGGCGCTACCATAACGTTATTTTTGCGTATATTTTGGCCACACAGTTCAAAAGATAAGGGGGGCTGAGCACAATTTATGCAATTTTCAGAGCGATTATTTCCAAAAATAATCACTTAATCAAAAAAGTTTATAAGAAACTTGAACTTAAGAAAAATTTTTTTGAATCACCTGTCGAATGATGTGTCACACGTTGATGTTTGCTGAAAAAAGATATCAGCTATGTATGGAGTGCCCCCCAAAACATATTTATTCTTATTATTTAGCTATCAAACTATGAAGCGGCTACTACAAGAAACTTTTTCACCAAAGTTTATCAATATTCACTTAGTCTTTGTGTAAAATGCCTATAATATACGGACGGACAGACAGACAGACAGACGGACATGACGAAACTACAAGGGTTTCGTTTTGGCCATTTAGGTTACAAACATGACTGGTTAACTAACCCTAAAAACGTGATAGGTTAATTTGTATCACGCGACGATTTAGCGAAACATAGTCGATAGGTTATTAATGCTAAATATAATATAATATAATGGGAAAACTCACACAACGCCATCTGATTCCAAACTAAGCAGAGCTTGTACTATGGCAACCAGACAACTGATAAACATACATAAAAATTTCTAAATACATAGAAATCATAGATAGTAATGTGTGATGTGCCTGAGTGTTACGAAAAAATTAAACGAGAGTGGACGTGTCGACAATTATTTAAACTAACATTTCAAATAACCACATTCTAAAATAACACTTGTGCGTGAGATAATAAGTAAAATATTTAACTGTCTTGTGAAAGTAAATCGAAGACCTTTCCGTTGTGCGCACAGTCGCGAGGACAACACCCTTCACCCCCTCGGGTAAACGAGAGACTCCTGCAATATTTTCGTCTCGCCTACACAGCGACCTGTCAGCGCGCACACGCTTGTGCCCACCCGCAGGTATCATATCTTGATTATTATGAGTTTACATAGATCATCACTGACTGGAAGTGACCCGAGTTTGACCAATAAACTCGGATCGCGACCAGACTTAAGAGATGAGGAAAAATCTGGAAATGAATTGGACCGAGTTGCGTTTAGAGCTAAACGAAAACACGGTGATGATGATATGTGCACCAAATTTGATGAATTTCAAAGAAACATCATGACACTACTATCAGACTTCACAACGACGCAAAAAGAAAAAATTGATAAAATTTCCGAAGACGTATCAATTATAAAAAATGAAATAAGTCAGATAAAAGCCACCACGAACCGCCTAGTTTTAGAAAATCAAAATATTAAGGCAGACTTAGCTAATATCACAAATTTTAAAAACGATACTGAACAAAAAATTATTTCAATGCAAACAGATATTCAAATATTGAAAGCTAGTACTTCCGAGTCACCCGCTTTCCAAATATCAAAGCCGACCGTGTACGAGGATGTGCTTTCTGAACTTCACGAACGATCTGAGCGGGAAAAAAATCTGATTGTAATAGGAATTCCAGAGATACATACTAAAGAACGTAAAGATAGGCTCGAACATACCAAAAAACAAATCATGGATATGTTAAATGTAATTGTACCAAACTGCGAAGAGCCAACAAAAATGATCCGTCTTGGAAAATACAACCCTGACAAAGATCGAGCTATCAAAGCTTGTTTCAATAGTCAACAAGTAGCAAAAGAAATCCTGCGAAAAAAATCCGACGCAAAACTCCAAACAATCAAAATATACTCTGATACAACACCATATCAACAAAAATATCTCCTAAATCTTAGGCAAGAACTAAATCGCCGAACTGAAAATGGAGAGAAAAACCTATGTATTAAATATATTAAAGGTACTCCCAAAATTATAATATCACCATTAAAAAACTAGAAACAGTAAACTTCGAACCCGTACTAGATAATACATATACTATTGCAGAAAACTATACGAATTTACACCAAAATAAGAAATCGTTAAAAATTTTTTATGCCAATGCTAAAAGTATAGTGCAACCAGGCAAACTTGATGAATTAAAATGTATTCTTAAATCCTTTCAAACCATGATACATGTAGTAATCATTACCGAAACTTGGATTAAATCAGAAGTCGAAGCTAAAAGACTACAACTTCCAAACTATTCCCACTATTATAGTTTTAGAAATAACACTAGGGGTGGGGTACCTCAATTTATGTAAGTGACAATATAAAACACAGCCTAATTGAAGAACTTTGTGAAAATGACGACAATCACTACTTGTGGGTACATATCGATAAATTTTGTTTGGACATTGGAGCAGTTTATAGACCAGAAAGACCAAACATTTCTAATTTTCTAAAATCTTTCTCATCACAGCTAGCCAAAAGAAACCGAGCAATCGTTTTTGGAGATTTTAATCTAGATCTATTAAAAGCTAAGAAGCCGACTCGCGATTATAAGGGGTGCTTAACGAGTAATGGATTTATCATACTAAACAAAATAGACAAGCAGCATTGCACCCGAGAAACAAACACCACAACAACTCTACTCGACCATGTATGTACAAACTTAAAAGACATCAAATTTAATATGGCAATTATAGAATCCAGTATGTCAGACCATAAACAAATCTACTTCGAAATGCACAGATTTAAACCAGAGCCTAGGAAAACCATTCAATATCACGCTATTGATTATAAGATGCTATATAAGACAATGGAAGAAATAGGACCGCTTAAAAGTGAGACTTATGAGGAACTAGAGGAAAACCTACAAAAAAGCGTAGCAAAAAGCAGAATCTCCAAAATAAAAGTATTAAATCCTCGTCGGAGCGACTGGATAAATAATACAATAACTAAAGCCATTGACGAGAGGAACCTACTTTTTCAGAAACACAAAGCCTCCCCTAAAGATATAAACTTCCACAAAGACTATATAGAACAGCGAAATAGAGTGACTGAAATCATAAATAAAACTAAAAACCGTTACTATTATAAATCATTTGAAAAATGTAAGAGCAAACCTCTTAAGACGTGGAAACTGATATCAGAACTAGCCAATAACAAAACTAGGAAAAATAGTACTTCATCAAAATTACAGACTTCACAGGGACTAACTTCAGATACTCAAAAAATTTGTCAAGGTTTTAATGCCTTTTTCTCCACAATTGGGATAACTTTAGCACAACAAATCAAACAAAACACACTCTTAGACAATGGCAATGCAAACACATATATAAGCGAGATTACACCAAAAACTACGCATGTACTTTCTAATTTTGACCACGTTACAATGGAAGAAGTGAATAAAATAATCGATAACCTTAACACTAACACAAGTTCTGGTGTCGATGAAATAAATTGTAAAGTGCTTAAGTGCCTTAAAAACCTTCTACTTTCTGATCTTACAAAATGTATTAACAACTCCCTAGTTTCTGGCGTATTCCCAGATGCACTTAAAATTGCAAAGGTAACCCCAATATATAAATCCGGCAGTAAGTCGGAACCTGAGAACTATAGACCAATTTCAGTCCTACCAATAATCTCAAAGATATATGAAAAGGTAATCTATAATAGACTAGACAACTATTTAACTTCTATTAACTTTCTATACCAAAAACAATATGGCTTCAGACCCAAGTCGAACACCCTATCAGCCACCATCGATCTTGTAACAAAGCTAAAAAACAATATCGATCAAAAAAAAATTGCTTTGGGAGTGTTTGTAGATTTGAAAAAAGCTTTCGACACTGTTAGCCATAATTTACTCTTAATAAAGCTAAAGCAGATGGGTATTAATGGAAAGGCCTATGATATTCTCAAATCTTATCTTTGCAACCGCTACCAAATTGTTAAAATTGATAATTTCATATCCGAGCGGGCACAAATTGAGTGTGGTGTCCCACAAGGATCGATTATGGGACCACTATTTTTCCTAATTTATATAAATGACATCCACAAGCTAGGCCTAACCGGGGACATATCATTCATCATATACGCGAATGATACCACTTTATTTTATTTTGATAGTTCAATAGACTCGATCATAAAACAAGCAAACGATGATTTACAGATTCTGCATTTCTGGTTCCAAAAAAACTTACTTATACTTATATATAGTTATGTAATATTTGCTGCAAAAAATAAAATTATTTCAAACCATTTACCTTTGATTATTAACAACGAAATGCTAAAGAGATCTGACTCGGAAAAATATTTAGGTTTAATATTAGATAATAAGTTAACATGGAAGCCACACTTAGAAAAACTCTCATTAAAACTATCGCAACTAGCTGGATCACTTCGCAATATAGCCCGCTGTCTGCCCGTCCCAGTCCGATACCTTATCTATAACTCTTTGGTTAAATCCCATATTGATTATCTTATTGAAGTATGGGGTTCTGCCGTTAAAACCAATCTAAGACAACTACAAATAGCTCAGAACAAAATTGTTAAACTTTTATTTCACTATAACTACCATGCCACTTCCAGTAAAGTGTATACCGAAACGAAAATTATGACAATAACACAAACTTACAAATACAAAACATGCCTTCTTATCAGAAACATTTTGCATAAAAATATACACACACACTATATACACTTTACAAAAAAATCACAGGTACAGATACGAAAAACCAGAAGGTCACAGGATATCTGCTTACAACTACCTCGAACTAATTACGGAAAAAAAAATATTTGTTTTGAAGGAGCACGTTTATATAATAAATTACCTACTGATATTAAGAGCATACAATCCTTCACACTGTTCAAAAGGAATCTAAAATACCATGTCTTGAGAGATTTCTCGCAGTTGGATTAATAAATGAAAGTGTGGGTAGATGAAAAAAAAAATGTTCATATTTTACGTAAACACTCTCTGTATCTTATTGCTAACAAAATGTATACTTATCTAAATTTCTCAATGTAAGCGAATGTAATTCTTTTTTGAGAAATAAATGTCTTAAACCAGTAATGTTTCTCAATTGATATTTATTGTCTTTAGTAAGATAATATTAGACACACATTTTGTGAATTTCGCCACTTTTGATAATGGTGTCATTGCCCTGCGCACATATAATATATGTAAACCTATAATATTTAAACTTCGGTCCAGTATTATCATTTAAGGTAAACCGACAGTAAGGCTTCCCGAAATCCTATTTCTACCCTCTCAAAGTCAAGGTCATTGCCCTCAACATAGCGTTTCTAAACGTTACTTCCTAAGCGTTACACAAGATACATTAAGAGTCTGCGTCCATTATGTTGACTATTACGTTTATATTTTCCGTCGGACGAATTTCGCTTTGGGCCATTTATTGTAGTACGACACACAATTATGGTCCTATATTACAAATTATGCCTTTTATCCTGACGAGGTACTACAGCGTGTTTAAAAAATATATTTTTCATTACCTATACTATGTAATACATTTATATATTCACAACTTTGCACATAATTCTTACAATTTTTAAACTAAAGAGAACATGAATAGATTTATTACCTTTGAACAGAACCGACGGATTTCCGTGCAAATCGAGGAAAAATAGAGAGAGATATTTTGATATTTAAAATAATGAAGAAAAAATCTACTAACGCGACACTGGAACCCGAGAACGTGGAGGTATCATCTTTACGACGCAAACCTCCACCACGGAGCTCCCCACGGTGTTGTCAAATTAGTTCTTCATAATGGTCTCTATACCGATGTCGGTTACGGCGGCCAATTTCATAGAGACTAGCCAACTAAGTACAAGATATTTTAGTGCACAAATGTATGCGCAGACACAAGTGCACTCTCTATTCTCTCACTTTCATAGTCCGATGGGACTGAAATCCTATACGGCCGGAGAGAAATAAGGAGCAAGACCGACGGCTCAACGCGCTCACTGAGGCACGGAACGGGTATATCGAAGACGTTCACTCACCTATTAACCAACAGTGGTGACGTTGCTTAACCTCGCAGTTATCTCAATCTGCTTATCACCAGAGTCGTCACTGACCATTCATACGTTACTATTTAAGGCAATCGTCACATTATAGTTTACTGTCATACAAAAGAACATTACGAATATAACAAAAAATATAAGCGAAGAATACAACGAGAGGGTTGGTAACGCAGCTAGGACCTGACTGGAATGTAACCCAGTTTGTTAGCTTCTCCACTAATATATTGCCTCATCTCGTGTGTAATTCCATTTCTGTCGTTGAAGAGGAAATATTTTGTTGTTTTATTTTAATATTTTGAGTCCATGATGCCTAGTACGAATTAAATTCTCAACCCATTACTACGTAAGTACCCATTTTTTTCTGTGGATATTACCTACAAAGACTTTGTCAAACAGTTCGAAAATGACAGCTGAAAGCATGGTCTTTGTGCTGTCATTTACCTTAAGCCCTCCCCTACAGTAATTGAATTTTCACACAATTAGAGTTTTTAAAAGGAATCTTTTTAAAGAGACTTGACATTAGTTGAATTGAAGTTACAGTTAAGTTCATTTTTACTTATACCATTTTCTAGTGTTATATTCGTAATTTCATTATCACATTTTGCGAAAATCTTACGTTCTATAGAACTTGATATAAAACCCATCAAAGAAAAAAATATATAGGAAATTATTATTGAATATATTGGGTAACCTCAAGAGATAACAGAACCTTATTTTTTTGGTTAAATGTTCTGGATATAATATGATTGATGAAATATCTGTATTATATTATATTTCTGTGATAACTTGTAATTGGCTTTATGCTATTTAGAATCATACACTATCTTTTGTACGAGCTGTTGGTTCCTTTGGAATAATTGAACAAAAATCAGTTCGCAGCAGCTTTTTAAAGACTTGTAAAAACTGATTGCAAGTGTATACACCGCCGAACAAACATTACACGCCAGTGTGCAGATGTCCTTAGTGTTGTGTGTCGAAGTACTGACAGTTCCGTAATAGTGAGTGATAAAAATCAAGCGAGGGTAGTTTCCGAAACCCGCGCTTCACGGAGGCGACGCTGAGCTGAACTAGTCTACCCGTGACCACGGCCGTTGCAATACGGTCGGAACGTCGGGCAATAAACAAGGTATTTTACCTAAAATTTTCACGGGATTAAGACCCGTAATATATATATTTTCATAAAACTATATGTTATTGACTTTTTTCTTAGATTCAAAGTAGTAAGTCAGCTAACTGTCCGCCTACTTGTTGAGAGGATAAAACGCGGTCAAGTGCGAACTCCGCTGTCAAGTGATCCGTGACATAATTGATAATGGCCGTTGATCAACTGTGAAAATGGTTTTTAAGAGTAAAGAAACTTTTTCTTTTTGTCAATTTATTACATTCTCTTGATTCAAGTCACAAAAAATGTCGTGGATGTTTCAAAAATTTAGGCGAAGTAAAGTATCGTCAGTTTTTATGCTCTCGCATACTTAAAGATCCGTAACAACTTGAAGGTACGTTTAAAATGAAATAGTTATTTATGACTTAACTCAGCATTACCCAATTTTGGCCGCCTTCAAAAAGGAGGAGGTTCTATGTTCGTCTCTATGTATGTTTTTTTTCTTTTATTCCACCGATTACGCGAAGACGGCGTCACCGATTTGAAAAATTATTTTTGTGTTTGAGAGAGTATACTTCCAATTTTTTTTTGTAATTGAATAAAGATTGGTCCAATTGTCATCTGATCAGGATCTAATAATAAATAAATAAATAAAAAATAATAAATAAATAATGAAGTGATCCTGGAGTAATCGAAAGAAGTCTTCAAATGTTATAGGCAATAGTGCTTTAGGTATTTTTCATAGTATTTTGTGTGTTTCTGAAATGTGTGTTATTTTTGTCAGCAATTTTTTTTTATCTATATTATTTTATGCTTTTAGTTACCTTGTATCTATTTTTGAAGTCGGTTTTGAAGTCAAAATAAAAATACAACATTTAAAGTCGTATAGGTTCGAATCCTACTCATTAAACTACAGACGTGAACCCACTCCTAACACAAGTTATTGAACTTAGCTGGCGGGGTTAACCGGATTACTAGTAATGTTAGGCTACAATCACACTTTGCTAATTATCTTTTTTTAACAAATAAAAAGTAAAATAGTTATCTTATTTTTTTATTATTAAGTGATGTGCTCTGTTGGAGCAGTATTATGTTAATCACCATATTATAAAACAACATTTCTCTCCGCAGCTGTCTGTCCGCAACAGTATGTTCATGATAATCTTAAAAATTACTGAATCGATTTTTATGCGATTATCACCATCAGGCTGTGCCGGAGCGGTACCGTACCGCGCCATGTGGTTCGAGTCTTTCAGCATCCACTAATACTGTGAGTAGTTTTAGGTAGCAAGTCACTACTTGTTCAATGCCTGGTCAGTAAAACGACAGACTTCTGGTATAGTTCAATTAAGTTCAGAAACGGTCTGCCCGCAATAGAATTAGAACGATACAATCCGTTCAACTCAGATCACAAAGTTAGTTGCACAAGCGAAATTCTTCAGATTAGCAACTACTCAGCGTGCAACTATTTGGGCTCTTACAGATACTGTTTTGACAGGCAAACTTTGTTACCTGAAATCGCAATACTGCAGTTTTAACTGTCTGTTTTTGAAAATAATGCCTAACTCACAAGATGTCGATATTACGCCTCGGACACTCAACAAAATATATTTTTTTATGATAATATGTTTAGAAGTTTGTCTTATGTGTTTTGTACAAAATGTATTGTTTTTTTTTCTATACAACAAACACGTACTGATTAAGATTAATCTATTACAAACATAGTTCAAGGTACCTGGTAACACGATTGTGTGAGTGAGAAAACACGCCCTCTACTCTATTTCTTATCAGCCTGCATTAGTGCTTCAATTTTAATTAATATTGTTTATTATCAGTACTCTGTCGGCCTAAAATCTATCATGTTTTAAGTTTGACAGAGTAACTATTATGACAAGAATATTTTAAATTTTCTCTTTTCAGAATCAATAAATACAATCAGATGGGAGACAAGATTCGTAGTATTCCTAAAAGAGTTTCAAACTACTAAAAATATATTTTATATAGCTAATACATTTCCAACATTCAGAATTACTTATAAGCAAACGTGTACAAGTACATCAATGAAACAGTTTGTATTAAGAGCCGTCACCGACTGCCGCTATTCCTTTGTACTATTTAATTGTTTTGTCAACACTTGATATGTGAACGCTTGGAGTTCAGATCATATTTAGCTTCATATTGTAGTATATTATGTTTGGTTGCAAAGTTCATAATTTTGTTATTATGATGTGATAGTGGTAGGTTGTGGCAATTGTAAGGTCTTGGGTTAAAAAAAAGTTTGAACGAGTTTTAAAAGTTACAATTGTTTTTTGTAACTAGAAGTGGTCCTCGATGACAACGCCATCTGATGGATTCAATCTTATTGGTTTTTATTTGTAAACTTAATAGCTTATTTACCTAGAACAATAATAATTATGACTTTGTACGCATATGCCAAGTACAGTGTTGTGAACATGAATAACAGATAATTTGGGAACAACAACTTTATTACTAACATTTAAAATTTTAGTTTACTCCATAAATATTATTGCTGTTTACGAGGAGAAGAACTATGAATAATAAGTATTATACTCCCATCCTAAAGAACATTGACTATCATAACAGCACAGGTGCAGTATAGCAACGTCAGGGCACCTCGAGCGAACCACTAAGTGTCCTCTCGTGTATTCCGTACTGGGAAGAATTGTTAAACACTTCAATGCGCTAATTCCAGTTTACCACATCACTGCTATTATTGTAACCACCTCTTAAAAGTTTACACATAACTATTTGAGTATCCAATGTTAGTTAAAATCGTCTAACACTCGATCTCACATCACTAGTCAACTACTATTTGGCTCCATTTATCACTCACGTACTCCGCTATTGCTAGTCCCAAAGCCAGGCTTAGATTACTTATAGTTCTGTAAACGTGCACCCAAATTCTTTGAACTTGACAACTTTCCTAGGTGTTCTTAATAAATGGAATAGGGTCTGGCGTTTATGTTAGCTCTTATCTAATCGATTGAATTGGGTTAAAGGTAGACGTGACTAAATCTAAACCACCTTTGAATTTATTGTTGGCACACGATTTATCACAACTCAATGAAAGGAAATTCGAACCTATAGTGAGACTTGGATTTACGACTACAACGATACGATCCTATCGATTTTGCTAGCTCAGGGTCCATATTTAAGGCAGGCAGTGCCAGCGCGAGTCTGTACACTTCATTGCATATTATAATTAGTCTAACAAAAAAAACGGCTCTCTAACATCATTTTGTTTGCGATAACGTATATATTTATGATTGACAGCATAAAAAATCATAAACACCATGATAGGTATAGGATAGGTGATTAATCTACCGATATCTAAACTAGCCTTCGGGGTCAATTAATATTTATATACGCTATGACGACAGACAGACAATACTGATGTTATGCCAAACAGCATATTATAAATATCATCCTGATTGAATTAACTTCATCATATATTAAAATAACCACATAAAATGCGTCCTTCCGCAAGTTAAAAAGATTAAGTACAAGAAAATTACATTTCACTTAGGAGAAAACATTAGCATAAAACCAGTGACCCAAGTTACTTTAATATGCAAGAACAAGGACGAAGAAGCGGCGTCCTCAGGTGCTCCGGTCGTGTGTGCTCGACTTTATAAGTTTCAGCACTAAAAAGTTCCCGCGAGCTTTCACAAAATATGCTGATGTAGAAGTACCCTTACATCTTACTTAAGTGCGTACTAAGCAGAGGTAGGTAAGAGAATTTGTGAGTTTAGAAGTGAAATATTATGTATACTAGTTTTTATTCCACGCTTTGTCTGTTTGACTTGTGATTGAAAAATTAGGTAAACTAATAATCCGAGTATATATGTATTCTAATATTGTATACAATTCGCCAAGAAAGTATTTATTAACCGTATATATTGCTTGACGTTTCAACCTAGTAAGGCCCTTTGCACATGCATGTTGTGGCCTAAACAGCTCGGCACCGTGCCGTGCCAGGTCTTTCTTATGTACATGGTTTATGCACGGTCCCCCAGTGGCGGCACGGTGGTCACAGTATTATCGACTAAAGACGTCGTTTGCTATTATTGAAACAAAAAAGAAAATAATCTTACTCCTATTGTATCGACGTCGTCAATATCGACTTCATTACATTTGTGAGAGAATGTATTGGAGCGCTCATGTCATGTGAACGAGGCTATACGAGTAAATACATTATTGCTAGGTGGCCGCCGCGTCAAAACCGTGTTTATAGTGGATAAGCACGGGTGAGACACAGTCATGGCACGGTCGCCGTGCCTTGTGAAAGCTATCTATGTAGCTCATACATTTGTACTTTACACGGGACGGTAACCGTGCCGTGACCGTGACGTGGTCAGGTCAAAAATCTGGTGGAATCATCAAGTCATCCTTAAGATAAATATATTTTTTAATACATAATTTTAGTTATATTACGCAACGAAAATGTTTAAAAGATGTAAGGGTATAGTTAAATCTGTAAATGTTTCCTGGAACATTCTTTTGGGAAACATTTACAGATTAACCTACATCTTTACACCGTGTTCAGAATTTATGTCTGTGTGTGTCCATTAAAGCACACGCTTTAAGACACAAATTCAAGTCAAAATAAAATAATTTCAGATAAGTACTAAACGACAAAATAATCAATTTCTTTCCACTTTAGAAGATTAAACCCTTTTAAAACTAACCAATTTCATTCCCATTTTTCTTGATACCCCTAAACTATTCAGGAAATTAAACCTTCCAAAAAATACCTCTTTGCCTTCAGCCTAAACATAGTTAGGTTAAAAACGTTTTGTTAAACGTAAACAAAGAGATTCTTGGCGTTCAGTTAACTCGCTATGAAATCTAATAAAATTACAGTCGGCGTAGTGATGGGCCGAGCCAATTAATAAGGTTAGCGCTAGTCGAGTCGAGCGAACATTGATGGATCGGCTAATTTGTATTGACGGATCATTTGTAAGAGTAATGATTTGGCTTATGATGTGTGTTTTGGTGTTTTAGAGAAATTGAAGTACCAGTGGCCGCGGGAATCGATCAATTAGTAAAACTAAATTGTGGCTGTGTTGGCGCAGTCGAGGTGATAGATTAGTTACAATTTAAAGGGTTTTGGATCAACGGTATGTATTATTCGAAAGAGGGTTTTGTGGTGATTCTCGTTCAGTCTCGTTTAGTAATAAGCGAACGAATTAAAATTGAATAATTTTAATTCGTTCGCTTATTACTAACTCAGAATTACTAATGAATAATCATAATTTGTAAGTGTGTGTCAACAAGTCGATTACAGAAAATATCTATAGTTTCAAACAAATGACTTGCTCAGCCGTCAAATAAAATGCATCTAAACTTTGTCGATCTGAAAACTTATTCTTATATTATTACTTTAAAAAGTTAGACAAGGTATTTTGAAAGTGACTTGTGTTTCACCAAGAAACTAGTTAAGAAAAGCGCCCGGAGCCAATGAACTAGAAACCTTTTTATAGGTTTCTCATGAAAAACCAGATAAAATCTTAGTCGGCATTTCTTTGAACTTGCTCTTTGAAAAGAGTTTTAGGACAAATATTTTTCACATTTATTGATGCCTATAGACTGGTTTGTCGCATCAACCAAGCTGTGTTCATATGATTTATCACGTTTAGGGATTGCTGTCGCAGATTGTTGTGACAAACTGAAATATGTAACATAGTATAACACTAATATGATACTTTTAAACTTTATTAAATGTACGTTGATGAAATGTGACTGAACCGCTAAACGAGTAGTATTAACTCTAATCGAATAGAATGATAATATAACCGAATAACGTCGTTCCGCGCGCAAAACTGCGAAAACGAAAATTGTTAATATGTAGGACCTATTTATTGCACCATATTAAAACGATTTGTTTTTGCTTTCATAAATTCATTTGGCCCTGCCGATGTTGATTCGCATGACGTGGGTCTTGCTATAACTATTTACCATTTCCCTCTATTTGTTCACCGACAAAAAACGGACATCGATTGTGTGATGAGTTCAATCCATATAAAGTGACAGTGACTGAAACTGAACGTCACATTATAAGTATAGTCGATATAAAAATGTTAAATCAAAATCGACTAAATCGACATAGTACCCGTGGTACACATCATTATCTAAAAAAAAAAATGATTAAAACTCTTCATTTGAGCGCTCAAAGGGATCTTTGTTCTTCACTTTGTATAGCTTTGTGTTATATAATGGACTTATTGCTTCTTCTGCCGTGTGCATTATATCGATGTTTGTGCCTGGCGGATAGAATTTAATAAAAGTAAAATATTCGGAAATGCCGACCCGTGACTATGATTGGTGCAAAATGATCGAAACTTCGGGTAAATAAAAGGTTAGTTACCTTTAAATAATTGAGGAGATTAAGTCCCGAAACATATCTCAAAATTCGAAAGGTTTCTAAGATATGATATGTTTATGAGATTTTTTGTCATTACTAGCAATCTTGTAATTCCAATTATTATGTTGGTGTGGGTTCACGTCGGTAGTGATTGGCCCATCGCCAGCTAGGCGACGCAAATCTCCGATACCTGGGTCCTTACTCACAATATTTTCATGCGGAACTGTCAAAACTTGTCATAATGGTAAATGGAGAGCCGTGCTTAGAAATGAATCAATGCACATGCGTGACGGATTTTTTTAAGCGCACTGCGCATTCGTCTTATTGCCTTTGTGAGCACACCTCCCCATTTACCATCATGACAAAATTTTGACAGTTTAGAACAGGGCACGGAATAAAGAACGTGAATAAGACCCTCAAAGATACCAATCATAGTCACGGGTCGACATTTCCGAATATTTTACTTTTATTAAATTCTATCCGCCAGGCACAAACATCAGTATAACGCACACGGCAGAAGAAGCAATAACTGGACCAAATGATTTTTTAGAAGCGGCGGTAGCGTAATGGCTAAGGCATCGGTCTCGCAATCGTAAGGTCGCGGATTCGAATCCTACCCAGTATACTACCGACGTGCACCCACTCCTAACACAAGCCATTGAGCTTAGCTGGAGGGGTTAACAGGATTGCTAGTAACATGGGACCAAAATTCCACATTGCTAGTTAATAAGATTTTAATCTCCAACGGCTGCCGCAAAACAAATTCATAGACGGTCGTACAAAGACACACGTCGCCAACATTTTTTTAAAGACTTAACTATGGTTTTGTTCATTTATTGCGGACTACAGTCGCGCGCTACCTTCTGACCCAGGTCGCCGCTACAAAAAATGCTGCGATCAATTACTGAATATTAAACTTGTTTCTGAGGTAGAGAAACTTCCTTGTTAATAATTATTTAATTAAGCATATGTTTATTATAATTTTTTGTAACAAAATCTAGTCCGTTCTTTATATTTCTAACTTTAAAATTAATAAACCAAGTATATTGTTTGCTACGAAGATTCCATTGCTTTCGGTAAAGATAGTACACCTAAATTATAGCTTCATCGTTAATTGTCACAAAAAATGACTTGTAAATTAGTAGCCGTTACGCCTATGGTGGTGGTAACAGCACACAATAGAAGAGAAGTTACAAGTTAAGAATCGAGTAAGCTATATTTTCATAGATGCTCTAAACAAGTAGAAGTGTCAAATGGTACCCATTGCTTCGCCCAGCGCCAGGTCCGTTAAAGGGATGGCACACTTTGTCTACCACTTTTGTAATTAAAGTCTTAAATTGATAGATAATTTATTAAGAAGAGCTATCAGTTTTATTGCCTGTATTTTTTTGTCGAAAACTTGGCACAAATAATAATTGTATTTTTATATTGTATTTCATTTATTGTATTTATTGTAGTTTACATATATAGCATAACATGATGTCCTGCAAAACGGCATATGCAGTTTGACTGCAGGATCTGAGTCTCTTTACATTTCTTTTACTTAAATTTAATTTACTTAATTTACTTATTATCTATAGCAATAGTTTCTAAGAGGTATTTGTATAATTTGTTTTTGAATACTGCCCTTTTGGTCTCCAGTCTAATGTCCGCGGGCAGGCCGTTAAGTACGTAGGGCAGGCGTTTGTGTAGGCATCTGTCGCCATAGTAGTTAATAACCCTAGGCACGACGTACTTGCCGTCGGACATTGACCGGGTTCCGCAGGTATGGCTAACATGTGTCAGTCCATGCTCCTGACTTCCATAATTATTAATCGCTAATAGAAATTTTTGTTTTTGCCTAGCAGGAAGAATTTTACAAATCTTAAAAAGTTTATAGTATTCTCCTTTACAATTATTCTTAGTCTTTGTACTGACTAGTAGTTTTATGAACCTTAATTGCATGTTTTCTAATTTAAGTAAGTTAGTTTTAGTTGTTAATCCATAAGAATCAAGTGCGTAACCTATAATAGACTCTACTAAACATTTATATAGGCATTTTAACGTGCTAAGTGGCACCTTATAGCTTAAGTAGTAAAATTTGCCTAGTAGTATACGTAGCTTATTACATAATGAATCGACATGTTGAGTCCATGCAAAGTTATCATCTACCTTTACACCAAGATAAGATATTGAGCTAACCTTTAAAATAGGCTTACAATGACAATTTGTTTGATTTCTATGTATACAAGAATAATCATGGGCTATAATTGAAGAAGGCATGTCTGGAGGATTCAGGTAAGGAGAGTGTATCACTAGGAGCTTAGTTTTATCGGCATTCAACGTTATGCCATTATCATGGGACCAGCGGACCACTGCATCAACGTCCTCTTGCACTAGGCGACAAGTGTCGGGTAAGTCATGGACTGCGCAAGCGCGCAACACACACAGGTCGTCGGCATACATGTGCGCCGGGCAGTGCTGGAGCACTCCGCTCAAGCTATTCACGTGCATCAAGTAGCACACGGGGCCACATCCCGAGCCCTGAGGCACCCCGCACGACACCCGCCACTCGTCACTCAGCGCCAAGCCCACCTTAACTCGGTACGAGCGCGATGTTAGGTAGTCGAGGAACCATTGGTTTAATGGTTCCCGCACCCCGCACTCTTCCATGGCCTTCAAAAGAGTATTCGTTTGTAATGTGTCAAACGCTTTGCTGTAATCGAAGAATATTGCTACAACTACTTTTTTAAGTGATAAGGACTTATTAACTTCGTCAGTGAATTTTGCTAATAAAGTATTTGTGCCTTTACCCTTTTGAAATCCATATTGGCATTTGCTCAGTATTTCATTTTTCCGAAGGTACTCTCCAAGTTGATCCACAACACATTTTTCTACAATCTTGTCTACACTAGATAATATGGCTATCGGTCTATAATTAGAGAATGATTTACGATTACCTTTTTTGTGAATAGGTCGAATAATAGCTTGTTTGAGTCCCTTGGGAAATATGCCTGTACTTACTGACAGATTAATTAGTTTTGCCATTATTGGACTAATTTTCTCCGCAACTAATTTTAGGTCGGACATGCGTATAAGATCACAACCAGGTGATTTCTTGGAGCTCATGTTATTGATCACTCGCATTACACTTTTTGTTGTCACTGGCTGCCATCTCATACACATCCCCGGTGACTGCACATAGTTGTTTCGATTTAGCCATTTGTCATCACATATATGCTTAACATTGGAAACTTCAAGAGTAAAACTCTCTGCAAACTTGTTACAGACATCGCTAGCGTCTCCTTGTCCCGTCATATTATTTAGTATTATCATATCTAGTGACTTTTTATCTTTACCCAGCATAACATTAATCCTATCTATGAATAGTTGTGACTATATATGAATAGTTGTGACTTCTGTCGCTAACTTACCGTAAGTATAGCATATTAATTCCTTTATAATCGAAGCTTTATTATTGCGTTTTGTCCGTTATGCTACAACTTTTGCCTAAAAATAAAATATTATAAATAAGGTCTAGGAATATCTAAACGTGACTCAGCGAAGTGATACATATGTTTGTTTGCTCTTTGTACAGGCAACGATACAAATCAATTAACACCCTCTTAGAAAATCAGCCTGTCACATGCATCTCCGGTAATAAGACCCAAGATCCATGAGGTTTCGTATTTTAACAATATTGTCATTGAATAATTAAAAACTGCGCAATGTTAATGATTAATTTAATGTTCAATCCTAAAAGTCTTTAAAAAAATATTTTATGAATAAAATATCATGAGTTTAGTGCACGGATATTGCCCACTTGACCACAATACACCAGAGAGAAGTAATGAGAATGCTGGCTCAGTTCTAGTACGATATGCAACTGCGTTCAGCGTTTATAGCAACGAGTATTATATTTGCATTCCATTGCGAGTTTTGTGTGGTTGTCCTATAATTGTTTATCATTAAAGTAGTACATGAATAGTATAATAAACATCGGGCAATAAACAAGGTATTTTAACTTAAATATTCACGCGATTAAGAGCCTTACAAATCCCAAGTTTATCAACATTATTGTATGTTTGTATGAAAGATCCAATGTTAATCTGGAGAAATAAGTAAGACAGAAAAAATTTAGACTTTTTTCCAATTGCAATTTATAAAATGTATAAGTTTTAAGTAAGCTAGCCTTCAACGAGTATTCTAATACTTTCCGTTAGAGTGAAAATTCCCGGTGCATAGTGACGTTTTAATAAAGGCTTGTATGTGCCAATACCCTTCGCTTCCTCCACCAAAGTATAGCGACTTGACATTTCAACAACTAACATTTCCATTTGGAAATTTTGCACATTGCGCTTCGGCGATGTGAAGAGCTTTACATCTTTTCAAGGAGAAGTGTGAATTTTAGCAAAGTGCATTGGAATGTTAGTAGAATGTCAGATGGAGTATTCAACGGTGTATTTATATTTATACAAGTTGTTTCTTGCGATAGTTGGGTAAACTTGATTGCTTTTTGTAATTTAAAAGCAATTTTTTTATATGATTACCAAAAATCGTAACTTAAGGAGGCTAAATTCGCCTTTCGCGGTCATGTTGCTAGAGTTAGTAACGGCTTAAGGCCGGCACCTCTAAGGTTGCAGGTTCAAATCCCGCTTAAGACTTTTTTCTTCCATAAGTTAATATGTAGAGATGCCAAACTGTATACTTAACAAATGTACGTCATAACCCTTATCTAAATGAAAATATGATTAATCACCACTTAGAATTGTTAGTCCATAACTATAAAAATAGTAAATATTTAAAAATATGCAATTATATGTACGAGGTTAACAACAACTTCCCTATAAGTGATAATCAGAAATATCTCAGTAGTCTTACTTTCAGATTAAATGCCGAAATAGATTTTATACAATATCACGCAGAATTCTTATCACGCCATAACTTAAGGACCAAACCGAAATATACACCATCTAAGAGCGGAAATACTTACACAAGACCTACTACAACACAACAAACTAAAATTACTTCCTATTTTGAAAAGGTAAATACTCGTAACACGAAGGAAATCAAAAGTAATACAAATAACATACCAAAAACTCTTTTTTTTCGAGAATAAAGCAACAATAACTGTAATTCACCAGAATATTGCCGGACTACTTAATAAACAGGAATTACTCGAGCTGGCCCTAGATGACCTACAAAAAAGTCTAGGCATTGTGAATATAATTTGCTTAACAGAAACGTTTTTAAAACACGGCACTGAACCCAACGTTAGAATAAATAATTACAAATTGGTATCCTTTTTCTCCAGAAGCAATCAACGCCGAGGTGGTTCTTGCATTCTTATTAGAAATAACCTACAATACAAAGAAATCATCAATCTGCCCCCCCCTATTCCTTTACATTTTGAATGCTGTGCAGTAGAATTAATAAATTTCAACCTCATTATAGTATGTATTTATAGAACACCCACATCAAACGAACAAATTTTCCTAGAAAATCTAGAACTCCTGGCAAATAAACTATGCAAAAAAGGAAATAAAAAAATTATTATGTGCGGAGATTGGAACATAGACATGCTAAAAACTAATAAGAACACAAATAACTTAAACTCTATTTTAAAAAATAATAACTTAATAAACTACATATCTCAACCTACTCGGAAAAAATCATGTATAGATCTCATAATAAGCAACATTTATCACGGAAACTCAGAACAACACTACCTTGCACTTTCGGATCATGAACTTGCTCAATCAATAACATGTACCTTAGAGATCGACCACAAAGCCAAGAACATACCATCATTTTGGTATAAAAGTATAAGAGACATTAGTGAAGATAATATCAGGAAATTTAAGTACTACCTGTCTGAATTATCTTTTTCAGAAGTATATGACTACCAAAAAACCAACGAGGCATTTTGTAGCCTACATGATACAATCACTCTTTTTTACACTTTGTGCTTCCCCATAATAAAAATTAAATGTACCCAAAAGCATGTCAAAAATAGAGGCTTAACGAAAAGTATCAAAAAATGCTGTATCAAAAAACGTATACTCTACCTAAAATATCACAAAAGTAAACACAACAAAATAATTAACAAAAGAGAATATGATAACTACACCAAGATACTAAAAAAATGCATCTATAGAGCTCAACAAATGAACAGTCTAAATTATGTTAAAAATTCAAAAAATGCAACTAGAGCAGCATGGCAAATAATTAAAGAAAATACAAACAATCTGACATCTAATTCTGAAATAACCAATATTAAAATTAATAATAAATATTATGACAATCCCGAAATAATTTGCAACTTATTTAATAACTATTATATATCGCAAACGAATACAAACAAGACTCAGACAACAGTGACATTCCCTCAGACCTTTAAAACGAATACACAACGAAACCCTAACAGTATCTTTCTTACACCCGTGAGCGAAACTGAGATATACAAAATAATTCTTACATTAAACAATACGAACTCTACTGGCTTCGACGAAATATGTACCAAAGTATTAAAAAGATGTGCAATAGTAATAGTACCGCCATTAACTCACATAGTCAATTTATCTCTATCAGAAGGTGTGTTCCCAGACTACTTAAAAAAATCGATAGTAAAGCCTTTATATAAAAAAGGAAGTAAGTCGGAGATGAGTAACTATCGTCCAATAACTCTAATTC
Organism: Herminia tarsipennalis; assembly: GCA_945859575.2. Lineage (NCBI taxonomy): Eukaryota > Metazoa > Arthropoda > Insecta > Lepidoptera > Erebidae > Herminia > Herminia tarsipennalis. The sequence goes on along the minus strand of OX243849.2, from coordinate 23,239,009 downwards.
CCATACTCTCCAAAATCTTTGAAAGAGTTATGTATAATAAAATGGAAAACTTTTTAACATCATTTAATATCATAAAAAATGAACAATTTGGCTTCAGAAAAAATAGCTCAACTGCTTTAGCATGCTTCTCATTAGTAAAACAAATTACCGAATGTTTAAACGCCAGGAAAAAGATTGCCTGTCTCTTTATTGATATGACCAAAGCTTTTGATTATGTGTGCCACAAGACACTATTATCAAAGCTTTCTTACTGTGGAATACGCGGAAATGCAAATGAGTGGATTAAAAGCTACCTCGAAAATAGAACACAATGCGTGGAAATAAAAAAAAACTACCAACATGAACAAAAAGCTTTTAGATCCTCTTATGTACAAAACAACTTTGGTACACCCCAAGGAAGCATACTATCCCCACTTCTTTTCCTTATATACATCAATGACCTCCCTGATTCAATAAACCAAAACTGTATATTGTTTGCCGACAATACTACAATTATAATCAAAGCCGACAATGAAACTACCCTGACTAATGAAATCCACAGAACTCTAGATGACACCTCTAAATGGCTACAACTAAACAACTTAAAAATCAACATGACAAAAACAAAGATAGTACAGTTTCAGACAATAAACTCAAACATACAAAATCTAGACATCAACTACAAAAATAATCACCTGACAAATTCAAATGAATGTGTATTCTTAGGTATTACTCTAGACAAATATTGCAACTGGAAACCCCACATAGAACATATACTCCACAAAATAGACCGTTTTATATTTGTATTGAAAAGAATTCGGCTTACAGTAAACTTAGAGACAGCTAAAATAACCTACCACGCATACATATCCTCTGTGTTAAGATATGGCCTCATAATCTGGGGGAATTCAGTAGAATTTGATAGGGTATTCAAAGCGCAAAAAAAATGTCTTCGAGCTATGTCCGGAGCACATTTTCTAGACAGCTGTAAACCCCTATTTCAGGAACTTAAGATCCTTCCCCTACCTTGTCTTTACATATTCGAGATATGTCTATTCGTAAAGAAACACCCAACACTATACGAATCTTTCGGAGACTCTGTAAATAGTCGCACTAGACATAAGGACCGACTACGGCTACCGGCTATAAGATTAGAGATGTTAAGGAGAAATGTATACTGTATGTCTATTACAATTTTTAACCATCTGCCTAGTTATATTAAGGATTTAAGATTATCATTATTTAAAAGGATATTGTATAATTTATTAGCCCATAAAAATTATTATAGCCTTAAGGATTACCTAGACGATAAGAAATTGTATGTCTAATTATTATTGTTATGATGAAATATGTAGGATTTTTATTTTGCAATGTTAGTTATTTTTTCTTAATATTTTATTGATTTCTATTTTTAATTATTACAAATGATGAATTATGATTTTTTTAAATGTCTCCCTAAATTATTTGTCAATTTTAATTTATATTTGCACGCCATAATGTGGCAGAATATGCGAACAAACTGAAATGTAACATCCAATGTACCATATTTTAGCAAATAAATGATCTATCTATCTATCTATCTACCTGATTCTGAAAGGGTGATTTATTTTTTTTAATTTTAAGACAATCTTCGAACCTCGTTTTGTCTTCCTTAGGCAACACAATTGGAGCAATCAGTCAACTAGGACATTTTATTTTTATATAGATAGATGACGATAAGATATAGATGGCGATAATTATTAAATGTTTGATTTTTAAATCAGTATTTTATGTAATTTGTGTACCTTTACAATTAAGCAAAATTAAATTAGAGTCTGAAAAACAGCAGTTCACAGAAATACTATCATCTCTTTTAATCTTGTTGTGTTTAGATCCCTGAGAAGTGATAGGAAGATGATTTGAATCTGTTTGTTGTACAATATCAGATATTTCGTTTTATGCTTGAGATTTAAACATCAAAGAATTTCAGTTTACATAATTTGGGTCTGACCTATCTAAAGGAAAAATTAAAGAGGTCAAGCTACTTTGGCAATCTTTGCGGTTTTTATTAAAAACTTTCATAATTTGATCCCTTTTGGAAATCATTCGGATAATGTTCGAAAATTCTTTTGTAGGTTTTTTATGTTACAGTCGTTGAGATAAAATGGTTGTAAAATAAAGAAAACCACATATTTTAACTACGAGATTTTTTACCTTTTAACGTATATTCGAAAAAAAAACGAGGTAATAAAAATAAATGTTTTAGTTAAAACTACTGTTCACGAGTTTAGTCATTCTAAACGTATTAAAGTAATCATGTATATAGGTTCAACACACAATATATATTTATAAATACAATGTAACCACTAATTAGAAAGTGTTGCTTTGTCGCTTTTTTTGTTTCGATTTTGAAAATACTTTGCGCAAATGTATGCTAAAATGCAATTAAGGTCGTTCTTGCTATACAATTCTATAGTCATGATGACATCCATCAACATTGGACCCGTCATTTTCTAAGAGAGGTAGCATGAATCTTAATAGAAAGATCTATAGGGTTTCTATCAATTTTAGACATAATTGCAAAAATGGGCTTTAATTAGTTAAATTACGAATTTCCAATACTTTTCTCCAATTACAATTATACAATATCTACTTATAAAACTGATTCTTACAACTTAACAAGTAAAAGTATAAAATTAATATTTCTCATTTTTACACGTCATGAAAATGTATCGCATAGCAATATTTCATTGTCACTTATTCTTCTACAACTAGACTTTCCAACATCTAGTTATCTCAAAGAATATATATTGGGTACTTAGGAGCATGTGATATCTACGAATGTGACTGATAGCTGCAATTGGAATTGAAATCAAGGATATACGATAACGTTTTATGGTTTTATCGGCGTCGATGTGCTACGAACAGCTACGGCGTAGGGCCTCTACGACTTTTTGTAGCAATTTGATATTATTGTGTTGTATTGATCTTTGTATTTTATTTGTTTAGGTGTTATTTGCTTTTGGTTTTAAGTTTCTTACAATTTTCATTTAGCGTTTGATCAGTGCATTACAAGGAAGTAGATATTTGAAGTTGTTTAAAATAAAAAGGGTTGTGATATTAAGTTTTTTTACACAGGTAAATTTATCTTTTGGAAAATTTAATACGCATAACGTACTAGAAAGTTCATGGCATATAAAGAAGCAATATTATATTATTTTATAAAAGTTTATTATTATACACAACCTGGTTACAACTAAGTTTAGCCTTTTCTACTCACTCGTGTTATTACTATGTTAATATACAGCCCCAACCTTTTTTCAACGAAGGTTTAACATCACAATTTGAAATTAATTAAAAAGTTTGTACGTATATGCAAACTACTTCAATTTCAATTTCCAGAACGGTTTGCAAAATAACCTAGAAAAAGAGCTACGTACAAACAGCACTCATAAAACGGTAGCATTTTTGCAGAATGTAAACTGAGGAAAAATCTATTTGAAGCTCCAAATATAAAAGCTTTTATTTTGCCAATGCCAGCATACAATGCCAGCTAACCAGCCACGCAACATGCGTGCACATATAGACAGGTCTGTTGGTCTAGTGCTTAGTGACCCTGACTGCTAACCGGAGGTTGTGGGTTCGATCCCCACCCAGGATAAACTTTGTGAGTGGAGAACAACGGTTTATTCTGTGTCTGGGTGTAGTCTATCTATAATATGTATATATTTAAAAACATATAGGTATGTTTATCAGTTATCTGGTTACCATAGTTCAAGCTCTGCTTAGTTTGGGATCAGATAACATCGTGTGAGTTGTTCTAAGACATTATTATTATTTTTCTATTTATTTATTTGTTAACTCATAAATTACTTAAACATACAAAAATACATTTTAAAATATAAAAAATAATGTCGCACCGGCATCGGGTACAGCGACCAAGTTACCGGCGGTTACGGCCCCAGAGAAAGAGACTTGTTCACGATGCGAGCTGTGTCCAAAGGTACAACCTTCTGCATCAAGCCCTTAAACCAACCGTCTAACGCGAGCCTCTCAAGGCATTGGTCGAGGCTCTTGGCAATCTGGCAATCAAACCATTAACAGGAATGACTATTGGTACAATAATCGAATCAACATCCCACATGTCGACAATCTCGTGCGCCAGATCCAGATATTAAATTTGTTTATCTTTTTCGGCTTTCACGAGATTTTTGTCACGCTCTGATTGGTCTATCTCGATCGATATATATCGATCGACAACAGTCCTGTCTGTGATGACAGAGAGATCCCAGGACTGCATGATACAACTATTTTCAAGAACTGGCTCAGCAACGTACCTGTAGTACGGTACTTCAACGTACACAAGGTGGTATTTCTGAGCAAGTTGCTGGTGGATTATCCTAGCTACTTGATAGTGTCTATGCAAGTACTTGCCGTTAGCAAGACGTGAACAACCGGAAACAATATGTCTGAGGGTCTCACCGGCCAGGTGAGTTGCTGAGCCAGTTTCTGGCTGTCATGACAGATGTCAACAGCGCAGTCGTTCAGCATATATTTTCGGTAGTTATTCGTCATGATAACTTCGTTAGCAATTGAATTGAAACAGACAAAACCCTTGGTCTCTCCGAAGAGGTAACCGAACCAGTAGGTCCACATCGGTTCCGTGAAGAGCCGAAAGAACTTACCATGAAGCTGCTTACTCTGCATATCTGCCTGCGTTCGTTAACACCAAGAACTATAGGCCTGACTGGGCTTCACGCGTTCTCCTTGGGTTTACCCAAGGAGAACGAGTGAAGCCCGGCGTCAGCGACGACATCCTGATACATAGCCACGTCATATGGGGAAAAAATTCTAAGATTGTATATCTCGCGATTATGAAGGGACTTGAGGTTCAACAAACCCCGGCTCCCATATTTCCGCGGGATATACAATTTCATTACAGATCAACGTGAGTGATGCATTGTTATTATTATTATTAAATGTGTTGGTCAACACAAGTGCAGTCTCTATTTCCTCACTCTCATAATCTAGTGTAACGCAATTACAAAAAGCTATAGATAAATTAGATGCACGACCAAAGACCTGATCCTGACTGAATCTGATTTCTAAGGTGTAGTGTAGAAATGGTCACTTATCTACGGACTATCAACCTTACAATGATAACGTTAATTAAAGTCACGGATGTATAACGTTAATTAAAGCCACGGATGTCTCACATTGTGAGACGGTTCGAAAAACAAGCTAAAGTATTATGAAACAAAAACCAGTTTATATTTCAGTTGTTAATTTTAATTGATAACTGAAATATTTTGGCTCTAAAAATCCGCCATTTTATTTTATTTCTTATTTTCAGTTGTGAGAGTGACACTGGGGTCACTCTCACAATGAAAAGAATCTAACGATACCTCTGAATCTAAAATCCGTCAAACCATTTAGGCTTTAGGGTGCCAATCAAATATACATTACCCTCCTTCTTGCACAATCATGCAAAAAGGTAGTTATTTATTTTGGAAAAATGCAATAGCCTTAAGGTTCATTTCCGTGCATCGCGACCGATCGCGAGCCGCTCGCGGCTTACGACAAGCGGCTGAGGTAAGTGACAGACGCGCGCGGCCGACGACTGTCGTAGGCCTGCGCGCGCACTGTGAATATTGTCGCATCGGCCGCGAGCGTCAGCCGCTTGTCATAAGCCGCGAGCGGCTCGCGATCGGCCGCGATGCTCGGAAATGAACCTTTATAGACGTATGCCACCTTCGGAGGTTTTTTTTTTAAAGTTAACTAACAATGTGGGATTGTGTCCCACATTACTAGCAATCTTGTTAACCCCTCCAACTAAGCTTAAAGGCATGTGTTAGGAGTGGGTTCATGTCGGTAGCATAATGGGTAGGAATCCAACCCGATTGCGAGACCGATGTCTTAGCCATTAGGCTACCGCCGTTTGATATTGAACTTGGAACGTTTGCTTGGATATTGAATTTGTGACCGTGTTATTTGCTTGGATGGATATTAAAACTGGCTACTCACAACTGAAGTTACCTATTGTTTCCACAATAATAAACAGCGAGAGATCAATAGTTTCGCAAGTTATGTTGGTATTGATCGCACCAACCAGTATCGACGACGCTGTACAGAGCAAAATTACACACACACACACACACACACACACACACACGCGAGTTGGCTTTTACAATAATGTGCTAATATAACGATAACAATAATGTCTATATGGTGGCGCAGTAGTAGTGCAAATGACTGCTGTTCTTTCTAATATGGTAGGTCGGCTGGTCGGAAGGGCGATGGTAAAACGAAACAGAGCTTGTTACTGCCAAACCTTTCGTTTGTACTAAATATCAGATAATATAATGCAAATCAAGACTGACTAGACCAACTCAGTGATTCAGTGATTCATCGGAAGTAAGTACAATTGGTGTGATAATGGGTTTGATTATATATAAATACTAGCTGACCCGCGCAATTTCGTCTGCGTAAATTCCCCATTTTTGCAAACATTTTTACTTGCTGCTCCGCTCCCATTAGTTGTAGCGCGATGTTTTATAGCCTATAGCATTCCTCGATAAATGGGCTATCTAAAAGTAAAATATTTTTTTCAATTTGGACCCGTAGTTTCTCAGATTATCGCGTTCAAACAAACAAACAAACTCTTCTCTCTCTTCTAATATTATAGTATAGTTATAAATGTTAGGGGTGGATAACCCTTATCACTTAGGGGCATATAATAATAGATTGTAATTTTCCCTTTTATCTTCCTTTTTTTTATAACATTTTCTATTGCTGCTCCGCTTCTATTGGTCGTAGCGTGATGTTATAACCTATAGCCTTTCTCGATAAATGGGCTATCCAACAATAAAATATTTTTTTCAGTGCAGCCCAGTAGTTCCTGAGATTATCGCATTCAAACAAACAAACAAACTCTTAGGGGTATGAAAAATAGATGTTGGCCGATTCTCATAGATACCGGATAAGCACAAAAAATTTCATCAAAATCGGTCAAGCCGTTTCGGAGGAGTATGGCAACGAAAACTGTGACACGAGAATTTTATATATTAGATATATATTGACTTAACTATGTGAGATTTATTGACGCTGGTTCTGAATTTGAATGTTATTTTTGTTTATTAATTGTTAAGTCCCCAATTACAGTAGTGGGCAAGAGAAAGAGACACTAGATCTACCCTAATCGAATCGTTGTACTTATAAAAGAGACAAAATATAAACCACATGATAAATTTTAAACTTGTAGTTACATGTAAATGAAATGATTTGATAGGTATCAATAAACGCAAGTATGTCGACGTAAAATGCTGCACAGAAAAGCCTTCCTAGAAAATAAGACAGATATATCTATAGTATAGTCTATTGCAGTACCGTGTGCCTAGTCAAAGCGTTTACATATTTGGTGTACTTGACAGTAGTTTTAGAGCATTTTTTGGACAAGACACATGTGATACAACTGCGCGTTGTAAAAACACTATATTTATCATTTATAATTACTTTTGGGCTGTACCATTGACCATACGGAACTAACGATATACTAACTATGGGAGCTTTGTCGTGGTTATAATGGTTATAGTTTCGGAATACGTGAAACTCACTTTAAATGAAAATTCATACGATATTATACCCGAAAGTATGTCATAGCTTCGTTCAAAAAAACGTTTTAAATTCTTCTTGTCAAACAACGCTGATCTGAATCTTACCTTAAGCTCAAGGACAGCTAACACTTCAGTGTTGACGAGTTTGACTTGATTACATCATTACGTTTGTCATACGCGGTGCACATACATATATAATGTAATTATTTATATTGCAGTAATGAGGGGAAATATTAGCAATAGTCTTTTATTTCTAAATAAAAATGCTTGCAGTCACTTTTATTATTACTACGGCTGGCTAGCTTGCTACATCATATGTAGTAGTCTGTGACATTGGATTATACTTAACAGTAGTGTCAGTTTTGTGTTAGTTGACTTCTTTTGGTATAGTTTTGGTATGTGGGTTAGATCCACGATCTTTTGCTAAGTAGTCAGTAGAAGAATCTAGTAATCTACGGGCTAGTCAAAGATGAGCCGGATATATTGACCGCATACCAAAAAAAAATAAACTGACATAAAACTAACTAAAATTAACATCTCTGGTTTAGAATCAGATGACATCGTGTAAGTTGTGCCAAGATATTATTTCTATTTCAGTTGGGCAGCTTTTTAAGTGTAGCCTAACTTCACTTTATTTAATTTACTGAACAGGATAATGTACATCTGTTATATACTTCCTTCTGCTCGCGGCTCATGAATGCTAGTTACAGCTATAAAATGTAATTTATGTTCTATCTTACCCTTTATTGACCTCTATAAAAAAATATTAAAATCGGATCGATTAAGTAGTTTCCTTAAAGAAAAGTTTAAAGAGATAGGCATTATGATAGTTGAATCACAATATATATATGCAAACGTTATGTTTGTAAAACAAAACTTACATCTATATAACAAAAATAGTAATTTTCACTCTATGAATACAAGAAATAAGCACAAATTGGTAGGTCAATATCATAGGCTTTATAAAACTCATAACTCATTCATGGGACTAGGTGTTCGATTTTTCAATGAAATCCCAGTCAGCATATCGAGTCTACCGGTAAATAAATTTAAGAATGTAGTTAAGAGACATCTAATACAAAGAGCTTACTATTCAATCGATGATTATATAACTGTTAAAGATAAATTGATGCAGTTCGTTGCTCCCTATTAATGAATTTTGTTGTATAGTTTATTGCATTTTACTAGGTGAATATTGTTGTCACAGTTTGATAATGTTACTTAGGTACTAGTTAAGAAAACGATTTACTTTTGTAAGTAAAGACTCTGCGTGATAAATTACGGCCATTCTTTTCTTTCTTTTGCAAAACATGTATACTTTTTCATTAAGTAGCAGTTTACTGCTACTTGGCCAATATATAAGCACATAAAGTTTTTAGTTTGTTGTGCCCATTGAGGCTGATGTATCCAAACTCATGTACTGTTCTAATATTATTGACCTTTACTTTTGCATTAGTCTTCTAATATGGTGTATAATATAATGGTGGCAGCACCTTTCCTGCATATACAGTTTATAAACAGAGAAACATTGTAAACATTAGCAATTTGAAAAGAGTGGCCACGAGTTTTTATTGCCTGTTCTTTTCTCGGGCTTTACTTAATGTTTGCGAACAGGCATTACAAGTAAATGTAGAATCGACTTTTCACAAGTGTAGTATTTTGCTTCCTAAGTGAATAAATCATTTTTATTATTATTATTATTCAAACAATAACCATAGCAAACCAAAAAATGGTTTGATATGGTTATTCTTTTTTAGTTCGTATATTTATGATAGCCTAGCGGCTAAGACAGCGGAATCGCAATTGTGAGTTCGCGGGTTCGAATCCTACCCAAACTTCTAAGCCTAGCTAAATGGATTTACATAAATGCTAGTAATGTGAGACCCAATCCTAGTTATAAAAAAAAATAATTAACCACAATACCAAACTAAACAATTATTACAAAACAAAAACCCAAATGTTTAAAATTTTTAACTGAAATATGGCGCTAATAATCCACCAATTCATTTATTTCTCATTTTTATGTACCCAATGTCTGTCTTACAACTGAGACAAATCTACTGATATCTCTCAAGCTAAAATTCATCAAGTCATTTAGGCTCTCGATTGTGCCAAAGAAATGGACATACATACATTTGATGAACACAACTCTCCTTTTTGCGAGTCGGAAATAACAAGATACCTACCATAATGCATGCATTCACATACACCTAATAAAGTGCCTTCAACTGAATGACATTATCTGATGCCAGCGACAGATACTCGTAAATACACGTAGCCTATAAACACACCTCTATGTTCGCATCAAAGGTTATTAAAATCGGTTTATTTCCTCATAAACATATCCCTAAGGTATAAACCATAGACATATAGACTGGACTGTGCAATAACTACACATAATTGACCACTCTCTAAAAAGAGACAGCGCAACTGTGAGGAAAATACTTGTCCCTTTTTTGTAATGACAAAGTGTCATGACATAGACATAAGTCTGTGACTTGGACCAATACGATTCCTAGAAAGGGACAACCATTGGCCGCACGGGAGTTTTATCTCTTCCACGTTTTGCAGCCTGTATTTACGTTATAACATTCGACTGCCTCGGTGGCACGGTGGGAGTCTGTACTACTGCTGTGCAAAAGGTCGTGAGTTCGATTCCCACACGGAACACCACTTTGTGTAATCCACAAATTGTTGTTCTGAGTCTGGCTGTATTTTGTCTATGTGAGTTGCATGTTTGTAAAATCCCCCGCAACAAAAGGCTTGTGCTACAAGTGGAAGTGGTTTTTAAGAAAAACACACTTCAAAGAGGAGACGCCGTCCAGTCTCTATGTCTATGGTACAAACAGTCGGGACGGTACTCGAGCAGAGGATTATCTATGCGTCACGTTCCTAACAAATACCCAGTTTAAATGATCCCTGGGTGTTTGAACGTCGATAGTGAATGAGTTAGGAAGGATTTCTCTCTGAATTTTGATGTGAAATTTTCAATTTTAATTTACTTGTGAGTTTATGCTACGAGCTGCTACGTCGTAGTGGGTAAACGTTTGTCTTCGTGTGAGGGTGTAAGTTTGGGCTGATCGTTTCGCATGCCTCATTGATATGCAAACGTAAAGTGTATGGCATCGGGTGTGTACCTTATAAAGTATAGACTCGACTTACTTGTGGTTTAATTATCGGCACCAGTTATGGGGAAAAGGTCTGTTAGTTTGTCAGTCAACACTCGTTGTCTTTTAGAGTTTGATCCGTCACATCATTGTGCATGATCTTTGTAATCGTAAGCTTATTTCTTAAGTGTAATCAGTGCTTATGAATAGTGTCATTACCTATAGAAGCTTTCAACTTAGTTGAAAGTGATAAAAAGAATACATTTTATGCTCGACCCACATTGCAAGTAATCTTTTATTCATAGACCAACTTACAGATGCATTTTGTAACCTTGCCCCAGTTGCTTGTTGCTCCAGACGCGTCCCAACAAGGTCTGATGTAATGAACAATAATTTGTACTTGAACGTGTTACAAGTACTGATAATATAATATTGTGGGACAACTTACACAACGCCATTTGATCCCAAACTAAGCAGAGCTTGTACTATGGAAACTAGATAACTGATATTTATTTATTATTCACAAATAATTTACATTTCATACTTATTTATTTCTAAATACATATAAAGAGGAACGATTTTTATTTTTATATGTAACGTTAAAAATTAAAAACTACTGGATCGATTTAAAAAAACATTTCACCTTATAAAAATATATACGGGTCTAAATCGCGTGAATAATTTAAGAAAAATACCTTGTTTATTGCCCGACGTTTCGACCGTTTTGCAACGGCCGTGGCCACGGGTAGATTTCATCATTTCATTTTTGGAAAGCTACACTATCCCCGGGTGACATAGACTACTTTTTATCCCTATATTTTTATCGGGAAGTGGAACTTCGTGGGTGAAACCGCGAGGAGTCCGCTAGTTATAGATAAATTACACCCAGACACAGAACAAACTATCGTGCTTATTACACAAAGTTTTATCCTGGGTGACATTTGAACCCACGACCTCCGGCTTAGCAGTCAGGGTCACTAACCACTGGACTAACAGGCTATACAAAATGAATAAATAAAGTTTGTTCAGAAATCCGACGGTGAATGTTCGCAATCCTGTCAGGCTGCCTCGGGGATTGCTTTAATGGTGAGGCTGCGAAGTTAGCGTTTAATGGACTCATTATATTGTAATTTTGATGTACAGGCCTAGAGTACAATTCCTGTGTTACAGAGATTTCATAAAGATGCATTTAGCAGATACAAAGTACACTCAGACATTGAGCAACAATTTGTAGATCGCTTAAAGTGGTGAGCTGTGTGGGAATCAATCAGCTCACAGTCATGCATACTGCCACTGCATCACCGAGACAAGTCTATGACTAAAATCTGACAATGTAGTCATTATAATTTATAAATAGCAAAAAGCGGTGCTATAGGAGTAAAGTTAAAGTTTTCTACCAAGTAATAATTTTTAAGTCAGAGAATTAGCTCTTAGCTGCATTTTTTTAATGTGTGTGTAAAGAAATAATATTTTTAAAATAGATAATACATTTAGACATAAACTTAAATTACTATATCAAAGCCCAAACCTGAAAGAGCTTCTCAGTAAATGGCACCACATAAGTGCATACGTTGTGGGATAGTGTTAGAGCTCGCTTCGCTCACCCTGATTATGGTTTAAAAAGTTTCCAATAACTATTTCATTTTCAACCAAACTTTAGATTGACATACTGTATTTTATATGAATCGGACCGTAGTAAAATGCAACCCAACGCTCGTAGTACCTAGGTATATAAGGAAATAAAAAAAAAAACAAATTATTCGAGTTTGTTTTCTCAACTAATTCTGAAAAACGTCAAGTCGCTGATCTCATAGCCCGCATAGTATCGCTAGTGCTGGGCAGCGGTGCGGTCTCGCTGCACTTGCAGTAACTCGCTATCACTGATCTACATCCTTTTGTTCTTGAACGAGAACGTTCTCATCTTAACTACCTTGTTGGCGTTTATATTTGCTTTTTAAAGATCTGTATCTTATGGGTGCAATGATATCTTGTACAAAAAAAAACAGTGCTGTCTCTTCGTAATGCACACTCTTATATTTAGAAATAACTAGAGGTCATCGGACACGAGGGACCAGATCTCTTCCTTGTGTCCGACGACTCCTTGAAATCGGTTATCTTGAAGGTTGTGAAATTATAAAATTCTAAAAAATCTTGCTCTCTAGCAAGATTACCAATTACACAACATTCCATGGTTGACGGTTTTCTCAAAATATCACATCACAATGTGCTTGGAGGCGTTCGGCACTCCGCCTTAACTGTTTTCGGTAGAGTAGAGTCGAGTAGAGAGCATACTTTGGTTTTCGCACACACTCGTAGTTTCTGTGTATTATTCTGCGTTAAAATAAATGGTCCCGACAAAAACTGCATGGTAAATATTTTGAAATTTACCTTGTCCCTTTGGCAACCCGGTGGAATAGTCAACAATATCATAGTAAATACTTACCACTATCGCGTTTACTAATGCCTCATATTGTATAACAAGCAACGCGAAAGTTTAAAATATGTTAAGTAAGCACAGCCTACAATAACGTTGTAATGTATTCACTGTGATAGACTTTGGGATTAAGGGATCGCAGAATGAAGGTTACCTATTTATTTTTAGCCTAAACCTGTTTGAAATAGCGATGATAATAAAATATGGAAATACAGCGAGTGAGGTATTATGAGTGATAAACAAGGTTATGCAACATTATCACTATACAAACATTTTTTTTCGAAAACTGCGTCTAATTTATCTCCGGCCGTGTGGGATTTTCGTTTTATTTTCCCTTTTTTTAAAACGACTCTCGCATTAGGGTACAAGCCCTGTGTCACGAAGGACTTCACAAACATACAAGTCACGGACACAAAGTACACCCAGACTCGGAACAACAATTTGTGGATCACACAAAGCGGTGTCTCGTGTAGGAATCGAAGCCACGACCTCTTGCGTAGCAGTCGGACACACTCCCACCGCGCCTTAGAGGCAGTCGATAGAGACTATAGACATTTTTCGAAAACCGTCTTGCGTCTAATTCATCTCCAGTCGTGTTGGATTTTCATTCCAGTTAGACTATAGATAGAGAAAATAGATATATAGAGATTGGCCGCTGTGTTCAGAATTGGTTAGGAGACATATATTGCGACCGTAATGTTAAATCTTTTGTATTAACTTAGTATTTAAGGGGAAATATTGTTATATAGAATTAGTCCGCCCAGTGAGTCTCGCTATATTATGTTATTTTGCGTCATTATTGTCTGTTAAAGTCACTAAGCAGCAGTCACAGTCACTTCAATGGTAGGCTGTAGGTGCAATTACCGGAAATATAAGAATGGTGTTTATGTATCACCCAATTTCTGTTTATTGTACAACATTAAACAAAATAGCTCAGTGAAGATTCATTTCAGTTTTACAAATAAGGGCTTTCGTCGGCGATTGTGTTGTCGAGCGCACTATCGAGTTTTTATCTGATCTGCATGCTTAATTATTGAAATATTTTTACGTTTTTTTTATTAATAACGTAGTTTGCGAGTTTTAACACTGCTTATATTTTATTATTTTTCCAATTAGAGATTAAATAGAAATAAATGAATACCAAAGTAGTCAGACCGACTAACCACTGCTTAACTCAAAACACAGGTAACAACCTAGTTTGAGAACCAGAGGTAAACATGTCTGTACCCAAAACTAGCCGATGTTGTATTCTGATAATGCTGTACTTAATCTACTAGTCTTCTCTGTCACAAGTAGCTATTAGCAGTAACACCCTTTTGTATTAGATTAAGTACAAACTTGTTAACTTTAAGTGCTAAATAAAGAAATTATTATTATTATTATTATTATTATTATTATTATTAATTATTATCGTTATGATTATTTTTATTATGTTTGTAACAGTGACTTGCCTCTATAGTTCAGTTTGGACAGCGTGAGCGTCTAATAATAATATATTTATGTAAAATATTTAGGTATTCTTTTTTGTTCTCTAATTTATTGCACTTATTAATTATATTATTAAATTTATAAAAAAGGCCACTAACACTATTTGTAAGTTTTATTATTGTTGTCAATTTATCGAAAAGTTTTATTTTTTTTTCTTTGTTTCTCTTGTCCACGTATGTTGTTGAACACATTATTTTGTATTCTCCGCTTACAAGTTTAATATCCGTTAGTTTAATATTTATACTTTGTAAAGCAATCTTCTTTAAACCTTGAGTTACAACCTTGTATGAAAATTTCATTTCGTGTGATATTAATTCTTTTAGAAGCAGTTTAAAAGTGTAAAACACAGTGTAATAAAAAGCTCCTGAAGAATATATTACGAGTATTATGTGTTAGTTTGCAGTACAAAAATTATTACCTACTAGTTGACTGTATGAAATTAAAAAGTCTTATACTTACCAATTTGGATTAATTAGATCTTTCAACTGTTTCTTTGGATTTTTGCTGCATTTTTTTAAACGATACTTGTATTAAAGCATACAAAACAAAAAGGAATTATTGAAATATTATAATCACTCACCATAGAAATAAAAAGTGTCTTCAAATTAGACTTCTATTTCAGAGCAGTAGCAACAACTTCTATCACTTTCGCATAAGCGGCGTGTTCTTTGTCAAAGTTTTATAGGAAATTGGAGTTCAATAATTAATATTGAGGAGTGCAGCCAAGAGAAAATGTTTGATATCTCTTTTCACGAATGTTGTGAACATAAATAAGATGTTTTGAAAGTACTTCACTTAGTTTTAAGTATTTTGATCAGCAGTTTGCTACTAATTCATTGTGCTAGTATTAGGGAAACCAATACCGTTTTAAAAACATTATGAGCCTATATTTCTAAAAATCCATTCTATTGATTTTTATTCTATTAAATCCTGAAACGGGTCCGCTCAGTAGATTACGGCTCGAACCTTCTCTCGGAAAAAAGGCCTATCAGTAGTAGGAACGTTTCACGGCTGACATGTATGTAATTTGTTAATGTCACATAGCACAACGCCGCGCAATTTGTAAACTAACATACTTTAAGCTGGGTTGGCTCATCTTGCTAACTTGAAACTAAATACAAACTATTCAAGTTTTTGTCAGACCTTCGTAAGAATTGCATCTTGTAACCTAAGTAAATAAACTTCTTTGACAGGTTATTTTGAAAATCACTTCCTATGCTCCTCAAAATAGAGTCCAATTTCGCCTCAAGGTACCAGGCTCCCAGAGTAGGATGGAGCTAACACAGTTTAAGCATTATGTCAGTACATTAACACAATTTGGCTCACCGCCAGACAAGCTGCCTGCCGCTCCCTCTGGACGTAATATGCACTTCAATTTGGTTACACTCTCGGGAGAAATCTGGGATGATAACACGTGGATATGATAGCAAGAAGTATAAGCTAGGTGGGAATGTAACGAGGGTGTTTGCATTGAGAAAGCCTTATTGCTTCAGACTACAACTACTACACATGATAGCGTCATATTTTTTTTTTTTTTAAGAACTTGTACGCCTAGAAAAATTATCCACTGGCAGCCCTAATGTTCTTTTATTTGACTTTAGTCGATTGTCAATGACTACTAATTCCAATGATTCTTTTGAGATTGTGATAACAAAATGTATTTTTGTAATGATTTGTCTAGTAGTTTGTGACTTTGACTGCTAAGCCGGAGGTCGTGGGTTCGATCCCCACCCAGGATAAAATTTTGTGTGATTAGCACTTGCATTATTCTATGTCTGGGTGTAATGTATCTATATTAAATATATATTTAAAATATACAAAATGTTTTAAAAGTATGCTACAAGTTAGATGGGTTCGATTCCCGATTCAGACGGGGGATTATTTAAACACATTGAATGCAGTTCGAATTATTTTTAAAATCAATATAAAGTCTTCTTTCATTAAAATGTTCTATTTACAATATTTAAGGCACTTTCCTTAGTATAGGATCAGATGACGATGTGTGAGTTGTACCATGATTTTGTTTTTATTTATTATTTCAGTTTAATATCTAATTGATCATAATATAAGGTTTTTATTGTAATTTACCTTCTTTGATATTCTCTGTCATCAGAATAACAGCATTGCAAGAATACTTGTTGAATAAAAAATACAACTCCAGAACATCATTCACATTCGTGTCAAAATACATAAAAACGACATTACTAAAAGCCACTACGTCCAACGAAGCATAAAAACGCGAACAAATATATACCACACATACAGAATCTACAAGATGAAGTACCAGGCTAAGAGAATACTGAAGAACTTTATCGTATCCTCCGTACACGAGGTAGGGCTCGAGCAGGCTCCAGAAACTTAGGTGCTTAGGATCGCGTGACAAGGCCTTTTAGTTCTGAAGGGCATCACCCATACTAAATATGCCAAATAAAAGATTCTTATTAGTTATTTTAGTGCGTGGCTAATTGTTTACTTCAAGAATTAGAAATTAATAATGTGTACATATATGCTGCTTGATTAACTTTTGGAGATTTTAAAGGCTGCCTGTGTTTGCAGTACGTCTATATCTAGAACTTGGTCACGACCTGTGATCACGATTGGTACGTTTCGATTGAAACGTCAGGTAAATAAAAGATTTGTCCTAGTATATCACGCGATATATGTATGTAATGTAAAAATCGCTATAGTTTAAATCGTTCATTTATTTCAAATAACTATAAAGCTGACCCACGTAAATTTTACCCGATTTTGAAAGTTATAAAAAAATACTAAATAGCGATTTAAAAAAAAACTTTACGATCTATTTTCATACCTACCAAATATACGCAAAAAAACAGAAAAATCGGTCGAGACGTTTTGGAGGAGTTCGACTACAAACGATCTCTCAATCGATTTTTATATATTAATAGAAGACGTGTCCGCCTATCTTATGACTCAGTTCTGCTTAAACCTCTCTAGCTCGTTTTATGTAATGTAATGTTATCCTGTCACTGAGAACCACTCTCGTGAACATGATACCCCATATCATGGTGTCTCGCTCAACATAGCGGTTATGTCATAAGTTAAACAAGGAAGTAAATAATCTGTTTTTGGTCACTGAGTAACACGGTCCGTGTATTTGGTTAGTTTATCTCGGGATTAAGTTCACTGTAAAATAGCTCTGTTTGGTAAATATACGAGTATCGGGTGTTGTTGACTTAATGCCTATATTTGATTAAGAACCGATTCTATTTGGGTTATAGATGACTATTTGTGGTCTGTCTTAAATAGTCATTTATGCCTCAAATAGAATCGTTTTTTTTTCATATCTCTTTCTTGATAATAAATGTCAATGACTGACAGTAAATGACTGCACTCACTCGCGTCATTTGTATGTTTATAAAATTAATTGTGGTTTATTCCACCTTGGTGTCCACATGCGACACTTTAGTGTTCTTTAGCAAAAGTGATCACAGGATACCTAAATTATAAGTGGACTACAGTCACCTGACAGCATCTAGTGATCACAAAATTCACAAGTGAAAAAAAAAGCTATGTATTTCGACTTCGGTGGGCATATGGCGGTACCAGAGGTGGTAACGGCTTATCGTCGGTAACCCTAAGGTTGCGGGTTCAAGTTCCGCCTGAGACGATTTTTTCCTTTCCTTTCCTACATTTAAAATATATGTATAAAAAGTACGTGTAGGTTCTTAAAGACTATGGTTGTGGCTCTATTTTGTAAGCAAAACGCGTCACAAATAGTTTTTAAATAAACAGGCATTTTCTCAACACTAGACTAGCTTTTGTTAGATTAATGAAGGGTAGAACAAAATATTTCGTAAAATTTTCTAGATTAAATTAGACGGCGGTTTTTTTGGCACGTTGGCACTATAATATATCACTGTATTAAATCTAATCAACATTTTGCCAAGATTGATAACACGCACGCATCTTTTATCTTATTCAAACCTTTATCAAACCAAACATTTAGGATAACAGCGCGAACACCGAACACGATAAAGTGGGCTCCTACGACTGGTATCCTGGAACCCTTATCAACGATCAATTGTGATCACGTTT
The DNA here is from genome assembly GCA_945859575.2 of Herminia tarsipennalis. NCBI lineage: Eukaryota > Metazoa > Arthropoda > Insecta > Lepidoptera > Erebidae > Herminia > Herminia tarsipennalis. The sequence goes on along the minus strand of OX243849.2, from coordinate 23,220,350 downwards.
CATTTGACAACTGTGTAACTATACCGTCATTTGTAATAAATGTTTTGTTAAGTGGGGAATCGAAGTTGAGATTCGTTTTGAAGGGGCAATCATACGGATCAGCGAGCTACTCAATTGTAACTTCGATGATGAGATGAACTGAGTAGAGTTTTTTGGATGTACATTTTAAACGTAGAGAAAGGCAGCGGAGAGCAGCCAAAAACGATATATTTTTTTAAGTTAGTATAACGTTCTCACTACGCGTCATTGTTAATTGTTAAATTAATTGTTTTGGTTCTTACTCTTAAGTAGAATAAAAATTGCAATACCAGAAATGGATTACTGATGATTCCAATACATCATACAACATTCATATGGATATATGTTTTCGCAATAAAAAAAATTCCACTCTACAAAAACAGTCCGCAACTCGGTCTACAGAAACATTTCGAAATTCCGCCCTACAGAAAAGTCCGCGGCTTTGCTCGAGTTTGTTCACCAAACCGAAGCGGAGTTATTTTGAATTTTTTTAAGGTACCCCCGTCTTAGTAGGTTACAAGCCCTGTGTCGTGGTGGAAATTGCAAACATACTAGTCACGGACACAAAGTACACCCAGACTCGGAACAACAATTTGTGGATCACATAAAGTGGTATCCCGTGTGGAAATCAAACCCACAACCTCTTGCGTAGCAGTCGGACACATTCCCACCGCACCACAGAGACAGACTACTACTATTATTTGTTTTATTTATTTAACATTTAAAATACAAATAGTGTAAAAACAAATAGTGTGTGTCCCGGAAACAAGAGAGAAATTATATACTATTACTACTACTACTGTTGTATGTTTCTGTTTTGTGTATGTTTAACGAGGTAATATGTTCTCTGAGGTACGAAGGGTTTCACATTTTTAGGAAACTGTCGCCCAAAGATGAATGCCTTAACATTTGGTTATCTTTCATTCTGCTTGGTCGCTTAAAGTCATATTTAATATCATACTTAAAGTCATATTTCACAATAGGATGTCTTAAAAGCATTTCCTTGTTTAATGAAATATTCATGTTCTATAACAACTTACCAATAGGTATGAACCTACTCGTCTCGGAGAGAGCCTGACAAGTCGTCAAACTGGAGTTAGCTGTAGGCGAGTTGTCTCATCAATATGCTGAATGTATAATTACGACGATCAATTGTTAGAAACTTGTGTCTTTAGCAACACTTTGCGTGTAATTTGGAAGTTCTTGGAACGATTTAATTGTTTAAAGCTTGTGAAATAGTTTATGAAGTCAATAACAACTGGAAATCAGATACGGTTTTGGAAACTTTATCAACAGATTTAGGTGTTATTATTTAACCAACTATTGCTTGGGACTTCGCCTTGTGGGTCGATTTTGATAAAATATATATAACCTTTCAAAATCTTCAAGCTATCTTCATACCGAATTTGAGATTTATATAAATCGGCCTAGTACTTTCGGAGATTAGTGCATTCTACTGGGCAAGGGCATATCGGATCCTTGAATAATTACATCAGCAGATGAGCGTATGTTAATGGCACTTACGCCCCTTTCTGTTGAGAAACGTAGTTTTTGGGCAATAACTCAATGACGGTCCAATCATGTCCAAAATCATTTTAGTTTAAAGTATTTATTAAGCACAACCTTTGTGATTTTTTTAAATATTTTGGGGGGGGGCGACCTAACCTATCAAACTAAGTAGCGGCTACTACAAGACATTTAATCACTATTTTTTTTCAATATTCATTGGGCAGTCTTTGAGTAAAATGCCTGAGACCAACGGACAAACAGACAAACGGACACGATAAAACTATAAAGGTTTTTGCTATTTTGGTTACGGAACTCTAAAAATGTGTTTAATACAAAATATGTCTATGAATTTATACAACAAATGCTGTAAGGTGAATGATTTCGTGTATTGTTGTGTATTTCTTACAAAATTGTACGAAGCGTATCGTTTAAACGTTTTATAAAAATAATTCACAGTCAATATGATGTTTAAATGAATATGAAACGCACAAAAACTGCCTTAGAGAAGGAACTTTTAGTTTTTTCTGTGAGAACTACTATTTACTTAAAATAATATTAATTATACGTGGCTAATTTTGCTGTAGGGTAAATTGCATACGAGTATAATAGCGAAAGTAACATTTTTTGTATTGCTTTTTTTTACCTAAATCCATGAACCGATTTTTAATGAAATTTGATGTACATACAGGTGGTTTAAAGCCTGGGATGTGACGAAAGATGATGATGAAGACGAAGACTGACATTCCCATGGGCGAAACCACAAGCAAAACGTTGATGCCTATAAAATATTTTTTTCTCACTTGGTATGGTCAAAAATATAATTTTAACCACAGTAACAGCATTTATGCCAAGTAATGTCACTTAACAACCTAAGGACGGGTATTATTTCACCACATCTCACTACTGCTATTAAATGTTGTCGCCACTTTGTCATTTATTCTCGAGTTCTCGCTGCTCGTTGAGGCGTCGAGAGTCTCGCGAGATGGCTGCGAGCTGTGAACACTTGAAGGAAAGTACAATGACAACGGGTGTGAGCTTACCTCGTTATATTATATAAGATTTGGTGACAGACCTAAGATATTATATCTGATACTATGACTGCCTCTGTGGCGCGGTGGGAGTGTGTCCGACTGCTACGCAAGAGGTCATGGGTTCGATTCCCACACGGGACACCACTTTGTGTGATCCACAAATTGTTGTTCCGAGTCTGGGTGTACTTTGTGTCCGTGACTTGTATGTTTGTAAAGTCCCCCGCGACACAGGGCTTGTACCCTAGTTCGGGAGTCCTCTTTTAAAAAACATAATAAACATAACAATAACATAATAATATCGATTATATTTTATGATTTGTGATGGTTGAAGGCTGGGGTATTGGTAAACTTTTTCTTTTTTAACCCTTGACGCAAAAGTAGGTGTCTTGTGAGTTTGAAGCCTTTGTCATGTGTGTGTCAGTTTGTGGTGTCGTAGCTCTTAAACAGATCAGATGAATCAATTTGAAGAATTGTTTTTTTTTAAATTTTAAATAGTATTTATTGGCTTTTGCCTGCAGCTTCGAATCGGTAGATCGGATATCCATAAAAAGTAGCCATAACCTTCTTTGCTTCTTTCATCTTTCTTCCAAGCTTCATGTTACCTTCGTACTAAATTTATTATTAAACCAATCTCTTCGGCATTGTTGTATTACTGTATAGGTACTAATTGTAACGTGTGGGACCGACTGCGTGATTATCGGTTTTTTTAACTTTTCCAGGCTTCAAACAGTAGTATGTTTTTACGCCTGATGAATACAAAGCGTGAAACAAACATACAGATTGTGTTAAAGATACGGATGAAGGTATAGATTTATTTATATCAAAAATAGTTGGTTTGACAATATAAGTAAAGTTGTCGAGAATTGCCAATAAGTACGTTGATCTTTGTATAACCAAAGTTTTACCAACAAAAAAAGTGATGCACACATAGTAAGATTTGGTTCACTGCGAAAATCGGCTGTACAACACTTTGGAAATACCAAACTTTCGCTGCTTTGACACACTATTCAATAGATACTATTAACTCTTTATAAAGGAAATGATAAGAAACATAGTTGGCGCCGCGCCAGCGAAATATTTGAGGTTCTTGTTATACTTACACGCTCCATTAGGCTAGAAATATGACCTGTTGACTGGTTACTTTGTCTAGCTAATTCATTGAACGGGTGAACTTGATCTTCTTTAGTAAAAATATAACTTCCGCACTTAAGAATACTCCCTATATTGTAGACGGCTTTATAAAAAAAACACAGATGCATAGTACACCTAGACTCGGAACAACAGTTTATAATGTCCAGTATGAGAATAAAACGCACACTCAGCAGTCCATAAAGTTAGTCATAATACCACTACGACGTGTCCTATAATTTAAAGACAAATACTCCTTCTTGCACTGTCGGGTTTTGTAAAACGAATTGTTACACAAACGGTAATACTCTACAAGACCATTATGTTATTGAACCCGTGCACCCGCGAATTTGGTGCGATGAACATTAGGCTAGGAATTATTGTTTATAAACTTTCCCCGATTTTTATACATATAAGATATATTTCGAAACCTAATCACGTGAATTATTTAAAGGTACGAACCTTTTATTTACCCGACGTTTGGATCCAATTGCACCGATCGTGGTCACGGGTCGACTAATGACAACTTACCCTTGCTCGATGTCTTTGTACTTGTCGGTACTTCTACACTCTACACTTACAACGTCTTTACACTGAGGCGCGGTGTTACAAATTATTAAAATTTGTAACACCGCGCCTCAGTGTAAAGCCCCCGCGCCTCACGGAGACATCGCTAAGCTGCCATCAGTCGACCCGTGACCACGATCGGTACATTCGATCGAAACGTCGGATTAATAAATGGTTCGTACCTTTAAATAATCCACGCGATTAAGTCTTGAAATATATCTAATAGGTTAGGAATATTAATTAAGTTGATATTTGACACCCCACATCACAATCCGAAACACTCACTTAGCATTTGGCAAAAAGCAGTTATGGCGAAAAGTGTCGAGTGTCACATGAAATTTAGCTTTTTGCCCATTTTTTGCTGAGTAAGGGTTGATCCTTACTCTGCAAAAGCTGGCCGAGACTTTTCCATACTAAATCTTTCTTATTAGCAGCCTATTCTTGTAAAGTATCGGCTCTCTAATTTGAACGTACTAACTCGTAGTAGGTACCCACCTTAAAACCTAAAAGCAATCACAATTATCCCGCTCACCTTGCAATTTCCACCGACACACTAATTTTCTAAACTAGTCTAACATATTACCTCCATTATATAACTAGACTGGGCCACATATCCTTAGCGAACGTACGAACCTACGTATGAGAGTTTAGATTACAGACTAGTTCTCAATTTGCGCTGGCACTGCCCATCTGCTGAGAAATAGCCGAGCCGGTCATTTGTAACTATGTTGTGTGGTACAAGTTGAGCAGCGAAGTAACTGATTACAAATGATAGACTTAGAGAAAGGTGTGTTCTTTTAGCAAGCAATGTATGTCATTATAAATAACTCTACTGTGATGCTAACTCCGATTCATTATAACGACATGTTCAATAGCGTTATTCTCTTGTCAAATTTCAGTAGCAGATAGTTTAAGTAATTTTGTATATTTTTATATAACGAATAAACAAAAAAACTACTGGACCGATTTCAATAAATATTTCACAAAGCTGCATTATCGGGCAGTAACATAGACATTATTTTATTTTTTAAATACCGAAAACTGCGATTATGTCGATAATGTTTAGTGGAGAAAAGTCCGTACGAAGCCGGAGCGGGCCGCTAGTTAATAAATAAACGAGAGACTAAATATATGCGATTTTTGGGAACTTAAATTTTAATTCAATTCAGTATCATGTTGTGGTTTATGAACTTTATTTTCTCATAAGAATTAACAATAATTCACTTACTGAAAAACAATATTCACTAAATAAGCTTATGAGAGTGTACATTAACATAATTAATTAATACTAACTTAAAAGTAAACAACACAAAATATAATATGAAAGTTAATAACTAAATACCACAAAGTGGGTATATTACAAAGGTTTTATCGAACGTGGTCAACTGTACTCGGATGTTGTAACTAACTACACTGCAACTACATGAAGCACACACGGCTACGCACTGCTTAAAACTCTTAACATGTATCATAATTAGTTTTTTTTTAATATTAACTACATAAATAATAATTTAATATATAATTTTTGTTATATATTGTATATAGGTATGTAATATGTATACAAATGCGTTTTTTTTTATTTATATTATTTGCTTAGTCAAAATATGTGACTTAAGCCTTTTTTTTAGAAACTGTCGTGCTAGCAGATTCTTTTATTGCCAAGGGCAGTGCATTGTACACTTTTGCCCTTTCATATGTTTTAGTTGAAGACCTTTTAGGGTTCCGTAGCCAAAATGGTAAAACGTAACCCCTATAGTTTCGCTGCGCCTGTCTGTCTGTCTGTCCGTCCCTAGGTTAGCTCAGAGACCCTTAGTACTAGAAAGCTGTAATTTAGCATGAATATATATATATGCATGCACTCGCCCTGTTTTTTGAAAATTCCTTTCAAAATTCTAAAGTAATTACTCTTATTTAAGCAAATTTTCCAAAGAAAAACCATTTATAGCGATAAAACCTAAAAATATAATATTTAAAACTTAATTACCTAAATGTTGACTGCCCTCGCAAGTGTATCACTTGTACCACACTTGTTACTCAAGTTATGCATCTCATATTGTAGCATAGAACACTATTGATTGTATTAGTATTGGTAGGTACTGAATAATACATGTATCAGACGCACAAAGCGTCTGTCATAATTAGGAAAACAAAAAACCCGCCTGCTATAAATTATATTATTCAGAATTTCGTATTCCAAATTACTTAGACATATTAGATATATTTTTGTTATTATATTTTAAAATTCTGTATTTTGATATCCTACTTAACTTTTTAATTGAAAACCTAATTTGTCTAAAAATCCCCCTTTTTACATTTTATACTTTTAATATACTTAGTGTCACTTTCACAATTAAGACTATAACGACACCTCTCAAGCTAAAATCAATTAAAATCGTTTGGGCTCTAGGGCGTGCCAAGGGAATATACAATACAAATATACATACATTCAAACATACATACACTCGAAAGTCAATAATCAAAGTATTTTATTGACTTAGATTACAGAATGTAACACACATGAAAGTCAGACAATTATTGTAAGATTGTCAACCATATAAATTGAATCTAAAAGTATATAAAATCCCAACGCTGAAGGTTCTCATTTAGAAAAATAATTCTAATCTTCTAAAATTTCTCAAATTCAAGACCTAGACTACTAAATTCTTAGAAACCCGATCGAAGTGATTTCATTAGTTGGAAAGACTCCAATTAAGGTTTATTCAGTTTTTGCTGACAAGGGGACCTTATTTTTAGGGTTCTGTATGTAAAGGGTGGCAGCAGAATATTATTACTACCTCTAGGTTGCCCATTGATCTGGTTATTTTATTGATTTTGGTAATTTGTCGATCTAAGATATAGTCAGAACCACAATAGTTAGGCGTTATATTTGCTGACTTGTGTCGACTATGTGTGCTAAATGTACGCTAAAGATTCAAAACGTCCACGAGTCCAACTCTGACTTGACCGGTTGTGTTATGAAAGGCGTGAACATTGAATAAATTCATCCCAAAAATATTTCTTTACGGAAGCTTGGCCGATTGATTTTTAGATTTCTGTTTATTTAAGCTTTTTCCTTTCACGAGATTATAGAAAATTGGATTTTTAGACCCTTTTTGTATTATTTGTATATTTTCTTCTTTTGTGAGCGTAAACCGAAATAGTATCGAATGACTTCATCATTCGATATTATTTCGGTTTACGCTCCATACTACGCTTATAATATATTCTATACATAATGATCTCCTAACTGATGTCGGTTACGGCGGCCAATCACATTAGAGACGGGCCAACTATACTCCATGAGATATTAAAGTAAACAAATGTAAGCGCAGAGACAAGTGCACTCTACTACACTACACTACACGACTATTCTCTCTTAGTCCGATGGGACAAAAATCTGACCCGACCGGAAAGAATGCACTTGGATCACTACTGAAACCCAATGCACTTGTCCCTTGTGTACATTAAAAGTACAAATAAAATAAAATACCTAGGTACTATTTTATATGAAACCCTTTCATTTAAATACAATTTAACCAAATAATCACTAATAATTATTTTTTAAGTTGTAATTGTTTGTAAAATGTGACAGTGTTGTTTTTATGCACTAACCGCCTGAAACCCAGGTATTCCTAGTTCAGGCATAATTATGAAGCTAGACAATTAAGTAAACATTTGTTATGTTATCTTATGAATCTTATCAATATGGAATAAATAAATTGAAATGGGAATCGGCATTGTACTCGTTAATAAAGGTTAATTAAATAACCTAGTTGGGAATACAGCACTTCACCTAACATGTGCATGTTAATGTGGTCTTTGTACCCCTACTGTAATTACGATTGTTATCAAATTATACTTCGATGTTTACTATCTACCCTAACATTGTAATGAGGAAAAAAATACTTTACGAATAAACTTAAAAACTACTGGACTGATTTTAATAATTATTTCGCTATTAGAAAGCTACTTTGCCTGGAGGTAACAGTAATTTATTTTATTGTCAAGATAATGGATCTGAATTGAGAACATTTTCGTGCGATGATATTCTACAATTTTAAATATGGCTTGAAACCTGATGTGAATTTGATCGACTTCAAATCACATGTATGGATGAAGGACCTTCCAACCTTTGGGGGATGAACAAAGAGTGGTCGTCCTACGACGACTGTCACGGAAGAAAGTATCCGAGCAATAAAAAAATAATTTAAGAAATTACATACAAAGAAATTCAGCATACACTGCAGATTAGTTCGGGAAGCGTTCATAAGATTCTACACGAGCTCTTCGCGTAAGAAGGATAGTTTCGCGCTGGGTGCTGCACAACCTCACCGAAGCTCAGAAGTAGGCCCGTGTGCAGTAGTGCCATGATGTGATTCATAATAAAATATCATAGAAGTTAGTTTTTTAGTTCCTCAATTTTTTTAAGTGTCCCACGTATGTGCGTCGAACTAACAATTATTAATATTCTTCCTCTTAACAGTAGGTTCTATCACTCTTTGAATAGTTAATGAAAAACTAAGTTCTCTACTGCTCTGTTAAGACTCAATTTCGTACATAATTTTCAGTTAAAATCTGATGTTATCCATTCCTAGAGGCGAGCTGACAATATACATAATTTATTATGTTAATGTTGTCTCGAAGGCGAACTTGTCAGTATAACTCTAGGGATTCTATGTAACGCGTTCTGTACATATCCTATATAACATGATAATGGGACACACTCACACACATACAACATTATGTTGTACGGACAGATTTAGTACCAACTGTATTTGACGATTTCAGACTATTGATAGATTAGCTCTAGTAATTCAGGTCTACATTTAATTTTGATGACGGGCTAATATCTATTAAGATTAGCCATAACTCAGATAAACAATGACTAGTCTGTTGGCCTAGTGACTAGTGGATAGTGTCGATAGCTACTGAGCCTGACGTTGTACATTCGTTTTCCACCCAGAATAAATATTTTAAGTCTGAATGTAATTATCCTATATAAAATATGTATAATACTTTACAAAAATACTCCCAAATTTTGTATGTATTCTATTATATTAGAATTATATAAGTATTTTAATCAGTTGTCTGGATGCAGTAGTGTCTACACGCAGTTACTACAAACCGAATAGCATAATTATATCTTTCTAAATATACACATAAATATTATTGATAATCCGAATAAACAATTAAACGTATACAAAGATTTGTACGGGTATGGAACCGACAACCTCTATATCAGCAATTAACTGACTAACTAATAAACCAACAGGCCAGTACAAATATGCGTTCATGCCCAAATTATGTCTCAATTCACCTGCTAATAATTAATCAAAATCCCACGCAAGCAAAACCGCGGTCAGAAACAAGTAAATAAAAGTAATTTGATTGTAACAAACTCAGAATATACACTTCACAGCACACACTTGTCAAACAAACAAGAAACTGTGCGATTTATTTGAGTTGGCACCGCGACGAGTCTGTCTGTATGTACACTTCCTTAGCGCTTTCCGTGAGTGCGCAGTTTATTTAGGCGCTGTTGGTTTAGGCTGTTGTCACGCTTGCGAATTGTCGAGTGAAGAGTTAACGCCGTGAAGAGCTTTATTTACATAATGTGGGGTATTTGAGTTTATTTGCGTGATATGTAGGCTTCTTAGCAACAACAAGTAGAAATTTAGAAGAAGAAAAAAATATTTCATATTTATTTGAATATTAATTTATTAAGATTATAACTATGATTTTTTATTTGATTTGTTATATTAACTAATTTAATTTAATTTTATGTTCCAATTTTTAATCAATATAATTTGCGTCAGTTCTCTAACATGGTGTATAGTGTATTAACGGCAGCACATTACCCCCATATCAAGTTTATAAATATTCAAACTTTGAAAAACTGGCGATTTGAAAAGAGTGACCGCGAGTTTTATTTAGAGCCTTGTTCTTTTCTCCGACTTTACCTATTGTTTGCGAACTTGGCATTGCATGTACAATTGTGGAATGAAAATTTTTGTCAGTTTTCATATACACTCCACTAACGCTTTGCAAACATAATTATGTTACCTTTTTAAGCTATGTATCACATTAGACCATAAACTTAGGATATACTAACGTACATTAGATAGTTGTAAACTCGTATGTTTTAATTGTGCTTCTGTATGATAACAGAGTTAAAATTTATTCAGAGTAATACTCCTTGACTATGAGTAGATAAACCTCTCGGATAATTCCCATTGTGGGTGTGCCAATTCAAAATAGCCGTGCTATCATTCGGGTCTATCAAAAAGCTGTCAACCAATTTTCTCAGTTAGTACCATTTACATCTTTGTAACTTCTTAAAAATATATATCAACTTCATAAATTTACCACTTTGTAACTTCTACGGTAAATCTCCTCTACGACGTTGACCACTTATTAACTTCAATGGCAACAACCTATTCGTAATTGATCACTCAGTAACTGCTACGGTAAATATTTTTTTCGAAATTGATTACGTATACATTATCCATTAAGAGTATAACTTTTGCTACATAATGGCCAATTGACCTTTACTACATATCCATACTCCATACTAATATTATAAATGTGAAAGTAACTCGGTCTGTCTGTCTGTCTGTCTGTCTGTCTGTTACGCTTTCTCGCTCAAACCGCTAAACCGATTTAGATGAAATTTGGTATGGAGATAGTTTATATCGCGATAACCGACATCCACGTAGGCGGAGCCGCGGGCGAAAGCTAGTCTTCTATAAAATATTGACTGTATTATTTCTGCCTGTCACTGTCATTTTATAAGTTTTTACCGAAACGTCTCATTTTCAACGACACTCTCATCATAATGTCATCTATATGTCATCATAAGACATCAAAGCATCATCGTTCGCTCTCGTGAACGTAGAAATAATTACGTTGACAGAATCGAATTATGGCAAATTAATTACCGTACCGTTGTGGCGGCACTTAATGGCAAATAAAAAGCGAATGGATGATTGATGGTAACGGTTTTAAGTTTGATCAAGCTATTTCTATAAGTTTGTAATTTTGATATATATTTTCAGGGATGAATGTCGGATATTTTTTTTTAACCTATAAAATCTGATGTACTTACTCATCAGGCGTTTTGTTTTTTATTTATACTAGCTTTCCCCATGGCATCACTCATGTTGTATTTTTATAGTCTACTGTTGCTGTTGGCCGCGTCTTCGTTTTGCGTAAAAATTAAAACAATATCATCTCATCGGAACATTTTTCTGGGATTAAATGTGGCCTATGCGCTATTCCAGACCACGGCCGTTGCAATACGGTCGAAACGTCGCACAATGAACCAGGTATTTTACCTTAAATTATTCACGCGATTAAGAATCGTAATATATTTATATTTTCATAATGCCACAAATCGCGAAAACATATCAACATTTATTTAATCTATCTCTGTCCCAATGTAGTATTTCGTCTAGATCCGGTTACCCGTGTCGGCGAGATTGATTATCAAACATCCATTCATACATCCAAACTCTTGCATTTATAATATTAAGTATATATAAGTATAAGTACAGACAATACTGTGTTATTTTTATGTAGAAACTAAATTACTATAAAATTTAATCAAAACCAGTTTATTTTATTTGCGTGAATGAGTAACCAACATCCTCTATCCTCAGAAATATCCGTATTAAAAATACTAGTTAATTAATCATGAGATAATCTTTCCAGTTTCTACGAAACTCTAATAATTTTTTTGGTATTTGTCAACTCTTCACGCTTTTTAAGGTTGGATGTAAAAAGCAATTTATGAGGTTAATTATACCATAGACTGCTATCCTAAACAGCCAACATTTGGTACATTTAACAAGTGATGACAAACCAGATAATATGACCATAGGTCGTTAACAGAAGTATCACTAGTACGTTGTCAATTTGGAAGGTTAACATCAGATATGTCATCATGATCTATGATCCTAGTCGATATAGGTTTATGCCTCTTACATAATACAGTGATGCAGACCCTCGTCTCCATCATTCATGTAAGACGCCCTTCTGGATGCTTCACGCTCACTTATTGATGAAACCAACACTTAAATAATAATAAGGTTCTCCAAACGATTTCGGTTACTGCAGCCAATCTCATCAGAGATTAAACAACTACACAGGAAATACTTTAGTATATAAGTTTATGTGCAGACACAGGTGTACTCTTTATTCTTTCACTCTTATCTGTAAATTCGACACTACTGGAGAGAGATTACTTCGTCGGACTGACGACTTAACGTGCACTTTGAGGCAGGCGCGGATCCAAGTTGGGCAACGCCCCCCCTCGCCCTGGGGGGTCTGGACTTGGTCCACGTTGATGGGAAATGGAATGGGAAAACTACTAACACTTGGTCAGTGTTGGGTCAAAGTGCCCCCCCCCCTTCCCCAGAACATGATTCTGAATCCGCGCCTGCTACGAGGCAACGAGTGGTGTGATATTTTTGAAACGGCCATTCATGGACTGAAAGTGGTAATATTGCTTAGCCTCACTTATCCCTCGATTTTCTCAGTTGCCACTGACTCACAAACCTCTCAAACATTTAAAAAAACGTTAACTATGTAATATATTGACGACGTTAACCTGATGACTACCATCTATCATCTAATCACCTGCTCATCCTTTCGACAACTTACTTCACTCAATAACTTAAAGTAAATTAGAACCTACAATCTCTCAATTGCTAATCCAATTCCTTAGCTACGGTTGGCTCATAAAATCTCGAAGATACAATTCCAAACAACTTCACAATCGGTTTCAAGTCTCGCAGCTAGCACCAGTTTAACAACTACAATAAAATATTTCCTCAGCAGAAGTGGGAGTAGCGAGTTTTACGAGAGGCACTCACGTTAACTGCGCTCGATATCGACTGTCGTTAGCGCTCGCATTATACTTATTACGTTTACAAGAAGTGCGAATGTTCTTCACTGTACTGATATAGGTATATTATTTTTACCCGGCTACGACGAAGCGGAAAAGGAAAGGTTATTTTGTTAGAAGTCTATTTATGTATATATGTGTAAACAAAATTAATACTTTGTTTAGTTATAGATAATAATAAGTACCTATCTTTGTAAACACCTTTTCACCATAGACATAGTAGAGTACAGTTTTCAAACTTATCTATGACGCTTGCCGCCATTATAGAGAACGCTTTGTAATTGAGTACCTATCAGATGAAGAACTGAAAATATATCTCATTATAATAATTAATAAAGAATTGTTTATTGAGAAACTGGTGAAATAGCTTTAAATGTTGTTTCTTTCAGGTAAGGATACATTCATTACTTGCAATGTTATTAAATGTTGAAGTGCAATGTTGAATGTTGAGTAATTTGTAATAAAATGTTCTTCTTTCAGAGCAACACATTTGAGTTTTCTTTTCGCCAACTAAATACAAATTATATATGTTTGTCTAGTTATGTATATACAATACGTATGTTCCACAATCGATTTGTTATTGCGGTGCGGTGATCATGATTTTATGTAGTAGTAGAGTTATAGTTTTTTAAATGTTTATTTAATCGCATATATACACCTTAGACTAGCTTTTGCCTGCATCGATGCCCCTAAAATGGCTCTCATGTTCAAAACTCAGACTTCTAATAGGTTTGTCCTGTAATCTCTATAGATTACAGGACAAACCTATATTAAGAACAATAATTTGTATTTTTTACAAAATATTAGCAGGGTTATTCAGTAACTTCGGAGATTAGGGGGGTTTTAAAAATAATCATATAAATATTTACTCAAAATAGCTCCCAAGTTCTAAAGTCTTTTATTCACGTTATGCGTCTGTGTTTGAACCACAGAAGCACATATGTGTACTAAATTTGTATTTAATCGGTCTAGTAGTCAGACGGACAGACAGACAGAACACGAGTGATCGTAAAAGGGTTCCGATTTTTCTTTACGGAACTCTAAATATAAATCATTTGAATGTCGTATTTTTTGCCAATAAAATAACTTGTGCCAAAATAAATTTGAATTTCATTTTGCGTAATTTCTGGTTCACTAGGTGCTTCGTTGTCGAGATTGAAAGCCAAGTGTCATGTTTCATCCAAACCCTTGTCAAATCAATTCTCACCGAGTAGTCCAAACATGATGGAGTCGGAATATATTTAGCAAAATTTCTAACTGAAGTTTCACGTGATAACTGCGACTCGGTGGCAATCGAGGATTTCGAATGATCTGTGGTGTTACAGCTATCGGTTAAAAAAATGGGTGAACGTTTTCGATTAATGTCACCCCTTCATGAGTCAGTGATCAACGTTAAGCCGTCAGTTCTGTGTCTTATCTCACTCCGGAAATATTGGATTTCCAAGAGAATTGGAGACTATGAGAGTAAGGAAATAGAGTGCATACAAATCTGTGTGCAGTCAGACAGGTGACGTCTGACTGCACACAGATTTGTGCACTATAATATCATCTCAAATGAAATTGACAGCCGCGTCTTGACAAAAAATATATGAGAGACGAGAAAAACAGACAACAACAGATTTAAATAATGTCTGTTTTTAATTAATAGCATACGCATTTGTGATAATTGTTAAATATAGTCTGCTTGCGTACTAGAACAATGATAGCAGAAGCTAGTCCAACTGCAATTGTGAGGTCGCAGGTTCGAGTCCTATCCACAACTCCACAATACAACCGACGTTAATCCACTTCTAACACAAGCAAAGCTTAGCTGGAGAGGTTAACAGAATTGCTAGTGAAGCGGGACCTACAATCCCACATTGATTGTTATAAAAAAAAAACGGTTGTCTGTAAAGTCGGTTTACTGACGATAGTTGAACGTGACAACGTCATAAGAAAATACTGATGGAATGGTTTCATTTTTCAAAAGAAAATTTAAATTTTATTTGTTTGCTAGATATTTTGTATGGATAAAGAGAGGAAGGTAAATGGAAATAACAATTGAATTGATCAAGTTACATTTATTTGTACGCATAAATACAATTATGTCAATTTTTATTTATTTAATTTAACAGTTTACATAGTTTTTACGAAAACGTGTAAATGGATTACTGTATAGCAGCTGTCCACGCGGACGCATCGCTCACTTAAGTAGGAGAGAGACAGATGTCGAACGCTGCCGAACGCGGAGGCCGATTTTGCCTCTTTGTCGCTCGTTTCGCGCTCTCGCTTGCACTTAAATGGAACGCCTCAGAGCGAGGTAACGCCTCATGAGTCATGTTTTTTCGTGCGTTCAGCCGGCTTCATCGAATTATAAGACGTTGTCGCGTCAAAAATGGTTAGGAGATTATTAATATAATTTCTGTCCTTCCATCTCCAACTTAAGACTTTCCCTTAAAACAATTTATGTCAAAACTTTCTCGACACAAATAAAGCTCAGTTTTACAAGTGAAGTAGTTAGAATGTTTCTCACATTGCGAAGTGCACTAACATAATATTCGCTTAATTTGCATGCCTCGACGTACATTAGAATCTCTTCAAGCCATTTGGAGCCACAATCTAGTAATAACATATGCTAATAGTGTGGAGAAACTTCCATGTCGTATTAAGGATGTATTCACAGTATAAGTGGAATACGCAAATGTCGAATCTGTATTGTGGCTTCTCTTTAAGTTTTGTATTTTTTTATTTATGTAGGAAGCAAAAGCGGCACTTGTGATATATTGTTGAGATTATACAAAATTTATAATAAGTTTAGGCAATGTTAAAGGGCAATACAACATTTTATACAAATGTCCCCGAAAGAGGAATGTATTATTTTCACTTTTATGTAAGTACTTGGATACATAATGTTTCTGAGTTTCTTAACGATATAACACCGAAAATGTTAAATCTAAATCTTGATAAACTTTCGCGATTTGTACACATTATGAAAATATATATCTACCCGTGACCACGGCCGTTGCAATACGGTCGCAACGTCGGGCAATAAACAAGGTATTTTACCTTAAATTATTCACGCGATTAAGACCCGTAATATATATATTTTCATAATATCTAAATCGGTTCAGGCATTTACAAGATACAATAGAATTAAATGATGATGAGTAAAATAGGTAAGTGATTTTTTATTAAAAATCAAAATCTCGGCCGTCAGACGTGACTAACGTCACACTCTGTTTGTTCCTTTCATTTCTCTCAACGCTGATCAAAATGGGTATTAAAATCATGTCTACATTTGGCGGGATTGTGTTAGATACAAGGGCAGCTTGTTTTTTTATCTTCACACGCAGGATTGGAAATTATTAAAAGGCTCCTGCAGTACGGTACAAGCCCTGTATCGCGAGGGAACTTTACAAACATACAAGTCACGGACACAAATTACACCCAGACCCGGAACAAAAAATTGTGGATCACATTTGTGTGGGAATCGAACCCACCCCACGCGTAGCAGTCGGACACACTCCCAGCGCGCCACAGAGGCAGTCTATTTTCAGGCAGTATTATGAACCTCTGTGACATAATTATTACGACCCAGCGGCATAAAAACCAAGAAAAATAATTTCATAATTATATACTGTCTCTAAACTGTCACATTGAAAGCAATATTTTTTCTGAGCATATCATGCTTATTGCGTAATATGGTTTGCTTGCAATTAACCGGTATTCGTGAATAGGGTTAACTAACAAGATAATACACTCGAATTACATCGAGTTAAATGGTGCTTAGTCCGCATTAATACACTAAGTGGCTTTTATAATGTGATCAGTGTTGGAAGGGAAGTTGTGCATTAATTATTACGGCAGTAAGTTGCAGGTAGTGTGCTGAATGGTAACAGGTTTGAGTTGATGGATATCGTAAATGTTGGATTTTTCGCTTTTTTATTGGTTACGTGGTTAGCTTTATTGATATCTTTTATATACATTTCAGTGTAGTGAAATGAATATAAATATTTTTTTAAATAGTTTAGTTACACAGACAACTAGGTACTACAGACCAACCGACGTGATCCTATAAGGGGACATTTTTGTTTAGAGACGCGTAACACACCTTGAACAATGAATACCGGTTGATATTGAATACCAGTGACTCAAAACTTAAAATATTTTAGTGAAAACTTATTATTCGTCTTGATCTAGTATTCTGTTACCGACCCTAAGTTAATAACCAATTAGACCTACCAGTGGAAACTATAACCTAAATGGCCATCAGATTGATACGTTTCTTGTATCTACAAATAGTTAAATTAACAGTTTTTTTTTTAAACACAAGTTCATGGTCTAAATTAAATTTCAATATCCACCTCTCCACTGACTTAAATCCACCGCCTATCATGTACGAGATCCACTCATTAGCATTAGGTACTATTAATAAAAATCCTTCATTTCACATTTAATTTAATCTTCAAAGTTTTTTTAACGCCTTAATTTATCGTATGGCAGTCCTAAAAATTTAACAAATTAACCACTATAAGCGGCCATCATCATTACTCGTCAACATTTCATCCGCCCTAACAATGTGGTTACATTCGTTTTGGTTAAACAGTACACATCACATAAATCAAAATTGGACACTAAACTTGGCTGCAATTTCATTTTAAATTTTAAAAGCACTCTCGTTTTACGAGCAACGCATAAAGTCGCCGTTTTATTGTGTCAGACATAGCTGCTTGTATCCGCTTCAGAGCGGCGGCTTTCAAACTGCCGATGTAGGGAAATGATGGATTTCTATTTGTTTCACAAGTTGTATAAGAAGGCTTCGGAGCTCTGCATACTGACGTAGAAATGCTGGTAGAGTTACCAACGTTATTTCAGTACAATTGTATAGGGAAATTTGTGAGTGACTTCCCTACTAATTGACCCTTACACGAAATTCATAATTCAAATTAGGCGGGACGTAGGTACCTAATTCATTCCTGTCCATTAACCACTTCGCTACCAAGTCCCCCAACCCATCATTGACCAAGGCCATCATACAATTTTCTTCTTAAATTGAAATACGAGTTTAAACCAATCAAAAAGAAAAATAACGAAATAACATGAATTTATTAAAACTAGCTATTTATTAATAATAGAAATATCATGAGTGGGTAGCCATTGTTAACTCACATAACTGATGTGTGCGACAGCTTCAACACAGATAGGATTGACGTTTTAAAACATTTATCATTGGACTAGATCGCGACAACTTTGTTTGAACAGGCAATTAACAATTAAAAATACGTCACGTAAAGTAGGTAGCATAAACTTTGCTACATTGTATTTAACTTTACGTTACCCAGAGAGAAACAAAAGCTTTCACATTATATATTCATACGAGTTACAAAGTGGTGTGATGTGTGGCCCGCTAGAGGATTTAACCAATCGTAGCGCACGAAAAATGCACTTACCACTAATGCACCTGTGGTCGCCTGTCACACTGAAACGCTGACAGTTTTACAAACGGCTGTTATGTGGCAGTTTAATACCTGCACTATATTTTTTTTTTAAATCACTCTAACTTAGTAAAAATTTGGTTTTGTTCTGATGACACACGTGTTGTTAAAACAGTAACTTGACAGAGTGAAGACACGTCGCATATTAAGTTAATTTAATTTAAACCTAATTTAAATTAAAGGTAATTTATTTAAATTTAACTAATAGTTTATTAAATCGAAATAGCTATAGCTTTTTAAGTTTAATTTAATTTAAAGTTAATTATATTTAAATGAAATTTAATGAGGATAGTTCTAGTTCCGTTTAATTAAAATGTAGTTTAAAATTAATTTAAAGATTGGGATAGTTCGAGTTCCGTCCGATTAGCCGTTTCGAGTTGTCGTTTCCTCGATCTCGTTATCATCTGAGGAAGTTTATGCGAACGTCATAGTTAGAAGAGATAGTTAGTACCTGGATGACTGAGCTTCGCCCGGCATTTTTTTCAACGATGTTTTCAAAAAAATTCGCGAACGAAATGGACGACACCCAAATAAATAAACCAGATTGAATCAGAAGTCACGTAGCGGGGGAAACCTTCTTTCCTTACCTACTATCTTCTGCAATCGTTGTGATTCAAAAATCGAGAGTGGCTGGTGGACCTTCTTCAAATCAATTCAAATCCTAACTCATGCTAGTTAAGTTCTACCAACTACCTACTACCCTTAAATACAAGTTCACAATATATATAATATAATATCCTGGGACAACTCACACAACGCTCTCTGATCCCAAACTTAGCATAGCTTGTACTATGGAAACCAGACAACTGATTAACATACTTATATATTTCAAAATACATACAAATTATAGATAAATAATACCCAGACACAGAATAAACCATCGTGCTCATCACACAAAGTTTTATCCTGGGTGGGGATCGAACCCACAACCTCTTGCGCAGCAGTCGGATGCACTCCCACCGCGCCACAGAGGCAGTCGATAAGCTGTGTCATTTCGGTCACGATCACCTCACTTGATTTGTGTTGGAAGAACGTAAAACCGTGTCTTCCATTATTCGTATTGGGGTAATTCCCCACAACCATAAAGTCCTACCTTACACAACACAGTCACGTTTCTCTCTACACCATAAACAAGCGAGCACGAGCTGTTACACTTACAATAAAGTGCTTCAGTTGTCGCATGTTGTCAACAGATGGTGTTACTGTTACACGGGTACTTTACTTGCAACCTGACGACGGGGAAATAAAATAATGTTCTTGTTTGTACGTAAATAGCTTGGGTTAAGTAACATGGTGAAGTAACTTAAAAAAGAAACTTTTATATAGAATATCTCGTGATGTATTTTGCTATCAGCGTGGGGACTATGTGGTCTACGGTGCTTGATGCTAACTTTATCGATGGATTTCTATATCAGTTTTATAGGACTCTATACCAGCTTAGAAGTAAATATATACCTATGCTTCGGACTAGAAATACTAACCACCCTCCTTGGTACACTTCTGCTTATAACAAGTGTCTTAAAGAAAAATTCAAATACTTCAAGAAATAGAAAACCTAAATAACATTTCTGATGATCATACATTCAACGTATTGCGCGACAGAGTGAGAAATATGGAAGAAACCTGTTATAATAATTTTATAAATGTTGAAAGAAAATTCCATTACGAATAATCCCAAGTTATTTTGATCATACCTTTAGAGTAAACGAGGAAATAGTATGTATCCTGCTTTAATGATCTATGTTGACCGCATTAGTAATAGCAGAACCGGCATAAGCAAGCTATTTTCCGAGTATTTTTGAACAAATATAAAATTTATCATAATTTTATTATTCTTTTAGTACGTATTAATGTGATGTTTTCAAATAACCATTGGTTTGGTTTTAGGAAATGAAGATATTTGAGTTTGAAATAAAATAAAATATTGACTGAATCTTCTCTTGACCACTTCAACAATAAACTTACATCTACAATTTTATTGCATTTAAACTAATTTAGGATGTAGGGATCATAAAATGAAAATGTAGCGACAATGTTCATATGCACACGCATTTTGTAATTAATAATACGTATGTGAGAAAAAAGATACTTGATTCCCATCTTTGTTTTTGAGCATTCATTTAACTCTAAATGAAACTTTGAGGTACTAGCTTTTAAAATATTTTTTTTATACGTACATTTTTTTTTTCAGGAATTGCCCACGTAAAGGCTTTTAACATTTATTGAAAAATCGTCTAGCTAGAAAAAAAGAAAGTTCTGTAAAATTACTAAGTGTCCAATGTTCTGGGATACTTGTTACTCACCATACAAATCTTCCCGATGTATAGAATACTTGATACTACTGACTAGTAATATTAGTATACAACTCGTTAACCACAATCAATCAATCAGAATAATATCACAACAAAAAGCCTGTATCAGTCCACTGCTGGACATAGACCTCAGGGCCTCTCCTAACTTACACAATTCATTCTAGCAACATTCTTTAAGTCGCCAGTCCAACTGTCTGGGGGTCGTCTTACTTTACGTTTAGCAAGTGGCGGTCTCCATTCTAGGACTCGTTTGCTCCATCGGCCATCGGTCCTTCGGCAAATGTGGCTAGCCTGCGTGTTTAACCAGCGTGCTGTGTCGGTAACTATGGTTCTTTGTCGGATGACGCTGCGCGACTTTGAATTTGTGGACTAGCCCAACCGTAAGTGTCCACGTCTAGGCACTGTAGGTCATAACAGGTAGGACATACTGGTTATATACCTTGGTCTTCAGGCATTGCGGTAGAGGCGAAGAGAATACTTGACGAAGTTTGCTAATCGCTGCGCAACCCGATCGGATCCTCCTGTCGACGTCTTTCTTAAGGTTGTTTCTACCAAGTTCAATAACCTCCCCTGAGTAGATATATTCTTGAACAACTACGAGCATCGACCCTTCGACAGAAGTTGATCTCGGCATGACATATTCATTAAACATGATTTTAGTTTTTCAACCGACTTCAAAAAGGAGGAGATTCTCCATTCGACTGCATGTTTTTTTTTGTATGTTTGTCCGATTTGAAAAAATATTTTTGTGTTTGAAAGGGAAAATACTTCCAAGTTGGTCCCATTGTCATCAGATCACGATGTGATGACAATGGGACGGAGATTGGATGGAGTAATCGAGGGAACTCTTCAATTATTAAAGGCAAACCTACAGTGATTTAGGTATATTTCATAGTGATTCGTGCATTTACTCTTAGAAGCAACAATTTGTGAAGTGGAACTGATGATGATGAACACAAATGACGAGCGGACCTATTCAATATTTCACAGTTTGTGATTTAGTTACTTTAATATGGTATTGAGTAGCACTTTATTCTCGTCATACTACTATTACGCGATGTAATAGAGCTGATAGTGAACTCCTCAACAATTAAGGGCCCTGTATCGGGGCAAGCAATATTTTGTAAAAGGTTTTGAGCAGTTGCCATAAACCTATTGTAACTTAAGTGAATTACAAACTAACCCACTAAAAAGTAAGAAATAAAAACGTTTTTACAAAAAAATATTACCGACTTCAAAAATACAAGGCAACTAAAAAGCAAAAATAATACACCTAGAATAACAAAAACAAATTAAACATTTTGTAGTTATTGTTTTTTTTAAACATACGGCCGAATTGAGAACCTCCTCCTTTTTGAAGTCGGTTGATAAGCAATATACCTCAAATACTTACAAAAAAAATCTCCAACGACGACAGAAACATAAATCACGCGCCACAATAAAATTTCTCAATTATGATTGATGTCGCTGTGACACAAAATCCATATGTTACATAGACTACCAATTTTGCTAGTTTTATATAAGAACATGTCTACAATAACTCTATAACATTACTGTAACGAGTATACCGTAGTATATCTTGATCCCTAGGATCAAGTGTCCCTCTTCACCCCTATATATTTCTAACTACATCCTCGTACATGAAATATATAAATTTCACCCAGACACAAAATAACCCATCGTGCTTATCACATAAAGTTCAACCCTCCGGCTTAGAAGTCAGGCTCAGTCAACCACTAGACCATCAGGCTAGTCAACAATGATGCAGACAGACACACACACAAATAAGTACATAATGATATACACGTTAAACTTATAATTGACACTAAGAATTCAATTGTTATTTTTACTTTTATTTCCGTTTGCGCCTGGGCTAAAAAGAACAATTTCATTTCCTCTCACAAAAACCCAAATACCACACACTAACGCGTTAGTTCTAGATAACAAATATAGATCGTAAATCGTCCGCTAGCTCGCGGGCGCCCCGACAGATGGCGCTCATTATACTGTGTACTGTCTCACCGCGCGCCGTATCACGCTATTTGTTACACCCGTCGCGTATGCACTCACACTGTTTTTAAGACAAAGTGATATAATCTTAGATGAAACGGAGAGGATTTTTAGATGTGGAGATTATGAAGGGATTTTCTAAGAGATGACGGTAATTGTGGCATAAAAGGCGTTGAATAAGAGGTGTCTTGAAAATACATATGTATAGAATTTCTTCTGAATATCTTTTGAACCTTGTAGATTCGTAAAATTTTAAAGTTACCTTATCGCAAAAGAAATGATGTTTTAGGTAAGTTTTACGAGTACATCTGTGTGTCTGTATGTGGCATTGTTGCCCAAACGGATGTATGGATTTGGTTGGGGTTCTTTCATTGAAATAGTAATGACGCAATGTGAACTAATAGTGTATGTAGATACATACGAAATCCCAAATAAAACCTAGTACGTACTTCCTTCATAATAATTAAAGACATAGTATTTAAACAAGAGAATATAACAAACTATGAGTAAATGTTGATAAACTTTCGCGATTTGTACACATTATTAAAATATATATATTACGGCTCTTAATCGCGTGAATAATTTAAGGTAAAATACCTTGTTTATTGCCCGACGTTTCGACCGTATTGCAACGGCCGTGGTCACGGGAAGACTCCAAGACTCAATAAACAAGGTATTTTACCTTAAATTATTCACGCGATTAAGACCCGTAATATATATATTTTAACAAACTATGAGTGTCAAAATTACTAATTAAAGCATACTGAAATAATAAATAGGCGAAAGTACTCGGAGGCTACTACAGCGGCATGCTCGCCTCGTGCGCGGGGTCACAGTACTAACATAACATACCCGGAACGATTTATTGCATTAAATTGTAAACAGTATGTTCCAGTTAACAATCTTTCGATCATTTTCGCTATAACTTAATAATAATTCTCCATTTGGTTATAATATGTTTCAAGTCAAATAAGTTTCTTAGTACTTTCTACATAACTTTCAAACCAGTTGCCAACGAAAATTTGCTAATTAACGATGAAAAAGCACTTACGAAAAAGATTTAATATTTTCCTAAATATAACTCGTACTACGAAGCAACAGGTCTCAGCCTATTTGCCCTTCCAAGTTCCAACACTACAGCTTTTACAAGCAATTAACAAAATTTTCCTTTAAAAAGGTTAAGAAAATGGCTTACAAGCAACAAGTTGAAATACGCTACCGTTAGCTCGATTCCGTCAAAAGTCGAAGGTTACTGTATATTTAGCCCATGAAAATGTTACGTCTTATTACTCCCATAACATGTCACAGACGCCATAGCTTCATCATCCTCATTTTATGAATTTCCTTTTCTTTTTGCATCAATTCTTTTTACTATCTTTTGCCGTGTGGTGCCGGCTTAAGAATAGTACCACCCCATCTCTTCCCGTGGGTGTCGTCAAGGTGACTAAGGGATTTCACTCCGGAGGACGGGCAGCAGCGTCCTCTGCGTACTTAAAGCCTTACTGCGATCGCCAACCCGCTCGCCAAGCGTGGCGATTATGGCAATTACCCCCAGGATCTACATACCAGTAGGTTCTACTGGGGAGACCCGTGCCCAGCAGTGGGCCATCATGTGGGTTGATATGTATGTATATGTATGTTTTTACTATCTTACGTTAAAATTGATCCTATTGTAACTTTTAAACTTACGCGTTGCATTATAAATACAATTTGACACGGGAATAGCATAAAGTAAATACTTTACCTAGCTTAAACACGTTTATACCCGTGTCAATTTGTATATATGATTCTATTGTATACGTAAAAGCAAAAATATAAAAAAGAAAATATATAAATTAGTTACAAAACAAGTGCTAAGTTAAGTTAGGCTGAGGTCATTTTTGATGTAAATAATAAGACAAAAACACTTCTGTTATGGGAGCCAAGCTGAACTAAATTATTTTATCTTTGGTCTGCAACTGATATAACCTAGTGGTTACAATAAATCAAGCAGTGCAGAGCTATGCTTGGAGTTTCTTTGAAGAATATATTTGAAATGAGGTCATTCTACAAAGAACTAAAGTTACCGACATAGCTCGCTAGTTAAACAGGGTCAATTGGCAATGGGCTGGCCAGCCGAAGGACCCCGAAACGAGTCTAAGAATGGGAACAACGACTGGCGAGTAATTGTCAGGTAGAATGGCGTGAGGGTGAACTGGAACCCAAAATGGAGGACCGAGTGTCCTGAAGTAAATTATGGAAGGCCTATATCCAGCAGTAGACCGATACAAGCTGAGGATTTAAAGAGTATTTTCATTTTTGGATTGAAAAAAGACAATCTTAACATAACAGTATTCTGTTGACAAATTATTAGATAAATGCCATTCAAACTTTGCTTTGTTTCAAAGTAAATAATCTTTGACATAAGACAGTTTCATTATTATTTAAAACTTAAAATGATACAGCCTGGTTCTTAGAGGTCGCCACAAAATTATTTGAAATTTAGGCTGACGTTAATTAGTTATTTATGCTAAATTAATAGCCCTTTTGTGAAAGAAAATAACGGTAATTGTTAAAGTCATTATTCTAATTTCATTCGCCTAACTAAAGAAAAATAGTTACCCGTATCGTTCACTTTTAAGCCCAAGATTTACATTTATATTGACACTTCTTACAGCTTCTTTTACTGTCACATTTTCAAACGCAACTCATTATTATTAGGCGTCTTTAAGCCTCATGCCGTCACTGTTATTTTAAGGTAAAGGCGACTGAAATATATATATTTTTTGAGTAATTATTTTGAAGCAATTATTCTGGTTACCATGTGTCCACTCGTCATACCTTACGCAGAATTACAGGAAGCTCAATTCCTTCCATCTATTTATCGAGATATATATTTGGGATATCCAATTAACTAAACGTTTCGCACCCTTTTTCGTACTTTTCTTTGACCTTTCTAGAAATTCGTTTACAGCAAAATGGACCGGACATGGTCCGACAATGGTCTGGACACTGCACGGTGACATCCGAAATTAGATTTTCGGCCAATAAGATCCCTGACCCCCGTAAACACGTCCTCGCTATCTTAACACATAAAGTTGACAAGAAACGCCGGCAAGATTGGATTGCCCAAAGTACTACCCCCAAATTGGAAACTTATGTCGATAATAAGTCTGTGTGAGCGAAGTCATCAATCAGTAGAGATAGTGTTCCAAAATACATAAATAGGGAATCGAAACAGCCCGTCAACCAAACCAATTTATAGAAAAATGTTTTGTTGGAAATGGGGCTTGAAATTGTAGCTGATTCGGTTATAGCCTACATGAAATACATTAATGTTCTGCACAAGAAGTAGTTGAAGATATTAATCTGTTCTATGTTCATTCAATTAAAGCGAGGTATAGTGTTTTTTGTGCCTACGTAAGCCCGACTTGGTAATATTATTTGGTTTAACTCATTTCTAAGGCTAAAATGTACTCCACTCGCAGTTTGGTGGGAGTACTTTCTTTTGTTCAAATTCATCAGAATGAATTTCCATTTTTTTTTATCACGACAATGTCTCCTATATATGAAATAGCAGGTCAGCCAGATGATGATGATGTGAAAATTTCATATAAAATGTATTTTAAAAACTCATCACAAACATCGATACTACAGATAAACAACAACACCCTGCTTTTCTTCAGATTCAAGAAATAGATAATATAAGTTATGAAAATCTAACTGAAATATTTCTTAACCCAAACCATGGATCTGCAGCTGATTTATTAGTTAAATATAAACTTATAAAAGAGTATAAACTCCGCTTGCTAACGTCCGCCCACCACTTATCTATAAGCAGGGCCGCAGCACATCAGCCCGGCAATAAATCATGCCAGATCAGTACGGAACTGCGGTAGACCGCGCTCACAGCTCGCAGCTCGCCCTCCAGGGAAATCAAACCTGGCGATCATATCGAAAAGCTTTGCAAACGGAATATCTGAATGTAGACGATTTTGTAGTTTCTTTGTACGTATGAAGTAGAAATAAAGGGGTTTTGTTTAAAGTATTAATTAATTTGGTACTTTTATTTTGTAGTTGGCTTCGATCGGCTAAATCAGTCTTAATAATTATATAAACTTTTAAATAAAAATCGGTCGAAGACAAATACAATGGGTAAAGAAAAGTAAGATTATTGGTTAGTTGGCTACTTTTACGTCAAGTAGCACAATATCTTCAATGCTACTAATTCGATTTTTTTTTTCTTTAAATTAAATTCCCAAATTTTCCATGGAACCTAATTCACACTTAAATTAAGTAACTAGTAGCGCCATCTACCGGACATTAGCCTTATTTCGTTACATCTGTTAAACATTTATTAAAAGTGGAAATTGTTTAACATGTCTATATAAATTATAAAATTAGAATTTATATTTTATTGTTTTAAAACGTACTTAATTTAAATGTGAAAGCTGTATTGCGCTGCCATCTAGCGATGAGTAGCAGAACAACGAAAATAACACTACAGTCTACACTCTTAGTGACCAGAGCTGCCGATAGATGGCACTAATTGAAGTCCTCTCATTGAAAACTCAAAATAAATTTGTATAAATCAAAGTAAGTACTGCAATTGTTTTGAGGTAGCTTTTTACGTTTTGCCTTTGGGAACTTTTCCAGGATTTTATTTATTCTAACTTTCTTACTTATACCATTTTTTATTTAAGCTTTTTCAGCCTGCGGGTACGTTAGCAGCCGACATCGATGGGGAGGAGTAATTATACCTAACTTATATCGAAACAGGTCTTGTTTCTTTTGTTTTATTTTACTACTTGTAATGAAAATTTACAATGTCATTATATACAATAAGCTAGATTATCTTACGAAGTAATTATATACAAACTATTAGCATTATTTACAACTTACGTAGTAGTTAATTGTAATTATTTTTATTAGGTATTCCTTTATAGGTAGTATTTTGTCTTTTGTCAAAAACCTGATTTAAAAACCTGTTCGCGCTGAACGCTTATGGTTTAGCGCGAACAGGTTTTTAAATCATCATCTTCCAGCCCTTTATCCAAATTAGATATTTGGGGTCGGCGCAATTTGTACATAAACATGTTTTTAAAAAAGCTTCCTTTCAAAGTCAGATAAAATTTGGAATAGAATAATTCTACATTTAATGCCAAGTTCGCAAGAGTAAAGCCGTGAGAAAAAAACTTGGCAATAAAAACTCATGGCCTTTTTTTAAAAGCCCATTTTTTCTGCCTTTCTCTCTCTCCCCCTCCCCCCCCTCCTCTCTCTCTCTGATATGCTGTGTCCGTCAGCGAGTTTATATGAAGCTTTTATTTTTTGTACATAATATAGGTATGTCCTTTTTTATTTATTTATCACGAAATTTAACAGCTTTTTATATTATTCGAAACATTATTTATAAAATACTATGCAATCAACTTGTACTGATTAAATTTACAACCTTTAACCAATTAAACACAGATAAACATAGGAATACATTTCAAATTTCATTATTTAAATCACAGTCTATCATGATCATAACATCAAAAACCTCTAAACAATGTATCTGTTTGCTTTCAATCAATTTAGGTAATTCGCACCACAATTAAATTAAAACACTACAGGATCAGACTACAGGAGCGGTGGAAACAACGGACGTTGAAGGCTATTTCTAAATGAAATCGTCGGTAAATCAATTCTGCCGTGTAACTGTGTTGGGGCCTGTAAACGAGCGAAGCGCGGGACAGTAATTGAATAACGGTATTACTGAAACGTGACGTCACTGGGAGGTAGAGTTGTTAAAGTGAAATTGTAGATGGCGTTAGCCGCTATCATCTAGCTTAGGACTTGGATTTAGAGCTCTCAGATATTTTTAAAGGACTTATTTATTTACAGATCAAACGTGCAAAAAGGCAACTGCTGTTATATTTAAACTTAGTATTATTTTAAATAATTAAGATAAAAATAATAAACTTTCTTTTAAAATAAGCCTGCTTTGATAACCATAGAACTTTGTAAGAACATGATGCAATATTATAAGTAGTTCCTAGTGAGTTTTCTTAAAGTTTAGGTTTAATGTGTCTCTAGCCCATACATACTACTTTTTGTTTGTTTGTTAAGGCTAATATTTGAAATTACTGCGCTGATATACTCGTAGCGATCTATTGTCTTATAATTTCTCATGGCTGCACATTCCCGCTTTTAATAAACTCCCAAAATGAAACAATTCATTAGAATGTAGCCGCCGGTAACTGAATCTATTACGACATTCTTACTTTATAACCTCCATTGAGTTGTCTCCGTCTAATTATTATTTTGATGAGATTGACTTTGATGAAATTGGTTATTAAAATCTTTATTAAATAATTCAAATTTCTAATTACAGCGTCAGTTATTTCGTTGATGCAGAAGGGGCATGAGATAATGATGTAGCTCTATGGGGAAGCGACAAATCCAGGATGTCAATTAGGCGAGAAATTTTCGTGTAATCTTACGTCTTATCACTACGTTCATTAGGAGGGAGTTAGGCAGCTATGTGGCTACGTGACACATACTAGAACCATAAAATCGAATGTAAAGCGTCAATTTAAATAAAATATAAATAGAATGGGGCGTATAGATATCCCTGAAAATGATTTTTTTATTGAATATTCACGATTTTAGTACCCAATTTCGCCGTAATGTGTAAAATTTCAAGATGTTTACTAGATACTTGACTTTAAAAAAGTTTAATAAATTTTGAGCACTGTTAATGTTTTAGCTTAATTTTTGGGTCCGACATTACTGAATACCTGCGAAATGAATATGACTCAACCGCGCGTTATATATTGTTTTTTTTTTTCAAATACGCAGAGATTGCGACTTTTAAAAAAAAACGTTAGTGTGTATTTTAGGCTATGAAATGATACATTGCGTATATAAATTTTGCTGACATCATGAGCCAAAGTTGAACACGTATGTACTGAGCCATGTAACTCCGTATCAGCGCGTTTACAGTTGACCGAACGTCACGTAGCCAACACAGCGTTTAGTAGTTCGTCCATGAACGTGTTTATTCATGTTTTTGTTATTACATATCCTCATGGTTTGCGATTTTATAGGTTCATTAAAATGTTCCATTAGGACTCACAGTACCTACACCACTTTAATAATACGAGAGACGAGCCACACAGATTTTAATACCGACAGAAAAGGGGTGTGATGATTTTCTAGAGTACCTATTTGAGTTTGAATTTGTGTGTTAGTCTATGCCATTGTAGCTTCTAAATTAATAAACCGATTTGATACAGTTTGTTTTCATAAGAAAGCTAGTTGGGGTTTAACTTTTCCTAAGGTAACTCATTCCCTATTAACATAACGTACATTGTTTTATACCTATAGTATTAGATAACTAAAATTCCTATGTTTGATGTAAATCAGTTTAGCCGTTTAAAAAATACTTTTTAAATCACGTACGCTTGTGGTATAATGCCTACTCCTGAAAACCTATCATAACATGTAGTTCATGGGCGTACTCGGGATCATTAGGGAGAAATAACCTTTTCAGGGGAGGGGAGGTTGAAATTCCCTAATCCCCCCTCGGTATGCACATGATTCAGTTATTCCACTGCAGTCTATTACTCTGAAAACTTCTATCAGTTTTACGTGCACATAAATATTAACGAGGTATATTTCCAATTCAGTCCGATTTCGTTTAGCGAGCTAGATTTGTAAATTAATCTCACATTACTAGTACGTTAGCAACGCACAGAACGCACCGTATCATTGATAAAACTAAGAAATGGTGATGTAATTCCACTGACTTAAATTTGTAGTCATAAATCTTTGATCATTTACACAAACAACTAAACAGTATAGAGGCGTGAATTTTATAAACGGACTGTAAGGCGAGAACCTTGCTTGCTGTTGCTGTAGATATTGGTTTGTGAAGAAAAGTTGCTATTTCAGATGCTCCCAGTCTAGCCTAAACCTTAGTTATTCCCATTAATTGGGTATTTTGATCGAAACACGATCAATTAGAAATTACCCGTTCTAGAAGCGGGAAGACTTGGCTATCCATTGATCACTGAAAGATAAATAACTGCGTTCGCTCGATATGAATTATACTGCTTTCATGAAGTGAAGCTTCGAGACGTTTTTTGTCTCTTTATGAGGCATCTTCAACTCATTCGGCAGCAACTAAGTTCAACGCCAACGTGCGCACTAGTTTTTAACTGACTGTATTCGATCTGTCAATCTATTTCGATTGTTTTTTTTTGAGGGAATTCCCTCACGACATCAATGGTTCATAAATTACAGATCAAGGATGAGTGGTTCCTTTCTAAATAATCAATTTGATATACGGATTTGCGAGACGTAACTCCTGATTCAATCAGATTTATCAAAATCCATCTTGACCTGTAAACAGAGAGTTAAAATCAAATAAATTCAAAGCCAAACCGTTCGTATTTTTCTTTCCAAGACGAATTAGTATCTAAAGCATGCAGTACCCTTTCAATCAAAAGGGTGATCCCTGGATCACAGCTGATAAGAACGCGGGGCGGAGATAAGAGGTGATCGACGAGCGCATTACATGTGCTTCAAAATGTTACGTGATTTTTTGTATACAACCTTACTTTGGCTATAAATGATTGCGTAAAGATGTTAACTCTGCCTAAATATGTACGTAGGACAGATTTTTCTTATCTTATACTGATATATAGAGATATTGGGAACATTATAATTTTTTAATATCACAAGACGTATAGATCAATTAAAGAGTTTTTATATAAAACTGAGCTAGTTTTATAAAAAAAAACTCTTAATGTCAAGCTGGCAAGCAATGTTCAAAATCTGCGACATGCAACACATGTATATTCTGTACACATTGTCTTCTTGTTTGGAATGAAGCTAACTTTTTGGCTCATACAACTAATTTTAAGATAATTGATACTAACACAACTAACAAAACAAATAAATCTAGTTCCATAGCTAAGATGTGATAGACGAATAAGCTTAGATTGAAAGAAAATTGAACTGATACACTGCTCGAAATAACCTAACTATTTAAAATGGTAAGTGTTAGTGTCTGTAACTTGATATCTAGATCCGAAATATCAGTGACTTCTGCGTCAAAATGGTTAGGTACGTTTTGATGATCTGCGAGCTTCATTATACTTAGAGTTTTTAAAATCTCAGAGATAAGTTTTCAACATTAGCCTATCTTTTGAGCGTAAACTTTCGTTTCTGGGTTCATCAGAATTGGTTGTAATTTGATTAGTAATCTCTCAATCATTGTTATGATCAGTTAGCTTATTTTGAAGATTTGGGCTAGCTTTTCTAACGAATCCGATTTTTACATGATTTGATTACACATCCGAATTTCAACAAATATTTGAATATTTATAACTTCAAATGAAAAGAATGACCAGCTAACTTTCAACAAAGCCGAAGCCTTACTCTTTTCTCAAACTCAAGTGGCCTAGTATACGAAAAAAGTCTTTCATTTAAAACCGTGCCTCATTATCTATGCCTGTCTCTATGGCTGGTGGCACCTATGTGTGCCATTGAGTCGGCCTGTGCCCTCAGGTGGGACATAATGGCTCACGAACACTGCGCCGGAAAGGGCGGCCATTCTCACCGGTAATGACGTATTTCCGGTAGACCGGAACGGTTCAGGGACGGATTGTGTGGTTAGTTTTGTGTTAGTTTGAGGTTTTGTGAAACTGGATGTTCGTTAGAGGGATGAGATGATGTGTGCTTATAGATTAGAATATTATTATAGGGATATTAGGTACTAGCGGACGCCTCGCAGTTTTACCAGCGTATTTCCCGTTCCCGTGGGAATATTGGGTCCATATTCACTGTTTTTTTTTCGTTTTCCCGGCAAGCCCGCGCGAACTGGCGTATGCGCAGTGCGCTTAATGATGTCCGACCGCATGCGCAATGCATTTCTAAGCGCAGCTCTCTATATACCATTATGACAATATTTGACTGTTAGAAGCGCGGGATTGACGCGAAAACGAAAAAAAGATAGTGAATAAGGACCCAGGGATAAAAAGTAGCCTAGGTCCCCCGGGAATGGTGTAGCTTTGATGAAAGCATTTTTGAAATCGGTCTAGTAGCTTTTAAGTTTAATCGTTACATACAAAAATACAAATCTTTCCTCTATAAAATATTTGTATAAATATCTACCACGAATCACCTTTCAACAGTTCCGGCAATATTTAAAAGATTTATCGAAGTTTAAAACTACAAATATGTACACATATAGCCTTACAGGTTTTTTGTCATTGTGACTAAAATATCACTTCGAATTAACTTTGGCCATGAATAATTGCCTACCAAGTGTTCGATCACCGCACGCGACAACACTACTCATAAGTAGAAGACCTGACTTTGTGTTCATGATTTGGATAGTAGGTACCTACATGCTATGCGATCGAGAGCTAGAGTCAATAAAAGTATCATAGGTTAGATTGTACGGTTCACGCGAAGTTATGTCGCAAGACTATCCAGTAATAGTACCTACACAAGTTACAACTATAAAATTGAACGAAAGACCCGATATTATCCAAACGCTCAGTATGAATTCATTGCGTCAAATACAGTATAGCTACTTATACACGCGAGAAGCCAATAAAAATGTTTACGTTGAGTTAGCTAATAACTCAGATGATACTGCACAGACCACAGTGATACATGTATTTTTACTTATGCTGATGAAGTGGTGAAATGAATAAAACAGAACGTATACGAATACCAATATATTAAAACATGCGTCAAACTCGTGAACAGGTGCTACTTCGGGTGACTGGTTGGCCTTGTCATTATCATTTTATAGGTTTATTAGTTTTCAATTACTTATAATAATCGAATCGCATGTTGCCTTTGCCCTCTTCTGTATTTTTGTAAGTTGATGCTCCCATTCACACCGTAGGAGGCTAATTGATTTAAAACTTGATTATACCAGTTTACGTACTATGGTTATTGCTTGCGTGAGTTTCATGATGTAATGGTTACAGCACTTTATTGTATATATACAAATATATTGTAGAAAATGGCATTTAAAAAAAGTGGCCATGAGTTTTTATTGCCAAATTCTTTTCTCACGGCTTTACTCTTGCAAACTTGGCATTAAATGTAGAATAATTCTATTCCAAATTTTGTCTGTCGTTCATAAACGTTGCATTTGTAACCTAAATGAATAAAGTATTTTTATTTTTGATTCCATACAATTTTATACTTCAAACTTCATAGAAATGACATATGCGCTCACAATTAATATTTTGAGATTAAACTGTTATAATGCCAAAATACTGATATATAAAATCAACGTGTACCGTCAACTAGCTAAGTTTTCTCAAAACTTCTTTAGACGTTGATCCTAAACGTGATTAATATTTTCACCCACTAAGACTGATTTTAGTTTATCTCATGTTTCAACTTTTTAATAATATAATTTGGT
Organism: Herminia tarsipennalis; assembly: GCA_945859575.2. Taxonomy (NCBI): domain Eukaryota; kingdom Metazoa; phylum Arthropoda; class Insecta; order Lepidoptera; family Erebidae; genus Herminia; species Herminia tarsipennalis. The sequence continues at coordinate 23,185,980 of OX243849.2, read as the reverse complement.
GTATAGTATATTAGTGCAGCACCTTATCCCCATATCAAGTTTATAAACATTCAAACATTGTAAAATTGGCAATTTGAAAAGAGAGGCCGCGAGTTTTTTTTTTCTTCTTTAAAGAAAAAGACGACTCCTGCTAGTGCAGGAGGTACAAGCCCTATGTCACGAGGGACTTTACAAACATACAAGTCACAGACAAAAAGTACACCCAGGCTCGGAACAACAATTTGTGGATCACACAAAGTGGTGTCCCGTGTGGGAATCCAACCCACGAACCACGAACACCCTCTTGCGTAGCAGTCGGACACACTCCCCCTGCCATAGAGGCAGTTTTTATTGCAAGGATCGTTTCTCCGACTTTACCTATTGTTTGCGAACTTGACATTATGTACATGTAGAATCCCGACGTATCACAAGTGTTATTTTGCATCCTCAGTAAATAGTTTTGATTTTTTTGAATTTGCACACTGGGATTTTTGTCGTTGTGATTATTCATGGACTACTGACATTAAATCATGTTGTAATGTTCAGTAGCATCTCTTAGTTTTCTTATAGTCTCCAAAACTAAAGCAGTTTCTTTACGTATCCAAAGCTTAGTTGCAGTGCGGTTGCCATTAAGTTTTAAAGGCCCCAGTAGACTCAATTCACCTAGCAAATTCACCTGAGTGAATTAAGTTTAACTCTTTCATATTCTCGTGACTTTGCAACAAATAGTCACTAATAGAATAACGTTATTGCGCTGCCGTGACACATATTTGTAGCGAGCTTTATATTAATACATAAAACGTTGTCGTATTCAAAACTTATGTAACTGCAAGACTATGATGCTAGTTACTTTTAATACAGGAATTAGCTTGCACAATGTTGGTGGGCTTGGTTATAAACATACTGATTTATATTTTGAGTCTCATTGTTTCATCTTCAATACCAATATTACGAACAAAAAAACGAATTACCCGTACATTAATTTAAGTCAAAAACTTTTCTATCAGCATCATAATTAATCTTAGTAGAACCACAGCCAAGAACCGAACTGATTAATATTCAGTAAACTTTGTTAATCCGACCCTTATCAGTTTTAATACAACACGACGTCGATGTTAGCGCGGTCATGCGTTGTACATTGTTTCCTTAGACTTATGACCTTAGGCATAAAAAATCTGCATGAATCTTGGATCATTATTCACGTTCCTTTTATCCGTTTTCGCGGCAAGTTCGTGCAAACTGGCGCAAGCGCGGTGTGTTCAGAGATCCCCGCCGCATATGCGCGTTGTTGCATTTCTAAGTGCAGCTTTACCATTAAGAAAATATTTTGACAGTTCGCACAAGCTTGCCGCGAAAGGGGAGAAAAAGAAAGTGAATAAGGACCCTGGAGGCCTATTCTAATTCAATTAAAACGAAGTTTCGAGTATAAATGTAGTCGTAATATACAGAGTCCACTTGTGTATGAAAATCGGCTATGGGTTCAGAATTCTTGTGCTTATCCAAAAAATAAATTAGTTTCGTTTTAGAGAAAGAGTGAAAAGTGAAAAGAGTAGCCCTGCTGGTGTGTATAATAAGCGTTGAAACCTATCCACCGATTGTTCACATGATATCTACTTATATTTAAAAAGGTATTTTTTTATAGCGAGTTTTATTCCTGACTGTGGTATAAGTATATTGTATATGGTAGCGATAGTGGTTGGATTTCGTTTTTGATTTATTGTTATAAATTGTGATTTCTAGAAGATTTTTGTCTTTCCAATTTATTATTTTAGTGTTGTTGTATTTTTTTATTATTAAGTTATTAATTCTGTGATTTGTTTTTTATGTTGTATTGGGTAATCTTAAAAATACATTTGTGAAAGCTTGTTATTAGCAACATGTTTATATACCTACTGATAGTGTAAATATTAAAATTATGTATAGACTGTAGATGTTCCGAAGAAAAAAAATATGTAATTTTTAAAATTTAAGAAACGCACTGGTTCATTTTATAAAACCATTACTGTAATTGACGATTTTAAAATTATCTTATTAGTTTACTCATTAAGTTTTTTTAAATAGATATAACGTTTCAAAACAATCGAATTTAAAAGGATTGTTTTGAAACGTTATACCTATTTAAAAAATACTTAATAAGTAGTAGGATTGTTTTGAAACGTTATAACTATTTAAAAAAAACTTAATGAGTAGACATTCCTTTCGTCTCAAAATTATTTCAGTCGCAACTATACCACTTAATGACAGTGACAGTGTTACATTATGGGGGGTTTTAAACGTACTAACTGCCTCGGTCGTATTCATAATTGTTGGTTCTGACCCAATAAGCAAAGTAGTCATTTATGCAAAAACTATAAGTAAATTTGTGCTAATAACATTCTCATAATTGCATTGTAGTAGACTCTTTTACTTATAATAGCATTTGACAACTCATAACATATTCAAGAGGATTCGTTTTGTTATATCAATCATAAAGTTTGTTACAAAAATGACTTATAATCTTAAAGCATACTTGAAGTTGCTTTTAAGTGTAGTCTTAAAACTGTCTTGAGAGCTTTTAAAGTGTAAAAGTCACGTCTTACACAGAGTTTGTCTATTTGTCTTAATTAAGAAAACCAGTAATAAGATCTACCGTAGATTAGAACACCTCCCTGGAGCCACATTGCATAAAACTATAAAATAAGTAATACCTAAGCAATAAAACGTAATGCACTAAAGTATGATGAAATTTCACAACTACCAAGTGGGATATTGCTCCCAATCACGTTGGGCCAATATAAAAGCCAACATTGGTTATAACATTTATTTTGTTTATTGGTCGATCTCTCCTTTTCCAAAGAATAATTGTAAAGACACAGATATATTCTAGAACCAAAAATTCAAAGACGTGTGAATTTATGGCCCATACCTTTTTTTAGGGAAGACGCTTCTAGGTTATACGTGTAGACAATGTACCTAAAGTTGAATATATTAATTGTGCCCTTTTAAAGAATAACATAAAAAAAATACCGCTAAACCGGTAATCTATATAAATAAAATTCTTTGTCCTGGCTGACTGATCAAGGCATAGCCGAAGCCGCTGATTGTAGAGACGAGAAATTTTAAGGACGTATTCATAAAATAATGTAGACATCCGATAAGAAGGGATTTTTGGAAATTTATCCCCTAAGGGGGTATAATAGTGGTTGTAAGTTTGTATGGAACTCCGTTAGTATTAAAATTAGATTTGTAAAGTTCGGATTTAGGTTTTTGGTGTAAAATAAAGACACATATGTTTCAGTGTTTTTTGAAAAATCGACCCCTAAAGTAGGGGTGACAAGTTTATATGAAGCTTCCTCAGTTTTAAAGTAAGATCATTAAAATTTCTTATTTAGCTTTATGGTTTAAAATAGAAAAACTACTCCTAAGGGGGTAAAATAAGGGTTGTAAGTTTGTATAAAACTTCGTCAGTTTTAAAGTTAGATTTTTGAAATTTCTTATTTAGCCTTTTGGTTTAAAATAGAAAAACACATGTTTCAGCGTTTTGGAAAATCAACGCATAAGGGGGTAAAATAGGGGTTGCTAGTTTGTATGCAATTTAGTCAGTTTTTCAAATGCGATTTTGGATAAAGAAACACGTCTTTCAGCGTTTGAAAGCGAAAATCAACCCATAAACAGGCAAAAGTCATACCCGGGATTTTGTCCATTTGTTGACTGTTTTGATCCATTTGTTGCCGCCAGACTTTGAGGAACTGTAAGCTTTAATAAAGAAATGCAAAAACATAGTATAGTTTTATCGCGATAACCGACATCAACGCGACCGGGCCACGGACAAAAGTAAGTCAGATATACAATCCTCATCTGTGAGCAGTTTCCATAGAATACAAAAGCTACCGCTGTTCTAGAGATATCTGTAACTATGTAGAAATTTACAACTTTGCTGAAACCCGTATGCCAGAAACTTCAACATAAAGTTTTTGAGGTTATAATTAAAGTAATGAAGATAGAAACTCAGTAGAGCATAACCTTGATTCATGTTAAGACGACACGTGCTTAGTAGGGGAATGAGTTGTATTGTGAAAACGTTTTGTAATATGACTCGTTGAGGCATACTTACCCCTAGTCTGTGTCGGTGATACAATGGAATAGCATACAATCAAAGACCATGGGCTCGATTCCCTAACGAAATAGATTATTGTGAGATACATAAATCATGTAGAGAATTTTCAAAAAAAGTTTTTTCGAATACCGCAATATGGGTATTAAATTGAAGGGTCTCATCAACAGAATTTCAAAAAGGTATAACATGATTATGACTTTTATACTAAAAAACTCAATTAGTAAACATTCTTTTTTCAATTTTCAATATTTGGCAATAGTCGGTTACACCTTACAACTACTAAAAAGTGTTAGATCAAAAAAATAAAAATCGCCTGCGCAAAAAATCCCCTACATACTCATATGTAACCAATATTATGCAGTGGAAGGCATTAATGAATCTCAATGAACTTTGTACTGTGCCTCTAGTCTAGTTAATCATAGACGAATATTGTACTCAACTACATAAATGATAGTACTTCTAAACTGATAAAAATATTACCAAAAAAAAATATTCCCTAACCATTCCAAAATGTTCAAAAATGCACAACGTTAATGTTAAAGTTTTTACTTCTGCCGGCACAAAAACGGTTTACAACCCGTTTTTTTTTTAACAACAAATCTTTGGCTTTTTATCCGTTTTCTAATTACATGGGTCATACACAAAACACTTTTCGTTAAAGTCAACTTCTCTATTTTTTAAGATTCTATTTCACGAGGCCTCAAAAGCTTAATGTTATGTTATTATAACTACTTATTTGGCTATTAGGTACCCTTTTCGAGGTCAATAAATGTTTTTTTTAGTAATAATTTAATGGAAAAATCACATGTATTTTTAGTCGCCGGTAGGGTTCAGTGGACCCATTCATACCTTTCAAGTCCGTAGCATTTACATGCATTGCGGTATCTGATAACAGAGATCATCATTTACTGGGCGAAAGGTACTAAGAGCGGCAACGTCGCAAAATTAAAAATTTAAAAGTTAATAAGTAAAATATGAAGAACTGGGTCCAATAGACCCATTAGCGAGTCCATAACTGTTAAAAAAAGGAGAGTAGAAAATAAACTTATTGGACCTACTGTTGTTTGAGGTACTCATTACACTGTGGCAAACATTGGTATTTATTGGCCCAACAGCGAGTAGTGGCCTATTACTCAGAGTAGCAACTTTACGATCGTTCAGAGCCAGCTGTAACCAACACAAGATTGAATCTAATGTTTGTAGATGTTTTCATTTTGTTCTAGAGAGCACTTTGCATGGATTTAATTAAAATGTTTGTTATGAGGCGTCTAAGAATAGTAAAGATTTCATTTACAATTGTATTTTTAATACAAACGTTATTCCCTAAAGCCGGTACTAGATACGTGGATCTTGCCGAGTGCCGAGGCGTTTATTCGCCGAATCGCGAGTTGTGAGGATGGATGCTCGTAAATCACCGAGCAGCAATTGTCAGTATTCGCCTCGCTCGATTTATTGTCGGTTCGTTTCTCCGCTTTAAAAATCTATGTAGGTATCCGGTATATAGATATGCTCAATATTTTTACATATCAATACAAAGCTGAGTATCGACAGTCGACAATCAAACATAAGATGTAGGCTTAAGATTATGATAGTTTTGGATGCTTCACAAATATCAATTCACGGACACAATTACAATAAATTAAACGATTTAGCAAGAACTTAATCAATATATTGCGATTTGGTCTCTGTAATACAGTGTAATTGTATAAATGTTGATAAAGTTTCGCGATTTGTACACATTATTAAAATATATTATATTACGGGTCTTAATCGCGTGAATAATTTAAGGTTCTTCACGCGATTAAGACCCGTAATATATAGTTCGAGTCTTCCCGTGACCACGGCCGTTGCAATACGGTCGAAACGTCGGGCAATAAACAAGGTATTTAACCTTAAATTATTCACGCGATTAAGACCCGTAATATATATATTTTAATAAAGTGTAATTGTAATTTGTTTGTTTGTTAAGTCTCCTTCTCACATGGATTATTCCACACAATGGAAGTAGTAGTTTTTAAGGTACGAATCCATACTAATCCATACTTCCATACTAATATTATAAATGTGAAAGTAACTCTGTCTGTCGGTCTGTTCGTTACCTAGATAGTTAGAGTCTCGAGGAAGGTCATTCAATAGTTTCTACCGCGATAACCGACGTCCACGAGGGCGGAGCCGCGCGCGGAAGTTAGTTAGGTTTGAATACGTATTACATATTAAGAAATATTAGCTGACTCTCAATGGTAAGTAATGTGTTTTAATACTAATAAAGGTTTTATCTACATCATATTCAGCATGCCAAAGTTGCACGAAAAAATATGTCTCCGGAAATTTCGCAACAGCGTTTTTTTTTTCACGATTTTCTAGTTGAATGAATGTAATCAATAGCCCGGGGTCCAATAATGACCCTATTTATGGTGTACGGAGGCAATGGCAGTAATTTGTCACTTATTACACCTCATTATCCGTCCTTCGTTCCTTTCCAGATAACATTGAAAAAGAAAACAACATTTTCTTCAGGAATTTTCCTCAACAACCTCCCGGAAGGGGTTCGGAGGAAAATCTGTTAGATAACCGAAATTACTGAATGAATACCAAATGAATGTTTGTAACTTAGTTATTATACTGAATAATACTCGTATAGTTAGGGAACATTTCTTGAGGAAATAGTGAAGACCTATAGACCGAAAGGAGAGCGACAAAAAACAGGCTTTGTCTAAACGCAGATTTTTTAATATGACGTCACATTTCTAAAGAAAAGAAATACCCCGCCGTCAGTCAGCCGAGTTCCTTAGCGTTTCATTAAACTATACAGGGTGTCCCAAAACTATGCCATTTTTAAGATCAAAATAAAATTTTCTTTCACTAAAATGTTCTATCTATAATATTTAAGATACTTTCCCTCCGTGTGACATAGTTTTTAGACACCATGTATAATAAATGTAATTATAGTTTTGTGGCATTTATTTTGATACTACATATTTTAACCGTTTGGCTTAGACATGATTATTGAGTGTAACTTTCATCACGTCTGACGACGGTCTTAAAGTTTTGTTTTTCATTATGTACAAAACCTATGTTATCCAGATTAATATCACAAAACTAACCTTGGAGTATAATAAAAAAAACTCACAGATAAACATGAATCCTGTAAACAATTAATTGGATTTTTGAGTAGTCTTCTAATAAAATTAGAAAAATAGTATTGTAATAAAATCTTAGTCGGACAATCAAAAAATATCGTGTGTGATGGCACTAGCTTTTGCAGAGGGCACCTGGATGTAGGTTATCGCGATAAAAGCTAGCCTATGTCCTTTCCCTGGCTCAAACTATGTCCTTACGAAATTTCATATAAACTGGTTTAGCGGTTTAAGCGTGAAAACTTAACAAACAGACAGACAAACATAGTTACTTTCAAATTTATAATATATATATATATATATAGTTTGAATGAACTGAATTCGCATTTAAACAAGCAAATATTAAACAAATCATATAGTAATGTATTTAGACCAGACAGTAAATAAATAAGTCGTTGGTACGAATGGCAACATCGCATTAGTTTATTAAAATGTGACACCAACAAATAAGGTTGAAGCGACGTTGCCGTTTCTATTAGTGTAATTCAACTTGTGTATATATACTACGAATAGCATTTGTAATACATTTGTTTTTAATTGCAACTGCTTAATGCACTTACAGTTTACGAAAACGTACAATAAACCATTTTAATAATAATAATATTTATTAATTGCAGTTTTAAGTCCAGCCCCAGGAATCGAACCCGAGACTTCCGTATCCGACCGGCCAAACCGGGGCCGGAATCGAACCGCCTGTTTGGACGGACTATGTTACTAGACCTCAAATTTCTCTATCCTTTCATGCTCGCGCGTTGGACCTTCGCCGGCTAATCGCCCGGTTTGGTTTACGGAAATCTCGGGTTCGATTCCTGGGGCTGGACTTCAAATTTTTCTATCTTTCAAAAATGCAATTATTGTATTTATAAAGTAATTGGCAAGAAATGCCTATAAAAATGACTATAATAATATTCATTTATGTCATATAAATATTTAATCCATATAATGTTAGTACTATCTTAACCTAGTGTTAGTATGTTACATTTAATTTGGTGCATGTACACCTTCACGCACATGCCTACTTGACCACAGTCTAATAAGCGGCCCATTGATTTTGTCCGCCAGAATAGTTAGAATACTGTTAGAACTGCGCCTGAGTCACTGCAGCATAGACGCAGACCGCATGCGTATGATTGCATGAAAATCATCTAATCTCGCTTCAGCTACAGTAATGACATATTTAATAATTACAATAATTAACAAATTGGCTTGGTTTTGTATACAAAATGTCAGTATCTGGATATTAAGCAACCAGCGAGTAAGTAATCCCCTGGCGTGATGGATAATAATAATAATAAAAATATCTTGGGATAACGCACACAACACAAACTAAGCAGAGCTTGCACTATGGCAACCAGACAACTGATAAACATACTTATATATTTCTAAATACATACATATTATAGATAAATAACACCCAGACACAGAATAAACCATCGTGCTCATCACACAAAGTTTTATCCTGGGTGGGGATCGAACCCACGACCTCTTGCGTAGCAGTCATTTCGACGGGCTTGTGTGCACCATATGTAGGTACATACGTAGGTATACAACGTTATTCTTGGTATAGTGCAAACCTGAAAGTAGTTTGCTCAGAATCAGTAACAGGTAGGTAGTTTTTGGACCATGTAATATTTTTCAATTAATTAATTAATCAATCATAAATTAATTCAATAATTAATGATTTTGATGATGATACTAACAGTCCAAATCTTGTTCACAATGTGATGTGAAAAGTCATCATCGATATAATAATTTTTATTTTTTTTAATCATTGGTTACGTACTACAGGACGCAATAAGCACGATGGCGCGAAGAACTCAAGCTAACTTGAATATATTTATAACTCTGCTAGTTTTCAATATTTTCATTTTCTTTTTTTATGTGGTTTCTTGAAGGAAAAATCTTGTTGGGGTGTCTTTGAAGTATACCAAATAACCTTGTATATGCTCTAAGTGCCTTGGTTTGATAAATAAAACGTACTCTTTTTCATAACATATTATAGCCAGGCTAGAAATGTTTCGCTGTTAAATCAAATTAGCTTCTCTTTTTTTAGCATCCCTCAGTTTCAACAATCAAATTTGAAAAGTGGAAATCGAAATTTGTCGACACTTCAATATTTTTTGTAACAAAATGATTTTTGTTATGGAAAACCTATAGAACAAACTCCGGAATTTTCATCACAATTTTCTAATTATAAGGTTGTAAGTTTAACTATATTATTCTTATTAGTGTAAGCAGATGGTCTTATTTGGATTGGACGGAATTAACCAATGATAGCAATATAACGACAAGAATGTATGCAAAGATCATTAGTCGAGTTCAAAAGTCAGACAATACAGAGCTAAAATGTCACTTTTAAAGTAAAAGGCACATTATTGTTTTTAAACTTTCGCGATTTTTATACATCTATACTAATATTATAAAGCTAAATAGTTTGTTTGTTTGAACGCGGTAATCTCAGGAATTACTAATTCGAATTGAAAAATTCTTCTGGATAGCTCATTTATCCAGGAAGGCAATAGGCCATATAACATCACGCTACGACTAATAGGAACGGAGCAGCAATGAGAAAAGTTTAAAAAACGGTTTAAAATTTACACAGACGAAGTTGCGCGCGACAGCTAGTATTATATATATTTTGGGACTTAATCGCGTGACTAGTAGTTGGGTCGGCTAGTAGCCGACCCGTGACAACGATCGGTGCAATTCGATCGCCACGTCGTCGGGTAAATAAAAGGTTGTTAATAATTCACGCGATTAAGTCCCGAAATACATCTAATATAAAAGGCACATAAAATGAATATGTGCCTACATAACTATATCTACATGCGCACATTGCATAGGTATACGTGTGAATCATACATGTACAGCTATTTTAATTAAGTTGCTGGATCTAATTTGCTTCTTACGAAACAACACGCGATATTATTCGTTTGAGAAAACAAAGAAAATCTGAGCTTTTGTTCTACATATTATAGGTACCTCAATAAAAAGTTTATCTTAAGAATTATTTGGGTAGAAACAGAAGAGAATTGTTTAGTTTACTTTGTGCGAGTGGTGTGCTGAGACTATGATAGGTAGTAAAGCGAACCATCTTTTTGCTAGTTTGTTAGCCATAACTATCCGTAAGAATAATGGTCTGCGCCCAATACACTGCACCATACCTACTAGGACTTATAATTCCGTCATAGGCAGAAAAAAAATTGGTACGAGTATTTCGGTTCATTACATACTGAGAAACCTGATAAAATAACCTGTAACCTAATAGTGAACCGTAATGGCACCATTTTAAAAAAATTAACATTTTACTCTGTTCATATTTTTCCCTATCGGGCTAAAGTTTAGTTTAGCTTAGTCAATTATATTCAAATGGTTTTGAACAAAATTGACTAAGCTAATGAGATAACATTAATTTAAATAATGTACGTTGCTCGTGTTGTTTTATATATTTGTGAAATGTAAGGGATTTGCAAAAAACGAAGCAAACTCTATAGGTATTTATACCTGCGACAGAACGTTACGGTTTTATATATTACGGTGTACTGGACGAAAACCTTAACACTGGGCTCTTAAACAGAGTATAACATAAACGCGTTATACGAAGTCCTTTTTTGTATTCCGTGCGGAAATTCCCCAAAGTGCCACTGCGGTGGAGGCGTATCATGAATACTCAGTCGTGAAAGTGTCGTTTTAAAGGGTTAACCATAGGGAATCAAAGTCTCAATGATTCATGACTGGCAGACTGCACACAGCACATATATTTTTAAACAACGAAACCATCCTCATTAAAAGTGCACTATTCTATTAATTTATGATTTCTTAAAACAAATAGGTAGATTTTACTTGTGCCAGGATTTTTTTTTATACTTATGTCAATTATATAATAAAGTATTTGAAATTCAATGGAAGACACTGGAAGGCAAACAGAAGAATAAATAAAGAAAATACATTTAATTTGCTATGCAACATGACAGAAATCAGATGTACAAAGGTTTTTTAATTTAATACATGACAAAACCTCGCAAAACGAATGGAGTTGCGCTAGTATTCTGCTACGACCAAAGTGTACACGTATGTACATTTAACTGTCAGTGTCCTAAAAACTACATGTATGTATTTATTGACTGGCCTGTGGATCTAGTGATTAGTGATTAGGTTCGATTCCCACCCAGGATAGAACTTTGTGTGATGAGCACGATGGTTTATTCTGTGTCTGGGTGTAATTTATATTTAATAAGTATGTATTTAGTATATATAAATATGTATATCAGTTGCTTGGTTGCCAAAGTACAAGCTCTGTTTTGTTTGGGATCAGGTAACGTTGTGTAATTTGTCCTAAGATATTATCATTGACTTTTGCATGCCTCTCCGCCGGGGAATGCCCTATCATTTTAAAGTAAAAACGTTAAAAACATTTACCTTCACAAAATTTCGAATTATTGAACTTATATATTATACTTGTCTTTATATATATCCAGTCAATTTTATTTTATTTTCTACCGCGCAATACACCCCTGGCGATGACATATCAAAATTTGCTTACTGAATGTACACCCACGGCCTTGTCACAGTGACGAAACGGCTGCCTGATCATATTTCACTGTTAAGGGTTCACACGTCAGGTGGCACGTTTACGTCAGGTGTTACATTTATGTAAATAGTAAATACCATTCTTTCTGGTAATTATTTTCCTGCCGTAATCTAATTAGTGGATTGGATTTGGAGTGTACGTGACAAGTTGTTTACGTAACATTGTAATTTTTTTATGTAACTTGTGATAACGAAAAACGTAAAAGGAGTTTAAAAAAAACCGGGCAGGTGCATTTCGCGCCACGCAGAATGTAGGATTCCGTAGTCCCCCTCCCCCCCTCTGAATAATTTGGCTTAATAAGCCTGTTTTCTGTTGTTTTTATTTCATGCTAACAACGTTATATCTATATAACAATATTTTTCAATGGAATTTGTACGAAAATTTTGTTACTTCTCATTTGATCAGCTGTTACTGTTAGTTTTCCTTTTTAATTTCACTACATATACTACTACTGTAAATTTATTTACATCCCCAACATTAATCATTTAGCTGGCAGGGGGGGAGGACACTTGACTCTAACAAAAAATTGCACTTTAAAGCTTAATATTTTACAAACGGGCCCCTAAATCTAAAAATCATCTTTCCAACACCTAAACGTTTTTAAAAGACCTATCTAATGATACCCCATAAGATGGGGTAGGTGAGAAAAAAAATCACACCCCTACTTTACATATAGGGGAGTAACACAAAAAAATTGTTTTTCAAGATTTTATTCTTTCACTTTGTCGGCGTATGTAATATGTGTATTCATGCAAAATTGCAACCTACTAGAGCCTGTGAGCAAAGGTGCGGATGGACGGACAGACATGGCGAAACTATAAGGGTTCCGTTTTGCCATTTTGGCTACGGAACCCTAAAAAGAATGAAAGGGATTTATGTACCAGTTTGTAAAGTTACGGAAAAATAGGTACTTCCAATGAAGAAAACTCGATTCAAATGTAAAACTTCCTTAGGCTACGGTTACTGTGGGTGCAAAGATAATAAATAAAATTGTGTTTTAACGAATTCGTCCGAAAAAAGTAGCTGTGTCGTGGGAGATTTTAACAACATATTATCAACGGACATAAAGTACACCCTTTTGGTATTCGAAATTTTAAGTCTTTCTCTTCAAAGCAAATGGCAAATTTCCATTGCGAAAGTTTAAAATAAATGTGTAGTAAAAATCTCACATAATTACCAATGATTGCGAAAACTTTGGTGGTAACAACATTAACTTTTTAAGTTAGATTGGAAAAGAATGTATTTTCCAATCTCAGCTTAATGATACAACTTTAAACAACATGTTTGTTTAGAACAGTGGCACGCATTTACTCTCTTCAACTCTCAGAACCCATAATTTGATGCCAATCTTTTAATTTAATCCAGAGTTTGAACGAAACGTCGCGCAATATTGAGATTCTAAAGATTGGGCACGAATTCATCAATATTGTAGTATCTATTGCGAGAATAGTTTCTGTACAATAATTTCTTAATTGAGACGTAGGTGTCTCTATATATAAGTATAAACTTAATATTATGTACTATGATGATGTTATGCTAGTCATAAATTAGCAATAAAAGTTTATATAACATCGTTTATAAAAGGCTATATAACTCTATTACCTCATGACGTATTATTGTAATTAGATAACATATTACTTTATTAAGTTATCTAGTTGAGTCAGTTGTGATTGTGTCGATTCATCAGTTTTTAAAATAGTCACATCCTTATGTACCTCGAAGAGCACGTTAAGCATCGGTCCTGCGCCTAATTTCTCTCCGGTCGTGTTATATTTTCCTCCCAACAAACTATGAGAGTGTGAAAATAGAAAGTGTACTTGTCTCTGCGCACACACTTTTGCACTACATCGCTCGACTCTAATGAGGTTGTTTGTCGTAGCCAAAGTTGTTAATGTAAAAATTACTGTCTTTAAACTATAAAAAAATATTAATTACACAAGTTACAAACAACAATGTTATGCTTTATACTGCTATAAGCAAAACAAAATGGCTTCTGCTTGACAATACGTTTTATTTCTGGATCGTTACACAAATTATTATTTTTGTTTTAGTGTATTTTAAGAGCAGCCTTTAATTGCGCAATCAACTTTATATAAAAACAAGACAGTTGTAGATTGCGTTGTACAACAGAATATAGGTATTTATATTTTTATATTTGAAATGAAACTAAGAGGGGCTTTAAATTTATATACTGCCCTTAGAATTAAAAATAAGATTGGAAATACTGCTTTTCAAAGGCTCACTGTCTATCATGGATTTAGTGGTTAGTAAACCAGACTATGAAGGCGCATCACGTAAAAATAACTGCACCATATGATGAGGCCAATTAAATCTATTTTTTTAAGGTTCATGCTTTCTATTTGTCTGTCGAGGTAATGGATAGTAGCTAATAAACCTAATACACATTAACCATTGTATTACGCACAAAAAGGTAACTATGAACTAAGTGCGATTATTTACTCCTTGAAACTGGCTAGTTGACCCGCGCAACTTTTCCCCGTTTTTGCTAAATTTTTCATTGCTTCTCTGCTCCTATTGGTCGTAGCAATATTAGTCGTTATATAGCCTATAGCCTTCCTCGATAAATGGGCTATCTAATATATATTACATTTTTTTTAATTCGAACCAGTAGCCCCCGAGATTATCGCGCTCAAACCAAGAAATAAACTCTTTAGCTCTATATTTACATATTTTTTTTAAGATAGCTAGTATTGTGGGATTGTAGGTCCCATATTACTAGCAATCCTGTTAACCCCTCCAGCTAAGCTCAATGACTTGTGTTAGGAGTGGATTCACGTCGGTAGTTTAATGGGTAAAATTCGAACCCGGAACCTCACGATTACGAGTCCGATGCCTTAGCCATTACGCTACCACCGCTATATATATCTATTGTAACACGGTAACATTTTACAAATACAACACTTTGGTTAAAGTAACTCTGTCTGTCTGTTAAATTTACCGTTTTAATTAGTTTAGGCTTTGGGGAAAGATAGTTTTTATAACGGTAACCGACATCCACGCGGGAAAAACCGCGGGCGAAACCTAAGTACATCCTAGATTACACTTTTATTTAATTACAGTTATAAATACATACTACTAATTAGGATGGCCCTAATCGTAATCCCAGCCGAAGCCGCACTGCAAAATAAATATAACAACGATAAATTTTTTGTTTAAAAAAAGACTACTCCCGCATTAGGGTACAAGCCCTGTGTCGCGGGGGACTTTACAAACATACAAATCACGGACACAAAGTACACCCAGACTCGGAACAACAATTTGTGGATCACACAAAGTGGTGTCTCGTGTGGGAATCGAACCCACGACCTCTTGCGTAGCAGTCGGACACACTCCCACTGCGCCACAGAGGCAGTCCAAATTGAGTCACAACAACATTTATTACCCGATACAAATGCTCAGCGAAACTTAATGTATTTGACTTTCACGTAACGTCGTAAATTAGCAGCCATTGGCACTTTAATCATGGATAAAGTGTCGCCTCACACATTTCACACGATGGTACCATTTAGAGTTACATTTGCGTGGCGTGGTCTTCAGTCTAGTAGTTAGTTAGCCTGACTGCTAAGCCAGGAGCCGTGCATTCGATTACCACCCAGGATTAATAATTGTCTCACAAGATTGTTAACTATCTCTAGGTTTAATTTATCTATTTTAGACATAAATAAGTATTTTTATTCTTTGTCTGGTTACCAACATTGTACCTATACATTAATAGGTATGTATATCGGTTGTCTGGTTGCCAAAGTAGGAACAAGCTCAGCCCAGTAGGGATCAGATGGCCGTATATGAGTTTTCCCAAGGTATTACTATTTCTAACTAACACATTACTCATTTAAAACAGAAATAGACAAATTTAAACATGTAATAAGTTCCCTGCGGTCTGATTTGTTAAGCAAATGAGCTAACACAGGATAACATTTTGCAAATTTCTCGGTAGCCGTTTGACAAAATAGGTACGTAGAATTAACCTAGAAAGTAGATTTGCTAATTCGTCTGGGAGCTTAGTGACAATACTAAGTATTATGAACGTCTGTCTTGAGTTCGTATTTTAGATTATTTTTGAAGTAAAACTACTTTAGCGGGGTAGTGCAGTTTTTGGGATGGGTAAAAAATGTTAAACTCGCGTTAGAACACGTGACCTGATGGAAAATTCGTAAAACTGCGACAATATCATTAGAATACGAAGGTAAATTTCGCCACCATCTACAATGCTATTATAACTCAGGTGGGAAATTTGGCGATGACTATCCTTTTTTATTTTAATTTTTGATTTCGGTTTTTTGATTTGTGAAATTTTGATTTGATCGAAAAATATTATTAAAATTTCATCAGTATGTAATATAATGTTCAAGTTTTCACTGCTGCCGCCACTCCCGGTGTACCCGTCGTATTTTTATGGAACGGGGGGCAAACGAACAAGCAGTTCACCTCATGATAAGTGATGACCGATAGTCATAGACATCTGCGACCCCAGAGGCATAGCAGTTGCGTTGCCAGCCTTTTAGAAAAGAGAAAGATCATTTTATGAAGGTCCCCAAGTCAAGGGGCGCTTCCATCACTAGGTACACATAACGATGTTTTAAGGGTTCCGTAGCTTAAAAAGAAAAAAACTGAACCCTTATAGGATCACTTTGTTGTCCGTCCGTCCATCTGTCAACCACGACCCTTTATCTTGGGAACGCGTGGAGGTATCGAGTTGAAATAAAAACCATATACTCAGGTCTCCAGTCTCTTGAAGCTGTGAAAAAATCAAACTCCTAAGTTTACGTAAAAAAACGTTACGAGCGTTTTGCAGCAAAAAACGTACATTTCGATACTGTCTGGGGAATCAAAATTTACAGGGTATTTTTCGGTGACCTTAACTATGAAATTTGGCAAGTAATACCGTCATAAACTTCAAGATAAGGGAAAAGTCTGAGAACTATACATTTGTAATTGAACCATAAAGAATATAGGCTAACCTAACTCTCTGTGGGCGAGTCCGACTCGCACTTGTCCGATTTTTTTGTATAAAGATAACTAACAATGTGGGATTGTGTGTCCCACATTACTAGTCCTGTTAACCCCTCTAGCTGAGATCAGTGGCTTGTGTTAGGAGTAGTATGTCGGTAGTAGGTACAATAGCTAGGATTAGAACTCGTGACCTCACGATTGCGAATCCGATGCCTTAGCCTTTAGGCAGCCGCCCCACATATTGACTAACCGCATTGTGTTTTTTTTTTGAGAGATAAAACTTTATACTTAATTTATATTAATGAACTGTAACTGAATTATTGAAATTATACTAATTTATTACTTATTTTGTTTCAGGTGAGTTCAATAGTTTTGACACCAAAAGAATACGAAAGATGTTGTAAGTAACAATACATTTTCATTTATTTTAAGTCTACCTACTACTTTGGTCTAAAATTAGTAAAATATATAATTTAGGTGAAAATAGGCATTTTCACTCGACTAAATAAGTGGTGTGGAATAGAACCGCTTGACATTGAGTTTCAGAACACCCTTCATACGTGTATGCCGCGTATGTGAAAATATAACTAATAGACAAGAATTACTAAATATACTCGTATTTAAGTTTACTCGGTGATCTCTAATGACCTTCCTGCTTTTAGTCACTCCGGGAAGACAGCGAGCAACTACAAATTAGCGCTATTTTCTGAATGATAAAAAAGTAAAGCCGCGAGAAAAGAACTTGGCTATAAAAAGTCATAACCACTTTTTGTTTAATGCCAATTTTTACAATATATTTGTATAATACAGTTATGCCACTAAGGTGCTGCAACCATTACACCATGAAATAATATAGTACGCAAAGTAGGTATAATCAAGTTTTAAACGAATTAGCCTCCTAAGGTGTGAATGGGAGCATCATCTTGCAAAAATTACAGAAGAGGATAAAGGCAACATGCGATTCCATTAATATAAAAAAACTACATAATATACAAATATGTATGAACCATTAATTAATGTTAATGGCAATGTTGACCAGTCATCCCAAGTAGCACCCGTTCACGAGTTTGAAGCTTGGGTCAGCCATCATCCCCTTCGCCATACTAGAGGAAAGAAAGACGACCCGACCCACACCGCTGTCTAGGCCGTATATACGTATTAGGGTATATCTTAACGATTTTGGACACCATACAAATGTATCTACATTATTATTAACATCTAACAAGAGAGAAAGAAAAGAAAGGTGATGTGTGACCAAGCAAGAGAAAAATACATATGTAAATCAAATAACGTTGTAATACAAACAGCCAACAGCAACCCATATTATCTTCATAGGAATAAACCTTAACAGAAAATGTTGTATGTATTTCGCGTAGCTTTTAATGTTTATTTCTCATTTGGAGGCAGCGGCAGACAAACAAATAGTTCCCTTGGGTGTTGCAAGCTTATTACTACCAACTATTGTTCTTTCTTATTATACACTTGTATTTTATTGCATGATAAATAAAGAGTTTTGTTATAGGAATTAATGGAATGGCTAATGAAGCTATGTTTGTAAAAGTTGTAATAGAACACAATTCAGGTTATCTGCATAGCGGTTATATAAACTTTCTAGAGTTTGCAGATATTCATTGTTCCCTCGATGGTATTTTGTAGGATCATAATACTTTATATCATTTTACATGATTTTGTCGGCAACCCCGCTCGTGAAAGTCAGTTAACGCCAGCATCTTTTGCTAGAAGATAGCCTTCAGTCTGCTTAGTGGATTTAAATTAAGTCTTTGCGTTCAATGAATCAATTTATTTTTATTCACTCAGGATGCAGGAACATGGCAATAAAAACTCGCGACCACTGTTTTCAAATCAATATTTTTTACAATGTTTGAAAGTTTGATATAAGGTGCTGCCCCCAATATACACCATGTTGAAGGTCTAGTGCAAATTAAATTGATTAAAAATAAGAACACGAGGAAAAATAAAATCAGCCTCAGTGGGTACAATATAGTAGGAGAATCTACTTACAACAAAGGTAAACACGATATTAGGTACTTATCTGGTAACGAATGATTCTGATAAAAAAAGAATTGCTTTTATTCGTCACGCAGAATTTTTACTTACAGAAGTCTAATAAATAAAAAATCTAGTCGTAACGGTAGGTAAGCAATTTAAAAGTAAATATAATGATCGCGTTAAACACCATGGTTTAAAAAAAAATAGCTTTGCTTTGAAGAGAACCAGTATATGGAATCGTGCAACATGTTACATCGTCTATAATCTCAAACACGTTATAGTTGTAACTAGATACGTCTAAGGCCTCATTTACGGAGACGCGGGGCAGTTGCGCTTCGCGTGTGGCGTGGCGTCTCGCGTCGTTTTGGACGTTTTTTTTCTGTTTACATAGCAGCGGCGCGTGTAGTGGCCCTTGTTTTGTCGCACGCGTAAATACAAATATGGCAAGATACAATGTCGTATAAATAGATACGAAGAAAGAGATGCGAGACGGGAAGCATGGCGATGCCCTCCGCGGCTGTGCACGCGGGGTACTAATCAACTCACGTTTAACATAGAATCTTATTATATTAATTTATGGAATGGTATTAAATAATTCCCTGTTATGTTTAAAACTTTCTTTAAAAAAAAAGTCGAGTCTGGGTTGCGCGATTTCCAAATAAAACTGGCAAAAGGTTTCGCCGCAAGCATCGTTTCATCGAATTGCCGCTGCGTCCGCCACCGTATAAACGCCGAGGGCTCCGTCACAAAAAACGCTCCATTTTAAACAAACGCATGTACAATCGCTTCTCCGTAAACGCACTCATACAATGCCATATGTTTTAATTCAGTGCGTGCCGCGCCGCCCATTGCCCCGCGTCTCCGTAAATGAGGCCTTACTAAGATAATAACGATATCGATACACAAGGTCACTGCTAAGTATTAGCGCCGCTTCACGCCAAACTGTATAAGAAACCTTATACAAACATGTATTTGGGTACACTTTTGCACTACCTACGTCTTTCGCACCTCATATTACAGAATGGCTAAAGCCTCTTTACACACTTGTCAGTCACCGGATAGCCGGAGTTTACCCGGCACCTTATTATTCTAAAGCATGTATATAAAATAAAATAAATAAAATAAAATAAGCCTTTATTACTGTTACTCTTTACAATCTTATTAATACAAGTTATACTAATCATTTTTTACATTGATACTTGTTACATCTAATTGTGATCTTTATAGTATATTTTTATGGACATTTCAACATTAACATCTAAATTATGTATGCCATTCTAACTTGAAACAGAACAAAAGCTGTACACTGTTTCCAAATAATTAACCCGTACACTTTTAGGAGCTGAGTGCATAGGCATCTTCCGTGTACGGTCGTTCTATCGTAGGTATCATGCATGCTTACCATCAGGCCTGATTGGAGTCAAGAGCAAGATAGATTCATAATAGTTTACCGTCGTATAGAAGCACCTGTAAGCAGTTAAATATTGATTTTTTTTTTTCAATTTAGACTAATTTGCTAATAAAGATACCATTAGATAATACGCAATATCTACTATATTTTAATGACTAATAAAAAAGGGCTAAGTTAGCATTGCAATCTAAGGATTGTTGAAATTCGACTACTGTCATCCAAAATCCTGTTTAAGTTAAATATTATTTTTTTAATAAATTCATGATTGAATTGAATTGAAATAAAATTAAAAATGTAAAAATTTGTATGTTAGGTTTTCACGCTTAAATTACTGAATCGATTTAGATGAAATTTAGAATAAGATAGTTTGATTCTCGGGGAAGGTTATAGAATAGTTTTTATTACGATAATTAACAGACGTTCAAGTGGAACAGATTTTTTTTTTCCTTAAGGTGTTGAAGCAATTTTCGTCGTCATCTTTATGCTCTTTGGATATCCGGCCTATCCGGTAGCCGGAGAGCAAGAAAAGAAACAAAATATGACACGTCAACACGTGCCACTCATTCACGCCCAACTGAGTCTAATTCAATATTCTGCGGAATACCATCTAAGTGCTACACAATTGAACGCCAATACAGATAAGCAGAAAGAGTAATCTAGACTTTATAAGAATTCCTTTTATCAACAAAATAAGCTACAAATGCATATATAAATATGTTTTTAAATATTAATAATAATAATATAATAATATCTTGGGACAACTCACAGAACGCCATCTGATCCCAAACTAAGCAGAGCTTGTACCTACTATGGAAACCAGACAACTGATAAACATACTGATATATTTCTAAAGACATACATATTATAGATAAATAACACCCAGACACAGAATAAACCATCGTGCTCATCACACAAAGTTTTATCCTGAGTGGGGATCGAACCCACAACCTCTTGCGTAGCAGTCGGATACATTCCCACCGCGCCACAGAGGCAGCCAATTACGCGTTCATGACAAACATAATGTATTTTACAATAAAATTCATATATGCCAAATACATAATTATCATCATAATCATTCTCGCAATTTCGTGATTATAATGATCTGCTAAACGGTGTCGGTTACAGCGGCTAACCTCATTATAGACTAGCTACGCAGGTGATATTATAGTGCCCAAGTGTATGGGCAAACACAAGTGCACTCTCTATTTCCTCACACTCATAGTCCGATGGGACGGAAATCCGACACGACCGGAGTGAAATTAGGCGCAGGACCGACCGCTAAACGCGCTCTCTAAGGCACGCAAAGGTGTGACAATGTTCGAAAACGATCACCTATCTATGGACTGACAGTGGTAACGTTGCTTAACCTCGCAGATATCGCGATCTGTTCGATTGCAACTGAGTTAGGGACCCCTTTAATTTCGAGTTTAACGCGTGTGTTCAAACAAACTCTTCGGAAATAGATTGGTTGGTTACTTAATCAGCCTATACCTATCGTCCACTGCTGGACATAGGCCTCTCCTAATTTACACTAAGGCAAATGGAAAGTGTACCTAGGACACATTATACTATAATTTAAAAAAATGGGACTTAACCTTCTACATATAATCATTAATAGTAACAATAAACTCAAAACTATTAATCAAGTAACATACCTCCAACTTATCGCTGTACAAATTGCCCAACTAATCCGGTGACTACTCTACGTAACGAGTGTTGTGCTTTACTAAACCAACAAGTGCGTACATACATATTGAATAGCTGTCTGTAAACACAAAGTTATATTAGAGTGAATGTTACTTCAATGGATAAATTTGCGTAAACTTATACATTTATTATTTTAAAAATATGCGAACTCTTTTGATTAACATAATAATAAATAATAATAAAATAATACCTTGGACAACTCACACAACGCCATCTGATCCCAAACTAAGCAAAGCTTGTACTATGGAAACCAGACAACTGATAAACATAGTTATATATTTCTAAATACATACATTTTATAAATAAATGACACCCAGACACAGGATAAACCATCGTGCTCATCACACAAAGTTTTATCCTGGGTGGGGAGCGAATCCACGTCCTTTGGCTTAGCAGTCAGGGTCACTAACCACTAGGCCAACAGGCCAGTCATCATCGCATATTATAGAACAAGGAGTAAATACACATAATTTAGTTTTTTTTTCTTTTTTTCTTCTAGCAAAGTGGGATTGAGTCCCACAATACTAGAAATCTTGTTAACCCCTCCAGCTAAGCTCAAAGGCTTGTGTATGGAGTGGGTTCACGTCAGTAGTATGATGGGTAGGATTCGAACCCGCGACCTCACGATTGCGAGACCGATGCCTCAGCCATTAGGCTACCGCCGCTTGATTAAGATAAAGTTTAAAAGAACTAGAAACATGCATTTTTATCATGCACTAAACATTATAAAATAATAATATTGACTGGTGTTAGGTTATTAGTACTTACCCTTCTAACAACTTACTACTGTAGTAGTAAGAAAGGAGAATAGATTAACAGTATTACTACTGGTACTAGCATTGGTAGTAACACGGGCAAGAAAGGTAGATGAATTTTACACCTATCAATTAACTTGCTGCTAACATAAAAATGGTAGAAGATAGTACAAATCCTGTAAAATAATCATAACATCAGTTTGACGGAAAAAAATATATTACCTATCTTTAAAAAATATATAAAATTCACTTTAACTCGACTACTAGGTATAATCTTAGCTGAGTTTATGTTTGTGTTTATATTGTTTTCACGTTTAAACCACTGAACTTATTTAGATGAAATTTGGAAATTTACAAAAGTTTTAAAAGGAGTCTCGAATTAAAATGTCCGTTGAATGCCGTGATCAGTAAGTGTAAACATTTCACGCCAATGTGCAGATGCCCTCAGAGTTGTATGTCGAAGTACCGACAGTTCCGTAACAGTGAGTGAACGTAGTTTCCGAAACCTGCGCTTCTCGGAGGCGACGCTGAGCTGAACCAGTCTACCCGTGCCCACGGCCGTTACAATACGATCGAAGCGTCGGGCAATAAAAAAGGTATACTTTAAATTATTTACGCGATTAACCCGTAATATATTCAATTCAATTCATTTATTTTTGCATAACATGGGTACATTATGAGGTGTTAGTAATTACAATATTGAGCATTCCATGTTTTACCAAGTCGGTGTGCAAATATTACTGAGAATAACAATTTTTATTATATTAAGTATTTAAATACATATTTTCATAATGTGTACAAAATCGCGAAAGTTTATCAACATTTAAAGTATTCGGTTTGTCCGCTGTACTATTGACAAACACTATTGCACACTTTTTCTGAAATTTAAAGTCAACAAAGATGGAAGTTCAACAACTTTAGGCACAGAACGCAACATAATCCTATTTTATTTAATTCAAACTCTTTGTGTTATGTAATGTATTGTTTTGTGTTGGGCCCATTGTGTGCTCAGTATGCCCGCTAAGTACACTATCACGAATAATTGTTCCCAAACGCCTGTCTACAAAGAACGGTCTAATGGACTATGACGTCACCACTGTTACGTCCTCGTCAGTCTAAAGCTATCATGATTTGTGCCGGTAGACGCTTTGTTTGTACGAGACTAGTATAGAAAAGAGTAAAATATTTTCAGAATTATTTTTATGCATGTATTCTTGTTTGTGAGTTTATAAATTCCACCGTTATTTCTAAACGTCTGAACAGATTTATAAGAATAGGATTTTGTTCAAAGAATTAAAAATTCCGGGTTATGTAAGTTACATTTTAAAAAGCTGTATAGATAGTTTCAGACAAATTAAAGTCACACTTGATTTGTTTTTGACGAAATCGATGACAAGGTGCACGCACCAAAACGTGTCACGTAGCAACGGTCACGTTATTGATTGGTTGCTAAGCAGTCACGTAGCAATGGCCTCGTAATTAATTGGTTGATAAACTTTGACTGGTTGCTAAGCAACGCGAATAGCGATTCCGCCTGCTGATAGGATGAAGTAGTGTCTCCGCGCATGCGCCCGGGTCCACTAAACATGTCACATAGTTGTTTATTACAATGTTATCAATATTTTGGCGATTGCAGTGACATACGATACAACTACAAAAATACCAAAAAAAAACTGTCATAGGCATGGTTGCTTATTACAGTGTCATCAATGTTTTATGACGTTTTCGTGTAAAATTGTCGTCAGTGAATCCTGACTTTACAGACGACAATTTATTTGCTTCTGATCGGGCTAGTATGGCCATCAAAATAAAGGCCATACTAAGACAACTTTCAATCAGTCGTTTTTTTTTAAAATTTTACTATTAAGTTATTGTCAAGTGTATCTCAAGTTGTAGAAAAGGTGTCAATGATCAAGATTACTTAGGCTAAGTGCCGACACAAGCGCGTCAATGAAGGTTACGCGCTACTGATTTACCGATATAGGATGTGATATTTTATGACATAAAGAATATCATTCTAACCGGATGTGTGTTACAATGAGCCATCTCAGTACAGATCTTCTGTAATATGATACATGACATTTCTGTCTCATTTGTTCACTCCTCAACGCTTGCTCAAATCCTTGGACCAAGAAAGCTGAAGTTTTGCAAAGAAATATTTTAGGATAAAGATTAAGGACAAAGAGGAATTACGTATTGCAGGAAACTTGAAATCTAACAGAGTCATGCGGGTGGAGCCTCGGTTGGAAGTTAGTTAGTAATATATTTAAAATGTACAAGTTAAAGTGGATCCCCCTTGGCTTCTATCTTAGAATGTTGGTTTTTATGGTGATTGCCTAATATTTGAGCGATGAAAATTACACAAAGTGCTTGGGTTTTAAATTCCAAGTCATGCTAATTAACACTCGACCACTGATGCACAGCAAACAAAATCGCTACTTACAATTTGGAAGTTGGGGCCCGGCTACTGGAGCAAAGATAAACTCTTTTTCCAAAAAAAAATTATTAAATCGACTTCAAAAATAAATACCAAGGAACTAAAAATCGTATAATAATATAGGTAGACAACAACAAAATACTGTTTTTCCCGATCCGGGGCCGTAAATTTTGAAGAGTTCACCTGATACTTGACAAAATGGTGAAATGATGAGAGCAAAGTATTAAGTGCATTCTGATGAACCATATTATAGTAATCAAATCGTAAGTTCGTAACCCAAAACACTTATTATTTAATAGTTTCGCTATGAAACGGCATCTAAAGTCTTCATCATCAGTTCCACTTCACTAAATGGTCATTTTGAGAGTAAATTCGTGTATTGCAACGAAATATTATAATAATAATAAAAATATCTTGGGACAACTCACACAACGCTATCTGATCCCAAACTAAGCAGAGCTTGTACTATAGAAACCAGACAACTGTTAAACATACTTATATATTTCTAAATACATACATATTGTAGATAACTAACACCTAGATACAGAATAAACCATCGTGCTCATCACACAAAGTTTTATCCTGAGTGGGGATCGAACCCACCACCCTTTTGCGTAGCAGTCGAATACACTCCCACCGCGCCACAGAGGCAGTATACCAAAATTACTAGAAGTAAGAGTTCCCTCGGTTTCGCTAAGATCCTGTCATCAGATCCCAACTTAATCACAATGGAAAAAAATATTTTTTCAAATCCGTCCAGCCGTCTTCGTGTAATTGGGTAAATAAAAATACTTATGATTGAGTTTCGCTGGACAGCTAAGGTTTCATCATCAGTTCCACTTCAGTAAATGGTGCTTTTTGAGAATAAATGCACGAATTACAACAAAATATATCAAAATTACCATAGTCGTGCCTTTAATATTTGAAGAATTTCCTCGATTTCTTTAATATCCCATCATCAGATCTTAACTTTGATGACAATGTGACCATTCTAAAAGTATAACCATTCAAACAAAAAAAAACCAAATCGGTCCAGCCGTCTTCTAATAATCACGTAACAAACATAAAATACATACCTATAGCCGAATTGACAACCTCCTCCTTTTTTAAATCGGTTAAAAAGGAAAACACGACAACTTTTTCTGTCTATTATAAACCCAATAATACCTCTCCCCATAATGTGACACCCTTTATATTTCTACTTATATATTTGAAGCCATTTAAATGCTGAATCACCTCTCATCAATAGCCCTAATTGCTTCACAATTTGTCAAACTGAGCCAATTATTACGTCATAACGGTGACGTTACAATATAGCCAGCCGGTCCAATCGTGTTTGTTTGACAAATATACGTGTCGCAACGAGCAGCCTGTCGGATTAGAAATCGCTGTATTGTTTTCATAGCTATTACAGTTTAATCAATTTATACTAGGAGTACACCGACAATCAATTTTAACCATTATAAGTTACTATGCTACTAATAATCTAGGCAAGTATTGAGTTCAAATTGTTGTGTATATTGTAAATAATTTTGCTAAGCAATCTGTATATTTAATTTTAGTTAAATACTCGTATGTAATGAAATTCTATTTATTAACTTGGTTGTTTTCAAATTCGTATTAATAATACGAACAAAAGTATTAATAAAATATACATTAGATCACCGAAAATGTTGTCGGCAATCGAACTTGTAAACAAACACTCTTGCTGTTTTGACATCTGCACCATTTTGAAGTGCCACTTTCACGCGTAAACAAAACATGAAACTAAATACCTTTTCAATAATGTATGTGAGGAAATAGCACAAGATACATTTATGTGTAGTTTCACAAAACAAACTATAGATCCCGGACGTGTAACAGCTATGATGGATCACATTTTATGAAACAAGAACTTGAAACCTAAGCCGGAGATATATCACCTTCGTCAACTATTAGAGATCACTGTCTGACTACAGTTCTATTGGTATATTTTGTTATTACTTTTTCTCTTTATATTAGGCAAATCCAGTACTAGGATACAAATATTACGACTTAACATACATACAATTAACGGATATTATTTTTTATTCGTTCTTTTTTTAGTGATAACTAGCAATGTGGGATTGGGTCCCACATCACTAACAATTTTGTTAACCCCTCCAACTAAGCTCAAAGACTTGTGTTAGGAGTGGATTCACGTCGGTAGTTTAATGGGTAGGAGTCGAACCCGCGACCTCACGATTGCGAGACCGATGCCTTAACCATTAGGCTACCGCCGCTTCGGCTTGACGATCTCACAAAGATCAGTTCCGAATAGAACCCACAATCTCTTGAACTTCAGTAACTGAAGTAGTAGAACTGAGAGGTAGTCAAAGTAGAATTTTAATATCGATTTATTATGTGCTGGCTTAAGAATAGTGCCACGCCATCTTTTTCAGTGGGTGTCGTCAAGACGACTAAAGGATGACACTCAAGAGTCCTCGGAGTACTTTAAAGTCTTACTGCGATCGCAAACCCGCTCGCCAATGAGCGATTATGGTACCCCCAGGATCTATAATAAGTAGGTTCTACGGGCAAGACCTGTGCCCAGCAATGGGACATTTATGCCGTAAATCAAGCAATATGTTTCTTTAGAAGTTTTAAAACTTAACTTAACCATTTTAAACGAATCATAATCTCTTTTATAAGATCATGTCTTTGTAATTATGAATTAGGGATTATTTCATAATTTCAAAAAGCAACTTGTTTTAATTCATTACTTTAATGTAATCTTTCTAGTCGAGTTGTTACTTGTAAAATATCAATAGGTAACTATTCAAGTTAATCGTCAGCATAAACGCACACGCGCTTTGTAGAAACATTTTACGAACATACTTGAATCCCTAGGACTGTTTTAAAATATATAATAAAGTCTGTAAATACAATAACTCAAGTCTCAGAGGTCGTTGAGTACTTAATGGTTTCCGATCACAGTGTATATGCGGTTTAACATTTTGCTTTAAACATTTCACGTCGTATGTACTTACTATAAATACAACGAGCCAGCTTGAAGACGTAACTCTTAGTTTTTGACGTGTAATTTTCTACAGTATTAACTAGCTCTTACAGAGAGATTTAGTTCGGTACTTGAAGTAATATATACCTTGTTACTGCGTTAACTCTAGATATAAAACATAAACTTTTGTGATTACTTAAAGGAGTGTCTAATTACAGCGTGGCAAATGCGCACCAGTAACAGCAGGACACAGTTCTGCCAGTTTCTTGACATCTCTACTATTTTCAAATATATATTTTTTTAAAGATAACTAGCAATGTGGGATTGTGGTCTCGCATTACTAGCAATCATGTTAACCCCTCCAGCTAAGCTCTATAGCTTGTGTTAGGAGTGGGTTCACGTCGGTAGTATAATGGTCAGGATTCGAGCCCACGACCTCACGATTGCGAGACCGATGCCTTAGCCATTAGGCTACCGCCGCTTCGGAAAAATAATTGTAATAATAATTGAAATCGACGAATCGGACGGAGTTGATAATGGCTTAGGGCCAGTAGCCCTAAGGTCGCATGTTTGAGTCCCACCTGAGACCAATTTTTCATCCATACATTACAAAAGTATTTTATTGTAACTGTGTCTGCACATGGAATGTATTTAAAAAAAAACAAGTTCAATTATTAAAGAGCTTCGCAATCCCAAAATATGAATAGTTTTTTTTATAGCAGGCTAAATGCAAATAGTGGCATTTAAATGTATGAAAAGAAAATCAGACTCGGGCGGGGCTCGAACCCGAAATATAGGGTTTCTATTCCTAGTGAATACGGTCAGCAAGCCTCGTCCGGAATAAGATATTGAGTCTGACCTTCATTATGTTACGATTTAAGACCATCGCTTAACGTCACTTACTATGTCCTTACTTCACTGCAGCTCCTTCATACAGTAGTTAGAAGAGCAGAGCTGCACCTAATGCTTTTGTAGAAAAATATGTATCTCTAACTTTAAACTATGTAACCAACCAATAAACTACAATATTTATAATGATCCATAATCCATAATATTATTATTATGCCCGAGTACACTTTTTTTATCCTATTTCAGTTTAAGACTGCAAGTTATGATGGAAAGTATGTGGAATTACTTACACAATCTAGACATTTACAAATGTTCCGAGTCTGGGTACACTTTGTGTCAGAACAATGTTAGTAAAAATTGATGTCTTCACTCACATAATAAACATTTGAAAACCATTTAAATAATAACTTGTTTTTTATTTTTTATCTAAGAAAACATATATCATTTTCAACGAATCTGAATTGCAAATGCGACCTTACCGCATTTAAATAAATAATACAATTTTATCTGATCTAAAGGTAAGCAAGTCGATTGGAAACTTTGGCATCGTGTAACCTGTCATAAGTTATAAGTAATAAATAAAAATACGCGATCATCATTCACGTAGTGCGTATAAATAAATGCTTTTAGCGAGCTCTGTTACATCATTCTGCTAAGCACTTTATGTGGGGCTATAGAACAAGCGGCTCTTGGATTAAGTTACGTTCTTTATTAACAAAAACGCCAACTCTCAAATATTTATTCAGGAGTCGGCTTTTTACCCGATTGAAGGAAGGGTTATGTTTTTCACGCGTAAATTCTTTAAAATCTCGTATCTTTCAATCGGGTAAACGAATTTATACAACTAAGTCAGTATTGACCGCCCAGATGTTTTTAGTTAAGTGATATAATAAATGCGAAAGTTTGGATGTATGGATGGATATTTATTATTCAATTACGCCACAATGGGTGAACAGATTTGGATGAAATTTGGCACAGAGATAGATTAAAATCTGTCCCGAAAACTGTTCCCGTGGGATACATTTGTTATTTACATTTTTCTCGTGAAGGATATTTTTTATGGTAACAGCAATAGCAGCTACTGTTATCTTTAGGCACGCTGGGGACACACTGTTAGTAATCACCAAAATAAATACTAAAAGTAAATGATTGTTGCAAGAATTTAATGACATCATAATTTATGTACCTACCTGTAATCATTTGACGTTTCATAAAAATAGTATATTTTTATGCAACATTTGACTTGAAATTCGGATACTTACTAAATGATGATACACAAATATTTCTTTATGCTATTGCACACGCATAGTAGTTCATAATAAACGGTAAAAAGATTTCTCTTCTTTATTCGTGATTATGAAATATGCGGTGCTATTTCATAATGTCAATCACAGACAATTCTATAAGTTCACTGAAGTTATTTTAATTAATGACTATTGTACATCAAACCAAAAAAAACCGATAAAGCAAACGGCTCCTTAACTTCACAAAACTCTCAAAATAAATTAAGGTCTTGACTCTCCACCATCACCCACATCCGTATCTACTTATAAATTATGTTAACGCGAAAATAACTTTCTCTGAGTATATGTTACTATTTAGTACATAAAGTTTGGAACCAATTTTAATGATATTTATGTTCATTTAAACTTAAAAATACGGTTGAGTTAGACCACAAATTTAAATTTGCGGAGCGAGTCATAGAGCGAGCTATGCTTGGGGTTTCTTTGAAGGATAATGAGATCATCAGACAAAGAACTAAAGTTACTGACATAGGTCGCAGGTTAAGCACGCTGAAGTGGCAATGGACTGGCCATATTTGCCCAAGTGTCGATGCCCGACGGGCAAACGAGTCCTAGACTGGAGACAGCGATTCGGTAAACGTAAGGTAGGATGGCCCCAGCCAGATGGACCAGCGACCTGAAGAAGGTCGCAATTAGGAAAGGCCTAATTATGATTTAGTGAAAATATAATTTGACCCTAGGTGCCATAAGACACTTTTTATTCACACACATTTACAACTATATTGGCAAAGCTGTAAGCAAAAGCTAATGCTAATGTACAATAGGTTAATTTATCAACGCATAAGTTAATTCGTTTTTATAAATTATCTTCAAGTAACACTTAAAACAATAACTTTATTCAGTTTCATCAAGGCACCACACAGCTAAGTACATAAAATATCCAAGAGAACAACAAGTTTGAAACTCGCCAACTTGCTCCGAGAATTAGAAAACTATAAATTTAATTTCCTTTGCGTTTACGTACTTATTAATACTTGTAGAAAATTGCGAAGCCACGTTGGATACAGTATCTATCTACATTCTTAACTAGGTTTTGCTTCCAACTTTGATCTTGTAGCGGTTAATATATCACAATATTTTTTTTAAAAATAATATCCCACATTGCTACGTGGGATTGTGATCCCATATTACTAGGAATCCTGTTAACCCCCCCAGCTAAGCTCAATGGCTTGTGTTAGAAGTGGGTTTACGTCGGTAGTATAATGGGTAGGGTTCGAACCCGCGACCTCACCATTGATTTATGATTTGGCTACCACCGCTGCAAATGAATATGCTTTGTTAATGGTTACTAATTCTGTATGCAAAAAATCACTTAGACCTTATTTATAATATCTAGGTTATGAGTTTTCAACTCTAAAGCCGTGTTTAGTTTTAGGTTAAAAAACCTTTAAATAATTCATCTACATTGTTTTTAGGGTTTCGTACCTCAAATAGAAAAAAACAGAGCCCTTATAGGATCATTCGTGTTTTTGTCGGTCCGCCTGTCGCAGTTACTTCGCTCCGAATCTATTACACCGATTAAGTTCTAATTTAGTACACTAATATGTATTTCTGTGACCCAAAATGGTGTCTTTTGGTGGGCAAATCAGAAAATTAAAAAAAAAATGCCAACTGTATCATGTAACATATCAAATGATCGGGCTATATCGTTGCTTTAAAAGTTATTTAGGAAAAACCATGAAAACAGACCATTTCCCCCCTTATCTGCGAAGCTACTAACCCTTATACTTGGAAAGAAGTACAAATATTGTTCTTAATCTATAGATCGCAATTTTGCACATATTAATTTATGAGGCAAATGAAGAAATTGAAACAAACCTTTCAAAACGGTATGGTGTAACATAAAAACAATTGAAAGGGTTTTGTTTAAGGTATTAACATTATTTATAAAAAAACATGAATATCGACCCCCTCTTTGAAATTACTGAGCCTACAATTTTGAATGAAAGTAGTGTAACTAAAGGTTAATATCGAAGCCTCTTATTCATAATAAATAATAATATATTTTTTATTTATTATAATAAATATAGTAGAATAATTTGATTATGATCACAATTACATTAAAAACCCCATAATATAGTAAACAAATAAATCAGCAGATCTATAAAGAGGAATTTATTATATTCCATGTTTTTAATTGAATAGAAACTCGATTGTTTCTATTCAATTAAAAACATGCATCTGCTCTTAAAGCGTTCGCTAATTTATTTGTTTTTTAAGAATAAAGGAGAGGGTATACAAATACTACATTAACATGTTGGGTGAGGTGCTATATTTCTAGCTAGATTATTTAATTAACCTGTATGTGTGTACCTGTAGTACAGATACGATTCCCATTGGAGGTTGTTTTAATAAAAAGTACTCAGTATAAGGTTATGCGCTAGTGTGTTACTTACTACATAATTGAAAATAATAAAAATAATAACACCAACAACAATTTAAGAGCATTTTAATAAAAGAGTTTTGTCTTTGTTTTTCATTCTATTTTCAAAACAGAATAGAAAAAGACAAAACATTTTCTAGTTAAAATGATCTTAAAACGTCTGCTAATTGATTTACTAATTATGAATAAGAAGCTAGACGTGGTGGGATCGACGTATCCTATTTCAAAATAAGTTTTTTCATGGGTAAAATAAACATTAATAAACAACTTTTTACAAAAATACTAACAATAATACTACCTTATTAATCTAGCTTCACATAATCATAAATAATATATTTTCGGTGAAAATGTTGAACTTTTAATCGTTTAGCCTTTAAGCCGCAAAAAGATAGAGGCGTTATCTTTATTTTATCCATGAAGAGAGTCATTGAATAAAAATTGATAAAATTTGGTACCTACAGTGTCAGTTTAAAATCATGCGAAACCAGGAGAAAGACTGTACCCTTGTGTTCGTATGTCTGTAATCGGTATTATTGGTGTTAATGGTCAATTTGAGGATTGATTTTAATATTTTTTATTATTATTTACGTTCAGAGAATTTGAAAAGAATCTAGAGTTTAATAAGAAAAAAATGGTTTATTTAAAAGTATTACTATATAATAATATTTAGCAAAAACATATAAAAATCAGTTGGTTGAACACAACCGATCCGTACGGAGCCGACCGTTAGTTTCTCGCAGAGTTATAGGCCGAGTTTGGTACCGTGGAAGCTTTCCCCCTCCTCACACGTGGTGAGGAGGGGGAAAGGGGGGCAACATTTGACTAAACTGGCCAAGTGCGGGTGAATTGCTTGCATAACGGCGGTTACACCGGCACATCAGCCACTACCACACTGTAAGTCAACACTCGGAAGACCCTGGAAATGAGAGGTGCGGGGTAACAAGCACTTTGCCGTTGCTCATCGACAGAGAGGCTGTGGAAAGAGTGTTATCAACTGCCCCTGTTGGATCCACCCCACATCACCGCCCGTCTCGCACGTTATTCTGAATAATAAAATTCGTGCGGGAAATAATTTAAAACTATAATATCTCCTAAGATATTCAATAAAATCAATTGATGTAACAGCAATTTTGGTTTAAATTAAATATTTGTGATAAATAACGTATTTATTTGGATAAGGATAAATACCATGTTGTTTCAAACACTTTCGCAAAAAATGCATTAAGCATTTTAGACCAAATTTGTTTACCATAAAAAATGTTATAGTGGGTCCTTAAATGATAGCCATTTGCTATCGTGGACTTTTTTTTAAAACTTTTTAAGAGGAACAAATCTGTCATACATTATTTTTTGTGTAACTTTAACCGTTTACGTAGCGCACGCAACGGAAGCTCTTAAAAGGAATACATTTTTTCCTGTATTTAGATTCATTAATATTGGTCATAGCGTGATATTATATAGCCTATAGCCTTCCTCGACAAACGGGCTATACAAACATTAAAAGTTTTTTTCCAAGCAAACTAGTAGTCCGTGAGATTACCACGTTCAACCAAACAAACAAACGAGCTCTTCAGCTTTATAATGGAATAGCAGACCCGCGCAACTTCGTATGCGTCAATGTCCCTCATTTTTGCAACATTTTTCATTGCTATCTTTTATTCGGCCTAGCGTGGCCTAAACCCTTTTTTGGTAAATGGGCTATCCAACAGTAAAATATTTATTTAATTCCAACTAGTAGTTCCTGAGATTATCGCGTTCAAACAAACAAACAAATATACTGCCGTGCTAAAGATAAGAGCGGTAAGTGCATGACAGCAAGTTTCGAGAAAATGGCGCTCAAAGTTTAAAAAATTATAATTGTGATTACTCACATAGAAATAATGATTTTTACAGTTTGATGAATTTGTAAAGTGGTTAAAAGGCTGTACTTTGTATTAATAGTTATAAAACTACTCCGAGTAATAGATTTTTCTAAAAAAAGATATAAAAAAATTATATGGTAAGGAAATCAGACGTTTTATTTAAAACAAACACTTAGAATAAGCGCCGTAAGTAACACAGATAGGGCGCTTATTCTATGGAACTTCATTTACTACGCTTTTGATAGCGAATCAAAGATAAGTATACTTGAGTAATAATAAGCATAACCGCCGCAACTTTGTCGCTTAGGGCTCTTATGGTAAGAAACTCATAGTGAAAAATATTTGTGCGTTTATGGCACCAAGTGCAAGGTTAACTTACAGCTGCTGTTAATATATGGAGAAACTAATTGTATATTGTAATAATTATCTTATAATATACAATTAAATTAAAACAGTAAATAGTGTAGGCATAAATAAAACAACAATAGTATTATAATTGTGTATGTATCATATATAAGTATTTATTAAACTTTAACAAAATTATTTCGTATGTTTTACGATTACAATCAACGACTTAATCTATTATTGGCATTTTCTGAAATCACTAAGATGATGGCAGTCTTATTATAAACTTCTATGCTAATCAGTCAAATTCTTCTTATTAACTATTTATTACACGCTTATTACAGATATGGCTTTCATCTTGTTACAAGAATACTGTTATAAAATCAGACAGAATTATATTCCGTTAATAATTTTCTTATATCCCTAAATAAACATCTATAAAACTTACTTCACTGTTGAAGTATAAAAATCTAACAAAATTAAAAAAAGTTTTTATCACAATAAAACAATCAAAATATTAGTCTTTCTATTCAAATACAGTAAAATTAGTCCTCTTCCAAAAGATTTTGAGCTGAATCATTTGTTGGTATGTTAATCCAAAAGTGTTTTCTATTATCTGGCATTAAAGGAACTAACTTTTCAATAATGGCTGCTTTTCTTTCGTTAGTTATTCCTCTGGGTATATTCTTCCTCTTAATTTCAGGGATTTTTTTTTTTTTTAAGATTTTAATTCGGAGAAAATCTAAAAGTTCTGGTTTGTAGTCTTCAGCATGATTAAATTTGTATTTTAATTTGAAAATACCTCGTTCCACCCTCACAGCCATTATATTAGTTAAATAAACGCGTGGGTTGTTTTTCCGTAATTTGTGCTGAGAAGACAAATCTTCATAGGTAATAAAGTCATCGACATTCATAACTTTTACCGTGTTCTTCCTTTTGTTGGCATTACCGACACAATCAACGAAGTCGTTAAAGTCGTAAACTTTTCCCTTTTTCGTCAGGGTTTGCTCCACCTGGTGATGGAAACTGTCTGCGGACATAAATGTATGTCCTGGTTCAAAATATTTAAGTGTAATACTGTCAGCGGAAATTTCTGTACTATTTACTATTTGTACCATAAAACAAAGGAGTGCCCAGTTTTTATTTTGAGCAGAACAGTTATCCAGCCAGAGAACAATATTTTTTACATCCCTTTTAAAATTCAAAAATGCCTTGAATGTAGAAATCATGTCTTCTTGGCTACGACCGCTAATACTCTCGTTCCATAACACAGCATATGGTTTGTTATCATTAGTTGCGGATCCTAGTGGAACAAAACTTTCATTGAAGGTAATTAATCGCGGGCAAAAAATGGCAGTCTTAAATTGGTCCATCCTTGGTAACATTACAATTTTTTGGAGGTCAACGGAATAATAAATAACCTCCTTGTCAGTCTTTGCTTTCTCTCTATCTTCATCATATTCTCTGCGTGAATCTATGTATCTGGGCCTGTGTTGCGTATTATAGTTTTGGCATATCTCGCAAGAGTCACTTATATGATCTGGTCGATTGTGACGCTTAAAATGTTCACACTGCTCACATTCCTCATTGCCAAGGTGTGCAAAGGAAATGTTCAGGTCATTTCTTACAACTTTTCTATAAACTTCAAGAGATACTTTTATATCCGGCCTTATAGAGCAAAAATGTTCATGCATCATTGTGATCGTGATATCACTGGGAAGATATAACTTTAAGGGTGCATGCTCTCTTCTATAGTGTGAAATGGCGGTTTCATACGACATTATATGATCTCTCAAAGCTTGTCTATCGATTATAGTCCTTTTGTAAGATCCTCGAGCGTTTTTTTGTTCATCAATGGCTTTACTCATAGCAGTTGCGATTCTTCTGTCATTGTTAGGCTTATAACCCAACGTTGAAAGGAAAAACGTTTTGCAGACTTCTTTTTTAATGTTATCAAGTCCTTTTAAATTATATATATATATGTTGTATTTCTTTTGTAGTTTTCCGTAACTTGAGACCTACGCATTACAGGTTTTATATCTATAGAACATTTAATAAACAACCCTTGTGATTCGTAATCAAGAGCGATGTATCTATCATGTATATCTTGGCGTTGCTGGGGTGTGAATTTAGTTGAACATTTCTTCATGCATTTTTCAGTGCATGGCTCTTTCAAAACATTTTGCTCACACTTGGCCTTTTTCTTTTTTTCTTGTCTTTCCTTCACAGATTCACTGAAATTTCTCCTTTTACGTGGCTTACCATCTTTTGTTAGTCCTTTGTTTTCTTCTGTATTTGTTATTTCATGTGTTGTAATAGTGTTACTCGTATATAGTGAGTTTTGCGAGTTTTCGATGCTATTTTCAGTTTCGTTTAGTATAAAGTTGACGTTATTATTAAATTGTGTTGAAATAGTAGAATCCGTTACATTAATTAAAGGTAAAGTATCATTCATTATAAGATTGCTTTCTTCAGTTATTTGCGATATTATACTCCTACTGGTACTGTTATCAATTGCTAAGTGTGCTGTCGGTATAATATTGTACTCGTAATGTTGATGATGACTGTGTTTTACGTTTATTGCATAACTCATTTTCATCCGAATCTGCCTCTGAAGAGTTAGGAATATGTGTTTTGTCCCTATCATCGTCGGAGTCATGGAAAATATCTATTTCTGTTTCATTACCATTTTCGTTTAACATGAAGGGGGACATATCTAGCACTTCTTGGCATCGCAAAAAATCTGCACAAACTGTGTTCATGTGTGTTTTATTATTATCGTGAAAATTAAATGACAACTTTAATTATGAAAGATCATAAGTTTGTAAATAGTGGTTCAATGAATTTTCATATTCTTTATAATAATCAAAAACAACGCTATGGTCATTAAAATCCAGTGTTCGGCTCCATAATTCATTCATATTAGTGGGATTAGGTTTTGTGACTACATTTGTTTTAGGTCTTAGTGGTTGCTGTGATAAAGTAGAATTGTTGTTTTCACTGCTAGGTTGTAGGTGGTCTTTTGTTGTTGCAAGAGTAAGTATTTTATCACGTCTAGCACCAGAAGAAGAAGTCCACATTATTACCTGCATCAAGAAAATACTCAAGTGAGTTAAAACATAGTACCCAATTTTGAGCACAAAAGTATAGCAACAAAATGTGGGCTTCGTTGTATGAGTGCGCTTGCGATTGGAATTTCAGATTAATAACAACTTAACTACAAGACCCAGACTGCAGTATATTGATGTCACACTCATGTTTAAATAGGTAAGTAGGTACATATAACAGTTTTATATAGTATAAAATGAAGTCGCTCCAGCTTTCTGTATGTATTGTGTGTATATGTATTGTTAGATCTTTTTTAACTACGAAAACTACTACAATTATACCAAAATAAAAAAACAATAGGTATTTAGCTGAAACTATATCGCATATTTAAATTAAAATACAACTATCAAGCCTATCAATCAACTAAAATACAACTACCAACCCAAAGCAGGGGAGTGTCACTCCGCAGTTTAGGAAAATAATAACTAGTAGGTTAAAAAACTTCTCAGGTGTCACTAATAATTGTGCGGTGTGTGAACTTCGCAGCTCGGTAGGTACATTACGGT
This sequence comes from Herminia tarsipennalis, assembly GCA_945859575.2. Taxonomy (NCBI): domain Eukaryota; kingdom Metazoa; phylum Arthropoda; class Insecta; order Lepidoptera; family Erebidae; genus Herminia; species Herminia tarsipennalis. The sequence continues at coordinate 23,147,549 of OX243849.2, read as the reverse complement.
TCGCGCGCAATCATAAATTTCAATTTTGTTTGCAGATAGGTAGTTCTGGCGAGTCTGAGTATACTTTTATACTTAAACCTGACTTTTGTTAAAGACTGAATTATCTTCTATACATAGTACCCACTAAGTATTAGGTAAAATTGCAATTTTGGCTAAATTCTGGCATAAAAACAAGTATTTACGAAACTTTTTGCATCACGTGAGATTCTGCTAAAGATTCGTTATTAATATAATTAATATAATAGTATACTTACGTAAAAATGTTTTGCCGCCAATTCCGCTAAATCACTGCACACAAAAAATGTGCGCCTTGGCAGGTTGTCACCAAACAAACTAACTGAACGATTCCAGCGACGACGCCCCTCCCCCCGCATGCAAAATACCGCGCTATAACACAAACGGTGTAGTAATTTATTTTCGAATACCTTGCCATAAGAGCCGTACGTAACGGATACGATTTATTTACAAACGAAGCTTCCTTATTATTACCGCAGTAACACGTAGTTATCACTCATGCAAAATGAAATAGCCTGTGTATTTATATCAATATCTTGTTATAAGCGCCGTATATGTACATACGGCTGTTATCATTGCAACTGAATGGAAACAAATTAATACAGTTTCCTTATTATAAATGCCGCAAGCGGTGATTAAAGCGCTTATGTTAAGGAAAAAGTTTCCCCATAATAGAGAATTCCTTTGTATCAGAGCAGCGTTAACAGATACCGCGGTTATGTTAAGCACTACATGATTAATAATCTGGGGCTTGAGAAAGCTATAGCAGTATCCAGCACTTGCGGCTAAGATATTAAGGAAAATTTGTTTTTTTTTTATAGTTACTGCGCTTATAAATATCTAAAATGTATGAAACAAGCATTTTTTTTATAAACTATCAAAGACAAAGTTATAGATCTCGATACGGCGATTCCGAATATGTAACTAACTCAATATCGTGAAAAATGTTGGATACGGCGGTTATCATAAGCACGGCAGTATACAAACAAACCAACTCCTTAGCTTTATATATTAGACTAGCTGACCCACGCAACTTTGTATGCGTTAATTTTCCCCGTTTTCGCAACATTTTTTATTGCCGCTCTGCTCTTATTCGGCGTGGTTATATAGCTTCAAGCCTTCCTCGATAAATGGGCTATCCAACAGTAAAAGTTTTTTTAAATTTCAACCAGTAGTTCCGGAGATTATCGCATTCAATTAAACAAATATACAAACAAACAATATTTTCAGCTTTATGTTATTGGTATAAATATGTATAAAAAAAAACGAATTTCAAACCTCACTGCCAGGCGACTTTCAATCGACCTTTTGCTTTTCCTTACACAAACCACTTTCAAACAACAAAGCCACCACAGAATAGCCGCTCTCATACATACATTAAGGCTGACGTCCAATGTGACGAGCAACAACGCATGATGAACCCACAATATGGCCGCGACCCGACCACGACTTGACGGCTGACAGCTAGGCCACCAATTGTTGAAGTTAACTGTGTGTTTGTGGTCACATTGTGTTTCCTTACAAATGAACAAACAGACTTTTGTTTCTCTCTTTTTACGCGGTTATCTCCGAAATTACTACTCTATTTAGATAACCTGACTCAGTGGAGACCGAGCAGACCGAGATATCTGCGAGGTTAAGCAACGTTACCACTGTTGGTCCATAGATGGGTGACCGTTTTCAAACATTGCTACACCTCTCCGTGCCTCAAAGAGCATGTTAGGCTATCGGTCCTGCGCCTAATCTCTCTCCGGTCGTGTTGGTTTTCTGCTCCATCCCATTATGAGAGTGAGGGAATAGAGAGTACCTACCCACACTTGTGTCCGCGTCGACACTCGTGCACTATAAATATGTCCTACGTTGGTGGCTAGTCCGTAGTGAGATTGGCTTTGCGCTGTAACTGACATCGGTTAGGAGACCATTATTATTTAGATGACATTGAATTTAGTACTTATTAATCGTATTAATTTTTCGAGTGTATGTAAAAAAATAAAATGGTAGATTTTTGTAGCATTCTGTGCTACTAGAATGCTACAAAAATCTACCATTTTATTTTTTTACATACACTCGAAAAATTAATACGATTAATAAGTACTAGCTCGTTACATTCCCAATGTGACAGTACGGTTGAATAGTTTCAATGGTGTTACTATATTGTTTTGATTGTATCGTAATCGGATTTAAATGGTTTTTGAATTGCATTTTCATAGAAAGAACTATAAGGGTATTTTAATGATATTATTATTATAGCATTACAATAACTGTATTCTGTCAAGCATATAGTGGTATAATATCTAGACTAAACGCTTGATCGTAGCGACGTAGTAAAGACAAATATTATGACTAGTTTACTTGTTGTTACTGTATGTAAGAGAAAATGGAGTTTTAGGTCAGAAAAATAAACATAAAATAGTAATTCCATAACATGCCAAACATTTTTAGTATCATTTGATTGTGGATACCAGTTTAAAACAAGTGGCAAAACCGTGTGTATGTCGGTTTTTTAACCGACTTCAAAAAGGAGGAGGTTTTTAATTCGGATGTTTTTTTATGGATGTTTTTTTTATGCATGTTCGGGCAGAACTCCCTCATATTATTATGTAGACGGACTTTCAGTTTTTGAAGTGAAAATTTCTTTAGTGGCGTGGTGCACTTTTCTTTGGGAGGGGTAAGAAATGTAAAACTCGCTTCAGGACATGACTTAAGCAAAAATTCGTAAGACGGAAGAAGCATAGGCCGCGCTTTCTAAGAGATAAACTTTTTAATAATATATACATATACATATACATATATATATATATATATATATATATATATATATATATATATATATATATATACTTTAGCGGCGTTGTGCACTTTTTTGGGATAGGTAAAAAATGTTAAACCTAATCGAAAATTCGCTTTCTGAGAGATAAACATTTTAATGTAAAATAATTGTAATAGTTCTGAACTGTTAATTTTTTTAAGTAATATTAATTGTCATGTTTGTGTACAATATCGCAATAGATAAATAATGTATTTAACCAAATATATAATAGTAGTTTTATACTGATAAATAAAGCGATTCGTGCGAAATTATTCCCTAACTATTTCAAAATATAAATGCACAACGTTAATGTTCAAGTTTTCACTTCTGGCGGCACTCCTTTTCGAAAGAGTTTTATTACTATAGGTTTCGTAAAGATCTAATGATGAGTATCAAAACAACTTTTATAATATTTTTTTTCGACGAAAAAGTTTTTATAAAAAAAGAGATAACTAAGAATATTGGTTGCACATTAGTAACAATCTGGTTAACTCTTTCAGCTTAGCTAAATTGTTTATGGGTTTACATTATTAGTACAATAAGTGGGATTCCAACCTGCCACTAAACTAGCGCCTTGCGGCTTCTTGTTTTAGAAATCATATTAAATCGTCGTTTTGACATTGAACTCAAAAAGTCAAATCTCGATTCCCTGTTAGTATTAAACCACGGTTCATTTATTTAAAAGCTTTTGATTACAAATCCTAAGGGACGTTCCACTCATTGAGCGCAAGGTCAGAGGTCAGAGGTCAGGTGTTCGAGATCTGACAATCACAATAATATAGTTATTGCCAAGTTCAGGCTTTTTGAGGCTAATTGCCCGAGTCGGGCATCAAATTTATGGATATACCAATTTCATAGCTTTTAAGATACTGGTGGTTTACAGAAGGTTACAATTGAATATTGTAATACAGCTTGTTTTGAAATCTATACTAATATTATAAAGCTGCAAGGTTTGGTTGTTTGTTTGAACGCGGTAATCTCAGAAAATACTGAAAAATTATTTCACCGTTGGATAGCCCATTTATCAAGGAAGACTATAGGCTATAACTTTATTATCAGCTTTAAAATAAATTAATGTTTAAACCCTTAACCACCAACATAACCATCTACATACTATTTTACTGGAGTAAAATCGTGGTTCATTGTGAAGTTTAGCCTAAAGCTGACAAAAACAACGATTTTACTTCGAGTTTCATTGACATGTGGGGAGGTGGTTATGTGACAAAGGGGTTGAAATGTTTTTTTTTTTTCATAAAATAACAAAATAAGAAATTTCGAAAAAAACCCCGACGGACGAAAAATTTTTTTACAAAGTTTGCAACTTTGACTTATCGGTATTCAGAGTAAACAAATAATTTCAACGGAACTTATATAAAATCCGTTTTAATAATAATAAAAAATATAATTTGCCATTTTGTGTTGGCGGCCATCTTGGATTTGAAATTTGTCATAGTGTATTAGTATTCTACTAGTCACGATTTTACAAATCATTCTGTATACTCTATGCACAGAATTAATTTATATAAAAGGCCGGCTCACAGCTCAACAAAAATCATCGCACACGTAAGGCGATCTCAACGTGCGCAGTTTCGCTTATCATTCGACCGAGAACGACTGACAGCTGTGTGCCTGTTTTGTTCGCTGTAAAGAGCTGGCCTATTTAATTCGTGTTTTATTCAGTGATATGACTGCCTTGTTGGTCTAATAGTTACTTGAATACTAAGCAAGACGTCATAGGTTCGATTCCCATCTAGGATAAATATTTGTGTTATGAGTACGATTGTTTGTTATGTCTAAGTATAATTTATCTAAAATGTGTAGGTATTTAGAAATATATAAGTATGTTAATCAACTGTCTGGTTACCATAAAAGGCGGTCTGTCTAGTTTGAGATCAGATGAACGTATGTGAAAACCAATTGTTCAATTACAACTTAATACATCTGTATAAATAAATAAAATTGTAATGTCTGAATTTCTTCAATACGTTACGATCGATATGATTATTACTATGGAGATAAATTATTATATCAGCCTCATGAATTCACGAAAAGTATTTTGATGAAACGATTTTTTTCGACTGAAATGGAAATATAAAAATGGATATAACCTTCTAGATTATTAGATTGACATTCTGTAACCTTGATATCAATATTGTGATTAAATAAATACTCGATGGCTCATCGGGATTGCGTTTGATTGTGTGCAAGGAGTTATGGGTTTACTTCCAATGACAATTTCGGATCAATCATCGCAGTCCACTGCTGGACATAGGGCTCTCCAATTGCACGCCACTTTGTTCTATCTTCGGCTTCTTGCATCCAGCTCCTGCCAGCCGTTTTGCGTAAATCATCACTTTCGCCCCAAGCCAACCTTACCTGCACACGGTACATCCTGCTGTACAACGAACGAGGCTCTGGCGACCGGCTGGTGGCGGTATAACCATCCCAATTCAAGGCGTAGCTAAAGTAACAGGTCAGTGACGGGCAGCAGCGTCACTGATGCCAAAGCTACTCCCTGCGTTCGCCAACTGCCCAGCGTGGCGATTATGAGCATTACTCCAAATGCACGACGCACAAAAGCCTTTCAGATTGATCCACTAAATCCGGTTACTGCACCTACACATTCCATTTTTACATCACCCTAAAGTAGACTGGCAGATAATGCTTTTAGCATTAAGTCGACCTTTGTACAACTTTGTGCATAAAGTTTTAAATAAATAAATAAATAAAATATTTATTTCATGCCTTGAATGGATTACAGCGACGCGTGATCCGCATTATAGACTATGCAGAGCTTTCTAATAAACTGGGACCTCTACAACTGCGTAGAGATGTAACAGCGCTAAACGCTTTCTATTGACTTTACTACGGTGAATGCTCCGATGAACTTTTAAATTTAATCCCTCCTTCTCACTTCCTACATCGAACCACGCGTGCTGGCCTTCGATGTCACCATCTGATGGTGGATATAATTTCATCAAAAACTAAGAAATTCAGTGACTCATTTCTCTGCCGCACATCCAAAAAATGGAACTCCCTAACATGTGTTCCATTTCCACTTAACATCAGGTGAAATGGAGTCATTTTCTTACCTATAGATAAAAAAAAAAATGTTTCTTCCGGGTATGGATGCTTTAAGTCTATTCATTTTATGTTATTTTTATGAATCCAAAATAATTCTATTTGCCAGTCTAAAAAAAGAAATACTATAAAACTAGTTTTAGGTCTGAGTCAAAATAACTCGAGATTAAACCAGGCGAAGATACGAGAAATAACTAGCGTACAATAATTAGAGCAATGTGATGACAAAATATATGCTACGTCGTAGACTATTGTCTACGCCGTAGTCGTAACTAATGACGGCGTAGAACCACCGTAGGCCCAGATCCAGAGTCTCATTAGACCGTGTCTATCGAATAACATCGTTTTAGATATTGAATTAAATAGATTAATTTAGATACTACAAACTGTTATTAATATTCTCAAAGCACAGGCGATAGATTTATATTTCCAAAAGTACTATTCTTGTCTTGTACGAGTACTACACAGTTTTGAAAAGTAACATTAGTATTTAAAGTGGCGGTAGCGTTATGGTTAAGGCGTCGGACTCGTAATCGTGAGGTCGCGGGTTCAAATACCTCTGTAGCGCGGTGGAGAGTGTCGGACTGGCTGTCCCTTCCCGTGGATGTCGGCAAGGTGACTAAGGGATTTTACCAGAGGACGGGAATTCATCCTCAAATTATTTAAAAGCCTTACTGCGATCGCCAACCCGTTCTTTCCGTGCCTGGCTGTATGCGCGCGGTTGATATGATGATGATGACATAAATTTATTGGTCCCGATGTCTTTGACATCTCCTCACGTAAGAGAATACAACCTGGTGCAGCGCGAGTGAGTACGACTGCATCGCAAGTGGTTGTTGGTTCGATATTCGCACGGAACATCACTATTGTTATTACGAGTCTGGATATATATACCTTGTTTCTGTTATTTGAATGTTTATAAAGGTACCTACGGAACAGGAAAAAAAATGATTTACAGTAATTACGTACAGACAGCTACATGAGTCGCTTAGTATTTACAAAAATTCTAACCTACTCAGTACAAAAATCTTCTAACTATTAGTCATAAAAATTCAGATTATTATTAATAGTAATAATAATAAGAAATCTTTAAATGTTGATAAACTTTCGCGATTTGTACACATTATTAAAATATATATATTACGGGTCTTAATCGCGTGAATAATTTAAGGTAAAATACCTTGTTTATGGCCCGACGTTTCGACCGTATTGCAACGGCCGTGGTCACGGGAAGAGTCTTCCCGTGACCACGGCCGTTGCAATACGGTCGAAACGTCGGGCCATAAACAAGGTATTTTACCTTAAATTATTCACGCGATTAAGACCCGTAATATATATATTTTAAGAAATCTTTATTTACATAGGAAGCAAAATACTACTCTTGTGAAAAGTCGATTCTACATGTACTTATAATGCCTGTTCGCAAACAATAGGTCAAGCCGGAGAAAAGAACGAGGCAATAAAAACTTGCTCTTTTTCAAATTGTCAATGTTTACAATGTTTCTTTACTTATACACTGTATATATGCGTAAGGTGCTGCCACCATTATATTATACACCATATTAGAGGACTGATGCTTAAGCAAGAGATAAAAATATTAAAAGAAGAGTACATGAGATTAGATATATTAACCTCAATGGGTACAACATAGTATTACAACATCTATTTACAATGTAAAAACTAAATGTGCTTAAATATTGGCCAAATTGCTAAGATAAAGCTTCTCATTCATTTATAAGCTCTGAGGTTTAAAAGTGAAGATTTAGTTAAGCAAATTATGTAGCTTACTGTACCTATAAAATCGGTGGCTACATCTAAAGTTGTTCAATTAAAACAATTTATATTCTGCCCCACCTAGAAATTCAAGCAAATTCATAATTTCAAAAACATTAAAATAAACGTGGAGGATATTAAAACAGAATCTTGTCCGATAAATTATTCCGTAATATGTTGGGACCCTTGAAATTTTATTACTTTTACATGCCCACTTTACTTTTGAAATATTTCCAATTAAATTTTCGTTCTGTTGGTATTTTTATTTTATGTATGTTGCGATGTTATTACATGGTACATTTGGTACAAAAATGTAATATTTTCAGAGGTATTTGGCAATTTAGTCTGATTGGGTTAAGTGGCAGACGATTTGCTCTAGCGAGCAACGGTGTAAGCTCCTACGTATAAATTACAGTTCTATTTTAATGCAATAAGGACGATATTACCATTTTCATAAGAAAAATGCATACGTTAATGACTTCTCCTTTAAATTATAAAAATAATTGTCAGGCATTTCATAGATTTGCTAAATCTTCTATCATTTATCTAAACCGTGATTGTAAGAATAATGAACCTATGTTTTATTTAAAATTATTACATTTTCTTACAAAATAGGATCTATTCATACTCGTAAAGTGTAATCATTTTGAAATTAAATACAGAATACTAATCATTATTTTACAATTAAACAGATTAATTTTTCTGCTACGTTTAATACAACATTATGTAAAACCTATTTTACTACGCACTTTGTAAAGTACAACAATCGAGCAAATATCTTTGAAATCCATATTTGGAATACTGCACAGAGTCCCGGATAGAATCCAGCGACCGGTCGGCACATCCTTCCAGTCCGCAGTGTTGCCGGGCCTCAGTCCTCGGCACTCGGCACTCAGTGACGACCGCGACGCCGCCCGGGCCGCGCGCATCGCACGCTCACTCTAAACCCTACCCTTCAAAAAACCTTCGAAACTAACCTAAACATAAATATAACATTACAAAAAAAAAAACAAATAAATAAATCATCAACATAAAATAAATAAAAATTCTAACTAAAATCTACAGGTGTCAGACGCCGAACGTTCAATTTTAAACCTTTCTTAATCGTAATAGAGTTTCAATTTCCTTGTCTTAATATTCGTGTTTTAATATTATATATAAGTGATAGTGTAACGAATTTAATGTTATAAATAAATACGTAATAATAAATAATAAATTTAACATTTGATAAATAAATGTGTAATATTGAGTAAATTAACTACTACATTTTTAAATTGCAGTGTTATTATTTGTGTTTGTAACATAAGTGTGGCCTAAGGATAACATTGTGTGCTGTGATAACATTTTATGTTAATGTGAGTTATACCATTAAGTCAATCATATAAAAAAATATAATCTTCCCTCACAATCATCGCCAGTATCACTCCCTCTGTTGTTTTAGGGCACTTCAAAGAAAATAAAACCTTTGAGAGTTTTCTTTTTATTATCAACCTTTTTCAGAAGTTATCTAAAAAACATTGTCGTGAACTTTAATAATATCTTAATCTTCTTTAGAATTTTGATGAGATTTTTGAAACGTAGAATATGTTAACCCTCCGTGGGGTTTTCACTTGATCTTACGTTTTCAAAGACAGTTTAAAATGCAGAACATTAGAAAATACCATTTTTCTTTCTTTTTTAAAAAGATAGCTAGCCCCCTAACCCCTCCAGCTAAGCTCTATGACTTGTGTTAGGAATGGGTTCACGTCAGTAGTATAATGGGTAGGATTCAAACCGGCGACCTCACGATTGCGAGTCCGATGCCTTAGCCATCAGGCTACCTTCATTGGTTAATTAAATTACCTCTCACAATCACACTTTGGAAGAAAAAAGGTATCTTTTATAACCGATTATACAATTTATCACCGATTTTAATCAAATTTCTGATTAGATGACTTTTTAATCTCAATTCGGTTATATTTTAGACACTCAGATCTTATACAATTGAAAGAATAAGAAATTTTTAGCTTTATGTTAAAACGGATTTCACGAATCCTTATATGAGAAAGGTAGTTTAACTTAGTTATATCTGAATTTTATATTAAGTGTTGATTTTTATAAGTGCCTAGCTTGTTTCATTCAGTATTTCCGTTGGTACAACACTTAGTGCCCAGAGAAGTACTAATGGCATGCGACTAATATCAACTTGAAACTATAGTCTGCAAACGCGTCGTGTATATAGCAATGAATAGACTTGAGGTGCAACAAATAATAATGAGACTGTGTTCAGATTGGCGTCGTTCATTAACGGACACGTCTCATGTGAATTGTTTTATAATTGGTATCGTCTCCTATTATAAAACGGCATTCATTTATGTTTTGATAAAAGTAACTTACGATGTCAATCTTGGTAACCTATTCGGTTAAACTTGGATTTGTTGTATTTGATGAGTTTACGTCACGGAATTCAAACCAGTAGGCTCTCGGTTACTTTAAAATACAACTTCTCTATCAGGGTAAAATCTTCGTGTCACCGATAAAACACAAGCAAATAATTAATAATCACAAAGTTCGCACAAGCTCTCATTGCACGTTTGCTTGACATGCTTCCTAGGTTCTTTAGATCGGCGTCAATTATTTTTATTCAATAATAAATTTGAATAAAAATAATTAAAAAAATAAGTAAGACAACATTCACAATGAAACTATGAAAATAAAACCACTTACTATATTACTCCTGTCTAAATATGACAATGGAGATTGGCGGCTTAACGTGGTAAGCCTTCTTACATAGTACTACGTACTAAGGGGTCAGGAAAAACCCTGCTTTAAGACATGATATAAATATTTACTTACTTTCTGATTTGGTGACATCGGCCTTCCTAAAACTGAATGTAAGTCGGAATATTGATTTGAGTCAGAATTGATGTTTCGTTTTTTTGGCTGTTTTTTTAGGTTTTTCCTATTTTTTTCTTTACCCTATATCTGTCTCTATTAATTAAAGCGAACGAACACAAAAAATATCTAATAGTTTCTGGGTTTTAGAATGTGTCAATCATGGTAATTTATATTAATATCATAGGTTTATTAAAGACTAGCTATAGCCCGCGAGTTTATTCATATTACGAAATTTTGAAAAAATAGTTTACACTGACACGACACGAGACATTTTTCCGGGATCACAAGTAGCCTATGTGTTTCCAGACTATCTCTACGCCAATTTCATGCAGATCCGTTTACCCGTTGTCGCGTAATTGAATAACACTCATCCATTCATACATCCAAACTTTCACTCTTATAATATTAGTATAAATTTATGGCTAGATCGAGATTACTGAATGATTACAACCTTCCAATTTCTTTTCTTCTATTTAATATAAAAGCCATTGCTGACATCATTATAATAAAAGTACAGATAATAAATGAAAGAAGTCGCAGAAGGAACTGAGACATATCAATTATCGCGACGAGACGCGACGTGACGGGTCGTGACATACAGTAAGTTATATTAATGGTTCGTATACAAAACTGTGATGGCGATGTCAACAATATCACCTGTAATTTCCACTTGAACTTGGTGCTCGAGAAAATGGGCTTTTATAAAACCTGTTTTAGACAACAAATTGGGTAGTTGACTATTATAAAAGTAAGTTATTTTATACTAATCAGGTAATAGTAAATCTTAAAATGCTCTGAAAATAAGTGTTCTTTTACAATTTATTATGTTTTTGAAAATAAAAGCATGGAAACGAATTCAAAAAGTAATGATTTGACGATAGGAACTTATAACGCCATAGGTTGCTATTCCATACACATTTCTATAGAGCTTGCCGTTTTGACATTTCATAAAAAAACTGATTTGACTTGTCAGTCAACATATACGGAGAAAAGAAATCAAAACGTGACTTTTTTTTTATCATCTTAAAAATCGCGGTTATTTTAAAAAATAGGGTATGTCCTTTAGCAAGGTACTTACCAACTATCTCTATACTAAAATGTATCTGATAGTGATGATATCCTAACCGATGTTGATTACGGCAGCTAATCTCATCAGAGTCAACTACGCGGAGATATTACATGCGTAGACACAAATGCATTCTCTATTCCCTAACCCTCATAGCCCGAAGGGAAAAATCCGACTCGACCGGAGAAAGACTGGGCACAGGACCGACAGTTTGACGTGCTATCCGAGACACGGAGAGGTGTGACAATATCCGAAAACGGTCACCCATATATCGACTGACAGTTATAATATTACTTACTAACGCCCGGTCTTAATAATATATCTATTGATGGATTTGGGTACTAGAGCTATATATTTGACATAAGCTGCATACAAATTATGTCAAAATTCAACCTCTGGTAGTAAAATTCATCGATAGATAGATTATTGAGACCCACCGTTAGTGACTGTAACCGAAAACAAATTGAAATATTTTTATAAAATTATTTATATTATGAGTCATAAGTCATTTATTCAACAAAAAATATTTGCGTAGAATATGTTCTTATCGTAATACTTTAATACTAACATCAAATAAACATTGAAACAGAATTTTTAATAATAAGTGTAAGTATTAATAAGTGTAGTAATTACCTACAAATTATAACATAACATTGGTAACACAACTTTTGACGGATATAATAAACAATTAACTTGAATCAGTTTGAAATTCCTCTATGATTGTTTTGATTTCTGCAACAGAAGAGACTTTAATTTATTTTAAATCTTACGAGTCTTTAATTTATTATTACATCTTAATCCCGTGAATATTTTAAGGTGAGTTTTTTATTGCCCGACGTTTCGACCGTATTGCAATGATCGTGATGTATCGAAATAATTCCCGTTAGGGGATTAACTTCTTACACAGTTGTACGAAGTTTAAATTTATTCAGATGACATCAAGTAGTTGGAAATGACATTGAACCACTAACATAGATTTAACATTCTATTACAATCATAGTTACTTACACATAGAGCTAATAAAAGTATGTTGTAAAGTCCGAATGCCAGCTGATACTGTAAACATCGGCTCTTATTTCCTCATCGGTAATGACCTCTATTTGCTAACGGTACTCTGTTATTTCACCGTAAAACACGAGTAAACATAAATTATTGCCCATAAATAGGTGAAACTTAGAAAGAACTGTTTGCAATGAATTTATTTAAATACTTCTGACGCGTCTCAGTATCGTTTGGTATAAATAAAGTTGCTTACGTATAAATAAACTAAGAGAGATTCGGTATGTACAGATAGCCATAAAAGTCGGTGAAGACGTCTAAATCTACAAATCACTTTTCAAGAATTTTATTTTTTGTTTCTTTGATTAACAATTGTATGATAATAATGTTGTAATATTTAAAATTTAATGTTTTGCTGTCCATGGGACTATGTCTCTCTCAGTCCTCTGTGAACATCACTATGTAAAACACGTTGTACAATTTTTCATTTCGTTCAAATATACTTAATCTTGTTAACTCGTTGGCAAACTTACTGCGTTTTACTTTTAAGTATTTTATCAAATTGAAGCGGCGGTAGCCTAATGGCTAAGGCATCGGTTTCGCAATCGTGAGGTCGTGGGTTCGAATCCTACCCATTAAACTACCGACATGAACGCACTTCTAACACAAGTCTTTGAGCTTAGTTGGAGTTGTTAACAAGATCTAGTAATCTGGGACCCAATCCCACATTGATAGTAATCTTTAAAAAATCCTTTTTTTCTTTAAAAATCTTGAACAAGTTATAGTTGTTATTTTTTTTAATCATTTCGCTGCTTATTATGGATCCGTATCTCAAAAGAAAAAAAAACGGAATCGTTAAAGGATCAGTTTGTTGTCCGTCCGTCCGTCTATCTGTCAAGACCCTTTATCTCGGAAACGCGTGGAGGTATCGAGTTGATATTAAAACCATATACTCAGGTCTACAGCATCTTGAAGCTAAAATAAAACTTCTAAGTTAGCGTAAAAAAAAAGATACGTCCTTTTATTTTAAAAACTGTGCGACGATTTCTTAACTATTTATAATATTTATCTACAAATTTGTACGGAACCCACGGTGGGCGAGCCCCACTTGCACTTGTCAGGTTTTTTTTTATATTCGTAACAATCGGGACAGATGTTTTGCAAAGGTTTTCTGTCACTTCCAAAGATACGTGACCGTTTTTTTAAATATTTACGTTAAACTGCTGGTATCGCTCCTTATGTCACGTCAGTTTCCAGTCCGTGAAGAGGAAATGAAAAATGCAGTTTTGAATGTTTCGTCTACACATGCATATTGGTCGCTATAACCGAAAACAGACCATAGGGAAAAAAATATTTGTATCATACGAGTTCCAGCAAAAAAGGACAAAACATTCTGAAACTTTTTCTCAAATAGAATGGCATTCAAAAAAAGTTTAGGAACCTTTGACAGGGATTACTACGAATTTGACTTTGTCCAGAATTTAGAAGGTCAGAAAAAGGTTCCAAATATTTCACTTATTGTGGTTCAAATCGATATTGAATCCTTATTTTAAAAGCAATGAGGGCGATATTTGCAGACACAAAAAGAAGTGGTTGTAATATGTTATTATTTTGACGTTAATATCGCGTACGTGAAAACACAATAAAACATTTTTATTAATCATCGATTTAAATAGATGGGGAAATAACTAATCCCAAAATAAGACATCAGTAATCAACATTGTTAATATGTTTTCTTAATTACGATAACTTTGGCCAATCTTATAAAGTCTAGCTAACGATACAAAAGTGATATTAATTCCTTTACTTTCATGAGACGGCAACCTGACACAGTTGAATGTTCGATTTTGTTTTTAAATGATAACTAGCAATTTGGGATTGTGGGTCCCAACATTACTAGCAATCCTTTGAACCTTAGGAGTGGGTTCACGTCGTCGGTAGTATAACGGGAAGGATTCACCGCCCGCGACCTCACGACTGTAAGACTGATGCCTTAGCCGTTAGGCTACCGCTGCTTCCATTTACAGTGCTTTCCTATTTTTCATCCAAATATCTGCCACCCATCCATAAACCTGATAAAACTAATGTTGCTGATCTCCAGCAGTCCAGTCTGACGTCAAGTTATTTTTTAAATGTTATATTTGTTAATCAAATCCATTCATTCTTTTGGGAACTGAAATGTTTATAATTTATCTTAAAATACCCCTTTATGTCGTATGTTAACAAAACAAGAAGAAAGTATGAAATGAATAATAAATAGAATATGTCACTCCCATCAAACTCATATGGAATAAAACATAACTTCGCAGCATCATAAATTTTCCCGGAGAAAGAATTTGGTTCACATTTGATCCCGCCCCGTTCAGAGGCAGCAAAGATTTGAATAGATGAATACAAGAGATTACATTGTGACTACATAAGTATTTCATCTGCGATTGCGATGAAATATTGTTTCTCGCACGTTCTACGAATATTTTTAGTGACGGTGGCGCAGTAGTTGTAGAGTAGAAATTGTGGCTTCAATTCACGCATGTGATAAAACTGTGCGAGATCCATAAATAATACTAATAGTCGCCTAACGGATGTCGGTTACGGCGCCCAATCTCATCGGAGACCAGCCAACTACTCAGGAAACATTATAGTGGTCACTCTCTATTCCCTCACTCTCATTGCGTCATCGGGTAGAATTCCGACACGACCGCAGAGAGATTGGGCGCTTTACCGATGGCTTAACGTGCTCTCTGACACACAGGAGGGTGTGACATATTTCGGAAAAGGTCTCCCATCTGACGGTCAAAGTGTAACCAAAGAGCGAATAAAGATTTATTATTATTATTAAAATACTTACATGTCTAATTAACTTAAATAATTGTAGTTTATTCACGTAACACCTGTTGTTAACGGAATTGACACGACTCTACCTACTTTATAAAATGACAAAATAATAAAAATATCTATCTGCATTTTAAAAAAATCTATCTATGGACCGATACTGGTAACTTTGCTTAACGTTGCAGATATCTAGATCTGTTCAGCTCTATAGGACCCCAGATCTCCTCCTATTGTAACAACAACAACAAAAATATTTTTGAAATATTTATTGTTACACTGAACACAACGTACTTCGAAAAAATCTAATGAGTACTATTGAAGAAGGGCATTAGCATTGATAGTATTGATACTATAGAAAATAGAGTCTGTCTAACTGCAACACGTCACTGTAAAATATATATGTCAAATATCTTTTAATTAATTTCTAATTATATTTATGTTCAAAATAATGAACAAAGGCATTTTTGTGTCAGAGATAATATATCATTTTACAAGCCGTAGGGAATAGAGCCTGCTTTACAAAAACATCAGTTTGGGAACGATAAAAAATTTCAGTACAAAATGGTTTTAGATCTATACTTCAGGACTTCAAACAAAAACCATTTTGTACTAGAAATTTTTGTGGGCGCGTGAAGTGTATGGTTTTTACAGCAAAACCGCTCGACTGTATTTTTAACGTTTTTCATTTTACTGGTTCGACACACATATTGTATGTAATACAGAACTAGTGACAAAATAACATTTATTTCCTCCTTTGTTCATGTTTTATCATTCATAATAATAGCACATACTATTTCTTAAAATAATTTCAGAGAAACATCACGTTAAGAACACGCAATATTTTACAAATAATTTGAAAATGATGAAATATTTTGAAAATTTCAATCTTATATGTTACACCTTGCATATTAATACAAGGTAGATTAGAAAGGTGTGGTCATATTCAAGAGTCGGTATGTGCCCATGATACGGAGTACCCTAAAAATATACATACCAGGGGAAGTATAATTCTTATGCCATACAACTTTCAATACTGTATTTTAAAAGAATATGCTATAACTATGTAATAATAATGCAACCAGCTATGGCACCATGGTACTGATAACATACCCTATCTGCTGCTGAAATTTGACCACACCTTTCTGTTACATCCTGTATATAGGGTAAGTATATTTAATTCCATGCGTTTGGTATAGTATTAAATTGAAACATTTTAATTAGATCCATTAAAATTCGAATCAATATAATCTATACGTTATTTTTCATAAGACCACACCACAAAAGCAACAATCATTTAGACCACATTGTAAAACTGCTATCTACAGTCAATCAATTGTAGTTATCCCACAAAGACGGATCAATCCGTCCAATCATCATTTAGCCGACAGCCGAGCCTTCAGTATCGAAACTCTATAGTTCGCAATAGAGTTGTGTAATAATCGATATCGACCTGTACAACTTGTAACACTATCGATAAGGCCATAATATAATTTTTAATGCTATCGATATCAGATCCATAGAACTTTTTAAGTAATTCTATTAAGAATTATGAAGAAGAAAGAAACATAATTTATGAGCAATATCATTATACTGTGTTTATTTTATCAATAGTTACAAAATTGATATTATCTATAGAGTTGATACGAACGGTTTAGAAAGTATTGACTTGCTTGTTGATCTAGTGGTTAGTGACCCTGACTGATATGCCGGAGGTCGTGGGTTTGATCCCTACCCAGGATAAAACTTTGTGTGGTAAGCACGACAGTTTATTCTGTCTCGGTGTAATTTATCTTTTTTTTTAAGATAACTAGCAATGTGGGATTGAGTCCCACATTACTAGCAATCGTGTTAACCCCTCCAGCTAGCTCAAAGGCTTGTGTTAGGAGTGGTTTCACGTCAGTAGT
The DNA here is from genome assembly GCA_945859575.2 of Herminia tarsipennalis. NCBI lineage: Eukaryota > Metazoa > Arthropoda > Insecta > Lepidoptera > Erebidae > Herminia > Herminia tarsipennalis. The sequence goes on along the minus strand of OX243849.2, from coordinate 23,130,193 downwards.
ATAATGGGTAGGAATCGAACCCGCGACCTCACGATTGCCAGATCAATGCCTTAGCCATTAGGCTACCACCGCTTCAAAAGTCTATAATTTGTATGTATTTAGAAATATATAGGTACGAGTATGTTTATCAGTTGTCTGCTTACCATAGCACAAGCTCTGCTTAGTTTGGGATCAGATGATGTTGTGTGAGTTGTCCTAAGCTATTATTATTTTTGCTCGATAGTATTATTTATTTGCAATTAATAAATAACAATAGAAAAACATTCACACAGACTGTGGTCCATACTTTGTTGGTAGATAAAATAAAACTATCGATATTCTCTATGGCATTTATATTGCTTGCAGTTAAAGAGCCTTAAAAACTTTTCTAGTTCATAAGTATTATTCAGATTTTGCTACTAAATCGATAAAGTTGATTATATTCCAATAATATCGATAGCCCTATTGATATTTTGATTGGCTACTTATCGATACTAAGGCAACACTAGTCCACAGTTCAATTACAGAGTATCGAAGTACGGAGGTACCGAGTGACCAGATCACTTTATCTGTATCGATACCAATCTTGATGGACGGCTAAAATATAGCATCTGGGATTGAAACGTCACCATTTGTATTAGCTTACAGTCGACTGGCCTGTTGGTGTACTAGTGATTGATTAGTGACCGTGACTGCAAAACCAAACGTCGCGGGTTCGATTCTCACCCAGGATAAATTGGTCAAATCTATATGTGATGAGCACGATTGTTTGTTAAGTACGTTTATCCGTTTTCTGGTTACCATAGTACAAGCTCTGCCTAGTATCGGATCAGAAGGCCGTGTGTGAGTTGTCTCAAAATATTTAGTTACAACTTTTTACTAGTGATTCATTACTGAGAGACGCCATTCTGGAATACAAATGGTTTGTGGATGACAATTTGCCATCGTCTTTTTTGTAGTCGTATTGAAATATCAAAGTGACCCTTTTGTGTTGCCTCTTTAGTTTCGACTAAAAAAGGGCTTACTTGTATATACGTAACTACCCATGTTTAAAACTGGGTTAACATAGTGTTGTACACTCGACTAATTAAAAACACAATAAATACCAAGTTTAGTTTTATTCATTATAGAGCTTTGACGAGTAGAATGCAACATTTACTATCCGTCCACAAAAATACGAAATTAAACATGAATACAAAAATGGCATGTCCATTTATACTCTTAATCTGTGTTTATTCTTTGTACCATTTGTACAATTATTTGGCTAATTTGACAACGGTCAACGACTGTTATAATGTCAAGTTTACTTTTGTCTGGCTGGGGTATCCTTATTCATTTTAATTATTTAATTTGTAAGAATAACTGTTGCTTTACGTCACGGGTAGTCTGTCCAGTGTACCGGTGTCCACGTCCGTTGCAATACGGTCAAAACGTCAGGCAATAAACAAAGTATTTTACCTTAAATTTTTCACGCGATAATGTGAGAGAATGCTATTAAGACTATTCATAATGTGTACAAATCGTGAAAGTTTATCAACTGTATACTACTTATATTTTTATTTTTACGTCGTTTACCACTTTTATACCGAACAACGCCCGGAAGCCCGAAAATTATCTTCAGTATACTTACTGACTGACTGATCAACACACAGCTTAAACCACTGAAGAAATTTGGCTCTTTTAAAGTAATTAAGACGTAACGTTAGAAAGGATTATCCAAAATTCACCCTCTAACGGAATGAAACGGGGGTCCAAAGTTTGTATGGAGAAAACAAGATCCACGCGGGCAGAGCCACGGCTGAAAACTAGTTTTTCATATACCTGATTACAATTTAAAGCAATCGTCCCGTGTTTGGCGCGACGATTGCTTTAAATCTTATGACGGTTATACCTTCTGTACTCTGGTTATTTTGTGGTAATGATGTGTTCATCCCGTATCACATAAGCCGCGGCCCGGCGCGCGGTCACGATGGCAACCCGTGTCAGTCTCTGAGGATGTAAGGGATTAGAGCTGTGGCAGTAATGTTACACCATTCTTGTAATATTTGAATAAATGTGTTTGTTTCTCACCCTTTTTATAGATTGTGTTTCGGATATAACTGCAAAGTCATATTCAGTTCCCTTTTTATGCAAAGTTAAAAGGGTTTTTCAAATTATTTTGCTAATATACTAGCATATAGGATATATAGATTGTTCATGTACGCATACATACTATGGCTCCAAGTCTGGGCAACAACGTATCCGTGATTTAAGAATCAACAATTATGTTAAATGTTATCATGTACCGTACCATTCAACTTAATAATCCGCACTGTGTCCTGTTGTGAATTAAGGCTCTCTTAAGGGAGGCGTGTCTATCTATAGCATGAACGTTATAGGGAACATTATGTATAACATAAATAATAAATAGTTATGAGTGAGCTAAACATCAATATAACCCATAATCCAAGCCAGGTAGCGATATTTGTTATAACATCTATAAGTTTGTGTATAACTCACTATCTAAAAGAGTGTCTCTCTAATAATAATTATAGGTAAAAGTTTATATTTAGATATAAATTATTTCTTTTGTTTTGGACTGACATGGTCATATTATGACAAAAAGTCCCTAAAAAAATAATGCAATTTTTCTGACTATTGTGGGTAAATACAAAAGACATAAATTAGTGCCAAATAATTTATGAAAATATATATATTACAAGTCTTAATCGCGTGAATAATTTAAGGTAAAATACCTTGTTTATTGCCCGACGTTTCCACCACCGTGACTAAGGCCGTTGCATTACAATCGAAACGTCGGGCAATAAACAAGGTATTTTGCCTTAAATTATTCACGCGATTAAGACCCGTAATATATATATTTTCATAATTTGTACAAATCGCGAAAGTTCATCAACATTTATAGTCAAATAATTTGCCTACTTTAAATTTTGTTTCAGTAAATTAACTTTAATACATTCATGCAAGAACGATTTTAGTTCGTAAATCATAATACCATTCTATTGCTTGCAGTAAATGTTGGAGCAAACAATTAAATTCAACAAATAGCCTGAAATTTGCTGTTATCACCGGATTTGTTATTAACCGAAACAATTACAATTTGATTGCAAATGGACCGTGTTGACATTACCGTTGCTAAAATGTTTAGTTATTTGCATAAATATCAGCATATTTTTTTATGTATGAGTGTTTAGTTGCTGTTGTTTAGGGTTCCGTAAAAAGGACAATATGTAACCCTTCTTGTATCACTCGTGTTTCTGTTTGTCTATCAGTCACTGCGATTTTCTTTCGAATGTACTGGACTATTTAAGATCAAATTCACACATGTATTTCTGTGACCCAAACATAAATACGTAACGTAAATAAAAGAGTTTTGAATTTAAGAACCACTTTTGGTGGGTAAACTAGATATTTTTTTTTAAGTTTTGCAAATTGTATCATGGAACATATCAAACGAAAGGGTTGTGAGCATGCCAAATATTTATTTTTTAATTTAATTTTATGTAATTATTTTTGAAGTAACTTGGGCATTAACCATCAAAATAGACCAAGACGTCTTTATCTCCGAAGTTACTGAGCCGAATATTTTGAAAAAAACAGAATAGATAGTATTTAACTTATAGATTGCAGGAAAAATGGTATGAATATTTTTTTAAATGTATGAAGGAAAAAATCGTCTCGGCGGACTTGAACTTTAAAAATTACCAAAAGTAAAATAGTAAAAAAAAATGTTTCATTTTATGCTGGGCCAAAGTATTTTTTTTTAAATTGACTAAGTGTATCATATAATATATCAAATAAAAGGGCTGTTGTAAATTAGTGTTAAGATAATGTGATAAATCACCTAGCCTGTTTGGTGTTGGTAATTCATAATGAATAATATTTCTTTATTTTTCTTAATAAACATTGTAGTACAATTTGATAACAAGCATAATTACAGTATTAGGGTGTACAAAGAATACATTAACATGTTGGGTGAGGTACTCTATTCCTATCTAGGTTATTTAATTAACCTGTATTGAGGTGTAGATACAGCGACGATTCCCATAGGAGGTTGATTTTATAAAAAGCACACAGTACAAATTAAGTTATGCACTTGTTAGATTTTACATAAGGGTTATAGCGAGATGTAGTAAAATATTAAAACTTTTATTGTAGAACTACCTAGAAGTCCTACGATTGTTCTCGTAGAAGTACTACGACTCATCGTAGAAGTACTTGAACTCATTGTAGACCACTACGACTCATCGTAGAACTACATTCACTACTGTCAGGATTTTTGAATCATCTACTCAATCAGTTGCAATCTAACTTTATCAATCAGTTCAGTATTGATAGTTATTGCGTAATCTAATATAAATCAGAGTGGTAAATATTACAAAGAAATAAATAGCAAGTATCATAATATTATGTTCTCAAACTAGTTCGGTCTGGTTGTATCAATGATTGAGGAATAGATAGGTATACTAATGTGGCCTCCAAGAGGATCTATTGGCAAGAAAAAGAGCCAACAAGAAAACCCATATTCCATACTCCATTTTCTAATAAATATTTGGCATACAACATTTCGTATGCCACAAATTAGAGAAGAAGAAGTTAGAATTTTAAAAGAATTTAATTTCCAGTTAGATTTTCCTTTTGTTATTAGCGTAACCTTGGCTTATTTTCACATTTTTGTTTTAATGGGCTTTTTGTAACAAAACACCATTAAATTATTTAACTTATATTAGACAACTCACATAAAACCTCTAGGCCTCTAACCAGACAATTGATACTCGTAAACATACATATATGATTCTAAATACATATATCAAATCAATCTAAAACTTTTAATTCACTAAGGAAGCAAAATGCTACACTTGTGATTAATAAAAAAAAATCATAATAAAAAATAATAAAATTAATAAAAACTATTACAAACAATTGGACAGTTAATACATAATAAAAATCTTAACTCTTACAACATTAAAAAGGTATAATATTATTTTATGGTTCATAAGGTTAAGTGAAATCTAGATAATTACAATTGATAAATAGCTATTGTTATTCTACATATAATCGGGGAATAAGTCAAATAGTAAGATTTACTTATCATATAGGAATCGAACCCACAACCTCTCTTACGTTTTCTAACAGCAAGTTAAGCCGTTTACCGGCTTATAGTGTTGTTAGAAAACGGTCACCAATCTATGGACTAGAAAGAGGTAACATGGCTTAACCCCACTGATCTTTCAATGTGCTCGGTCGCCATTGTGCCCATGGAGCCATTAGCGTCAGCTACAGAGTGTGTTAAAAATCAAACTATAAATTAAAATATAAAAATATGAAGTTAATATAAAAACCGATCACGCGGCTAAGAGCCAATAACTGTTTCATCTTCAAAGACATTATCTACCGGCTGAGTTACAGTATTAATAAAATTTCATTTATATCGTGGGGCCCGACTTGCCGCTTTATTAACTATTTCTGATCTCCTTTTGTTTACTAACGGACGGTATTACATTTTATAATTTCAAGGGACAAAGTCATAAGAGGATTGAATGGAAGCTTACCTTTATGCCGTCTTTGGGCAGTTACGGATTTGCTGTATTTGACTACCGTTTTTGGGCTTTTTTCACAAACACAACATATATGATGTCGATTGTGTTGTGAGATAACTGCACGACAGAACGTTATCTCTTACTTGCCATTCAAATACGCATTTCAAATACGCCAATAATTTCCACGGACATGTTATTGAAGTCTGAGCAAAATAGCTTCAGTACTAGCAATTATTTAACATAACAATGAAATATATTAGAATATTATTGGGATTTAGTCGACCTGTGAACACGATTGGTGCAATTCGATCGAAACCTCGGTTAAATAAAAGGTTCATACCTTTAAATACTTTACGCGATTAAGTCCCGTTAATATTCAAATATATGTAAACATCGCTAAAGTTTAAAAACAACAATAAAATATACTCAGATACTTTGCACATGCACATGGCATAGCCACCGCGTTAGAAACTTCTACTCACTACCCTTATTTCCTGTCTTCTGCGTAATTTTTCCTAGTTTTTGTAACATTTTTCATTGCTGCTCCGCTCCTATTGGTCGTAGCGTGATGTTAAATAGTTCCTGAAATTATCGCGTTCAAACAAACAAACTCTTCAGCCTTTATAATATTAGTATAGATATAATTTTAATCTAATCTTTGCACAGTATAAAACGAAATCGCTGCCCGCTGCTTGTCTTATAAACGCTTAGATTTTAAAAACTACGCAACATATTGTGTTGCGACTTTCACTATAATTTAGATAATTTATTTTGGAAGGTTTTTAGGTATAAACATGCATACCTATATAAATAGTAGAGAAAACTCCGTGTGAAGCCTAGGCGAACTACAAGTGCTCTATAAACTAGTTTGCACAATAAATTTTATCGCAAATCATCGACTTGATAGTAGTTATGCTTCCGACGTTAAACTTCTTAAGGAAGTTTTCTTTGATCAAACATTCACAGAAGCGTTATGATCATGGAACTTGTCCCGCGCGAGTTGGCGCTCAACGCGATAACTAATGCTGCTTATACCACTTCCAAACTTAAGATAAGTAGTTAGGATTTTGTAGGAACTTTGTCGATATTCTAGTTGACTTTAAGGTAAAGATTTATCATTTACCTAATAATAATGTTTTTCAAACCGATTTTATAATAAATAAATTCTACTGGGGAGACCTGTGCCCAGCAGTGGGACATCATACGGGTTGATATGAAGAACCGATTCACTTTTACTAACTCTTAAACTTCACTCCCAAAAAATTAACCAACTACACATTTTTAAGGGCACAAGAAAGTACAGCACAGAGTGTGTTGAAGACAGAAGAAAGTATATTCCTTACTCCAAAAATAGGAGAGATATGAGGCGCAGGGCCGACAGTTTAACATTCTCCTCAAACAGAGCTCTGATTCTGCAAGGTCGGCGTTGAGTTGCGGGCACCGTTTAAGACCATATAAATTGATTAATACTGGGTGGCGCAAAAGTAGTGGCACTAAAGAAAATACTTTTTTTTTTTTATATGACATTTTCTGTCATTCTGTTGTTGAAAATTGTGTAGTGAACAAATGTAAAATACACTGAAAATAAACATGGACCGTTTTACTCCCCAAGAACGTGGAATAATTGTGTCAATGTTCTTACGGAATAATTCATCAGTGATAAGAACACAACGTGAATTTCGTCGACGATTTCCCCACCGTCCGGCACCGATTGGTCGCACAATTCGACGCTTTGCCACACGCCTTGAAGCAACTGGCTCAACATTGGATAGACCTAAGTCTGGGAGACCAAGAACAGGCCGTTCAGCTGAAAATATCGATGCTGTGCGCGAAGATGTGGAAGAGTGTCCAGAAACATCAACGAGGCGACGTGCCACGCAATTAGGCATTTCCAGACGGACCCTGCAGCGTATTTTGGTGAAAGACTTAAAGATGTTCCCGTATAAAACTCAAATGACTCATCAGCTGCTGCCTGCTGACCACCGAGCTCGTCTAGATTACTGCCAGTGCGTCATAAACCTCAACCTTGAAGAGGATGATTTTCCTTCAAAATTGGTTTTGAGTGACGAAGCGCATTTCCATCTCTCAGGGCATGTCAATAAGCAGAATACTCGGTTCTGGGGCACTGATAATCCGCGCATTATTCAAGAAACACCTCTACACCCACTAAAAGTTACTGTATGGTATGGCATCTGTGTTGACAGAGTGATCGGACCCTATTTTTTCGAAGACGCTGGAGGCAATGCGATAACTGTCACTGGAGAACGCTACAAAACCATGTTACGTGAGTTTTTGATACCCAGTTTGGACAAATTGGGGCTGGAGCACATCTGGTTTCAACAAGACGGCGCTACGGCACACACAGCGCGCGACACTATGGACTTAGTGAGGGACGCTTTTCCAGGCCGAGTTATCTCTCGTTTTGGCGATTTGCCTTGGCCTGCAAGATCACCCGATCTGACCAGTACAGACTTCTTTCTTTGGGGTTTTTAAAAATCTCGGGTGTATGTGAACAAGCCACAGACTCTCGCAGCTCTAAAAGAAAACATTCGTCAAGAAATAACGAACATATCGCAGGAAGTGTTACGGCAAGTTATGCAAAATGTCATAAATAGGGCTCAAATGTGTATCAACTCTGGAGGTCACCATTTAAAAGACATCATCTTTAAATCCTAATGGTACGAAATTTAATGGCACAAATATACATTTAAAAAAATCTAAATCTAGTTTTCTAATTTAGAAAAAATGTTATAGCTGAACCAAATAGGGTCTTTACTTTTGCGCCACCCAGTATAATTAAGACCTGTTAGAGGGGTCTGTGATTTGGTGGATTTGGAGCAAAATGGAGCATCAGAGGTTAAGCAATATTGCCACTGTCGGGTAAAAAGACCGGTGACTATTTTTTTTAAGTTTTAAACCATAGAGTCTTATCTCTACGATATCGTGTCCCATTTCCTTCTCATTTAACCATGAAAATTAGGCACAAAGATAATGCACTTGTGTCAGCGCATACACTTGTTTACTATAATAACTCCTGCGCAGTTGACTAGTCTCTAATAAGATTAGTTGTCGCGACGTTAATACCTTTTTGCAAATTTAATGTAAATTATATTCTACTAATAATTAATAAATTCTAAAGGTCAGCTTTATTAAGTAGGTGTTAATTACAGCTTCTATTGGAAGAGTAAAAATAAAATAATTGCAAGTAAATGCCATGTTGAAGCGTGACTGTGAATATAATTATACATTGTAAATGTATTTTATCATGACCACATGTAGTGGTTCGTGTAAAATTAAATATATTTAATCGTTAGCTACAACCCGCGACGTCGTCCAGGTGGAATTAAAAATGTAAAACCAGACAACTGATAAACATACTTATATATTTCTAAATACATACATATTATAGATAAATAACACCCAGACACAGAATAAACCATCGTGCTCATCACACAAAGTTTAATCCTGGGTGGGGATCGAACCCACGACCTCTTGCGTAGCAGTCGGATACACTCCCACCGCGCCACAGAGGCAGTCAAAATGTGAATTTATTCGACAGAAAATATAGATAAACGTGTAAACATGTTGACAAATTACAGGCAGACGTATAATTTATAAATAGCCTTTTTAAGTTCTTCTTTATATAAAGTTTAACTATACCAAGTCTCAAGTCTCTTCATTCGCGCAATATCTTACAAACGGATGAAAAGTTTCTGCTTTCCGTATTTATATGGATTAACACACTATTAACTTTGACACTGTTATTTAAAGCCTAACTAAGTATCATAGTATGAAAATCCAAGGAATTTAAAGCCAAGGTTGTTGTGTTAAATTTGTATTTATGATCTCTCAACAAGGGTATTAAAACTAACATAGAAAGTGCAGCGACACATTGTTCCCACAATGTACAGCAGTATTTCAGTTGTCGTCGTACCAAACTAGCACTAACGAACCGACAAGCTTCCTGGAGATATGTTTTAGTGTACGTAGTCAAAAACTGAATACGCAGTGGATTCTCGCTATGTCCTGTGACTATTTTCTAAATGAAGTAAGTACATACGGCTATATTATGTAGGTACATAGATCGATTATAATATTGAAAAACGCGAATGTTCAAGCATGGCTTTGGTCTCAACTTAATATCTGATTTAATTTTACGTTTTTTAGGGCAGGTACCTAAATACGATAACCATTAAATTATTTTTGTGCATAATTGTGAAAATGCGAAACGGTAATTTAAGCATGAATTAACCTACACAAAAACTACGTTTTACCTGACTGATACTTTATACGTATATCACCTTTTTTCATTATTAAATTTTTCTTTATTTCTTCTTTCAACAAGCCGCTTTTTAAATACTATTCTAACCCAATTAAAACAGCAGAAACAGTTTGTTTCGTATATAATGTTCCTACAACGCAGCTCTGACTTTAGACTTAACTAAAAACCCCGGCCCGTTTAAACGTTACCTATAAAATTGGTTTAAAATTCTCAACGAGCACTACAACTCGACAGAAAGTAGAAGTTACACAAAAGTTTTACGTTAACTTATTACTATTTTGGCTTGTTTTGTAAACTTATACATAGGAGTGGTCCGCTAAAGTTACGGCGATTGAATCATTAAATAAGTAAACACTTAAAGCGTAGATGTAGATGAAGTAAATGCTTCACTCAGCAGTCACTAATAGATAATATACAACTCACGCGCATACAACTCAGGCTCTCGCGTTTTTATTATTATTTTAACGGCAAGAACATTATATTTTTAAAGAAAAAGAATGAGAAATAATTTATTTCGACATATTTACACCATTTTACACATTATGTATTATTTACACATTAATTATTTTTAACAGAACGTACATCATAAAATAACAACACAATAACGATAAAAAAATAAAAAAACATGTACTTATAATTATATAATTATGTCGAAAATATAACCTAGTTCAGCATATGCCAGGCTAACGCCTGACGTTGATTTTCAACTAGACCCTAAAGTGACTATTAATTAGTATATTTACCAAGGCTAAAACTCAAAGATCCACATTGACTACATTTTATCTGATCCATACGGTTAAAAATCGCAGCCATAAGCAATTTCAGATTATTAGGATTTTTAAGTTAGCTATTTGAATTCTTTGATTAAAGATTAGAATCTATGAAAATTACTTTTATTTTTTTAATCTCAATAGATGCGACCTGGTGCATAACACAACGTGATGGCAATGTTATGTATCCCAAGTCCCTCGTGCAATAATAGACTCCAATCTGCACAATGTTTGCGAGTCCAAGGGTTAATCGTCCCTCATATATATTTTATTACCGGTGAAATTAATATTAATATTGGTTCTCATTAGTGGAGGGCACTAAAATTGTGTGTATTGCTCTCATATAATATTCTATTTATTTACGATATTTATTAATTCATTTATTTACTTACAATTCGGAACGGAATGTAGATATCAATATTTTCGTAACTGATTTCGGGCACCAGGAAAATCTGTGACTCTTGTAAACTATTCGGGAGTGTTATAATGTACAAGTTTGCTGCAAACATAAGTGTATTTTCTTTTCCCTCACTCTCGTAGGTGACATTCTCATCTTCCTGGAGCAATGGGCGTCTGTATGACTGCTGTGGTCGTGGGTTCTATTTCACACGGACTTAGATCTTAATGCGAGATAAATAAAAAATAAATAAAATGGAACGTATGTAATTGAAGAGACATTAAAAAAAACTTGGAACTGATACATTAAGGTAATCTTTGAAGCACTAAGAACACTGCGCCGCCTCTCTGTGAACAGTAAAAACGTCATTAAAATATATATATTACGGGTCTTAATCGCGTGAATAATTTAGGGTAAAATACCTTGTTTATTGCCCGACGTTTCGACCGTATTGCAACGGCCGTGGTCACGGGAAGACTGTCAGTAAAAACGTCAACCACCACGCGAGATGCCACGCCACACTATACGTGCAATGCCCCGCATCTCCGTAATTAAGGCCTTAGGCGGACCGGAGCGGACCGTGAATTGACAAAAGATATTCCTGGGTACGATTTCAAGCGCTGTGATTGGTTAATTGAGCGTGGAGACCGGCTTAAGAATAATATCACCCTATCTCTTCTCGTGGGTGTCATCAAGGCGACTAAGGGATGTCATGCCGGAGGACGGGCAGCAGCGTCCTCTGCGTACTTTAAAGCTTTCCTGCGAAAGCCAACCTGCTCGCCAAGCGTGGTGATTATGGCAATTACCCCCAGGATCTACAATAAGTAGGTTCTACTGGGGAGACCTGTACCCAGCAGTGGGACATCATATGGGGTCAATTGACAGTCCGCTTTGCTCCAATCCGCCCCGCTCCACATCAATGAAAACTCACCTTTACGCTAAGAAGTCTACGCGTGTAAATTCGTAGGTAGAAACAAGTTTAAGATATTAATTATCTGATAAGCGAAAATACATTCAGGCGCGATTAAGCATAACATGTTACTGAATGTACCACATTCTAATATTATTCATGTAAAACGATATATTACTGAACAAGAACCAGTGATATTAATAGCAAATTTATTCCTAGTTTGCGTTTTATGGTGTACCCACTGTAATTTCTCTGCAAAACCACAAGATACCAATAGTACAAAAGGTTAGCTTTACATAAACGCATCGAGCAACGCAAACACAAACATCGTTCATCGAAACGGAATAATGTTTATTAAGAAATATTTTTTTAAAGTCAAAAATTCTTTAAAAAAATGTTTCTTAATAAAAACCGCACTTTTGTACAAGTCCCATATCGCAAAGAACTTACAAATATACGATTGATGAACAAAAATAGTGTCAGTGTAAGTTATTCTTCCGTGAAACAGTGATATTAACAGATCATTGTATTTCCGTTGAAGGGCACTGTAGACTGTAGCAAGTGTAATTACTGAGCAAATGAGACTAATGAACTAATCCATACTAATATTATAAATGTGAAAGTAACTCTGTCTGTCTGTCTGTTACGCTTTCACGCTCAAACAGCTTAACCGATTTAGATTAAATTTGGTATGGAGATAGTTTGAGTCCCGAGGAAGGACATAGGATAATTTTTATCGCGATAACCGACATCCACGCGGGCGGAGCCGCGGGCGAAAGCTAGTCTCAAATAAATAGCGCATTCAGATTTGTACCAAACAGGATTTGGGTGGCACTGATACCGTTATGGGCTAGTGTGACTCTTACCTGACCATGCACGACCTGCTCGTCTCAAGAACACGAACAACAGTTTGTAGATAACATAAAGTTGTGTCCCGTGTGGCAATAAACCCTCGACAACTTGCGCAGCAGTCACACGTACTTCCATTGCGCCACCGATGCAGTCAACTTTGTTCCAAGTTATTTGAAAGTCTGTGTCCATGAATTGTAAATGAAATATAGCAACGGACCTACATATTATGTACGTGCCCGCGAATTAAGTTTGAAACTTACCTTCTGTACTCTATGTGTTTTGTGGTGAAACCTCGCTAATACGACATTAAGTTGCCCAAGGTCGAGAATATTTTTACATGTAATTTAATGTTAAGCCGTCAATCTAAATAGGTCATTGTGCCAGGATTAATTAGACATTTACCGTATCAGAAACATAAAAAATAATTTGTCCTTGTTTGTTATTATGCACCAAAAGCTGTGCTATTACGTAAATACGTGAATAATATTATATGAGCGTATTACAGACCATAAATAATTTAAATCCAAAATTAAGTAGATATTTATCATTATAGCTTGTTGGAATTCACAGATATTGCTAAATCCCAAATATGTATGTGCAAAATTCGAAGCAGCGGTATCGGTCTTGCAATCGTGAGGTCGCAGGTTCGAATCCTGCACATTATACTACCGACGTGAACCCACTCCTAACACAAGCCATTGAGCTTAGCTGGAAAAGTTAACAGGATTGCTAGTAATGTGAGACCACAATCCAAAAAAAAAACTCAAATCAGTATTAATATATTTTGTTACTTATGAAATTTAGTACAATTCTTGTGTACTAAATCTGCTTAGCTTATATCAGGTTGTATATTTAGTAAAGGTGTCTGTCCGCTGAAGCAGAGCAGGCTGCTGAGTAGAGAAATAGAGAAATATTATCCAATAGGACTGCATAAAATGTCTACTCCTTCGATTTCTTTACAGAATAAAATTTCTCCATTTTTTTGACAGCTCCCGCAATAGGGCTCAAGCTCTGTATCGCAGAAGACTTCACAAGTATTCAATTCACTCGAACTCGACTCGGAATCACAATTAGTGGATCACACAAAGTGGTGTCCTATGTGGGAAACAAACCTATGACCTCTAACGTAGCAGATGTTGTGACACACTTCCACCGAGGGTACCAACGCTACTAAGGCAAAATAGTAGGACCACATTCACAAGAGTGGTATTTTCCTTCCTAAGTGAATAAAGATTGCTTATCATTATCGGGTGAAAAATAAAAAGTGTGCGCAAATGCAAATGCACTCTCTTTCCTCTCATTTTAAAAACACATTGATGGAAATCATACTCTACCAACAGAAGCAGCAGTTTTATTATCTCTCTAAGATCCAAAAGTACCCACTCCTACTATATATTTGTGTATATTTGTAAAAACCCATATGACACTTTTTCAAAAACTAGGAGACAGAGAGAATAGTATACTGTAGGTATAAGAAAAATTGTTACTGTATGGCTATAAAAATATATAACCACCTTCCACAAGACATATCAAATCTACCTATTAGACAGTTTCGCAGAGAAATATACTACAATATCTATACTTTAATAATAAATTTTTAATTGCGTTTAATGTATAGTTTTTAATTTAACTTTATTATTATTATTTTTCACTTTATGACATTATTCTAATTATATTAAATTACTATGATTGCATGGCTTGACTTAAATAATAATTGTATTTTAATTAATATTAAGTATACGAAATACCTGTACAATGTTTAAATATTTGCACGCCACAATTGGCAGAATATGTTGTAACGATTTTTTATAAGACCTCACCATGTTCTTGAAAATAAAAATATACTCTATTCTATTCTGTTTTTGGGAAAAGTTCAACATTTAACTTGATAGTACCCACGATACTTAGCTTCAGTAGTATTTGATTTAAATCGTCAATCTTGCTAAAACTCGACCAAAATCCGAAGTCAATCCCAGACAAATTCAATCTATCCAAACCAGGACTACCCGACGCAACGTAACCTCTGTTTCGTGTTTTTACCACCTTGTTGTGTATTCCAACAGCACGTTCCTATCGACTGTACTACTTTATTGTACGAGCTTCCTCCTTCTGTACTCGATTTCACGAGAATTTATTTTAATGGAACCGTTGACAGTTTGGACGCTTCCGTGGAAAGGAACGTAGACTTGAATTTGTAATGTTCGTTAATGGCTTGGTTCACAACAGACTGCAGAAAGTATTGAGATTGCTGGGAGTTTTTCGACCTTTATTACAATAGGTTTTTTCAGTTAATTGATTCGTCCTACAATATGCATTTTGGAAACCAAAATTACGGGAAATACGGTACTGAGGTAATTTCGTATAGATAGAATGAATGTTGTGATCTTACAAAGTGATTTAAGTAATTCCGTCTCAGAATGATGCAAGCATTCTATCATTTCTCACTGAGGTAAGCCCTCATAAGAATAGAATTAGTGTAATTTAATTTTTAAAACCCTTTATCTAAATAATTTACCATTCACCACTCTCATGCGAACCATGATTCACGGATCCGAAGTCATAGACAAAAACTAAGGTCTAATTAGCAAGACTATTTCAAAATACAAGGAGTTTCCAACTTACTAGCAATCTATACAAATATTATAAAGCTGAAGAGTTTGTTTGAACGCGATAATCTCAGAAACTACTGATCTGAAAATTATTTTACTGTTGAATAGCCCATTTATCGATGAAGGCTATAAACCAAATAATATCACACTACGACCAATTGAAGCGGAGCAGCAATGAAAAATTTTGCAAAAACAGGGAAAATTTACGCAGTCGAAGTTGTGCTGGACAGCTAGTCAAAAATAAAAAAGTTGTCAAACAGTGTCGCAACAATATTCAGGTATTTGTGGCCCCACATTTCGGTGGTATTAGGAGGAGATCGCGTGACTGACCGCAAATTGGTTTATGCAAATCTGTCAGTAGGGGGTATAAACGACCGCGCCCCTCCCCCTGATCCGCACATTTATATTTCTATTGAGACAGCTCGCGAATTGGGGTCACGACTTACAACCTATTGTTTCTACCTTAAGGTCGGCTGTGAACATTACTTTTTTTTTACGTTAGTACATAGGTTTCAAAGCAGGTAGTACTATTTTACGGATGATGGTAGGAATTGGGAAGGATAGAATGTATTTCTTTTCTTTTTTTAATCTATAATATTAATATTGATAAACTTTCGCGATTTCTACACATTATGAAGATATATATATATATATATATATATATATATATATCTTCATAATGTGATTCCGCTCCTATTAGTCGTAGCGTAATGTTATATTCTATACCTATACCTTTAGTATATAGCCTTCCTTGATAAATTGACTACTCTACAGTAAAATAATTTTTCAATTCGGACCCGTAGTACTTGAGATTATCGCGTTCAAACAAACAAACAAACTCTTCAGCTTTTTATTATTAGTATAATACCTTGTTTATTGCCCGACGTTTCGACCGTATTCATATATATATATATATATATATATATATATATATATATATATATCTATATATATATATATATGAATGTATGTTTCGACCGTATTCATATATATATATATATATATATATATATATATATATATATATATCTATATATATATATATATGAATACGGTCGAAACGTCGGGCAATAAACAAGGTATTATACTAATAATAAAAAGCTGAAGAGTTTGTTTGTTTGTTTGAACGCGATAATCTCAAGTACTACGGGTCCGAATTGAAAAATTATTTTACTGTAGAGTAGTCAATTTATCAAGGAAGGCTATATACTAAAGGTATAGGTATAGAATATAACATTACGCTACGACTAATAGGAGCGGAACAGCAATAAAAAATGTTGCAAAAACAGGGAAAATTCACGCATACGCGCGCGGGTCAGCTAGTTGGTTCATAAAACTGATGTTTAATCATATCGTTATTAAAACACATCCAATTGTCATCTACTTCATGTAAAGCCAGTATCCTTATATACTAACTTTATTTATAATACATTCAAACAAATCATTCTCGTCATAATACTTAGCATTTTTTTTCAAGTTAATTTCTCGAAGTTCGTATAAGATGATAAAACCTTATCAGTTACAAGACGATGACAACTTAGTAGTATCAGACAGAAGCAATGACATTTTTCATTTAGACACGTCTTACTGTGCTCTATTTTGGCAACATAAATGTACGGTTACTGCCGCAATCCCAGTTAGTCAGGCATCATTCAGTATCACGACAGCTTTGATAATGTCGAGTTTGCAAACTCGAAGTTTACAAATAAAATATTATCTGGCGAGCTTCGACGATGCAATTATTACACTGGAACAGTGTTGAATAACAGAAACGTATCATTTCACGCGGAAGTACGCCGTTTTATAGTGTAACAAAATATTTTTTGCTATACTATAAAACGACTGCGTCAAACGTTTATTGCGATGATTTGCTCGCGCCAATTTGATGCTCTCGCTTTACCTCAAAACCTCTATTTATCTCTTTCCTACAATAGGTACGGCTTATATGTAATTGTGTGAACAAATATGTTATTTCACGTTACCATTTTTTCGTGCAGTTTTGTTAGCCTATAATGTATCTATATGTAAAACCTCATTGGACAGAATACATCGACCAATGGAGTCCACGTCGACTAGACACACGAACATAATTAATTTGTTAGTTTCATCCCATTTACCCTTTCAAGTTTTACAATTTAAATGTTATAATTGCATTTTTAAACCGTTTCCATCGAACCGTCGTAGGTTCGATGGAAACGGTTTAAAATGCAATTATTATTCGCGTTTTGTTCATAATTTTAAAAATCGAAATATAGAACAATTTAAATTGACAGAGTTCAAAATCAAGCAATCTTGAAGCTCATGCTTCACGCACAGATAAAGTAATCACTACTTGCTTCACGTTTAAGTTCTCACACTGCGAAATAGTTTTACCGATTTTAAATAAAAAATAAAATTATATATATTTTTTATTGCGGGTATAACAATAAATGCTTTGTGATTGTAATCATAAACTGTAACGTTTATATACTTAAAATAAATATTTACATATAAATAATAAATATTTATTTCATATTAGGAAATCCACAGGTAGTTCTTAGTAAGACTTAGGGTGCTTTTTCACGTTGCTATGGATGCGTTTAATATCCACCAATCATATTCGTTGGTCCATATAGCTTAGCACTGGTGGGAATGTGTTCAACTAAGCTAGGTTTTTTGTAAGGAATGAATAGTCGCGAGTGATATTGGGTAACATGGTTACGCTTATTTCCTTTACTTTGAGTATAGTTATTTTCTAACAATAGTTACTTATTTACAACAGAGGGAGTGTCACCACAAAATACCGAAACTACACTCATACGTACTCACGCAGCGCGCACATGTGCATCGCTCATAGACACGGAATCACGGAGTACCTTCGAAACAAAGTGGTTTACCGTGTGGTACCAGCTTAAGAATAGTGCCACCCCGTCTCTTGCCGTGGCTGTAGTCAAGGCGACTAAGGGATGTCACACCGGAGAAGCGTCCTCGGAGTACTTTAAAGCCTTACTGCGATCACCAATCCGGTCACTAAGCGTGGCGATAAGGGCAGTTACCCCCAGGATCTTTATTAAGTAGGTTCTACTAGGGACACTTGTGCCCAGCAGTGGGACATATGGGTTGATATGAGTAAATGGTCTGAGCTGATTCGTGTACGATGTCTATGTATGAGTTTGCTGGATAACTTTTTTTACATTCGGTATTTTGTGTTTTTCAGTACTATTGTTATTCGGTATCATTAATGACGGTACCTCACGTTAACATAATTTGTTAATTTTCGTCTCGGTAACATAAACATCTGCTTTAATTTTTAAAGTGTGAAATCTTGAAGCAACCGTGCTGTGAACAAAATGACTTAAAACAGTGCCTCAAGTAGTGAAGTTGTCCATTTTGAAATTAGTCGGTTTATACGAGTAGTGTTGTTATGTGTTCAAGATGAATACTGTACAGAGTACCGGAGGAGGCCATGGGGGGTCCATGAAAAAGGACCACAAGCATGAGGTAAGTGATAAAAATAAGTTGATACAGGTCAATACCATATAAAGCAAAAAGTTTGCAGCAAACTGTTTGCGAAACACTAACCGCGGCAAGATCTTAGTGGCAGTTATTTTGTGGCCAATCATTTATGGCAAACACAAATACATATAAGGCACTTTAAGTGCAGTGTAATTAATAGTCGGTAATTTCGCGACAGGTTAACATGGCAATCGGGATATAAAGGCACACTAACTGGCCGCCGGTGGATATCAGTCTGTCAATTAATCGCAACCGACCACAGAAGTTGTTTAGTGCGATCTGCGTCGTCATGTATCTGCCGGACAGTCCAAGACAATCGAACATACACTAGCAAGTAGCCGGCCGGCAACCGTTTAGCTAGTATGAAAACATCGGCGCGTGATCTTGCTCCAGAGCCGGATTTCAACCATTGCCGTCAAGCAATAATCGCTATAGTACGTGGACTATGCAGACCCAGGACGACAGGCAGCCCGAAAGGGTCACAGACTGCAGGCGGACAGATAATGTGGTGGAGCTTTTAGGTTAGACGGCGAAAACCACGCCAAAACGACACACATACGAAATCTTAGTATGTATACACCAGTTCTCGTTGGATGCATTTTAATCTCTCATACGTTTTTACCTGCATTTGTGCCATTTCGATCTGTTACATGTCACAGATTAAGTATGATCGTTACTTTAAGTTGGTATCTAAAGAACCCACAGTCCCGTAGTTTGTGAACCATCTTTTGTGTACTCGATATGTGTTTTTATAAAGGTACCTATGTCTTTTCACGGCGTTCCAAAATGCGACTGACATATTTAATTTACCATACATTTTAAACTGCATATTTTTCATTCGTAACAAAAACATTTTGCAAGTGCCTTATTATAAAATGGAAAAAACTAATTAAAAATTATACAAAGTTTCCATACAAATGTTAAGAGTTGGATTTTAAGCTTTGCACTGGATGTATTTCAAACACGAGAATTAAAAATACTTACAATTAGTTTCTACTGGTGTTGCATTATTACATTATTTTTATTTTGGATTAAAATAAACTTCTAATTAAACATTGTAGGTATACCTTTTTGACTAGCTGTAACCAGCAGTATTGCAGTGTGGATGTCAGATTATCGTGTACCAGATTTCGTCAAAATTTCGGTGGGGACAGGACACTCAGGGAGAAACTGACTTCTATTGAGATAAACTACAACAACGTGGACAAAACCGCGGATAAGATTTTGTTGTTTTGATTGTAAAGAGCCTTTATATACACAATGGTAATTAAACATCTTGAGAAATTGCTACATTTTAATAAAATTGAGTATTAAATTTTTTGTATTGGATTTTTATTGTTGTCAATATCATACATATACGTTTCGGATCGGACTGGGATTTTTAACTCATTTATTTTAATGAAAGTCTTTCTTCCCTCTCAGCCTCACTTCAATGAATGTGTAGTAAAATATTGTGGAATTCCTGTGTCGTCTGTAAAATATTGTGAATCTTTCTTTAGTCATGAAAATAGCGGCAAATTAAGTTTTCATTATCTTAACAGCTCCGAATTTAACGTGTATAAATATATGAAATGAAATAAGAAGATATAAGAAGTAGAAAAAATAATACTACCTTGCTAGTACGACATAAAATCAAACAGAGTTTGTAGATCACAGTTAGACTACGCCCTTATTCATTCAAAGCAAGTGATGGACATTTTAATTTTTGAAACTAGAACAACTGAAGTTTTTTATTTGCGGTTCCACTACAATATGTAAAGTCTTTTGTTTTTCAATCCCTAATTCGTTATTTGTATCTGTGGTGAACATCCTGTCCTGCGGGCTCAAGGGTGGGTATACAGGATGATTTATAATATGCTAATAACCTCTCGGTCGCGGCTTCTTTACATAACAGTAAATGACTTTGTAATATCAGTTTTGAAAACTATTAAGTATAATAACCCTCAAGTACCAACCACCTGTTTTTGGAGTTATGACCTTAACCACCTACAGTCTATTTATGCGGAATAAAATCGTTGTTTAATGTAAGGCTTAGACCCTACACCTGATAATGATTTTTCTCCGGGGTCTCACAGACATGTAACAGTAAGTGGTTGTGTGACAAAGTAGGTAGCTAAGGATTAATTGTATTTGTTAGCTGGCAGGGGGGGGGGACATTTGACTCTAACAAAAAATTGCAATTTAAAGCTTAATATTTTACAAACGGATCCCTAAATTTAAAATCGTCTTACCAACCATTAAACTTTTTTAAAAGACCTAGCTAATAATACCCCACACGATGAGATAGCGTACATGGATGATTTGACGTGATGACGTTTTACAAATTATAAACATATTTTATCTTTAAATGTAAAAATATTAGATCAATTCGGATCAGAAGAAATATGGCTTAAATGTATATTGTTCTAGATCCTTTTTTTTACCTATTACGAAACCTTTTTGTACAAACTACTCTACTAACTACTTATTATACAAAATCATTAATTTAAATTAATTGCCATGTCAATATTGGGGCTATCGAACTCCTCAATTGTACGAACTTAAATCAAAGACTCAAAATAACTAATCCATTTGAGTTAGTGTAGTATTAAGTAACGAAAAAAAGCTGCAGTGACAGTGCTTTAGATTTAAAACACAAGAGCAAAGTGTTATCACTTTATTAGACACAAAGGGAATTAAGTGGATAATTTCTTACATTACGTATTTTATATTACATATATTTCGAGACTTAATCGCGTAAATTATTTAAAAGTACGAATCTTTAAGATGTTGTAAGTACCTAGTGTGTAGAAGTACCGACACTACAAATTAACAAAATTATCAAGACCAGACGAGGGTAGTTGAAAAACCCCGCGCCTAACGGATACATCGCTAAGTTGCCATGAGTCGACCCGTGACCACGATCGGTGCAATTCGATCGAAACGTCGGGTAAATAAAAGGTTCTTTAAATAATTCACGCGATTAAGTCCCGAAATATATTTATTATGTATAAAAATCACGTAAGTTTAAAAATAATAATTACTTATTTTAGCAGTTTAAGTTTACATAAAATTACTTATTAGCTTTCATGTTAGATTATAATATCAATAAGAGTAAGTTATTTACTCTTTATACAGAAAAAACAATTTAAATTCAGCATTAGACAGCCCTGGATTTAATCACCTTTTAATATCTTTTCATTCGTTTCATCAACTGACGGGGCGCAATTTGTCGGCAGATTACGAATCTTACGACTATTAATCGCTTAACAAATCCTTGGCCTGGGTTACAGTAAAGGAGACCACGGACGGTACAGTTCCATTCCGGAACATCTTAATCCGGAGTGCTGTTTAATACGAAGGCGATTATGTCGTCGCCAAGAAAAACGTGATCTTGAAAATGTGGCTTTTTCTTGACTATGCTAAGTTTTTATTTATTGCTTTTAACAAACTTAATTTTTAATAATTTAAAATTAACAACATACAAGAATTAGGACATGGGCACACAAACTTATACGCAAATGACAAATGTTTATTTTACTTTGGGTCACCAATAACGGCGATTATTCTAAAGACTCAAGAAGTTAATATTAATAAATAGACTAAAATCACTCACTTGACACACTGTGCGGTGCATCTCGCGTCCGATACGCTATACCATCTACAATTCTTTAGTCACACCACATTAAAGTAAATATTAGGAAACTAAGTTGATGAATATTAAACAACTGTGTATCACAGTAGAAGTATTCTGGATCGTAAATTAAGGAATAGCTCACTCTATCTTTCACAAAATTAAAGCAGAACTAAACGAAACATACGTGACAAGAACATAGTTTACAAAGTAAATTAAATTAGTAGTCGTTCATTTCACAATGTTTTTATATTATTTTGTAATTGGTTCATTCAATGTTTTCAAGTCGTTATTAAATAAAACTATTACGTAGTGTAGTGTTACAACATATTTCGCAAGTTTCGATTTAAAATCATTAAATGTGCTCACATTAATAATCACATTTATAATACATCACGGCATCTTGTTGTAAAGTTGCGCGCCTTAGTAAATATATTTTTGCCATAATTGGTCCATATATATGGGGTAGCGCGATAAAACTACCTCGACGTGCGCTAGGACTTTCACTGCCAGACAGCTGATGATGTGAGGAGTAACTCAAACTACGTTAGCGTTTATCATCACGCTAACGTGTACCATTGCAACTTCACGGAGACGGAGACGCGGGCACATCTAGTTTTGTAGTAAATAGGAAAGTGGTTTTAAGCTTTAATAATAGTATAATATAATGGATTCCTAGCCCAGCACAAAACGTTTGTTGCGACCGCTTGAATTAGAAACGACTTAGAAGACTTAGATGGTTGTTGTGACGGCAACCGTCTTCTATCAGAATAAAATCAATGCCAGTATACTTTCTAGCATTGATTTTATTCTGCTTTAATAATATTCGTTCACATTCATTCATCGTTCTTACTTTACAAACATCAGGATTTTGTCCCTACGTTGAGTGAATGAGCAAATCACCGAAACGGATTAGATCGAACTCGTCTACACCCGACCTAACAAGAACTTGTTTCCTTTGCCGATTCAACTAAAAACCTTTTCTGATGGATTCCGGAGACAGCTCCTAATGAGCGCGCTAGCTATTTTTCTCTTTCAAGTCCGAATCTTTGTGGGCGACAATATTTTCCAGGTTTTTTTACCGAGAGAAACGTAGCTATTGTTTGCTTTGTGAAGCTGCCAAATTGGAGTGATGTTAAAATAATGTTTGGACTTAGATTAATTGGCAGTGTGATGAGGATTTTATTTTTCCACTTAATATATTCTAGCTGTTGCCCGTGACTTCGTTCGCGTGAAATATAAAAAAACCGGGCAAGAGCATGTCGGACCATGCTCAGTGTAAGATTCTGCAGCCTTGAATAATCGCATCAGCAGAAGAGCATATGTTAATAGCACTTACGTCCCTTTATTGAGAAACGCAGTTTTTCGGCCATAACTCAATGACGGTATATCCGATCATGACCAAAATAATTTAAGTTTAAAGTATTGAATTTAATTTAAGTTTATTAACCGCTACCTTTGTGATTTTTTCATCTTATTTGGTCATACGGTTCAAAAGATAAGAGGGGACGCACAATTATGCTACTTTCGTAGCGGTTATTTCCAAAAATATTTTCTTAATCAAAAAAGTTCAATAGAAACCTTACAATGTTTTTGAAAGACCTGTTCAATGATGACCACACGTTGATGTTTGCTAAAAAAATATTCAGCTTCTGTTACATGTATGGAGTGCCTCCCCAAAAAATATTCATATTTATTATTTAGCTTATTTAGCTATTAAACTAAGTAGCGGCTACTGCAAGACACCTTTCCACCAAATTTCATCAATATTCATAGTGTAATCTTTGAGTAAAATGCCTAACAATAATAGTGTGGTATGTGCTAATTATGTCATTCTTGTTATGTATTACAATTATTATTTAAGTTTTGCACATATTATAAGCGCAATAATTAAATTATACTGCGTGCGAAGTTATTTTTTTCTGAATGTTAAGTGCAACATATTATGAACACAATAACTGACAATTACGGTATGTTTAGCTCAAATGTTACCACTAAGACTACTTAAAAGATTTAAAATTACATCAAATTATCTAACATAATAATTATGTTCGATAATGTCATCTTATTTTTTACAAATTTTTGCGTAACTAATTCAAAATGTCAACTTTGACCGTATTTTTCTCGAAACCGTTCACACATTCTTTACTGCGTTCATAAATTGTGCGGTAGCGTGGCTCCGACCACGTGGATGTTGGTTGTCGCGATACGAACTATCTTATATTCTTTACCGCAGCCCAAACTATCTCCATACCAAATTTCATCTAAATCAGTTCAGCGGCTTAAGCGTGAAAACGTAACAGACAAACAGAGTTACTTTCACATTATATTAGTTTGGATACTAATCTATATTTATTTTATACTTATACTTCATATCATCCAAATTTTATACACGACTACTAATAAAGTATTGCTTTGTAATAAAATAGTGTTACCAGTGCATGAAAACAGTCACGCGATTTCGCGACGTAACCTACCTATTAATGTTAATATTAGTCGCTAGTGATGTAACGTCCTGTGTTTTAAATAGGCGAATAATACACTGATTGTTTTTTTTTAATTGCTGTGAATGGTGCAGGTAGGTATTAAAATAAAATATTGGGAACATGAAAAGACAATGTTTTTTGTGTTTATAGTTATCTTCTTTTTTTATGATATACTTATTGTTCACATTCAAATCTTACATTGGTATTATGAATGTCCGCATAAACTTCAATTTGTAGAACATAATGGAATTTATATATTATCCAATTTATATTTGATTGTGTGTTTTCATTTTTATGCATCCTGTGTTGGCCTTACATATATAATAGCTCTCAGCAAGCATAGAGCATTCATGAAACATACATGAAGACAATTTATAGCTGTAGCCGCTGGCTAAAAAACCCTTAATTATTAATTTTATTTTTTTCTATTTCTACTTTCAATAGTTTAAGCCTTAGGTTTATGATAAAATAATCAATAAGTATTTATTTTGTATTTTTATTTGTTCATATAAATAGGCAGTAGAATATAAAATAGATACGCACGCTATGTAATCATCCTGAGAAGCAATAAAATAAAAAGAATACCTTTTTAAGCCGCCATGGGCTGGGAATTCTACAAATTACATGCAAATAATCCACTGATATGCCGAAGAATGGAATCCATATATCAAGGGTACTTTTCATCCCAAGCACGTTTCGTGAATCCCTGGGATGAACGGGTTAACGTGGTGCAATTCACAAACTTTGGGTGCAATGCATACCAAGTTATGGAGCGCACATGCCTTGCAGTTTGGAAAAACATGAACATTATATAGGTTTAGTAACGTGGAAGTTTGGAGGAAGCGTGTTTTAAAGTTTATGCAGCAGTTTTGTGAGGTATGCATTACCTTAAGATATTAAAACTTAAGGTGTACCTATTTTCTTCTCAACTGGTGTAAAATTATAAAGTAGCTGTGTCTGTACATTGAAGATATTTAAAAAAAAACAACCTGGATGAACTACTTAAGAAATTTTGAATCTGAAACTATGGATTATTTTGTATGCTTTTCTTATATAAGTGTTGCAATTTGTAGCTCAAGTGGAAAAAAATGGTACGTCACCATTTTATTCACTTGAGCTACAATATGCCATTCCTTATTTATTTAACGCTTAGTTAAATAAATAAACTAAAGCTAGTACAGTTTAATTCCCAACCGTCTTACATTCCGACTGCATTGCGCTGAGAACTTCCTCTAAATTAACTTTATCTTGTTATACAATTAGTGTCTTCATAGTCGATTAACATTTGTAAGTACTAATTCCATTAGTTTTAGTATGCATTCACATCACTAGTGCGACAATTTGGCGGGCTATATATACCACCCTTCGCCATATTTGTTTAGTATTTAGTTATGGCCGCGCTAAGCTTGATATATCGCTTTATAGTCACTAGTTTTATTAGGTTTTGCATATGGCATTGCTTGTGTTATTTTCTGAGGATTAAATACCTTTATTATATCATTGCCTTTAAATGTAGAATTTTCATATTTCTTAATGGTTTAGGCCTAACTAACTCACTCACTTGTCCAAGGTGTCTTGGTGAGTGAGAAGTAATCCTCTATCGGACTATGACTACCCTATGACTACCGTTGGTCTTGATTAACTCATCCGCTACCAACCCTTAGAGATTTTCATTCATTGCACACTGCTCAATGTAACAGGGCCCGCCGAGTACCTACCTAAAGGTGATAATTTTATTTTTATTTATATGCAAAACTAACAACTATACATAGCATACTTTTTGAAGTAACATTCTTCTTATTCTAATTATTACATAATATATCTTCATACACTTAACCGTTTTATAAGAAATTAGGTACAATGATACTTTTGTGAACTCACTCCCAGTACAACAGAATAAATCTGTGTAGTGTAGTGTAAGGTTGTAGTGCAGAGGCTAAAGAAGACCACTTGCAGATCTTCTTATATTCCGCGTGACACCCAGTTTGAACCTTTGTTTTTCTGTCCGACTCAAGGCTTAGTACTGCGAAGTCTATCTGTGTATTTTTGTTTTAAAAATATATTTTCAATTAAAGAACAACTTAAATCACAAGTGTGCGAAAATATAATCGGCAGGCTTTTCTTCGTTTTTTTCCTGCACCAAGGAATTTCCCCTTTATTCTGTAGAAGTAATCTCCTCGAACAAATACGAGTATATTTTGTCGGGGCTTGTTACAAACGGACATAAGTATTTTAAAACATCGTATTTATGATATGAAGTGGTATCGACTTAGTACTAATTTACTACAGATGTAAAGTTTATGGGACGGTTTATTACTTATGGTAGCTAAAATGTATAAGACCATCAAAGTTAAACTTTGATATCACTATGCAAAAATAAGTACAGGGGAAATTAAGTTTTTTGAAGTGAAAACTTTCACTTTAGCAACGTGGTGCACTAAAATGTTAAACTCGCGTCAGGACAAGTGACCTGGTCAAAAATTCGTAATATGGAGGAAGAGTAGATCTCTGGCGCGGCGTAGGAGAGGAAGTAATATCCCCCTCTCTTTCTACCGCGCGGCTATAATGTATGCCTGCTGTTGCTGGGGCACTTGCGCGAGTGTGCGTGTGAGTTTGTACTACAAGTGTTAATTTTTTTATGTAATGTAAATTGTCATGTTTGTGTACGATAGCGCTACAGATGAATATTGTATTTAACCACATGAATAATAAATAAAGTGCGAAATTATTCCCTAAACATTTCAAAATATTAAAAAATACACAACGGTAATGTTCAAGTTTTCACTTCTACCGGCACTCCCGGAGTGCAACCCGTTTTTTTTTCACAATATGTCGTGACAAGATTTGTACAATTTTACAGGTCTTTTTTTGACGTGAATACGTCTTATAAATCGATGACCGGCTGCACTCGCGAAAAAGTGCGAAGTTCCGCCTGTTGACTGGTTGCTAAGCAATGGCGAATGGCGATATGTCATCAATGTTTTCATAAAAACTGCCAGGTTACTAACTGGTTTCTAAGCAACGCGAAAGGCAATATGTGATCAATGTTTTCTTAAGATATTATCACGTAAAATTATCGTCCAAAAACATGGTTGTTCGTAAAGTCGGCAACAACCATTTTTTGAATTTAAGAAAAGTTTTTTGAAGAGACAACACAACTTTCTCACTTGGGTAAAAGTAGACTTAACAAACATCAAATCAAATGACACAAAGATTTTTCAGTAGGAAATCGAACTCGTGAATATGAGCACATGAGCAGGTATATTATTTTGTGATTTTCCGATGAGATCTGAAACATCCTGCTAATATCGAATTATAGGTATTTTCATGTTACTTTGAATTATATAGGTATATTTAAGAAAGAAGTATAAATATTTTATTACTTGGCACTGTAAAGATTGCTATAAATTTTAAAACTTATCTAAAATTTCAATATTTTTCTCATTCAATCTGTCAAAATATAATTCATAACATGAATGTTGAATCTGCACAATTTGGCATTCATCTGTCATTAATTTCGCCTTGTATCTGCCAGACGATTCATCGTCGTTTGATACATAAATCAAACAAAACTTTTTGAATTAAATCTACCACTTGCTTTCACCCGCCGCGTAACCTGCTTAATCGTGATGAAAAAAATAAATATTCTACAGTAAGCTATAACTATCTCAAATTTGAGACGGTTTACGCAAAAATCCTTAATTCCCGCCATTCAAATCCTGAATGAAAAATTGGTTTGCACAAGCGTTTTTTAAAAATAAGTTCAGTGTACGTTATTGTAGTCTACAATTTTATAATAGTATAGATTCAACGACATAAAAATGAAATTCCTCTTTTCATAAATAAAATATGATACATGAGTTTGGTGGGATTCTCTCGGCAATATCATGAAACGTTGGAAGAACCTGTAAATGTTTAATTTGTCCCAAGAGAAGTGTAGTACGTTGAATTATTTAATTTGTTCCAAACCAACTGTCAACCGGTTCGGATTTGTAGATGGCAGAGTTGCATAAGACATGTGTTTTTTAAAATAACTGAGCCAGCAGAAGTAGGCTGTATTTCTTTGTTTTTTAGTAGTTATCATTAGACATTACCTACTGTGTAATGATAACTACTAAAAAACAAATTGAATTACAACTATCATCATTAGCTCAGTTGACTGCGTCGCAACAACACAAGGAAAGGAAAGTTTCATACGATAAAAATTATGAGCAATGCATCAAAATTATAAAGACCAGGCCCCTTCTAATCAGTAGGTCTAAGCATCAAAACGTTAGTTAAAAAACCCCGCACCTCACGAAGACATCGCTGAGCTGCCTTCAATCGATCCGTGCCCACGATCGGTGCAATTTGCTCAAAACGTCTCGGGTAAATAAACTTATAATATTATAATAAACACAAACAAAACATCTCTTACTTTGTTTAGAAGGTAGTATGAAGCTGTCCTTATTTTACTCTCAGTATTATTTAGTATCGAGTGCCTAATACTGAGTTTTGGTTGGTCTTTCGGTGTATTGTTTTGTGAGTCTTACTGCTAAGCCAGACGTGTTTCCCCTCAGGCTATGTCTTCAGGCTACGTGGACCGTAGGTCGGGTCTAGTTGGGAAATTAAAAAGACAGAGGTCAACATTTTCCAGTACTATACAGTCATTATTAAGGTTAAATAATGAAAACAACAAAATTATTAAGTATCCTTACATTATTTATTAATTGCCATAATAATTAAGAATTATATTTAACTAAACAACATAATTTTAAACATAACACATATTCAGAATTATTTATTTACAATATAAAGTCAGAGAAAAGATCACGACAATTAAAAACTCGCGGTCTGTTTAAAATTTTCACTATTTACATTTTTGTAAGGGCTTGACACACTATATTATCACACACTATAGAGGATTGTTGGGATAACATTATTACACCAGCTTCTTGGGGTTCAATATAATAGAAGCTTCTTACAATAATGGTAAACTTATATGTGCACATACACTATTAGATATACAATAACCATGCAGGCAGGCACTATTCCGTTTCCACAAACTCGGGAGCTCAGTCGCTGTCGAACTGTCCTGAGGATGCCTCGTGTAGATCTAGGCGACACAAGTGTCTAAGCTTCACTTTCGTGGAAGCGGAATATTGCATAACAAATCCGGAGGTGCCACTCGAGTTGGTGAACCCTGTCACTAATTTCCTTTGCTCAGGTTGTGAATTGAATGCGGTGCGACGCGCCGGTTTCAATGCGGTGCCGTCATTTTTACAAATGGCAAATGTACTATGCGTTTTAAATGAGTTGATAACTGTCATGATGACATTTTGATTCGCATTACCACTGCAACTTCATTGTATGTAGTATTACACAAAAGTACATAACAACTATACATCAGCACTGTATTTTACTATTTATTATTACAGATATGTTTGTAACTAAAAAGACCACAAAAGTGTAGAATATTCTTATATTTTTCGTTTACTTATTTCTGTTTGGTGATTATTATACAATAAAGAATACTACGTCCAATGAAAAAATAATATTACGTCCGTTTCATTACCATACACATACGTACTTTACCCGACTTATGAGTTTTTGTTGCTATCGGTACAAATTTGACAAGTACAGCGTGAAGTTGTCGCGATCGCGATTATCTTCTCATTTGAAACTCATAGTATGCGCACACGCTTGAGGGTTGTTACACACATAAGCTACAATATTTTCCGAACAACAAAGCAACAACTACACATGTTCGGGTTCATTAACAAGTGCCGATCGGGTAATTCATTCAGGACGGCACATCATTTGATTCTGCAGTGTTTGTTGAACGGAAAAGCAGATCGGCATAAATCGATAGTTGCCTGGTAGGGCTTACTCGAGTATTTCTGTTACATGTGTTTATACAAGCCGATCGCCATTTCCCCGATCATTAAATACACATATTCGGTTTAACCGCCGCGCGCTCGCTGTGCTGATTGATGCCGTCTTAAGTGTGTAGCAACTCTTAGACATAAACGTCGAGCCGCGAATTTGATGTCACCGCTGCGCGATGGCGTTCACTTTGATTTTCCTTCGTAGGACGTTGTGTATCTTTAATATTATTTTTTTTTAGTTTTACAATACTCATAACATTCACCCTCTTTCTTTCTGTTTGAATTAAAACTCTCTGTGTCGTACTCTCCTCTACGTGTTCGTTCTTGCTTGCTGGTTCAGACTCAGATCTATTTGCGCATGAAAGGAACAAAAATAAGATAGTAGGTCTTATGTTTGTGAAATACTACATTGTAGTGTCATTGATTACTGTGCTGTATTGTGCTTCTTATTAGTTGGTAGGTAAATATGTAAGCTACTATTCAATTTTTATTCTATTTTCTATGATTATAAAACAGTAGAATTTACTTCTTATTATATCAGCTATTACTATTGGGAGATTAGTTAAGCCTAACAACAACATTTTGGTGCAAGATACATAGACATTTAGTGAATGGTACATGTTATTTTAATATTACAAAAACATTCAATAATGTTATGTTTTTGTTGAATGTTACCACGTAGTTATTAATATTTAAATAAATAGATATAATTAATATATATATATATATATATATATATATATATATTTATTTAAATACTAGCTGACCAGTGCAACTTCGCCTGCGTACTTTTTTCCTGTTTTTGCAGCGTGATGTTATTTATCTTTTCTAGATAAATAGACTATCCAACAAAAAATATTTTTACAATTCGGACTAGTTAGTTCTTGAAATTACTGCATTCAATCCAACACTACTAATGTTATAAAGCTGAAGAGCTTTTTAATATTAGTAGATATAGATAAATAATTATGGTAACATTCATAAACATTAAATAAAAAGTGGTTAATTTTAACATTACAAACAAACACTTAGAGTTTATTTATTTCTATAACTAGTTTCTATGTTAATTAATGTGTTTTGTGCTGTGCCGGTTTTTGGTCATCTGCAAATAAATAAACATTATAATATATCTACAGTACACTTTAAAAATAGGTGTCCTAGAGGGGTGAAGGGTTAAAATTCGATAAAGAAATATGTGTTGCTGAACACGGTTCTTTGTCCTTACTTGTACTTATAACATTTAACAACTAAACGAGAATTCAAACAAAAGAGTGTGGCAGCTGTTCTAGGGACCTAACACTGATATAATACTGATTCATCATAGCAGAGCCTAAACTAGGAGAACTACTTGGAGGTAGAAACATGAAATGCCTTGGGTACCTTTTATAACGTGCCCCACTCAGAAAATGTTTCTGATTGTCACCTTAAAAGAGGTTTAATTAGGGTCAAAAAGAAATACAGCGTAAAACTGGTAGAAGGTAACAATTTTTTTGGGTTTGATATATAAGAAGTACATTTTTATCGTAAAAAATTAACCTCTTAAGGAGTGACATGGGGGTGAATATTTGTAATGATTTATTTGTAGCAAATGTAGAAAGAGAATACATTTAGATATAGAGAAAAATAAATGGATTACTTTTCGGTTTAACAATCTTGTTTGACTGGCTCGTTATTGTCAAGCAAGCGCCTTCATATTTTATAGCCATATCTGCACACGCCAAGCTGAAATAATATTTAAAGAAACATAATAAAAAAAACGTTTAAAAGACATCTGACAATATTAAAAAACGGTAAGAACCATCTCAGAGATTTTGCTGAGCCGGCAATTTTTTTACCGGTCACGGGTGATCTAAGGACACTTAGAGTATCGCCTATGGACACCCAAGGATCAATAGATATAATAACACGATATTTTGTCAGCTTTTGACAAATAAGTGTGATTATCGCAAGTAATTTATATTAATATTGAAGTCATTAAAATAACAGGAAATATACTTACACGCAGGGATTTAAGTAGGTGATATCATCTTGCCCACAGACAAGCTTGTACTCGGCAGAGCAATAGCAACGATCGCTTACTTTTGGGGATTTGCATTCCCCAGAGTACGCTATCTGCATACCTGCGCATTTCAACCTGCAAAATATTCAATTAAATGGGACATTACTTTTATTTGTTATGTATTTTGATATAATTTATGCTAATATAAACTTGAATTAAAAATGTCAAAGTATCTCTATCTGTCTGTCGGTCTGTTACCTTTTCACGCTTGAGCCGCTGATCCGATTGAAATAAAATTTGGTATGGAGATAGTCTGAGTCCCAGGGAAGGATATCAGATAGTTTTTAAGGCGATAACCGATATTCAAGAGGGCCAAGCCACGGGTGATAGCTAGTTAGTTCATAGGTCTTATAAGCCCAGTATTTACGCTTGCTACAATGCCCTTCAATCAAATGTATGAGCAATTTATTTTCACAAATCACTAACACAAAGTACATCCACATTTAGAACAGCTTTTTTTTTTCGAGATTGCACCCGCTGCACATTCGGTGCAATTTCCTTGCACAAACAGTGATATTCGATCGCACCTACTTGTAATTTCATTTGAAAAAGCAATTTAATACAGTAATGAACTTACACACAGGGATTCAAGTAGGTGATGTCATCAAGACCACAAGCAGGCTTGTACTCAGTAGAACAGTAGCATCTGTCGTTTAGTGTCGGGGATTTGCACTCTCCAATGTATGCCAACTGGGCACCTGCGCACTTCAGCCTGAATAAAAGGTTTGTTGGGATATAAGTATTTATTGACGGAATAACGTCTTATAAATCTATGACCGGGTGCACATACGAAAAAGTGTCACAGACGCGATTCGTCACTGGTATACTGAAGTATTGTGTCCGTCGAGCGCATGCGCCCGGATCACTGACATGGTTGCTAAGCAACCATGAATTGTTTATTATAATTTCTTCTTCTGACGTTGTCACGTAAAATTATCGTCCGTAAACCGACTTTACAGACAACCATGTTTTTTAGAAACATGATATGACAAAATCGGCGACAATTTTTTGTGGATAAACTTTGTTTTCAGAACATTTTAAGAAGTGCCTGATGTATATTGTAGAATAATTTATTGTTATTGTGATCATATTCATAAGATATAGCTTTATAACTATGACTGCTGTCATTGAAATCACGATTATCAAAAAATGTTGACAATAATATATTTAGTGTGCAAATAATGACAAAGGTATCTAAAATATATAAAGGTAAAGTTCGACACAACTCACGAGCATTCATTAGGGTAGGTGTACCCATCGACGCCGCACGCCGGCTCGTAGCTACTTGAACATAAACAATTATTCACGTTGACTTCTGATTTGAGCATCGGCTGGCAGATGCCGTGGTACTCCACACTTACTCCTTCACATTCGATACTGTAACATAGAAACATTTTCAGTTTAAAACTATGGCATATAAAATGTTTACTATACAGGTTGATTTGTAATATATTATTTTTTTTTTGTTTAAAGATAACTAGCATTGTGGGATTGAGTCCCACATTACTAGCAATCTTGTTAACCCCTCCAGCTAAGCTCAAAGGCTTGTGTTATGAGTGGGTTCACGTCGGTAGTATAATGAGTAGGATCGTCGAATCCGCGACCTCACGATTGCGAGGCCGATGCTTTAGCCATTAGGCTACAGCCGCTGCAAGAATCTATAATTTGTATATATTTAGAAATATATAAGTATGTTTATCAGTAGTCTGGTTACCATAGTACAAGCTCTGCTTAGTTTGGGATCAGATGATGACTAATAACCTTCTTTACCTTCTTTTGTGGCTTCTTTACATAACACTAAATAACGATAGCTTTTAAAAATGTTTAATTTATAGCTTTCTCTTTGTTTTTTTACTTTCTTATTAACCTAACCTCATGGACGTACTCAATTCCCCTCCACTCCCCATAAATCGTAAAAAATGTAGGTACAAAGTACACATTTGGTGGATGTTTAGTCAATTGCGCCACATACTTTTCCCCCGGAAATACCAAAACACGAAAAATGAGCCTGGGTTCGCCCGAGCCTAACCTAACAACAGTATTTTAACTAACGAATGTTTTCGACAAAATATTTGCTAATTGAAAGGCTGTTACTAAAGTAAGTTATGAACAGTACTTACTAGCAGTTATTGAGGTAGGTAACTCGATCAGTTCCACACTCGGGACGGTAGAAATTCGGGCAATCACAGTTCTTCTTTGGTTCTTGATTAGGTAGTTGACATTCTCCCTCGTAATGTATCTTCACACCTGCGCAGTCGCCGCTAACAAATGTTGAAACAAAGATTTATAATTAAATATATGTATTAAGACTTTCGCGTTGCATTATTACAAGAAAAACACGGGATGTAGTTCAAGAATCTATCCCCCTAGTTCCATGGTGCTATCCCATGGTGGGACAACACCATGGGACCAGTATCACTAGTAGGGTTTTTCTCACTAGTCTCATGGTCATGACGGCAGTGGGTCTTCTGGAACCAAAAAATGGTATCATTTGCCCCTTGGGACCATTGAGACAAAATAATGAATTCCAAATTATCCCATTATTATAGTATAATAATTTACTAGCCTTTTGCACCGACTTAAGAATAGTACCATCCCATCTCTTCCAGTGGGTGTCGTTAAGGCGACTAAGGGATGTCACACTGGAGGGAGGACGGGCAGCAGCGTCCTTGGAGTACCTTAAAGCTTTACTACAAAATACTTAAAGTTTACAATCGGTGACAACTGGTGATTAAGGTACATAACTTACAAACAAGCATTGATGTAGGTGATTCCATCTTCGCCGCACACAGGCACATAGGCATGTGGACACTTGCATTGCTCGACAGAGCGAGAAGTAGTAGTTGTTACTATCCTGCAATGTCCTATATAATCCAGCGCTTCTCCGCGACAAAGTAACCTGGAAAAAATCAAGTAACAGCGATTTTGTGCTTATTTTATTTATAATGAATTTTTGAAATGAAATAAATGATTTTTCATTAGACCACAAATTACCTATAGTGAACAAAATACAGAAAGTAACCTTCATTACAAATGCAATCGTATCGTATCGTATTTTCCGAATAACAAAGCCAACCCAAAGCAACTATTACAAATGATCGGTTTCATCAGCAAGTGCCAATTGGGTAGTTCATTCGGGTTGGCACGTCAATCGATTCGGCAGTATTTAATTTTGTCGCTACGTGGCCGTGTCGATTTATGACATCCCGGCATACATTAGGCCAGGCAACAGTATACATATGTGGCAAAGCCGATCTTGCAGCCAATTTGGTCTGCAACAATCGCCGATGCAGACCCGCTAATGTGAGTAGCAATTCTTCGAAACAAAGTGGTCTGGTCTAAGATTCCGTATCCCTGAGCGATATCTACGTTTGCGTTCCTCTAGCGAGGTAAGTATGAAGGTTACATTTAGTACTCTCGGTATTTTTTTAGATAAAGAACAACATAACAAATCTTAAAACTGCATACTTACTCGCATGCGTTGGTGTGGGTCACTCCAGAAACTGAGCAGACAGGTGCATATTTTGGTGGACAGTTGCAATGGTCGTCTGCCTGGATGGACGGGTTAACCAATGCCAATAATACGACTAATACTGAAAATAGAAAAGAAGCCATTGAAGTATTATATTAAACATAGGTTCAATTGAGTGTGCCACTATTGGAGGTGCAATACTTATGCAATACACTGTTCTTTGCTGTAATGTGACCACAACTTTTTGTTGCACACAGTTTATTTGCGCCAAACTAAGGTATTTAATAAAAATACAGTAATGAAATTGTAATGTAAATTATAGATATCGAAACTGTTTTCAATTTTGAACATCGATAACTATTTTTATAATAACAGAAGAACGTCGTCGACTTCACTGCAATTAATTAATTGTTTCTTTTGTACTTTTAACATCACAACATTTAAAAACTTGACGTGTACCTGGCAAAAAAAAACAAGGTATAAAAAGTCGGCTACATATTACAAATTGTAAATTTGTCTATTTTTTTTCTAAGTATAACATTACATCCCGGAACAGATTATATTATGAGCATTATTATAAAACTTTACTATAAAAAAATCTCACCTTTTGTGAACTCCATTTTCATTAGCACTCACTGAGAACTGATCACTATTATCGAAGCAGCCCTGTTATATACCCTCTGCATGAATACAAAGGGCACAATTCACGATATTAATATTAACACAATAACCAGATGTTGAAAAATAAATTATAATCTAAATAGATAATGAGGTGAATGATGTTTATGGGTTTATGTTATGTATTGTTTGAGAAAAAAAATAACCTACGGAAGTAGTAAAAGAGGTAAACATGCCTACATACGCTCGTCAGCCAGCACAGTGACTTTTGAGATCGTGCTGGAGTGACCAGCTTGTGCAGTAACTTTTATTATCTCACCGTACCCCTTTAGTCGATAAATAATTTCTATATTCGCGCTGCACTCACTAGATCGCGCAGTGACTTCTACTTGGGCTACTGAGTCTATTTGTACATCGTTTTAATGTTCAGGGTAACTACTTTCACATACATCGTACTTTCATTGTGACAGCAAATTGACAAATCTGTTTCTGTTCACGACTAAAAATTAACGTCTTCATATTCATAAATTTGAATATGAATTCGATGTGAAAATAATCAGAATCTATATTATGTGCTATCCGGGTATCATTCCACAAAACAGTTTAATTTATATTATCTTGTGTACATTGTCTCACAGGCTACTTTCTTTTATTATAATTATTAGGCTAACGTCAAAAGGTGATCAACGCCACAGTAAAGTCATTTTTATTTTATACGAGTCCTGCACTAAATTAGTTAGTTATTCCTAATTTAGTGCAGGACTGCAGTAAATTATTCTCAGAGAATTTTACAATATAAAGTACACCCAAACTCGGAACAATAACTTGTGACACACAAAATGGTTTCCCGTGTAGAAACCGAATCCACAACCACACGCAGCAGTATTATTTGAACTCCCAATCCATCGCTTAAAATGCCGAAATAAATGTATTTGTTTTCTTTCCTATTTTATTTTCAATATTTCATTTAGAGGTTGTAGGTTAGATTTCCACACCGGACAGAGCTTTGAAGATTCATGATGGTGTCGAGTCTCGATTTATATGATGCTATTTATATGTATTTTGTTGTTAATTGTATCTTTATATAGTTCTTTTGCGAGACTTGGGTGTACTCTGACTTGGATATTGTGTCATACAACCACGGATATTCTTTCTCTCTCTCTATATAAGCTGTTTATATTTGACACTAAATATTGAAAATTGTTAGTACTCGTAGATCAAGGTAAGAATACTTTCTTGTGTCAAACTTTTTAAAGTCTTAGTCAGGTCTTTAGTATTTTACTATTATTACTATAAAATATGTTTTAAATTCGAAAGATTTCTAACACCGCCATTATTCTTCAATCTAGTCCAACGTTGTTAATAAAAAAATAAACAAAATATAGACCAATGCATTTATTAGATAAATAGATATGGGTCAAAATGTGCTCGACCAGTTTGGCCATCCTGAGCTGAACCATTAACCCGTCACTTGTGGGCCAGTCCCAGGCCAGTACCATCCATTATCATATCCATTAACTAATCCATTGTATGTAGATGGGTTAGTTAACGCATACGGTGGTCCTCCGGATACGGAAGTTCTTCTGCACGGTCCGACATAGGCCAACTGTTGTCTTTGGCACGACAGGCTGGAAAATAACCAAAAAAATAAATACTTTACATTAAAAATCCCTTAACTTTAGGCCGAAACGTTAACGTTTTATGGTGGGTTTACATGCTCGCGTTCATAGCGACATTCCACGAGCACGCATTGCACGGTCAATGCTCAGCTGTTTGTAGACGGCTTGTTTGTACCGCCGCGCACCGGCGTGCTGCTTGCTTAGCTGCTTACCGGACTGCTTGCAGGGCGTTCATTTAAGCGTATAAAGATATGTAATGACATTTGTCTAGGCCCCCTCACCAATTAATCTTTACAATAAAAAAACACACACATGTAAAATATATATAAGATCGAGTAATTTCTATTTGTGTATGCATATAAAAAAAATTAGGGGTCCGCGTGCTCGAAGGAAACCAGTTCTTATCAATCTGGTTTAATGTGGCGGTCGCTCAGACCTCCCGGCCCGAAGCAGACACCCGTCAGCTGAACCTAAATCACACAATAAATACGAAGGACAGAAGGAATTCCTTAAGCAAATAGTATTTAACGCAAAAACTATAATGAAACTTTACACTGACGTAGTTTATGCATCAGAATAGCACATAGGCAACTAAAAAAAGTTATAAATATCTGTACATACAGGCATCTATTGGCGTATGTAACCCCGTTGACGCCACACACCGGTGCGGCGTATCTCGGGCAGTTGTAGTAGCATTGGGCGTCCACCAAGGACGCTGTAGCTACCACCAATATTACCGCGAAAGCTGCAAATAAAGTAAAACTGTATAAGTGTCGACTTTTGGTAATCCAAGCATTGGGTTAAATTCGCTCAAAAAATTTTACTCGAGTTGATGACTGTGTTTGTTACTAATTTTCATTGCTGCAAGTTTTTTTTTCTCAATTGAGGGTGTTCGGTCTGTCAGTCTATTTCGAGAGCGTATGCTCTACAATCGTTGGGATTCACAAATCGATGGTCAGGCGTGGTTTCCCTCCTGATGGAAGATGAATTTTATACAAGTCAACTCTAATTGAAATATCTAAACAGGGCAATTTTCAGTGGCAAAAACTTGAAGACAAATTAGAGACATCAAAACAAGAAACCTTACAAAAATACAAGTTACAGACACAGAGTTTACCCAGACTCGAAACAAAAAATTGTGGATTACATAAAAAAGGTGTACCGTGTTTGAATCGAACCAACAACTTCTAATGACTGCATGATCGAGACAATCAAATAATTCTAAGGTTAAAATTCTTTAAAACTCTTGAAATAATATCATATATCCATGCCTGAATTCCATAAAAACGTTTCACATTCACATTGTGCTACAGTCCCATCCCAGTCGGTCTTGGCTGTCTTGTACAGATATTTCATATGAAGAAGATTCTTTATATGAAGAGGAAGGCAGTACTTACTTCGAAATATCCTGACAACTTGTTAAACCTAGTTCATACCATGCGCTAAAAATATTAGCTACACTTTTGCTTCGACCGAAAGAAATTCTACCTTTTTTTGGCATTATAAAATCACATAACTCAATGCAATATTGATTAGCGTATCAAATTAAGTGTCTCAGTGAAGCGACTGCTGTATTATGAGGTTGTGAAATCGTTTTCCATGCGGAAGAAAAGAAATGATTTTTAAATAAAATTGTTCTGAATCTAGATGTAGTGCGTGTCTCTTGCAACAAGGGTTTCTTTGTAAGTCTAGAAATAGCATTTATAAATGTAAAAAAGAACCTGATTTTCATTTATATTTCTCATCAGTAAACATATTAATAAAATAAAGCACATCTATCTAAAAAAATAGAAGACTATAGGATTTGACATTCGACAATGAGTGAACCTGTCAGAACATACATCAATTTTTAATTAATTCCCCCCACCCCCAACTTACGATTCAAACAAATATCCCCGCTTGGGGAGACATGAGGAATTTTTCTTGTGGTTTTAAGCTGGGGATGGACAAAATATAAAAGCAAAAATCTTGATCATTATTTATGCTAGTGCAGTCTAAATTCGGTCTAAATCTTACAATATGATAAAATTAATGATTAGCCGTAACTCAAATAATAATGCTTACCGAAAATAAGCTTCATGTTTATTGCAATCTGATACTTGATCAACTAAATGTTGCTAACTTTGCCTTACCTTTATATACAGCCATCATTACATATACATACCTGTATATTGCAATCTGTGTGTTCGTAGTAGATATTTTTATATTTTGTCCTGTACAGACAGGTTAATTAATGTCCTTACAGCTAAGGTCTGACGTATCATATGAATATTCAAAGGCAAATCAATTGTACCTACACGTTGTTAAAGTCATGCTGTCACTATCATTTTATGATAAATTAATAGTGACAAAGATAATAATATATTTGAGTAGCGTTTAAGAATTGCTGAGGACACTCCGTGTAAATAATAAAACTTGAAGAAGATTGCACTAGAAAATGACAATTCAAGATCTTTTTTTCGAAATTTTACCTAAAATAGGTACAATATTAAAGCCTAAAGACCCGTAAAACTTAGAAACATTTGTACTGGCAATACGAGTTCGATGTAGTTGCCAACAAATAATCCAAAATATAATAATATCTTGTGTCAATATCCTGGGATAACTCACACAACGCTATCTGATTCCAAACTAAGTAGAGTTTGAACTATAGAAACCAGACAACTGATAAACAACCTTATATATTTTAAAATACATACACATTATTGATAAATTACACCCAAATCTTCTATACTTATATTATAAATGTGAAAGTAACTCTGTCTGTCTGTCTGTCTGTCTGTCTGTTACGCTTTCACGCTCAAACAGCTAAACCGATTGCGATCAAATTTGGTATGGAGATAGTTTGAGTCCCAGGGAAGGCCATATGATAGTTTTTTATCGCGATAATCGACATCCACGCGGGCGGAGCCGCAGACAAAACCTAGTACAGAATAAACCAAACTTTTATCCTGGGTGGGGATTGAACCCATGACCTCCGGCTTAGCAGTCAGGGGTCACTAGCAGGCCAGTCTACTACTATTTACTAAAATAGCATAGTTTCGAATATCAATAACTTTGCACAGGCAAACAAAACCACAGTATGCACAATACTACCGCTAATGACGTTCATTTGTCAAAGTTAATTAGGTACTATTTTTGATCTAATGATCACTTAGTTTTGTAAAATGAATCAATTTCACAAAAATTATGAACGCATTTTATATGCTACCCAATTAAATAAAAATCTGAAATTTCTCTGTCAATTGCTGAAATACATGTTTTAAATTAACGTGATAGGTATAGCATTTTGTACATCAGTTTGAGGTGCGCAACTCCCACATTAGGGCACAAGCCCTATGTCGCGAGAGACTTCACAGACATACAAATCCCCAGATACAAAATATTCAGACTTCCCGGGTGAGAATCGAATCCACAATCTCTTGCGCAGCAGTCGTACAGACATCCATTGCGCCATCGAAGCAGTCAACTTAACCTCAAACACCAACATCCTTACTAAGTTAAAAACTTTAGAGCGTAATCTCATAGTGCTTTCACACGCATGGCACGCATTACGGCAAATCGCCCAGAAAGCAGCGCGACAAACAGGGCTAGCGGGCCAAACAAGCTGCTCACAAACAGCCGAGCAGCACATTCACACGCTTGTCTTCAATGTCGCTTTGAAGGGAAGCGTGTGAATGTAGCATCACAACTTCAGATATTACCTAACAACGCCACACCAAGTATGCAAGGAAGGTGTAATTCCTGATAAGTGTACAATTACACGGACCAGACAAGCGATTAACATAATCTCTCCACTGGGCCCAAGTTAGCGCCAAAAGTGGTTCAGTATGGTAATACCTACATCATATCTTATTGGCGAAGCGCCAGAGCTCTGAGAGACGTTTCTTTAGGTCAAGTTTATAATACACTAGCTAACTCGCGCAACTTCGTCTGCGTAAGTTTTCCTCCGTTTTGCAACATTTTTCGTTGCTGCTCAGCTTTGATAAATGGGGTATCCAACAGTACAATATTTTTTTAACTTTCCCCCTTTGTTCTTGAGATCATCGCGTTTAAACAAACATACTCTTCAACTTTATAATATTAGTATAGATAAGTATAGATGCTAACAATGGGATTCTGCTAATCTGTATATTACTAAAGTGCTGTATGCACTTTATTAAGTACTAGCGGACGCCTCGCAGTTTTATCCGCGTAGTTCCCGTTCCTGTAGGAGTAAAGGGATAAAAAATAGCCTATGTCACCCGGGGCTAATGTAGCTTCACAACGATGAAAGAATTTCAGTAGTTCAGTAGTTTCAAAGCCTATTCAATACAAACAAACAATCAAATCTTTCCTCTTTATAATATTACTAGCTGTCCCGCGCAACTTCGTCTGCGTAAATTTTCCCCTTTTTTTTATAATCCTATGTTACTTCTAATACCTCCAAGAATATGTGCACAAAGTTTCATGATGATCGGTTGAGTAGTTTTCGCGTGAAAGCGTAACAAACAAACTTACATTCACATTTACATATTAGTAGGGATAAGTATAGATATAGACTAGCTATCCCGCGCATTTTCGTATGCGTAAATTTCCCTCGTTCTTGCAACATTTCTCATTGCTGGTCCGCTACTATTGGTTGTAGCATTATGTTATATAGCATATTTTACTGTAGGATAACCCATTTATCGAAGAAGACTATAGAGTCTTCTTCGATAAATGGGCTATCCAACAGTTAAACATTTTTTTTTAAATTCGGATCAGTAGTTCCTGAGATTACCCCGTTCAAACGGACAAACAAACTCTTCAGCTTTATAATATTTATATGAATAAGCTAATTTTTTTTTTCTTATTCGGACAATATATATTACTAGCTGTGCCCTGCGGTGTTACCCGCGGTTTATTAGCCTATGTGTTAATCCAGGGTGTCAGCTAACTCTATACCAATTTTTATTAAAATCACTTCAGCCGTTTAGACGTGAAGAAGTAACAAACAAACACACTCACATACTCACAAACTTTCACTTTTATAATATTAGTGTGATAATAGTAATCTCGTCATATTTTCAATACATATATAGACTTCGTGCGGTCAGTTTTTTATTTGCATTAATCTGTGAATCTGCTCGCTTTTGTAAATAAATATCAGTTTGTATGTAGCAACAATGATAGGTATTGAAGTTATCAGAAGAATTTGTTGTACATTAGGCAAAGGTTCAGGGTTATCGCGATTTCTTTCGTGTTTAAAAACTCTGGTTAAAGAGTAATAAAAGTATCAACTTTTATTTACTAATAAACTGGTGATTACACACATTCTATATCTATGACTAGCATTTGCCCGTGACTTTGTTTTCGTCACGTAGAATTGGAAGCCGAATAAATTATGTAAAATAGTATTTTAGTCGTTTTCATTAACAACTTACTCTTTACTAACAACTTCATTGTGGCAAAATTGGTTTTACAAAATATCCCTAACGTTTATAAAACCTAGTCTGTATCTCGAATGCATTTCGATTTCTACGTTAGTTCAGTACTAGTTAAAAGAACGTAATACCTC
The DNA here is from genome assembly GCA_945859575.2 of Herminia tarsipennalis. NCBI lineage: Eukaryota > Metazoa > Arthropoda > Insecta > Lepidoptera > Erebidae > Herminia > Herminia tarsipennalis. The sequence goes on along the minus strand of OX243849.2, from coordinate 23,086,086 downwards.
TAATACTAGATGGCGTACCTAGATGAAGCATGTACACAATTCTAAGTTAGAGCTGCAACAATACAACAATGAAAACCGTATCTAATTTCGTGTAGTTGTTTGGACAGACGAACGAAAATTCTCAAATAATTATTTTTATGACTTTCGAGTATATCTCATACAGACATTGTCCAGTTATAATTTTTAACCGACGAAAACCAACGAAAGAGGTTCTCAAGTCAACATATTTTTTTTATATATGATCAGATTACACATATATTTTTCATACAGTGTCTATTAGATAGGGTTGAAGTTGGTGCCAAAAAAACATAAAAAACTAATTAGGTACTACTTCATGGCACCAACTTCAACATTTTATTTATTTTTTGCAGTTTAGTTACTTTGTATTTATTTTTGAAGTCGGTATTTTTTTTTGCAAATAAAGGTTTTTATATATAGGTACCTAAGTATAGTGACAATAATCACTTCAATCAATGAGGTCACGTAGTTCATACGGAACTCTTTATAGTTGTTTACCGTTGCAGCGATGTGATTATGCAATTTGTTATGCGTGTTATTACCTATTATACATTATATAAATCATTAATCACCATTGTCCCTTGACACCTAAATAATAAACACGTGAATGACCAGCTCGGCTGTATCAAAGAATTCTAACTATTAGTTGTATTGTGGCGTATAATTAAATTATAGGAGATTATCTTTGATGCAATTATGTGATTATCCATCCCACTCAGTATTACCCTTATGGGGAATCCAATTTGATCTCATTAGATTTAATAGTACAGTATTATTTGTCGATGGTGTATGTGACCGCTTAGGATTTCTTATTCCCAGGGGTAAACCCTGCCGTTCTTCTTCCTCTTATCTATTACACACTCCTTCTCACAACTCCAGCTTCACTATAAAAGCTGTGCGACTATGGAATATGGAACTCTCTTCCTCACTCTTTACACAACAGCCTCTCTCTTGACACTTTCAAGAAACAAACAAAACAACATTTTCTCACTACCTGAGTATGTATTATATAATATTTTATCCATTTAATATTATTATGTATATAATATTTATACACAAATTTATTATATTGGTGTATGTAAGTAAGTGTGTGTAAGTATGTATTATTACTCATGTAACTAGCTAGGTTAATTTGTTTACTTTTATTACCTACTGTACTTACACTTCACACTACTCTTAATAATTACTTTCTCCTCTACAACTCAAAAGTTTGCTGGAAGAAAACTCAGTATTGAGTTAAGCTCGCCTTTGTATACATAGTTATTAAACATTTTTGTAATATTTATGTCATCTTCTTAGTGTGTACAATAAATAATTAATTAAGACCTTTGGAAGGTTTTATATCCAACGACCCAAGAAAATGTGGATAGATTGTAATGAACCTGAACGAGAGGTGTTTTTTGGAATCGAACCATCAACCTGAAACACCACTGAGGCAATAAATTTATATACATATTGTTCGTTTATTTTAATTTAGTTTTATTCAACGTCATATTCCTATTTTCAATAGTTATTAAACGTATATTTACCTCTATCCCATACTATTATAATACCTATTACCAAAGTATTGTACATCCCCACACAATAGCAACATACAGGAATATATTCCTTATTCACCTGCCTATATTGTCGAACGAGCCGCGGTGCTCAATTGTTCAAATTGAATGGTTGTATGAAGCGCTACTGTGTCGAGATGTTAAATGGACGACTATATCTATACTTATAATAAATCTGTAGAGAGGTCAATTCTGTACATGAAATATATTTCCAAAATAACTATCAGGGGGTGATTAGGGATCGATACTGATGCCAAAAATGCAATCAGTAAAATTTTTGTCTGTCTGTCTGTCTGTCTGTATAACCGTTATAGAAACAAAAACTACTTGACGGATTTGAACGAAACTTGGTACAATTATTTTTCATACTCCTGAGTAGGTTATAGTATACTTTTCATCACGCTACAATCAATAGGAGCAGAGCAGTGAAGGAAAACGGGAGAAGTTACTCCATTTTTTAAGCTTTCGTCGCGTGTGCAACCGTAATGGTTAAAGCTACACAGAAATCATGTATGACGGAAATGTTCTCCTTAAAATTATATAAAAAATATCCCACGACAGCATATGTCTATCTTTTATGGTTGACTCACAATATCACGTGTAACTCCCGATAGCTTAGTAGTTCGAAGCTTTCTGATTATATTTGTCTACTCTTACGTTTATAACACTCTCAGTCATCCCTAATTAAAAAAGTTAACATTTATTTATTTATTTATTTAGCTTGCCAACAGTTTAACATAATTAACTATTCCATAAAAAATACTAATAGAAATCGGTATAGAAACACCAAAGTTATACATGAAATACGCTCATAATAAGCCATCGCGCGTGAATACTGAATCATGCTATCTATCTATATCTATACATATAATAAAATTGTAAATTTCACGTGTCTGTACAGGGCCGAACATAGCGAAAAAAAATATTGGGAAATGTTCGAAAAGAGTATTTAAACACATTCCTACATTTTTAAAAATGTCTGTCTGTCTGTTTGTTTGAACACGCATCACGCAATAACTATTAGACAGATTCGGTTGAAATTTTGTATGTGTATTCTAATAAGTCTGGATTAACATATAGGCTATAATTTATCACGCTATTTCCCATAGGAGCTAAGCAATGACGGATAATGTCTGTAGCTATTTATCGTTATAAAACAATAACTACTTGACGGATCTTCATGAAAATTTGCAGTTTTATTGTAAATACTATAGGTCATTACTTGCACTATAAATCATTATGCAATCGTCTATGGGGAGTGAGCAGCAACGTATGTTTTGTCGAACCATTATGGTTTTTCACAATTTTTGCCACAATAAGACATTATTTACAATTGTAACCCATGGAAACAATAACTTCACGCTAAAACTATTAGGAGCTAAACACAACATTTTCAATTTTCTTAAGATCAGCTATTTTAACCGTGTTTGCATCAGCTGAGGTGGTCTATTGGCACAAGTAGCGGTAATAAACGAGCTAGGTCGGAGGATCGACTCCCTAATTGCGAGTCTCTTTTTGTGTTGTGTTAAAATTATTTTTATTCTTTTTTTTAAGTATTTTTCTAAATGTATACTTATTTATACAAGCTTTTATTTTCGACTTTAACATGTTTACTTTGTTTAATAAATTTTCATATTAATAATCACTTCCAATAGGCACCTTTATCATTGTTTTGCATGAATAGTGATTATGTTATAACTGTAGAAATGAAAAACAATATTACATTACAAATAAACAGTAATTACTTGATATTTTCTAGAATTTATAAATGTTAATTGCTTAAAAAAAATTAAAAGATTAAGTCCGCGTTACATCAAAATAAAATACGTGGCGCCATCTGTGATTCGATTTCTTCTGAGTGCCAAAATTGCTTACCTACAAATGTTAATAAACTTTCGCGATTTGTACACATTATGAAAATATATGTATTACGGGTCTTGATCGCGTGAATAATTTAAGGTTAAATACTTTGCTTACCTACGTTTAATATGCATGATAGTTTATTATAAAATCATCAAGTATAAAAATAAACTTATCCAGTTTTGAAAATAGATGGCGTTTAAATACAAATTAAAAAGAATGAGGAAAATTGATTTAAAAAAAAAACTGAAATTCTTACGTAGAGGGATATGAATATATGATGATCTTAATTTGCGACAGGTTGACACACCTATTTTTAAATTCACCAATGTAGACATTATAAAATAATATTTTAATCTTCTAAAGTGAGTGAAAAAAAATATTGAAATAAGTTTAGAAATAGTATTTAAACACAAAAAAAGATATCTGAGTATATCTTTTAGAAACGTTTGAATGTTGTTTGTTTGTTTAAACATTGCATTCCCGCGGTACAAACACGGACACAAAGTAGGTGTACTTTAGACTCGGAAAAGATCGCTCGGGCAGGACATAACCTGCGATCATAGGGAATCTGTGAGAGTTTTTTCCATCATACCTTTATTACCTATGTATAAATTATCTTGAAGGAGCGGCTAGGTACCTCCGATTAAAAGGTCCGATTTAAAAGTGTCGGAGCCGAAGTTGGAGTCGGAGGTTTAAAATCAATCGGAATTTTCGACCTATCGGAGTCAGAATCGAAGCTCCTTAACTCAACATTTTCGCACGAGTAATTGGGCGGTTTCGAGCTTCATTTAACTCGAAACCGCCCCAGTACTCGCGTGGTGGGGGAATTTTTCAATATTAATAGTATTTGATGTGATGCAAATCACTTTTTTGTCGAGGTGTGTCGTGGGAATTTTAATAATTTGTCTTCTAACCGTCTGGTGCCATAAACTTTGTCGCTCTTCATGTTGCTGCACTGGGCATTGGCTTGGCTTGCCCTGCCATATGTTGGGCCCTGATTAAAGCTAGGCCCAAATATCCATAGATGCCACAAAGCATTGTGGAGCATGTTTACAATATGTTTTACACAGAAGTTGAATTGTAATATAAACTACCTTAATATAAACCCAACTTCCACGCGAACGAAGTCGCGGGCACAGCTAGTAACTAATAAATGTGTGGAAACATACAGCAAGGGAATTAGAACTGTCACGATCAAGGGATTTACAATGCACTTGAATCAATATCAATAATGCCTCTGTGGCGCGGTGGGAGTGTATCCAACTGCTACGCAAGAGGTCGTGGGTTCGATCCCCACCCAGGATAACACTTTGTGTGATGACACGATGGTTTATTCTGTATCTGGGTATTATATATCTTTAATATGTATGTATTTAGAAATATTTAAGTATGTTTATCATATGTCTGGTTTCCATAGTACAAGCTCTGCTTAGTTTGGGATCAGATAGCGTTGTGTGAGTCCCAAAGTCCCAAGATATTATTATTATTATATTATTTCACTCGCATAGTCCAGTGGGACTATAAAGAGATGGGGGACTATTTCTATTTTCATCTCTATATTCCCTTATATATTTTAATACGTTAAGTTTGATTTTTAAGTAGCTGAGTTTCAGTAGTTTTTTGAAAGATTGAAAGAGCTACAACCATGCATTCATTATTATTATTAAAACCGGGCAAGATCATGTCGGAGCATGCTCAGTGGAGGGTTTATTTTCATTATTTAGCTAATAAACTAAGCAGCGGCTACTACAAGACATCTTTTCGCCAAATATGATCAATATTTATTGTGTAGTCTTTGAGTAAAATGCCTGACACAGACATACAAATAGACAGACAGACGGACAAGACGAAACAATAAGAGTTCCATTTTTGCCATTTGGTTGCGAAACCCTAATATTAGTAAGATTAGCTGTAGCAGCTTTTTGCCGCGCCCAACAACTTTCAACCCCTATTTAACTTATTTAAGGGAATAAGAAAAATCCTTCCTTAGTTGGTGCCTACTTCGTAATAGGAACCCATCGTCCAAATGTCATATTTCTAGTTCCTGCCGTTGGGGCGCTGCCATGGTGAAACAATCAGTCAGTACTACGTCTTTTTATACAGCTTGTAACAGAATTATGTCGTCAAAGGGGTATGCCCACCAGCAGTATCGCTAGTATTTACATTGTGCCACAAGTTGATTATATGTATAATTCTTGTTTCTAATTATAACGTTATTATATAATGATCTGGAGTCTCACATTTGCCGGAATATTGAGATGCAAATATTAGTCTTTCAGTTTATTTATTTCCTTTTTTTTCGTATGAAGTTATTTTTAACGGTGGTAACATAATAACAAAAATAAAATCGTAATATCGATTAGGGTTATTATCGATATTTATTATATAATTAATATAAATACTCTATTAATTGTTGCACCGTTTGAATGTAAAGAACGATAATATTTATACACTATACTTTTTAATAAGCATATTCTTTGATACCTTTAGATTAGGACCCGGCTCGATTAAAAATAAGAACATAGTAATGAATTTTAATAAAAAGATCGATTTGTATAGGATATAACAAAAGTTATGGCAACACTGAAATGTAATGTCATGTCACTTGTTTATCTGTGCATAAAGCTTGTTTGGCGCCGGTCCATTATGAAAACAGTTTAAAGTACTAATAACAAATAGCTTTTGTTATTTCTCGTGTTGTGTATGATATTGTGGTTACATTACGTGAGTTTGAGATCGAGACTCCATATACATAGTAACAATCAGAAATATTTTGTGAGACAGAGACTCGTACCAATATTGTGACAATTGTGAAGTGTTTGTGAGATAGAGATTCGGATTATATATCACTGCAAAGCCGAATTCATAGCCATAAACTAGTGTTACACATCATGTGTAATACATAATTAATACGCAATATCATAGGTATGCCCTATTTAAAAAAATAAAATTGTATATAAATATTTCGATTTTCGAAGTTCATCCACCCGTATCTATTAAACCCGGCAAATTAGGTAAATCATTGTTGGTTTCTCTGAAAGTATTTATTAATGTCTACATAAATCAGTAGTTTTCATCTTGGCACAACAAAATTTGTAGCGATACTAAATTCCATAGTCACTTGAACAATCGCCTTTATAAGTAATGTTATCGAAATCATAATATCAATTAAATATCCTAAATCTTCACTCTTGTTTTTTCATTAGTTTGTTTATTAATGAAAACCTATCAATTAAAAAAACGACATTTAAAAAGTAGCAATAATTAATCGAATTTAGCACTAGAAAAGATGTAAAAATTTTGCTCTACTTCCGTCACTACTAAAATTTAACAAAAAGGAATCGCCATCGGTCCTTAACTATAACATTAAATATGACATCATAGCCATTGCGATAATAATACTATATACAGTTCGCTGATGAAATCTGACCATATTTTTAGTTACACTTTTGTATGAAACTAAAGCATTAAAATATAGATCGCCCAGGGGGATTAGACCAGGTACATTCGTTTTTCGTGGCGAATACGATAACGCCGTACTAATCATTCGCAAAAATATAAAAAAATGCCTATGGTCTTCACCGGAAACGTCAAATTCTATACTATAATTCTTTTCCTTTAACGACATCGCTTTTCGAATGGGACTTTGTCTAGTCCCCCAGTTCTCTCAGTCTTGGCAGGTTTACAAGACCTCAGAGGCGACCTAAAGATGAGTTGGAAGGTAGTTATTCACTTACGACACAAATGGTTCTGTTGGCTGAACGCCAGTAACTTGATATACCCCATATGCGACATAAACTTAGATTAATTGAACATGAACTGTTTGTTTTAGACGGTGACTATGACCGCTATAATTGAGAATGGATCGGTAGTATAATAGTTTTATAGAAAGAACACATTTATGACGTGCACGTCATGCAACTGTGGAGGGCAAGGTGTTACGTTCCTCCACCACGAAAGAATGGTCTTCCGACCAGAGGAGGTGAAAATGCCTGATGTGCCGCGACTAGCACTCCAATATCATGATTCTTGACATATCACTGTTGTCGCCATGGTGACCCGTAACTTGTTTGCATTATTTATGTGGATAACGACGCTTAATTTAACATTTATATTATGTAGTATGTTGTCCACATTATGAAAATTTACTTAGAAACAAAGTATTTGATCTTGATTACCTTGTTTAGTCGGTCTATCTATCTGTTTCTACGACGTACAGAGTTACAGACATTCTTAAACAGGGGAGAGATTGCGAAAATTTGAGACGGCAAACCTTAAAATGAATTGAATAAAGAAACTAGGCAATTTTGGTAATTGCTGTACTAAGCTGTACCTCCACCAAAAAGAACACAAATCACAAACGCCTGTATATTCTTTTTAAGTAACAAATGATATTTCTCAAATGTAAATAGATCGCTTTGCAGCGGTCAGCTTAAGGTTAAATGATAATAAACCCATAGAAAGTTCATACATACAGAATAATCCCTCTCCATAAAATATTGATTGTTTTTATTAGTAAAATATTAGATAGGCTATTTGGCACAAAGCTTGGCTTTTGTTTTATGCCAGCAATAAATAATGCTGCTTAAATAATGCTTACAGAATACCAAAAAAGAATGGTAAAATTCAAGAGTTACAATTACAACTCGTGTAGTTTATCAATCTTTTTTTTTTCTCTTTATTTCGATGACATTGAAAAGATAACTATATTTATGCAATCATATACCTATTGTCACGCTGAAAGTTTACAATATTGATAATTCACCATCATTTAAACCATTCGATAAAATTATGTAATTGTGTAGAAAATTATGTTTTTGGAAATGTACCTAAGGGAGAAAAAAATACAAGAACAATAGTTTATAGTTTCATAAGAAAGAAGTAATAAATCATTATTTTCTCAATTATTTTTATTTTTTATAACAAAACATTTAACAATTTCTGTGCAACAGTTCTATAATGATCTATGTACATGTCATTAATCTTTTACACGTACTAATGTTCATTTTTACAAAACCATGTAAGCTTTTATATTTAAATTTATTTTTGATGACATATTGTTATTCGCCCCGTACCTTTCACTTGTTGTTATATTAACTCTCGTATTTATGCGAATTTATAGTAACGCTCTACTAAAGCGTTTATGTCAGTATTAATTGGAAAGATTTTAACTAAGTTATGTTATTTATATTACGCAATAAGTATAATAAACCCAAGCATTTATTGCTTGGGTTTTAGTAATCACCCCATAATAATTTACAAAATACTTAAATGTCCGATGGCTTGTTTATACATTGTGAAGATAAAGTTGTCAAATGTGAATAATTAGATTTTGAGGACTCTAATTTCGTCGAAATCTGTGTACCCTAAAAGGTTATGATCTATTTTTCATTATTTTATTTATTCATGAAAATAAAATTTCTTTGCCATAATAATGTAATACCCACTATTCATGTCTGTCACTGTCCTTTTATGAAGTTTGACCATACGTTTCTGTTAAACGTTGTATATAATATAGTATGTATAATACTCTGCTCCCTCGTTCATTATATTGTTATATTATAACAGTATTTTAACTCTTTTTCTATTCTATTTTATAAATAGAATGAAATTCAAGGACAGAACATTCCCCGGTTAAACGCTATCCTAAACGCATAATGATGCGTTTAGACGCACGGCACTCAGCTCGGCAAGCAGCCCAATAAGCAGCTCGGCAAACAGCCTGACGGCGCGGCGTCTACAAACAGACACTCACGCTCGAGTTCCTGCATGTGAACCCACCTTTATAAATGAGCAGGTTAATATCTAAATTAGTAAAATCCAGTAATTTTAGAAAAATTACTTGCGATTGAATTCACAAATTAGACAATTGGAGTACTTTACTGCAACAACAATAAATATTTTTTTGCACTAATAGCTCAGCCAAAAGTATTATGGTATAGAATGTCTTATAAAGTATATATTTATTCCATACAATATATTTTATGGAATACAAAGTCAAATCAGTATATTTTTATGAAATGTCAAAACGATACGCTCTGTAGTAATTACAGTGTGTCGTTTTGACATTTAAAAAAATATATGGATTTCTCTTGACAGTCAACTGCCCATTAAAAGACATCATTGGTGTCTTGCTGCCTCTACCGTTTTAAGTTGAATTGTCGTGACAGAAATACTTTCAAAAGCGTCTTCAAGTTAAAGTACCGTTTGGGTTTTCAGAGGTTATTCCTTTGCGGACAAATCTTTTCTTCGTTTGTATTTTATTTCTTTGGCATTTACATCTGTATCGTAAGATATTTAAACGGAATGGCCTCTACTGCCAATAAATAACGAACGGGTCTCAAACTTTAGCCTTGTCGTCAGGCCTCGTTATATACATCTGTGAGCCGAAACTGAACTATCAAATATAATAAATAAATATATTTTTAACGTCTAAGTTCGTTTTGAAGGCATGTGGTCATGGGCGTATCCAGGGGAAGGGGGGAGGAATCTGAAAGCCTAAGTACATATTGACTGTTGTATATGTATCTCTTTGCTTGTGGAGTAGTTGTGAAGATTGACCTGGGGCACCAGCTTGTGCTATTACTTTTAAATTCGCGATAAGCCCTCTGCTCGCGGTGACTTTTAAGTTTGGCACTGAGCTTATACAGAATGTAACAGAAAGGTGTGGTCAAATTTCAGCAGCGGATAGGGTATGTTATCAGTATTGCACCTACCGTCGTGGCATAGCTGGTTGCATTGTTATTACATAGTTATAGCATATTCTTTTTGTCAAAATTCAGTAGTGACAGGTGTATTGAATAAGAGTTATACCTCCCCTGGTACAAAATTCGATGGGATTATAGTACCATAGAAATTTTGAAGTTTTTTTTCACTATTATAAAATCGAATGAAAAAATAATATATATTTTTTAGGGTATCATGGGCACATACCAACCCTTGAATATGTCCACACCTTTCTGTATACTCATGTAGTGAAGTAGTACATGCTGTACCTACTCATATGATCGTAATCTGACTTTTGAGATCGCGCACCGGCTCCGTCTCGCTTATGAGCTAGAGACCCAGACAACAGATAACCATACTTATATATTTCTAAATACATACATATTATAGATAAATAACATCCAGACAAAGAATACACCATCGTGCTCATCACACAAAGTTTTATCATGGGTGGGGATCGAACCCACAACCTCCGGGCTTAGCAGTCACGGTCACTAACAACTAGACTAGCAGGCCTTAATCCTTTTCTACTCCGGGCTGGACTTAGCTCATTCGATGCTCACCCTTCTAATCATCTTGATGACGCAAATGTCACTGAGTAAATGAAATCCCAAAAAGAAGGTATTAAATCAAAGGGCTTTAAAAGGCGAGGCGATGTTTAAAAAATGTTTGAAGTTGAAAATCGTAGAAAAAACAACGTTCACAATAAAACAAGAACTTCTTATTAAAATAAAATACTTAGTAAATAACATATCGACGTAAATACTAAATAAAAAAATAAATTTAAAAACTAAAAAAACCCGCCTGCAAAAAGACAGAATCGAGATATCTTTGATATTTGATATCATGCAGTCCGAGGCATTAATGAATTCTATTAAACTTGATATCGCGCCTTCGTCTGCATGATTTTAAATATGAAGGGTATCTTGTTTCTGCCTTTTGCATGCTGGGTATATTTTTTTTTCCTAAAGCTAACAACGCCCTTGGACTTATTTTGTCCACCCATAACCAAAGATATCAATCTTGTTGGGTTTTGTAAGATATGTGATTACAGATTTAAATTTCAAATATCTTTATTTCGTAAAACCAAATTAATGATTATTTGAAAACGTCAAACTAATACATACCTATTCAAAGAAAAAAAACAAAATGAAGTTAGGTCGCATTTCCAAGTATAAAGCTCATGAGCAGAAGCTGCCAAGAAACTCATGGCCCACTCTTTTAAAATCATCAAGATTTTTATACAGTAATCATTTTATTGAACGAACCAATGTGTTTGGTGAATGTAAACATTTATTCAGCATAATTACTTGACTTTTAGGGTGGTCTTCAAATATCCAACTAAAGTTACGTACATTCAAATATTAGCAACATTCCAAAAACATTTTAGACTACTTCAAATACGCCGATTCTGTAACCACACTTTACACGCGCGTTTCGAATGCACACACCTCGTTGTCTCTGTATTCTTTGGCGCAAAAATAGACCCGTCTGTAAGCAAATCATCATTTTAATGAAACGTCCTCATCGTGGAGGCAAATAAAACCTTACTAGGGTTACCGTAAACTAGATTTGTAAAAAAGCTGCGGCGTATTATTATGTAGGGTTTCTGTTTGAATAGGATATCGAGAAACGATTTTGTTCGTGATAATATTTGAGATTAGGCAAGAAATATAAAGGCACCCACAGAACAGGCTTGCCTAGTTCAGGCTTTCCAGATACCAAAAATAATATGGTTACAATTTTTTAGTAAATCTTTACTAATATTATAAAGCTGAAGAGTTTGTTTGTTTGTTTGAACGCCGTAATCTCAGGAACTACTGATCCGAATTTAAAAATTCTTTCACTGTTGAATAGCCCATTTATCGAGGAAGCTAAAGGGTATATAAAATTACGCTACGCCCAATAGGGGCGGAGCAGTAATAAAACATGTTGCAAAAACGGGGAAAATTGACGTATACGAAGTTGCGCTTGTCAGCTAATTTTGATATAAGAGGCAGATGGCATCATAGTTTACGGACTGTTGGTGATTATAATGCTTGCTGTATCGATAGAAGCCTTTTGATTATTTGAGTATCTATATCTATAGATAGTAGGTTAATTCATAAATTTCTAAAATTATCTGTGAAAACATTAGTATACATGAGCGCTGCAACCATGCCATGCGACACTCGCCACTGCCATATTGTTACATATAAAAAATATATTATTACTTTTAATAAATGTTTTTAAATAATTTGACATAAAAGTAACTTTATAATAAAATAAGTACTTTATCTGCATGTGACATGCATCATGAACTTCACATGCGAGCGAGTCTTTCCAAGAAGAATACTGCAACATACATTTATTTAGCCCGAATGCTAAAAAATACGCCTCTTGGAAGAAACCCAAAACTTACACATCAGTAATTACTCTATTAACAGACTATTAGTAAATGAAGGCTAGCTCGATAAACAGGCTTATTACAAGTCCGGAAGTATTCTAGGCAATAAATAAAGCTAACAAGAATGTATTAATCATTTTCTAATACAATATCGCCAGCTATTAATCATTGAGTAGTTTTTCTATTATTAGATTATTATTAATACTGTTATAATAGTGCGATCAATCATTCGGAAAGGCTAGTTTCGTTCATAGTCTAAAAATATAAGTTGCAGTTACCGTGGATTTCAAAATCTTTTTTTTTATTGACTGACCTATTTTGGTCTAGTTGTTAGTGATCTTGACTGCTAAGTTAGAGATTGTGAGTTCGATTCTGACAAAGGATAAGTCGTTGTGTGATGAGCACGATTGTTTGTTTAGTTTTAGGGTGTGATTTTAACTAAAGTATGTGTATGTATTAAGAAATATACTTATAAGTATGTTAAGCTATTGTCTGATTGCCATAGTACAGGTTTTCCTTTTGAGATCGGATGGGCGACTGCGAGTGGTTCCGAGATATTTTTTTTTTTTTTTTTTAAGATAACTAGCAATGTGGGATTGTGGTTCCACATTACTAGCAATCCTGTTAACCCCTCCAGCTAAGCTTTGTGGCTTATGTTAGGATTGGGTTCACGTCGGTAGTATAATGGCCAAGATTCGAACCCACGGCCTCACGATTTCGAGACCGATGCCTTAGCCATTAGAATACCGCCGCTTCACCGATTATACTATTACTAGCTTTCGCCCGCAAGGATGTCGGGTATCGCGCTAAAAAACTATCCTATATCCTTCCCCAAGACTCAAACTATCTCCATACCAAATTTCATCTAAATCGGTTTAGCTGTTTGAGCGTGAAAGTGTAACAGACAGACTGACAGACAGAGTTACTTTCACATTTATAATATTAGTATGGATATGGATTAGATTCTAATCACATAACTTAAACGTAGTTTAACAAAATAACGATTGTTTTGTTCTATTGTCATTCTATATACAACAAATGAAAACAAAAAGGTAGACTTAAATAAACAAAGAGCTGTTTAAAAATGAAAGGATTTTAACAAGTAAGGCATGTTTTAAATATCTAGGTATTTATTGTTTTCTTTTAACCTCCTCCCCCCTCCTCGTATGCAAAAGGAAGGGTGTTATAAGTGTAACATGTGTATGTGTGTATTTGTGACATCGTACTAACCAAACGTTTTTCCGCTAGAGGGCGTGCGCAAGTAAACATTAGCTCCGTATTTAGTGAAAGTTAAAATTCAAGTTTCCACTTAATTGTTTAAAAGTAATGTTTTTTGGAATAAGAAACGGCTAATAAAAGTGTGTTAACGTTTGCAATGAGTAAAAGTGCCGAAGAAAAAAGTGAGCCTACGAATTTTTGAAACAAGGGGATACATATTGATAAGTGCAACCAATGAACACAAAGTGACAAAAACAGTGATAAATTCTTTTATATTGCCTAAACACTGATAAACTAACTGTGTATTAAAAGAAACATTTGAATAAATAGGTACTTAGACGTTACAATTATTAATATCGACGGTAAAAACAAAGTGAACAAGTTTAAAGTGCAGTGACAGTATTCAAAAGTTATAGCGACGTATCTACCTACTTATTATAACAGAAAAGTACAAAGTATCAAGTGACTAGCGCGATCCGGCACGCACACTACCTTTGCCGCGATCCGGCTCACTTACTAGCATTGTCGCGATCCGGCTCGCACCTAGCTAACTTTGCCGCGATTCGGCACACATACCCGAGCGTTGCCGCGATCCGGCTTGCATTCTACTTTTGCCGCGATCCGGCTCGCAAACTTTGCCGCGACCCTCTAAGCCAAGAAGTACCAAAGAGGGCGCTAAACGAATTATAAAACAAATATGGATGAAATAAAAAATATGTCAATTAGCATGCAGCAAGATATAAAGCAGCAAAAACAAGACATGCTAGAGATGAAAGAAGATATTAAAGGTACAATAATCAACAGCCTCAACGAGAAGTTTAATAACCTAGAACTGAAAAATGAGCTTTTGGAGAAAAAAATAGAAGAGCAATCAATTAAAATTAACAACCTAGAAAGACAGTGTAGACAAAGAAATCTGATCTTTTTTGGCGTAGAAGAGATAGAAAAGTCATACGATGAGCTGGAAAAAATGGTAATTAATATAATAAATACACACATAAAAATTTCATGCGACACTTTTAACATAGAAGCTGTTAGAAGGTTGGGGAAAAGGGGTGAAAAAGTTCGACCGATAGTAATAACATTCAACACTTTAGGTTTTAAATTAAAAATACAAAAAAACAAACATAACCTTCAAAATACTTCCTATTACTTAAAAGAAGACTACCCAATCGAAGTCTTAATTAAGCGTAAAGAACTACAAGTCCAATTACAGAAAGAAAAAGATGCAGGAAACACCGCTTTTATAAAATACGACAAAATTATTATACTGAGCAACAAAAAACCCCCACAGAAACAATCAAGCAAAAGAAACCTATCAGAGTCCCCGGAGACGCTCCACCCTGACAGCAAAAATGTTCATCAGACTAGTAAACAACCACCTAAGAAAAATAAAGGGGACATGAAGAACTATATAATACAAAAGCCCAAACTAATTCTCGCTCAGACAGAATCAACTCAACGCCAATCAAACCATAACACGGCATAGCAACCAAAATCGGACCCTCTTCCAACCCCAAATCTCCCAGTACGGCCGGTCACCGCGGGAGAGTTCGACCAAAACCCCCCAAGAACAATTATCAAAACGAAAAATACCGTCTACATTTGCACCCTCAACGTAAGATCATTATCTTCTGATCAAAAATATGTTGAGCTCAAAGCTGCACTAGAAGATATTAAGCATGATATAATAGGTTTGAGCGAAGTTCGCCGCCTAGGAGAAAAGACAATCGAAGACGACGAATACATCTTCTACTACATTGGCCAAACAAAAGGTCTATATGGAGTAGGTTTTCTAGTAAAGAAGAAACACAAAGATAACATCGTAAAATTTACTGGAATATCTGAGAGAGTGTGCGTACTGGAAATAAAAATAGAAAACCGAGTGGGGGCGTGCGCTTGAATTACAGCAAAATACATTTGCTGTAATTCAAGCGCACGCCCCCACTGAAAACTCATCACAGGAAGAAATAGACAATTTTTATGAGGACTTAGCGAAAGCTCATGATTCCACATCTACTGAGTACATATTTTCTATAGGCGATTTTAATGCTCAAATCGGAATTTCAGAAAAGTACGATCGTCCCGCTACAGGAGAGTATGGCTACGGCATCAGAAGCGCTTGAGGCACGAGACTAATTCAATACGCGCAAAAATATAATCTAAAAATTATAAATACAATGTTCAAACTAAAACCAAAAAACCGCTGGACATGGATTTCTCCAGATAAAAACACAAGAAACGAAATTGATTATATCATGACCACGAAGCACCATATGATCTCTAAATATGAAGTACTACCTTCTTTCTCTTTTGGTTTGGACCACAGACTACTAAGAGCAACAATACATTTAAATTCAACAAAGAAAAGTAGGCGCAATTTCTCTAATACATCCACTAAGTTAAAAACTCTAGCAGAGCAAGAAATGTACCTTACGAACCTCTGCAGCTTCATACCAGAACTTATAAACAATCAAAACAACTATAACGTGGAGGAGTACTACCAACAAATCATGCACTACATCAAGATAAGTCTAAAAAACATTAAAGGAACACATAAGATCAAAATCCTATCCTCGAAAGCGCTAGAACTCATGAAAGAAAGAAGCGAACTACAAAATAAGTCCAAATTAAGCGCAGCTGAAAAATAAAAACTAAAAACTTTGTATAAACTTACCAATAAAGAAATAAAAAGGTGCTATGTTACCTACAGAACAACAACTATACAAAGACACCTCAATAACACTAGATCTGCCAAAAAAGCTTATAAAGAGCTAAATCAAGCCAAAACATGGGTCCCTTTTCTCAAGTCTGGCAACAACAAATGCAAATCTCGCACAGAAATCATAAATGCTGCTACTGACTTCTACGCTAATCTATACAGACAATCAGACACACAAAATCAAAACACGGTTTCCTATAGCTACACAGATACCTCTCCAACACACCAATTTACAGAAATTGAAATATTTAAACAAATAATGAGACTTAAGCCAGAAAAAAGCCCAGGACCGGATGGAATCACCAACGAATGTATCAAGGTGGCGAAGACTCTACTACTGACACCAATCACTATCCTATGGAATAAAATACTTGGCGAAGAAGCTGTGCCACATCAATGGATGGCATCGGAAATTATACTAATATATAAAAAAGGTGACCCAGCTGATATAGGCAACTACCGTCCTATAAGCCTAATGCCTTGTTTTTATAAACTTTTTGCTTCTTGTCTACTTGAAAGGTTAGCCCCAGTCATCGACCCTCACCAACCCATCGAACAAGCCGGTTTCAGAAGCGGTTTCAGCACGATGGATCATATCCAAGTGGTTGACCAGGTGATAGAAAAATATCTAGAATTTAATAAACCCCTGTATTTAGCTTTTATCGACTACAAAAAAGCTTTTGATTCAATTTCACACGAGAGCATCTGGGAATCGCTGAAAACACTAAAAACAAATGAAAAATATATCAATATCCTAAAAAATATTTACTCTAACAGCACAAGCAGAGTCAAACTGGATAGAGTAGGCAAAGTAATCAACATAAAGAGAGGTGTCCGGCAAGGAGACCCAATCTCACCAAAATTATTTATAGCTGTCTTACAACACGTAATGGGAGAGCTGCCATGGTCCAATCAAGGTATCAATGTAAATGGGAACTTTTTAAGTCATCTCAGATTTGCCGATGACATAATTTTATTTTCGGAAACTCCTCACCAATTAAACAAAATGCTAAATGAATTAAACCAGGCTAGTATGAAAACTGGTTTGGAAATGAATCTGGAAAAAACTAAAATTATGTCTAACCGCAGCGCAACGCCCATCTCAACAAATAACACACCTCTCGAGTTTGTTAACCACTACATATACTTAGGAAAACAAATCTCCTTTAGTAAGGAAAGAAACACGAAAGAACTTAACCGAAGAGTGGCGATTACCTGGAGCAAGTTCTGGCACCATAAGGAAATACTAAAATCGCAACTTCCGCTACCGACCAAGAAAATAGTCATGGATACAGGACTTCTACCGTGCCTCACCTATGGATGCCAAACTTGGACCTTCGATCTCAAAACCAGGAACAAAATTCAGACTACCCAGAGAAAAATGGAAAGAAGTTGCCTAGGTATAAAATTGAAGGATAAGGTAAAGAACGTTGACATTCGAAAGAAGACAAAAGTATGCGATGCATTAACTTTTGCAATGAAGGCTAAATGGAAGTGGGCGGGTCATGTGGCCCGTTACAGGGACGATAGATGGACTCTACGGTCAGTAAAGTGGTCAGGGCCAAAAGGCACCAGATCAAGAGGTCGACCAAGGGCCAGATGGGCAGACGAAATTGTAGCGTGCGCGGGTGGAAGTTGGCTAGACAGAGCTAATGAGAGAGAAGGATGGCATTCCTTGGGGGAGGCTTTTACCCCAACGGGGTCCATGCAATAATAATTAAGTAGTCGATAATTAAAACAAATAATAATTTAAAGTAATTACAAAAAAAATAAGAAATATATATATAATTAGAAATCAAACTCATATAGTTATGTGTAATAAATGTAATTGAATATAATAAAATAATAAGTTATCAACTGTTATCGTCTAATATGTGCTATGCATGGAACTAAATAAAGCTTTATTATTATTATTATTATTATTACTAACCAAACGGGAAAACTGTTTTTTGACTAGAAATTTAATTTATTTTAGTTTACAAGTGTAATTACTAAGCAAATGAGACTTCGTAACTAGAGTCCTAAATGGGGAGCACGGTACGGTGACAGTCAGATATTTGCCAAACAAGGATTTGGGTGGCACTCATACTGATTTGGATTAGCGTGACGCGCGACCATCAGGTGCATGACCTGCTCCTCATTTCGTTGTATAAAAAAAGCTAGAATATTTACGACGTTAGATAAATATAATTCGGTGGGCCATTACCATATTTAATTACCTTGATGACTGACTGATTGATAAAGTCATGAAGAAACTCAAAATACTTCTAATTAACTGACTTAACCTCGAGAGCTACCTACATGTTAAAATATAAGTTGATTATTTTCTATATAATTAAACTTAAGGCTCTCGCTGTAGTAAAAACGGACTTATCTGTTGGCCAAAAAAACCTTTTTAAGATAAAAGAACAAACTATTCAGTGAATGCAGATTCTTTCGCGTCCATTTGATGTGAGCCAGTCTGCGATATTTTATCTCAGAACTTGAAACGATGCCCTCATCTCATCGGGGTCAAAAACTTTGCTGCTAAGGTCAAACTGCTTAAATACTTTTAGCTGAATTTTAGTAGGTATTTTGAGTGAAACTTTTGTACTTTGTTTCAAATATAAACTGACTAAGTTACTGCTGATGTTGAGGAGTTAATTGTTAAATAATTGCAGGAGTGGAATCGTGCGGTTCGTTTTTATGGAGACGGCATTTATATTTTAACTAGCTGAAACCGGTTATGCTTCGTTGTGGCTTTTTTTGTTAGGAACACTCGCAAGCCTGCTCAGAACTCCCTACTAAAATTCCATCACAATCTGATCAATGGTTTCAGAACGCATAGAGGATAAACATACAAACATCAATTTATAATATATAGAAGACTAGCGGACGCCTCGCGGTTTCACCCGCGTAATTCCCGTTCCCGTGGGAATACAGGGATAAAAAATAGCCTATGTCACCCGGGGTTAGTGTAGCTTCACAACGATGGTAGAATTTTTTAAATCCGTCCAGTTCTTTCGGAGCCTATTCAATACAAACAAACAATCAAACCTCTTTATAATATTAGTATAGATAGATAGTACGTAAACTATATGCATATTGGTAAAAAATAAACCATTGTGAAGAAACCGGAATGTACTAAAACCAAAATTTTGGAGCATGTAACAAACACTCGTAATGCATTAGAAATTGTACCTTCTTTCAAAGAGAAAATTTGTGGCCCTGTATTGAAAAAGTTATGCAGCTGATTATATAAACAGTAATAAAAAATAGACTCACGTCAAGCATAAAAAAAAAAAAATACTATTAAAACCCCCCGACTAACAAAAGGTAGTAACCGTAGGTAAGTAACCGAATAAAATCCATAGGTGTTTACCATTTACAGCCTTGAATTTAACTCAAATGTTTTTGTGCATATAATAGGGCAGCGAATGACAGACCCCGGCCGATCTTATTCGGTTAAATACCTACCTCCATAAATAATAATAACCACTTCGTATTTCAGACATTTCAGTTTTTATAAAAAAGAAAAACTATGTTGGCTGCAACATAGTCCAAACTCCACTAGGCAATACATTGTGAGTTTTTTTTCTCCTGACACCGGCGGCTGCAGATTAAATTCAATATAAAATAATTAGATAACACTACTGCAATATAAAAACAAAAAATACTGAAAAATGTAATTTCCTTTGGGTTCAAAATGTCAGTTAAACTAAAGTTTTGCAGTTGTATTTTGGTAGAACTTTTTAAATTACAATTTGACGCATTCAAATATTAAAACTGCGTCTTTGGCCTAGTGGAAGTTTTATTTATATCTTCAGGCTGCAGACACCCATTATTGAGCAAAAGGCCTGTCCAATTTCCACTCCTCACGATCCACAGCGGATTAATGCTTAAGACAAATAAGCGAGTTTAAGCTTCTGTTCACAGTACATATCAACCCATATGATGTCCCACTGCTGGGCATGGGTCTTCCTAGTAGAACCTACAAATGATAGATCTTGGGGGTCATAGCCATAATTGCCACACTCGGCAAGCGGGTTAGCGAACTCAGTAAGGCTTTAAAGTATACAGAGGACGCTGCTACTCGTCGTATGGTGCCGTATCACTTAGTCGCTTTGGCAACGCCCACGGGAAGAGAGACGATAGCTGTTGAGTAATTATCAGTATGTATGAAGCTATTTCTATTTCTTTGGCACGTTCTGCAGCACAAACTGATGATTTTTATGATACGAGGTATCGTTGGATTTGTCTGAATTTTAAGAGTCACATATGCTACAAGTATTTACTAGTTTTTCAGAAATTTATTGAAAAAGATTTGGGTTTTTTGTTTCTCTAATCTTTTGTATTTAGGTTCACATATCATTAGTAATTTAATTAACTCCCATATCTAAGCTAAATTGCCTGTGTTAGATTAGTTGTGTGTTAGGAATTAGCTATCTAATTAGTAATTACTTTAAATGATTAACTGATGTTATAACGCATGCGGTTTAGCTAGTTTAGTTAACTTTGCATACAACACGTATTGCAGACCGCATTGCGTATCGAGTGCCCTTAAAACATTATCTACTTTAACGTAGTTTTTAATTATGTACATTTTAAACTGTTACATGCAGGTTATTGACTGTAAAATAGAGCACATTTTAAAAGGCGCATTTGACTAAATGTCAATCACGGCAACTTTTTTCTAAAGCAGCATCATTGAAAAATCTCGGACCCCGTGCCGTGCCTCCGAGCTCCTAATTTTTCTCCGCTCGTATCGGAATTTCATCCCATCGTATCCTATCCTCACATCTCACATCCTCTATTCCATTACCCTCACGACTGTTAGTGAGGGTAAGGGAATAGAGAAGGCTATGTGCACAGTGTGCTATACCGTGAGGTCTCCTGCGTAGTAGTACGGGATGATTAAAATCGGTTATGAGATGAGATCTAGATCCTAGAAAAGATCTCTCAAGATAATTTCCTGCACTACAAAATGTCTATTTTGGCGTGCAGTAAATATCTTTCTGACAGATGTACAAAAAACCCATTGATTACATATGACATGATGGCCTTTCTAAAGACGCCTAGTCTTTAGAAAGGCCAACGTGTTAACTGAATCCCCATTGCTAGAAATCTTTCTTTTTATAAATAAAAGTCATTGAGATAAGGTGATCTGTTTCCGTCAACATAATTTCCTTTTAATCCAAAGTGTCCTATCATCCGATGTACAGCTTTCACGTCTAAAGTACATCCAGCGTGAATGAAGCACGGCTGAATAGCCGACGCGTATATCAAAGTTATACTGGATACTGTCACACCACAAAACAGTGAGAGTACAGAAGAAAAGCTTTACACAAATCTTGTTTGAACGACGCCCACTAAACTAGGGCTTCAGTTGCGTATCTTGGGTTAATTCAATAGCCGCGTCCATACCGGACGATTCAGAGGGCTCCGAACGCGCGCGGCAGTAGCGCGATCGAAAGGCACGGTCGTTGTGGACGTGCTAAGTGCGATCCAAGCGCACGCTTGGCCTTGGATCGCTTTGAGTGTATTTCAGGATCGCAAGTTTCACAAACTACTATCCACGATCCACGGTCCACGATCGCCGATCTATCCACTGTCGACCCGGTTGTTGAACATGTCATACCTAGTTCAATGTTGGAGTACCAACATATAATATGTTGATAAATAACAACTCTTTTCGCTCGGTAAAGTACAAGATCACATGTTAAAGTGCGGTAACCGTTGTCGCGGGTTGAAACGCGAATTTCCAGATTCGAATTTTGATAAAACTTTTTATAAAAACATTAAGGTCAACTTCTTTCTTCCTAAAAATTCTGTTCTACTGAAATACCTATTCTTAAATTTCGTGGCCGTAAATGATGTATAATCTGCCTTGCTCGACCGCGTTTGTACTCGTACGAAGCGTACCTTCTGTATTCTCGTTTTTTGTGGTAATACCGAGAATATTAATAACTCACAGTTAATTATATGTGATAAATGGGCTTTGAGTAAAAAGATAAAGCGGGTTCATTATTAAATTGACTTCAAAAGACTGAGGTTTTTGATTCAACTTAATGTTTTGTGTTGTGTTGGATTTATTAAATTTTATATTTATAATCTTATTTTTTAATTTTTTCCAAATTTTACTTTATTTAGAACTAACAAATTATTTAT
The DNA here is from genome assembly GCA_945859575.2 of Herminia tarsipennalis. Lineage (NCBI taxonomy): Eukaryota > Metazoa > Arthropoda > Insecta > Lepidoptera > Erebidae > Herminia > Herminia tarsipennalis. The sequence continues at coordinate 23,063,450 of OX243849.2, read as the reverse complement.
AACCAAATCAAAATATTCTTCCTCATCGATGTCGACTGGTAAAGTACCCTTCTGGGTACTTTACCAGTCGACAGCTGGCAGCATTGACACGTTGGATGGCAATGCAAATACATATTTGCGACGTTTGAGTGTCTCCGCTGATGCAGCAGCAGCGCAGGCACAGTCTGAGGTGCTTGGAAGATGGGAAGGCGCAAGGGTATGGACACAAGTTGCGTCCCATACCAATGGCCTCCCCATCCTCCATGGCAGCAATATCATACCATCTGGTCTCTTGCCATCGTCGCGCGCCAAGCCATTTGGTTCAAGCATGGATGGAATGTCGGCAGTGACAAGAGCCCGACGGATTATATCGTTTAGACTGGCATGCCGAGATATACGGCTTGTGCTCCTACTACACGATAGGCCGTGGTATCCAAGGCTGGTGACCACTTCTCCACAGTGGCATCGATGTGGAGAAACACACGAAGCGCCTAACAAAACAGGTAGGGACGCCTGTAGCCACGCTCGGTCGTTCGGCTATATTAAAAATGTTGCATTGGGTGTTTTAAATGACTTCGTGCATTTTTCTAAAAGTGCCCAATGTTTAAAAAGTTGGGTAGACCTGCGAGCATGGGTAAATTTTGGGACGAAAAGGCAGTATCGAATAATTGTAAAGGCCGAGTGTATATTAATTTGGAGTAGTTGGTCCGAAACATCTCTAAAATTTTGATTTTTTTCTTCTACGAAGGAGACATAGGAACTGCGGACCCAAGGAGGCGGAAAGAATTGATATCTATAATTATTAAATTTGGAGCCAAAGAATTGAATTTTGTAAAAACTGTAGTTCTATTAATCTTATCAGCAACGAAAATTTCGCATTTACTAGAATTTAACTCTAAGCCAATTGATTTAAATTTATCTTTAATTAATACCAGGTTGTTTAAGACTGTGCCCACGTCCGTCATCCAGATACCAAACATTAAATTTAGAATGTAATTGCCGAACTATCAGGTGTATGGCTAAACTAAAAATGTCTGGTCCTAGCGGGTCACCCTGTTGACAACCAACTGCCGAACTTAAAAGATTATCTTTGTACAGCAATTTGGATGGATATCTGTAACATTGAAAAAGGAATTTATAAATTTTAAGTGTTTCTAATTTTGCTTGTTTCAACTAATTAGTGTGTGCATTTATAATAGAATATAACAATCTTTATAAACATTTCAACTGATATCGTATAATCCACTATCGGACTTTTCTATGCCTCTCTATTCTTTTCTGTAACTTAGAACCGTAATTTACTAAAGAAAGAGAGCTAGAGTGTGACCGCACGCGGTGAAATCGACGAGGCGCTCGGCAACCTTCTCGCTTTAGTTAAATCAACCCTTATGGCTGTAACCACTCTCAAACGGGACATACTACATAGGCATGTAGGAATTGAAATGTTTGTATTTTTTTATTGTTTATGAGACGAGAAATCTTCAATCTCTTTTCGATCAATTCAGTTTTGTGACGCCGCTGTTAACTCTCATGCTGTCACTTTCACTTAAAGTAAAATAGTGACGATAGAAATACATTTTGTTCTGTTTGAGTATTCAAGAGTAAGTAGCAAGAGTTAAGCAATATCTCAGAATAAATGTCTTTAATCCGAAGTCTTGTCCAAATAATTTAATTAAAAAGTACAAATAATAAACATCAAAAATTTACAATTTAAACGAACAGTTAATTAAAAGATAGAATTATGAGAAAGTTGGGAAATGCGGCGGCTTTTATTTTATTAATTTATTTTTAACTCGTTTGCCGCGGGCGCCATTTGTAATTTCAGAAACGAGTTGTGCCAACATCCTTTTAATAAACTGACAACATTCAAGTAAGTATTTTGTACCTATGGATCTACGTCTGATTTTTTTGAATATCTATTGACTGTCCGTGGTGGTTATCACTATAAAATGTGTGATAGGTTACTCGTAATAAACAAAAATCAATTTTTCCTCTTTCATCTGTTGTTTTAAACTACGATGCCACAAACAAACACAGACACACACATAGAGAAAAAGAGGCTGCAAACTTATAACACTTCTTATTTTGTGTGTTAAATAGATGGTAAAAAAGACTGTTCCATAAGTAATATAAATTTCAATAAAAAAATAATTAAACAATCAAAAATACCCGCTTAAATAAAGACTAGGTTTTTAAAAATTTTAAATAACCCTTTAATTTACAATGTTATTTTTGGTATAGTGCAAAGCTCAGACACCCAAACAAGATTGTCACTTAAAGAAATCATTAAAAAAAAGGAAATTATAATATTTAAAACGTGCTCATTGCGTCTCGTAATACGGAATACATGGTTATTTAGTGTAAGTAAGAAAAAACAAGTGATAATTACGTTTCACATTACATTGTGAACAAGATTTGGACTGTTAGAATGATTAATTAATTAATTAATTGATAAATATAACATGGTCTAAGAACTACCCCATAGGATTGTGTTACTAATTCTGATCAAACTACTTTCTTGTTTACACTATACCAAGAATAAAGTTGTGTATATATTCCTTTTATATAAACATTAGTATTAAGTATATTGGCGCCAAAATTACACCAGTTGTTTTTTTTTTAATTTTAAAGTAGGCACCCAGTCTCAGTCTCACAACTAAGACAAATCTAACGATACCCAGAATAGGATGTTAGTTATTCTACACCTATTGTTAGCTGCCAATTATTTCCATTCATCCATTCCATCCATTCCATCTGAATATCATGATCACAAAAAAAACGGAAAATTAGGTAGGTGCAAGTTACAACTAATTTCCCACCGAATGTTTTGTACAGCAGCTAAGGCAATAGGCATAAAACTAGAGGCAGTACCTCGGTAACCCATCTTCTGCCAGTAGTGTATCTTGCAAGATAACGAAGCAAAGACAAAGGAAACATTGTGCCCGCGAACAAAAGAAACGTAGTCTGCGGGTAAATTGACGTAATTACCTCGAGCTTAGGGGGTGTGGTTTCTGCTCGCTTGCTTTTTATTCCTTTGAGGAGTGTAACCTCATACTATAGTATTATCTTCGTTTATGAAGTCATGGGTTCTCTTTAATTAACACTTTTCGCGCAGTACCTTACTGCGGAATTTGGGTATGGTTACACAAGCCCTTTGTAGTAGGGACTTGACCATTCACAGACTTAAAGTATACTTAGACTTGGGACAACAATTTGTGGATCACACAAAGTAGTGTCCCGTGTGGGAACTGAACCCACGGCATCGTTTTATCTTCTATCAGAAAAGAGGCCTATGCCCCTGCAGTGCGAACATTGTTAGGCTGATTTATATTCCGTAAATATTTCGTTCAACGACATCAATAAACTGTTGAAATACTCTCTGCAATCAAGCACCAATTATCATGTTGAAAAGGTTCGCATGATCTGTAATACTGTAAACATCTTTTCTTTCGTAACACTTCATTTTTTTTTTAATCTTTTATTTTAGGAACATGTCAGGGAATCACATACCCAAACGACTTAAATAATGATAATGCAGAATCTGATGTAGGGTTTGCTAAAACAGTTACGAATACGCCCATATCCATCTAATTTAAATTAGATTCTCGCACTGATGACTCCCGCTGACTCTGGCATTTGATACAATCTTGTGATATATGTTGGACATCATCTAGTACTTCAAATATTTCACAGTTTGTAGACTCAATTTTTTTCATTAGTTGACCAAATTTTCTAGAAAGAAAAGAAGAAAATTTTGTCATCTAATGAAAAAAAAAAAATAAGTAAGTAGAAAGATTGTAGTCGTAGCGCATGGAGTGCGCTCAGGAAATTCCTGAGCGCATTCCATACGCTACGACTACAATCTTTCTACTTACTTTTAAATATAAACCAAGGTATTCGAGAAGGTATTATATATTCATATAAAAACTTTTCTTTGACATCGTCACCGTTATATTACGGCTCTATTGTTTTTGTGCCTCGTGTAAAGGCGAAACACGTGTTTAAATTTCACTTCGTGTAAGTGGAATATTGCTTATCAAGTGTTCGGAGGTGCCTGCCGTTCGAGTTGGCGAATACCTGTCACTAATTTCCTTTGTAGTTTGGAGGTTGCTCGTTTTTTAACCGAGACTTCAATCGTTGGTATTTATCGAGAGATAATGGTGGGTTTCCTCTGGGCACCTAACCGAAGTCGTTTACGGCGGTCAACCTCATTAGAGCCTAGTCAATGACGCAGGAGATATTATAGTGGACTAGTGCATGTGCAGACAAAAGTGCATTATCTATTCCCTCACTGTCACTGTCTGATGGGAGAGAGAATAGGTGCAGGACCGACAGCTTAACGTGCTCTCAGAGGCACGGAGGGGCGTGGTAATGTTGCTTAATACTCATTGGCATGTATGCAAAGCGCAGAACAATATTTTATGTAACACCTACTGTAACTCCCATTTTCACAATAAATAAATTTGATTGATTGATTGAAGCTTACAGATATGTCGATCAGCTTGGTCGCCACTGAGTCAGTAACCATATTTATGATGGATTCCCGCAGTGTGCGCCTGGTCATCTCAGTTAAACACAGTTGTACTATAGCCACGGATATTTCTAATGTACTTAAAGACACCAGAATAGCTTAAAAACATTAATCTTTTATTTTACTATTTTGACGTATTTATTTAATGACAAATATTCCAACTTTTACTAATATAATGGTACCGATATATGAACTCTGTCTATATGATTTAGACAATACTTGCAATGTATAATGACATCACGGTTACATAATAACTAGAACTATATTCCTATGAAACAGAAAAAATACAGAAGGTTTTAATAATGTGTGCTTAAGTAAAATAAGCTCTCTTACGTCTGGGTATATAGAGCCTCGAGGTAATATCGAGTGTTTGATCAAATATAGATTGTTTTATATTTCGTGTCGTTCTAGAGTTATTCCCGTGGGATTGTTTCAACTGGGTGTATGGATTATGTGCTGCAGTACGAACGTGCATTTGTTCCCGGTTGTTAGATTAGTTATACTCTTATAGTTTTTATTTTGTTTAATCTCCACGAACTGCTTGGCATTTCATTTGTAGAATTTTTTGGGTTGAGTTATGGGCAGGTCAGTTAAAAAACACTCCGGTGTAAAGAAATCGCACATGTAAATATATGCAAAAATCCCCTTTTTTTTTCATATGTGGGCTGAAAGATTATTTAAATACCTATCCAATGATACCATATAAGTATTAATAAATTTAACTTAGTGTCTGTAAAATAGGATAACGGCAACAGGTAGTGTGAGCTCAGCGTAGGTAGTAGGTACGGTTTGCGGGACTTATTAAAGGTTGTATGTACCTGGAATAAGTCGCACAATATTGAGTAAAACGCCCTCATTTCGGTTTCACTGCTCAATTTTTCTAAATCTTATTAATCTGAATAAATTACGTTAATGATCCCTGAAGTCGACTTGCAAGCACCGTATAATCATTTATGAGGTATCATTGGAAATAACCTAAATCCTATATAAAAAAAAAAAGAAGTTTATAAACCATATCATAAAACATATTTACGATCTGCGACATGGACGATTTTTTTTTTTGACTGGACGATTTCATTTAATCAGTGTGTAGTTTATATTTATAATATGGGTTACATTTATGAAAATGGAAATGGCTTAAAAACCCACTCCTAGCTCTCAAGTAATTATTTGATTTTGACGTCTGTAAAAGTATGAGCTAATTGCAAATTTATTATTATGCTTAAAGAAATATCTCTCTTTTGCCAGACAAGAGAGATAGACTTCAAATAACGGCGGTAGCCTAATGGCTCAAGCATCGGTCTCACAATCGTGAGATCGCGGGTTCGAATCCCACCCATTATACTACCGACGTGAACCCACTCCTAACACAAGCCTTTGAGCTTAGCTGGAGAGGTTAACAAGATTGCTAGTAATGTGGGACTCAATCCCACTTTGCTAGTTATCATTGAAAAAAAGAAAAAAATATAAAAAATCCAAAAAAACTCAAATATATTTATTAAAAACCCGCGACAGGCGTAAAAAAGGATCACATAATATTTTAAAAAACTCCGACTAATAGGAGGTTAGTAACCGAAGAAAATTCGTCGGTGTTTGTTTCTGAGAAAAAATGTTACACACACACACACACACACACACACACACACACACACACAAACTCCTCTAACCCCAAACGCATATCATCATCTCCGTGGTCGTCGCGGGTAAAAATAGTTATTCATAGTAGTGAGTTTTGTAAGTACACTGGTCCCACCTGTAATTTTAAAATGTGTTATTATTTTCACTATAGCTCCTTTATAACTTGAATGACAGACAGCGAGGAAACGCCGGCATCAAAAGACGGTCCACTGCAATTTCGAGATCGCCATCTAATACGAAACTGGGTTTTAATTACAAGGAAGATTTGATTAAAGAGTTACTACGAGAGCGAAGGAGACGGCGTTAGTGCTGTCTCGTTTTCACGTTAGGGATTAATTAAAGCTGAAATAAAAACTGTTTAGCGTTTGGAAAGTTTTTGGTCATTGGAATGAAATAAAAGCAAATGTTTTCATGTTAAACTACAATGAGAAAAGCTCTGTGAAAAATGCTCGGATTTGATGAACGGACGGACAGTCACAAGTCCAAAATCTAAACAACCACGCACTTTCTGTCAAATTCTTTTGCTTTGGAAACATAAACTACCCTTTTAATTCATCATTATTTTTCATTTATATAGTGCCAAGTTTGAAAAGCAAATTAGAACACTTTATCAAATTAATTTTTTTATGTCCTTTTGTTTATAAACTTTAAATGCAGGTAAGGTTATCTGTTTATGTGTTTCAACATACATTTCAACCCATATGATGTCCCACTGCTGGGATAAGAGACCCGTTCCGTCCCGGGTTCTACTAGGGAGATAGTAGAACCCACTAATTATAGGTAGTTGTCATAATCGCCACGCTTGGCGAGCGGGTTGTCGATCAAGTAAGTAAGGCTTTAAAGTTTACTCAGAGGGAGTTTCACCATTACATCATGTCCTGTTACCGATGAATCAAAGACCTGTGGACCTGCAATAATTCGTATTGAGCACTTGTGACGGATTGCAGCCCCACCCTCTCTAAACAAGAGGTGGGGGAGGGGTGCAATCCGTCATTTGAATCCCAGCACCAGAAACTTTAGAGGGTAATGTCACCTTTGTTACATGCAATCATGATATCTGAATTACGAATATAGTTACTATGTACCTATAAGCACATTAATAATGTATGCATCTTTGTTTCAGGTAAGTGGAAAACTTTGGCAAAAGGAATTCTTAGTAAGTATACATACTTTTATCGCTGAACTAAATTGAAATGAAAAGGTAACTGTGTATTTAAAACTTTCTGGTTTTGTTTTGAACTTTTGATTAATTGCTTTGTGAATTGAATCTATTTTAACCCATACAATATCCTTTCTCGGAGAGGAAATCTGTTTCATTTTTTTTATAATATATGGGCTTGCTATTGGCTTCTATCATGGCTCATGGAAAGCATTGATGAGGCCTACGATGGAACGAGCGCACCCACACGATGCTTATGCACTCTAGTCCTAAAAGTGTCCGGTTTATAATTAATTAGAAACACTGGACTAGGCAGGGAGTTGCACACTTTAGATGTTCGCATAATAAATGTAAAAGCGTACCGCTTTGTGCGACAGGTACGCATAGCCTCAACGTGTGACTGCGGGTCCTCTATCAAGTCAAATCCTAAAAAAAATCTGTTACGATAGGTCAGCTCTGTAATCTACTATATTGTAACTCTAAGCGCGACAACACACTGGCGGCATGCAACATACGGCTGCCCGCTTAACGTACAACGCATTTGTGATTTGCCGGAGTCCGGCTGACAGCATTAGTCTTAAAATGCTTCGACAGATAATTATTTAAACAGAGTAAATAGCGATGCTTGATATTGCTTTGTTAGTGAGCTGTCAGACTCTTCTCGTTAGGAATCATAAAAAATCAGTAGGTACATACAGTAGCTTATTTTTTCCCTTATAAAAACGTTTGCATTTACGAGTTATTACAAGTTCTGTGTCTTGGGAGACATTACAAGCATACTACCAAAAAAATTACGCAAGCACGTAGACTATGAACTAATATTTATGAACCTGGCAAATATCTATCCTTTGCTGTTATTAAAACCAACAACCTCTTGTCCACGTAGCAATCGTACGTAGTCCTACGTAGTTAAATTCCGCCTCCAATGTAGTCTAATTCCCTTAAGGGTTCTGTCAAACTAACTCATTCACGGAAACCCACCAAGCTATATTCCCCAGTAGAGCTGTTCAATTTGAACGATATCGCTATGAGCCTTAATACTAAACATTTCTTTATCTTTATTTATAAGCACTCATAAATCTAAAGGATATAAAAATACGTAATTTAGCATTTTGTTCACGTAAAGTTGAAGGTTGTCTCGTTGCCAGTTGAAGTTGGATAACAAATTGAACAAGTGTAAGCCGGCACCGGAAGACGCTACCACATCCCCCTGGGTAATCACTTGCCTACGAGTTTCGGGAAACACACTGAAAGAGCTCGTGGATATATACTGTACTTGGAAACTACGCGGTTAGAAATAAATAGGAAAAAATAGCGCGATGGTACAGAATGTGTAGTGTCCAGCATATTATCAGGAAATAACAAATGTACGTTTTTTAATACAATGAGCAAGTCGTGAGACTGACGGTAAGCGCTAGCCCATAACAGTCTTAGCGCCACTCAAATCCTTGTTTGGCAAAGATCTGAATGTCACCGCAACACGCTTCTCATTGGAGACATTATTTCATAAATCTCATTTGCCCAGTAATTCCACTTGCTACATTGCCCATCAACCGAAACACAGTAATGTGTTAACATCACTACTTCACAAAATAATAACTGACACTGTTGTGGTATCAACCAAGACGGCATATGGCTTGGCCCACTGCTCATGGTAACCTTCATACAAATGCGTTCGAGTATGGAACACATTGGCAGGGCTCACAATATCTCGGGATGCCTTCTGATCAACGTGGTCTGAAGTGTTCTGTGATTCCGTCTCTATAAACAATGTCTGCGTGCATTGTTCGAGCGAGGTACGTATCAAGGTTACTTTCTGAACTCTGTTCATTTTAAAGAGTTACGCAGCTACCTCAATTTGACCAGCCAAAAACCTAAAGCCACGATGTGTGTGATTCACCGAATGCCGATTAATTGCCACGTGATAGCTAGGATTTGTATTCCCCAAGTAATGAATATGTCTTCACCCACGTTAAGCAGGCTTTATTCGAATACCTAGATTTTTTAAACGGAAAAACGTACCGCCGATAAACCGAGCAAGGCGAGAACCAATCGTTGCTTGGTGATTTACGAGCACCTGCCTTTACTACCCGCGATTCGGTGAATAATCCGCTTTGCTCTCGGCGAGTTCCACGTATATACGAAGTATTGGATAAACCGGGGATTAGCTGTAGTGGGTATAACTTCTCAGAAAAAACATACAGACGGACAACGAAGTGATGGATCAATCATTCATTTCTTTTCTCCATAAATACATACATACTAGTAATCTGAGTATCCATAAACTATAGGCAGCACATACCCATGACTCACAAAAGTGGTAGCAGTACCAAAAAAGTCTACCTCCACTAAATTAACAACTTTTTTTGAGTTGAAAACATCATGATTGGCCTAGCCTGCTTTTTATTGACGACTTTTGTTGATAACTTACGTTTCCAATAAATCAATTGGTTAAAAAATGACCAATTTTTAAAGAGTCCCATAAAAGGAGTTTCACTAACATTGTGCTGTAGTTCAATAACAGTAGTGAAAACACATTTACCAATACATTTGGATTGCTAAATATGTTTTGCAACAAAAGCCAACTATTGTTGTCGATTTTTTGTCAACTAACGTTTCCAAATGATTAATTCAATTAAATTGAGATGACAACACCAAAAATCCAACCTATTCAGTTTAGTAAATCAGATGAAATTTACGAATGAATAACCACTAATGACAAAACACTGCAAAACATTTAATATTAATAGCAATGACAGAGTAAGTTTAACTAGGTGGCGGCGTCGTCCTACCCGCTCTAACTGTCGTATTGCACTAGTTAACTTAGATACTTGTTATTCATTGAGCGTTTAATATCGTGTAGTTGGTTGGCCATTATCGGGTGACTGAATGTTTCTCGGGAATTGCAAGCAGAGGCGATTTGAATTGTTGATAAGTTGTTATTGCATTAATTGTTTGTGCATGATAGAATTGGCTAATTTCCAAATTAACATATTAGTTCCCTATCTTATATTATTTAACGTGCACAAAATTCGCCATTTGGATTTTTAAGAATTTTATATACCCAGTGACACTCGCGTCAACAAGATGAATCTAATAGCGTATCATTTATAAAAATCGGTTGAGCCCTTGAGGAGTTATGAGCGGATATAGGAAGGATACATACATACCTAAAAGTTAAACACTTATCCCTTCTATAAAGTCCTACCTAACTCATATATTCGTTCATCAACGCCCAGCAGCAACCCCTCTTATTTGGAAGAACGAAATTTTGAAAAAAATATTTTAATTTCTTTTGTGATGTAGACCTGGGGCTTGGAAGAATTTCAAGAAACTAAAGCTATCAAAAGCGCATGGCATAAAGTATTTTAAGGTAAAAGATTATAAGAACATTTAATTTGGCAAAAAAAATGGGAACTCGTGTCGATATTTGGCAAGCAAATATACGAACGACTGCGGTAGATAATGTATCAGCAATAAGTTCAGTCACAACAGTCGACAAAGATTCTAGAGCTCTATAAGAACTATTTTCTATAGGGAAAATTATATTTACTGGCACTTCAACGCATCCTATTTTTGTCAACACTTTTCTAAAGTGTACGTTATAAAATTACAATACAATAACTTAATAAATAATATTAATTTACGGGTAAATTGAAAACAAATTTGAATGCAACAGATTTGAATACACCGCCATTTTAATTTCCGTTAGTGACGTCATTCGTTCGAACACAGACCGGAACTACCCTCAGAGTGTGTAATTATGTCGCTGCGTTAACGGATCGGCGGGTTTCACTTCATACTGGGCACTGAATGAGAGGCTGTATACGAGAATTTATAGTTCAAATTATTCGCTTGTTATTGGAGTAAATGAGAATGGACTCTCTTGGATGGCTGATAATTGGCTAACGAGGTACGCTCGTTTTGTAGTTATGTTCTTAAATTCTCACGATTTTCTTTTTGAAATTTATAGAATTTTCGTCTTTACATCGTTTTTTCCTCCATACATTTAATATGTATAAAACTAGCAGAAAAATTACAAAAAGTAACATTCAGGCCAAATGCCATCTCTGTGTTTAAATGGTCTTTACCAATTTCTCGGGAACACGGCAGATGTTGCAACGATTGCCGTATAAACCCATTTTATGGATAATACATTCGACATTGGCGGACATGTCTCAGTGCAGGAGTTGGTAACGGCTTAGGGCTGACACCTCTAAAGTCGCCGATTCAATTCCCGCCTGAGACGATTTTTTCCTCTCACGATTTGTTCACATTATATAGTTACAATTTCATAGATTACGGGCCTTGATCGTGTAGATATGTCAATTAATTATTCCACGTAGATTTAGGCTGCAGTCACGGTTTGACTGATGCAAGCGTACAAATCTAATAAAAGCTAATGGCAATAGTTTATTCATCCAAGCAATACAATAAATGTAGACATTTACAGTTTGCTATTTTATTTACACATTTTTAAAGCTAACTCCTGCTCTTTAATGGAAGATTTTCAAACATTACATCCGTGGCGGAACAGAGAGTGAACTGCTAAAACACTTGTGTACTATAATAAATGCTAAGGCCAATATCGATTAGTGCATATTGTTTGTGTGATTGGCAAATAAAAGGTTCATATAATTGCAATATACAATTCCATACTTCAAATACCCGAAACCCGAATTCCCTTAGTCAACAGCTGCTAAATTGCTACCAGGAGAAATTTTAAGCTGAGTGAGGGTATTTCGAAATGTCAGTGAGGTTGGATAGCACTACAGGCGAGGCTTTTACAGATCAAAGATTCAAAGTTGGCTCGACAAAGGCAGGCCCTTAATTGTCTCGTCTCTTTCTGTAGTACTGAAAGGTCTGAAAAGTGACAATGTATAAGAGCTCAGAGATAAGTCACTTTTTAAATTGTTGTTTATTTGTTATAAAATTGGCTGTTGATAATATTTTTTAAACTTTTGCGTTGTAAGAAATACATAATTCGACATGTGATTGAACGTGATTATACAAGTTAACTGTCAGTTTGTGATTATGTAGGTGTGATCCAGTCGAAATACTTGATCGAGTTTATTCACGTGAAAAATTGGCTAAATGCTTTGCTATCTTGGACTTACTTTGCTATATTGGCTTATATTTGACTATATATTTAGTTTCATAGTATCCATGAAACTAAATTATATTAAGTCATGGTATTTTGGATCATTTTTGCATATGATTTGCACATCATATGGTCTAGATGCATATTTATCTGAAACAAAAAGCACTTAAAAACATTGGCAATGATAATTACGGGTGAGTATAATGCGAGAAAACTTCTTTATTTATATAGAAACTACTCATTTATAAGAATCATCAAGAAAAGTTATAGTACACGTACATTAATGCCAAGTTTCCTCGAACAATAGGCCAAACTTCTCCACAATAGATCAACTTGATATAGCCTAGTTTGACGGACAAAACAGCAACTTTAATAGTTTAATGCCACGTATCCTAAGCTAACAAATTTCTCGGCGCAACTTATAGCCGCAGTTAATCAAGATTTGAACCATGTAGAGGCAAATTGGTCCAAAACTGTTGGACCGAGTGATTGCAATTACGAGTGGAAAGTCTAAAGTGAAGAGCGAGACACACTGGCGATTTGTAATTTGCGGCGATTTTCGATTGTGACAGATTATCTTTAAATATTTAGAGACATATAATTACTACATAGACACTAACTAATGAGGGTTACTGGGAGGGGGAAAGAGGAGGATCAGATGCTGTGGCGGAAATTGAGATATACCGTTTGTAACCAGCTCGCCTAACCGCATGAAAATGATAAAACTATTTGTTGAGTCATCAGCTGCTGTAGTTCGTTTTACTACAGAAATATTATTATAAAACAAGTTTTCGGCCCAGCTATCCGCGTGGATCTCGATTATCCCCGGATTTCAAACCGTACAAAATATCATCTAAATCGGTTCAGCAGTTTAAGGTTTACTTTCATGTTTATAATATTAGTATGGATAGTTGTCGTCCGCGACTTTGCTCACGGGAAATTTAAACCCGCTCAAGGATTTATTTTACCTTGCAATCAAGACGCTAATACACGTCTTTCTTTATTTACAACCACAAAGCCAAATATGAGTTGAATGGAGAATGGAGTTTCATACAAACTTGCAACCCCTGTTTTACCTCTTTAGCGCTCGATTTTTCAAAAACCCTGAAACACGTGTTTCTCTATTTAAAACCAAAAAGCCAAATACGAAATTTTACAGCTGCCACTTAAAAACTGACAGAGTTTTAAATAAATTTGCAAAAATGCATTTTCAACATTTAATGATGAAAATGCATTATTATTTTAAACTAAAATACATAGCATACCTTAAGTGGAGCCTCTTAACGTGTTGGTCTCGGCATAAAATTGGAAAAAACCAAAATCATGTTTAATGAACATGTCATGCCGAGACCAATAAAATTTATGTCGATGCTCGAAGTTGTTCAAGAATACATCTACCTAGGGCAGGTTATTTAGCTTGGTTTACCGCAATGCATGTAGACCAAGGTATATGACCAGTACGTTCTACCTATTATGACCTATGGTGCTGAGACGTAGACACTTACGGTTGGGCTAGCCCACAAATCCAAAGTCGCGCAGCGGGCTATGGAGCGAGCTATGCTTGGAGTTTCTTTGAAGAATAAATTCGCAATGAAGTCATCCGACAAAGAACCAAAGTTACCCTACTACTACTAACCTGCGTGCTACGACGTAGCACGCAGGTTAAGCACGCTGAAGTGGCAATGGACTGCCCACCTTTGCCGAAGCAAACGAGTCCAAGAGTAGAGACCACGGTAAACTTAAGGTAGGACGATCCCCAGCCAGATTGACCGACGACCTAAAGAATTGGATGCCGATGGCGGAGGGCTGGATGTTGTGACGTAACTTAGGAGAAGTCTATATCCAGCAGTGGACCGATATAGGCTGATTAATTTTCAAAACTGACGAAGTTTCATAAAAACTTTGACACCCCTTTTCAACCCCTCAGGGGTGGAATTTTCGAAACCACTCTTATCGGATGCCTACATCATAAAATAAATATGTTCTCAAAATGTCGCGTCTCCATGATTAATGGTTTAGCTAGTGCGTTGAACCATCAGTCAGTAAGTCAGGACAAAGAATTTTAAATATTTGAAAGTAAATGTTATAATAACACAAAACTGTATCTGCAATTATTGCAGAGATATCGAATAACTTCAAAATTTTCTTCAATGGAAAAAAATAATCGAATCAAAAATGTTATAGATTCTCAAATTTTATGTATGACAAATTAAATAGAGTAACATAACTGATTACACAACATTCATGCATAAAAATATAAAAAAATAAAGAAGTAGCTCGTCTGTAACGCCTCACGTTAAGATACCTGAAATATTGAAGCTTGTAGCAAAATATTCCGTACCTACTGGAACAATTTACGCTATTTTACGACTAAAATTCGAATCCAGTCTTGACATTATGATTCAAAATATAGTTTTTGGAGGTCATAAAATAAGTTTAGTGACAGACGTAGGTAGTATAAATTTTGTGGACGTGATTATACTTTCAATAGGTAGTTTTGGGGCCAGAACGGTAAAATGGTAGAACGTTGAGACAAAGGCCGTAAATCTTGATCCTTGCTGTTAGTAAGGATATTTTGAACTCCAAGGTTTTAGGATAGAGGATATAGGGCCCTAGATGGCAGACCATAGACCCGACACATGAAATAAAGTGAAATCTCAGCGAAAGATCTAATGGGTTAGAACCATTACAACAAAGATACTTTAGTTTCTAAAAGTCTAGGAAAGAAATCACGAAACCTTTTCTTCAAGGCATGATTTTATATGTAGATTTCTCAAAACAATATGAACAAATGTCATTTTAATAAACATCAATAGATGTCGCTATAGAACTAAATCCGCAACACGCAGTAGGTACATAATCGCTAGGGCGCGCGGGCGTATAAAAAATGCGGGACCACTTTTTGGGACACGAATAAAATTGGTATGTAATATTTATCAGTATGGTGTCAAGAATATTTTACAGGAAACGTTACAAAAGAGTTTTTTTTTGTACATTCTTTTTTATTTTATTTCTATTTTTATTTCAAACAGTTGGTTTGGACACTACGTTGGAACAAAAATAAAATGGCGGGCCTTTGATATTTCATGGTCCATGTGAGAATGTATAACCGAAGGAGGATGTTTTTTTTAGTTGATTCTTTTATTTTTTATTTGATGTTCCTTTTAATGAAAATAAGTTTAGCTTACATTAGAAAGTTTAAGTTAAATTTACTTGGCTTTATAGGCGCTTAATTTTTTCTCCCTCTTTATGCTACAGTTTTCCTAATTCAAATCAAATCCTTTGTACTCCCTAATCTATTTCACAAAGCAAATCTCTCTGAAATACTGAAGCTCTCTATGTCTAAAGATTTGGACTGGACGTTGATGAGTGGCACACATAAATTGCCTTTAGTGTTATGACTGACATTGTTAATTAATATCAAACTAAGAAACCCTTGAAAATGCAACTGTATTATGTAGTTCCATTAAGAAACTCTCAAAAGTATTTCTGTCGCCACGAATGACAGAGACGGGATAAGACTTATCAATACATTTGCAAGTATTTGAAAATTTATTTGTAAGTTTGATAGTGCTTGACTCTTGAAGGTATTATTTCATACCATTTATTTTCGACACAAAAGTTATTTCAAGTTAGAAAACAATAAAATGGCAACATTAAGTTGGAATAGTGCCACCACTAAAACAAATCTGTTCACTTTTATCACACATGCAACTTTATTAATTTACGGTGCACTTTATTAAAATTTTTGTAAATTACGATGACGCGCGCCATTTAGTAAAGGTATGTGTGTTTTTGTATTCGTATGAATACGTTTAAGTGCCGCAAGTATTGTATTCAGGCACTGCGATAGGCATCAAAACAACATACAACAAAAATGTATTAGTCGTCAAAAAAAAAAAAGAAAAGAATAGCGAATTACAACTTTTTTTTACAAAGAGTGCAAACATCTCGTAACATTATAGAATTTTATAAGCTACGGGTCTTAATTGCGTAAATATTTTATTTTAAGGCTAAATACCTTTGTTTATTGCCCGACGTTTCGACCAATACGGTATTAAGTTTTAAGTAATATTTTAAGCGATTAAGACCCGTAGCTTTAAAATTCTATAATGTGTACAAATTGCGAAAGTTTACGAACATATATCTCGTCCCTAACTATCGGTAATTATTTCGTATTTGCATTAGCTTATAAATACTCTTGTATTGATTGTGTAGGATAGGAAGGACAATTTCACAATTTGTATACTAATGTCTCGGGAATAATGGTATTTGTGGAGGGTACGATGTAGAAACAGACCGTTTACGGAACTGATATCTTCATTTTAGGGAAAAAGGGAAATTATCTTCTCTTTATTATTTTTACTGTGAATTGGTTCTAAAGAAAACAATGACATAATTAGATATAACAGATAATTTCGAAATGCGGTATGAATTAAATTAAACGCAAAATGGACAGACTATTTATTTTGACATGTCACACAGTCGGTATCCGGTAATATTTCTTGTGTAGGAGAAAGGGGACATAATTATGAGCGTCATACAAAAGTTGTCCTAAAATAAAATTAACAAATCCGGTCGGTCTTGAAACGGTTCAATAATATAAGAAGTCCATCAAACATACACGCTTGTCTGCCTGTATGTATATACCGGAATCTTTAAACACTTCATAACATTGGAATAAAATACAATTTTGCACTCTAATGAAAGGCCAATGACAATGACAAAACAATAAATTCAGAAGGTTTGTCCCATTGAAACAAATATATTTAAAATATACTAAATCCCGCCTTGTAAAGTACACATAGGTGTTTACAACAAATTGTCGAACATATAAATTGATGACCGGGTGCACGCACGAAAAAATGTGACGTCACCGACTAAGTAATCGTAAACCGACTTTACAGATAACCATCTTTTTTAAATTTAATAATAATAACTACTACTAATGTTTACTGTTTTTTTAGTTTACTCTTTTATTAAAGCATGTCCTTTTCAGATTTTTCAAACTATTATTTATTATATAATGAGATGTCGTGCTTAGTAAGTTAATGTGGAACCGCCGATTAATTCTAGTGTAAATCTATAAAACACTCCCAGTAAACATTACCAACATTTTGGTCGTCCCTAAGAAAAAACGTCGTGTTTGGATTTAATTACCTATCGATCACAGAGTTATTGCCTCCGGATAATGTATGAAGAATGGGAAGAATCCGGGACGTGCGGCGTTCGGAGGCGGCTGCCGGCCCCTTTTGTAATTGATTTGTTTCATGTATAGCATCGGTAGATAAAGATAAACGGTATGAACTGACATTTTGAGAATAATGTTGTTCTCATTTGTATTAGTAGGTATTTAACTATAATTTCTTGTATATTATGTATATTTGTCTTATAAACTATATTTGGTAATTTTTAAACGTCTTGTTCGACAAAATTTATTAAGTAAACTATGTACTTTTTTTTCATCTAAGTGCAACCATATTTATAACTGGTTGTGGGCTTAACAATGGTGCAACCATAACTCTTTAGTGGGTGTCATCAAGGCGACTAAGGGATGACACACCGAAGGAGGCAGCAGCGTCTTCTTCGTAACTTTAAACCCTTACTGCAATTGTCAACCAGCTCGCCAAAAGTGGCGATATACAATAAGTAGGTTTGACTAGGGGTAAGGGTTAAATAGGTTATCAGCGGGATATCAAATGGGTTGACATGAAACATATTTATAAAAGTCTAGTAGTTTGCAAGTTACGATACGATTCCAACCCTGTAACAGCACTAATAAACTACACATATATGTCACTGTTATCATAAAACCGTAGTAATTTATGTAAATAATTTGTACATAAATTGTTGGCAAGTTGACGCTTGTTCAGATAACTCCAGTTCGCGGTAATGGCTCTCCCATGATACACAATGTTGACATTATTTGTTCTGACGTTTTACACTTTTTAATCTTATTTAACCTGTGCTTAAAAAATAAACACTTTTAAAATAAATAAGTATATCTTACTGTTTTTAAAGTTTCGTAGCCAAAATGGCAAAAACGGAACCCTTAAAGTTTCGTCATGTCCGTCTGTCCGTCCGTATGTCACAGGCATTTTACTCAAAGACAATACAAAAAACATTGATAAAATTTGGTGAAAAGGTATCTTATAGTAGCCGCTACTTAGTTTGATAGCTAAATAACAAAAATCAATTATTAAAAATTAAAAAAAAGCTGCTGTTTCATGTATGGAGTGCCCCCTTAAATGTAACAGAAGCTTTATTTTTGAGCAAGCACCACACACGGTGTTTGCTCAAAAATAAAGCTTCTAGGCTTCTACACATAATTCGACAGGTCTTTTAAAACATTTTGATGGTTCTAATAAACTTTTTTAGTAAATATTTTTAGAAAAAAACGCTCCGAAAGTTTGATTTGTGTGATCAAAAAATATTAAAAAAAATACGATAAGGTAGCGCTTAACAAATGCTTTAAACTATACGGACATGATAGGATATACCGTTATTAAGTTATTGTCCAAAATCTCCGTTTCTCAACAAAGAGTGTAAGTGCCATGAACATACGTTCTTCTGCTAGTGCAATTATTTAAATCGTTTTTTTTTTACGGCAACGGCTCCGGAATCCAACACTGAGCATGGTTCGATATGTTTTAGGAGAACTCTATATTCAGTTAAAGGTTTACCAAAACTGAAATCGGCTACTATGACTATTCATATTATAAAGTCATGGAAAGTCTACAAATCTGCATATTCTAAACTTCTAAGGCCATATTGGTATAGGTCATTTTATGTGTAGGTACGTAACTTAACAGGGATAAAATAGTTTTTACATCGATAACAGGGGTTAGGGGGTAAGGCGTCCCAGAAACAGCCGTACTGGGAGAGTGGCGAAAGAAAGTTAGCAGTTTATATGTTTCAACAAGATGTAAAGCATTTTTTTTTATAATTCAGGAACCTTGGGGCCTAGACAAACTCACATTCGAATAGCGATGTCCTTAATGGAAAAGTAGGTACAAAATGTATGGAATTAAAATATGTGACGTAGTCAATCCAAGTCGATGCGTAGATAAGCTGCACTATTGACTGTTACTTCGCTATTTTTTTTCCATTCTATTGATCACTATTCTAGCGAATAGTAAGACCATGTAGAAAACGAAATAAAATAGCGAATTTTGTTTTAATTTGACGTTTGCGGTGGAGACCATAAACATTTTTTAATTTTTTTGCGAACGTTTGTTTGGAATTGACATTGTAGGCGTTAGTGAATTCGCCGCGGAGCGAATGTTCCATGTCTAACCTCCCTGCTATTCGCTTCGCTACTCAAAGTTTCAAACAAATAACATATTTTAGTAAAGAATATATTTTTCTCCGAAGCATAGTTTCAAGAGCTCTTAAACTGTGCCAGAGTTAATGTAATATAGCGTGGTCGTGGTCGTGGCAGAGAGTCTCGAGCGCGTGGCGCGGACCGCTAACGGTCTCGAGTGGCGTTGAAACCTTACTTGAATAATTTACTGTTATAACCAAAGACGGAATCAGGAATTTATAAGTACAATTCTTAAATTTTATGTTTTAAGTATGTAGGTACGCAAAATAAATGTTGTTGAAAGGATGAACCAACATATAATAGATTTTCACACGGGATAGAGCGTCGTTGGGAATCGAATCAGTAATCACTTGCACAGCAGGAGTACTTTATTAGTTTTCTTTCTTTTTTAAAGACAACTTGCGCAGACTGTGGGCCACAGTAGGGTACAATCCCTGTTCCGCGAGGACCTTTACAAACATTCAATTCACACAAAATACACCCAGACTCGGAACAGTTTGTAAATCACACTAAGTGGTGTCCCGTGAGGGAATCGAACCCACAACCTCTTGCCCAACACCTGTGTACCTACACACTCCTACCCCACTACTGAGCCATTCTGATGACAATGAAATATAGTTTTATTCTTATTTTTTTATAGTTTAAATCAAACTCCAGTTAGCGAACTGATTCATAACAACAACGTTTGTGATAAGTCACTGACAGTATTGACTTATCTCTACTTTTAAATTTGTGTCAAGTTCACGATGCATTAGGATTTATTAAAGAATTTGTAAGAGATCTCAAAGTATACAGAATATGCGAACTATTTTCTGCGACACATTTCCTTGCAGCGAAATGTTCAAATTATCATGCTGTCACTGTCCACTCTATGACGATAGGAATCGTTTTTTTAGAAAACGTAATTTAAGCTATATCATCGGCCGTCGTCAGTAGGTACACTGCAACTTCAGCATGTCGGCAACTTTAGTTCCCGTAAACTTAAGAATCGTTTTAGTATTCGGGGGCTAATATTATAAACGCTGTGTTTCAAAAAAGCAAACACTCAATATACATGCATTCATCAAAACACAGGCAACAATATAAAAGTAAATACGAATAGATCAAAGTGAATGCAAGGCTGTCCGGAGCTTGCGAGATATTTCTTTCACTTGGTGATATATTGAATGTTAGAAACATCCGGCTCGGAATACGCCGCGGTCCGGACGGCTCACGGATACGAAGCTCTTTTCAAATGTATCTTCCACTTTTAAAGCACAGTTTTTACTTGTTTTCTGTAATTTATCAAAGGAAGAGATGTACTTTGTTTGAAATTCTGTGCGGAATAAAGTCACCGAGTAACATATTTTATATTAAAGACTTAAATTGGGGCCGACTTACCACGTACCTATCGTATAAGGTTTCATTTATTTCGGGATTTAATCACGTAAAATATTTATATGCTCGTTGTTTTCACGGAATTTCATCAAAAGTTCGTTTAATCAATCATAAAATGATTGACTAAACGAACTTTACTGACCAAATTTTGAAATAGAACGCGTCATACTTCTTTACCTTTTGACCTCTAATAGTGATGGATTTTCTTAAATTTAGGGGCCACACTTAAATGGCATTTCAGCAGGGTTATATCTAAACTAAGACTTTAGTACACCAACATTAACAATTAGTTAAACAGATTATTGAATTAAACTTGACTGCCTCTGTGGCGCGGTGGGAGTGTATCCGACTGCTACGCAAGAGGTCGTGGGTTCGATCCCCACCCAGGATAAAACTTTGTGTGATGAGTACGATAGTTTATTCTGTGTCTGGGTGTTATTTATCTATATTATGTATGTATTTAGAAATATATAAGTATGTTTATCGGTTGTCTGGTTTCCATAGTACATGGTCTGCTTAGTTTGGGATCAGATAGCTTTGTGTGAGTTGTCTCGATAGTTTAAAAAATATCTTGTGTAAAATTTTATTTAATAGTAATAAACTATTGGTAGAACTTCGTGAAAGCAGGCCCTAAAAAAAACTAAGAATTTGCTTTATGCACGATCCTTGCTCCACCAAAAGTTTAAGTCTGCTTTATTTGTTACGGCCAAGGTGCATACTTACTGCTACTACAAGAGTTTATAGATTTGATTTCCACACGGGATGAAACTTGGTGTTTAATTAACAAAAATGTTGTACCAAGTCTGGATATAAGTACTTTCTGCCAGTTCATTTGCAAAGTGGTTGTCTGTGTGCTCTAAAAGTAACTTTGAATACAGTTTGAGCTCAGCAGCATAGTATATCTCTTGTGTTAAAAGATACTTTTAACTCACGCGAGATATCGCAAAACTTTTGTAATTTACTATTCTATTCCATCGAATCCTCGATCCCCGATAACAATGGACGTCTAACCATGATAACCGTTTTGACAAGTAATGACAATGCCCTCAATATATTACCTTTTCAATAAGGCAACCTATATATCATTCGTTTTATCCTGCACATATAATAAGAGAGTTTTTTAACCGGAGTAGAGCCTCCTCACCTGCCGGATATAGCCGTCGGAGAACCGGATATTACCGGGACCAGGATAAAGTATCTTCAAATAGAGGCTAAAGGTCTATCTATATTGATTTGGGCATAGTATAAAAAAGTTTGTGTAATGTAAATGGGATAATTAGAAGGTACCGTGACATTGTTATAATTATAACCCTGTTTTAAACCATACGAATTCATTCTATATCCACTTTAAGTTGGTACTTATAATTAAATTCAATTTTTTACCTCAGGCTACAGTTGTTCGGCTCAAAGGTAAACTAGTTTAGGTAAGTAAAACTAATGTTTTGTGGTATTGCTTGAACCGAGCGATTGTGATGAACGAAACTGCTGAGAACAGGTCATTGGCTATTTTGTCGGGGATGGTTTAAATGAGCATTCATTTTTTTGTGAATCAGTGGTGGTAAGTCAGAAAAGATCAAAGCCAAGAATGTAAGTTGAGATCGACAATGGCCTAGTGGTCTAATGGTAAGTGCTAAGCCAAACTGCTAAGCCAGAGCTCGTGGGTTGGATCCCCACCCAGGGTTCTAGGTGTAATTTATCTATATATAATATGTATTTAGCAGAGTCGAAGGGTCAATTTTCTTCTGAGGTAACCAGATACAAAATATATATATAAATCTCCTGTCACGATGTTTGTCCGCGATGGACTCCTAAACCGCTTAACACATTTCGTTAAAATTTGCACGCAATATGCAGTTTGGTCCAACTTGAGAGATAGGATAGCTTAGATCTTTAATTATAGTCGCAATTACTAAAAAAATGAGGCATCCCATGTCCACCCGTGCGAAGCCGGGACGGGCCGCTAGTAATATATGGTTCTTTGTACCCATAAATACTAAGTAACTACAATCCAAAGGGAAGCAGAAAGTAACAGTGTTCTAAGGACCCTGCACCACAGGTATTTAGAAATATTTAAGTATGTTTATCGGTTGTCTGGTTGCCAGAATAGGTACAGGTTCTGCGTGCTGTGACTTGGCACTGAACCTCCTTATTACAGGCTATCTTAGGCAACCTCTCTGGGAAGAAAGCTTCGTAGACTTTTAAATGTACCTAGTATGATAATTATAATAGTGTACTATGATATGGAAATAAATATTATTATTGTTGTTGTTTACCTTTAAATAATTCACGCGAAAGTAGAAAGAAAAGTTCCGAAATATATCTTATTGTTATTATTATTCAAATTAACTAGAAACTTATGAGAAAACACACAAATGTGTACTTAAGTGTATAGATCAACTTATTTGCATTATTTTTAATTTTCAACAAGATTAAAAAGTACATCATGCGTTAACCGACATGATCTAAAACCAAAAACTCTAAAAGAATCATGTATCTCTTAGAAAAGAGATTCGAGGCATCAAAGGTTCATTACGATTAAGTACATAAGATAAGAAGCGAGACTGTCACTGTGTCGACGATAACACAAAATTGGTACTTAAAAATTGATGCTACGTTTTATCACCACAACCAAATAAATGCGAACGATTGTAAAGAACACCTGAACTCATAAAAATTCATATCACAAAATATAATTTACAAAATTATTGCAATGGTAGAGAGAGAACCTTATACGAAGAAATATGAATATATTTACAATTGTTTAAGCAGTACTGGCAGTAAGTGCTCTGGTTTAAAACTTAGTCTTTAGGTTGGGTCTTAGAGTATATTATTATCAGCCATATTATTTTTTAAATGTGATTTTTTATAAGTAAAGGTGGTCTTTTACTGGTGCATCTGTACATATAAAAAGTATTTTGTTCAAATCTGTCGTTTATCCTCCTATCCTTGGTCCTTATTCTCTATTTTTTTTTTCGATATCGAGGCAAGCCTAGGCGAATAGCGCATGCGCGGTGCGCTCAAAAATGTCCGCACGCATGCGCGATGCATTTCTAAGCGTAACTCTCTGTACACCATTATATTACGATTTTGACAGTTAAAAGCGCGGGCTTGACGCGAAAACGAAAAAAAAAGACAGTGAATAAGGACCCCGTAATGTAATAATTCAAGATTTGATAATATCTAATATATCATAATTTATCAAAATATGTGTGCCGCGGATGTTATTTGATATGGCAATAAATTATTACACTTCTAATCCTGCAACATATTATTGCCGTGTCAAAATATATTAAATTCATCTCACCTCACCACCATAATAGTCATTCTTTTTTACTGTAGAGTACTTACGAAAAAAATTATCATTACAGGCTTTTACTTTGTTTCAGACGGTACCACAGGTTCCCCCACTAACTGTATCATTGAAATTTAAGCAATACGTGTACCTAGGTATCGTGGCCGGACCCTGTTAGCATCTACGCTAACTTTTTATTTACGAGTATCTACGCTGACTCGGTATCTTACGAGTTACTACCTCAGAACAAAAGGAAGTGGTACAACTCGGTACTCTACAAGTACTCAAACTCATAATTTACGATTATTTATGCTAGCTCGATATTCCACGAGTTTTTAATTGCTGTAATTTTTCATCATTACACATATTACTTACGCCGACAAAGTGAAAGAATAAAATGTGAAAAAAAAAAAATCTGGTGACTCTATTTATGCAAATTGGGAGCGTGATTTTTTTTCTTAACTACCCCATCATGTGGAGTATCATTAGATAGGTCCTTAAACGTTTAGGGCTTGGGAAGATCATTTTTAGATTTAGGAATCCATTTGTAAAATATTAAGCTTTAAAGTGCAAATTTTTGTTAGAGTCAAGTGTCCCCATCATTTAAAAAAAAACCACGGTAGTAGTATATATAGTGAAATTAACAGAAAAGCTATCACAGCTAATTAGTTTACGAGTAACAACTGATCAAATGAGAAGTAACAAAATTTTCGTAAATTCCATTGAAAAATATTACGTAGATTTAACGTTGTGAGTATGAAATAAAAACAACAAAAAACCCACTTCTTAAGCCACATTATTTGGATGGGGGGGGGGGGAGACTACGGAACCCCACATTGTGCGTGGCCCGACATGCACTTTCCCGGTTTTTTATTTTAACATTTGAGTTTTGGTTTTTTGATTTGTGATTTATTATTTCATATTTTTTACGATTAAGTCAGATTGAAAAATATTATTTAAATTTCATCAGTATGTAATTTTGTCTGAGAGATAAACTTTTTAATTGTCATGTCGTTGTCATTGTCATTTTTTAAATTGTCATGTTTGTGTACGATAGCGCATTTTATGTGAATATTGTGTGTAACCACTATCCTATAAGTGTTACTACTTTTATACTGATTTATTCCCTAATCATTCCAAATTATTCAAATATGTACAACATTAATGTTCAAGTTTTAACTTCTGCCGCACTCCCGGAGTTCAACTGTTTTTTTTACTTTTGTTACCTTTTATAATTTAAGGATACATAGCAAGACATATTTTTAAACGTCTCATGTAAACTTCAAAATGCCTTTCTGACTTTGATTTTTTATAAAACACCGCCACATTTAATTCAGGAAAGTACAAGTAAATATCATGGTCATTTTATACCTTAATTAAGGAAGGCGACTTTAAATAGCTTCTTAATTAAAATAAGGGTGTAATATAGAGCCCTATTAAGTGCCTGTGCGGGTGACGTTATGGACGCAGAGTGGAAATCCCCTCACTAATCACGAGGAAATATTCACAACGTTACTAGTAATTGAAGTTTTTAAGCATTTTTATGCTAATTTTATATATGTATATGAATTGAAATGTATGGAGAAAAAATACGTCTCTGGCGGGACTTGAACCCACGACTTTAGCGATACTGACCCTAAGCAGTTTAGCAACTCTGAGACATGTCCTTTAAAGTCAAATTTAACCTCCACATGATATGATTTGATGACAATCGTGACGTCGTCCACCTCTTTCCAAAGGAACTTGAGTACGGCTTTGTGAGTTTGATTGCAAAAACAAGTTCGACACAGATTTTTGTTAACGCTGGGACTAACCATTACTACGTTACATACGTATAAAATTAGCATGAACATGCTTCTCTTTTAAATGTATGGATGAACAATTCGTCTTAGACAGGACTCGAACCCACGACCTTAGGGGTATCGGCCATAAGCCGTTCACAAATATTACACGTTAATAGATTATTATTAGCTAAAACCTTCATTTAAAAATACAAAAACTTCAAAATTTTAACAAAGAAACAAATGGTTCATAGCTAGGATTATTTTTTATATTGAAATTCCCAGCTTCCTTGAAACTGCATGGGCTATCGTTCCATACATACATATTATGTTACTTTACGTACCAAGAAAGAAAGTTGATAATATTATTATGAATAGGTATACCCTATATGATAACAAGAAGATGAAAAACAACATTAAAAAGATTATACACTATTAATTTGCTACACATCCATTCTTGCTACACAAATTCAAACATTTATTTCTCAAACACAAATATACAGATTAATATTACAAACCATTTTAAAATAAATCAATACGTTACGCATAAATTCTTCAATACAAGTGCTGGTCGAGAGAGATATTTTCTAAAAAATCTTGTAAATAAAAAATCTTGGAATGATTCACACAACGCCATCTGATCCCAATTAGGACAACCAAACAACTGACAAGCATACATAATAAATTTCTAATTACATACATATTATCATCATTTTGTCATTCATCAGGCAAATATTTATCCAGGGTGGAAATCGAACTCAAGACCTATGCATCAAAGTCTGGGTCACTAACCACTAGACCAACAGACCAGCCGAGCTGCAGCGAGTGTTACAATTGTGTAAATTAGTACATTTCTCCAAAACTTTGAATATTTTCCATTTAAATAATACAACATATTTTATGCAATGCTATGCTTAGGGTGGGAACTTTTCTTTCGGTTAAAAAATATTATCTTCTTCATGTGGAAAATTTTAACACATATGTAGCCATGGGTGTTTTTGCAGCTGTTAGTCCCAAAAATAAACAATAAACGTAAAAATCAATGCCGCACATTTAGAGATCATCTTTATATTAACAACAAAATCCTGGATATTCATAAAATGCCGTCTAGAGCGAGCTTGTTCATCTTAACTCACTCGTTCTCAGGTAGACGGTGTCTAATGCATTTTCCGCGTCACGTAACGTAATAACGTAACGTTGGAAGATTGTAAGCAGTGCAGACGTGTTGACATATTGGGATCAGGAAAATAGCGCAGTAATGGAATAAAAATACTGCGTTGTGAATAACAACTTGATAGTGAACTTTTAAGTGGTTGGCTCACGTACACGCTTTTCATTTTGGTGGTAGTAGTTCAGTTATGTTATTTCGTTGAAGTATAATACAGACAAATCAATTAACATACCTAATTGGCATTAATTTCCGAGCATATTATTGTGTATGTAGGACCAATTCTTTGGCACAATCAAATATTGGGATCATAGTGCATAAACAACTGCTAATAAATATAAGTATTTTAAGAGAGAGTTATTTAAACTTTAAAGTTTACATTTGTATATATATTGGATTGTAATTTTTGACGTGATAACCTCTTATACATTAATGACCGGTGCACGCACAAAACAGTGTCACGGTCAGTCACATTCCGCCTGCTGATAGGCTGAAGTATCGCATGCGCCCGGGTCCAAATACAAGTTATTACAATTTCATTAATGTTTTTGCTATTGCAGCGACATGCGCTACAATAGGAAATAAAACAAAAATTAAAATACCAAAAAAAATAAAAAAAGCTCTTATTTATTTCTTATTCTTTTTAGCTTATTATCACGTACAATTGTCGTCCGTAAACCGACTTTACATGTAACCATTTTTGCGTCCAAATCAAGCTGTCAGCTATTATTTTGTATTGGTATATACATCTTTAATCATAAAGCTAAAGAGATTGTGTGTTTAAGTAACGGTAAGTAACATAAACACACATGATTTTCACCTCAATTATAAAATGAGGGTATAAATCAAAACAGTAACAGTTACCTAAACGAACTCTCTTACCTTTGATAACTGTGAGTGGTAACTATGGATTCCAACTTTATATCGTTCTATCGCCAATACGATAACTCTCTGTCGCACGCGAATGAGAGATATTGACAACATTAACATTCTCGAAGCGCGTACATGCTAATATTGGAATAATGTAAATTCTCCAAGAGATAGACGATTGTACTGATTCATTGGTGTTCCACGTTTAAACCTTTTTCGTATAAATCGCGTTGAGATTATTTGACGAAAAAGTGTCATTTTCCTAATTCTATAAACCTACTCCAAGGAATTATTCCTACCTAATTCCTTTACCCAGTGTGTTAATTAGTTGGTATATAGGGAAAAAACCATCTAGTGTACGTACTTACCCCTGCTACAAACGAAAAGGCTAGGAGTTAAACTTGTGTGTCTGACGAATGCAAACGGACAGAGAGAATTTAATGCTAATTTTTTATAGTTTAATTATTATAATTGTGAGCTATATTTGATTTTACAGAACAAATAATTATTTTTTTAAATAATCAGGTTTTTACAACATACGCGGAAGTTCTACGTGCACACAATAGCTTATCTATACTGATATTATAAAGCTAAAGAGTTTGTTTGTTTGTTTAAAAGCGATAATCTCAGGAACTACTGTTCCGTAATATTCTTTTACTGTTGGATAGCCCATTTATCGAGGAAGAGTATAGACTATATAACATCACGCTACGACCAATAGGAACGGAGCAGCAATGAGAAATGTTGCAAAAACGGGGAAAATTTACGTAGACGAAGTTGCATGGGTCAACTAGTTGTATAATATAAATACATATTGCATCTCATTTTTTCCTTTTAAATATAATGCTAGCTGTCTCAGGTGACTCAGAATTTTTCCCTCACCACGTAGTTGATCTTCTTATTTTCATTTGTTTAATATTAACGAAGAATCCTAAAATAATGCCAGGCAGGAGTGAGTCACGTACTATCTAAAGGCCGGTGTTCTGCTAAGTTGTACTTACACGTACCTTCCTACGTACTTTTACGGTCTCGTATTTAATGTATTTTACCCCACACAAGAAAAATATTATGTTATTTGCCCCACAAGGGTTTTGGTAAAGGGCAAATAAAATAATACTGTGTTTTAGTAAAATTACTCACAAAATCTACCTGTTCATTCGAAGTATCTAAAGGGCACCTGACCTTCACTGAATCGAAAAAGTGATCACAAAAGGAATAATAAGTGACGGCATTCTAACGACATGGTTACTCAAGTGACACTATGTTTAGACCTCTATGCCGTCAACATCAAAAAGGTCTCCATTCGTTTTCATTTTTCACTCTTGAAGGCTGTCTATCTTAAAGTGACATAAGACATTTTTTATACGCTGCGTGCCGCGAAACAGCGCTATAGAATAAAAAAAGCATACGACTGAAATAAATAACAGCGAAACAAGAAACCGTCGAACACCTGCTGATGGTGGATAGTAGACTTCGTTGACGCGTGCTGTTGAAGTAGTTTGTACCAATGAAACCCAGGGGATGGACAATTTGACAGACAATGACAAATGCTATCGATATTGACAAAATGTCACTGGCAGTAACGATACCGTTTTTATATTTATTCATGAAAATAAAGTTATATTTTCTTTAAGTAAAAATTGCTTACTTAAATGTTTAAGCTACTTTCCCTACAGGGGGTGTTGGTTTGATCTAACCTGTTTAGCCAGCTGCTATAAAAACTGTATTTGCGCGGTTCATAATTTTAACTAATCTTGTGTTATTTATGTGGGTACACACAAGATTAGTTAAAATTATAGCCATAAGTCCACCATCTATTTAGCGCCTCATTAAACGCAAATAGCTACTCAAGTGGAGCATAGGGAAACTAAACGAAATATATTCTCCCTTATTAACTATGAATATTCATACTCGTCACTAAGAGCTTTCACTTCCATTCATTATTCATTAAGATGAAGGCGCGTTAATACACGGAAACCGACTGTATATCTAATTATCATAATAAGTTCAGGTCCAAACCAAGAGATGTAAGATCCCACAATTGAAGCCACTTGTATCTTCCTAACCAATATTTCTTGTCGATTGCATAGTTTAATATAAATACTTTAATTAAACGTATACCTACAGTAATCACAGCCCAAGGACATACTATATTCTTTCAATAGTGTACATATTTTATTGTTTAAAATGTTTGCTGTTAAAACGCTAAAAAGTACAAGAAGAATGGCGTGTTTTAATAAAAGAAGAAAGATTCTTGTTTTGTTTTGTTGTTTTCTACTTTTTGCTTCTAAATAAATATTTTAATGTTTGGTACATAAAAGGATAACTCCTGCAGTCCTATTCACAATTCATGGAAAAATATGACTTACAAATTCCTGTCGATCAATACGCTAAAATGTATAATAAATAAGTATCCATAATTAGCATTTAGATGACACTCCTAAGTGAAATACAATACCGTTTCATACGAATGATCTAATTTGACTTAAAGAGTGTACTAAACTCTGGAATCCGGTGGAATTCAAGCAATTATCCCACGATTATTTAAAGCCTTCCAGAAGAACGCTTAAGCTATAAAACTTCGTCTTTTGAATAGACGAGGACGCAGCGACAGCGCTTGGTGGAAACGTTTCAGAATATAAATGGATTTAACTTCAATTTGTATAGATTTTGTACAAAGCTTCGCTTGTGGATGCTTCAAGCTGCTAAAAGTTGAAAATTGCGAGCGATAGACTCGATTGGAATTGAACGGTCGTTTTTTATTTGTGCATCGATTAGAGTTTTTTTATTTTATTTTTAACGTCTATTCTATTGTATTATATTTAAAAAAAAATGTTTTAATTGGAATAGGATAGGTACTATGACTACGAACAAACGTTTTTAAAAAAACTTAAACTTGTTTACAATCTTAGTATAACCAAAAATATTCAATATGTAAAAAAAATATTTAAAAATAAATACATATGTGTTGTTTACTTTGTATAAGTTGAAAATAATGCGTTTAATATATATATTGTACGTTTTATTTACAAAGGTTTACCTACTATAGCAATATAGAAATGATTGCACATTCAATACTTTAACCAATAGACTATCGCTACTTTTATAAATACTCGCTGCTGCCCGCGTCTTCGTTCGCGTGAAAATTTTGAAAAGCAAATTTATTCCACGGGAACATTTTTCTGGGATAAAAAGCCTATGTGCTATTGCAGATTATAACCTATCTCTGCTCCAAATTTCGTCGAGATCCGTTTACTCATTGTGGCGTGATTGAATAACAAACACCCATCCACGCATCTATACATCCAAACGTTCGCATTTATAATATTAGTATAGATTTATTTAATTCCATTTCTACCAAATAATAAATGTTTGTTAAAGCAAATAACATTAATAACTGTCGTTGGTAGTAAGGTAAAGGCGCCATAACTCACGGCACTGTTAATGTACGCAGCCCGAAGCACACTTGTACGGGAACCATGAATTACGAGCGAACTGAGACAATTCTTACTTCTAAAGGATATAAATGTTATTTGTATGTTCTAAAGAAATAAGATAGCCGTCAAACAACCGCGCAATAGCAATGCACACCTAGACAATGCTCACAGATACGAAATCTTGCGCCGCCTTTCGAACAAAGTGGTCTTGAGGGGTCTATAATACCGTGGTAATTTGTGCCTGTGTGGTGGATCACATCTCAGAGTGGAGGCTTGTGTGTAGATATGGTTTATAATATGTATGGATAGTGTAGTTGTTATAAATGGCCTGGCCTGTTGGTTTAGGTGTTAGTGACCCTGACTGCTAAGCCAGAGGTCGTGGGTTCCATCCCTACCCAGGATAAAACTTTGTGTGATAAGCGCCATGGTTTATTCTATGTCTGTAATTTATCTGTGTTTATATATGTGTATTGTATGGTTGCCTAGTTTGAGATCAGATGGCGGTGTGAGTTGTCCCGAGATAATATACTTAGATAGTTACATTTTTTAAACAAGATGTGCCTACTAGAGTGTCTTCTACCGTGATGTAAGAATACCTAAACGCGCAGAGCGTTGCAAGCTATTTTGTGGGTAACTTCGATTAGCAATGCAATAACACGATCATGGTATGGGTGCCGGTGTGTTTCACGAAACGCTTTTATCCGGGTCAACCCTTAAGATGGTCCTACCCTGCATACATACATATAATATTCCCTAATAGTAATTTTCCCGACCACATGAAACCCCGATTGTATTAAATAGTAAAGTTAACGATTTACCCAAACTTTACATTCACTTAACAATAAAAACTAAGCACATCTTTAGTTTGTTTGTTGCTATTTCACTATTGCAAAAAGTTGAACAAAAACAAGAATATTATCTTCCTCATTCTTTTATTCATACAAGAAATTAAATTTGAGAATCATCTGTCTGAAATCCTGTATTTAAAGTCTATATTTTTTTATATGTCCATTTGATAATAACAC
This sequence comes from Herminia tarsipennalis, assembly GCA_945859575.2. NCBI lineage: Eukaryota > Metazoa > Arthropoda > Insecta > Lepidoptera > Erebidae > Herminia > Herminia tarsipennalis. The sequence goes on along the minus strand of OX243849.2, from coordinate 23,030,768 downwards.
ATACAAAGATTCATCGCCTGAAAAGGTCCTAGAGATTTCCTATAAACGTTTATTATCCTTAACAAACTGTCACGTATATATAGACTTACAAAAATGGATATGCAACACACACACGTACGAGTACACATGCTTACGACTCTTGCACACCAAACTCGTAACCCAGATGATCTAGGTACATACTAACTCCACTCGCATATGACAATCGCTCTCAAAAACACACTTAATCTATACTAATATTATAAAGTGGAAGAGTTTGTTTGTTTGCTTGTTTGTTTGTTTAAACGCGCTCATCTCAGGATCTACTGGTCCGATTTGAAAAATTCTTGTTTTGTTGGATAGCCCATTTATCGAGGAAGGCTATAGGCTATATAACATCACGCTACGACTAATAGGAGCGGAGAAGCGACGAGAAATGTTTCAAAAACGGGGAAAAATTACGCATACGAAGTTGCGCGGGACAGCTAGTAAGATATATATTCCTAGGTACTACCAAACCAGTTAATGCAAACAGCATTGAGCCAACATATTTAAAAATCCTCATCGGTCGGCAGTACAGAGAGAGCGACGTAATGCCGGTCACGTATTACCGTTACAGTGAGCTCTAGCTGATCAATTACAATCCTTTGTACAGGTTTGGAATTAAGAGTACGTAGTTTGGTAAACTTGTATCTGAGTTTTCGGTTAAAAGTCATGATTGTTCCCTGGGGAAAACACAACACTCGCTTGGTGACTACTAATAACAATTATTGCAGATAGATAAACTTTTTTCTTTAAGTTAAAAAGACAAACCCGCTCGAAGCAGTTATTCTTGTATCACTGAGGACTTTCGACTTCGAGGACAAACGTATAAATCAGGAACTCAAAGTGTACTGAACAATAAACAACGTAACAAAATGGTATCCTGTTCAAAGAAACCGCATTTTTGAAGTGAAAACTACTTTGGCGGCGTTTTGCACTTTTTTTGGTATTGGTATAAAATGTTTAACTCACATCAGGATCACGTGACCGTAAGATTCTTAGAATACGAAGGTAAATTTCGCCTCAATCTACAATGTTATAATAGCTCAGGTGGGAAATCGGGCGTTCTAAAAAACAGAGACCCCGGTTCGAGTCTTTTTTATTTTAATTACTAAATATTTGTTTTTAATTTTTTATTAAATATTTCGTATTTTGATTTAATTGTCATGTCGTTGTCATTGTCATTTTTTAAATTGTCATGTTTGTGTACGATAGCGCAATAGATGAGTATTGTATTTAACCACATAAATGATAAAAAAAATCTCTAACCTTTTCAAAATATTAAAAAATGCACAACGCTAACTCCACTCCCGGAACCCGAGCAACCTGTTTTTTTTTTTGTATTTGAGTTTGCTGGGCAATTACGTTGCCCGTATCGTGCAGATTAAAAACAATAACTCAAAAAATGTTTCCAATCAACTTAACAGTAATAAATCGATTGACGCCCAGTTCATTAAAATCGGATTAGTAAGTAGGTAGTTTACATGTAACGGTGACATATGTAAAGACAAATCTAAATACATGACATATATAGACTGTGAAATAAATGTAGACGGCTAATAAGTTTGATATAACGAAGAAAAGAAGATATATCACCTTTCACCCAAGGCTTGATTACATCAACAATTCCAAGAGAAAAATACAAAACCAACAACGAAGTAAAAAAGACAAGCAAAAGAAATCTCCCTCATATGAAACAAAGCAGCTGCAACACAGCAACAAAAAGAAAGAAACAATGTTATTGACGAAGAAACATCTAAACTTTATACAATAATAATAGAACCAGCAGGATTAATGGTAACAATAGTTACAATTTGTAGCAAGCAGCGTCCAAACAGCTGCAAATTGTTTCTCTGCTATCAACAGTGCTCAATTGCCCGTTCCGCTTCTCAGATAAGCCCAACTTTGCCTCGGTCAACTTTTAAAAGTTTTGCAAGTAATAACCATTGCAGTCGATAACTTCTGTTCTTATTTTGCTTACAAACGGCGAGAAAGTAGTGTAAATGGCTGGTAATATCATTTTGAAACCGTCATAAAAGACTCTTAGGAGTAATATTATAATTTTTACAACTTTTTGAAGCTTTAAGTGAGTTAAAAAGTTGGGTTTTGTTTTAATACTTGAGTTTAAATATAAAACTGATGATTTCTTTCTTCTTTTTATGAATAATTCAATGTTTTTGTTATAAAGAAACAAGTATCGAAAAGGCTAAAATAACGTTTCGACAAAGTCTTGCGAATTTGTTACCAAATGAAATTGAACTTTTGAATATTCTGATTTCGTTTCCAATAAATTTATTAAACGTAGGTACTTGAATTTCTTATTAATGTGACTTTCATTATTTTTCATAAGTAGGTACTTATGTTAAAAACACCAAACTTTCCAGGGAATCATAATTTCCTGTTTTAGACTTCCAGCCCTACACTAAAATGTCATCAAAATAAACTTTCTTGTTAAGTTGTTACGAAAATGTCAGAAAACTAAGTCCTTATGTAAAAAATAAATTAAAATACGTGTGAAATTAGACCAGATATTTACGCATTTTATGATTGTGTGCCAAAGCATTTGATAAAGGCAGATTTTTCAATCAATCAGCTCGATTCCGGTGTCAGTCCGATAGCGTTTGGTGCAGAGGCAGATTTAATATAATATTAAATATCGCAAAACTGCTTTTTAAAATTTAAAAATACTAAAAAACTAGCCTGCATATTTTGGCGCTCACCTCTAGGGCTATAGACACGTAACTGACCCTGGGAAACCTTAGCTCAAAATTGGACTTGATTGTGACTAGAAAAACTTTTAATTTCAACATTGGACTGCAATCCAGGTCATTATGCTTTAGTTAATTTTTTCTGTCAGGGTGTGTTGGCATTATGTCGGACCGATAACTTATGTGTGTAGACCGGTTGTCAGAAGTTGCTGTTTACACTATTTTACAAATCTGTATATCAGTTACATATAGTAAAAGCGTCTGCCAACGTTGAAACACGTGCTGTTGAAATACATGCTAATCCAAATTATTATTTATATTATTTATTGTCATATTCAAAATGTCAGTCCGACTTAGTAAGACGCCTCTTAGTTATTATACTCGGACAGGGAATAGGAAATATGTATAAGATAGAAGTTTCGTAATACAGATAAAACTTCGCTCGTAAGGAGATAAAATTTAACGTTTATTTTGTTGAAAAACTTTAGATTGGGTGATATGAGGGCGATAGAATAAGGTTTTATGTTACTTGAGTAATCTTGAACGCGTTTATTGCACATTCGTGTGTCTTATAGAGACTTAGAAGTTGCTGGTTACCGGTAAATGAGATTTTTATCGTCAATTGCCAAACGCCAAACACATAACCTTTTACTTTGTGTAACTAAGCCTGCGTACAAACATACGGTTTGCTAGATAGTAAAAAGCTTACTGCAACAACAAGACTATAGCCCTATAGCCACGGGAAAACGTTTGCAATTTATAGAGCAACGAAATCCCTGTAGTAAGTATGCCTTACTGTCTTTATTACTTGATCCGGGCACTTGAGGAGCAGCAAAGGATGTGCAGTTTATAAAGCTTTAAGTTTGTTGTGGTACCAAAACTAATTATGTTTTTTGAAGTGAAAAAATCTTTAGCGGCGTTGTGTACTTTGGGATGGATAAAAAATGTTAAACTTGCGTCAGGACACAATAAAAAAACTGCTATAATATCATTATTTACAATATCATTGTTGTTATAGCTCAGGTGGGAAATCGGGCGGTCCAGTAACCAGAAGACCCCAGTTTGAGTCCAAGTAACGTTTTATTTTTTATTTTAATTTTGTGAGTTGTGATTTATTATTTCATAATTTTTATTATTATGTCATTAATATCTAAAAATATTATTCAAATTTCATCAGGATGTTAATATACGGTTCAAGTTTTCACTTCTACTGACACTCCTTGAGTGCAACTCGTTGTTTTTTTTTTATGCCAATTTCCTCTTAACTGAAACAATAACAGTAATAACAGCAACATGCAGGGGCAATTGCTAAACGTTTGCTGCCCCACTCTTATTTTCACCGATGAGCAACTAATAGGCATCCTAAATACAGATATTTCGCGGCTATATAAATGCAAACGTTTTCTTGTAGCTAGCTCTTAGACCATTACCTACTCGTACTACAGTACTTTTGGGTCTTCGATACAAAAGTAAGGGCTGGGAGAGTGTGTGAAACTGCAGTGCAAGTGGTTTTGTTGTTTCATAAAAAACAATAACTTAAAGTGGTTCTTTCGATTATTTTTTTAGTAATTCTAAGTAGAGTGCAAACCTAAAAGTAGTTTTCTCAGAATCAGTAACACATTCTAATAGGGTATTTTTTAGACCACGTAAAATTTTACAATTAATTATTTAAGTAACCAATAATTATTTATCACTTTATCAGCCTAAAACCTGTTCACGGTGTGATAGGAAATATAGGTAATTTTCCCTTATTATCCATATATGCATTGCATACTACGCAAATTTCACTTTAAAAAAGCTTATATTATGTAAGTTTTCAATATTATCATTTTCTTTTTTTAAGTGATTTCTTATATTAAAAAATCTTGAGGTATCTGAGCTTTGCGCTATACGAAAAATAATGTTGTATATAAAGCTTATTATAAAATGAAGATAAGTTAGGTACTTCCCTAATCGGCTCTTCGATTTAAGTCAAGAAATTCACCGTACTTAACCACTCCAAAACCATTTTACCTCAATAACAAAATTAGAATTACAAGTAATGTAATGCAAATCCTTTTCGGAAAATATCCTACTTATTCCGCAAGCCATGTCCACCCTACAATATGAAAATTGTAAGGGATGTAAAAACATTCCGCAATGCGGCTCGTAAGTGCCGTCCTCGTCCCGTTCTCGTCTGGGACGCATTTATGATACTTGTCCCACGGAGAGGCGTGTTATGGTCTACCTACTTATTGAAGTGGTATTTGTATCGGATTCAGTTTCTCCCAATATGAAAATACTAAACACCGAAAATACTGCTATAGTTTACCGGTAGTCACTTTAAACTAAGCTATAAACCGTCTTGGTGAAACCCCAATGGTGTCAGTCATTCTTCCTTGAAATAATAATATGAACACGTCACTGTGTTTCAGTTAAAGGGCACTGTAGCAAATATAATTACTAGGCAAATGAGACTTACGAACTAATGTCTCAAATGATGAGTGCAGTGCGATGATATTTAGATAGTTCAAACACAGATTTGAATGGCCATAATACTGTTATGGGCTAGCGTGACGCTTACCACTAGGCTCACCCAGCTCGTCTCTTCATTTAGTGTAATATTTGAAAAAAGTACGGATGGGAAAATATCGTAACTAAAAATGTTGATAAACTTTCGCGATTTGTACACATTATTAAAATATATATATTACGCCACGGCCGTGGTCACGGGAAGACTCAGTCTTCCCGTGACCACGGCCGTTGCAATACGGTCGAAACGTCGGGCAATAAACAAGGTATTTTACCTTAAATTATTCACGCGATTAAGACCCGTAATATATATTTTAATATCGTAACTAAATTCAAAATTGTCTGACAACATTTGTCTAAAGGCATCAAAAATACATTGTCGTATCATGAGAAAATATTGTGATCTCATTCAAGTTCTTTTTTTCTATTTTTGCGGCAAGCTTGGCAACTGTGCACTCAAATATGTCCGCCGCACATGCGTGGATGCATTTCCAAGCGCAGATCTACAATTACCATTATGAAAAGATTTTCTGACTAACACTAGATCTTATGCTAAAATTTCACCACAGAGCTAATAAAATTTATTAGCTCTGCGGTGAAATTTACGTAAACAAAAGTAGATTTTTTAACGACTTATCCATTGATAAGTCGTAAATAATTTACTTTTATTTACTTAACATTAAAATTTGTTTTTCATTAAATCCATGATAATACATTCCATAAGATTTCCGGCAGTTACTTCATACGCTTCTGTAGATAAAGCCGTTATAGTTAAAAAAACAGTATTATTATGAACTGTACGAGTAATAGCAATTAAGAAAACGGCTCTCTATAATAGCACAATACAACCCCATCTATCCACAAATGTTATGTTATCTTTTTTGTTTCAAACTTCTATCATGAATATGTATACGCCACTTGCTTGCCCACGTTGTTTTGTTTGTAAACCAAAAAGTTTGCATAGTAAGCCAACAACGAATAAAAAGACAAATTCGTCCCACGGGTGCGGGCTGTGAGCCAACAAGTTACTGTATTTTAACATCACACAAGGGAAGTTATCAAAACACAGTTTCAGTGATGATTTTCAAATGTTCGTTGATGTTTGATGAAAAAAATCAGCTTCTATTATATGTATGGAGTGCACCCCCCTAAAAAATATTTTTATTATTTTACTATCGAATTAATATAAGACATCTGTTCTCCAAATTTTATAGACAGATAGATGTACGGACATGGCGAAACTATAAGGGTCCTGTTTTTGCCATTTTGGCTACGGAACCATAAAAACAACACCCTCAAATAAAATGTGAAAAGAGATCTCTTTGTAACATCGCTGCATATCATAAAAATAACGTTGAATTACGAAAATTATAGATAATTCTCCGTAGCAATATTTGAGCATCTTTTCTTCCAAAATGTCTTGAAAAATACCTACCCATAATTCCGCAAAATTTTAAACTATTTGAATACTCATACATTTTACCATCACACGCGAACGAGTTTTTCACGAACTTTGTAGTGCACAGGCGTTTAAATTGTATCCTAAATTTACACAGCAACGTTCTACGAGTATAAACATAAACCGAAGTACCGCACTGCGACACTACATTATGTCTCAAATTCACAAAGTAAGTGGTAAGGGAACGCATTGAAGACAATGGACGCTGGACGTTTGATCGGGCGAGCTTTGTATAAGCAATTTGCCTAATAACTGATGCAAGGTTGTATTAACAAATGCATCCACAACGCAATGAATTTGTATTTCCTAGCTCTCAGCTAGGTAATTTAAAAAATAAATATGCCGTTTCTCTTACGCGCTTTAATTAGGATTTAGTGTTCTATCCCTTTCCTTTTAGAACTTTTCTTTCATTACTTATACTTACAATTAAAGCAGCTGAAGTTAGTTTACATTAAGAAATAAGTAGATATCTTAACAGGGAATTTGTAGTTAATTCACAATCTTGTTTTAATGTTTAGATTAACCCTTTTTTTGACAACTCGCTAATGGCCATCTGATTTCAGATTAGACATAGCCTGTACTATAACAACCAGTCAACGAGTAAACATTGTTCTTCATAGTTTCTTACAAAAAACCTTCGAGTAGAGAAATTCATTAACAGAATAGGCACATTTAAGTATTATGTACTGTATGTGGTTCTGGATGAATGTTCACGCTAGAATTATTTTACGTGGAACAAAACTAAGTTAACAGTAACTAACGTTAATAGTAAGTCACTAGTGAGCTTAAATTTCCTCCCGAGTTTCGTGAAATTACAGTGTGCTTTTAGTTTTAAGAGAGTAGGTGAAGATTTTCAAGTTTGAAAATACCTGTGGTAACAAAATTATGAATTACACCATTTAGCTCAAACAATAAATTCAAAGTACTTTATTTATTTAGGTTACAAAATGCAACTCTTTTGAAGGTCGCGCGAAATTTAGAATTGAATAATTCTACATTTTTAATAAGAACTGATGATATATATGCAGACTAATTGATGATAAATTTTAAAATAAAAATCACAGTTATTATCTGTCAAATGATTTTAACTTTTAAATATCACCTTTTAAGATATCACCCGTAGGCTTCATCGTCATATCTTTGTTTCTCTACAGGGGTCTCTTCCGACGTTAAAAGAATCATCTTGCACAGATTTAAATTCTGAAGAACGCTTTCCTTTTCTATCTTGAAATAACAATATAAATAATAGAAAGAAACTGGTTAAGAACAGGTCTTGCAGTAAAAATATATAAAAACCTAAGCACTATATGCGTGTAGGACTACTTGTAATACTGAACTAAAGAATACAAATTCGTTCGAAAAAAAATTTGTTGCTCACATCGAAGCTGGGCTGAAATAGATGCTACTATTTGTAATTTTGAGCATTTGTATATTTCATTATAACGTTCATTACATTATTAGGACGTTTGGATTTTGAACTAAAACAAACCCTCTCTATACAGTAAAAAAAATCGTTTACTAAGCTATATATTACTAGAAATCTTGCAACCTAACTCTTAAAAGTGTCTCCAGTCGTCTCTTAAATAGCTGCAAACCAAAAGATAATCTTGTACAAGTGTTCGGGACAGACAACTTAGCCTTGCTGGCTGTTCGCCAAATCTGTCATTGCTACTAACTTAAATATTAAGGCTAGTTTCCACTCAGATTTTGTGTTCTAAACATTTTTAACTACAATATAAAGTCATTTAAAGTCACCTTGCTTAGAAGATTTTAAACGAAGCATTATTGTAAACAAGAGTGTTTTGCCTTTATGCGTATCTAACACTTAATAGCAAAATATTGCCACACTGGCAAAATATGAGTTGAAATTCAAGAATTTTATAAATTGTGGGTGATACTGGTTTTAGTGCAGCAGCAATACATCACTCTGTGTTGGTTTTTAGCTACAACTCCATATGAAATGTTAACAATTCATGTTGGTCGCATTATTCGTTGTTCAATTGCTGGGCAAAGATCTCACTTTCCTTTTTTCGTTATGTTCGAGCCAAAGCACTCTGGGTCCAGTCCTTAGAGCGTAGCAACTTTATTGTTTTTAAACTTTTGCATATTAGATATATTTCGGGACTTAATCGCGTGAATTATTTAAAGGTACGACCTTTTATTTACCCGACGTTTCGATCGAATTGCACCGATCGTGGTCACGGGTCGACTCGGGTCGAATTCACGCGATTAAGTCCCGAAATATATCTAATGCGTAGCATCTTGTTAGTCTCGCCATCTTTTTCTGGACCACGAGACTTGCGCACTGTCTCTTTAAATTTTGTCTTTGGTTGAACAAAAATGTGGAAAAAAATCAACGAAAAGGCAATGACTTAAGTTGCTGTTAAAAATATTCTCAACATAAATATTATTCACAAACTTAGTGGAGACGAGCCTTTACTACAGGCGTACGGATTTCTTCAAGTAAACTGAGCATAATTCTAGATTTGAGGAGATTGCGGGAATGTAGCATACATTGCAAATGTACCAAATAGCTTGTGCTGTTTTACTCTCAGTCGAATAGTGTAGGTATCTATTGTGCAACTTTGTGATGCAATGTTGCTTGAAACTTTGGTGTAATACTAAGGAATGTTATTTAAAGTTGGATCATTGAGTTAGTTTTGTTTAATTTAGAGGCATTAGAAGCATATTGGAAATAAAAAGTTTCTGATTAACTTTCTTACATTATTATGAGAATTTTGCTTAGTGACTTTTCTGATAATGTAAAATAATTATTGTTTACTTTCTCACACGATTTTATTTCTGCTTTGCCTTTCTTGCATATTTTTTTGTATAATTATGTTAAATAACTAAGGGCACTATTTTATAAAATACAGGGATATATGTTCGTAAACTTTCGCGATTTGTACACGTCACTACTATTCAAATGCAAATGACGCGGGAATCGATTGAAATAAAAAAACACGTCAATTTCAACCGAGAAGATGGATATCGTTTGTCAACATCTTGGAAACCCGGGAACAGCGAGTGTACACACCGCCGAACAAACATTACGCGTCAGTGTGCAGATGTCGTTAGTGTTGTGTGTTGAAGTACTGACGGTTCCGTAATAGTGAGTGATAAAAATCAAGCGAGGGTAGTTTCCGAAACCCGCGCTTCTCGGAGGCGACGCTGAGCTGAATCCGTCTACCCGTGACCACGGCCGTTGCAATACGGTCGAAACGTCGGGCAATAAACAAAGGTATTTAGCCTTGAAATAAAATATTTATGCGATTAATTAATACAGGGATTTTCTCCACCTGTTGTAAATATGTATAATTAGATATCTTTATTTATTTATTACTTTTTTAACACTTGTTTTTATAAGAAAAGAGACCTTACAGCAAAATGTAAGCTCTCTAAATCCGAGGGTTAGAACTGGGCGTTGATTATAGAGACTTGTACTGTGTTCCGAGTGTGTTCTTTGTAAAGTTCCCCATCTTGCATTACAGTTTAAACCTCAACACATTGCTTGTATACCAGTGAAGGCGTTGTCTAGACTAACTTTGCACAAAATTTACCCAAATCAGCATCAACACGCCAGCCACTTGCATTTGTGCGGTATATACCGTTTTGAAGTCTTAACCTACATGTTTTCTTACGCAAATCAACATTTGCATAAATGAGATTGAGCGGGCAGGGAAACTCTTTTACATTATGTAATAGTTTTTGAAGTGATAACGTGTTATAAATCGATGACCGGGTGTACGTACGAAAAAGTATCACGTTATTGATTTGCTAAGCTACGGTCACGTCATTGATTGGTTGCTAAGCAACAGCGAATGGCGATTGCAGCGACATGACATGCGATACAATTGGAAATAACCTTATTATTTGGTTGCTAAGCAACGCGAATGGCGATATGCCATCAATGTTTTCTAATGATGTTATCACGTAAAATTATCTTCCGTAAACTGACTTTACAGACAACCATTTTTTTTTTATTTATTTATTACGTATAGTAGTATTTTTTAGTTTTTCTTGATAAGTTAGACCCTGTTAATTCAGCAAAATCATTTATTTGATCAAGAAATAATATGACATTACATAAAATATAAGTGAGTACCTATATAAAGTGACTTTTACTCAACGACACCGCGATATCAACATTAATACGTCAAAAAACGAAATCAAATCCTCTTTTCAACATACAACCAGAACCCTCTTAAATTCGTCGTAAGAGGAAAATGATACAAATACCTACTTTACTTCAATCCCTCGGGAATGGGGTAAAGTGAAGCTAACAGAACATACGGGTAGTCGGGAAATACAAGCCAAAATACATAGGTACAAAAGGCCGGCTCAACAGGTAAACTATAAATCCACGCACAGACGCGCACGTACGGATGATCTTAACGTAATAAATAATTACGAATAATAATGATCTCCTAAACGATGTCGATTACAGCGGCCAATCTAGTCCTATTAATAATATCTTATCTTAATAATATCTTGGGACAACTCACACAACGCTATCTGTTCCCAAACTAAGCAGAGCTTGTACTATGGAAACCAGACAACTGATAAACATACTTGTATTTTTCTAAATACATACATATTATAGATAAATAACACCCAGACGCAGAATAAATCATCGTGCTCATCACATAAAGTTTTATCCTGGGTGGGGATCGAACCACCGACCTTCGGCTTAGCAGTCAGGGTCACTAACCACTAGACCAACAGGCCACAACCGAAGAGACCGACGGCTTAACGTTCTCTCCGAGGCACGGAGGGGTGTGCCATATTTCGTAAACGGCCACATAACTATGAACCGACAGTGGTAACGTTGTTTACCCTCGCAGATATCTGATACCTGCCCGGTCGCCACTGAGTTAGGGTTCTATCACGGTCTTAACGTACCCAGTATCTCAGACGGAGTTCGACCGTGAACTGATGCAGGGAGCCGGCCTTCTATACCTATGTATATTGTGGTACAAAATCCCTCGGGGTAACAACATGATATCATTACCACACACGTAGAGGGTATCCCCTGTAACGAACCTTCATAACGGTGTACAAGGAATATAAAGCGGTCATTACACTAGTGCGAGAAATTCTCGACAAAACTTCTTGAGGTAAAAAAACCCTACTATTTACTCGCGTAGCCAGTAGAAGCTAGCGTTACTGTCTGCATCATAATTGACTACAACTATTGTTTTATTTATCATACAAAACTATCAATGGAGTATCAAATATGAGATGATACCTCTAGTAGCCCCCTCTGTAATTCACACATTTTGAAGTCTAAAATGGTCTCGCACCTTTTAGTTTTAAAGACACAATCCCTAATCGGAGCACTCGCGGGAGGTCAGCGAGAACTCCGTTTAGGGATTGAACTCCCTGCCGAGGTTTTTCCAAAAGACTACAGTATGGGGTTCTATGAAAGGGGAGTATACCTAGATTTTTAAGGTGTCACGTTTAATGTTGCAGACTTCTATAAGCTACAGTAACTACTTACCACAGGCGGTCTGTGTGACTGTTTGCCACCGTCAAACATTAAAAAAAAATAACTATTTTAATAATTACCCATATTTTCCTCCGGTTCCACGTAGGCATTTTCCTTGTAAATCTTCTAAAATAAATGTTCTAGTACCTAGAACCGACGACTGGATGCTGAAGGGGGAGGACCGGCTGTGAACGTATATTAATAACGACATAGATTGGTCCACTATTAGACATAGGTCCAGCAGTGGACCGATACTGATTGATAATTACGATGAAAATTGTGAAGTTGGAGTAAAACCTAAACCTTGGCTTAGTCAATTTGAATTACAAAAAAAACACGACGCAAACTTATACGGAGGTAATTTAAAAAAAAAAAAACTAAATGGAAAGCAGCTGGCAGAAAAAAACAGACTGTAAGCAAAAACATTTTACACTTTATTTCACCCAAACATAGTTCAAAGTTGTTACCATCCGGAGTGTATAGTAGTGAATTTATGGCACAGTTCGAGCCATTTGTGCCACAGTGCTCTAATGTAGATGGGAATCGAATGAGTCAGGTGGAGCCTATGTACACAAGTGCAGAAGGTAAAGCCAGAAACACACTATTGTGTCATAAACAAGTGTAATTACTAGACAAATGAGACTTATGAATTAGGTACGTTGTTTTTCCGTTTTCGCTTCAAGATGTCTGCGCATGCCCATTGATTAATTGCTAATTGATTAAACGCAGCTCTTTATTTACCATTATGACAAGATTTTAACAGTTCGCACAGGCTTGCCGCGGAAACGGGAAAAAAGAAAATGAATAAGGATCCTAATGTCTGAAATGAAGAGCGTGGTACGATGACATTCAGATCTTTGCCATACAAGGATTTAGTTGTCACTGATACTGTTATGGGCTAGCGTAGCGGCTAGTTACCATCAGGCGCACAACCTGCTCGTATCCTTGTTTTGTAGTATATAAAACAAAAAAACAAATTGGTTCTATATATTTAATATGATTAGAAACTTCTCTAACTACTAACTAACTCGGAACGCCTACTGACTTCTCTGTTCAGTAGGCGTTCCGAGATAGGGGTCGTATAGGAGTCCTAGGAGTCTGATATTTTTGCCCATTAAACGCGTACAAATGATGATTTCCACCAAATGCCTCGCATCGTCGAATCGGAACGGATTATACAATTTTTAAACGATATTAAATCATATACACAGTATTTGAAGTCTATATTACCAAGCCGCGCAAACAGCTTAACCGCGGGCATCTTCCGCGACACCCGAAAGTATGCTGCGACGCGCGATCGGCTCCATTCGCGTAACGTCGTATTCGACCGGATTCATTAAACCATTTACAAAAATTATAATACTCTGTTGAGTGTTATAATTTTTGGAATGAATGAAATGAAACTATTTGACTTGGGGCAGAAACGAATACGTTCGCAAGCAACGGTACACATCTTGCCGGACGTGATCGGCTGTCACCGCATCCGTTCGGATCCTGGTGGAAATCATTCCATAAGGTTCCTTCTGTGCTCTCCGTATTTTGTAGTATACGTTAGGAAATGTGGCTCTTTTTCGTAGATTTGTTCTTTCAATTGGTGATCGAGAAATCGGATAAATATGTAATAAATAGAATATAGTGCTAGCATTTCCTCCCGATAGAGAAGTAAATGTTAACATGATTTCGCGTGAACTTGGATAAACGTCACCTGGTGTCACGTTTAAGGCTATCGCACACGTCATACAATCGGCCTCCATCCTACTGCGTAAGAAAGAGGGTTAATATTTTTGACTGTATGTATATTTGTACGTATATTTCTTTGGCACGCTCTAAAGCCTAAACGGCTTGATGGATTTTAGCTTGAGAAGTATAGTTACATTGTGTAAGTAAAAAATAAAATGGCGGATTTTGGCATCAAAATATTCTATTTCTTAATTTTGAGCAGTTGTTTTTTTTTAATAATTTAGCTTGTTTATCGGTGAGGATGCACTGGGAGTTAGTGCAATATCTGTTCAAGAGGTTATGGGTGCAGTTCTTGCACGGAACACCATTATGTATGACACCACAAATCGTTGTTTCGAGTCTAGGTGTACTTTGCATCCGTAATAGTCGATGTGATCAATTCCTGTGGCCCAGGGGGCTCAGGTTTTATACAAGTCCCCCAGGACGCAGGAATTGATCGCTGGTCTAAAGGTCTTAAAAAATATATAAAAGCTTTTGCTCGCGACTTTGCCCGCTTGAATGTCTTATTCACGATAAATTATCCTATGTCGTTCCTCGGGACTGAAACTACCAAATATAAATACTATACTAAATTTTATCTATATCGGTTCAGCTGTTAAAGCGTGAAAAGGTAACAAACAGACATACCGAGTTACATTCAAATTTAAAATATTAGTATGGATAATAATACCAACAAAAAACTCGTTCTTAAATTCTTGCTATTTAGTACTTTATTTTGAATATAGGGCGCTATTCTACTGACTTAAACAAAACCCTAAACCCTCGGAGTATTATAGGATAAATTTCTTCAAAATTTCCCGAAGCCGAGGCATATAAAATAATTGATAATTCAACTTTTTAATAAGGGTTCATTCAAACCTAACACGGGTGATATTTGACGGGATACCAATGAGATTAATGCTGGTATGGACGAGGCCTTAATCGAAAAAGTTAGATCGAGTTGAAACCAGTTAGAATACGTTTAGTTTTGTCCTGTTTATTTATTGCCAGTTATTTTTACTGTAGGTACCTACCTAGTTTTTTTCGCTAACAAGATAATAGCTGTTATAACACTATCATCTTCCATATGGTAGAGGCAGCCCTCTTCGTTATTCCTCCT
Organism: Herminia tarsipennalis; assembly: GCA_945859575.2. Classification (NCBI taxonomy): domain Eukaryota; kingdom Metazoa; phylum Arthropoda; class Insecta; order Lepidoptera; family Erebidae; genus Herminia; species Herminia tarsipennalis. Next base: position 23,015,745 of record OX243849.2, on the reverse strand, counting down.
CTTCACCCTGACCCAGATATCGTCATCAGAAACATTGCATGTCATCATGTCCCTGCGCACTATTTTGTCCAGGTGGTCTTAGGTCTTTCCCTGGGTCTTGGTCCGGGGACAGACAATTCCAGTACCCATCGCGTCCCAGTCATACCAATTAGGTGGTCTTCTTTGGACGTGTCCATACCATTTCATTCTGCTTTCTTGTAGAGACTTCCTCGCATATACTTGTTCCTGATCTTATCCAGCCTAAAGAACGCTATTGCATTTACGTGACAAAAAAATAATATCTAATCCAACAGGCACACATACGAACCTATAAATATAAGACGCGGATTATCTAAAGCAGTTGAAAATGCTGTAGCAAGGTTTTGTAACTCACACGTAGATAATATAAGAGATTATAAACGGCTCTATGCTTGAACGAGCTTCGTATACGAGCGTGCAATAACGAGCTTATGCGGCATTACGCACACCAAATGTGTTACAGTATAAGATATTTAATCTGCTGTTGGTACTCAGACCTATTCGAGAAGACAGTATTCAGGTTGCAATGATTCCGCATGTTAGGACCATAACCATTCCTTCACCTTCAATTACATTTTTTGATATTGCATTTTTGGGTCTCAAGACAAGCTCAAAAAAGCAAGATATCTGAAGTTACAAATCAATTAAATCGTTAACATTCACCATTGACTGACTGCCTCTGTGGCGCCGTGGGAGTGTATCCGACTGCTACGCAAGAGGTCGTGGGTTCGATTCCCACATGGGACACCTCTTTGTTTGATCCACAAATTGTTGTTCCGAGTCTGGGTGTACACTGTGTGCGTGACTTGTATGTTTGTAAAGTCCCCCGCGACACAGGCGTTGTACCCAACTGCGGGAGTCGTCTTTTAAACGAACCGAACGAACCAACCAATAGCGTTGCGTTTGTACTACTCTGAATGTCTTGCTAGTTTTATGAACTTTTTTTTAATTGTTTTAATAGTTTTAATAATTTCAAATAAGGTTTCTTGTCTTACTGATGGTAAAGTGAATAGATAGAGCCGTTTGTATGCAAAGTTTTATTTCTTAGAAGGTTAGTAGACCCAGTGTTTAGTTCTTAAGCATCTGCAGATTGTAAGTTGGAGCTCCACTTGCCTACCATATCCAAACTATTATATAACTTTTTTAAGAAAAATGGGCCGAATACAATCGTAATTTGAAAAAAAAGTATCAAGCACTTCACCGAAACGATATTTTGCTACTTTTTTAGTCTATAGATATCTATGATGTAGTATAAACCTGGAACCACATTTTATAACCTTCCCCAGTCTAATAGCGAAAACTCATCCATATCGGATCACTACCTTCCGAGAAAATCGTGAACATTATATACAGACCATTCAGAAAACTTTCTTTTTGAAGAGATTATATTCATTTTTATTATTTTTATTATTCTCAACTATATATTATTGTTTTTATCTACATTTTAACAAGAAATTTGTAAATAAATAAATAAAGTATTACTAAATAGTAACATTTTTAGGAGGTATAATTTAGTCATAAAATTATATCTGGTATTTTCTACTTACACAATAAATAGTCGGGCTTATATTTAAATCTTAATTGCGTAGTACGCGTCCCTAAATTGCTGGAGAAATATAACTTGGCAGCAAAGTTGTTTTCAAAGTGAAGTGCTAGGTAATAGGAGAATTATGATTCGTGAATTAAATGTAGGTTACAATGTAACTAAATAAACAATGCGACATGGGAATAAACGCGTGTAAAATAGTTAAGTAGACCGTGGTTACAAGCTTGTGACCACGGTGGGTGTAACTCGGTCGAAACGTCAAGCTTAAGGTAAATACGTACCTAATTCAAACGCGTTGATCCCCGTGTCAAATTGATTACATAATGCAACGCGGAAGTTTAAAATAATCTAACGATACATCTCAAGCTAAAATACATTAAGCCATTTAGGCTCTACAATGTTCCCAATAAGTATACATACGTTCATATATAGATACACACACTCGGAAAACATAACCTTCTAGCGCAATCGAGTAAAAATAATACCTTTTAGTGTCAGAGTGAGGAGCTTACTAACAGATTTTTTCCACATTTTATTTGATATAAAACACAATAAACGTAGTTTAATGTACACATCAAACTCATCCTTATTACTTCCCAAATTGTCAAAACATAGAATTTCACTTACCATATTTTGTTTGAGCGATTCATCATTTATTTCTGACCGTAGTCCGCGCCCAGCCCTGGTGTAATGGACAATAAATATTACTTTGACAACATACTGTTGGTCATCACTCAGAAAAAAACAATACGTTCCCCTGCCGACTATGATGGAATGTTTTTGACTTTGATTTGTGATCGCGTGTGTTTGAACTTTTGGTATCTGCGAGTTTTTAACACGCTTTTGTTGTGAAATTAATGACTCGATACGGCTTTACAGCTCGGAAACGCGCATGGATCCATCAATAGGTTGGATCCAAGTAGATCGTAGACACTTACTTTTTTGTGTCAATCGCGTGCATAACATTGATACTTAAGTCTGAATAGTTGCAAGACGGATTCGAATAAATCAAATAGCGACAACGAACTTGGCTGACCGCATGTTTTATTATTCACATAATTATGGCTTGTGCAGCTCACCGCATGTCTTTTACAAAAGGCATCATTGCGCATCATTATGTCGTCTGCCGAATGCATATGTGGCAAACTACAAACATATCATGTATATAGCTAGCCTGGTCATGCAATGCTGCATTCCGGCTAGCTGTGTGTTGCACTTTCTGTACACTTCAGTTCATTTAATCACAGGTTCACAACATAGTTAAAGTTACAATGACAACTTAGTACAGCAATAAAATGCTTCAATTTACAAAAAAAAAACATTTCAAAAGTTGCTTAGAAACCTTAAGCAACTTTGTCATTAAACATTTCATTTTCATTTCGGCTATAACATAGATGCACGTCTTTATAAAAGCAATTCTAAACCCTCTAAAATTGCTTATCTACAAGAGCTGTAAAATGATAGCAGTATCTAGACTTTATAGCTACTGAAGCATTTTTAATTAAAGTGCACAATTAAACACAAAGATCTGACTCCCCATTACCTCTCGAGTCGTCACATAACTCCTTCTTTATTGTCCCTCACTGCGCACTTTGTAACTCACATTGTACACTTATTACAAGAGCTCATTTTTCTCAAATGAAGATAAATTGTTACTTAACTTAGAATAGAGTTTCTTGAACATTCTTTGTAACTTTAGAGAAAGAGGTAACAATGACATTAGCAGACACATTTTCAAAACGGTTTTTTTTTATAAACAATAATGGCCTCTTAATTGATATCGGGGGTGCCAGTCAAGACGACTAACGGCCGGTCTCAATAATCTAACTATCGATGGATTTGGCTACTAGAGGTAGAATTTTGACATATTTTGTATAGAGCTTATGTCAAATATACCTATAGCTCTAGTTGCCAAATCATTCAAAAGTTAGATTATTGAGACCGGCGGTACCTACGTGATTTCACACCGGAGGATGGGCAGCAGCGTCCTCTACGTACCTACTTTACAGCCTTACTGCGATCGCTAACCCGCTTGCCAAGCGGGGCGATTATGGCAAATACCCCCAGAATTTATAATAAGTAGGTTCTACTGGGGAGACCGGGCCCAGCAGTGGGACATCACAGCCAATCTTATTAGAGACTTGCCAACTACGCAGGTGATATTATAGTACATGAGTGTATGCGCAGACACAAGTGCACTCTATATTCCCTGACTCTCATAGTCTGATAGGAGGGAAAATCCGACACGACCGGAGAAAGATTAGCCGCAGGACGGCGGCTTAACGAGCTCTCCGAGGCACAGAGGGGTTTAACAATGTTCGAAAACGGTCAACCATCTATGAAGCGACAGTGGATCAGCTCGGTCGCCACTGAGTCAGGAAGCCTAAATTGCAAATGATCGGCCGTGATCGCGATCTCAAAATACACTTTGAAAGGTGTGGTCCAAATTTAACTGCAGTCATCATTGTCTAAAACTAGATATAAGCACTCAGTATCTCATAGGTATATAACAAGCCTTGAATTTGACCAAATATTTTCTGTTCATACGTCATACACGATAATAATAATAATAATATCATGGGACGACTCACACAACACTATCTGATCCCAAACTAAGCAGAGCTTGTACTATGGAAACCAGACAACTGATAAACATCCTTATATATTTCTAAATACATACATATTATAGATAAATAACACCCAGACACAGAATAAACCATTTCATCACACAAAGTTTTATCCTGGGTGGGGATCGAACCCACGACCTCTTGCGTAGCAGTCGAATACACTCCCACCGCGCCACAGAGGCGACACGATGATCGAGTTCACACGATAAAACCCTAAAAAATCGGATATACATACACGCGATAACGGCAGATACAATTTGGGATATACTCCAGGGAATAAAAAGGTATTTAAGTTAACAATGTCCGCCAGATTTCAACATAAAATATTGTTCCATATCAAAAACGAGACGAGTCGATTTGTTATTTAATTTTTATTTATACCTCCGCTATAATTTACTTTCTGCGCTTATACAAAAGTACAACTCTATCTATTTACAAAATTAAATCATCGTCGTTTGACATTATTCAAGGACGCCACACGTTTACTGAAGTATAACTATTTCTAAGCTTAAGGTAAAGACCACACTTCAAATATCTCAGAAAACTCTCATTTTACCTCAAGTTGTAAAAATAAAACTAAGTTAGTTAGTTAATTTACTGGAGCTCACCAAAATCCGCAGTGAAGTAGGCAGTTTGTCAAATGAAGGTGCTAGGACTCGGGAGGTGGTAGCGAGCAAATATCGTTGGTTACTGTGGCTTTCGTGTTATGGGCCATGAGAATGGCGAATGAGAAAAAACATTTATAATGACAACCTTTTATTTATATGCTCTAAAAGGACAAATAATATTTTTTTTTAAATTAAAACAAACCCATCAATTTGTTTCATTAAACCATTTAAATTACACAAAGTTTGTCGCGTGGTCCATGCCTGACCTTCTAGCGATTTGACTTCACCAGTGGCCTTGAGTAGAGTCGACAGTGTTACACTACATTTTGTGTAACGTATGGAGCATAGCATTAAGAAAATCTGGCGACAAGCTTTCATGTCTTAGGGTATATTAAAACAAATTGATGGTTTTAATTTTAAAAATATTTTGTTTCTTTTAAATCATTATAATAAAATGTTGTTTTTTTTTTTTTACTATTGTTTTTTACTTTTTAGTTTTTACAACATGTCCAAAGTTTCGGAGTCGGTTCATTTGTACTTAATATTCTATTTAACCCCATTGAATTAATCTAACAGGACTGCTGAGTACCAATGATCACTTTCCGGTCCCATCATAAAACCCTGAACACTGTACAAGTGTAAGACAACTTGTTACGACGAATCTAACGAACTCAAATACGGGGGGGGGGAGTAATCGCAGGTATATTACATGACTGTTATGTACCGCAGACCTAGATTTATGGTTTAGGAGTTCCTATGGCTACCTTCCAACTCATCAAAAATACAATAGTTATAACTAAACTTGAGTCCAATGGAAAGTAGGGAAGTGGTACTAATTTATCTTCCAAAATCTGACCCACACAAGCTAACATACAAATTAACTAACTAACAGGGGCATGTTAAATAAAAGCTTGTAAAAATTAAAAAAGTATGTGCCTATGTCATTCTCAAAATTTAGAAGAATCCAATGACGATTAACATGAATATGTAGGAGTGAAGAGCTCGCCAGAGAAATACACATAATGTATTCATACACTCGAAACTCTTTACCTTTTCTTACCTTCTCCTTCCTTCTAGGGCAGTCAGAAAAATTATTTATGTTCGACAGCTGAACTAATTTCGTAGCAGTAATTATCCGCGGCAAAAACATCCAAAGGGCTGGTTCTCAACCTTCAAGCTAATTCTCGACTTAGTACTCTTTACCTTATGATACTATAATAGTATAGATGGCGCATAAATCATTCAAATGCGTTCATTCGTTAACAAGATAGAGAGTTGAGAGAGTCAAAAATACATCACAAAAACGCCTCTTTCCCCTTATAGCTAAACAATATAACCAAACTGTGTTGTTTTTAAAAGACGCAGGTTGATAATAACATTGTTTTAGACATTCAAGAAAATGAGTATAGAAAATGGTATCGCGACACTTGCCTCGTACAAATCGACGCAATTTTCTGTGAATCTGAAGTGGGCTATTTGTTTGTGTCGTTTTTTAGGCAAATTTTGGTTGTTTTCTGAAATTGTTGTATTACACAAAGTGGAAGCTTTTGAAAGTATTTCTAAAGATGTAGCACAGAAGCGATGCAAATAGGACTTCTATGATATTACTCGAGAGTACTGTTTTTAAACTTTACATATTAGATTCGCCCGCGGCTCCACCTGTGTGGATGTCGGTTATCGCGATAAAAACAATCCATATCATTTCCCTGGACTCGAACTATCTCCATACCAAATTTCAGCTAAATCAGTGCAGCGGTTTAGGCGCCAAAAAGTAACAGACAGGCTGCCAGACCAACAGATAAACAGAATTACTTTCACTTTTTAATAAAAGTTTGGATACATCGGGATGTAACTCGTAAATTATTCAAAGGTTTAAAACTTCTTTGAACCTTTTATTTACCCGACATTTCGATCAAATTGAACCAATCGTGGTCATGGGTGGACTGAAAGTACTATTAACTAGAAAATATTTATCCTAAGACATAGGTGAATGTGTACCCTATGTCGTTTCCGTATTCATCATCTAGATCATAGATGATATTGGTCCTTTGTATATCCTTCTAACTGGCCCAGCCAATAGAAACATCATAATGGCTGCTGTCCATTTCATTCGGGGTCTAGATAAAGGTAGAAAATCATTTCGTCTGTTCCATTTCCGTGGTGACGACGGCAATGGAACTTTTTCAGTTTCAATGAACGTATTTCTAATGAACGACTATAAATCGTACATTAGAAGTACATTCATTTAAGCAGATTTCCCTACAAATTTTTAACAATATTGGCATTACTTTAAAGTCCTCTACCTTCATGGCCCCACTTTGTTACAGCGATAGTAAGTAGTGTCCGAGAATTTTACAAGTTGGGGCGAGTTATCTCATCTGTCTGAGAGCTGGACCGCTGTAATATCTACTGACGACATGTTTGTAGCTTTCACCAAATGCATTCTACTAAACATTTAGGATTTGCGCAAGTTTATTTTGTTTTAAAATCATTGTTTGAATGAATACATTTTGCAAGGAAACTATGGTATTTTATTATATTGTGAGTTTGGAATTCATGTAATTATGATTTTAACAATCTCCTGTAAATTGATTGTCGTAGTATAACGTTTGTGTCATCAGTGAGGTGAAGCAATTTTACCACAGATCTGTAGAAATACTTGCTGAATTTATATACCTACCCCGTATCATATACCTTACAATCGGGTTAAAGACCGGTGGCCTAACTTTTAACAGGCCATCGGTCTCTACGCCGCCAATCTTGAACATACATAGTTTCGGTATGATTGTGTCCGTCCATGAGGTGAAATTCAAACTCTATCTCCTAAGAGAAAGAGAAAGAGGGAGAGAAAATGGTTAGGAAGAGCACTTGTTACATACTCAACATCTTTATTAATTAAGAACCTAAAGCTACGCTTGCGATAAATAGTTAACCCAAATATAGTAACGGCCACTTTTTACCCCTCTGCGGAGGAGGGTTAAGTGTTTGACGTGTATGTATCCTTCCAATGTTCCTATGTCTGTTCATTACTCTTTAATGGCTCAACCAACTTTATTTTATGATACGGACATTTCGATGACACGTGTGTCACAGGGTATATGCAATTCTTGAAAATCATAATGGCGGATTGTATGCGCTTTTTTGTGCAGGCTGAGTTTTTTTTTCCTTTTTCCCTCAAGTATCAAATCAAAGAGTTTTTAAAGACGAGTTCGAAAATAATTTATATTTAACTTTTATACTTAATAAAAGTATGAAGTGATCTAATGAATTCTGTTGAACTTAACATCGTTCCTCCATCTGCATGATATTAAATATGAAAAGTTTCTTGTTTCTTTTTTGAAGAAGATTTTTTTTATTCAAATTCCGTTACAAAAACATTTGAGGCACGAAGGGATAGTAAAATATTTCGTAAACGGTCACCCATTTAGGGACCGACAGTGGTAACGCTGCTCAACTTCGCAGATATCTTGAGCTGTCGGTCGCCACTGAGTGAGGGACCGTTAACGACAGTTCGTGACTGTATTAGTGCCAGAGGGGAGCGCCAAAGCTAAAGGCTGAGTTTTTAATATTACGTCACATTAATGGAGTAAAGAAAAATACCCTGTCGACGTAGGGTACTTACACAACGGTACTCAATTTATAGTCCGGGAGGAGGACGCCAAAAATTGCAAGCATTTTATAAAGTTGTAAATGATTTGATATTTAGTATAACCGGTAAAGAATATTATCAGAATCACATTACCATTCGTCAGTTAGCATAACTCTGTAACATATGCCGTCAGTAGCCGATAAAAGTCCTGTACGCCAAACTCTAAGGAATCCAGTTGACTGACGGAAGGGTATTTCTTTACTAGACTAATATGACGCGATATCATAAAACAACCTTTATAAAATGCTTGCATTTTTGGCGCTCTTCTTCCGGACTATATATTGAGTACCTACCGATGTACACGGCTGTCGACGTAGTGATTATGTAAATGTATCGACGCCTCACTGGATGTAGCTGATCAGTTTATGTATGAGATTCATGAGTTCATTACCAGCAGGTATACCTTGTTGCTTCACAATTGCTTGCGAATAAACACACGTGTCGCAGATCGTAAATATGTTTCGTGATTTAGTTTATAAATTAGAAATAATTACAAAAAAATGTGGGTTTAAAGATAAAAAGCTTTCGCCCGCGGCTCCACCCGCTATCCTATGTCCTTCCCCGGGACTCAAATTATTCTCATACCAAATTTCTTCTTAATCGGTTTAGTCTGTTTAAGCGTGAAAGCGTAACAGACAGACAGACAGAGTTACTTTCACAATTATAATATTAGTAAAGATTTCAATATCTATCCAATGATATCATAAAAATGATTAAGTTGCTTACAAGGATCATTAACGTAACTTTTTTAGATTAATAAAATCATTAACAATTAAGAATAATAAGCACTGAAACCTCAAATGTTTTTTTTTTTTTATTTTAATAGAAAGATAACTAGCAATGTAGGATTATTGGTCCCACATTACTAGAAATCGTGTTAACCCTTCTAGCTAAGCTCAATGGCTTGTATTAAGAGTGGGTTCACGTCGGTAGTGTAGGAATAGGATTCGAACCCGCGACCTCACAATTGCGAATCCGATGCCTTATCCATTAAGCTACCGTCGCTTCCTAATGCCGCTTCTTAATGTTAGTATTTTACTTACTCCAGGTACAACCTGGAATAGGTCCCTCAATCCGTACTACCTACTCTGCGCTCGCACTAATTGCCATAGTCATATTTTTAAGGACACTGAGGTAAATTTATCATCACTTTTATTTTTTATCATTACCTATACAATGATACCACATCATTGTTTAGATACTGAAATAAACTTTCAGTCCACATATAAAAAAGTGGTTTATTTTAAAATTTAAAAATATGGGCAAGTTTACATGTGGGATTTCATTGCCCGAAGTGTATTAGTTTGTATGAATTTTGGTTCTTTGTTTTATAGTTATACAACTTGTCACTTGTAACCCCGCCGGAAAAAGGGGCGTGTTGAACGTATCAGGCTTGACACTGTAATAACCAAATGGATAGACGAATTTAGGTAAGGTTTTTTAAAGCTAGTTCAATCAGAATGGTTATTGCTTGATGTTTTGGTTTCATGAATCCGGTCAGCTGTTTTAATTATTTATTTCTCATGTGAGGGGTTTTTAAATGTTATTTGTTACTCTGTTTTAAAAGCAAAATTGTGCTTACCATCTCTTCATCATTGCTTACAGCCTATAATGTTGGCTACCTTAGTGATAACTACTTCAAAAAAAACAAGTGATGTACTCTCGAGTCAAGTTTCAGTAGTGTTATACTGGTTGTCACAAGACTAGACTATCGTTTCTTTTCTATTTATTTTGTTATTTATTTATTAATTAGGGACAAAAAACAGAGACATGTCGGCATATAACAGAAAAAATAGTCTTAAAATAAGATTGTGAACATGTAACCGACACCTTTGTCCACGAATTAAGTGTCTACTTATAAATTATACAAAGTAAACAACCTACTTATAACATTTGTAATACAGGTAAAGTGGTGGAAAACAGAAGTTTCTTGACCATACGTTTAAACTTAAAACTAGATAAGGAAAATGTGTCCAAGTCCATAAAGTTATACTGTGAGATTGAGTTTTCATTGGTTTACCTACTTTATGTACAACTTATATTACTTTTCTTTTTGAAAACTACTAACATAGAATCAATTTACTCACAGGCACAGTATAATAGTGTATTGTTTGAGATTTATTTTTTACTTTTACCATTTTATACAAGAACTTCAATCAATCAATCAATCAATTTATTTATTCACCGTAAATAGACTACAATGGATGGAATAATTATCATAACAATTCTCTGTGCTATATCTATTTAGCCTATTTTAGGCATGTGAATATACTAATAAAACATTAAAACATAGAACTTGTAAATGGATGCATTTAAATAAAACTACCAATAATTTCTCGAAGACAATATCTTTACAAAAAAAGAAGCAGGAGACATTTTATCTTGCTTTTAATTTTAGAACAACAAATATTATATTTCTCGTCAGCCCTTTTCAGTACAATAGGTAGGTACTGTCTACACGATTGCTAGTTCTCCGTCTTTCGAATCCAGTCCTTCCCAATGACCTCTTTATCTATCTTTCTAACTGGTGCTCGTTTTAAACTAACATACACAAAATCCCCAATTTTCACTCTTAGTCTCGGTTGCGGTCATCAGGTCTTCTGCAGGTGGCCAATCACTTCAACGTGCTTAATCTATATTAATATTATATAGCTGAAGAGTTTGTTTGTTTTTTAAACACGATAATCTTAGGAACTACGGGTATGAGTTTAAAAAAAAACTTTTGAATAGCCCATTTATCGAGAAAGGCTAAAGGCTATTTAACATCACGCTACAACCAATAGGCGCCGAGCAGCAATTAAAAATGATGCAGACGAAGTTGCGCGGGTCATCTGGTCAAATATTGTATATACTTACCTTTTATAAAAATCTTAATAACTAGCTATCGCCCATGATTCAGTATACATGGGTTATCGCGTTAAAAAGTGTTCTATGTCCTTTTCTGAGACTCAAACTATTTCCATACCAAATTAGATTCTAATTCAGTTCAGCAGTTTAAGCGTGAAAACGTAACAGACAGACAGACAGAGTTACTTTCACATTTTTAATATTATTAAATACCTATTAAGTCCTGTTAACTTTCTATCAAAATCATGTTTAAGTTTAATTGTAAAAGTAAATGATTATCAAATGTCTTAGCTCAAAAGAGATTTTAATATCAAGCAAAGAAAGTGTCTAATTAGAAAGACGAAACCTAGCTATATCTTAGATTAATGAGGGCCGACAGGCAGAAAAAAACGAGATCAGCAAAAATGAAAAATCTTGAGCTCACGATATTAAAGCCTTTGAAGGACAGCGTTTTGTAAAATATACTGTTTTTGTAATAGATTATTACTACTTAGTATAAAATTACTGGGGGTTACTTAAATATCGATAGGGCTTTTAATAGTAGGTATTTTAAAATCACTTCCCGATTCCTCCCACGTCGATTTATGTTTGTGTCCATGAATTTAATGTTTGAAAATTCCCCCATGACAAAGGGCTTGTACCCTACTGCGAAAGTTGTCTTAAAGAGAGTTTCGACTACAAGCATTCAAACCTAGCAGAAGTGAACCCATTTGGAATTTAACGCCATCTAGCGTATTTAGTTATCAACTTCATAATGGAGAGAAGCATTGGGAAAGCACATAGAAGGAAGAGGATAAGTTCTGCACCGCCATCTATCCGACAATCATACAAGCCTCGCGCTGCCATCTAGCGCAATTTTTCCGAATATGTTACCATAATGTACTAAGATGGTAGAAAACGAACCCACTGAAAGAATGGTTTTACGTTCACCCACTAGATGGCGCTCAGTTACTAGTTACAATATTCGCCTGTGAGTGATAGATGGCGCTACTAGATTACATTTTAAGTACTGCGATAATTTAGTATATTTCGTCTGTCCTGTGGTCCTGTGCGTAATATTCCTGCAATTTTATAGGATTTCCGTCTTTAAATATAAGGTATTTTTCGCATGGTTGGCTAGTACCTTTTCAGATCGGCTAGGTAGGTACTAGTGAACAAAATTGGTTCAGAAATAATAAATAAATAAATAATAAATAAAAAGGACTATAATACATTACATACCTAAACGATTTTTATTTTACATAAATATTTATGTAGTATCAAACTGTTACAATATATTTTTCAAACCAAGTACTCTCATAACAAATAAGAAACCCGCGCTATACTTTTCTTGCGGTTCTCGTTATTTTACGTTTTTACTTTAAAACTTGCAAGATAGTTTGTTTTTTTACATCTCCAGGCGAAGCTTGAACAGTAGGTACTTGCAAAGTTATTGAAGATATTCAAGTTTGTTCTTGTAGTTTTCATCTGCAAATAATTTTGACCTACCACTACATAAATAAATAACCGATGCCTTTGCAGATCATACTAACATTGAACCCATATTTAAAGAGTATTGGGTGAACCCGTCAGCGCTTTGCTGTGGCTTTTTGGGCTTAGAGTCCTCGCAATCGTCCCCAGGATACCCTATCAAAGTTTCATCACAATCTGGAGGACAATTCACGTATTTAAAGCAGTGCTGTTGCAGTGTACCTGCACTGCTTTAAATACGTGAATTGACCCGCTGATCAAAGGTTTTGGAGTAGAGGATAAACGTAAAAACTTTGATTTTTGTTTATCTATACTAATATTATAAAGCGGAAAAGTTTGTTTGTTTGTTTAAACGCGCTAATCTCAGGAACTACTGATCCGATTTGAAAAAATCTTTTTTTGTTGGATAGCCCATTTATCGAGGAAGGCTATAGGCTATATCACATTGCGCTACGACTAATAGGAGCAGAGCAGCGACGAGAAATGTTGCAAAAACGGGAAAAAAATTACGCATACGAAGTTGCGCGGGACAGCTAGTATTATTATATAGATAATAACATATTAAAAACCCATGATTATTTAGTAAAATATTATGTTCAAATACCTACCTAACTACGTACCTACAGGAAAAAAAATCGTAACAAATATTTTTTAAAGATCGTCTATAGAAAATAAGTTTTGCCAAACTGGCCAAGTAAGAAAAGCATTTTCAATGATACCCTATTATAATGGAGTACAGGAATAAAACAAGAACTCTCCAACTTTAATGGTAAAAGAACCCTGGAAAATATTTCGTAACTTTATAGGGGTATAAACATGATTGTATAACAGCTGTGTACTGACATCATTATACAAAACGGCACATCAAGCATTTTGTATAAGAGGGCGATTTATTTTTCTTGCAGTTTCTTTATTTGCATTAAAATAATGGAATTTAGGGTAGCGAAAGTCGTGAAGGTAATATTCATATGGTGTGCATACTATAAAAATCTACTTTAAATAAAATATTTGATCTTGGTTTACTTTGGAGGTCCATCTACCTCTTTCTGTGACGTCTGGATGAGACGAGAGAGAAAGAGATCATTAACGTTTAATATTTTGACTTCAAATTGGTAATCGTAGTGCCGATGTGGTTGTACTAGCTGACCTGCGCAACTTCATCTGCGTAAATTTCCCCCGTTTTTGCAATTCTTCATTGCTGCTACGCTCCTATTGATCGTAATGTAATGTTATATAGCCTATATATAGCCTTCCTCAATGAATGGGTTATCCAACAGTAATTTTTTTGCAATTCGGATCAGTATTAGTTCCTGAGATTACCGCGTTCAAACAAACAAATAAACTCTTCAGCTTTATAATATAAGTATAGATTTGGATAGAGGTCGGGATAAAAAGCCCGAAAGTCGCTGCGACCTAAAGTATCTATTGTGAAACCTTCTTCCATAAAGGATATTGTTTATTCTGTGTCTGGGTGTATTTAGTAAGTAAATATGAGTATCAGTTGTCTGGTTGTCAAAGTTCGGGCTCTGCCTAGTTTGGGATAAGAAGGCGTTGTGTGAGTTGTCGCAAGATATCCTAAGATCTCCAAGGTGAAGTCTGACCATAAAGTCAATCATGCGCTTTGATGGAGAGAACTTAGTGTCATCTGGTGTGATTAAGTGCCCTCTAAAGTGCTGGCTTCTGGTGTGATGGATTGACTTTTTTTAATGATTGATGTGGCAGTACTACATATATGATTGATTCTAATCTTGAATCGCGCAACTTAAATTCCACATACAAGACTGGTTGATCACGCAAGTGAAATTCTCACAGTTAATCGATGGACTGCGGCCCGCCAGGCATGACTTCGCCTGGTCGGAGGATTTCCTTTATGTTGGAGGGTCGTTACCAGTTTCATTGTCTATCTCCTCAACAACAACCTTCTACCGAACTGCTAAATAATAATAATAATTCCTAAATATTTAATAGGTAAGTATTATTGTATCCGGTAATGCTCTTCAAACAGATTTCTTCGAATTAGAATCTCGTCAAAGACTAGCCAACTACGTAGGCGATATTATAGTGCACCAGTGTATGCGCAAACATAAGTGCACTCAGTGTCCCTTTATATTCATAGTACGGAGAGAGATTCAGTGCTAAGGGCTAAAGGGCAAGGGCACGGGGGGGTGTAAAAACCCCCCGTGAATAAAATCGCGAGTGGTAACATCGAGTGATAACCAGTTTCTCTCAAATACATTTAAACAATTGTAATAATCCAACTGCTATAAATAAATAATTGCTAAACCTAGTTTTAATCTTATTTTGTAGGTTACCATAAATCACGAATCCCTCATATCAGATGTCTGCTCGCTTGTTAGTCTAATGGTTAGTGATTCTGACTGCTAAGTAAGGAAGGTAGTTAGATTCTTACCTAGGACAAATCATTGTGTGATGAGCACAATTCTTTGTCCTGTATCTAGTTACCAGTTAAGTAGCTAATTTCGCCAATATTTAAGCACATATAGTTTTACCTTTGTTATAAGTATGCTCCTAGTATGTTGTCCCCATTAAGGCTGATTTTATTTTTAATTAAAATAATTTGCATCAGGCCTTTAACAAACTAACATATTATAGTCCTATATTAGAGGCAGCACCTTATCCCCGTTTTAAGTTTTATAAAAACATTTAAACATTGCAAAAAATATGGATTTGTCTTGAAAAGAGTTGCCGCGAGTTTTTATTGCCAAGTGTTTTCCGGGTTTGTGCGCATGTAGAATCTTGACATATCACAAGAGTTGTTTTGCATCCTAAGTGAATAAAGAAAAAAATGAAAAGCATTTGATTTAGGTGCAATTTATTTATAATTGGTTTATATTTTATTTAGAATTGATTTGTAACCTACATTTTTATTTTTGCACGCCGACATCGGTAAAGGCTAATAATAATATTATAACACCTCTGTATCTTACACATGTTTTTTTTCTAATATGTTGTATATCAGTTATCTAGTTGCTATAGACTCTGCCTAGGTTGCGATCAGGTGGCGTTCTATGAGATGTTCTAACATATTATTATTATATTTATTTACTATAGAATGTAGAAACTTAATATAAATTATAAAATCCTATCTGACACGGACAATAAAAGTCTCATCCCCGCTATAATTAATTAAATTAATCTCAAAGTGAACAAAAAGGTTCTCTGATAGGGACTTGTCACATTATTCCGTATAATTAAATCCCTAATCTAATCCCTGTAAGGACAGACGAAGTAATCCCTTAGGGGCGGGCGGCTCACACTCGCGCGGAAGTTCATCAACATTCTTTGTATATGTGTGTTTTGTATATATACTTACAGGCAATCCCGAAGGAATACAGAAGCCGATGATTTCGGTTTGATGTTGTGATAAAATGTAGGTGGTATTTAACGTCATTTAAGTTAATGTATTAGTAAGTGTAATTAGGCTCTTATTAAGTCTGATTATGTTTAATAAACACTCCATCATCATACTGACTGCGCAAACTCATGGATATAGACCGTTTAGGAGGTGCGTAAAAACTTAACAAATTTTACTAATCAATCGGTAGCCTAAGGCATCGGTCTCGCAATCGTGAGGTCGCGGGTTGGAATCCTACACATTATACTACCGACGCGACGTGAACCCACTCCTAACACAAGCCTTTTTTTAACAAAAAAAAAATTGCATCCTATTCAGGTATTATTTTTCTTTTTTTAATGCCCTACAAGTAGCTACTTCAAAACATTTACTTTGAATAATTTTAACTGACTACGCCGAGCGAAAAGGAAAGTTATGATTTTATTTTCTAAATGTCACATTATTTTTATTTTATAACTTTTACTTTAACCTGTGGACAAATCACAATTATTATGCTGTTATCACATTCGATTACAAAATACTCATAAAAACCACACTATAGTTAACTACAGCATTGTAATTTCGAAAAGTTTTTTAAGAAAGGCCATCATTCTTTAATCTAAAAGCCTCAAAGTATTTTACCTACGTTACTATAATAGATCCTTTAAGTAATCTATCATACCGCGCCTTAAAAGGCTAATACTCGAACAATTTTTGCTGTAAAAGAAAACACATTAGCTACACCTGACTCCCGGGATTCAAATGGCGTCGATAAAAGTTATGGTACAAAAATTACGGTACGAGCCATTTGCTTGAATTTCAAATACACGGGGACTATTAGTGCCTGCGTTCACTGACACAATGGAATGGTACGGTACCAGGACTAACAGAAATAGACAATCGTATTTAGTATTGTGTGTCCAATTAAATTGAATCGTTTGATGACTAATACGCAAATGCCATTGCAAACGAATGGATTGCATCCAGAATAGATGCATCATAATGAAACCGCGACCACTAGTGAACGACTAAAAATACTGGAAAAAAACGAAGTTGAATCGCCTTATCAACGCTTTAGTGCTACTTACTAGGGTGCCAAAGAATGC
Source organism: Herminia tarsipennalis (assembly GCA_945859575.2). Lineage (NCBI taxonomy): Eukaryota > Metazoa > Arthropoda > Insecta > Lepidoptera > Erebidae > Herminia > Herminia tarsipennalis. Next base: position 22,998,519 of record OX243849.2, on the reverse strand, counting down.
TAAAGCATTCACTATGGTTTTTATGTAGGCAAGACGTAGCACGAGAAGTAAACGTAGAACGATGTTCTGGTAACTTGCTGATCCCCGAATGAAGTACCTGTTCTGGTAACTTGCTGTGCCCTAGATCTCTGTCACCCATATTCTAAGTCGCTTCCTTCATAATTCCTTGACTGATACTCGACTCGAGAGGAGGAAAAAATTGTCAAACATAAGGTATGTCGGAACCTTGAGTTTGACGATTGTTCACTCACCTCAAATCAAAAAAAAAAATCGTATCGGAGTGGCGCAGATTTTTTGCAACTATGAATACAGATTTTGTTTGAGTGAGGTTAAATCGAGTCGAGAATTTTTCTAGAAACCATCTTGGAATATGGGTGTTAATCTGTAAAAGATATCTCATCGGTGTGATGAGGAAATAACTTCCAACTATTAATCTTGTTTACCTCCTCCCAACAAAGTTTAGTTTGCTAAATCATGATTAATACCAAGACTTTGGTTGCAGAAACTTTAAAATTTTCAAGTAAATAAAATCTGAAGAAAGTTAAGAACAAAATGGCATCCGGACGAAATAGCTCGTCGTGGAATGAGAAAACTTACTGAAAGTTTGGTCAAAACTTCGGGAATCGGTTCGAGAATGCATTGTCCTTGTTGAAGTTGTTGGTTCTTATAATTTTTAGGTAGCGCCGGCGGCGTAGGTCGACAAGCAGTTTCAAGTGCCATTACCAATAAAGAGCACACGCCTACATGTTGGTGGCGTAAAAGGGGAAATCATAGAGAATCGACTTTTTATCTGTGGCGCGGTGGGAGCGTATCCGACTGCTATGCAAGAGGTCGTGGGTTCGATCCCCACCCAGGATAAAACTTTGTGTAATGAGCACGATAGTTTATTCTGTGTCTGGGTGTTATTTTTATGATATACTAATTATTTTTTAATTCAACAAATATCTTCTAATCTTATCTGCTTCATTTAACCTGGTCTTTTGGACTTTCCATAACACCAACACCACTGTAAAAGTCTTCCCAGAATAAAATGAACACATTAAATACAGGCAGCTGTTAAATTTGTGGACAGAAACTAAAGTTGGCTCAAGGAAGGGTTTCTCGAAGGCTCCGAGCGGTGGCTCCTTGTCACCTCGTTATGCAAACTTGTGAAATAAGGGGTCAGCAGATGACACAATTCAACTCGTTGCCAAAATGGGACTTGTTTTTGTTATTTTTGTGCTACCTATTTTGGTGTGCAATTTTTTTCATTATTTTTTTTATGTATTTTTATCAACCTGTTTTAGGTATCGGGAATGTATAGCTAAGCATGGGCTAGTAAATAGTGAATAGATAATTTAATTACTTAGTGGTCAGTTGGGAATGAAGAAAATAATCGTAGTATAAGTAGTTCCTAACCCATCAGAGTCAAATCAAAATTGGGATTGTTATATCCATAAAGCAGAAGTAGGATCAAAGCGAAAAGCGACGTCAAAGAGACCTCGTTATTAGCAATACACTATTAAACATTGTTCGCTATTGATAAGTAAAATTATCTGTCACTTTTCTGTAAAACATAATAAATAAATGATCCCGAAATATTTTGACCCACTTCTAAGCAAAGGCTACACGGCGGAAAGATTTCCAAACTATTTAGAAGTTTCATACTTTCTCCTCCTATTTTTATTTGATAAGATTCAGTTTCATACTCTGATGTCTCATATCACATGCTATATTTTGACCCACTTCTAAGCAAAGGCTACACAGCAGAAAGATTTCCGAACGATTTATATGTTTCATACTTTCTCCTCCTATTTTTATTTGAAGAGATCCAGTTTCATACTCTGATGTCTCATGCCACATGCTATATTTTGACCCACTTCTAAGCAAAGGCTACACAGCAGAAAGATTTCCAAACGATTTATATGTTTCATGCTTTCTCCTCCTATTTTTATTTGAAGGGATCCTGTTCCATACTGATGAGTTTTGAATTTTACGAAAAGTACCTACTTTTAGGGTTCCGTAGCCAAAATGGCAATAAAACCCTTATAGTTTCGTCATGTCCGTCTGTCTGTCTCTCCATCCGTATGTCACAGGCATTTTGAAATTTAGTGAAAAGGTGTCTCTTCTCTGATGCGATTATTCAAGGCTGCGGAACCCTACACTGATACGACGACTAAGGTAAGACTAGTGATATAACAGAGCAAGCATCCAACGGCACACTTAGCAACCCACGCAAGGTTGCGAGGCGTGCTATCATACAGCTCCCACGCAACAAATTAATTCACAAAGGCTTAATAATATCAATTAAGGTTTTTGAGGTAGAAAACCCATCCCAGCGTGAAGTGTGCCGCCTCAACGAAATTATAAGCGTACAATTATGAAAAATTGATTAAACCGTTGATATAATATTAAGAGCATTAAAATCTATATTTATGAATTCTTTGGCAATGGCATAAATAAATATAAACTGAGTGGAAAACGGGATCCTAGACAAAGATGGAATTATTAAACACCAGGTGGATGAAAAAGAGAAGAAAGAAACATAACTTAATAATACTGACACTGATTCCACAAATTAATTGTTCTTCCCTCTGTAGTTTTCGCAATTTTTTTTTAAGAACGAATCCCGCAGTATTGTACAAGCCCTGTGTCGCGGGGGACTTTACAAACATACAATTCACGAACATAAAGTACACCCAGACTCGGAACAACAATTTGAGGATTACAGAAAGAGGTGCCCACCTCTGCTAATAATAATGCTCACGACCTCTTGCGTAGCAGTCGGACAAACTCCCATCGCGCCACAGAGGCAGTCAAATAAACTAGTTTTGCATGCAATCGTCAGAACTCGCGCACTATAGGTCTTTCGCGTGGGACTTTAAATTATACTAGCTGACCCGCGGCACTTCGTCCGCGTAAATTTTCTCCGTTTTTGCAACAGTTCTTATTGCTGCTGTGCTCCTTATTTCTCCACTATTTTATGGTTGTTATTATACATATAAACCTTCTTCTTCAATCACCCTATCTATTAAAAAAAAACTCATAAAAATCCGTTGCGTAGTTTTAAAGATTTATGCATACATAGGGATATAGGGACAGAGAAAGCGACTTTGTTTTATACTATGTAGTGATAACGTACACAAAACACGCGAAATACTACACTTGTGAATCATTCGTCAGAAAATCGATAGATCAACCGAGACAACATAAGGTAAATAGACGACCATAGTGAACGACGAAAATTCTCATGGTCTGTAATGTAGTAGTAATCAGTGTCTTATTGAAGCGTTGATGTTTCCCTCGGGCGAAAACATTACGCCAATAATGTTAGTCTAGTTGACATTAAATGTCAGTCCTCAATGTTTTGGATAGTGATATGAGTTGTCAAATGTTGAGAACCCATAATAATATCAATCATCTTATCAAATGTTGAGAATATAAAATATTGAGGTGTTTTTGGCGGGAAAGCGCCTAAAGGGAAGCGAAGTGACTGGTTTATTTGTATCACGTGAGATTTAGGCTCACTGTTAGTCACACTCGGATGTTTTTTCAACCGACTGCCCAAGAAGGAGGATTATGTTTTTCGAGTGTGTGTATGTATGTATATTTCTCTAGCACGTTCTAGAGCCTAAACAGCTTGATGGGTATTAGCGTTAGATTTGTCTGAGTTGTGATATCGACATAATAAAGTATTAAAATGGTCCATTTTTAACGCCAAATAATTTGAGTTAGTTATTAATTTCAAGCCGGTGGGTTTTTTGTTTTGTAATATTTTTACGTATATTCTTACAAATAAATCTACTATCTTAGAAACCTTTGTGAGGCATTTAATAATCACTAGGTACACTCCTCATCCAAAACATAGTTAACCATAACTTTTACATAATAATACATAATGATAGCTTGCTCCAAACACCGGGGTGTGTCAGCCGCCTGGGCGCGGGCACAACTTTAATGATAGTACCCTTGGATGTGAAAAGAGTGATTTAGCGTCCATTACCAAATGGATAGCAAAGTAGAATGAACGAGGTAACTGGATGTTTATCATATTTTTTTATTACATCACTGCATTTCTAAGAAAAAAAGGTCTCGCGTTTTACGTTACGTAGTACTTACGTAAATCAAAGGTTTAGGATTTTAACAAATGCAAAAGACATCTCTCAAAATGAGCAACAGCTCATAGGCCTCATGGTAGGCGCTTTGCCAGTCCATAGCAGTATCAGCACTACCCGTATCCTTGCTTTTAAAAAATCCGAACTTCACCGTATCGTATGTGGCATCGCGTTCTACTTTCATTCTTTAGTCTCATTTTCCTAGTAATAACACTTGCTATAGTGCCTTTCAACTGAAATATACGAGTACCTCTAGAAGATACTGTGTATTTCTTGGAATAATTACTACCACTAATGAAAATGTTATCAAAAGGTATGATTTGTTTGGTTGTGGAAAATCTTTGGAAAAGAGAACGATTTTAAAGGTATAATTATTATAGACTTTACTTTGAGTTCTTTCGCTCTACATATTAAAGTTTCCTTATTATAATGAACTCGGTTGAATGATTAAATACATGTTAATTAAAAAACATCGTTATATCTCATGCTGTCACTGTCACTTTAGTGTACTTTTAAAAGCTTAAATATACCTATGCGTGAGTTCGAGGGGGCAGAAAAGGTATCAACTTGCAAGTTTTGCAAGGGGTTGACTTTCTCATTTTGGCTGTTCAATTTGTGTGTAGAAATTCCCTGTGCCCTACCTTAAGTTATTTAAAAACTCGGTCAAGGTCGTAACGCATAGGTTTTAGTATCGTAGTGCAGGTGGATATTAGTCAAGTTAGTTTATCTTATTAACTATCGTTGTCACGAAGTTACCAAGTTCTTTAAGTATAGGTACGACAATATTAATCTTTCCATAAATATCATAATATTCGCAATGTAGGAACTGGTATATATTTTTCATCACCTAAGGTTCTCAATTGGACTGTATCTTTTCTAATGTTTGTTAGCTGATTACTCGACGACGGACGGCTGGATCGATTTGAAAAATTGTTTTTTTTGTTTGGGTATACTTTCAAATTGGTCCTATTGTCACAAAATTTAGCATCTGATCATGAAATCTTGGGGAAATCGAAGGAACTCTTCAACATATAGAATTTTGGGTATATTTTGTTGTGATTTGTGCATTTACTCTTAAAAAGCACCATTGAGTGAAATGGAACTAATGATGAAGACCACAGATGACCGGTACTATTCAATAATAAATATTGCGGGTTGCGATCAGAGAACCGTGTTCGATACCTGATATTTCGCCTCCATCAAATCATGTAATGGAACTGATAGTCTAATATCAGGTGAACTCCTCAAAAATTAACTCACTATTTCCAAATAACAGTAATACCTACACGTAGAATTTAAATTTAAAGACAACAGTAGCTCTAAATTCAACAATCAGTACCTAATAATGATCGGTAATGGTGAGTCTAACTTACGCAAACTATCTCGAAAATCAAGAAAATTGTATTGTGTAATAACATTATCCAAAAAGTAAGACACAGAATCAGTTTTGCAAACAACTCACACACAAACTCTTTTATAAGGTAGTCCTGTTACTTATAAACTATATTTATCACCTATGTAAGTATACTTCGGGAAACCTGGTGATATCACCTATGAGTTTCGCTCAAGTTAGATTTAATCGTACTTCCGAGTTTAGTTAAGCAACTTTACTTTATCATGAAAAGATAATCCGACATAGAAACGATATATTTCAAATTAAAATTGAAAATTCTATATTCACTAACAAGAGTAGTATTTTGTTTCCTAAGTCATGAATCTAGATTACATGTAATGCAAAGTTCACACAGTAATATATAAAGCCGGATAAAATAACAAGCCAATAAAAACTTGCCGCAAATGTTTTTAAATTGCTAATCTTTACATGCCAAAACCAATTGCCATGTTTGTTTGTTTATGGACTGTAAAATGCAGGTATGGTACTGCCACCATTATGTTCTACACCTTATTAGAGGACTGACGAAATAAATATGAGATAAAGTATATCAACCATCAACCTCAATGAGTAGGTAAAACATAGTAGGAGCAAAACAATTGTAAAACTGTACTATGTGCCTAAATATTAGCTGAAGTATTACTGTATCTAAAAGACACCCTTCCCTGAATGCAAGGTGTGTCCGTGAGCCGGCACATATCACGAGTCAGACCACACATGCACTCTTCTACATTAGATGTACGCGACTAAGATTAATGGCATCGGTGTCTTGGCTTCCTGCAGCCCGTGTAATGTGGCTGTTGCAAGCTCGGTAAATTTTAAATTCGGAATATATCGGTGTAAAAACTGGAAATGTTGCTGGTTTTTGCGATAACACAGTCTTGGAATATTTTACAAAAATTCAAATGCTGGAAGAAAATAGTTAGTCTATGCAGCAGGTATTAAATAAAGTTACATTCACGTCACCGTTAGTTTAATTCGTACCACCACAACTTTGTTGAGGGACACAATTTGTGTATTTTTTTATACAACTAAATGAAGAGAAGAACAGATAGTACGCCTGATGGTAAGCACCACGCGTTACAGTATGAGTGCCATCCAAACCCTTATTTGGCAAAGATCTGAATGTCACCTCACCGCGCTGCTCATTTGAGACATTAGTTCGTAAATCTCATTTGTTAATTACACTTGCTACAGTACCCTTCAACCGAAACACAGTGATGCGTTAACATTACTATTCCACGGAAGAATAACTGGCACAGTTGTGGTACCGACTAAGACGGCCTATGGCTTAGACCAGATCCACAAGTTGTTGTTCCAAGCATGAGTATGAACTATTATAAATCCATAAGTCACCGCAAAATAGGGCGTGTAGATTACTGTGGGGGTAATCAATTAAAAAAAGTAAAACGATCATAAAAATCGTTACTAGTAAGTAAAGTTATTTACATATATTCCTATTGCTCATTTTATGTTTTTCAGTTTTTTTTTAAGTTTTATTTTAGCTGTAGATTGGAGCCAACGCCCTCACAAAGTAAGCATTTAATGCCGTCTATATTATTGGGCTCTGAATTCGGCTCAGATCGACATATCGGTACTTATCGAGACGCGAACACTCAATCTTTCACACTCCATTAATTTTTACTCTGAGACTTAAATCCAATATAAAGAATTTATAATGTTTTCTACATTTTAAATACTCACACAATTTTTGTTTTATTACTTAGAAACTAACCCTCTTACTTGTTCTTAATACTTCTATTGGGGTAGCTATTATAGCTAGCTGATGTTTTGTCTTCTTTGATTGTATTAAAAAAAATAGAATAAAAACAAAAACAGATCATTTGCTAGCAAAAAATGCTGTTATCAAAGTATTATGAACAAGAAGGTACATATACCTACGTACTTTGTTTAATACAATACTTATCATTGTGCTAAATAAAGTACGTATATAATATATCCCAATAAGAGTGCACTTTTTAAAACTGGTGTATTTTTCCTGCATGTGTCAGTTGTGAAATTTAAAAGATGTCATCTATGATTGTTCCAATTTATAAAAATGATGTGTTACACAAAATAAAACATGTTAACATTGTAAAAACTCATTACAAAACTTGAAAGAGTCACACCGCCGCGCCGGTGAAACGATCGATTGTGTGGAGTGTAAACGGTTGCGGGTTCGATTCACACACGGAACTTTGTCACACCCCATACCCACACTTTGTCATCCATAAATTATAGTTCGACCTTTCCGTTAGCCTTCGTGAAGACCTTCGCGCTACACGGCTTATACCCCAGATCAGGAAGACATCTTTTAAAAAGTAACAAAAATAAGCGAAACTCTTGCAGTAATTTTTATAGGCATTTCTTGCCAATTACTTTACAAATACAATAATTGCATTTTTGTAAGATAGAAAAATTTTGAAATCCAGACTCAGTAATCGAATCTAACTCGCGAGCATTAAGGGATAGAAAAAATTGAGATCTAGTGGCATAGTCCAGATAGGTGGTTCGCTTCTGGCCCCGGTTTGGCTACGTAAGTCTCTTGTTCGATTCCTGAGTCTGGATTTCAAATTTTTCTATCTTTTAATAATGCAATTATTGTAACCGTAACTCCATAGTACAGGATAACTATTTATTCAAACAGTAAACTTCAAACGACAATATTCAAGGGGTAAACCCGCGTCTAGTCAAGGTTATAAAAAAAATAGCCAGGTACAGCGATTGACAGAGAAAGGAGAGAGTAGGGAAGCCTTTGCCCAGCAGTACAATACTGGGACAATACAGGCCAGTAATAATAATGCCATAAAATCGTTTCATATGAAGGCTTAATTCGACTTAGGTGGACATGTCTCGGTGCAGGAGATGGTAACGGCTTAGGGCCGGTACATCTAAGGTCCCGGCTTTAAGTGTGAGAATATTTTATTCTCTATTCTTTTAAATTTATATGAATAATATGTACTTACATACATAATTTTGATAATTTGATTATTAATTGATTTATTTAGTTATTTTAAGCTTCACAAGAATAATAAAACGTGGATATTTCCAGTTTATTTGTTAAATTTAATATACATTCTTTTTACATTTCATTAAAAAAAAAAATGTGTGGCACTCGGGGACTGCCGCGGTAAAGCTATTGCATAGCAATTTTTATCAATTTATGCAATTATAATTATTTATTTATTTTTTATTTATACAGTATTTTTTTTTCATTACATTTCGGAGCTCGTCTCGATCCGTGCGAGCTTCGTACAATCGTACCATATACATATACGTTAAGCGAACGCTCTGCCGAGCTACATGGTAGGCGGAGTGGGGCATGTTAGGTTTTTTTCGTTACGGAATTTCTTGATTCGGTCGCCGCGCTCAAAGCCCGAGATAAACGCTATGCAAAAGCTTAAAAAATTATAATGACTGCCTCTGTGGCGCGATGGGAGTGTACCCGACTGCTACGCAAGAGGTCGTGGGTTCGATCCCCACCCAGAATAAAACTTTGTGTGATGAGCACGATGGTTTATTCTGTGTCTGGGAGTTATTTATCTATAATATGTATGTATTTAGAATGATATAAGCATATTTATCAGTTGTCTGGTTTCCATAGTACAAACTCTGCTTAGTTTGGGATCAGATAGCGTTGTGTCAGTTGTCCCAAGATTATTATATGCCGATATTATTACTATTATTTAAAAACGAATGTATTACAGAAACTGAATCTCTATATCAATTTGTCAACTAATTTTAAAGTCACCCTGTATAATAGTACGAAATGAAACCATAAAACCTGTCAGAACCAAAACAAACCCTTGCTAAAGTACTATCCTTTGTCAAACACTTTCATTAAACACGCACTGCTTAGTGACAGCTCATTCTAAACTATCCCCCGCTCGCCTCCATTCGTAACTAGGGCACAGTACCCTTATATATTGTCTACTGAACTTGAATATAAATCATGTAAAAATCACTTTATGTATAACTTCAAAAAATAATGTAAAAAAAAAATTTGAATACTTACATAGTTATCGGATGCATATTTACCTAAAATTCGTGTGGTGTCTATTATTGAAAGCGCCTTTTTGTCAACAAAATCCCGCGAATCCGGGATTTAAATAACTGTATACACCGTGAGCAATTCTTGAAATTGGCTAATCGATAACATATTTAGCTAAAGTTGATGTTGGCTATTATGGATAATACTTTAATATTGAAATAAATCTGCGGTAATAAACCTGATTTGACACAAATGACAGTTGCTCTGCTGCGAGGGAATATGGTTGCGTTTAATATTAGTAGATCTAAATAGTATAGCTATCCCGGAATACCGGAATTTCATTTTTATTTAAGATATTCTCAGAAGTCGCTTCTATAATATGTTAGCCGAAAATGAACTTTAGGTAAATATGCATCCAATTATCCGATCTCTTGATAAGTGTTATACAAGAGAGAGACTGGTCTTAAATATGATTCCTAAAAGTAGCAGGATACAAAAAAATTGTTATTCAATGTGTGTTACAATATTTAACAAATTACCAGTGCATATTAAGGAATTACCTATCAATAAATTTAGAAACGCACTTAGTTGCTGGTTATTAGACAAAACATTCTATTCGCTTAAAGAGTTTTTAGAACATTGTGAGTAGGTCCAATAAAAAATAAAATTATATGATTTGTTGATGATGTTGTTGTTGTTGTTGAATGTTGTAATAAATTTAATATGTGATAATTTAATTTAAAATAATGTACCTAATGATAAATTTATAATATTACTGAAATAATTGCATGCTATTTGTGATGGCTAAATGGGATAGATCAAATTATCATTAATTGTATTATGTAACACCATTATGTACCCCGTTTATTGCAATTAAGATAATTGAACAAATATATTGTAAAATTAACATTTAAAAAAAAAGTGTCCATAAGATTTTATTGCCAAGTTTTTTTCTCACGGCTTTACTCTTGCGAACTTGCCATTAAATGTAGAATCAGTATATTCTAAATTTTGTCTGATGTTCGTAAGCGTTACATTTTGTAACCTAAGTGAATAAAGTACTTTGACTTTTTGATAAGCCATTGAAGTAGTTTTGTGTTATTTTCAGTATCACGCACACTGAACGCGCGTCACGTAGAATGCAATCCTTGATTATTATTGGAAATAAGTGATGATTACATTTCCCATCACACTGTGAACAGGTTTTGGACTGTTAGAATGATTAATTAAAATTTATTTTGAACAAACTACTTTTAGGTTTGCACAATGACTTGTTGTAACTGGTACTAAGTATGTTTATGCTAAAAGAATTGTAATTTAGTGGCGATGGCGGGGTTGAGCAACGTTACGACAGGCAAGTTCTTAGATGGGGTTACAAAAAATATCACCACTGCCGTTTAGCTGTCAGTCTTGCGCCTAATCTCTTAACTATTAGCTATGAATACACTTACATTAACGTACACATTTCTTTACGTATTCTTATCTCTACTGAGACCGGCCGCCATGACCGAAATCGAATCCGACAATATTATTAATAGAGCTATGAGTTAATTTTATAGTCTAGTTTCATTTAATTTTTTTTATCACCAAAACGCCAAAAGCTTTAAATTCCTTTTATTGACAATAGTATCTCTTATAACATAATCAAGAAATAATTCATTAAAATATAGGTCTAATAAAGCCTCCTCATCACAATATAGGTCTAATAAAGCCTCAAATGGTAATTAAACCAATTTAAATAATGTAACATTTAAATTAATATATTACCTCACTATTAACCTGATCAATGTTACAGTAGAAATAACTCAAAGAAGACGAAAACGTTGCGGGATAAAAGGACCTTTATTTGCTACGAACGCTACGAGGGACCTATAGTTATTTGCTACGAACGCTACGAGTGCTACGTCGCTCTACGTAGGGCGGACCGCCCAGGCCGGCAGTCAGGCGCCAGCCACCCGCCCAGACGGTCGCGTATTCTCGATTCGAGAAAAATACGTAAAAACAAAATATTATAAACAATAGTGTCGTTTATTCGTAGTTTAGTGTAGTGTGTTTAAGTGTTGTGTAAGAATGATTTTTTATTATTACAAAGTAGCGAGAAAAATAAATAATAAGTAATATCGCAAATAAAGCCAAATTGATAATAATGCGAGATTTTCTTTTCATAAAAAGATGTTATAGGTTATTGATTTTAACACAAAATTATATTATTAATTAACATTAATAAAATTATTAAAACTACTATTACATATTTTAATAAAATATATATTGACCCAAATCACAGTATTAGGTTGACAGTTATTTTTACTTTAAATTAATCAATTTTCTGTTACAACTAATTATTAAAGTAATTCTCGCAACGAATGTTTTTAACGATATATTTACTCTCGTGACGAGATCTACTCGACGCTCGAGCAATTTCTCGTATGTTTGTACGACATTACCATCTCAAACAATTCCCCATACTAGTGGATCTCCTTACCGAGACCAACTTGTTTATATCTACTGCAATATACAATAATAATAATAATAAGTTTATTTCATCTCAACAAATTACATAGTTCTCAATAGATAAACAGTTGACATAATGAACATACATAATTTTGCAATTTGTGGGAGATCTGGAGACATTACAGGGACATACTTAAAATTATTTTGTAGGTATTTTTCATTTCGACTGGCCAGTTATGGGACTGACTGCTAAACCAGAGGTCGTGGGTTCGATTCCCACATGGGACACCAAATGTGTTGTTACAGTCTGTACATACCTTGTGTCTGTGATTCAATGGATGTAAAGTCCCACGTGTCACAGGGAATGCGGGAATCGTCTTTAATAAAAAAAATATAGTGTTAAATATAAAAATAATTCTGTACTTCAATTTTTCTATCAGTCAGTGGTACAGTGAGAATTTGCATGACTGCTATGTAAAAAGATACCCATTATTGTATAATTCGATTTTCACTTTAACACTTTCTTTGGCAAAATGGCTAATCAGTATAGACATAAGTATAGACTCATAAATTAACCATATAGCATATAGTCTCTTATTCATTATACGTGGCTATCAATATTTTAATTTGCGAATGTTTTGTCTTCGTCTATTCCATTTTGAAATTATAGTAAAAACATACACACGACTAGCTAGATAAAATGCTATTGTTGTTCTTAATATTATAAAGCTGAACCGTTTGTTTATTTGTTTGGGCGAGCTAATCTCCGAAATTACTTGATCAATAATGATGCAAGATATAGAAGTAGTACCTATGTAGCTTCAAACAAGACAAAGATTTTTTTAAGAAATTCAATAAACAGTTCTTGCAAAATAAGTTGAGCGAACAGAGATGAAAGTAGAGTTTTATAATTCATACTAATATTGTAAATGTGAAAATAACTCTGTCTGTCTAAACTGATTTAGATTTAGTTTTATATGGAGATAATTTGAGTTTCGGGAAACAAGATAGGATACATTTTATCACGATAACCGACATCCACGCAGGAGGAGCCGCGGGCGAAAATTAGTTAGATATAATTTACATAAGATATCTCAAAAAATCATAAATTCAATATTCAAATTCTTTATCTCTAATTGAATTAGACTCTGTTTGACATAAATACGACGTAAAAATAATGTTTGACGAGGAAAATTCTGGATGTAATTACATTTTTTCTCGGAATTACTCGAGACGGTTCCAATTTATATACATTTTGCAACATTAATGTATTGTATGACCTTTATATACATAGATATAAGCGAAGGGTCATCAACCTACTGTTTGAGCACGAGAACTCACAAAACTATCTGACATTTTTAATCTATCAAGTACATAGAATACACCGAGAGTACCGAAGATAAGCTTCAAACATACTTAGATTGAGTAACACACACAAAGACATCATTCAGGGATGTGGAACCTTCGAGGTTCCACATCCCTGAATGATGTCTTTCCACTTGGGAAACAAAGTGACCGTAGGCTATGAAATGGTGGGGTATCTAATGAATTTAGCTTCTAGATTCTTGACGACTTTGGTGATGCCTAGGTACGACTGCTATGAAAGAAGTAGGTTCGATTTCCATACAGGACAAAGTTCTTGCACCCATAAATATTGCTTCAGGCCTGAGTGTACTTTGCGTCCATTATTTGTATGTTTGTAAACTATTTTGCGATACAGGAAACTTACTAATTGATCTAGTAGTACTAGTCAGTCCTTCGTCTACTCTCTCTCCTCTCGTGTTCAATTTCCATTTGTACATACTATGAGAGTGAAGGAATACAGAGTGCGCTTGTGTCTGCGTAGTTGGCTGCTCTCCGATTAGATTGAGCGCCCCAACCAAAGTTGGTTAATAGACTATATTATTATCTGAGATTGGTACTATAAAAAAAAACCCTTAGGACTAGACTGGACATACTGTTTCTTGTAAAATAAAATCTTAATTTAATATCTAGATTAAAACATAAAAGTGAAATTGACATCCAACTTTATGAGAAAGTCTAGAAGACTTATAACTTATATTAAGCGTTTTATCAAAGATAGAGGCTCTTAGTACTCGTCTACCTAACTTTATTATAAGGTTTTAGTTAATTTAAAATCTGTAATTATATAATTAATTATTGGAGAAATATTAATTTGCTACCTTTTGCGACTGGTTGTGAAACATATATTTTTATTAGCTTGCTTGAAATGGTAATGTAAAGTGAAAGCAGCCTTCTCAGCGTTCAAACTATCTCTAAGACATAGAGCTCCGATGACTTCGACTTACTAAATGACTCGTTGACTTGAGATTTAAACCATAGGATGTCTTGGTGGGTAGCACAACAGTGTCAGTTATTCTTCTGTGAAATAGTGATGTTAACATATCACTGTGTTTCAGTTGAATGGCTCTGTAGCAGTATTACTGAGCAAATGAGACTTATGAAAAAAACTAATGTCTCGAATGAGAAGCGCGTTGTGGTGACATTCAGATCTTTGCCAAAGAAGGATTTGGGTGGCACTGATACTGTTATGGACGACGTATGACGCGCGACCATCAGACGCACGACCTGCTCTCGTCTCTTTATTTTGTAGTACCTACGTTTAAAAATAAACGGAAATACTTTTGAGTACACTCGTTCCGACTGCCTCGATGGCGCGGTGGGAACATGTACGACTGCTGCGCAAGTGATCGTGGTTCGAATCCCACACGGAACACCACTTTATGTGATCCACAAATGGTTGTTCCGAGTTTACTTTTCTTTAGGGTAATAATAATAATAATAATAAGGTGCAAATATAGTAGATGTTTGCACCTTATTTATTTTTTTAAAGCACATCAGCTGTGAGCTAAGATTAGCTTATTATTGGTTGAAGATAAACATAAACTTATCTGCTGACATATTTTATAAACAAACTGTAGTGAATGGGGAAGTAGCGATTAAGAATGATTAACCATGAGATATGTTTTGTTAATTTCTTTGTTGTATTTTGAAGTAAAAAACTTTCGTTAAATACTTTTAATAAACTTGATCGAAGGTGTTTATTTAACAAACAAATTAAAATATTACAATAATATTATATCTTGACACAGCTCACACACGGCTACTAGACAGATCTTGTACTATGATATGAACCAGACAATAACTAATATACAACTATAATTAAAAACAGATAAACAACACATAATAAAAAATCAGACTCAGTGTAATATATTAATACTGGGTAAGAATCGAACCCATGACCTCTGGCTCAGAAGTTAGTCATCAACAATTACTAAACCAATTACAACTGACAATAAAACAACGTCATAATATTCCTACTTCATAACTTAATCGTCTGAGTTGCGCGTATTTAATCATTTTACGAACTTTTTAAATGTATTAAAACCCGTTGCCAAATGGTTGACCTATCTGTCAAATCATTCATGCGCACCACATCATAAAAACCCCGCTCTCAAAGGTCCATGCAAAAACGATAGGAAATGTTCGAATATTTTTTTTTACGTTTTAACTCGACCGATATCCGACCGAGTACGGAAACAGACTACATTAGAACAGGCGACACGGGCCCCACAACTTGACGTCGCATATTATATTGTCAATTATATCAGGTGACATGTAAATAGCTTAATATAACACCATAAGGCCGAAAGTCACTACAAAACTTAAAATCTGAATTATATTTGTAGTTCTGCGGTTCCTTTTTCATTATGTAGGTACTTAATAAAAAGAAATCGCGACTGACTGGACACAGACATTTGACACATAGACATTTGACATTTAAATAAAATAATGGCACAATTAATACATTTAAATATTCGATTTAAATATTATCAAGATTCTAGAAATTAAAACGTGCATACCTACGGATACAAGCAGACTACGTTAAAGCTGTAGAATAAAATAAAATAAATAATTATAATAAAAAAATAAATTATAAAAAAAAACCCGCCTTACAAAAAAAGATGGAAACAAGATCTCCTACATAATATTATAATTTCATGGTATAATGTGATTATGGCAATAATACTACAAAAGTAAATTTTCAACTATTCTTTTTTCCATTTTCAATACTTGACAGTAGCTGTGATAAAAGTTAATTGTTACATCGGATAAATACTACAACCAATTGAATTCTTGTAAAGTCATTAATTATACGTGATCCTAGATTTTCGCCAACAAACCTTATATAACTGTGTATTTGGTTTAGGGATTTTATATAAAATGTAAAGATTAGTTGTTCATTTTAATAAAAAATAAAAAAATGCGATTATAAGTTTAAATTATTTGAGTCACGTTGTAAGTTTTTTGTGATAGCAGCGATCCTTTTCAATAATATTATTTTACGAGTATGTGACACAGGTACGCTAGCATATAGCAATACTTTTGCTGAATGTTCAGTAAAATAAACTATGAATAAAATCGTGACGGTGTCGTGTCGTGACGTGAAAATGATTGATTGAAAGCCCACATTTTAACTCTTCTAATATTTCACCGCGGAAACTCGAGCTGTCGCAATTTTCACCCTGCCACCGTTCGATATTGGTTTTATTGTGGCAAATCGTTGATTTTAATACGTTTTAAATTAGTTTTATTTGCTAAAATCAATAGCTACACGTAAACGAAATTGCAGTGTCTGTTTCAATGGGAAAGTAACAAGTTTTTTTTCTAAATTCATGTTATATTACTTTGAATAATACCAGTTTCGCTGGGGTATTTAAATTTACGTGGGAAAAGAAGAGTATACATATTTCTAGAGATGTGTCTATTTGTCGAGTTAAATTATTTTTTATTATAAACTTGGCTGCATTTTTTTTTCATGTTAAAATTCGTCTTGAAGATACCTATATAGATAGTAATTAGAATCAGTTATCGTGGACTTTTTGGTTAGTTTCTATTTCATTGGAGCAGTAACGAAACAAGGAACTGACATGTTTCATTGTTAAATTTTTACTACTGGAAACCCGATTTGTTGCGTAGTACTCACATTACCGACGAGATAACAGTTTAGCACATGAATACATAAAGTGTTAGTGTACCCGCGGGTAACGTATAGTCATTCATAATTTGTAGTATGTTCTATTCTTAGCCAAGTTTACATTGATTACATAAAATACAAGCGCCTGTCTTTTGTAAAACAAACGATAGTTAAATTTATCTGTTAAATATACCACATGTTGTACTGAAAATTTACGAAGCGGTGCCGAGAGCAAACAACAAAAACCGTTGATTATGATTAATTGCAAAGTAAACTGTTCGTGCAAATTGCGGCATTTTGTGCATGCATATTACGCTACGTTACTGATCGGTAATTAAATCAAGAGTATGTGATGACTGATTGTATGTAATGATATAAAAAGCCGGTAATGACGTGATTGTTTTTGTGAAAAAAAGAAATGATTTTAAGTATTTTTGGGGCACGGTAGATGACTTGAATAGAAATCTTGCTAAATGATGATGATGAATGAAAAAAACCAACGGATGGTCCATAAATAAAATCGACATTAAGGTTCACGTGTATGTCCATAGGAAACATCGTTCTAATTTTCGGTATTTTGAGTTAAAGAAAGTATAGAATAAAATAAAATCTTCATATAATGCTCTCTTCGAATCAAAGTAAATCACTCACCAAACACACTGGTTCATTCAGTAAAATGTATTTTTGTAAAGAAAAACTTGATGATTTTAAAAGAGTGGCACATGAGTTTCTTGGCAGCTTCTTCTCATGAGCTTTACACTTGGAACTGCCACCTAACCTCATTTTTTTTTTTCGCACCATCATAATTTTATAATTTTTTTAGTATGTATTAATTTGACGTTTTCAAATAATCATTAACCTGATTTTACGAAATAAAGATATTTGAGTTTGAGTTTGAGTAACTGTAATTACCTATCTGTGGAGTAAATTTCAATTTCTACCCAATCCGTTATCACGGTTTTCTTCAATATTAGATACTATAATAATATGTTCACTGTAGTGTAAAATAAACACGCTATAATCATCTTAGCCCTGTTGGTCTCAAGTTCATAATCGAAGCACCTTTCAAACTTCAAGTTAACTTTGATTCAATTAATATTCAGTAGTTGGGTATTGACAACCGGACCCTAAAAAAATATTATGGCCTATTCGATTTAGTGTCCTATCGAGGTCCTATCTGATGATTTTACGGCAGTTTAAAAACAGTTTTAAACTGAAATTGAATTATAATTAATATTATCTTCAAGGCGCTTTATCAAAGAGTTTTTATTCTTACATCAGCTTTAGTTAACGCGTAAAAACATAACAAACAGACAGATTAACTTTCATATCACACTATAATAAAGGCGAAAGTTTGTGAGTATGTGAGTGTGTATGTTTGTTACTTCTTCACGTCTAAACGGCTGGATCGATTTTAATAAAATTTCGTATGGAGTTAGCTGACACCCTGAATTAACACATAGGCTAATAAACCGCGGGTAACATCGCGGGGCACAACTAGTTAATAATAATATAGAAATATCTTGAAACAACTCACACAACGCCATCTGATCCCAAACTATGCAGAGCTTGTACTATGAAAACCAGACAACTAATAAACATACTTATATATTTCCAAATACATACATATTATAGATAAATAACACCCAGACATAGAATTAACCATCATGTTCATCACATAAAGTTTTATTCTGGATGGGGATCGAACCCAGACCTCTGGCGTAGCAGTCAGGATCACTTACTTAACTAACCACAGCACGGATTAAAATGTTAGCGTATCCCGTAACGGCTAAACGTATAAGCAAAAAGGCTTAATAATTAGGTATAAAATGATAATAACTTATACCTCTTAGCTATTTAGAAATCTGGGCCTTTCTAAAATCATAATGATTGACACAACGTACATCCACACTTTCAACAACTAACAGCAATTTACGGATGACGCATTACACAAAATATCTTCTTATAAAATAGTTGAACAAAATCAATTAAAACAATATAAATATCTTCTTATAAAACAAAATCAATTAAAACAACATTGACAAAATTAATTAAAACATATTTGACGAACTTTAGGGTCCATCCCTTTTAAAAAACTATACATTGAGTTTTAAAGTCACTTTTCACCCAGCAGGACTTTACAATTTAATTAATAAACAAATTCTTCTCACATCAACTACACTGGTTACCGTAATAGTTTCATCATTACTATAGCCTTCCTGCATATTACGTCACCTAAGCTCCCTGAGGCCAAAGGTACAAAAATAGACCCAAAGTTTGCTTCAAAACTCGTCCCAAATATAATAATAATCGTAGCAACGGACAAGGGTCCTAGTTATGCCTCGCTGGGTAAAGCTAAAAAATATTTAATGATAAAATGAATATTTTTAGGGTTATTTCTTCATAAACGATGGGATACGCGTGAGCAACAATGATTAAAAAAATTGTTTGATTAAGAAAATGAACAAGGTAAACTTTATTGTTATTAAAATCATTATTCTGACTTTTGTTTTCGATTAGCTTCATAAGCAGCTAGTTACTTTAAAATGGCATATTATCACAATTACGAAAAGATTTTTAGATCTAACCTAATCAAAAAACAAATCTGAGGATTCAGTACTCGTAGGAACAGAAATAGCAGTTCTAAAATAACAGTTTTTAAATTTTATATTTTAGAGAAAGTGAAAACAAACAGAACAGATTAACGGTTAACCAATACTATATATAAGTAGAAATATAGTCGTAATCACAAACAAATAATAATAATGTAACTACGTATTATCGGTAAGAGCTACCTACTAACCTAAGTGAACTTCAAAAACATTCTAATGTCAGTGTAAACTAAAAATCCAAAATGGCATCTTCTAACGGCAAAGAAAGTGCAAAAATGACAGCATCAGTGGACAGTCTAAAACTTTCAAGCAAGAACACTTCAGTATGTTCATCAAAACACGCCTCTTCTGAATCAGTTTTGTCAAGAAAAGACAAAGAATGCTTGCAGATGCAAGAATGCAAGAAGAAACTTCTTGCAATGGAACCTCAGATTATAATACGGGACGAGAATGTGGTTCTAAGGTCTCCGCCGCAGAAGAAAATTGTAATGCCGCCAGCCATC
The DNA here is from genome assembly GCA_945859575.2 of Herminia tarsipennalis. Lineage (NCBI taxonomy): Eukaryota > Metazoa > Arthropoda > Insecta > Lepidoptera > Erebidae > Herminia > Herminia tarsipennalis. Next base: position 22,978,476 of record OX243849.2, on the reverse strand, counting down.
AACGCTGAGGTAAGCTTTCAATATTTAAATAAGGCAATAAAGAGGGATGATGGCTGAGGCTGCCCGATCCCGAATGAAGGCTTATGACTTACTTTTAGAGGTGAATTAAATGTTTATTTATTTGCCAAGTCCGTTTCGAGATTTGTTTAGGTAATTGTAATTCTCTGTGCTGAATTTAGATTTACGAGTATATAATTACTAGCTTATGCCCGCGGCTTCGCCCATGTGGATGCCATAATGTTACCAAAATATTTTGACGGCAAAGTTCCACACTAACTTTGCACCCCGGTTTTACTGTTACTCGTTTTAGGGGGTGAATTTTCAAAAATCCTTTCTTAGTGCTCCCCTACGTTATAAAAAGAACCCCTGTGCAAAATTTCAAGTTTCTAACCCTTATAGTTTAGGCCTTGCGTTGGTTAAATTCCCCCCGATTCGTAACATTTCTCACGTAGCGTAGCGTGATGTTGTATAGCCTAGAGCCTTCCACGATAAATGGGCTATCCAACAGTAAAAGATTTTTTAATTCGGACCAGTAGTTCCTGAGATTATCGCGTTCAGACAAACAAACTCTTTAGGTTTATATTATACAATAATTGCATTTTGAAAGATAGAAAAATTTGAAATCCAGACTCAGGAATCGAACCCGAGACTTCCGTAGCCAAACCGGGGCCAGAAGCAAACCACCTATCTGGACTATGTTACTAGATATCAAATTCTTCCATCTCTTAATGCTTACGGGTTAGTTTTATATTATTAGTATATTAGTATAGATAGGAAAGGAGTTTTCTGATTTTTCATGAAAGCTGCTTAAACTTTTTACAATAATCTTCTTACGACATTATTCTGCTTACCATTATGCCCATATTATCTCTCTTTTACAACCATAATGGTATATAATTCTGAATAATTGTCATTAGGAAGCAAATATACACATTAATGAAACCTCTTTAAAACCTTAAAGGTTATAAAGTTCATGATAATGTTATATAAACCGCTAGAAACACAGAAATTGACCATACAGCACACTGAGGACATAACATCCTTTGATCCGTCCACTGTCATTTCAATTTGTCCTCAAAGAGCTCACAAATACGCCATCCAATAAAAACAAATACTAAACCTCTACCATAACTCCTGGTAAAGTAATAAATCTAAAGTAGCTACCATTACTCCCCCATTTCTTAATTCGATACTTATCGTGTCCTCATTACATTAAGAGTTTAATGGAGAGGTCTTGTCTGAACTTAGTACTCATTCCTTTTATCTGATGCCGTTGGGGTCATCGTGATCTAAGTTTGGATCGTAAATCAAGGACTTTTTCCGATATTAGTCAGTTTTGAACCTTAAAAGATAGCTGACTTCGTATGAATAGGACAGCTTTCGTTTGCGAAAATTTTCTTTACAAAGTGCCTACGAAGGGATAACAATTTTGAATGGAATTTATTTTCTATAGATTTCTCTACGAATAAGCTAAATGTTGTGTTAGTGGATGGTAGGAGTAGTAACTTGATAGAGGTTTAAGGATGTCCGCACACATGAGGACTTTTTAATAGTAGAAACTAAAGTGACATTTTGTAAGTGGTATTACGGTCTTGCTTAAATAACATAACGCCGTCCGAGGTAAGGCTAGCATAACAATCTCATTCCTAACGATAATTTTATCACAAAAATGTGACATATGAATAGATATATAGAAATGTAAATAAAGAATATAAAACCGGCAATGTGCGAGTCAGACTCGCGCCCAAAGGGTTCTGTACAACATTAGTATCTAAAAAAAAAAAATATCGAGTAAAAACAAAAAGTGTGTTGTATGGGAGCCCTACTTAAATATTTATTTTGTTCTATTTTTAGTTAAATAAAGGTGTGTTATAGTATTATTTGTTGTTGCAGGGGCAACATAAATACATCCTCTGAGTAAATTTAAACTGTCTAGCTATCATATTCATGAGATACAGCCTATATTTGTTTAATAAACTTTCGCGATTTGTACACATTATGAATATATATATATATATATATATATATATATATATTACGGGTCTTAATCGCGTGAATAATTTAAGGTAAAATACCTTGTTTATTGCCATACGTTTTGACCGTATTGCAACGGCCGTGGTCACGGGAGATGATTCATAACAGCCTATATTATAAAAACGGCTAAAAAATCATGTTTGTTATACCCCACTTCAATATTTATTTTAATCTGTTATTAGTATTTGTTGTTATAACGGCAACAGAAATACATCATCAGAGAAAATATCAACTGTCACAGCGGATTCTTAGTAATCACAAGGAAGCAAATATATATACATATATATTAGTAATCATAAGGAAGTAAATAGATGTGTGACAGCGGATTTTTAGTAATCGGGTCCCGGTTTATTCATTTGGGTACGTAATCTTAAAAATCACAGTAATAAAAATGTAAAACTGATTTAGATAAAAATAAAATAAAAGTGATTTTGAATTAATTAAAATGATTACAAAGAGACACTGTACACGCTTTTCTTACACCGAAAGCCTTTCTTTATGTTGTTATCGTATTAGAAAAAAACAAATATTTTGTACCTTATGTAGCATGCCGCAGATTATATAGTTGAGGCAAAATCTTTGAAACGTGTAACCCTAAAGCTACGTGTACATATAAGTAAGACTACGTTTTCGACGTCGCTTTAATTCTAAAACCTTTTTACAAAAGCACAAACAAGGGTAAATAGAAGCGGTCAAAATCGAAGGATTTTCCTGTCACTTAGAATTAACATTTGCGGAGAAACGCTGTTTAAAGCGAGGATAATGAAATTAAGTGTTTTGTTAAAGACGGGATGATTTTAACAAAATTAAATGTCTTTTACAAAGGCATCGATCGTCAAATATTAAAATGGTTAGTAAAGTTTAAACCTGTTGTGTCAATCACACTGACATGTTGGTGTAATTTTGATACAAGTTGACGTTTTTATTTTGGAAATCTAGGAAGAAATCGGTAACTTCGTATGAAAGTATTATTTAGAATACAGAACTGTTAAATATTAACTATTTTAAGATAGGTTCTCTTTTAAAATATCAAAACAGTTTAAAAACATCAAAAAACACGCTTTTGTAAATAGCAGTACTAAAAAGTAAGATAATAACCTTCTGTAAGTTTAAAAAAATTGAGTTATTTATATAGAAAAATAACAGTTTTTCGTAAAAAAGCTGAGGGTATTTTTACAACAGTGTTTTTGTTTGTTTTTTTAAATCAGTAATTGTTCTTTTTTTAAATTTAAACCATTAAGCTAAATACGAACTTCCACGCGGCAGAGTTTCATATAAACTTAAAACCACTATTTTACCCTCTTAGAGAATAAATTTTCAAAAATCCCTTTTTATCGGATTGTACTGTCTTCGGTTTGATAAGTGAGCAAAGTTTTAATTAAATCCAATGTTCTAAAGTGGGTGAAAACACGATTAAAGATTCCGTAACACACTAACAAACAAACATACGTATTATACTAAAAAGGTGTGTTAAAAATATAACCCCCGCTCTAGAATTTCATAATATGTTATTATATATAGCAAGCATCCTGCTAATCCAACGTAATCGGTTTTATTCTGCAAGTTATTTAAGTAATAACCTGTGTACATGATAATAAGTTCCCCATAACAATGGCTGATTAGTTATAGCACGTTATAACTATTCAAGTTACAAACTTGAATTCTCAGAGGCCGTGTTACAATTTAAGTTGCGAGTGCCGTCATTTAAGTTGGATCACACAATAAATGAAAGATGTGTTTACTCACATAGATTACTATAGAATGATTTGTGAATTATATTGAATACGTATATGTTTGTACACCTCAGAATAATAATAATAAATAAATAAATCTTGGGACAACTCACGAAGCTATATGATCCCAAACTAAGCAGAGCTTGAACTATGGAAACCCCACAACCGATAAGCATACTTATATTTTTCTAAATACATATATATAAATAAATAACACCCAGACACAGAATAAACCATCGTGTTCATCACACTAAGTTTTGTCCTGGGTGGTGATCGAACCCAACCTCTTGCGTAGCAGTCGGATACACTCCCACCGCGCCACAGAGGCAGTCATAAATAAAATAAACCTATGATTCTTTTTTTTTATTATTATCATCATCACATGCATCTATAGATATTATTTCGTGTACAGTAAGAGTAATTTATAGACTTTACGAGAAGAGAGAATTTTTTTTTTTAAGATGTATTCCGCAATAGGGTATAAACCCTGTGTCACGGGAGACTTTACAAACATACAAGTCACGGACACAAAATACACTCAGATCCAGAACAACAATTTGTGGATCGCACAAAGTGGTGTCCCGTATGGGAATCGAACCCAGGACCTCTTGCGTAGCAGTCAGACACACTCCCATCGCGCAACAGAGGCAGTCCTGTCTATTCAGAGCTGTCCATAATATTGCTTTGCAATCGCACGCATTCATGCATAGGACTCTGGTAATCTGATTGACTGTTTGATCACTGATCTAGGCTGAGTTAAAACATCTGGATCTAGAAACTTTTAATATTTACTAAAGAGTTCTTCATGTAACGTTTAAAAGTTTCAATTAGACTTAAGAGGATTTTCGACACAAGAAAAATGCTGGTTTGTTGTTATAATATAAAAGCTTTATTTGTTCTCTAGTTATATACTACTAAACGGATTTTGGACCATGTAGGCCATATACGATAATTCCATTTTTTAAAGATAGAAAAATTTGAAGTCCAGACCCAGGAATCGAACCCGAGACTTCCGTAGCCAAACCGGGGCCAAAAGCGAACCACCTATCTGGACTATGTTACTAGACCTCAAATTTTTCTATCCCTTTATGCTCGCGAGCTGGGCCCTCGCATGCGCCATCTAGTCGGTAGTTAAAGAACTATCACGGCTTTTGTTATTGCTTCGTTACAGAGAGCATTTTAACAAATTATGATGTCGCAGGCCGAATATTGCAGTAATTTTTATAGGCATTTCTTGCCAATTACTTTACAAATACAATAATTGCATTTTTGAAAGATAGAAAAATTTGAAGTCCAGACCCAGGAATCGAACCCGAGACTTCCGTAGCCAAACCGGGCCAGAAGCGAACCATCTATCTGGACAATGTTACTAGACCTCAAATTTTTCTATCCCTTGATGCTCGTCAGTTGGGCCCTCGCATGCGCATTTTTCTATCTTTCATAAATGCAATTCATGATACATCGCAAACGGCCCTAGTGGGCTTTAATATAGAACGTTTCCCAAACACACGGAACGCCGAGAGCGAGCGAAGTTCTCCGTTACCTACGATGTAACACGCGACACTGTTAGGTTAAGCTTCAGTTTCGTCTCGAGTTATGTGTTACTTGTAACGTAATATATATGTAGAAATCAGAGCTACATACTACACTTCTCGGCTCCGTTGACACTACGAACAAATAGTGGCAAAATGAAGTTATTTTTCTTTTTAGGGTTCCGTAGCCAAACTAACTAAACGAAACCCTTATAGTTTCGCCACGTCTGTCCGTCCATAGCTCTTTTAAATACGTTTAGGGGTAAATATCACTTTTCAATTTAGGGATCCGTTTGTAAAATATTAAGCTTTAAAGTGCAAATTTATGTTAGAGACAAGTGTCGCCCCCCCCCCTGTCAGCTAAATGGTTGATGATAAAATTAAAAGGAAAACTATCACAGCTATGTTGGTCTTCATAAGTTTACTAGTAACAGCTGATGAAATAAGAAGTAACACAATTTTCGTACAAATTCCATTGAAAATGATTAATAAGTAGATACCTACTTGTAACGTTGTAAGTAGGTATGAAACAAAAACAACAGAAGACCCGTTTCTTAAACCGCAGTATTCGGATGGGGGGGGGGGGGGGCTACGAAACCCTACATTGTACGTGACCTGACATTTCGCTCGGCTCGGGATCGGCTTTTTTGTTTCCTGACTCTAGTTAAACTATAATACATACATAACTGCAAGAGTACATGCTTATATATTTTTTAAATAAATGTCAAAACACCTTTTACCCGAAAGCCGAGAAGAACAACTAGTAAGTAAGCAATAATTTCATCCGAAAATTACTTGATTGTATGATAACTTAATATAGATTTTCTTATTCATCCTTTACGATAAACACACAAAAAATCGAGACGATTTCTTTGCCGACCTTATAACGTTCAATACATTTTTTATATAATTCCATATCTATACAATCTACGAAACCCTTTTATCACATACACGTTTGCCTTTTTGCTTAAAAGACTTTAATAAAGATCCACAAGGAAGGGCCGTATTCCTACGCGTTCACAACGCCCTTTCACAAGTATTGAAGGCGCCTCTAATCAGATATTTGTGCGACTACCTTTATTTTATGTAGACGACATTTATTTTTTATTGAGTGTGATTAAACACGATTGGATTTCAATAAATTATATTTTATGTTTTCAACCCTCGTTTTGGATAATTTTATTGGAGGAAAAAGGTAGAGTACAGTCGTTAAAGCGTATCCGATAATGTTATTTTTTATATGCCTCAGGTGCCAAACAAATTCTTTTTCTGGTGATAGCTAATAGATACAAGTACCTATAGACTCTGTTTGTGAAGGATTCATGATTCAGTGTTATCCGAGCTGATTTAGAGATTATTTGATATGACCTTTAAGAAATTAGGTATAAGATTGAAGCCTTAACGTGCTTTCCAAGACACGGAAAGGTGTGACATTATCTATATGAAATAGTCAAACGTCTATGAACTATTGTGAAAAAGGACTGTTATTTAATTTCGGTCACCACAGAATCACGTTCGTCCAGCAGCTGTTGGCGTAAATACATGGAAGTTTTATAAAAAAACGGATTGCACTCCGGGAGTGCCGGCAGAAGAGAAAACTTGTACATTAACGTTGTGCATTTTTGAATATTTTGGAATGGTTAGGGAATATATATATTTTTATCAGTATAAAAGTACTATCATATAGGGGGTTAAATACAATATTCATCTATTGCTCTATCGTACACAAACATGACAATTAAAAAAAAACTATAATGACAATTATATCAAAAATATGAAACATTAAATCACTAAAAGAAAAACATAAATCAAAAAATTAAAAAACAACATGACGGTTAAATCAAAAATATGAAATACTAGCTGTGCCCCGCGGTGTTACCCGCGGTTTATTAGCCTATGTGTTAATCCAGGGTGTCAGCAAACTCCATACCAAATTTGATTAAAATCGCTCCAGCCGTTTAGACGTAAAGAAATAACAAACATACACACTCACACACTCACAAACTTTCACTTTTATAATATTAGTGTGATTAAATCACAAATTAAAATACAAAAATCAAAAAATATAAATAAAAACGGGAACAAAACAATCATTTGGACTCGAACCGGGGTCTTCTGGTTTCTAGACCGCCCGATTTCCCACCTGAGCTATTATAACATTGTAGATTGCGGCGAAATTCACCTTCGTATTCTAAGAATCTTAAGGTCATGCGATCGGCGGCGGCACGGTCATGTGATCCTGACGCGAGTTTCATCATCAAGCCTATCGTCCACTGCTGGACATAGGCATCTCCAATTGCACGCCAATTTGTTCAATCTTCGGCTTCTCTCGCGAGTTTAACATACCAAAAAAAGTGCACAACGCCGCTAAAGAAAGTTTTTACTTCAAAAATGGCCGTGTGGTGCCGGCTTAAGAATAGTACCACCCCATCTCTACCCGTGGGTGTCGTCAAGGCGACTAAGGGATTTCACACCGGAGGACGGGCAGCAGCGTCCTCTGCGTACTTAAAGCCTTACTGCGATCGCCAACCCGCTCGCCAAGCGTGGCGATTATGGCAATTACCCCCAGGATCTACATACTAGTAAGTTCTACTGGGGAGACCCGTGCCCAGCAGTGGGCCATCTTATGGGTTGATATGTATATGTATGTATATGTACTTCAAAAATGTCACATTCTCAGTGCCACAGATTAGGTTGCCTATGTCACAAATGAGATAGATGGCTCCGTATAACGAGCGAAGACACAGTCGGCACACGTACACAGATCTCGATCGAACTCAGTCGAATTTTTAAGTGTGTAATTTTTAAAGTGCTAATAACCTCTCCCAGCTCTTCGTTTGTGTATATCAAATAATTTCGTAATATAATTTTTTGAAAAAAAATACAAATTAACCTTTCACCACCTACCCACCTACTTTTGTCACACAACCATTTACCACCTTTCTGAGAGACCTCGGAGTAAAATTGATGTTTTTTGTCAGGTTTGGGTCTAAACCTCACAATAAACTACTCCAGTAAAATAGTCTATAGGTGGTTAAGGTAATAATTCCAAAAACAAGTGGTAGGTTATTAAAGAATAGATATTAAATATTTTCCAAAACTGAAATTACAAAGTTATTTAATGTTATGTAAAGAAGTCACGAGCGGGAGATTATAAGTATATTAAAAATCACCCTTTATAATATATCTTGGGACCACTCACACAACGCCATCTGATCACAAGCTAGGCAGAACCTGTACTATAGCAATCAGACCCAGAACTACATTTATTCCACCGCTCTTTGACAATAACTTGAGTGACTCAGGGACGACCAAGCAGATCGTGATATCTGTGAGATTTATCGACTTTACCACTCTCCGTCAATAGATAAATAATCTAAATCGAAAAATAGTCTTCACAACCCCTAAATGTGTTTTAAAAAGACCTATCTAGTGATACCCCACACGATGGGGTAGGTGAGAAAAAAAATCACATCCCCACTTTACATATAGGGGAGGTACCCGTCTTTCACTTTGTCGGCATAAGTATTTATTTTCCCATGCAAAATTACAGCATTCTATTACTAACAGTCTCTGAGCTAAGGTTCGGACGGACGGACAGATGAACACAGCAAAACTATACGGGCTCCGTTTTGCCATTTTGGTTACGGAACCCTAAAAACTGTCAGTTTCGTGTAATAGGTACAAAGGTACCACCTCACTCCGACTGCTCAATCGAAGCAAAAGAAACTTGGCGTAACTGAAACCGCTAGCCATTTTATGTAATGTAACTCGTCGAATTTGTGTCGGCACACGATAAATCAGTCGCTGTGCGACCCGGTGCTTGTCACAGAAGTCAATGAGACAACTGCCAGACATTGTGTCTAAGCTTATTACCACAAAATATCGAGGATACAGAAGGTGTAACTTGCGTGGGTCACTGAGGAGTAGGTGGGACTTATCCAGGCATATATAGAATACACCCAAATATTGCCTATTGATGAACGTCACCGTAGAGGTAGGTCTTAGAAAAATTTGTGGACACATTTCAAAACACTTTGATCAGAAACCGTTCCGAAGTTCCGTATGAAAATTATCTTCTGTACTCTCGGTATTTTGTGAAGTAATTGTGACAGTACTGGCCAAGGTTGTATGATAAGTTTATGTTTTGTTTGTCTGGTACTGAGAATTCGTATTTATGCGTATCAGCTGACTTGAACAGATAAGCTAGATACTTAAACTGCTTACCTACATAGCAACAGCGTTTGTGCATTGATCATCCAAACTAATATTCTAAATGTGAAAGTAACTCTATATGTTTGTCTGTTATGTTTTATGCTTAAACCACTAAACCGATAGATGAAATTTGGTATGCAGATAGTTTGAGTCAGAGGTATTGCGATAGTTTTAGGTATAGTAATAGACATGTACACAGAAAAAGCCGCGGGCGAATGCTAGTTGGTAACAGTATGATCGATACGTAAACGATGAACGAGTTAAAATCTTTTCTTAACACTTTAATAAATACACGTAATAGCGTTTTAAATTTTTTTTCCAAAATACAGCAAATAAGGTTCAACATAGACTGACTCTTATAAATCACACAAAATTGGTCAATAGATAAATAATCTAAATTAAAAATACGGGAATAAAGATATTTATAGAATTGTATAAGCTACGGGTCTTAATCGCGTAAATGTTTTATTTTAAGGCCTTACCTTTGTTTATTTCCTGGCGTTTCGACCGTATTGCAACGGCCGTGGCCTTAAAATAAAATATTTACGCGATTAAGACCCGTTGCTTATAAAAGTTCTATAATGTGTACAAATCGCGAAACATATATCTCTCATATTTGTCATCAAAATGTTGCTAAGACACGTTTACAACTTTTTCCAAATAGATCTGAGCGTTTACATATCATCGCGCGTTATAAATATGACATTGTATACGTACCCTAAACGCTCATCTAAACGAAGTGATAAACTTCCCAACGATACATTGACAGTAAATAAAGCGAAAATAAATCTCACAAAAAGCAAATCTAAGGATACAACTAACTCGTTTAAGATTGCTTCTCCATTCACACGGCTCATTGTTCCCTACTTACCCCTCACATGCCCGAAGGGAGACATGGTAATCCAATCCCAGCTAGAACGCAGACAATATCACCATCCATTTTCCTCAATTTCCTCAAAACGCACGTCGAGATATAAATAGTAACGCGCATAGGTAATACCATACTCTACCTTTTACTTAACTTGAAGATACGCTTGAAAAAAACATCTATTGGTTCTTTATGATTGAATTTGTGCAGTTCTTTATCTTTACTAATATTATAAAGCTGAAGAGTTTGTTTGGTTGTTTGTTTGTTTGAACGCGGTAATCTCAGGAACTACTAATCCGAATTGGAAAACTATTTCACGGTTGGATAGCCGAGATATCGAGAAAGGCTATAGGCTATAGAACATCACGCTACGACCAACAGGAGCGGAGCAGCAATGAGAAATGTTGCAAAAACGGGGAAAATTTACACGGATGAAGTTGCGCGGGACAGCTAGTATAAGATAAGAGGGGGTATTTTTTAAAAGAAGTAATAAGTAAAGAGGTCGCGTAACGAGTTATAAGCGCTCTGTTTTAGTGGTGGGATCTGATGGGGAACTAATCTGGATTTGTACCAGGATATCTTTTCTCATATAAAGCAAATCGACTAGAAAATACTTGAACATTTTATATGTAGATAACCACTTTGAAATAACTTGTTATGTGTCTGCAGTTGAGTTAATTTACTAGAGCTCACTGGATCAGTAAGTATTATGCTTGATTTTCTGAACTTGATTTTAGTCGCAGCTGCACCAACCTCTACCGTTATAAAAAATATTCTATGTCCTTCGCCGTTTCGTCTACCTTATTACAAATTCATAAAAATTGGTTCAGCGATTTAGGACAGGACAGATAGACACAGAAATTTTGAAATACAGATTGGTGATAAAGTATCTGTTAGATCAGCTCATAACTCTAAAGTGGTAAAGCTTTAAGTGATTCAGAAATTAGTTTTCCGTGTCTGGATTTACTTTTTGTCCGTAACATGTTAACACACCGTGACACAGGGATTATTTAAAGGGAAAGTGAACTTTATCACTAGCAAAAAAACTCTGTATAGACAGAAACAAATTGTTTTCTCAGCCTGTCTATCCTCGTCGCCTTCAAGGCAGGTGTCGGTCAAACAAAAGTTCTCACGGCTGTATTACTTGCATTTAATTTAATGTGAACACTTGGACGCTCTCACAATGTTCGCCAGTCACCTTCAGACTTTGAAAGTACTTTTGTGGAAGAGTTTTGACATCTGTTTGTCTTTTTTAATCTGCTGGCCTTGAGAGTAGCTCTTATTTCTTTGCGACGACGTTATTAAAGTTTAATGTCCTAGTAAAAGGTTTGGGGTTTATTTCGTCTAAAATAAAAGTTGAATTGTGTTGGATTTTTTTACTATCATTTGTAAATTAATTATTTAGAGATTTTGACTGCCTCGGTGGGGTTCAATTTTTACTCTCACAAGACACTACTATGCGTGATTCACAAATAGATTTCCGAGTTAGGGTGTCCTCTAAGAAAAAGTACTTTTATTATTTCCAATTTTAATTTGAAAACCATCAACTGCAGAGAAAATACAATTACCTACATTGTAAAGTATCTTACTGTTATCCGACTAATTTTTAATATTCTGTATAACAATATACTTGTATCCTAGGTAAACGAAAAAATCCAAAAGTTGAATTATGATTAGTAAATAAAATTAGCATTTAAACTACCAACAATTAATTCCTTATTAAATTTTGTGTTAAAAGTGATTTTTTGTCATTAATCATAACATAAAAAAACCGGACAAGAGAATGTCGGACCATGCTCAGTGCAGGGTTCCGCAACCATAAATAATTGCATCAGCAGAAGAGCGTATGTTCATGGCACTTACACCCTTTTGTTGAGAAAAGCAGTTTTTCGGCTATAACTTAACTTAACTATGACGGAATATCCGATCATGTCTAAAATAATTTTAGTTTAAAGTATTTGTTAAGCGCTACCTTTGTGATGTTTTTCATATGTTTTGGTCACACGGTTCAAAAGTTAAGGGGGGGAGGGACAATTTATGCAACTTTCGAATCTATTATTTCCTAAAATATGATCTCAATCAAAAAAGTTTATTTAAAAGACCCGTCGAATGATGTGCCACACGCTGATGTTAGCCGAAAAACAAAATCAGCTTTTGTTACATGTATAGAGTGCCCCCCTAAAAATATATATTTTTATTATTTAGCTATCAAACTAAGGCCACTAGAAGACACCTTTTCACCAAATTTCATTAATATTCATGGAGAAGTCTCTGAGCAAAATGCCTGTGACATACGGACGAACATGACGAAACTATAAGAGTTCCGTTATTGGCCATTTTGGCAACGGAGCCCTAAAAGAGTGATTTCACTAGAAAAAATAGTGACGTCATAGTCCGGTACTTGTTTGAGATCTCCTCTACGTTTTGACATTTCTTAAAGAGTTGTTGTTTTGACTAGTTGGCTAGTGCCCATTCAATATACCTAACGTTATACCTCTATAATAATCTACTATGCCAGAAAATCAAATAGGACACATACCTACTAACCTATTTACATATTAATATATTGCTGCCAAAACAAAATAAATAGACCTTAACGGAATCAATCCCGAAATGAATTTCCTAATGCAGGGTCATCAACCGTGATCGATAAGAATTTAGATAATATAGGTACTGATTTATCTCTCCGATAAGATTGGTCGCCATAACTTAGGGCTACTGCTTAGTCAGGTTCTTTGGTATAAAAATGGGGACGTTAATTTATATTTATCTTTATCTTTATAGAGTTTATAAATAATACTTCCTACTGGGATAGTTTTCATAATATTTCTGTGATTAATTAAAGTTTATTTATAGAAATATAACGAAAACCAAACAGGTATATTTACGAAAAAATGGCGTGGTTAGATCTTAACTTATTACCGAACGTTTTACTTTCGTTTCCCTGTGGTTTCACTAGCATTTTATTTGATTGTTTTTCGTTCTGCCTTAGTTTTACTACCATACTGTGATGCCCAAGCTATTATATTGCAAAATTGTATCAAAATCCTTCTAGTGATTTCTGTAAATATCCTATTACAATTATTGTAATTGCGAAAGTTAATTCGCGTTTACAATAATTGTAGTAGGATATTTACAGAAAACGGAGAAAATCTCGAACGAAACCAAGACAAATCGCTAGTTTGCAGTATAATAAATACATTACAATATGTTTCCTTAAATTCTTTAGTCCTTGTTACTCGTTACGGTACTTAATCATAACATTATTTTCTGTAAACTTACTTTATTATGAGCAAGAAACTTTGAGTTGTTGAAGGTACTTCGTACAAAGGGTAAATTACATTATTAAGGTATCTGTAAAACAAAATCAAAGTTTATGGCACAAAATAATAGCGATGGGCGAGTCCAAAATGTTTCCATAATTGAATGAATCGCAATCTTCCACATTATCGAGTGAACAATCGACTTGCTCTCGCGAATGAACAATCGAAATGTTATTCGATTGTTTGAATGAACCAATTCGACTTTTTCTTCCGAATAGATTCATTCGAAACAAGCGCGAGTCAATGGAATGACTATGATTCTTCCGATTATGGAAACATCGACAAACACGAAACAATCGCTGCAGTTCCTCGATGCACGAGTCGACTCAACCCGAATTACACCAAACCAAATATTACCGAATGATGGACCGAATTTAAAAAGGGAGTTATTTATAAACAAATAAAACAGTGTACGGAAGTTAGCCCAATTAGTTATTGACATCCTAATTGTGATTTAGGTTTAAAGACATTTATTTCTCATAAGAACATAGTTTGCTTAAAATGAGATACATAATAAATACTAATAATCTATTGAATAATTATAATAATCTATTACAATCTCTCTATCTATTATAATCTTATAATCTATTGAATATAATCTATAGAATGATTCTAACAAAGTAAAATAAAGAAGGAAGGTAAGAATAAACAAAAAAAAAAAAAAAATGTGGGTATGCGTATGCCTGTGTCGCGCCTCGCGCGCAGTCAGTATTTGACAAGAAACCATCGACTAAAAGTGATAACGTGCGTTCAACAATTGAAACTATCGAATAAAACATCTCACCATCACGTCACTACAAAATACCGAGACTATAGAAAATAACCTCAAAGTCATGACATCAAACTCCTAAACTCATAATCGCCTCGCTTCGGGACAAGCTCACGAACAGTTGACGGTGAGGCGATACGATGACGATCCCTTTCAGAGATGATACGTCTGCTACTAGCCTTATTTAACGCGCGCTGGAATGGAATATCGAGACGCCTTCCAAACAAAGGGATCTGAAGTTGTATATAACTCAGTGTCCGTGAAAAATATCTATGTGTACGTTGCTCGAGTGATGTGCCTACCTATTAGGGGTTACCTTCAACATATTTGGCGAAAAGAAAGAAAAGAGAATGTAAACAGATTAAATCTTTGAGTTTGCTTCTTGAAGCGGTTCTTAGCTGCGGATAAAGTCTTAATAACATGTATGTAATTAAGTGAGTAATTTTGCTAAGAAGTAAACAGAAAATGGGTTAACATTCAGGTGAATTTTTAAGTCTGATAAATTTTTCATGGGTAAAATATTTGGGGAAATTCTCAATGTTTTATCACATAATAGCCAGGTAAATTATCAATGTATAGAGTAAATTCCAACTAAGGCAATACTAAGCAATATTTTTTTTAACTGATGATATGATGATATATTTTATTGTGTTAATAATACAATATATACAAGATATTTAAAAACTACTCTAAATTACATCTATAATAATACAAAATATTTACAAAAAGGAAATATAATATATCGCTAATATAAATTCCTATTTGGTTAGGTACTTGATAAAACCCAGAGACTGTTGGCACACTCTCATTAGAATTTTCACGCCACATAGCACATACTGCAAAAGGCTGCTGCCCGAGGATGATGGGGACAATTAGACCTCAAACAACTCTATTTAAAATGTCTATTTTTAAAGGTTACTTTACCTAATCAAAATTCTAACCTGCGTAAAACAAAATAGAGGGGATTTTTATGTAATCCAATATTACTACTCTTTAAAATTTCAATTCTATTTGATTAAAAATAATCTGTCGCTCATAATGATAAATGGGGTATCGTTCAAACAGATATTAATATGATGAAGGTTTTAGCAAGCAGAGTAAACTTTCCTTTCGTAAGTCCCTGCTGTATGCGAAACAGACTTGTACATTAAGTAATGTTTTGTCTTTGTTTTTCATTCCATTTTCAAAAAAGAATATTAATAATAATATATCTCGTGACAACTCACATAACGCTATCTGATCCCATACTAAGCAGAGCTTGTACTAAAAAAAGCAGACATGTGATAAACATACTTATTTATTTCTAAATACATACATATTATAGATATATAACACCCAGACATAGAATAAACCATTATGCTCATCACACAAAGTTTTATCCTGGGTGGGGATCGAACCCACGACCTCTTGCGTAGCAGTCAGATACACTCCTACCGCGCCACAGAGGCATTCAAAGACAAAACGTATGCTAATTTATCTATACTAATATTATAAAGAGGAAAGATTTGATTGTTTGTTTGTATTAAATAGGCTCCGAAACTACTGGCCGGATTTGAAAAATTCTTTCCTCGTTGTGAAGTTACACTAACCCCATAGGCTATTTTGTATCCCTGTATTCCCACAGGAACGGGAACTACGCGAGTGAAACCGCGAGGCGTCCGCTAGTTATGAATAAAGGGGCAGGAATATAATTTAAAACCTTATGAATTTAATAAAGTGGCATAGAACCTTCTTTTTATGAGCTTTACAAGTTTTCTTTAAAAAAAACGTGCAATCATTGGTTATTGTGTAAAATGTAATTAGCGATAAGAAAAATGTATTAATTATAATTCAAGGCGTGCATTGCGAGACATTCAAAATTTTATGAATGAAGCTGTAAACGCGCGATAGAACAATGCGTGTTAAGCGTCTGAATGTAGCTTACGTCCCTGCTTTGGTATGTTGACACGCATATACTCGTACATGTATATTATTCAACGGTTCATACTTCAAACTGTCCGAGTTGCGGCTTAATCAAATAAATCTATATATAACCGGAATCAGATTTACGATTGGAGGGAGATTTACGGTGTTTACTTGCGAGGTTACGATAGATAACGAATGATTTTGCGTTTCCGCGGTTCTGTATACCGAGATAAAGATTTGTGTACTGGGATTACGGTATTGTGAAATAATACAACGTCCTATTTTATGCCGATTTATACCAGTTTTGTTGCTTGAATGGTGAAAGTTATGGTAATGGATTCATTTTGGAACATTTTTCCTAGGTTGCCATTTTTCCCCTGTCTACTCTTCGGCACTAAGACTTTTTTGAAAAAAATACAAATTCAGAAAATGCAGTACAATGCATTCTAACATACATAGCAGAAGTTAGACATTTCATTAAAAAAAATAAAGATAATTACCTAATAGAATAGGAATAGTAGGTACTATTTTGTCTCTGCGACTTCGCCGGCGTTGATTTTTCTTTAAAGTCTATGTGATCATACCTATTCTGTGTTATGTATAACATTTTTGGGAGTTTTTGCATTAAGGATTAACAAACATCCATTCATCCGCATTCACTTTGAGTAGGTAGGACAGATACACTGTCAAGGGAATACCGAAATCGCATTACTTCTAGTAGTGATAAATAGCTTAAGGTCAAGAAGAACCATTATTACAAAAACAAGAAATATAAATATATAAATTCAGCTTGAATTTAAAACATTTTACACAATAAAAAAAGCTTTCAATAGATGTCGCTACAAGTCAATTAAAATGCGCCAGTACTTAATTTGAATATTAACTGTCGTTTATTTTAACGGCCATCAAAGGCATTCAATACAAGATGGCGGATTCAGGCCAAGGCATAATTGAGTACAAATTATGTAGGTACCTACTTACATGATACGAATTTTAAAAGATTTTGGACAGCTTTGAAATGTGTTTTGTGAACAAATAAAATGATTTCAGCTGCTTACAATTGGCAGCAAAAATAACTTTAATTAATGTGTTGTTGGGCAGCCTTAAAGTTTAAAGTGCCTACGGCTATGCTCACTTGACTTTTTTGGGGAATTTAAGATCTAAAGACCGTGATAATTCTCAAACTGTCGGCTAGATGGCGCAAACGAGGGCTTGACTCGTGCGCAGGAAGAATTTGAGGTTTACTAACATAGTCTCGATTATATAGTTCGATTCCGGACCCGGTGCGACATTCGGAAGTCTCGGGTTTGATTCCTTTGTCCGGACTTGATTTTTTTCTATTTTTCAAAAATGCAATTATTGTATCAATTTTATATTTAATTTAAAATTATTTATTCAAGTGACCAAGACTCATTAGGTTAGTAATACTTAAGAACTATGTTAGTAAATTATAAAATTTAAATCATGGCCGCACCATCCCATGAGAGATAGCACTGCAGCGATTCATATATAAGCAGTCTAACCTGCTGGCAATCATGCTCAGAATGCTGTTACCACTGCCCAGCACCCTGCTCACCAGAGATGCACATCGCTTTCGCATTATAGTGTAAAAGCAATCGACTTTAGCATCTGCGAACATCCCGGAAGCGCTACAGTAACGGGACAGTCCCACCAGCACCCTGAACGCGTTGTTGAACTGAACTCGAAGGGCGTCATAAGCTTTTCGAGTATATCTAGCCCATAAGCTGCATGTGTAAAAAGTAGTACAGTATGCACGAAAAACCGTGATCATTTCGGCAAGAGAGCAACGTGCAAACCTACGGGCTAGCATGAATCAATTTTAGATCTATTCCAAAATATAAATGCAGAATTTCGTACTAAAAATTTCATTCCATTATAATAGATACCATTTTGGTACTTTTACATTGCTTTTAACAGGAATTGAGGCAGATTTATAAATAAAAACCAATATCCCGAGAGCTTATCGAACCTCTCTAGCGTGAATGAAAATACAATAGAAACAGGCTTGAATCAGGTTATTTTTACATAGACGTAAATGAATTTTCCGAATACAAAGCAAAGCTAATCTAACCTATTGTATTAAATGTGTTTATAGGTAAAGTTATAGTTTTATGGTTTATTTGCTTTTCCCCGCAGGTTTAGTTTGATTTTATAGCCTGTGTGCTATTTTTATGTATATCCTATACTAGCGGACGCCTCGCGGTATCACCCGCGTAGTTCCCGTTCCCGTGGAAATACAGGAATAAAAAATAGCCTTTGTCACCCGGGTATAGTGTAGCTTCAAACGATGAAAGAATTTTTCAAATCCGTCCAGTAGTTTCGGAGCCTATTCAATACAAACAAACAATCAAATCTATCATCTTTATAATATTAGTATAGAAGTATAGATAACTGTAAAGTTTCACCAAAAACGTTCACTAGTTTTTTGCAGAAAGAACAACAACAAAATTTCACCCATCCTTAAAAGTTTTCGGGCAATGCTGATTTAAGCCATTTATCGCCATAAGAGAATTAAACTTTTAAACATTTTAAGCTTAAATACATACCTTTTTCCTCAATAATTTATTTGAATTGCCCCGCTCAGGGTCATTAGCTGGCAGCCATAACTCAATGGCACTTTCAGGAAGTGCGGATGTCGGCAACTACCCACTACTTTATTCCACTTGTAAAAACTACAATGACAAACAAACCCTATTAACACGCTTTTATTAACTTGAACTGTACGTACGTGACTATGAATGTTCTTAAATACAATCTTGTGATTCTATTTTCTGTCATCTTTCTTTTAGTAGGAGAGCTATCTCCTATTTTTAGGTCACACACACACACACACACACACACACACACACACACACACACAAAAAAAACCACCAGATGAACCGTCATCCTATCGTCCACTATGCATGCTAGACACGGCTGGCAAGATACTGGAACGAATAATAATACATCAACGGATTGAGGCAGCAGTTGAACCGCTGCTGGCAGACAACCAGTACGGATTCAGGAAAGGGCGATCAACCCTAGACGCGGTCAATTTGGTTGTGACTATGGCCAAGGATGCGATCTCAGGAACCAGATGGAAGGGAGGTGCAAAGAAGTATTGCTTGGTGGCTACACTAGACATCAAAAATGCCTTTAATTCCGCCAATTGGGACTGCATTATGCGGGCCCTTGAAGGTAAAAGCGTACCAGCATACCTGCGCAGGATAGTTGCGAACTACTTCACTAATAGGCTCCTGAAGTACGACACAAAGAACGGTCCGAAGGAATACAAAATAACTGGAGGAGTACCACAAGGTTCGGTTCTAGGCCCCTTACTGTGGAATATCATGTACGATGGTCTACTGAGATTGGTATTGCCAAGAAATGTCAAACTCGTAGCATATGCGGATGATGTGGCCGTGGTGATTGTCGCAAAGCATCTTGATGAGATAAATCTGGCGTTTGACATTACCTTTGAAAAAATCAGACAATGGATGAACACGGTGAACCTGAAATTAGCACAGCACAAGACCGAAGCAGTGCTCATCACTAGCAGAAAACAGGTGGAAACCATCACGCTGAGAGCTGGAGATCACGATATTACAGCGCAACCGTTCATACGCTACCTGGGAGTGATGCTCGATGCCCGACTCAATTTCAAACAGCAGATAGAGCATGTAAGCATGAAAGCGTCTGCAGTCAGAGCATGCTTATCACGATTGATGCCTAATGTTGGAGGCCCAAAACAGAGCAGGAGGTTATTACTGTCGTCAGTAGTCACGTCGGTGTTGACTTATGGAATTTCCATTTGGGCTGACGTCCTCCGAAACCAAGAATCCGGGAGAAAAGTGGCATCAATATATCGACTGGGCGCCCTGAGAGTGGCCAGTGCCTTTCGCACGGTGTCGGAGGAAGCGGTCTGCGTAATTTCTGGAATGCTGCCTATTAGACTGTTTGCTGAGGAAAGGAAAGCTCTTTACGAGCGACGGAGATCATCTACATCAAGCCCTGATGAACTCAGAATTGAAGAACGGCAGCACAGTATACGCCGATGGCTAACGCAGTGGGATACCGCAACAACGGGTAGATGGACGCACCGTCTCATACCTCAAATAGATGCCTGGCTGAACCGAAACCATGGTGAAGTGAACTATTATCTGACCCAGATGCTCTCAGGACATGGCTGCTTTCGAGCATATCTCCATCGCTTTAAACGCGATGATTCTCCAGAATGCCCGTCCTGTCCCGGAGTTCATGAAGACGCGGAGCACGTCTTCTTTGCGTGCTCTCGTTTCATCTTGCCACGTAGTGCTCTGGAGACTGTCCTCAAACAGAAAATTCAACCAGAGACATTGATTGATGCGATGCTCTTATCAAGGGAGATCTGGAACGCGATCAATACCTTCGCCACGGAAGTCCTCCAGGATCTCCGTACCTCAGAAAAGAAGCGTGCAAAAGATAAAATGTTATGATAGTTAGAAGCGAAGAAGCAGTAGCTTCAACTATTTGAAGGAAGAGCGACAGCTAAAATCCTCCCCCCGTGAAGTAATGCCTAACGGCGGTTTCCGCGGCGGAAACAGAGGCTGGAGACAGAGGAGGTTTTTTAGTCGGTATTGAACATCTACATTATCGAGCCCGACATACCAGGCTAGTCCTGACGATACGTAAAAGTATTTTTCTACCTCTATAAAAAAAAAAAACACACACACACACACACACACACACCTCTCCTATTATACCCCAAACACAGAGCTGCAGACCTAGCTAGTGAGTAGCGGGCCTGAATCAACCCATATTTTTTTTTTAAATATTTTTTTTTCCAAATATATGTTTGAGGCAATAAGCAATTTTTAAATATTGTAGTTTTTAAACTTAAATTCTCTTTAATACTTAAAATAATCACACTAATATTATAAAGGCGAAAGTTTGTGAGTATGTGAGTGTGTATGTTTGTTACTTCTTCACGTCTAAACGGCTCGAGCGATTTTAATAAAATTTGGTATGGAGTTAGCTGACACCCTGGATTAACACATAGGCTAATAAACCGCGGGTAACACCGCGGGGAACAGCTAGTAAAAAATAAAAATAAGCCAGTCGGGATTTTAGGATTGCGTGCAAAAATATAGCTAGGCTCTCGGACTATTTCATCTAAGTAATTATTTAGAATTTGTTATTTCTGAAAAATAATGTCATCTATTAAATAACAACGGGTGAGAAGTCCATGGATCTAGCAGGTTGGTCGATCCAAAGTTGGATGACCGTTTTCCAATAAAATATCACATCCCTCCCTCTTAATATCCCTTCTGCCTCTTTACAACTTGCCTATTATCACTTATCGCGGTATCGTACACACTCCTCTTACACTTAAAATACATCCTCTATTGTGCCACAAACCTCCCACTCCTAACACAACTTTTTGAGCTTAGTTGGAGGGTTAATAAGTTTGCTAGTAATGTGGGCCCCAATCCCACATTGCTAGTTATCTTTAAAAAAAAAAACAGATTTTCGCATTATATACGCCAACTTGTCCCGACCGTAATCAATGTGCTACAATAATTTGGCGACTATTTAGTACAGCATTAGCAAACCAGGGTACACCAGGAGGCTCAATTTGTAAGCTTTTGTACTAGATTCCTTCAAATTTTGAGCTCTGATCGTGTTTCTACATTTTCTAAAACGTATATTTATTTACATCATCGTCATCCTATAATCGAAAAGATCCACGATCTGATCGTATTTACGATATAGAGGGCCTGACTGTGGTGCTAACACCGATCGCATAAACCTTTGCTCTAAACATTATCAGGCCATTATCGTTTGTTCTCGAGGAGCGACCTCTGGCCTCGTAATAAGCTGTTAAGGCTACCAAATTGTCTTTATTTCTGTTGAATGTCTCTCTTGGGTATCAGAGCGATTTAATATTACCTTACTGTAATTTAAATTAGAAATTTCAATTTGAAATTTGTTAAACGTTGTTCTTATGAATTTGATATTACGTCTTAATCCAGAGCACTTCAGTATGTCCACTGGTTTGAAAATAAACGTCTATAAAACACAAACCATTTACTTTTATAAGAAAACTTTCTTATTTTGTTTTTGAACTTGAAAAATATTTCCCATACTAGGGTACAATACAAACAAGCTCGGTGTCGCTGGAGACCGAACATATAAACGTTAAAAGGACTCCCAGACTCAACTGCTTACGAATCCCATGTGTATTTCATTCCCAATTTCAGCAGTAAAGAAGGGTTTACTAGTGACCTAATGAATGTCTGTCAGGTAAAGGGAGATTAGGTTACGGTAGGTTTACAGACATTTATTTCTCATAAAAACATATTTCACTCTTGGTAATCCCCACTTCAGGCCATAGGCCATTCGAAAGAAATAATATCGCATGACTTTGAACCACTTTGTGAGTCCGCCGAGAGGTTCTGTGCGAAAAAAGTTTAAAACTCCCATGTTGTAAGTTTTATTTTTCCGTTATTAAATTAAAGTACACTTAGCTGAGTAAATGTTAGATTTGGTCAAGGACGTTAAAAATACGATGAATTTTAATCAAATCGTCTCGTAAATTGTTACAATTTCGCAAAAATACACAAACGAGTTCAATAAGCAGGTTGGTAATTAAATAGGTCTCAAAATTATTATTGCGAAAATACTACTATACATCCAATTTAACCATAATTAATAAAAAAAAAGTAGCAAACAGCATTACAATGAAATTCCCAATGCTTTCGAATGTAATTAAAGACATATTTTTAAATAAAAATGTTTTTGGACTCAAATTCTTATTTTTTTTGTACCGAAGTACAGCCTCAAAAAAGGAATTGAAAGGCCAATACTATTAATATTCATGACTAGCTCCACATTCGACCTGTAAAAGATTGAGGCCATGAAAGGATCGACAAAGTTGAATTGTGCGAAAGGCATTGTATATGGAACGAATGTACGACCAGAGTATTTCTTCGAATGAAACGTAAAAACTGAACGAAACCCTTTTACCTGTTTTTTTTCTTGACATAAAAAGGCTGTCAGCAAAATCATGTAACAATAGCTTTCGTCCACAGGCTAATACACTGTTTTATTCTTCAATCATATTTATTACTATTCCTAACTCGCCCAGTGTACGTGTACCTAAACATTTGATTGTTATGTACTCGTACGCTGGGCAAGTCACAGTTTTTATTCCATTCTAATTCCAAAAACTAATCTGGTATTTGTTTTTGGTATTAGAATTTTCTGATACAAACGGATACCCTTTTTAAATAATTTAATTCAATGTACTCGTACAAACGCATACCAATAACTTAAAGATATTAAATTTGTCTTTATTAATTGCGATTTTATTCGTTTAACGGAGTACTTCCTTACAATTTCGACCGAAAATCTTTATTGAACTTCGCGAATGTACGGCAAAGTTTAAATAAATAGATAAAAAAAATGCTACTGCCTACACATGACATGGTTAATCAGCGGTCCTCGGTCCTTCGCCATATATGACCAGCCCAGTGCCAACCATCGTCTGGGAGTTATGTCGGTAACTTTAGTTCTTTGTCGAATGACTTCATTGCGAATTTTATGCTTCAAAGAAACTCCTAGCATAGCTCTGCAGTGCTTCACTACTTAGAAACTACTGGGCAAATTGGTTGCAGACGAAAAGATAAGTTAGTTTTAGTTGATTTTTCTTTATTCTTACATAATTCAGTTTGTACACATTTATTTGAGAGTACCTCAGGCTAATTCAGCTTAGCAAAATTCTAAGAAAGTCCTTGATTTTCCAATTCAAGTTAATTTCTTGAATCAGAACTAAAGATCTTTGGGTCAAACCTATAATTCTCAGTTGAGCATTTAATTCTAAAGGTTTAGTTGGAAATGTTTAGGTAAGGTTTTGCTATATTTTATGCGAAGAAAACCACGGATTGATTGTTAAGTTGATTTTATTAAGAAGTATTTCAGCTTGTATATTGACAGTTGATGTATCGATATTTTTTGCTGTTTAATTTTATTGTTAGTTAAATTATTTATCGTAATAAATGATGTTCCCAGTAGTTACAATCTCTGTAACTACTGGGTACATAATTTATTATTAACTTATATACTCTACATTGCTAACTCTCCGCTACTTTAATTACTAATCCTAATACCAAAGCCATAACAACGAGAGTACAGCAGAACATGGGTATTTTTCTGTGGGTGGGGGGGAGGATAGTAGTACTATTGGCTAAACACCGGCCAAATGTGTACTGAGTACCTACTTTTTACAATTTTGAGGTGAGGGGCGGTTGAACCCCCAAATCTTCCCTGGGTACACCACACTCATGGTACAGAGGGAAAATTTTATACAAGAGCGTTCTAGGGACACACAATCACGGTAAATTCACGGTACAAACAATACGTACACAAACAGCAGAGCAGCACATTCACAAATTTGCGCTCGTGTTCATGCCTGTTGAATGTCTTTTTAAACGCAAGCATGTGAGCCCACCATAAAGGTGGGTACTAACCAACATTACCAACGTTACGCAGTGAAATGTAACAGAGCATTCACGCAGTCAGTACCTACGTGTAAACGAACACATAAGAAACGAGCCACTCATTGCTCGCCGCGAATGTTACATTACACTTTGTAACGTAGGTCAGTACCCACCTTTAGCTTAGAAGGACTTACTACTACGACTTACTAATCCTAATGCCTAATATAACTAGTAAATTTGTATTAGTATCACTAAGCTCAAAAGGGTAAAGTTGACAATAAACTATATGGCAAACATTCTTGGTCCACAGACCATTTAGTTTAACGAGTCCTTTGCGGTACATACCCTAGAATTATTAGCCCTTATTAAAATTACTTGGATAAGTGATTGTGGCGGCAGACTAAGTTGAGCGAGAAGCGGAAACCTAAAATTACACCTAAGTTTATGACTGGCCTGTTGGTCTAGTGGTTAGTGACCGTGATTGCTAAGCCGGAGCCCGTAGGTTCGATTCGATCAATATAAATCTTTGTATAGAGCATGCTTGTTTATTCTGTATCTAGATGTATGATTAACAGTTGTCTGGTTGCCATAGTATAAGCTCCGCCTACTCTAGAATCAGATGGCCGTTGCGTTGTATTTATCATTAAAAAAAAAAAAAAAACAATCAGCCTGTACTGGTCCACTGCTGGACAAATACCTCTCGTAACTTACGCCACAACATCCGCGCCTCCGCCTTCCGCTTCTAATTCATTCCAGCGACTTTCTTTAAATCGTCAGTCCATCTGGCTGGGGGTCGTCCTACCTTACGTTTACCAAGTCGCGGTCTCCACTCTAGGACTCGTTTCGTCGCAAATGTGGCCAGTAAATTGCCACTTCAGGGTGCTTAACTTTAGTTCTTTGTCGGAAGATCTCGTTGCGAATTTTATCCTTCAAAGAGACTCCAAGTTGCTGTACGACTTTGAATTTGTGAACTATCCCAACCGTAAGTGTCCACGTCTCGGCACCGTCATAACAAGTTGGATGCATTGGTTATATACCTTGGTCTTTATTGCGTAAGAGGCAAATACAAAACTCGAGGAAGTTTGATAAACGCTGCCCTATCCAATCGAATCCTCCTGTCGACTTCTTTCTCGAAGTTGTTTCTACCAAGCTGAATAACCTGCTCTAAGTTGATATATTCTTCTTACATATTCAAACTTCCATTTTAACAATAAGGCTGATCATTAAATGTGTTGAATTTGATGACTAATGGAGCAATTAATGAGTCCTGGAGTGGAGACCACAACTAATTAAACATAATCTAAGATGACCACCAGCCAGACTAGCCAACGATCTAAAGGAGGGGCGATGTTGAAAAGGATCGGTGCGTCTTTAGGTCTAGGTCCAGCAGTGGATAGATAAAGGCTGAAATTAGATAAACTGATAAGATGAGATAGCACTACTATGATTTTCATGAAACTGCGCTCTCCGCTTCGTTTAGTCATAACATCGAAGCCTTACCCCCTTATACATTACGTGTTATAGACAATAGCGCATTGTTTAGCCATCGTAACTAAACAATATATAATTGGAACACCTTTCTAAGATATTGTTATAACTTGCCACAATAAGGGTTTGATAAGGGTCTTCGTTAAAAGGTTTCTGAGAAAACGATCGCTCTTTGACTAAGAACGTCTTGTCCAAGTACTAATAAATAGCAGGCTATAGGTTTTGTAGTAATGACCAAACCGAATTTCGGTAATGGACGGTCAAGGCTACTGAAAATATATTAACTACGCGGGAGAAATGTGACTGGACAGAAACACTGGTGTACATTTCTTTTTTCGCTTAAATACTTCTATGGGGCCGTAAGGCTGTAGGCAAACATGGGTTAGGCGGTGATACTCTGGGTAGGCATAAGAGCATAAAAATCTGCTAAAATGAATAACCAGATTGGGCAAAAATACCGGTCTTACGTGGCTGAGTGTCGTTGCGTTCGGGCGCGGCTGTTCGCTGGCTGGGTTTAAAAATGATGATGACATTTTTAAATTCCTGCACCTTATTTAAATCTCTCTTTTTCTCTAAAAAGCAAGTCATATTTCGTACTAAATTACAATATATTATTTCTAAATTACAACCTCCTTCACATGTAAGAGCTAAAGAGAAAATATGCAGTCGTTGAACAAATGCAGTTGTTAGCAAGTGGCTTCTATCCCGAGGGAAATATGACATGAGTTATTGAGCACAGTTTGTAAGCTTAGAGAATAGTATCTTATTTTGGGAATATACTTCGGTTATATACATTGACTTGCTTTTCGGAAAAATAAACAATAGGTATTTAGGCTTTCAATCAATGATGAACCTTTATGATTTCTTTAAGCAACCAAAATTTCAACAAGAGACAGTGTGTGGCATTATTACTATGTCCCACATGATGACAAGTCAAATTTCAGTATTAGTGTATCAAATTTAAAAAGATTAAAAATAAACGAGTGACTAAAAATATCGTGAAATTTTAGGGTAGGTAAGTACTTCGACTTTGATAAAATTTGCTTAAGCACTCAGTATCATTTGTATCACTTTTGAGTTTGACCACGTCGTTCTGTTATACGTTGCATAAATTATCTCAAATCAAAACACATCTCAAGCCAATGACAACGGTTACAAATACGAGCCAACTAAATATTTTCAATACTACAATCTCTGTAGATTTTTATGAAAGTCTACATTGTTATATGGTACTCATATCACTTTATTTGACGTATAGACAGGATTTGTAATAAATTATGTATGCGCATTTTGTATGGAATCTGAAAGCCAATAATATATCACATTGACTACAAATTAAATTACAAATACATGTCTGAAATATAATAACTAGCGTGGAAATCGATCTACCGTTGGATTTATGTAGCAGGAACCCACAGTGACTGCGTTAGATGAATGACTTGATTTTATACTAATTTTATAAAAACTAAATATTGGTTACTGTTATGGTTTGCAGCAGCAGTGTATATGACTGTCGTGCAAGAGGTTATGGGTTCGAACCACAAACGAGACATAACTTGTTGAAATTTATAAATACTTAGTTTGATTCGGTTGTCTTTGTCTTCGTTAATTTTGCGTGGGAAGTTCCCCGCGCCACAGGGCTCGTACCGTAGTGCGCAGGTTATTTTCAAAAGAAAACAGTCGAGCTAAAGGAACTGTGATATCTCCTCGAAAATCCACCTCATTACACAAAAAACGACAAAGAAAAAATAAAGCATATTTTTTTATCTGTCTATAACTCACGTTAATGTATTTAAAAACCGCTTTATTTATTTGTACAAGCGGTCTCGAGTTCGATTCCTGGAGCTATAAAAAAGGCAATCAAATTCGCTTTGAACACCTGTGGGCACGTTTATGTTACAATGTTATACTGCTTTTATTTTTATTTGTCGGTTAAAGGCTTTGAAATGAAGGCACCTATTGGTGTTCTAATTAGTTTTTTACAAACCGTTGTTGTTTTCAGACTTTTTGATGTTTTGTTTTATATTTTCACTGAAAGATACAAGGAATTTCTTAAACGTTGTTACGCTAAGGCATTTCATTAATTTTATTTGTATGAATGCTAAGCTATACCGATGAAATTATATCGACGGTGGAAAGGCAGAACACTTTAAGCGACACTTTGGACGAAAATGAGTTAAATACATAACTGGAATCCACATTAAATTCTGCGTCGATTGGTCTTAGTTTCATAACGATCTGAACACTTTGATGTCGCTTAATGTATTGCAATTTGGTAGGGCATTTTTTTTTGCTATGATTGAACCGACTTAATATTTTATCTATTTTGTTGTTTTTTTTACTTAACTTAATATACACAATGTATGTTTGGCATTTAAGTTGTTTACGTTTTCTTAGTTCAACTTTTAAGAAGTACTTAATTTGTTTTTGCGTACCCCATAATGCCCCTACATGACCACTTAATGCGTTATGCTATGGTTGCCTAATCTGTCGATTTGTTGTATAAATTGTTTTGCCGTTAAACATTATATTCACAGTATGGATATAATGTGTTTTGCTAATATCTAGATACCATTGTCATGGTTGTTAATTGGTTTTGGCAGTCATCCAATAATACACAAGTGTCGCTTAATTTAACTATGTTAAAAAAAACACGAATATTTTAAAATTAACCGACAGTACTTTTTTCAAATAAAATGTCGCTTAATTTAAATTTTTTAATCCTTATTTTTACGTAATGTCGGTTAAAGTAACGTTTTTTTGAACCATTTCGTGCAAGTGACGAATGTATAAATAGAAGAGACGATCAAATGGCGCTTCATTTATTGATCGGCAGTCGCCGCGTGCGTACGTGTCGCAACACGCGCGTTCATGAATAGACCAAGCGTAAGATATTTTTTTATTATTTTGTTTAATTTAGTTTTAAATTATTGTGTAACTGGGTAATTAATTAGTATGATTAATACGAGTATGATAACTGTGTAGCTAATAATAAATTTGATGCTTATTCATTTTGTTTATATTGCATGTTACAGTTTTAAAATGGATCGTAAAACTTATTTTAAACGAAAAATATTCGAAATGACTGATTCACAGTCAGTTATAAAAAAATCCTGCCGACGTAAAATAACATTCGAAGATGAAATGTCTGACATATCACAGGAGCCGAAAAAGCAATGTTTGGAATTAAAATTATTGACAGACGCCAACACATCAACAAATCAACCTTTAGTAAGCAGCGAAGGTGTTCTTTCTCCAGAAATATTCCTTAATAATAATCTGCCGATAGCGAACTCAGGTATGTATTCATTATTTACAATTAAGATTTTTCATTTTTGCACAAGGTTTATCAACTCGTAGTATTAATTATGTACTGAATAGGTATTAACTTATCATTTTAGATGTGACCGACAAGGCAGTCATTGCAGCCTCAGAAGAGTCACAAATTGAATGCCGACAAAACATTATCACTAATAACTCTAATGATGAAAATTTGGAAGAAACAGGTTCGTTATTTTATTATTTTAATAATTTAAGTAAATGCTTGTTGTAAACCTACGCAATTATACCAAACAGACACGTAAATTACTAATATAGTCATAAATACAAATTAGCACACACTTTGTAAAAATAATAAACTCGACAAAGTTGTGGTGACTTTGTCGAGTTTATTAATTTTACAAAGTGTGTGCTAATTCGATTTCGTGGTCTAGCGATTGAGGTGGTCATACGCACCGAGTGTGGTGGGTTCGATTCCCACCCGTGACAAATATTTGTGTAATCACAATACAAGGCTTTTTCTCTAGTGTGAGTGTTGTTTTGTTTTTCAAAACAAAAAAGCACCTTATTGACTGAGCCCCACACGTAGTACCTGGATAATTTTGACTGTATATATTTATGTATATTACTATTTTATTTATATTTTAATGTGTCTATTTATTTACTTATTGCTTTTTTATTATAGTTGACATCTCAAGCGAACTTCAGGTAGAAGATGATAGTAATTTAGTATTAAATACTAATACTATGACTGAAAAAAACACAAGTTCTATATCAGCTAGTAATAAGCTTTCGAAACGATCTAGCGAACGCAAATTGATTAAGAAAACTTACTGCGAATTTATATCTGATAATGAAGATCCATATTTTACTGATGAATTTAGTTCGTGGAATGAAAAAAGTGGCAATGATTCTAATTCGGATACACCAATTACTAAAAAGTCTAAGAAAAAGACCACAAAGAAGAAAAAATTTAAATTAACCGAGGAACTAGACAAGGAAACAACTACTAATGAACCACTGCAGGAAATCATTGGAAAACCGGACGATATTAGTATAGTGGGAGAAAAGGGAAAAAAGATACAACAAACTAATACTAGAAAGGAAAGAAAGATATGTAAAAATAGCGGAAAAGAGTATATTCAAACAAACGGAAAAATACGATCCAAAAAAGAAATTAAACCCAATCCTTGTGTTGGTAAAAAATGTGGGAATAATTCCCAGGTGATAACCGAAGAAAGAAGATTGTCTTTATTTAATCACTTTTGGACATTATCTTCTGAAAGACAACGAGACTGGATTGTTAATATGTCTCGAAGAATTACTATTAAGAGAAAACGTTCAAAAGATAGTGGAAAACGTAATTATTCTTTCGAATATTATATAAACGATAATGAAGACAGACGCAAGGTTTGCCAGCAGTTTATACTAAATACGTTAGCTGTTTCACAAACATACATGTATTACACACTGTCAAACTGCATAGAAGGATCTTCAAAAGAGGACCTCAGGGGTAGACACATTCCTGCAAATAAGACGAAAGAAGCAACGAAGCAAAATGTTCAAAACTTCATCAAAAAATTGCCTGCTTTGCCCTCGCATTATTGCCGCAGAGATACCACTAAACTTTACTTACCTGTGGAATATAAAAATCACAAAAATTTGTACCTGTATTTGTTTTGTTTTGTAGTTGTGTCTTGTGATCTCTCCATGCCTACCTTAAATAGAGTAGGTGACTGATTATAATAATTATTATAACTAGACTAGTGTTAAGTTTAAAAGAATAATTACGTTCTGTTGATATCCCAAAAAGATTATTTTACCACCTATGTTCCTTGTTAGTTAGTAAGTGAAACGTAAGTGTTCTTAATAAAAAGGGTGAATTCTGAAATTTGTTTATTTTCACTGCCTTAATAAAAAAATATTAGTAGCTTAAATTATTTTGTTGGCTTTACATTCTAATTTCTCAAGCACTTAAATGGTTTACCCTAAGTTAACCATACAGACATTGCGACACTTAATTTGTTTTGCCCATACAATATTAATATTAATTAATGTTGTTAAATTGTATTGCTTGTATTTTATAAACCAAAATAGTGGCGGTTAAAGTGTTTTCCCATGATCATTTATCGCAGGTCGGATTACGTTAATGTGTTTTGCCGTAAGCTATTATATCGGCAAGAAACATTAAGCGCCACCTATTTTTATAAATCGTTTAGGCTTTGTTTCATTAGTAGATTGAAATTATGGACTTTAAAAAAATAAAACAACTGCTCTTTTTGATATTCTTCTAGAAGTAATAATTTTTTTTTTATGATCATTTTACCCAAAATTACAAAGTTTTTTGGCTCTACTGTAAAGTTTGAAAAATGGCGCTTACTTTAATTTGCTTTTCCACCGTCGATATACAGTTTCTTTTTAACATTTACGCTATTTTAAAATAACAAGTTATCAGTTTGTCTTCGAACAGTTGATTGTAATAATAAACAATCTTCACCCATTTTTATTACAATTGCTATTCAAATTCAATGTCTAAAGAGTGTAGTGCCAAAAATATTATTATAGCCACATAAATACGTAAGTTTATATTCAACTACTTATGGAGGGAAACCGGGGCGTTACGTCCCTCAAATAAAAGGACGATATACTGACCTGGCCATTTGGATTTATTATAATAAACTCTAGAGAAACCCGTCATAACAATTTCTGTTGTTTCATAGACTTGTCTCAGTCTTGGCAAGCTGTCATGTGCCCATTCAGTTTAAGCTTCACGCGTTTACGAGTCAGCGCTTCTAAGCCCAGAAATCTTGCCTAAATTATATAAATGTAGCGATTTTTGTGAAAACTTTGCGTCATACTACAAAATGTTTTTTGTATTACTTTAAGAGATGAGAGGGTAATACGATAAATCACACCATGTGTAAGCATAACTGGAATAATTTATGCAAATTTGTGACGGTCTGAATGACATGAGATGGCCGAGTCAATGTTCTTTAGAGATGACTTTTTGTTGAGGACAAACTCTCGTACAATATGTGGGAGAAATTCTAAAAACAATTACTCGTTTTATTGATCTAAAGATATGACCTATAATGCCAGCTCTAAAAAATAATACATATCGACTGCTACACGTACAGTATCGTATCTGCTAAAAGCATACTTTACCGGAGATCAATTTAAAGTTTTATTTTGACTCACAACGGTGACTAATAATTGTTTAATAAAAGTAATACCTAAGAAGTGTATCCCTTTTTCGCCTTTGTTCTTCTACCTTTTATCTTATACAATTAAACGAGCAATTATTATATATATACACCTTTGTCGCCGTGTGGTGCCGGCTTAAGAATAGTACCACCCCATCTCTTCCCGTGGGTGTCGTCAAGGCGACTAAGGGATTTCACTCCGGAGGACGGGCAGCAGCGTCCTCTGCGTACTTAAAGCCTTACTGCGATCGCCAACCCGCTCGCCAAGCGTGGCGATTATGGCAATTACCCCCAGGATCTACATACCAGTAGGTTCTACTGGGGAGACCCGTGCCCAGCAGTGGGCCATCATATGGGTTGATATGTGTATACACCTTTAATATAATGTGAATCCCGGCATCGGCTACAGCGATTTTCATAAAATTTAGTATGCAGGGGGTTCAGGGGGCGATAAATCGATGTAGCTAGGTTTCATTTTTAAAAAACGTCGGAAAAAAAATATCCAGCGAAACTCTTGCTTTACATTATTTAATACTAGCTGTCCCGCGCAACTTCGTCTGCGTAAATTTTCCACTTTTTTTATAATCCTATGTTACTTTTAATACCTTCAAGAATATGTGTACAAAGTTTCATGATGATCGGTTGAGTAGTTTTTGCGTGAAAGCGTAACAAACAAACTCACATTCACATGTATATATTAGTAGGGATTATATATTAGTATTGATAGTTTTCGATGAGTTTCACATTCGATGATAATCCTTGTAAGTAATAATTAGAATTTTATAGAAAGTAGCCGTTTCGCTAGTATTCAAGGTTTTGAAGACATAAAAAATATCGAATGTGGTAAATTCCATATTATTCAAGGTTTAAAAAAGTTTAACAGGTATCCAATGTGTTAGTTTCGATATTATTCAAGGTTTAAAAAAGATTAACAACTATCAAATGTGCTAGTTTCAATACTGTTTTTTTCTATAATTTACTTTTTATATAGGCATTTCTTGCCAATTACTTTACAAATACAATTGTTGCATTTTTGAAAGATAGAAAAAAATATTTTTTGAGGCCAGACCCAGGAGCGAACCCGAGACTACCGTAGCCAAACCGGGGCCAGAAGCGAACCACCTATCTGGACTATGTTACTTATGTTCTGTCCCTTGATGCTCACGAGTTGAGTTTTATAGGTTTATCTGCTGGAGAACAATAGCGAACGTGACATAGTTCGATCATGTTTGCCGCTTTAACTGAGCAGTGTCGATTTTATTCGATTGAAAACTCGATTAAGCAATGATATATTTAAGTATTTCTAAACTGTTAAAAGATTTTATCAGTTCATTAGCTTGAACTTGCTAATATATATATATATACTTTTTAATGTAAACTTAGACTTGTATAAAGCGCACTAAGCCCAACTTTAAACGTCATTAAGTACCATTATGTCACTGTATCTTCTGAGTGATTAGTAGCTTTAGAAATACTTTCAAGAACACGTTAAAGTTAAATAACTTTTTGAGTATTCAGGTTAAGTGGTAAAAATACAACCCACTTGATAATAAAATCAGCTACAGCCTATTTTAGCGACAGGGATTAAAAACCTTCAACAAAGTTAACCGTAGATCCTTCTACCCCATTTGCCCCTTCATAAAGTTTGTTACCCTTTCATAAAAAGGTTTGCAGACCAAACTTAAACCATTACGTCCATTTAGTGTTGAGACCAGAGGCGTGATTTCCCCTGGGCGTGGTCTGAGCAGATTGTGGTCTCGCCCGAGACGGGGCGATAATTGGCACACAATTTGTTTTGATATAGTCTCGTTTACTTAATCTGTAGTGTTCTTGAATAATTTATTCAGTTAGATCGTTTTTATTGTTGTTGATGAAAACACTGAGTTTTTCTCATAAATGGTGTGTCTTTATTAATTTTCTTTTTAATGGTGTTTTTATTTTAATTTTTAGTAACACCCAGATACAGAATAAACTAGAGTGCTCATCACACATAGTTTTATCCTGGGTGGGGATCGAACCCTTGACCTCTGGCTAAGCAGTCAGGGTCACTAACCACTAGATGAACAAGCCAGTCATATATAAATAAAATTAAAGCGTCTGTTGTTAATGACGAATTATCCACTTTGTTATAAACGTTGGATAATTTACAAGGTACCTACATGAACCTATAAAACAATTATTGTAATTTTTTCGTTTTTATAATTTCTCCACCTGCTAGATGGATTTCAACTGAACTTACTGGCTGATTTTAAATAATTTAATTGTAACCTTTTATTTCACATGTACTTTTTCTATGAAACCAAATCTGACTAACAATTAATTACGTTAAATTCCAAGTTAAAAATAATGAAGAAATACCCTATATGTAATTGCTTTATAACAAATAACATACATTTTTAAACAACGCGTTAAACAGCTCAAATAAAGGTGTTTAACAGAAGTTTATGACTCGCTCGTTAAAAGCTATACACGCAGGATTATTGCGCAAAAACGTGATAATAAAACCTTAGCCACATGAATATAATGACGTTGTTAATGTCCGCTTTGCTGCTGTGTGTCTGACTAAAATTAGGGGTGCATCGTTTGGAATAAAAGATAATTACCAAATTATTTTATTGATTAAATAATAAACCAATATTAGTGTGAGGATCCTCGTGGGTCAAAGAACACTGAGTTCCGTTCAAATCGATTTGAATGCGATTTAAATACATCAACGTTTTTTTAATAAAACAATTCTACTGAATTCAAACGATACATCTTTTAACTAAATATTTTTTAATTGATTTGTGTTTGAGAATTCTTCTGTTTACTAAGTAAACAAGAAAGGAAAAGTAACCGTATAACACCAATTAGAATCAAATTAAATGTATATTTCTTTTCTCGTATAACGAAATTAAATGCAAACGAATTTTCCTTCCAACCAAACAAAAACAAACAAAGGGAAAACAGAAAAAGAAAAGTATTTTAATTACATATCTGTCCGACATAATACACCGTCGAGATATTTGTGGCACAAAGCAACTGAGTACAAAGGGAAGAATCCTAAACATTTGATATTGGCTGCGTACAACCCTAGCGCGGGCTGTCACTCTAGTACAAAAGGGACGTCTCGCTCTGTTATATCTGCTTTTGCTTTATGTAGACTAGATTTTGGCGTCAGTTGGGCGTTAGAGTAGCTAAACGTATTATGTTAGTGATGGAGTGTAGTCGAACTTTCATAGCTAACCTTTCCGTTTTTTGTTTTTCCGTTTATTGTCATAATATAACGAGAGTACAGAAGGTAACAGAAAACAAGCGTTCGAGCAACGCATATAGATATCGCTCACGGACACGCTATCATGGAACGACTTTCGCTGTTTGAAGTCTTATTCGTATGAGAGCTTTTCCAACGTCCATTAAAAAAGCGTTTAAATAGAGCAAATGCCCTCCCAAGTACACTTATTTATTTATTTATTTTAAATAAAACGGTTTACACCAATAAATATTCACACGTCAGCGTTTTTTAAACGCGACGCCTTTATCGATTCAACGCTGAGCGTTGAGAATAGATCACATGATCACGTCGAGAAAATTATAAAACCGCCAACGCCTAGTTTTAATTAAACGCT
Source organism: Herminia tarsipennalis (assembly GCA_945859575.2). NCBI lineage: Eukaryota > Metazoa > Arthropoda > Insecta > Lepidoptera > Erebidae > Herminia > Herminia tarsipennalis. The sequence continues at coordinate 22,942,042 of OX243849.2, read as the reverse complement.
TTTTAAAAATCGTGCGAATTAGGTCTAAAGGTTCATACTACGCGCACAGCCTACGTCAGTCATTCTGTCGCAGACCTCGAAAACAGGGCCATACATTCTCATACTCCGTCTATTGTGACATCGGCCACGCGCGTCAGACGTACGTCGTAACGCGCGGCGGCGATACACGGAAATAAACCTTTAAGTGGTCTGAGGTGGTATGTAATTCCGTGTCTATGGACGATGTACGTGTGGTACTGGCTTATAAATAAACCCGTCTCCTCCTGTGTCGCCAAGGCGACTATGGGATGTCACATCGGACGACGGGCAGCAGCGTTCTCTGCGTACAAACCGTTCGTCAAGCGTGGCGATTATGGCAATTACCTCCAGGACCTATACGTATCAATAAGTAGGTTCTACTGAGGAGACCCGTGCCCATCAGTGGGACATCAAATGGGTTGTTATGAGAGAACGATGTCTATGCGTGAGTTGCTCGAGCGAAGTAATTATAAAAGCTACTTTCTATACTCTAGATATTTTGTGAAATTGCGATAAAAATTATCCTATGTTACTAAAGACTTTAAACTATGGCAAATGCACGTAGTTTGAAATGGGTCTAGCCGTAAAACAGATAGAGATCATTATTACTCGTTTGTTGTCTTTTCGTGACTGTAATTTCATTAGATCTTGTTGAAATTTGTTAAAGTGATGAGGTTATGCTACCATCCAATCACAGGTTGTTGCAGCAGCAGCTGGTGATAGCTAGTTTACAAGACGTATTTTTAGTATGATGTATATTTTTACAAAAATTACGACGTTACCAGTTCGTCGGCACATGTTGTATACTCTTACTGTATTCTTTTTCCAATACTTAAAATTCAAATCCCGTATACACAATAATTGGCTAGAACAACGAACCAACACAAAATGCAACGAGCTAGTGGTGCCAGACAAAAATGTTAATGCATACAAATTATGACTTTATACTCTAGTTTTAGTAGTCTACATGGGCTTGTAACTCTTGTACCGTGCAGATTAAGAGATTAACGAAGATATTAGCGGTACCACTGTCTATCTATTGTCAAGTGACCGTCTTCGAAAAATGTCACTTCCATCCATTGCTAGAAGATCATGCAAAGCACACGACCGGGGAGAGATTAGATTGTACTCAATCTATCCCCGATCATGTCAGTTTTCCGTCGTATCGGCCTATGAGGCTCTTTGCTCATCTACTGCTCTATAATATCTTCTTCGTAGTTGGTTTATCTCTGATGAGGTTGGCTGCTATGATCAAAATCGTAAAGGATATCAAAATTACCCTACGTAAGTTGGTCTAATATTCAAATCAAATCTAGTTACGCGTAGTGCTACGCGTATTAAGCGCATGGCAAACTGGTGCAATTCTTTAGAAATTAAATAGGTATTTAACAACATGTAATATGTAAGAATAATAAGGAAGTTCTTATTTTACAATTAGGTTACTGCACCTTTCCCACATTCCATTTCTACATCACCCTAAGGTAGACTGGCAGAGAATGCTTTTAGCATTAAGTCCACCTTTGTACAACTTTGTGCATAAAGTTTTAAATAAATAAATAAATAAATAATATGTATAAATCATGAAATTTAAAAAAATACACCCATAAAAGAAAAGAACAGACAGCCTTACATTTATTTCTTATATAGGACAAAACAAAACCATTCTAAAAAAAGGTATTTCTTCAAAAGTCGCTACTCCATCATTCTGAATGTAATGATGACGAATGGAATCTGCAACATTCATTAGTGCTATCAGTCTGACACAATTCCTTGTCCTATTTCCTGTGAATGTTGTATCCTTGTCCCACTTCCGAGCATTGCAAAATAAAGCTCCTTTTAAAATACCTACTGGATATTAAAGAGTGAAATACTAGATATGACTTGTCAGATTTACCTTAAAAGTTATCTTTGTTTTGATCAAAAATGTCGAGAGCAGCAGCTTTCTTTTTAAATAAAAATGTTCATTTTAAATAAAATCACATCGGTTAACTTTTAATAGCAAATATATTTAAACTATTTTCAGTAACTAAGGAGCCAATGTCTGAAGGTCGAGTAACCAATCAATCCTACCATCGTATGTAGTACGTACGTATGTTACGTGTACGTAAATGTTGATAAACTTTCGCGATTTGTACACATTATTAAAATATATATATTACGGGTCTTAATCGCGTGAATAATTTAAGGTAAAATACCTTGTTTATTGCCCGACGTTTCGACCGTATTGCAACGGCCGTGGTCACGGTTAGAGTCTACCCGTGACCGTTGCAATGCGTGTACGTTTTTCATCTTTTGCCCTCCCTGTCATCGGGTTTTGCACGCTGCAATTAAGAAACCTTGGACAGAAAGTGTGTGGTTTTGAAAAGAAAAAATCATAGAGGTTGTGCGAAACGAGTATGTCACTTTTTAGGGCTTGCTCTTCATTTGTAAACACTAATGGCAGAATTTTCGTTGTATTTACGGCACTGACTTTATAGTGCTAGTACGCAGGCTATCGACGACAATAACAAGATTACTATTTAATTTGACAAAATCAAATGAAAATCTATACCTACGTAACAAAAATAACAACAAAAGCCATTTGCTAGAAATGTCAAAAAAGCTTATATGACGGTTATTCGTATCGGCATTTGAAATTGCCGTCAGTTTGAACGAGGTAACCAGTCCAATGTGCTAGTAGGTAGGTACTATAGAGGACAGCTGTTTATAAAATACTTAGGTAAACTTCATGTAAACACGCTTTCGGAATCTCGGACCATTTTAAACCATGCTTATGGTGTTCTGAGATTCCCTATATGTATGCGTTGCTCGAGTGAATTATAAATTAAGGTTTCTGTACTCTCGGCATTTTGTGGTTATAGTCTCCACGCTATTGGACACTAGTGTATAGTTTACCAAACCATATTATTACCACCTAATGAAATCTACAAGTTCCTCAGGAACACAGTAGATGGAGGATCATATGGAGGATAAATTATAGTTTGACAGTCGTCTCGGTGCCGGAGTTGGTAACGGTAATACCTTTAACGTCGCGGGTTCGAGTCTCATCTGAGACGAATTTTTCCTCCATACATTTAATATGTTTTAATTAGCATAAAAATGCTGTAAAAACTACAAAAACTAATAAACCCTATTTTTAACCCGAAGCAAGAGGATAAGTGTATATCTGTCTGTGGCATCGTAGCGTCGAAACGAATGGACGAATTTGTACCTGCGATTATTTAGTAGAAAGCTTGTTTAATCAGAACGGTGCTTCATGTTTTTGTGTCACATGTCAGGGTTTTTTTTCATTATTCATTATAGGTACTTTAATTTTGTTTATATATTTATTAGGGAAACAAATATTATAAATTATAAAAAATACAAAACATACTTAGGATATAGGGACAATTTCCACAGATAATAGAACAGTGGAACAACATTTAGAATAACAACGGGATAAGCTTACATAGAGGAGAAAACCAAACAAAACAAAGATAACTGATCTGAACGGGCCTGTTGGTCTAGTGGTTAGTGACCCTGACTGCTATACCAGAGGTCGTGGGTTCGATCCCCACCCAGTATAAAACTTTGTATAATGGGCACGGTGGTTTACTCTGTGTCTGGGTGTATAATCTTAGGAACTACTGGTTTGAATTGAAAAAATATTTTTCTGTCGGGTAGCCCATTTATCGAGGAAGGCTAAAGCTACGACCAATAATAATATACCAATATCCTCAATCACTGATGATATAAAAACTTTACGTAGTAACATGGAGACTTATATGAAGGAAACAAAAAAAGAAATGGATTCTCTTCGTACGGATAATATATCTATAAAGAAAAATGTGATTAAGTTAACAGAGGAGGTCGCTGAGATAAAAAAATCAACAACTTACATTTCTAATGAGTACGATGACAATCAAAAACGTCTCAACACCCTAGAAGAGAGTATTATGTCAAAGAGCTTTAATCAAGATATGTTTAAAACCCTTGAAATGAAAATTGACAACCTTGAGCAACAAGCAAGGCAGTGTAACTTAGAGATAAGTAATGTACCTGAACGGCGTGATGAAAACTTATTCTCCTTACTTGAAGACATTGGCAAGAAAATTAGTATTGCAATACCGCGAGACGAAATTGTTACTGTACATCGTGTGCCACATGCCGCAACTAGTGAAAGACCAAAAAATATCGTGGCTAAGTTCAAAACTCGCGCCCTAAGGGACAACGTTCTCAGCTCCTTCCGGTTGAAGAAAGGTTTCACATCTGCCGATCTTGGAATTCTTGGTGTACCCCGCACTGTCTACCTCAATGAACATCTTACTCTCCAGAAAAAACAACTACTGCGTGAAACTCGCGACGCCGCTCGGAAATTTCAGTACAAATTTGTGTGGGTAAAGCATTCTACAATTCTTGTAAAGTTATCAGAAACCTCACCTACCATAGCCATTAAGTCATCAAATGATATTAAGAAACTAACGATAGCTAAAACTAATTAAATTGTGTCCTAATTTTATATAAAATCTGTATTGCTTAAGAACTTAAAATGGCTTCCAATAAACTAAGTTTATATTACCAAAATTGCAGAGGTATACGTACTAAATTAAATAATTTATATATGAATATCTTAAGTAATTGTTATGACGTAATTGTCTTAACTGAAACATGGTTAACTTCCATAGTAAAAAACTGCGAATTTATAGATAGCCGCTATATAGTTTTCCGATGCGACCGAGATAGAGTTGCGACGGATAAATCAGATGGAGGTGGTGTCTTGATTGCCGTATTACGTGAATACAACCCGGTCAGCATTGAGTTCCCTATGCAAGCCTCACTAAATAAATATCTTGAGCAAGTTGTCGTTGCAATTCCTAATCGTAATAACACTATAAACACGTTAATTAGTGCGGTATATATACCCAATAATTCATCACTTGCTACATACGACCTACACTTTGAGTATATAAATCAAATAATAATTTCTACGAAATTCGATGATTTGTTAATGTTGGGTGACTACAACATCCCGAAAGCAAATTGGGTAAAATTGAACCCTACACATGATTTCATGAGCTGTACGGGCACCACCTCTATATGTGATCTAATTAGAAACTTCATGGCTATACACGATGTTATGCAATATAACTTCTTAACTAATACTCTCGGGCGTACTCTCGACCTCCTAATAGCCAACACAGTATGCCATGTCTATATTCCCAATAATTACTTACTTCCGGCTGATAACCAGCATCCTCCGTTCTATACGCTCATCTCACTGAATATAAACCTTAACTTGATTCGACCTAAACAAACCGCTAAATATAATTTTCGTAAAGCCGATTTTAACCTAATTAATAACGATATAAGTGAACATGATTGGGACATGATATTGAATAGTAGTTCCGCTGAAAACTGTGTTGACACCTTTTATAATTATATATATGGTATTATAAAAAATCGTGTACCGCTGTCTAAATCAAGACATTATAATTTTCCTGTATGGTTTTCCAAAGCCCTAATTCATATATATAAATATAAGGAAAAAGCATGGTCTAAGTGGAAAAGGTACAGAAACAGCGCGGACTATGAAGTATTCTCTTTATACAGGGCTCGTTTTAAGAAGGAATGTGCTAAATGCTACAGTATTTACATTAAAAGCGTAGAAGACAGTATTCCGCTCAATGTAAAGTACTTTTGGACATACATAGCTAATCGAAGAAGTAGGACAGGCATCCCCTCGCGTATGTGCCATAATAATAAAATAGCTAGTGACCCCCTAGATATCTGCAATCTTTTCTCATCATTTTTTCAGTCTGTATACGAGCCCTCAAGCTTATCACTTGATTGGTGCCCACCTCCAAATTTATCTATTAATAACAACACTCACCTTTTTGACATACAATTTAGTCCCGCCCTGATTCTTGCTCATTTAAAAACACTAGATATAACAAAAGGGCCTGGACCTGATGGGATACCTCCTTGTTTCCTTAAATGGACAGCTAATACAATTTGTAAGCCCCTATTTATAATATTTAATAAATGTATGGCTACAGGTACATTCCCCTTGGCCTGGAAGAAGACTAACATAGTTCCTGTTCATAAAGGTGGATCTAGACAAAACATTGAGAACTACCGACCTATCTCCACACTATGTACTCTCTCTAAATTATTAGAATCGCTTGTTCATCACAAAGTATATCCGTTTATCCAACAAAGTATAATACCCGAACAACATGGTTTTGTAAAGCGTAAGTCCACGATCACTAATTTACTTATATTCACAACTTCCCTATTTAATAACATGGATAATAGAGCGCAAACAGATGCTGTTTATACCGATTTTAAAAAAGCATTCGATAGAGTCGACCATAAAATCTTAATGAACAAGATTGCCTTTAATGGTATCAGGGGTAACTTGTTACGATGGTTCCAGTCATATATAAGTAATCGTAACCAATGTGTCGTGTGTAATGGATACCTATCTAACTCCTTTCTAGCTACCTCGGGCGTACCGCAGGGCTCTATTCTAGGCCCTTTATTGTTTATTATTTATATAAATGACATTGCCACCTGCTTCCGTAACAGTAATTTCTTATTGTACGCCGACGATCTTAAAGTTTTTAGAAAAATCCAATCATTAGACGATTGTAATCTATTGCAGCAGGACTTAAATAGACTAACTGAATACTGTAATAATAATAAATTAATATTAAGTATATCTAAATGCAAATACGTTAATTTCACTAAAAATAAAAATATCATTAACTTTACCTACTCTCTGTGCAATGAACCTTTACTTAAAGATAATATAATTAGTGACTTAGGTATTCTCTTGGACAGTAAACTTCACTTAGACATACATATTACAAAAATTACCGCTAGCGCATTTAAAATGTATAATTTTATTATGAGATCATCAGCAGATTTTAAGAGCCCAAGTACATACTTACACCTATTTAATTCCCTTGTGCGACCACAAGTTGAATATGGTAGCATGATCTGGAACCCCTACTATGCAAAGTACGACATTGCAATTGAAAGAGTGCAGCGCAAGTTTCTGCGTGCTACTCAGTTCAAATGCCGATTAGGGCAATGCACATACAATGAGTCCCTACAGAAGTTTGGTTTGCTTACCCTACACTCGAGACGACTGTTACTTCAGGCTATGATACTTTATGACCTCATTAACAACAAATATGCCTGTACCGATATTATCAACTCCTTATATTATATTGTACCCAGGACCGTAATAAGAAGACAGACGCGCGCCTACCCGCTATTTGCTACGACTGTTAGTCGTACAAATGCGGGAGAGCGTGCGCCCCTTCATAGGATAGTTAAAAACTTCAATATTTTTTTTGTTAATTTAGATATTTTTGGATCCACTCGAACTCAATTTAAGAATAATATTATAGACACTCTGCGTCATTCACAATAGTAAGTAGTTTAACGTTTGTATAATAGGTTACATATCAACCCATATGATGGCCCACTGCTGGGCACGGGTCTCCCCAGTAGAACCTACTAGTATGTAGATCCTGGGGGTAATTGCCATAATCGCCACGCTTGGCGAGCGGGTTGGCGATCGCAGTAAGGCTTTAAATACGCAGAGGACGCTGCTGCCCGTCCTCCGGGGTGAAATCCCTTAGTCGCCTTGACGACACCCACGGGTAGAGATGGGGTGGTACTATTCTTAAGCCGGCACCACACGGCCCATAGGCACGGTATAATAGGTACTTAGATTTAATTACTTTAGATACTAGCTTTAAGTTACAATTAGGTTTAACTGTACTTTTTATGGTAATTTGTGGAAACGTCGTTGATTGTACATTAACTTAGTTTTTAATGCACCTAGCCAGTAAGATATATTGTACAATTGTTTGTTTTCCTTAATAAAAAAAAAAAAAAAAAAAAAAAAAAAAAAAATAGGAGCGGAGCAGCAATGAAAAGTGTTGCAAAAACGGGAAAAATTTACGCATACGAAGTTGCGCGGGACAGCTAGTTTAACTATATTACGCATATGTTTTTGAAATTTATAAGTATATTTTTCAGTTGTCTGGTTGCCATAGTAAAGGCTCCGCCTAGTTTGGGATCAGATGGTGCTGTTGAGTTGTCCCAAAATTCGAAGCGTTTGATAAAACATAATTATATAACCGATATTCTCTTATAATTAAATCACCTTTACCACAATTCGTTTTAGATTTATATATATGTAGAAGAGACACTTCTCAAGTGCAAGAAGTGTAACATATATGCAAATAATATTAACAACATTATCTTGTGCCTAGTTGTATTCTGTCCTGCTCGGCTTTCGCCTTTTCGCAATAAGAGCCTGACTATATACATAGCTTCATCTGGAATTGGCAGTGACAGATTGCTTTGTAAATCTACAGTAGTACAGTTACTGGATACAATAGACACAGATTGGATTTGTAATTTAGTGTATTCTTAAGTGCGATTGGCAAACATTGTTCGGGTAACTATTGTCAAAGTACATTGCTAAACCGCGTCGATTCATTTACTAAGTATTTTTGTATAAGGTATGAGATTCAATACTGTAAAAGAATCAGCATTCATTCAAAACATCGCTATCAAACATCCCTTATACAAAAACTAATCACAAAGTTTTTTGACGTGATAACATTTTATAAATCGATGACCGGGTGCACGCACAAAAAGTGTCACGGTCAGTCACGTTCTGGCTGCTGATAGGTAATGAAGTATTGTGGCCGACGGCTGCGTCCACTAAAGTTGTCACAGGCATGTTTAATGGCGATTGCAGTGACATGCGATACAATTGTAAATATAAAAAAAAATAAGAAAAAGACGCCACAAGCATAGTTGTTTATTACAATATCATCAATGTTTTCATATGACGTTAGCACGTAAAATTATTGCCCGTAAACCGACTTTACAGACAATCGACTTTAAGCGGCGGTAGCCTAATGGCTAAGACATCGGTCTCGCAATCGTGAGGTTGCGGGTTCGAATCCCACCCAGTATAAAACTTTATATAATGAGCACGGTGGTTTGCTCTGTGTCTGGGAGTATAATCTCAGGAACTACAGGTCTGAATTAAAAAAATATTTTTCTGTCTGGTAGCCCATTTATCGAGGAAGGCTATAGGCTATACAACACCAAGCTACGACCAATAGGAGCGGAGCAGCAATGAAAAGTGTTGCAAAAACGGGAAAAATTGACGCATACGAAGTTGCGCGGGACAGCTAGTTGAACTATAATACGCATATATTTTGAAATTTATAAATATATTTCTGAGAAATATACTTGGCTAAGGCATCGGTCTCGCAATCGTGAGGTTGCGGGTTCGAATCCTGCCTATTATACTACCGACGTGAACCTACTCCTAATACAAGCATTTGAGCTTAGCTGGAGAGGTTAACAAGATTGCTAGTAATGTGGGACTCAATCCCACATTGATTAGAGTTATCTTTAAAAAAAAAAACATTTTTAGCGGAATTTTGTTTGTAAGAGACATTTTAAGCAAAAATAAGAATAAAGAATACTTTTGACAACCCTAAACTTACAGTGAGCCAACAAATGATTAGCCACATTTATTTTTGCCAACAAACGACGCATTCTTATATCCTGACATTAATACAGAGTCGCTATGATGCTCTTATGATATTAATGAGCTGGATTTCTTATGGCTGATGTCGCATTTATACCCCTTCTAATGGACATTTAGGATGACATACTGTACGAGGCTTTTACAGGTTTTTATTTGGAAAACAGACCTCTAATAAAAATAGCAACACTGGTATTTTTGCCGCGGCTTTGCCCTGGTTATATTCCATTTTTATATTTTATTTGCTTTAAATTTTAAATAACAAATCAATTCCACGGGAACCGCTCATTCATTTCCGGGATAAAAATAGTCTATATGCTATTTCATAGCCGAATCTCTGTGTCAGATTTTATTACATATCCATCCAGCCGTTCTAGCGTGTGTTAGAAGCTTGTAGGGAACGTAGAGGTTGTGGAAGGTGTAAGCTGATAATTATAAGAAAAGCTTTGATAGAATTGCTACGAGTATATCGTAGCAATTGTATGTATGTAAAGCTTGTATAGATATATAACTACAATATACTATCTCACGTCTATTGACTACTTGTGTGTCATTTGAGAATGTAACCTAATGAGTCATAACCAGTACTTACTGAGGGATAATGGTTCTACAGAACAGTATCTTAATTAGAAGACTATTTTCTGTTTAAGAAATGTCAGGATGTAATTTGTGTGTCTGTATATTGTTTAAGGTTCCTATCACAGTTCAGTATTGTCGGGGTATCTATTCAGGGTAGTATAGAATAATACAAAGTAACAAATGGCAATCAGCATTATATTGTCAAAATATTATTCACTCTGGTTATATCAAGGAATTGGAGTAGGGAGGTATGCTAGTGTCACTTCCAAGAGGACCTATTGCCTAGGAAAAGAAGTGATAAGAAAACTAGGCCGTCTCCTAATAAAACATTTGCCATATACATTTGCTAATATGATATTTACATAAGCAATCTGCAATGTATCTAATTGACTGAGACTTAGATATACCATTGCAATGTCTTACTATATTACTACAAGGCAGATGATTCACAACTTATAGGACAATAGATAATTAGACACATTGCAATATCTTTTCATCAGTCAATCAGCTAGTATACACAAACATTATATATAGTATAGAAAAACACTATTTATACAATACAATAGAAAGAATATAAAGTAACTTTGAATAAGGATCGTACCTTCGCCGTCGAATGACACCAGAGAAAAGAGAGTAGGTCAGAATGTTACACTGCTTATAAAGGCTTCTCTCGTATTTTTATCATGTGGGTAGAATCCCACAGTTATAACTATTTAGGTACATTATTGATATTAGCAGTGTTTTCTAACATAATTCAACATTTAGATCGTTATACAACAATTTATATAAAACAGATAGACACAAGATTACATTATCCAATTAATACAAATATTAACTGTATTAACAATATTGTTTCATCAAATACCTACATATGTGGGTAGGATCCCACATTAGAGTTTGTTTAATAAGTACATCTGTGGTAAAAGAGTCTAGTCTAATTCGTTATTGATATTATCAGTTGCAATTACATTTAGTATATTCATTCCAACATCTGCAATGCATTCTCATATCTAATATCATAAGCATCATAAACAACTGACAAAGTATTAATCACAATACAAACATCATCCTAAAATATCTGTGGGTACATCTATAATATAAATAATTGGTTTATTAGATCTTTGAATTGTTCTGTGCCACAAGTAGGTATTTCATACAGTATAATATAACTACCAAACATAGTTTTGCAGACACGGATGATCTTATAATCATCGCTATGATAACCAGTCAATACATTGTGATGGTTACACCGTCATCAGACTCCAGACCACCTCTCAAACTTATAAAACAGTTCCATCAAACCTTCGTTCGGTTTTATACAACATCACATAAACTGGAACAATCAATATTCCAAAACACATCTACATAGTAGATCAATATCCAATACATGGATTGATTATATATATGGCTATTAACATAGCCATATAGCCCCATATCTAACACGGCCATACTGACAAGTGCTGCGTCTCGAAGCACTATAGGTTTAGGGCTAGAATAATACTTAGGTAGGTAGGCACCTTAATCGACCTAACTCAATGATTTCCTAATCACCTACCTATCTAATGACTAGCCTGAGTTCTAATTCTGTAATATCTACCTAAATGGCCACCTACCCACAGACTAACTAGCATCTAAACTCATGTTCAGAGTACGATTGATCCGGACCTCAGATGGATTGTTCTCCGTAAGCCCTACATTATGAAACCTCGTCACCGCCGCTTGTGATTGGCTCATAACTAGACATTACGTTGCTTAGCGAAATTTTGAATTTTGTCTACCGTGTGAATGTCGTCCGTTCTCACCCGCTGCTAGTGAGAGCACTAACCATCATAATGCTCTATCCGAGCTATAAACACAACTCAAATGCTCCATTATTTTTTGAGCTAATAAAACTCAATTGCTCCATTATTTTTTGAGCTATATTTTTTTTTAGTTTTCAAGTGCTCCATTATTTTTTGAGCTATCAACCCTTGAGTTTCCCATATGCTCCATTATTTTTTGAGCTACGTCACAACGGTCACCCAGCGGATTGTTTTTGTTTCGAGCGAGTTGCATCAACGTGTTTCCATCCGCCCGCTGCAAGTGGATAAAGTCAACAACAAGCAACCGTCGACAGCGATTTTACCAGGTTTGCCAAAGGGAAATGCGAACAACCCAACCATCCAGCATCAATTACCTCCTTAACATTGTATCATCGTAGTAATGTACTACCACAATCAGTCTTCAGGTCAAGTGTCAAGTCTCAAACAAAAGTCTTTATTCAAAGTTCGATCTTATGTCAATTGGAATAGTACAATCACTACAACGACAGTCCCTACTACCTACGTAACTATCTATACTACACTAACATCTATATATAAAATTAGTATCCACCACTATACTACTATATTTCTCACTTGCCACATAGTTTTCTTGGTATAGGGGTGTTCGTTATATTACGTATCTGAATAAACAACTCGTTATTTATACCTAGTTCTCTTCGCATTAGTTAATTAAATCGTAAAGCAGCTATTTACGTGTCAATGCTATTTATCAATTTCCTATAAATTACTGTGATAAAGAATTAATAAAAGCGCCATTAATGGCATTACTCTGATACTGCCTAAAACTCGGCAAATCGATATCACACGTAATAACTTGCAACTTCCTAAGTGTTGCTTGCTACCAAAATGATAACAGGGTAACGAAAAACAATGACACGACAGCGCAAATAATAATAACGATTAACAATAACTAAAATAGAATATTTATCTAAAATCAAATAATTAACTTATTAAGTTAGCGACATAACTTTTTTTTGTGATACGTTTAATTAATCAAAAAAATGCTATAAAAATTGTCAATGAGGCCAAAAATCATCCGCACCTGGCTCTCGATTGTACACGCAAATAACTCCCGACCCCATCAAAAATTGTCTACATAACCTACCTATGTGTACCTGCTGTGGCCAACAGCCATATATTTTTTTTTTTATTATTATTTAAATAAGCCGACTCCCGCGTTAGGGTCCAAGCCCTGTGTCGCAGGGGACTTTTGCATACATACAAGTCACGGACACAAGGTACACCCAGACTCGAAACAACAATTTGTGGATCATACAAAGTGGTGTCCCGTGTGGGAATCGAACCCACGACCTCTGGCGTAGGAGTCGGACACACTCCCATCGCGCCACAGAGGCGTATACAGTTAACGCGGAACATAAACGTCCTATGTAACAAAACGCATTTTGGTTATCGCTAATGAAGTGCGATGCTCCTCGTGAGGTGTTGTTATTCATTACCTAGGTACTAATAACGATAGTTCTAAAAATACGGTTTAACAATTAGCGTAATAACATTATCTAATTGGCATCATACGTGTATTTCCGTAATATAATAAAAAAACATTGTAAATCATTCACAAGTGCAAAATAACCACAAATAAATAAGCACTATCTAGGTACCCAAAGTAAAAAGGGCATAACAGTATTTTGCAATTAACTGTTTTTTTTGAAGCTGCTAAATTACCTACCTAATCATTAGATACAGAAGAACTATTATTACCTATACAAGTGCCTACTATCTAACTAAACACAGACCCAACAGCCAATATTATGTGGCTCCCATAAAACCGCTTGGCCAATCTGACCACTACCTACCCGCTTGTATTATACCAAGTGATCGTAATATTATTTGTACTTTTCTACATTGCCTGTAGTGATAGCATTATCACAGTACCGACAAAAGTACGATGTGTATGCAGGTATTTGTTATCACTTCTCATTAAAAGGTAAAACATTTAGGATTACCCAAATATGCCCACAAATAAGAGGTTATAAATGTTTTGTCAACCTCCAATCAATGTAAATTGCAAAATGTTAAGTTACTAAGCTTAAGTAAAACTTGCTTCTAAATTCATGGCACAGAAACTATCAAAATCTTAGAGCGAAAAAGATTGAATGTTCATGATATGCATAGAAGTACCCAGATTCTATATAATATAACAGTACACATCTATTATTATATTTTGATAAAACAAAAGTTGATTTAATATAATTTGTTCAGAGTACCTGACAAACAATTTCATAAGATGTTTAGGATCTTTGTTGTCCTTTCTGCTTATCACTGAGAATTTCCTTGAGTGGGTTGTAGGGTAGGCAGCCGGAACAAAAACAGCCAGTATTGTAGATCATCTTACGAACCAAGCATATGCAAATTGTATCTTAACGGCATGCTTTGTAGATCATTCTCTGCAGCCTTCCATTGATTGGTTTGCCAGGTGACAGGAACAAACAGCCAAATTGTTAATCGCTCTGAGAGCGACCCATAGCAGGAAGCCATTCTGAAACTTGTAACAATTGTATTAGCAATGTGATCAGACACAAATCATAAATGGAACGGGGTTTTTTTCCTTCACTTCCGATGTTAGAAGCTTGTAGGGAACGTAGAGGTTGTGGAAGGTGTAAGCTGATAATTATAAGAAAAGCTTTGATAGAATTGCTACGAGTATATCGTAGCAATTGTATGTATGTAAAGCTTGTATAGATATATAACTACAATATACTATCTCACGTCTATTGACTACTTGTGTGTCATTTGAGAATGTAACCTAATGAGTCATAACCAGTACTTACTGAGGGATAATGGTTCTACAGAACAGTATCTTAATTAGAAGACTATTTTCTGTTTAAGAAATGTCAGGATGTAATTTGTGTGTCTGTATATTGTTTAAGGTTCCTATCACAGTTCAGTATTGTCGGGGTATCTATTCAGGGTAGTATAGAATAATACAAAGTAACAAATGGCAATCAGCATTATATTGTCAAAATATTATTCACTCTGGTTATATCAAGGAATTGGAGTAGGGAGGTATGCTAGTGTCACTTCCAAGAGGACCTATTGCCTAGGAAAAGAAGTGATAAGAAAACTAGGCCGTCTCCTAATAAAACATTTGCCATATACATTTGCTAATATGATATTTACATAAGCAATCTGCAATGTATCTAATTGACTGAGACTTAGATATACCATTGCAATGTCTTACTATATTACTACAAGGCAGATGATTCACAACTTACAGGACAATAGATAATTAGACACATTGCAATATCTTTTCATCAGTCAATCAGCTAGTATACACAAACATTATATATAGTATAGAAAAACACTATTTATACAATACAATAGAAAGAATATAAAGTAACTTTGAATAAGGATCGTACCTTCGCCGTCGAATGACACCAGAGAAAAGAGAGTAGGTCAGAATGTTACACTGCTTATAAAGGCTTCTCTCGTATTTTTATCATGTGGGTAGAATCCCACAGTTATAACTATTTAGGTACATTATTGATATTAGCAGTGTTTTCTAACATAATTCAACATTTAGATCGTTATACAACAATTTATATAAAACAGATAGACACAAGATTACATTATCCAATTAATACAAATATTAACTGTATTAACAATATTGTTTCATCAAATACCTACATATGTGGGTAGGATCCCACATTAGAGTTTGTTTAATAAGTACATCTGTGGTAAAAGAGTCTAGTCTAATTCGTTATTGATATTATCAGTTGCAATTACATTTAGTATATTCATTCCAACATCTGCAATGCATTCTCATATCTAATATCATAAGCATCATAAACAACTGACAAAGTATTAATCACAATACAAACATCATCCTAAAATATCTGTGGGTACATCTATAATATAAATAATTGGTTTATTAGATCTTTGAATTGTTCTGTGCCACAAGTAGGTATTTCATACAGTATAATATAACTACCAAACATAGTTTTGCAGACACGGATGATCTTATAATCATCGCTATGATAACCAGTCAATACATTGTGATGGTTACACCGTCATCAGACTCCAGACCACCTCTCAAACTTATAAAACAGTTCCATCAAACCTTCGTTCGGTTTTATACAACATCACATAAACTGGAACAATCAATATTCCAAAACACATCTACATAGTAGATCAATATCCAATACATGGATTGATTATATATATGGCTATTAACATAGCCATATAGCCCCATATCTAACACGTGCTTGAGTAACAAACATCCATCCCTCCAAACTTTTGCATTTATAATATTAGTAGGATTAAGTATAGACGTGCTTTTCTGATATAGAAACTAGAATGAGGTTATGGCTAATGTTTTTTTTTGTAATTCAAAAAAAGAAGACGAAATTCCTCGTGGAAGTCATTACCTGCTGATACCTACACTGTTGAATTTCCTACAAATTATAATACTTTTACGGCTACAAAATATAAAGCCAAAGCCACTCGGTCGGTAACGATGTGAAAACTGACACGTGTTTTACATACCGCCTTCGCTTTCATGAACTTTATAACTTTAATACGTTTTTATTCTCTCTGGTTCTTGTGTACCTAGTTATATATGTGAATACGTTAACATAGACTTTAGATTATATTTTTTTAAGCTATTGAATTGCTTTTATCGCGGTCTTTGAGCGCGGCGACCGAATCAAGAAATTCCGTAACGAAAATAAAACCTCCGCCACTCCGCCTACCATATAGCTCGACCGAGCGTTCGCATAACGTATATGTACGAGTATATGGTACGACTGTACGAAGCTGGCACGGATCGAGACGAGCTGCTCTGAAATGAAATTCAAAGAAAATAAAAACTGCATAAAAAAAAAATATATATATAATTGCATAAGTTGATAAAAAATGCTAGGTATGCAATAGCTTTACCGAGGCAGTCCCCGAGTGCCACACGTTTTTTTTTTATTTTGTTGTTTGATAAATTACCCATAGATAAATTTAATGAAATTTGGTGTAGACACCTTGAAGCTTGAAGAGTGGTATAAAATATTTTTTATCTCGATAACTGACGTCCTTGCGATAAAGTTGTGGACAAAACTTGTCTTTGTTATGACTCGGTTCTTTGTTAAATTATACTGAATACAGTGATAAGAAAATAGGGGATTGACGTTATTTATATTTGTATGATGTCAATATTACTTGGTATAGTACAGCCCCAGAGCTGAATACCGTAAGTCCATATTGGCATGAGGTCTTGCATAAACAATATAATGTTGTTTTGCACCGACAATGTGGAGTGTTTACATTTCTATAGCGTAATTCTAAGTCACATCGTGTCTTTTCGACAACAAGGCTCATTCAATGCAACAACAAAAATCCATACTATAATATTATAAATGTGAAAGTAACTCTGTCTGTCTGTCTGTTACGCTTTCACGCTCAAACAGCTAAACCGATTTAGATGAAATCAGGTATGGAGATAGTTTGGGTCTCGGGGAAGGACATAGGATAGTTTTTATTGCGATAACCGACATCCACGCGGGCGGAGCCGCGGGCGAAAGCTAGTATGTTATAATTACTTTGCCTACTTATCTAAAAACCTTTTTTCTTCTTTTTCAGGTAAGTGCCGAAAATCTTCAACCTTGAATCTCGCCAACAGAGCTACAAAGTAAATACATAATTCATAATATACTCACATTTTTATATATTTTAAAACTTCTACGTGACTAACAGCAATCCATTCATATTTCAGCGATATCTACATATCGTAAGTGTACCTAACAAATGGCTTGGAAAAGGGAAAGGTCTAGAAATCCTTTGAGCTTATGACGTATTTGAATCTTTTCAGTCAGTAAATTGCGATAAGAGCGCCTTTATCACGAACACAAACGTGATCGGAAACCCTCACTGTATTTATCGCAATCTTCTTTGAATCGAGTGTAATTTTAAACGAGGGACCGCGTTTATCTTTTGTACTATGCGTTCCTGTTTCCTTTCTTAGAAAAATTATTAGCGCATTCGATCAGACCGCGGAGCCAATAACGGCTTATCTTTTCCGATTCATTCAACTTATTGCAGTTACAATTCAAGCGTGTTTTTATGGCACTATAGGACTATATAATTGCGTGTAACTCGTATGAAGAATATATGTATGTTCGTGTACTTATTGTTACAAAAAAAAACTACGGGTTGCACTCCGGGAGTGCCGGCAAAACATTATATGTATTATATACTGATGAAATTTGAATAATATTTTTCGATCTTACCGACATAATGATAAAAAAAATATGAAATAATAAATCAAAAAACCAAAATCAAAATAAAAAAAAAGGGAAAAAAAATATCGTTACTCGGACTCGAACTCGTAATTTCTATACGAAGTTATTGGCGGAATCATCACAATTGTAGTAATATATGGTTATATATAATGTATATTAAGTATGTATTTGAACAGTTATGAGTATGTATTATGTATGTATTGGTATGTTGTGTGTGTATGTATATGTATTTATATTTTTGTCTTGTCTTACGAATTTTCGATCAGGTCACGTGTCATACGCGAGTTTAACATTTTTTACCCATCCCAAAAAGTGCACAACACCGCCAAAGAAATATTCACTTCAAAAATTAAATGTCAACTCCCGCATTTAACAATAAGAACTTTTTGTGATCTATTTTCTACGAATAAATGTGATTTAATTTTATTTGATTTAAGGCACAAAGCCCTGTGAACCAAACATACTGTGAATGAACACAAAATATACTAAGAATTTCATACGACTGCCCCAAAAAAACGTGGTAGTTTATTACAGCAGTTGTAGCACACGTGCAAAATTCTAAATTGGGGAAATCAAGTTTTACTTTAAAAACTTAAAAAAAACAATTAACCGACTTCAGTCGGGGCTGATTTACTCGCATTTATTGAAGAGTTTCATTATCACATTCATATCAAGCTCAATATCACAATCATTAAGCCCGAACATCCGACAGCAAAAAGAGTTTACGTTCAAGCTATTTAGTTAGCATTCTAAATTTAGCTGTTACACATTTGTGACCCAACACTTTACTATTTTGATCTTACTTTTGAGTACCAGAATCACTCACAAAGACTAGGTACACTGCTTTGCACAGTTAAGTACTAAGCCGGCCGTCCTATCCCACAACGTTATTATTTTATCAAACCGACCAGTGTACGAGTATGTCCCAGTACTTATTATTCCATTAGTGTAGTGTCAGAGGCACACATCCCACTGTCTGTTACTTCTTCCACGGACTGAGTGCCTCGGGCCCTCTGTATGTAGTTTTGTGAACCTAGAAATAGAACGAGTATATTTGGAAGGGTTGTAAAATTGGAAATAACTGGAATACGTAGGACGTATGTGTTATAAAAGGAGCTTGACTGTTGATTCATTAATTGTGTGTTTCTCTTGTTCTAACACATTAAATACGTAATTCAGTAGAAAAATACGAAATACTATGGGTTTGGTTTTCTCAAAGCATTGTTCTAAGGCCGATCTTTCACGTTCAGTTAGCCACAAATGAGGAACGGCATCGACAAATTAAAAAAAAAATACACATTCGTGGTACAAAACTCCACTGTCTGTCTGTCACCAGGTTGTATCTCATGTACCGCGACAGCTTGACCGTTAAAATTTACAGATCATATAATTCTGTTGCCGCTATTTAAAACAATAAATATTGAAAACAGAGTAATATAAATATTTAAATGGGACTACCACAGACCATACGAGATTTTTTTGCCGTTTTTTTTTGCTTTATATTATATTATAATGTCTAATGTTGTATACATAATGGTTAGAAACCCTTCGTGCGCGAATCCAACTCGCACTTGGCCGGTTGCTTTTGACACAACTAAACGCGTGAACCCTAAACCTTCGCGTAGCCGCCCATGTAGGCATTTAGCGGTCAACTCAAAAAGATCAAAAAGAAATTCGCAGATAAGGACGCGACTAACATTCCATTTATATACGCTGACTGACACTCACTGACCCTCATGTCAAAACATAAAGAGTAAAGTCACTGCGGTAATATCGATATAAGAATAGATTTGTCGACTGAAAGTTTATTTTTGCCTTCACAAACCGAACGTTTGCTTATTTTCACACACCATTTCTTTTCCGTAAAGAAAGATAGATTCACCATTTATAGGCACGGTTGTCTGTGTATGGATCACTATTGAGGCTTGTTAACAGACACGTAGTATCACAGTGTCTGTCAACGACAAGTCAACAATAGTTTTGGACAGTAAAAAAGTGTGTATACTAGCGGTGCAAGAGATGTTAAAACGGACACCCCGAATATCAGGCTTGAAATAAAGTCGATTGGGGAACACCATCATACGTTAAATTTTCTCCGGATTGACAAACAAACATTGTGTGACATGCGTGGATGATGGGTCTTTTTTAAATTTAAAATGTTTGTGTCGGCTATTCATGAAATTGAAATTTTATGAATAGCCGACACGAGTTAATAAATATTTAATTTATTTGTTCATATTACATATCATATCTAAAGGTGTTTAAATCAATATTATAATCTATACTAATACTAAAAAGCTGAAGAGTTTGTTTGTTTTAACGGGATAATCTTTAGAACTACTGGTCCGAATTGAAAAATATTTTACTGTTGGATAGCCCATTTATCGAGGAAGGCTATAGACTATAAAACATCACGCTACAACCAATAGGAGCTAAGTAGCAATGATAAATGTTGCAAAAACGGGGGAAATTTACACAAACGAAGTTGCGTGGGTCAGCTAGTATATTATATTGAGGATATTGTACGTATAGGAAACATGAACGATAAAATGAGCTTGCGTGAAATGTCCTACCATAAATTTTAAAAATTAAATTAAACTATCGACTTTTACGGTGAATTAATGACGACGAAATTAATAGGTACCTATTTCCCTTTAAACTAAAATATAATTTTATAATTTATTTATTCTCAATATTTATAACAACAAAACGTTATCCGCTCTAGACCTTTCGAGCGCTAACCCAGATACATTGGTTAGAACCACATTCAACTCGCAACGGCTGCGCTAACCGCACTTAGTTTTAGATTTCTCTGACTGAGTTGATTTTAACAATAGCTTAGTAATAGTTTATAGTTAGCAAAACGCTGGGTTTGTGTGTCATAAAAAAATTAAATAAAGGCATTTTGATAATAATATTTTCCTGTTCTAACCTCAGTGATTTCTACGCTAAATAGCTATTTAGCGTAGAAATCACTAATTGTCACCTGGATCTTGGAAATTTTAGTTAAATCTTCAAGATCCAGGTGGAACGGCTCACGATAATATAAAAAAGTTCACTTTCGAAGTCGTCAATTTTGTATTGAACTAGCTGTCGCCCGCAGCTACAACCGCGTGGATGACTATACCTCGTTATGGGTAGATTGTAGCTTTTGGATTAAAACACTGGAACATGCGTTGTTTGTGAAATGTCACAGTTCTAACTTTAAAACTGACGGAGTTACATACAAATTTGCTGTAACACGTTTTATATTTATATATATTAAATGTTTATGTAGGTATATACAAGTATAGAGAGAGAAGAGAGGAGTCCGTGCGACGCCGGCACGGGTCTACCCATTATTCTACCGACGTGAACCCACTCCTAACATAAGCCATTGAGCTTCGCTGGAGAGGTTAATAGGATTGCTAGTAATGTGGTTTGCGTGTGGCCCACATTGCTAGGTTATCTATATTTTAAAAAAAAAGCTATAACAATATTTTAAATATTAGTGCAACCCTAAAAAGTTAGCCAAGTAATTGTCTCATACAATTTTTCTCAACAGAATAACTATATTTTGTAGAAGTAACTGTTGCTTTTTATCCGAAGAGTTTGTTGAACTAAATTAGGTTAATCTGAGAAAGGTGTCGTCTTGCCCAACGTAATTCAATTAACTCTAAAATGCAATTTCACTACGCTAAGATAATAAGAAGGCACAGGTTTCTGTTTCTTTACTTGGTATCTTTTGTTTTTAGGTTATAATAATATAAATTACTAGATTCTATAACTTTTTGTTCCCATTGGGAAAAGCTTTCAGACATATACCTTACGTTAGCTGTTCACTAGCAGTCTACGGAAGCCATACAGTAAAAAACTGATACCTAATATAAAGTTACAACAGCAGAAGCAAACCTGTGTCACTTCGTAGTCCGGTCCCATAAATTTCGCCTCAGCTCGTTCATAAATCTGCCGGCGTCATTTAACGCAGCTTTGATTTAGTGCTCGCCTTCTGTGAGAAGACATCTTGCAAGATGGTTTTATGTAGTTGCGAGGCTTCTTGAAGGAAGGCAATACAAAGATTTGTATATTGTTACAAATCTACGGGCCTGCTGGTCTAGTGGTTAGAGATCAAATAAAAATAAAAAAACCGGGCAAGAGCATGTTGGACCATTCTCAGTGTAGGATTCCGCAGCCTTGAATAATTGCATCAGCAGAAGAGCGCATGTTCATGGCATTTACACCCTTTTGTTGAGAAACGCAGTTTTTCGGCCATAACTCGATGACGGTATATCCGATCTTATCCAAAATAATTTTAGTTTAAAGTATTTATTAAGTGCCACTTTTGTGATTTGTTTCATATTTTTTAGTCACATGGTTCAAAAGATAAGGGTACACAATTTATGCAACTTTCGAAACGATTATTTCCAAAAATATTTAAAGTAAATAAAAAAGTTTATTTGAAACCTTAAAATGTTTTTGAAAGACCTGTCGAATAATGTGCCATACGTTGATGTTTGCTGAAAAAAAACAGCTTCTATTACAAGTATGGAGTGCTCCCTCTAAAATTATTTATTTTTATTATTTAGCTGTCAAACTAAGTAGCGGACAGCCCGTCAGCTACTACAAGACACCTTTTCACCGAATTTCATCAATATTCATCTAGTAGTTTTTAAGTAAAATGCCTGTGACATACGGATGGACAGACAGGCAGACAGACGGACATAACGATGGGTTCCGTTTTTGCCATTTTGGTTACGGAACCCTAAAAAGCCATAGCTCTTGTATTTTTTTTTACCCTGGATAAATATTTGTATAATGAATACGATTGTTTATTTTGTGTGTGTATTTAAAAATATACCCTCAACTAGAAGGTGCATAAGTCAGCTTATATTTTGTGATACAGCTTAATTATTTTAGTTTTTAGTTTTAGTTGTTAGTTAATGTAATGAAAACACTTTATTTATCCTCGCATTTATCCTCACACTTTATTTAACATTCACTTCGATGAGTGGCGATCCGTTGTCTTTTTAGGATTCCGTACCCAAAATGGTAAAACGAAACCCTTATAGTTTCGCCATGTCCGTCCGTCTGTCCGCAGCTTTGCTCAGAGACTGTTAGTGCTAGGAGGCAGTGATATTGCCAAGATATACATATTACTTACGCCGACAAAGTAATAGAATAAAATCTTAAAAAACATTGTTAGGGTACCTCCCCTATATGTAAAGTGAGGATGTGATTTTTTTAAGACAGGTCTTTTAAAAACGTTTAGGTGTTTTTTAGATTTAAGGATCCGTTTGTGAAATATTCTGCTTTAAAGTGAGTTTTTTCTTGAGAGTCAAGTGCCCCTCCTCCGATGATTATCACAGATAAGTAGAATTTACAAGTTTACAAGTATCAGCTGATCAAATGAGAAGTACCAAAATTTTCATACAAATTCTATTGAAAATTATTATTAATGTATAACGTTGTAAGTATGAAACAAAAACAACAGAAAACCCCCTTCTTAAGCCACAATATTCGGATGGGAGGAGAGGAACTACGGAACCCTACATTGTGCGTGGCCCGACATGTACTTGCCCGGTGTTTTTCTAATGTATACTGTAATATATAAGTGTAGCCGTTTATTATCTTACAGTTCATTAATGTACCTACTGTTCTATTCTAGTTTATAGCTGTATGTGTAAGTCTTCTTTACCTTAAATAAATAAAATAATATATGAGTATGTTTATCCGTTGTCTGGTTGCCATAGTACAAGCTCTGCCTAGTTTGGGATCTGATGGCCGGGTGTCCTAAGGAGAGAGTGGAGATTTAATGTAACTGAGAGCTTATACCTCATATCTCATGACACCCTAAACAAACATGTCGACAACTCTACAGTAATAGTTTTGAAGTAATTTAGCGTGCATTCGTCTACGGCGCACATACTAATGAAACACAAACATAGTTTACAGACTCTATAACTAACCTACTACATAAGAGACCTACCTAATTGCGGTAGTACCAACACCGAAATACGCATTTAAGTCTAAAATAATGTACTAATTTTGAAGTCGTTTACGTTTGCTAATAAATAAATGGAAACGTCTGCTTGTAATCTATTTTTCTAATAAACATATGGTTAATGGTATCTAATTCCCAAAAAAACTGTTTTCAAAATTGGTCTGTTTGTATATAGTTATGCTTGTTTTGACTAATTGCAGTAAATACTGGACGGCTTTTTTATGGAATTTTCTCAATCTTTACAGATTTCGGGTTCTGAAAACAAATAATCACTTTGTAGTATTCTGTTTTCTATGACGTAATTAAAAAGTTTTTATTCCATGATTTTTCGTACCTGTAATAAGACAAATTATGTTCTCTTTGCTTCACAGCATAAAACTTCTATCTATACTTTAAAAATTCCACGACTGTATTATAATTTCAAATTTTCTCTCCAACAAGTTTCTTAGTTTAAGTTAGCCAAACTTGAAGTAGATTACAACATACTGTGGTGGGATTTTATTATATTTTGCACAACAACATTTTCTGAAACAATCTACCAACTCAAATTAAATTTAAATAAACTTTAAGATAGTTTGAGTATTGTTTTGTTTGAGTTAAGCTTGTTGGGGTCTCCGCCGAAAACACCAGACCAGATCCGACCAGATAATAATCGTTCCTTCTCCTGCAAAAAGATTTAGGTAGTTTGAATGAGCAACAAATATCTGAGGCCCATTACAGCATTCTGCCAACGGATCGTATTGGCCTGTATGCATGATCCGTGATGAGTTGACCATGGTTCGTGACGGCTCTGTGACGAAGTGACCCATCTATGAGCCTGACAATAGTAACATTGCATGACCTGGTTGATCTCAGACACACAAACCCCTCTACATTCGCAAGATTTTTGGCACAAAACAAAGTTTCCTAAAAGCCTTAACTGCTTACTTAGCTCTGTCTCCTTCCTTACTAAACTAAAGCTGAAATCTAATTCCTACTATCAGTCAAGGCAGACATTACAAAGCTGAGCCAACAATACAACCATCACAATATTGGTTTCCGATACTCAGAACTACAGTCGTAATACCGATAACGACAGTGCCATCTGCCGACCTATGATAGTAGGTACTATACGGTATTGGCGAGATATCTAATGATCAATTAGATAACTTGTTTGTTTGCTACATTAGTTCAGTTGGTAGGGAGGGGACATAGATGAAGTTATTTGGTACTGAGTTATAATGGAATTGGTAATTTATAGTATTCTAAATGGTATTAGTGGCAAGTCCATAACTAAATAGTTTGTTACTATACATTGTAAAAAATGGCAATATAAAAAAGCAGCCGTGAGTTTTTATTGCTTTCTTAACTCAGAGATTCTACATTTATTGGGGAATACATTGTGTGCAACTCTGTTTGATATCCTTTGTGTATACTTTGATCATATTATTTCGAGGGCAAAATAAAACCTAATACAATAATAAAATCAGATGTTAGTAAACAATTATGTTTGCTTGCCTTTTTCATATACATTGTTAGCCTTTGAAAAGGCTTTGATTTAATTGATACCTAGTAGTAAACCAAATATCAGAACAATATAGGTCATTCTAATATCAGCGTTGTGGTCTACAGACTACATTAATAGCAGACGTAGGTCCATAACTGTTCCGCGCCAACCTACCTACCTTGTTCACTATGTGTTTTCATTTTTCGTTATATCATGTTACAAATAAAAAAAACTTCTTCATTTTTATAGTACACCGTACTTAAATTGTGATCATTAACAATGTGTCACACATACAGTTACAAATAGTTGGTATAGGCATCGAACCCACTGTAAAAAATGAGCTCAAGCCTATAATGTGAACCTATGGTTAGGTAAGTTTTAATGTCCAAAATATGTTTAAATAACATTGTAATGTAAAGGAAACTTTTCTATAAATTCTTAAACTGGACCAACAACATATTATTTCCCATCACTATTTACTATCCCACAACACGTAGAGAATTACAAGCTCTACTTAGTTAGGTTCAGTACAGTACACAGTCTGTGAGTAGGCACTAAACCTAACTGATATCAAGATTTGCCTTGATCCTTGTTTTATGTCCGTCTTTGAAATTTTTAAGGTCAAAGGCAGGATTTACATTGATGGACGTTGGTATTAGATGAATGAAAGTTAATGGTAGTTTTAGCTTTAAGTTGTAGTTTATATTAATTTTATGATATACTTTTTTTAATTTGATGGTCGACGATGGTGAGGCGATGAAATGTCAACCACATTAACAAGATACAGTTATTAGCCTAAAAGTAGAGTATGTATATGAATTTATAGGGAGTACAAACTTAAAGTCTATTTTGTTTTATAATAACTAGCAATGTGGGATTAAGTCCCACATTACTAGCAATCTTGTTAACCCCTCCAGCTAAGCTCAAGGGCTTGTGTTAGGAGTGGGTTCACGTCGGTAGTATAATGGCTAGTATTCAAACCCTTACGATTGCGAGACTGGTGCCTTGCGATTTGATACTTGGAAGATTAAACATCTCTTTCTGGGACATCTGACATCCGTTCAGGCGAGATAGTTCGATAGTCCTCCAAAGTAAATTAAGGTGAAGTAAGTGGCCAGGTCTAGGCCATTTAAGTTACATCGAAGTCTAGTAACGTTACCACTGTCGCTCTATACTTGCTTCGTCCTGGTGATATATATCTCTGCTGTCGTGTCCGATTTCTGTCACTCCCTTCGTATTATGGGAATGAACCAATAGAGAGTGCAATTGTATCTGAATACACTTGTTCACTGTATCTCCTGCGTTGTGCTTCTAGCTAATCTCTTAAAGATTGGTGGTCTTAACCAAAACCGTCAGGTTTCCAGTTAGCCGGGGACGTCTAACAATCCAGTGTAAATAGACTATACTAACAGTTATTTTATTCACAGTTCTATAACAATAAAGTCCAGTATAACAGTCACTATTTATATTTGACTGTGTCTCGTAAAACACTGCACACTGTAATGTATATTTGATGCCGACATCAAAGCGCTATGTTGCTTTAATAGTTTCAATTCTGTTGTTTCAATTACAGTAATAATATGTTACTAGTATTCTATGTTGACTTCGCTTGCGCAAACGTAGGTGGCTTTTTCTAAGGCTAGCATAGTTTTAAAGTACCTTTAAATGGTTAAGTGATTCTTTTAGAGATATTACTTATTATTGCAATTACACTATTTTTCTCATAGCTGGGACGTAAGAGATTAAAGGCCGTTATTCACCACGTGGGCGAGATATCACGATAAAATTTAGTCTTACACAGAAAACCGAACAGAACGAAAGCTTCATACAAAATACTCTTGGCGCACGCACACACACAGAAAGATGTGGCAGGGCAAGGGCGATAAAAATGGCTAGTTAAAATTGACTGCCTCTGTGGCGCGGTGAGAGTGTGTCCGACTGCTATGCAAGAGGTTGTGGGTTCGATTCCCACACGGGACAGCACATTGTGTGATCAACAAATTGTTGTTCCGTGTCTGGGTGTACTTTGTACCCGTGACTTGTATGTTTGTAAACTCCCGTAATCTGGGAGTCCTCTTTAAAAAAGGGGGTTTCTAAATTAGCTTTAGCCAACAAGGTATCCCTACTCACTGAGTTGAAGTAAATCTTCAGTATGACTTGCCCACTGTCAACATAAGTCGACAGGGCGTGTAGGGTAGCCTCACAGCCGCCTTTAGATGCAAAGCCTAATAGAATTGGCCGAAATTTACCAATTAAATGTCCTTTATAATATACGTAGCTTATTTTAGCTGCCATATGCCGGAAGGTACACCCTACGGCAATGGGACGAATGCCACCATCGGATTTGCGTAGATCACATAGGTTGGCCTCATACAAAATGTCGACGAGGCCATCTGAACACACCAGATCCTTAAGATATTGGGGTGTTAACGCGCCATGGCTACCAGCAGAACCCTTCTTGAAAGAATTAAAATTAAGGGGCATTGGGAAAAGAGAGGACATCACAAGTGTTTTTGAAGACCAAAGCGCCACTACACCACTCCCTTAATCTGGATTCTACATGTTAATGATGAGTAATGTTGGGTTAGTTAATATATGAATGAGGGATGGCAATTCTCTTTAATTTAGATAAATTTCAGTATTTTTGTACATGTAGAATCCTACAAGCAAAGATGAACAATTGTTTCCAAGGCTATATTGAATTCTTCTTGATGACGATAGTAAAAATAATTGTCACTTCCTAATTTATGAATTTCAATCATCGTCTATGCAGTCAACATTTGCTTCTGGTCTGCACTAGTTTATGTTTAATCACTAATACTACCTAAAAGCAGGACATTTTCTATTATCCCCAATACAGGTACACAATTCCACTATTCTGTCTATACAATTCTAAACTCAGTCCTTATGTCCGAATGAGCAAGATGTAATTAATCTTCTACCATTCCTACTGAATACTCGTCATTCAGTTAATGCTTTCAACTAACAGAGGAATGCTGTTATTACATTTTGGATTTCTTTGTTGCTTACATGTTGATGCTTTTTGCTTTATATTAATTAGTAACTAGACTATTTTTGTAGGCAAAGCTACAATTATGAATCCTTTAAAATAAATCTTACTACTATTTTATATGAACAGTTACAATCATCACAGATTCAGTGGCTTTAATCTGGCTTCCAGTGTGTGTGTGGTCTGTCAATCTTTTATTCAATCGTTGTCGTAATCAATTTCTATCTGTCGATATCCTCCTTGACACTCTTCGATTGAGAGTGAGTGGTGGGTTTCCACCTTAATAGCACAATTTGGACTGGTCTGTTGGTCTAGTGGTTAGTGGCCCTGACAGCTACGTGGTCGTGGGTTTGTGGATAAAACTTTGTGTGATGAGCACGATGGTTTATCCTGTGTCTGGGTCTAATATCTATAACTAGCTGTCCCGCGCAACTTCGTCTGCGTAAATTTTCCCTTTTTTGCAATATATCTCATTGCTGCCCCGCTCCTATTGGTCGTAGCGTGATGTTATATAGCCTATAGCCTTCCTCGATAAATGGGCTATCCAACAGTAAAAGAGTTTTTAAATTCGGATTAACTCTTCAGCTTTATAATATTAGTATATATGTGTGTGTTTAGAAATTTATAAGTATGTTTATGTATACAAGCTTTGCTTAGTTTGGGCTCATCCTTGGGATAATCCATATTTAATTATAATATTAAACAAAGCGGTCTGCTTTGTTTAATATTATAATTAAATATGGATTTCTGCCATGTGACGCCTAACTCAATCAGTTATGTCCATAAATATCCGGCATACACAAATGATCAAAGCTCCAATTGAATGTGATAAATATTGATATTTAAACTTTTCTTAAATTTTACGGATAGAAGGAATTAATTATGTTTAAGGAGATATTTTATCTGAGTTCGATAAAATATTTACAGATGTTAAACAATTTATGTAGCTGACTATATATGACAAACAGGTTAACGCTTCGTTCCTACTAGACCCAAGAGCAATAACTACAGGTGCCTAATATTCGTACGAACAATAAAATAATCTATTCGGATCTCGGTAACGCGCCGCGGGTTTTATAGGTGTCGTAAAACTGGCTACATTCACACCGAGTTGTAACAATCAAATGTTTTATGGCGCCAAAAATCTTTTCAAATAAATATCTCTGAACATCACAACAAGAAAATATTAAGTTTATTTTGTGTTACTATGATGATTCGTACCTACCGGGCGCAAACATCAGAATATATTAAGAATATCAAAGCTTAATCATACTATAGTGCGACAAGTCGAT
Organism: Herminia tarsipennalis; assembly: GCA_945859575.2. Classification (NCBI taxonomy): domain Eukaryota; kingdom Metazoa; phylum Arthropoda; class Insecta; order Lepidoptera; family Erebidae; genus Herminia; species Herminia tarsipennalis. Next base: position 22,912,041 of record OX243849.2, on the reverse strand, counting down.
ATAATAAAAAAACGAATTTATATTTAGCACACAATTGCAGGCAAAAAGAAAATATAAATGCATTAGGTATATGAATAAGTAATAAATAAATATTATTTATGAAAGTATAACATATTTGTCGTCATACTAATTTATAAATAACAAGAGATACAATTTGATATTCACCTGGACCAGGAAACCTGTGCCTCGGGTGGAAAGCTGTAAAATAAGTAATACTTTCCTTAAATGAAAATATACTTAACTAAAACTATTTGCTACCGAGTATATAGGTTGGTTAATTTAGATGACTAGACCACAGATATAACATTAAATCCGTCTCAACATTTTCCAACATTAGCACAATACAATGCCAGAGAGCTAAAGCTGCCCAATTGCTTAGCCTTATATAACAAAACACTTTGGTTTTAAAAGTCTCTACACCAAAATAATTTGTATGTACTTGCTATCGCGTAGCAATCTCGAATACGCAAGTGTTGTATAGTCACCATTATATGTTTCTTTTTTAATGGATGACTCCCGCAGTAGGGTACAAGCCCAGTGTCGCGGAGGACCTTACAAACTTACAAGTCACGGGCACAAAGTACACCCAGACTCGGAACAACAATTTGTGGATCACACAAAATGGTGTCCCGTGTGGGAATCGAACCCACGAGCTCTTGCGTAGCAGTCGGACACACTCCCACCGCGCCACAACGAGTTGACAACATACAATGGAAGTTCACTAGGCATTTGGCATTTCCCGTGGCTTCTCTCATTGGATACAGGGGTTGTCTTAATGTAGTTTTTTTTTATTTCTGGGATTCTCTTTCTAGGCCCCTAAATTGGATTTAAATCCAAACTCGTGACTCTGCTATTGACATCTTTCATGACTTGTTTTGAATTTTTGTAGCTTCTGTTTGAAACTGTTAGTTTCAAACAGAAGCTACAAAAATTGGTCTCTTCTTGTGATGACGTACCTATGATAAGTTAGGTTTAATTTTTGTAGTATTTTTAGTCTTTGTGTTGGTTAGTTCTGATAAGCAAACGTTATGTACACCATAAGTTTTATACATATTAGAATCTTCTTCTATAAGTATTGTTAGAAGAAATGTTAAATATCATACATGATGTGGTTGTATAATAAAATAAAATAAAGTAAAAGTTACGACGAGAGACGTAAAAAGCATTTTCTTTCACCCTAAACACTACAACTAGGACATGTTCCTATCTTTGGCGTGCTTTGACATGCGGCCGGATTCTTCGACTTCAATGCTTGCCACGGCATACACAAAATATTCCTAACGTTAAAGAAATACGATTGCTAAGGCTACTGCTATAATATTTAAAATAGTCTGTCATAAAAACATTTATAAAAGAAAACAGAATAATATAAAGTAAGTTTTTTGTTTAACAAAAAGGTAGTCGACTTAATATACCGAACTGTACCTTTTAAATAATATTTTCAAAGTTTGAAACAAACAAAGTTTCGAAAAAAGAAAAGGAGTTTTGTTACAGTTTTAAAATAGGATATGTTTGTTTGTAAGTTTCTCGACCTAAATTGGTATGACGGGACTTCTTCCTGTATAAAAGTTTGAATCTCCAAGTTTCGTCGAACAAGTATTCGTTTTTCAACCTGAATATTTGTTTGTTTAGATCGTGTTTTTTTAAAAATATATTTAACATTTATATTGACTCAATTCATAATGTTTTACCTTATATCAGTCTTCTAACATTCTGTACGAATTATACACCTTATAAGAGATTTGCTGTGATCGTACAGTATGTTTTTACACGGCACAATCGATGATGTCCAACATCTCTTAATGGAATGTGAACGGAATCGTAGTGGTAGAGAAAATTATTCTTTCTACATAACATTAATAGACTAGAGATGGGTTCTGTCTTCAGTTTACTATGTTCACCTAATTCAGAAACTGCTAAATAATTATATATAATGTGTAGAAATTTAAGTTAATTTAAGTTATTAAAGCACCTATTTGTTATTTTGTTACAATAGGATTGACATATTACAAGATAAAAGTCCTTTAAATAAATAAAGATTTAAAAAAAACATGTTTTTCCACATTTGTGGCAATTCCTTGTCTGCAAGTATACCCTACAAACAAACACTGTTAAAAATTGGCAATTTAAATAAGTGCCCGTGAGTTTTTATTGTCTTGTTATTTTGTCCGGCTTAACTATTGCTTTGCGAAATTGGTAAAATGTAAAAGAGTCTGTTTGTGTTCGTTCGAGTTACTGCTAGTGTTGTAATTATTTTATAATACATTTAAATGTGCGCAACATACTTGCCACCTAATTAAATTAGATAACAGTTAATTATAATGACTGCCTCTGTGGCGCGGTGGGAGTGTATCCAACTGCTACGCAAAGAGGTCGTGGGTTCGATCCCCACCCAGGATAAAACTTTGAGAAATGAGCACGATGGTTTATTCTGTGTGTGAGGTGTTATTTATCTTTAATATGTATGTATTTAGAAATATATAAATATGTTTATCTGTGGTCTGGTTTCCATGGTACAAGCTCTGTTTAGTTTGGGTTCAGATAGCGTTGTGTGAGCATTGAGGTAACGTTAGTACATAACATCTCGATGCGTGTGAGTTGTTCCAAGATATTATTATTAACTGCCCGTGTTGAGTATTGTTGAATTGAAGTACCAAATAGCAATAATGTTGCGTTAAGTTATAAACATCCATGATTTAAACTACGGCCTACAGGTTTTACACGAGAAGAACTAATGAAAAATAATATTAATAAGATTTTGTATAGCTAGTTGCTCAAGATTTTATTTTTTCTGTTAGAAAAGATAAATAAAAACAATGTTTGATCTGTACTATGACAACCAGACGACTAATAAACATACTTGTATATTTTTAAAGACATACTTATTGTTCATAAATTACACCTAAATACAATATTAACAATCGTGCTTATGACACAAACATTTATCCTCAGTGACGACCTCTGCTTAGCAGCCAGGGTCACTAACCACTAGACCAACAAGTTGAGCACTTAGTGGGGTCTTTAAACTCTCATGTGACCAAATGGCCCACCAGCCCACCATCCTTTGAGCTTAAAAGCCAAGATGCACTCCCCTTTGATTCCTATATTGGTTTTGGCAATATGTCTGTAGTCTCTTTGGAGAGATATTCGAGTTTCATCTCGAGGGAAATGGTAATTTCCTTTGTAATATTAATTGTGGATATGCATGTAGAATATGAATTCTAATTGAAGTTCATTATAGTACTTAGAATGAGCGTAAAGTAGTTGCAATTATTTTTTTGAGTACGTATTACTAGCTCGGCATTTTGATATTTAAGAGATAGCTAGAAATGATTTGTTTTTTTAAGGGTTCCGTAGCCAAAATGGCTAAAACGGAAGCCTTATAGTTTCGTCATATCTGTCTGTCTAAGACTTGAATACACTTGACTACAAATGAATCTTGATGAAATTTGGTGAAAAAGTGTCTTGTAGTAGCCGCTACTTATTTTAATAGCTAAATAATAAAAATAAATAATAAGTTGCATAAGTTGTGTCCCTTAACTTTTGAACCGTCTAACCAAAAAAATATGGAAAAAATCACAAAGATAGCGCTTTATAAGTACTTTAAACTATTAATTTTGCATACGATCGGATATACCGAGTCGGATCGAATATATCATTGAGTTATTGCCGAAAAGTTTCTCAACAAAAGGGTGTAAGTGCTAAGAACATACGCTTTTCTGCTGATGCAATTGTTCAAGGCTGCGGAACCCTACACTGAGCATGGTCCGACATGTTCTTGCCAGGTTTTTTTTTTTGTCTTAAGAAGCAGTACTTATGTTCAAGCCATAAATGTTTGGATTCCTACGCGAGATAAGATTAACTATTGTTTTAAATCCGATTATACTCTATGTATTAAAACAAAAAGCCGACTGTATTCCAAACACAAAGCTAAACCATATTGCCATTTCTGTATTCAATTCCATGTACCACCTCGCACAAATTAAATAGATAAACGATTAAATATTCAAACCCAGCACTGATTACTTTCATGCTGTCACTTCCATTTAAAGGTAGTATTTAAAGTAGACTTTTGAGCACGTCTCAAGATAAAGATAAAGAAGAATTGATTGCAAAACAAGTATTGTTTTAGTATTCGGGAGTTAGACTGGCCGCGCGGCAATGCATCGCTTACGTACCTATAGATATGTGTTAGTTACTGTAAACAAAACCAACGGAGAGCTAGGCATTCTTCATACAAACGGTACCCATGGGCATCGTACAAGCCATCATCCCCCTCTAAGTAGAATTTCAAATTCGTCTAAACATTGAGCATGTTTCTAACAAAGTTTCAGCTGAGTTTTCATGTTTTAGCTTTGTTTAATGCCGTAAAGATGTTAACAATGCCTTTGTTTTAGAAAACATTGAGATCTAAAATAAAATTTCTATTGAAAGTTTAGCAATTATTTTATTCTACCACGCTTGGTTCGTTGAAATTTCATTGTATTTACGAATCTACGAATAAAACTTGATGACACAATCCACACTAAAAACAAAGCTTCATAAAATATTTTTCATCTAAAAAAATACAAGGAATGTGATGAACAGATAACGAAAAAACCGGGCAAGTGCATGTTGGGCCACGCACAATGTAGGGTTCCGTAGTCCCCCCATCCCCCATCCGAATAATGTGGCTTAGGAAGTGGGTTTTCTGTTGTTTTTGAATAAATACTTACAACGTTCTATATACTTAATAATATATTTCAATGGAATTTATACGTAATAATCTGTTACTCGTAAGCCTACTTACCTGTGAAAGTTAATAATAAAAATAACAACCCCATTTTACGTATAGGGAAGGAAAAAAAAAATTTAAAGATTTTATTCTTTCACTTTGTAATATGTGTATCCATGCTAAATTACAGCCTTCTAGCACTAACAGTCTCTGAGCAAAGCTACGGATGGACAGACGTACGGACATGGCGAAACTATAAGGGTTCCGTTTTGCCATTTTGGCTACGGAACCCTAAAAAATCCATCTATCGAGCTATAAGGAATAGGTGGCGATGAATAATTGTATAAACATTCTATAGAAAATTACGAATTTTAGTAAAAAAGGCTATTATTTTTGCTTTAGCATCAATTCTGAACTTGTAGGCAAAATTTTAAACTTTTGGACGTCAAAAAGTCGCATTAAATCTCCTGTTATAATCCATTATATATTCCTAGTTGCAAATTGAACAATTTAATAACAAACGTACTAAATTGTAACTCTTTCACAACTTGTAAAATTCCCTACAACTAATAAACAGACTGAACAACATCCCTAAGGAAAATGTATTTTGTACCCGACGTGTAGAATTACACTTCGGTGTAAGTGCATCCTTGTACAAAGTATTTAACGTTGTACAGTACGCGGAGCACTGTTTACCTAAGATATTACCTCACAATAACTACATATTTACAGCTTGTATTATTATTTTAAACTTCACTAGACGTAGGTTGGGAGACGCCTTAAAAATAATACAAGAATTAAACTTTATTTATTTACACTTGGGGTGTTACCAATATAAATAACACAAGTTCATTTCAGATCCTGAATTGCGTAAGTGAAGTTCTCACATGTGCTAACTGTATATATATAAGTTCTCAATGTTAATCATTGGGTCGCGGCCGTCCAGGCACGATCACCTTGTCTGCTCAGAGCATCCTCCCTATCCGTGCACCCAGACGTTATCACATCTTATAAATCTATGACTGAGTGCACGCACGAAAAAGTGTCACGGTCCGTCACGTTCCGCCTGCAGATAGACTGAATGTCACGGTCCGTCACGTTCTGTCTACTGATAGGCTGAAAAATTGTGGCCGTCGTCGGGGGCGTCCGTGCTCACTAAAGCTGTCACAGGCATGATTGTTTATTACAATTTCAATAATATTTTCTTTTGATGTTATCACGTAAAATTATCGTCCGTAAACAGACTTTATAGACAACCATTTTTTAGTTCTTTTCTTTTCTTATTTTTAGAACGCTAACTCCTTGGTATAATGCATAATACATATTCCTGATGACTTTATAACGTCCTCTCCACAGAGATAAATAGACTCTTCTTTGACTGAGGATACGAGCCGTAATCTTCTACGCAGCGTGATATGTCTTCAATTAATTTTGTCACGATATTTTGCTAAACTGTCAGTTCTTTTAAACTGTTATTAATAGGAAGGTAACGTACTGTAGTTGATTTGAAGAGATAGTAATAGAAAATTTAAAACAAAAACCACCTATCCTTTCATCAATTTTAAGTACGATAAGAACTTATTAAGCTATTGCATAGCTTTAAAAGCTCATCATTAAATCAAGAAATTCCGTAACGAAAATAAAACCTAACACCCCCCACTCCGCCTACTATGTAGCTCGGCCGAGCGTTCGCTTATCATATATGTATATGGTACGACTGTACGAAGCTCGCACGGATCGAGTTGAGCTGCTACGAAATCGGACGAATACGTAATTGAATGAATATTTTTTTTGGTGTGTAATTACACTATTTATACCTAATTATTTTTACCTATTATTTATATTTATTATTTATACCTAGCTATTTTCGTTTTATAGAGAAGAAAAACTTATTGAGCTAAAAAGAAAAATAAATTGTGAACGTCAAAGGGCATATTATCAGCGTCAGAAAGATTTGAAGAAAAATGAAAAAAATAATAATTGCATAAGTTGTTCAAAAAGGCCATGCAATAGCTTTACCGCGGCAGTCCCCAAGTGCCACACATTTTTTTAGTCGATATCATCACTACTGGCATATGTGTAGATACCTAATACACATAATTTATGCTACTGAGAATTCTAGAGAAAAGTCTATCTGAATAAGTCTTACAGTACAGCAATTAAAAAGACACTATTTAAATCTAAAGTCAAAACTAAACCCATTATTACCCTCGGTATGACAGACTCATTTTGTTCGAGTTAAAAGAATTAATGAACCCGACCCGTTCTTACAAAAGAACGAATGAAAGAACGCCTCTCCAACGACTGAACATTATTAATATTGAAGCTTTCAAAACTTTCCACTTGGAGTCTTGAAGTTAGTTGAAGTGAAATGCCATTTGGCATCACGCCAAGAAACTGCCAATTTTGGTGAAAAATTGAAGTTTTGAATGTTTTACTGAGATTTTTCTTGATAAATATAGGCACATTGAAAATAAATAGTACAGTAATCAAGATTACATCTTAAATGATTTGAATAAATAATTAAGTTCTTTCAATATAAGGCTTTCACGTCGTTGTGACCACAGATGGTGTAACCTAGTCGTAACTACAAAACACTGAGAGCGAAAACCTACAAATATGTTACATTAAAAAAAAATCTTTGCCTCGGCATAGATTTTTTTTTTTTTTTTTAATTGTTATGACAAATTTTGTAACAAAATATTTGACTTCCAATAATTACAGAAATGAGTTTTGTGTTACATTTAGTAATATCCGTACTAGTCCATACTAATATTATAAATGTGAAAGTAACTCCGTCTGTCTGTCTGTCTGTGACGCTTTTACGCTCAAACAGCTAAACCGATTTAGATGAAGTTTGGTATGGAGATAGTTTGAGTCCCGGGAAAGGACAAAGGATTGTTTTTATCGCGATACCCGTCATCCACGAGGGCGGAGCCGCAGGCGAAAGCTAGTTATATAATATTCATTCAATCAATCAATCGGTCTGTATCGGTTCACTGCTGGACATAGGCCTTTCTTAATTAACGCCACAACATCGGTCCTACAGTAATGTTTTGCTGTTTTCTTAATGCAGTTCCTAATTCTATTATCAGATGTGTTGGATTCTTATCAGATTGGCCTATGCTCAATCTATACAAATATTATGAAACTGAAGACTTTGTTTGTTTGTTCGAACACGATAATTTCAGTAACTACTAGTTCGAATTGAAAAATTCTTATAGTGTTGGATAGCACATTTATCGAGGAAGGCTATAAGTTATATAAGATCACGCCATGACCAATAGGAACGGACCATCAATGAAAAATGTAAAAAATTGGCGCAGACGAAGTTGCGCGGGTCAGGTACTCGTAGTACCAAATAGGCAGTGTAACCTGGTCGTAACTACAAAACACCGATATCTGAGAGTACCTACAGAAGGAAACCTTTATATGCAAGTACTTCGCTCGAGTAACGACACATACACATTGCTCACACACATAATCTCGGATCATTTTATTGCAAAGTTGTTCTTAGACTTCGTGTCTATAAACGATAGCTAGACGCGTGCTTTATCGAGAGAAGTATTTATAAAGCTTGATGTTTTTTATCGAAACGTCAAGCAATGTAAAGATAAATAATGGATAATTGGCTATTTCACTGCTATGACAAGGAATTGTAGGAACTGACCATATACGCCATATGCCTAGGTACGCCATAATGTGTTTTAAAAAATATGTTCATCCACAATTTAACGTTAAAGATTTTTTAATCATGAAAATCTAATATATAAAATTCTCGTGTCACAGTTTTCGTTGCCATACTCCTCCGAAACGGCTTGACCGATTTTGATGAAATTTTTTGTGCTTATCCGGTATCTATGAGAATCGGCCAACATCTATTTTTCATACCCCTAAGAGTTTGTTTGTTTGTTTGAATGCGATAATCTCAGGAACTACTATGCTGCACTGAAAAAAATATTTTATTGTTGGATAGCCCATTTATCGAGGAAGGCTAGAGGTTATAACATCACGCTACGACCAATAGGAGCGGAGCAGCAGTGAAAAATATTGTAAAAAAAAGGAAGAAAAAAATAAAGGGAAAATTTACGCAGACGAAGTTGCGTGGGTCAGCTAGTATATAATAAAAAGTTAATAATTTGATCTTAGAGTGTATCCGACTGCTACGCAAAAGGTCGTGGGTTCGATCCCCATCCAGGATAAAACTTTGTGTGATGAGCACGATGGTTTATTCTGTGTCTGGGTGTTATGTATTTATAATATGTATGTATTTAGAAATATATAAATATGTTTATCAGTTGCCTGGTTTCCATAGTACAAGCCCTGCTTAGTTTGGGATCAGATAGCGTTGTGTGACTTTATTAAAATATATATATTACGGGTCTTAATCTACTACTATTGAACTACACAAACCACAGGTCCTCTCCACTGACCGTCACTATTACTCCAGGATGGCGAGGGAAGCGGTTGAAATCAAAAAACATGTCAATTTCAACCGAGAAGACGGATACCGTTTGTCAACATCGTGGAATCCCGTGATCGGCAAGTGTATACACCGCCGAACAAACATTACACGCCAGTGTGCAGATGTCCTTAGTGTTGTGTGTCGAAGTACCGACGGTTCCGTAATAGTGAGTGATAAAAATCAAGCGAGGGTAGTTTCCGAAACCCGCGCTTCACGGAGGCGACGCTGAGCTCAAATAGTCTTCCCTTGACCACGGCCGTTGCAATACGGTCGAAACGTCGGGCAATAAACAAGGTATTTTACCTTAAATTATTCACGCGATTAAGACCCGTAATATATATATTTTAATAATGTGTACAAATCGCGAAAGTTTATCAACATTTATAGCGTTGTGTGAGTTGTCCCAAGATATTATTATTTCATTTAAAGTTGTACAGAGCGTGTGATTTTACTGTAAATAGAGACTTCAGTCAAATTGTGTTAATGCCGGATTCCTTCTATTCTATATTCTTCCTTTTACTTGCCACAATCGAAACAATAATATGAAAAAATCTGCCAATCGAGCCTTTAATGGCGCCACAAATATTTTCGTACGAAGTTTTGACGTGTCATAAAGACGAATAGATTTGAAAGAGAATGAAATAAGCCTGTTACAGATTTCCCAGTTAACAAGTACAAACCAAACCTCAAGGATACATCTAAACAGTAATTGGATTTTTTCTTAATCTTTGACGTCAATATATGTTGTTGAAATGTGTTGTCTGGTGTGCGTGGGATGGGATGGTTTAAACTTATTAAGGTCCTATTTGACTCGTTTACATTTTAATACTATTACTTGTGAGATGAATTCGTCCTATGTAAAACAAGAGTAGATACAGGCTATAAGGCCGCCTGTCCATTGAAGTGGAGAGAGGCTGCGGAGTGAAAAAATTGATAAATATTAACCAATAGGATTGTCCATTGGAGCGGTACGGAGATTTTGTGCAATCCTACTGGCTAATATTTCTCAGTTTCTCCGCTCCGTAGTCTCACTCCGCTTCAATGGACAGACAACCTAAGGCACCTCTTCGACCAATTGCGAGGAAAAGAAATCTTCGAATCTTTAGTTCACGCACTTGAGAGCTTCTGCACTATTTGGTCGTTTAAATTACAATTTCTTCACACATTTTTTTTTAATATAGATAAACTAGCAATGTGGGATTGTGGTACCACATTACTAGCAAACTCAAACTCAAATATCTTTATTTCGTAAAATCAGGTTAATGATTATTTGAAAACGTAAAATTAATACATAAGTACTAAAAAATATATAAAATTATAAATGTTTGAAAAAAAAAACAAAATGAGGTTAGGTGGCAGTTCCAAGTGTAAAGCTCATGAGAAGAAGCTGCCAAGAAACTCATGTGGTACAATCCTGTTAACCTCTCCAGCGAAGCCTAATGTTAGGAGTGGGTTCATATTCAGTGGATTCGAATCCACGACTTCACGATTGCGACACCGATGCCTTACCCATTAGGCTACCGCCGCGCCGCTTTACAATGTAAGGGAAATTAACAAAAGCTAAAACTAAAAACATAACCCTTTCATTGCAATTAATTTATCGTAGACTTTAGTTCACTGACATTCACTCACCCATAACTAAGCGAGCTGAACGTGCCGTGGGACCGACCACCTGCTACAGTATTCTTTCGCCTAAAGCCTATAAATTCAGTACGTAATCGGTCCTTTGTACCCAAGTTCTATTGAGCGAGCTTACAGGCTTATCCTACGTACACTGGAGTGAAGATATCTAGAAAATGAATATATTAGGATTTCTTTTTGTAAACCCTTCGATGAATCATGGACGAATATTACTTCATTTTATTTATATATGTGACAACCAGGTGGAGCGCTAGGCTTTGTGTATGATCCTGAGGTATATATAGCTGCTGTATTACATTACAGGCAACTGAACAAAAAATCAGATCAGCGGAGAAAAGGATAAATATTAACCATAACGATTTCATTATATTTCCGCTGCGCTCCAATGAATAGATCCTATTGTTTAATATTCCTTCGTTTCTGCGCTCCGCAGGATCGCTCGCCTCCAATAGACAGGCAGCCTTGACGGCCGGTCACAACTTATCTACCGTTAATTATTAGCTTACTATTGGTTATCGGAAAGCACAAATGTCAGTTTTGCTACTAAAGTTAGCTAACCAACCGACAGTTATCAGTAGATAACTTAATGAGAGCTGCCGTAAGAGAAATTACTTGACTTTGCATCCAGGCATGTGTATACGGCCTCTATTATTACCAACTGGTACTGGCTTAAGAATAGTACCACCCCATCTCATCCTGTGGGTGTCGTCAAGGCGACTAAGGGATGTCACACCGGAGGACAGCAGAGCAGCAGCGTCCTTTGCGTACTTTAAAACCTATCTGTGATCAACAACAAGCTCGCCAAACGTGGCGATTATGGCAATTACCCCCAGGATCTACAATAATTAATATCTTGGGATAACTCATACAACGCTATCTGATCCCAAACTAAGCAGAGCTTGTACAATGGCAACCAGACAACTGATAAATAAAACATACTTATATATTTCTAAACACATACATATTATAGATAACTAACACCTAGACACAGAATAAACCATCGTGCTAATCACACAAAGTTTTATCCTGGGTGGGGATCGAACACACGACCTCTTGCGTAGCAGTCGGATACACTCCTACCGCGCCACAGAGACATTCAAAAAGAAGGTTCTACTGAGGAGACCCCTGCCCGGCAGTGGAACATCATATAGGTTGATATGTACGGCCTCTAGTATTAGCATTTTAATATATATTACACAGCTTTGACTAAGACGCTCTATGGAACTCAACCTTAGTACACAAACTTTGTTCGTTGTATAGTAGTACCTCGTTCCACAAAGCAAAACACAATGACGCACGCTTGGTAATCAAAACGTTGCAGTGCTGCATCAAATTAAAGCGCTTTATACTGGAAAAGGTGTAGCTTCGATAACCGAGCACGTTCATGTCATCAAGCTTAATAGTTATTTATTATTCTATTATCATATTTTATCTGGTGCAGCACAACGGGATCGTGTCATCCGCATCGCGTACTGTAAAATTGTGCCACACGTCCATGTATATCATCGGGTAATGTAATAACTGTTATCTGATAGGTACACATATAACTATTAAGTATTACAATCATGTTTAACTGGCTGAGTTATTAACGCGTAAACTTATTAACATGGACGCTTCTGGCTGCATCAGTTAACAAATTTAATGGTGCATAGCTGACTATGGAACGATAGCAAACTATGCTTGGAATTTCTATAAATGATAAAATTCGCAACGAGGTCAACTGGCAGAGAAACACATAGCCCGCAGGTTAAACATGATGAACTAGCAATGAGCTAGCCAAATCTATACTAATAATATAAAGCTGGAGAGTTTGTTTGTTTGTTTGAACGCGGTAATCTCAAGAACTACTGATCCGAATTAAAAAAATCTTTCACTGTTAGATAGGCTATTTATCAAGGAAGGCTATAGGCTATATAACATCACGCTACGACCAATAGGAGCGGAGCAGCTATGAGAAATGTTTAAAAAACGGGGAAAATTTACGCAGATAATGTTACGCGGGACAGCTAGTCTGCGTTGCTCCAGCGGCCAGTATTGGAGCGTAGACCACCACTTGGTAAACATAAGAGGGATGACCTCCAGCCTCCAGCTACGCAAGAGGTCGTGGGTTCTACTCCCACACGAGACACCACTTTGTGTGATCCACAAATTGTTGTTCCGGGTCTGGGTGTACTTTGTGTCCGTGAATTGTATGTTTGTAAAGTCCCCCGTGACACAGGGATAGTACCGTACTGCGGAAGTCGTCTTTAAAAAAAATGATACTTTTTAAGCTTCATCTTATTTATTTAAAAAAATCTAATGAAGTTTTAATATATATCCTAAAAATGGATTACCTGTAATACAATGTTGAGCTAAAGCTCGATTAAAACAACCTTAACGAAGATCTAACCTCGTCCTTTAAACTGTGAAGTACTTAATCACGATTTTAACCCATCGGATGACGCAGTAAAGATGTCAACCATCTATAAACAAGTATTTATTTTAAATCCACGCAGATATTGATCGCGTCTGAGAGGGGGAGGTGGGAGGGATGTTCTAATAATAGTCCTCTCGTCCCGAATGGTTATGGCAAGAATTTGTACTAGTCATTATGTAATGCTTTATTTGCAAATAATAAAATTGATAAAAGTATCACTATGTTAGTTGTCTAAATTCAGAGTGTGTTGTCTATCGTGGTCATTTTTTTTGATGGGTGACCAATTACAAATGTAACTGACCTACTGTCGATTATTGCCCGTGATGTGTGCATATACAGGGTGTAACAGAAAGGTGTGGTCATATTCAAGGGTTGGTATGTGCCCATGATACTGAGTGCACTTACCTAATTTTATCAAAATCGGAGTACCCTAAAAAAATATTTATAATTTTTTCATTCGTTTATTTATGAATTAAAAAGGTCTTTATTATGAAAAGTATGACTTAAAAAGTTCTATGCCATAATAATCCAATCGAAATTTGTACTAGGGGAGGTATAATTCTTATGCCATACGCCTTTCACTACTGAATTTTGACAAAAAGAATATGCTATAACTATGTAATAATAATGCAACTAGCTATGGCACCATGGTAGTTGCAATACTGATAGCATACCCTATCCGCTGCTGAAATATGACCACACCTTTCTGTTACACCCTGTATGTAAATAAATTGTTAAGATATTTTTTTGATTATTACAATTACTAGTTGTCCCGTGCAACTTCGTCTGCTTAAATTTTCCCTGTTTTTGCAACATTTCTCATTGCTGCTCCGCTTCTATTGGTCGTAGCATGATATTATACAACCTATAGCCTTCGTCGATAAATGGGCTATCCAGCAGTAAATTATCAATTCGGACATGTAGTTCCTGTGATTATCGCGTTAAAACAAACAAACAAACTCTTCAGCTAATATTAGTATAGATATACTTTTATATAGAACAAAATTGCAGTTGCGATTTGTTTTTCTTAACATTTTCGACATTACATGATTGCTTACGCTTCAGTATATTTCACGTCAAGGAATTAAACCAGTTCCTTGTCAGTACAGGCCTACGTAATAGCTACGGACCGATTATAATGATGTACTCGGTTGGTGTGTCGGCAAGTATTATCTAGTCAAAGTTAAAACAAAACTAAAAAAATAAATTGTGTGCAAGTTTTTTTAGAATTAATTTGTTAGGAGTAAGATTTAGCCTTTGTACACTGAACTCTATAATAATGATCTCCTAACCGATTCCAGAGACTAGTTAACTACACAGGAGATATTAAAATGCACGAATGTATACGCAGACATAAGTGCACTCCCTGTACCCTCACTATCATAGTCCAATGTGACAGAAATCCGAAACGACAGGAGAGAGATTTGTCACAGGACCGACGCGACGGCTTCACGTGCTCTCCGAGGCACGGGTGTGACAATGTTCGAAAACGGTCACCCATTTATGGGCTGATAGTGGTAACGATACTCAACCTCAAAGATATCTCGAACTGCTCGATCGCCACTGAGTCAGGGACCCTATCTATACTCTATGGTACTAGTACGTTGGACAAGCTATTGCCGACAACACTGACACTTCCATTTCATTTTGAAATTCGAACGGTAATTTGACAAAATTAAATGGAAGTCTATACTTCTTCTTCTTCTTATTTGAGTTTATGGCAATCTAGCCGTTTTAACGGCTAATTTCTGCCAGTGTCAAGTATTTATGCACTTATTACATGCATATAGTCTCGTTCTCAAGTCAATTATCACGTATTCAATTCATTTTTTACAAGTTAAATTAGGAGCTGTAAAAATAATGGCCGGTCAGTTTGCCGCCATTTTTACAACTCAAGTCTATACTTGTGCCAGAAGGATAACAACAACAGCCATTTGTCATAACTGTCAAAAAAGTTTGAATTCGATATTTGAAATAGTTGTCACTTTGTACGTCTAGCGTACGACGTACTATAAAGGTCATTCGCCTTTGTAGGATTAAGATTTAGCCTTGATATATACGCAACCAAGGAAATAGTTTCCCCCCTTCCCCGTTCTTCCCTATAGTCACTGTACTATCTACGTCACTGACCGCTATATGACTGAATAACATTCCAAGTAATATTTACGGTACATTGCATACACAATTCCACTGCAGTTTAAAATGCACACCGCTTGCGTTTTAAATCGTATCAGTCACATAAATTGTGGAATATTTGTCTTTGAAATATATTCAGAGGAATTATACGATAAGCGTGCTACAATTATTAACAAAACGGTTACAATTTGACATTTTGTTCTCGATTATGTTATCTATACTATAATATTATAAAGAGGAAAGATTTGATTGTTTGTTTGTGTTGAATAGGCTCCGAAACTACTGGACGGATTTGAAAAATTCTTTTATCGTTGTGAAGCTATACTATCCCCGGGTGACATAGGCTACTTTTTATCTCTGTATTCCCTCGAGAACGGGAACTACGCAGGTGAAGCCGTCCGCTAGTGCATTATACTTCACTTACCTGGCATGATGATGTTTTTTTACCGGATAACGGCAAAGCCAAAAAGGAACAGTACTATCTGTAAATACAATAAACTTATTTTGAAAATACGTAAATACAAATGTACATACATAGAACATAGCGCCTAAACTACTCGTCCGATTTCGATGAATGAGATGTCAATTGATATGTTATTGAAATCGACCACTCTACAAATTGTTGTTCCGAGTCACAGGCCTCGTAATACTAACTGCTGCAGAAGTTGTCTTAAAAAAAAAGGCTACGTGCGAGTGGGACTCGCGCAGTGAGGATTCCGTACTAACTTGTAAGTATGTAAATAGTTCAATCATCACGGGGAATCTATCTAGACACACGGCACTTTATCAATAATTTTGCAAAACCCGTGATTACACCGGGACCGTGATTACATAAACGATTTTGGGCCGATTGAGTCGCAAATAACAAATTATTTAAACAATGACAATACGCAATGCATAATGGGAGTTATGTATGATTTTAGGAATTTCAAAAGAATTTGATTTCCAGTTAGATTTTATTTCTGTTAATAGTGAAATCTTGACATATTTAAATTTTTTTTGGATCTCTGTAACGAATCAATATTGAAACATTTAACTTATATCAAACAACTAACGCAAACCACCTGATTCCAAACTGAGGAGAGCCTTTACTGCGGCAATCAGACAACTAATACTCGTAAACCTAGGAGTCTGACTTTTGAATATGAGAGCCATTTTAGGGGTAAAACAATACATTGAAAAACAATAACATGAAAATGGTATAGTGACAATTTTCATGTTTTTTTCCTAAATTACCTTCTTCAAAAATTACAAAATTAAAATTATAAAAAATATAGATTTGATATCCTTACACACACACAGTTACATTTTTTTTAAAAACACATTTACTTTTTTTTTAAAAAAACACAGTTTACTTTTTTTATTAAAAACACAGTTTACTTTTTTTAAATTTCGTAGTTTGCCCCCCAAAAACGGCTCTCAAGTTAAACATTCTTCAATTTACGATATGCGTCCGGGTTTGGGTCACAGAAACACATATGTGTACCAAATTTTAATTTAACCGGTATAGTACATTCGGTGCAAATTGGCCGTGACAAACCGACAAACAGAAACATGAATAATTCTAAAAGGTTTCCGTTTTATTTTTCATTTTGAGGTACGGAACCCTAAAAAAATCCAAATTAACACTAATAATATTGCTAACAACCAAATCTTCCAAAATAATAAGGAGGTAAACGCAAACATTAGAAGAGTTTCTTAAAGGTAAAGTTAATCCTATTCATCCAATATCAGCGAGCGGGAATACCTCAGGGATGTACGTTCGGGACGTGGGAGGCGTTTCAACGATCTCATTATTAGACACGGAGGTATGTGATAGTTTTCACCTGCGACGTTATGCGGCACGCCTGTAACTCGTCTTTGTTTCGTTATATTAAAAATTGAGATTTGGATTATGAAGAATTAATGTTAAATGAATGTTTTTTCTTATGTAGACAGTAAGGTTACTGCTTACCATCAGACGGGCCGTAGGCTAGTTTTCCACCTCAGGGATGTAAAAAACCGGCCAAGTGTGACTCGCGCATGAAGGGTTCCGTACCATCCCCATAAAAACGGAATTAAATCATGTCTGTTGTATGTGAGCCCCCCATAAATATTAATTTTATTTAAATTTAATTATTTATTTTCAAAGTGAATAATATAACTCAATATATTCTGTGAATATTTCAAGCGTCTATCTATTGCCGTTATTAATATCAAGCAAAACCAAGCAAAAAAAATTACGTGTGCTCTATGGGAGCCCCCCTTAAATACATTTTATGTTCTGTTTTTACTGTTTGTTGTTTTAACAGCAACAGAAAAACATCATTTGTTAAAATATAAACGAAGTTGATAACAAATGCTATGTAATAGCTTTACCGCGGCAGTCCCCGAGTGCCACACATTTTTTTTTTCTTTTCATTACATTTCGGAGCAGCTCGTCTCGATCCGTGCGAGCTTCGTACAGTCGTACCATATACATATACGTTAAGCGAACGCTCGGCCGAGCCACATTGTAGGCGGGGTGTTAGGTTTTATTTTCGTTATGGAATTTCTCGATTCGGTCGCCGCGCTCAAAGCCCGCGAAAAAAGCAATGCAATAGCTTAAAAACTATTTAGCATACCGTTAAATAGTAAAAGTACAGAATAGTCTAAAATGTTAGTTAGGTAGTAGATATTCACGGGAGTACTTATTAATAAGGAATGTCACCAACTATTTCTTGTTTTAACATAGATTTTCACTTTTCTGTAGGATTTATTAAACATTGTATTTCATAGGAAACTTGTTCTGACAAAACCTAATTAAAAAAAATTGCCAAACAGACTCGGCCAGTCATGTTTTCAACATTTTTTTTTTATACAAGATCAAAGAATGAATATGAAGAAATAGATAAAATAAATAAATAATACATTTATTTATTTCACATACATTCAGAATTTTTTTTTAGATTTAACAATTTTACAATTTTTGATAATATAATTAGATACAATAAGTAAACCCTGTCTCCTAAACTAGACCAAGAGGCCTGTATCTTAGGGAACAGTGTTCGGCCTAATGATAACAAAAACAGTTTTCTAAGAGAAATCGACTGTGAGTGAGTGTGATAACTGTTTTGTGGTACCTACATATTGGTGTATGTAAATTCTAGTGTATGTATAATCAAGCAAACATCTAGATTAATAAGGATAACTAGGTATATTGTTTTAATTTTGTGTGTACGTGTCTGTGTGTGAGTGTGTGTGTTAGTGTGTTTGTGCGCGTGTGTATGTGTATGTGTGAGATTTTATTTGAGTGTAGTCTCAGGACTACACTACTACTATTTCAAAATAGTAACCAGTCCATGGTAATCGATCTCTATGAACCAATCCCTGATTTTCGTTCGGATTT
Organism: Herminia tarsipennalis; assembly: GCA_945859575.2. Lineage (NCBI taxonomy): Eukaryota > Metazoa > Arthropoda > Insecta > Lepidoptera > Erebidae > Herminia > Herminia tarsipennalis. The sequence continues at coordinate 22,893,302 of OX243849.2, read as the reverse complement.
TAAATTTACTTAGGTTAATTATATAAGTTCTTTTTGTATTTTATTGTAGATGTGTGTACTTAAAACATGATATTGGTGCTTGACGAAACTAGTTCCGTGTTTAACTCCTTGCGGGATTTATGTGCGTTTGTTTGGGTCTGATAGAGGAATTTTGCTGTGTATCTTAAGTACTGACTCGGTAACATACAGTTGTTGTATCGTAAGGACTTACAATCTCTGTAGAGTTGACTTGTAGAGTAAATGTATGGTTTTCTTGTCATGATTTTAAGTATTGCCCTCTGTGCTCTCTCTACTCTTAAGACATGCGTTTTTGCGGCTCCTCTCCACACACAGTTATGCAATACCCGATTATGAATTGGCATAATGCCTTGTACACCAGTTTTAATGTGTCAAGGTTGGCAGATTCCCTGAGAGCTTTGAAGACATGGATAAGTCGGAGTACTCTCACAGAGACGTTGTTGACCTATTGATCCCATCTCAACCCTCATCTATTTGTACCCCCAGATATTTGATACCTGTAGATCTATTTATAGCCATACAAGAACATAGTGAAGTAAAGGTGGAACAGGAATGGGCTACTATAGTAAAGGAGTTCAGAGGTTTGGTAATGTGGCTAAATGAAAAAGGGATGTAGCAAGATTTTTTCCAAATTCAGAGTAAGAACATTTTTGTTGAATCATTTCATGACTGTGGACAGTGCAAATTTCGTCCTTGACTTGACACATTGCCAGGTACTTCCACTAATTAGAATTGCTGTGTCATCGCGGCGTAGGCATTAATCCTACTTGATAGATCGTTCATATATATCTGAAAGAGTGTTGGGCCTAAAATACTTCCTTGTGGCAAGCCATAAAACACAAACTCTTCATTGCTTTCTATTTTCACTCGCTGAGAACGATTTCTAAGGTAATCCTAAAAGATTTCCAGCACTATTCCGCGTATGCTCCATTTTAGCTATAAGGTTTGCTGCAGAGACTGTATCAAAGGCTTTAGACAAGTCCAAAAATATGCCTAGACAGTGTTTTTGCTATAGTTTGTGAGAGTTCCAATACGGCATCCTCAGTCGACACACCAGTTTGTAAACCGTATTGGTTATCAGCTAGGACGCTGTAACTGCACAAAAAGCTCTTAAGGTTATTGTTTAAAATCCGTTCCAGTATTTTAGAGAGCGATGATAACACTGATATAGGTCTATAATTATTGACACAGCTTCTACTCCCTCCCTTATGAATCGGGTGAACAATAGCTTTTTTTAAGCAGTCTGGATATAGAGAAAGACACACCATAGCCACTGTAGCGTCACACTTATAACATGTTTCCACGGTGCAGCTATTTCTTCGCGTCTATATAACTAATCACATCGCAGTTAATAACAGTCCTGGTCCTCAGTAATCGTGGCCGTTTATACTTGTCAAGTGCAGGCGGTCTCACACCGCACTGTCCGACCGTTACGACAAGCCTTCTGGCGAGTTGGCTAGCAAGTTGGATGTTTTTGTATTCAGTTGTACGATTTTGTAGGACTCTGAAAGTTTCTACGTTTGAAGTTCTACCCACATTCGAATTATAAACTGTAATTTTAGGCGGCAGCTGTAATCATTGTTTAAATTTTTTTATCAGTTGTTACCAGAAGTGTTCTTAAAAAGGTACCATTAAGTCCTTTCTAACATACAAGGGTCCTTAATCACGTTTTTATTTTTAGTTTTTGCGGCAAGCCCGTGTGATCTGGCGCATGCGCTGTGCGCTCAAAGATGTCCGCGCGCATGCGCGATGCAATTCTAAGCGTAGCTCTCTATTCACTATTATGACAAGATTTTGACAGCTAAACGCGCGGGCTTGTCACGAAAACAGAGAACGTGAATAAGGAATATGATTACAAAAATATATTATAGGACGCATACATTTCTTGACATTTTGTCAAAGTTGCACTGACTACAAGCGGATTGTTGGAACGATGTCACCATTCACAAGTCAGATGAATCTTCATCTACTCTCACTTTTTTCTTATTTTTCACATCATTAGGTTTACACTATATAATTACTGACTATATGACCACGTCTGGCGCAAAATGGTCAAAACGAAAGGTAATATGAATCGATTCTATCTATCGATATCGGTATCGTCATTTAGATATTCGAAATGTTTAGGTACTACAAATTTTTACTAAAAAATCATCACCACGAACCAAAGCGGCAGTTTCAATATTTGTTTATACTTTTTATTAACCAGTAGTTAAAGATAACACGCCTTTTAACTGCTCTGTAATTAAATAAGCCATCGACTCACGCTTACGACCGAAGAGTGAGCGGTTGATGACTTAATTGATTAAATTAAAATACTTACATTTTTAATTAAATGATTGACAGAATATGGTCTCTGATTGGTGTAATATTTCAATATGTGGAATTAATGGACCATTATGAACGATGAATACGTTTATTGGATTTACATATCCGATATTTTCATCATTTTTGCGGTTGAATGAAAAATTTATGTGATAATTTGGTGGGAATGATATGAATTTTAATATTAAGTATTCGGTTGCAATGCGTAAGAATGGGTGGTGTCCGATTCGAATCAAGCCATTAAATTGTAAATATAGATTTTCATAAGTTATTTTTATGAGTATTTTACCACGTAAGTACGTTGATGCCGCGCGCAAAAGTAAGCCAAGGAATCGCTAATAGATCGCAGCGACTTCCGGGCTATATATCCCGGCCTCTATCCAGATACAATACAAAGCCAAGGAATACCTATTCTGCGCGACTCCTCCGCCCGGAACTACTATCCCATATCCTTCTGTGAGATTTAAGCTATATCCACACCAAATTCCATATAAATCGGTTAAGCGGTTTAAGCGTGAAAAGGAAAACTTTCACATTTATAATATTATTATGAATTTTAAAAAAATCATTGCAATTTGCGATATCTGTAGTTATTTAATGTGACTTTAGCTCAATCGAAAACAAAAACTTCAGTTTTCCTGTCTACTTCCCTAAGTTTTAAGCTACCTATAGGTACTTCTTTTTCCTACTCTTCTCTTAAATTTCTTAAATAATAGTCTAGTATTTCTGGTTTTCCGTTTAAACTTACAAACTTTAAGTATAATATGAAAACCGACCTACATATATACCTACATAACGATTTATGCCTTAAAGTTGCAGAAGTCATCAAGCATGGTTTATTATTTGTAGCAATATATGACATAATAATGGTCCCCTGACCGATGTCGGTGACAGCAGCAATCTCATTCTAGACTAGACAACTACGCAGACGATATTCTAGTGCTCAAGTGTATGCGCAGACACAAGTGCACTCTCTACTCTATAGCCCGATGGGACGGAAATCCGAAACGAACAAAGAGAGAGACGAGGCTTAACGTTCTCTTGCTAGTAATGTGGGACTCAATCCTACATTGCTAGTTTTGACATATTCTGTAGGGAGCTTAAGTAAAATATGTACCTCTAGTAGCCAAATCCATCGATAGTTAGTTTATTGAGATCAGACGTAAATCTAATATCACATACTACCCAACGAGATGAATTCAAATACCAAGAAACCTAACTGCCTGTTCCTAAAGGGATTGTAAGCGTGAAATTATTTGCATTCCTTTGAATAAGGCTTTCATCAATGGGCTGTCTACCCTCGTTTTATATTTGAGGTCTGAATAGCCCCTATTATATGAAGTTAAGAACCTCTGTATTATTCAGGGGGTGAAAAGGATGTAGGTAGATATATTTTTATGACTCATTTCTGTTTATTTCAGAACGTTAAGGAGTGAAAGTTGTTCCACATTTTCATGCAAATTTGTTGGTTGTGTAATTTTGTTTTCGTATAAAGGGATTTAATAATAAAGATGGAGGGCGTGGGGCGGTTAAGTGATGTTAACGGGGCTGGGGATTTGAATGGGAGATCAGTTTTTAAAGTGAAAGAAATAACTAGGAAGATATAAATACGGTATTCAGATTATATATAATCTTAGAGTAATAATCTCTTCGAGATTATATATAATCTGAATCTCTGAAAAGCAACGGCTACGCCGATTTTCATGAAATTAACATGAAAGTATGAAATTAACTGTTTCGGGAATGATAAATCGATCTAGCTAGGTTTCATTTTTAGAAAACGTCGTTTAAAAAAAACCGAGTGAAGCTCGGTCATCCAGGTACTTTTTATAATATGTGTAATGATTTTTATTTACAATTACTAAGTAATCTACGTAGAAGTTTATACTATCAGAGGCCACACGAAATATAATGTTTTCATTAAATTTACTTAATACAAACCTCGAATGCCCTAGTGATCTACACGACAGCTAACTAAACGATTTGTATGCGTTATCGAAGTGAGTTTCGCGATTTGGGCATCGAATTCGTACCTTACAGTAATATGTAGCGTATTGCACATACTCAGGTCCAGATAACCTACATGTTCTAAATATGAATTCTCTATTAAAGTATTATAGAGAAATCCAGCATTTAGTTCTTTTGTTCAGCAACCAACACAATAGTATTTAAACCCTTTGTGTTCAACTCAAGCAAAAATGCAAGTCAGTATTGAAACGTTTGCTAAAACTGCATGGCAATCGGCTACTTTACATAGCTCTGCGGCCCTTTGGCTCGCTTCCACGCTGATTTGGAACTAGAAGTGATATTTTTTGTAAAAATAGTTCAAAAATACTAGCTGGCTTGTCAACATGTAGCCTTTGCCAAATGTTATCCAGTAATAATACTCTGTGTTTTTGCCAAGCTTATGTTACATGCACTGTTTGTTGTACACACTATCACGGTGCTCCGCGTTGTTACATTTAACAGAAAACTTATATAAATGCGTTTACACAAGCTTCATCCTTTCTCGGAAGAAACGCAACTCATTATGTTGTCCCTCTCGGCATTAAATCCACGATAACTTTTGAGTTTTCGCTTATTATACCATCCGTGTGGTTGATATACGTATCACCAAAGTTGACATTTAGAATACATATTTTATTTCTCTGCCTCTGTGGCGCGGTGAGAGTGTATCCGACTGCTACGCAAGAGGTCGTGGCTTCGATCCCCACTCAGGATAAAACTTTGCTTTCGGTGCATGGTTCACGTCTCTAGTGTCTATTTTTATGCACAAGAATATTTTTTCTTACGATTATGATGTATGTTCTTCAAGGTTGAGTATTTTTGTTTCCTTTTTAGCATTAGGTTAGTCCTCTTATATTAGTCAAAAATAAATGCAGCACTGTTGTCAGTGCGGATTTTTTTTAAGACTACTCTCGCACTTGGGTATATACCCCGTGTCTTACAAATCACGGACACGAAATACACTCAGATTCGGTACAATAGTTACAAACCACACAAAGTGGTATCTTGTATGATACGACCTCGGGCTTGGTAGTCAGGCAACAGCAACCCCTAGATCAACAGGCCAGGCTTAACCGCGTTAATCTCTGTATACTTTTTTTTACTTTGATTTTGTAATATTGTAATGTACCTACATACTGACATGATATAATACTTTTCTCATGCAATTAGAGTAAAATTAATTTGATTAATAACTTGTAAAAACGACTAAAACTAATTTCAGAAAGTAAATTGTCAAAAACTTATTTTAGGGTGAGTATGCACTTGAGCATTTGCTAGAACATTACAATGTAATGTTACGTTCTTACAAATGGTACAATACAGGCCAATGCTCAGTTTACTAAAGCATTTTCATGTAATGTAACGTTCTTGGGAATGTTCGACGCTGTGTTTGACGTAATTAAAGGTAACTGCTGTAAGGCGAGCAAAAATATACCTGTAACATTACTTTCTGTCTTGCAAACACTCTCCTCACCCACGCTGGTGCCTTTGCTAAAATGTTACACCAAAACGGTCGTTGGTTTTGAAAATCAGGTTGTAACAAAACATCAAACGCCATGTTCGAAGTGTGGTTCGAGTAAATTTTAAAACAGGGAATTTTCGACGTTCTGTAACTAGTAAATGTTCAAGTGTATACCTTTATACTGTAATCTAGGATGAGATACGTACGAAAAAAACTGTTTCTTTTGGTATGTTTCCTTTATCATTTTAATTTATCAATTATTTAAGATAATATTTGGTGGGGAGAGCATTACTATTATCAGTCTTCTATTCAATAATGGATGAGTATCTACAATGGTTTGATCAAATTCCTTATCTTCGTCGGATATCATTATCATGACTTTATGCCTCAGTTCTCGATTTGTCGAGCATTGTTACTAATTCCTTTGCATTATTTTAGTTACAATTGAATACTAAAATCTATTTCAAAAAACTCGAGCATCAAGGTGAAAAAAATAAATAAAAAAAATAAAAAAACCCGCCTGCACCAGAAAGATTAAAACAAGATGAATCTCGATGAACTTAGTAAAGTGCCTCCGACTGCATGGAATTATATAATTCTGTAAGGGATCTTGATTTAATTGCTTTTGTGCAGGCGGGTTTATTAATTTTTAAATTGTTTTTTTTTTATTACTTTTGAGTGGTTGTAGAATGTAACGGCTAACTTTTATCATAGCCATTGTTAAGTAATTGAAAAAAGAATAGTTGATAACTAACTTTTTTAGTATTAGTTACAGTCATTATCATGTTATACCTTTTTGAAATGCTTAAGATGAGCCCTTTAATTTAATACCCATATTGCAGTATTCGAAACAACTTTTTTCTACACACCTCTTTATTTTGACATCTCACAGTCGCCATGTTTGTTTTTTTTTCAAACGTCACATATCTAAGAACCCTTGGGCGGTCAAAACGAATCTAACGACGTCTGAATTGTATAAATCCGTTCAATGGTTTGTGAGATATCAGGTAATAAAGAATATTACACACATACATATGTACAAGATACGCACGAAAAACATTTACCTTCCTTACAGTCGGGTAAAAACGCATAATTATAGTAAGTGAACTACACTCCCCAAGGGCGTCTGCCGAACTATTCGCAACCGAAACCGCGGGTTGACAAACAAACTAATTTAAAACAAACACTTTGTACGTATTAGAATCGGTAGAGTTTAGACGAGGAACTAAATAGGTACATACTTCTGACATTTAACTCCTGACATGTACCTACAGAGAAATGGTATATTTTATATGTATACCTATATCTGTAACTATGTATCTAACTACGGCATTGTATCGCCTAAACGGATGGAAAGATTTGGATAGGACTCAAGCTAATGTGAAGTTATGGCAAATGAGCCTTCATTCTTCATCGGAGCGCACAAAAATGTAAATAGATTATGAAAATGTATATCTTACGGGTCTTAATCGCGTGAATAATTTTAGGTAAAATACCTTGTTTATTGCCCGACGTTTCGACCGTATTGCAACGGCCGTGGTCACGGGTAGACGATTAAGACCCGTAAGATATATATTTTCATAATGTGTACAAATCGCGAAAGTTTATCAACATTCATATTAATAGATTTGAAAACAAAAACGGAAATTGGTTCTATCTGTTGGTTTATTCTAACGTAGGTACCTATTAGGAGATTTTGAGGTTATTCATGTGCACATAATACTAAACCAAATAATAGCAGCATGCTTCCCATATGAAGTGAGTTCAATACCGGAGCTTATCTTTGACGGGGCTGTCACACTACGTGACTGTCAGCTGTTCAATACTTCGCCTCGCCAATATTGCACCGTGTGAGTGCGTCATACTCCAAGTCATATGTGACAGAATTTCAGATCGAATATTTCCACCGCAGGTGATGATCTCTGCTGTAAATACCTAGCTGTTGCTTTCTAAACGGTTTCAAAAAAGGCAGACTATACGTATAATGTAAGCTTGTGTTCGGAGTCTGGTGAACTTGTGTCGTTATTCGGTTATTTTTTTCTGAGAACGTTTTAAAAGGTAAAACTTTGTTCTAGCTTATAAGACCCAGATAATATGTCTAAAGACTAAAACCTGAGACTACCTAAGTAGCGAAATTAGCATTCTGCGATGTGTTTAATGATTTTAGTTTTCCTTGATTTTCATTTAAAATCGGTTTATTTTTCTTAAAAACTTATTTTTGTATTGTGTAGTCCTTGATTATATGGTTAAAAGACTAGCAAGGTTAAACATTGATACCACTCATAGGTTTAAAAGGGTGATTCACCCTTCCACCAGTAACGGTTGTTTTTAGACTTCTTGTAACAGTCTATTAGGCAAGTATATAATGACGTTGGTTCAAACAGAGTGCTAAGTTTGATAGTGACTTTAATATTTTGGTCTGTAAAATGGGAATAGTCAAAAGTTTTCTGTGTCAATTTAGCTGAATTCCGTGGTGAAACGAATTTGTGTTGCTTATTTGGACTCCATGTTGAAGCAACGCGGTGTGTTTAATGTTTCTGTATTTCTTTGTAACCTAATTTTTCTTACTCTAGACCTGCCTAAACTGTTTCCCTTTTTGCTTTTCAAAAATCGTAAAGCTATTCCTTAATCATAACGAAAAAATTTCGCGACCATCTACAATGTTATTATAGCTCAGGTGGGAAATCGGGCCGTCCAGAAACCAGAAGACCCCAGTTCGAGTCCGAGTAACGATTATTTTTTCCCGATTTATTTTTGTGATTTATTATGTCTGAGCGAAAAATATTATTCAAATTTCATCAGTATGTAATATAATGTTCAAGTTTTTACTTCTGCTCCACTCCCGGAGTGCAACCCTTTTTTTTTTAAATAGTTCTATATTTTGGCAAAGTTAATGGACGCATTTTACAATAAAATTATTCTCAATTAGATGTTTAATATTGTAATGTAGCCAAATAAATACATAATATAGCATTTCGCTATATTTTCCTGAGTGGATATTATATAATGTCCACTGATGTTGAATATCGAGATTCGAAGTCGTGGGCAAAGGCTGCATGGTTAATAGGTATATAATTAGATAGATTTCATTGTAACTATTCATTTTAAGTTTCTACAAAATCGATCCAGTAGTATCGGTGATTAAATTCAACTTAATAGATGTTGGATGTATTAAAGAGGTAAGGTACCTATAGACCTTACCTTTCTAATATATAAACATAGAAGTATCTCATAAAAACCTAAACAAAAATCACAGTAAAATAAACTGTACGAAGCTTAACTCAAATCAATATAAAAACGAAGGTAGTTTTCACCTTTAGCAATAACAATTTCGTTCTATAGACTTAAGCCCGTACTCCATCGGCGAATAAAACCGCGGCTTATTGGCTCGCAACGGATCAACAGTAAAATCTCCGGGGCTTTACGACTTATGTAGGTATCATGATAACCGATATATCAATATTTCATATATTCTTTACGGACAGTAAAGCTAATAGTTAACACGGGAACGTGCTTGTATTAGTGAAAACTTGAGTTTTAATCTAAGCTGCGAATTAGGACCGATGTTGGCTGCTGATCCCTGGAAAAAATTGACTGCTTGACTGCTAGGGACTCAGTTAAATAGGTATATTTAACTGCGTTAACTACTTCGACTATCCGTTCCAATCTCAACGACTGTTGGAAGGTTTTTTTCTGTATTATGTGTCCACATGCAATCTCTTTGGAATTATGATCTAGTCTTTAGAGTTAGACTAATAAGTAATTTAGTTCTATCTTAATCTGCTAAGTCCAATATTCAAAATTATGAAATTGTCCAATAAAACTTTTCTTATTGTCTCTGATAAATGGAAAGACACTCTATTCTTGTGTTCTTTGTAAATAACACTAACTGCACTATATTACACTAATTTCACTACACTAACTCGAACGGTTTGGTTCTCTTTCGTCTTCTTACTATGTCCGTGATGTCAAGGAGCTGGATAGCCTCAAAGTTCATATGTTTAAGGAGTCGTCGTTCATGAGCTTCGGCATACTTTTTAATCATTTGTACAATAAGGTATACCTTCAGGTCACGGTGGAGGTCCTCGGTCCTTATGTACCAATGAGCGTTAACCCTTAATACATTGAATAGAATTTTATGATGAAGTCGATATTAATTCGGGTAAAATAAATGAATTTGTGTCTGTGAATGAATTTGTGCCTGTTTGATATAACCGGTGCATTGATATTGATAAAATTCAGTGATAGTGTAGAGGCGTGGGTTACATAGACTACTTATTTCGTGATATCGTACACACACGCGACCAGAGACACGGGAAAAAGCAAGCTGATAATTGCAGTTGAGAGTTTGCAATAATTCAAATCATGGATACAACTTGTTATAGTATAGTACATCCTGACATTCAACTATAACTTGAGACCCAGACATAGCGGTATTCAGAACGAGAATCGAACTAGTAACACTTCCGTTTGCAGACCTTATTTGAACCGCTGCGATAAAAATAAAAGCAAAATAAAAATATTCTAACTCCGTATATATTCCATCCTATCAACCGAGTTGTGCGGATGTCAGTACACAACGAATCCGGAGGAAGGCCAGTGCGGTTTATCCGTGTGATTTGAGGCTAATTGGTCGGTTGGAGCGTGACATGCGACAGTCACAAGCGTAGCTGCTCGCCGCTGATAAAACTATGACGAATTCCAATGTGCAATGTACCACGATAGCACTCGGACATGGATACATCACACATTCGCTGCAAAACTGTCGTGAGTTGAAAATGAATTGAGAGAAAAACGCTTTTTAATAGCTTTTTTACGACATAATAGTTTTCACTTTTTAGACGAGATGTGACATAAATATTTTTAAACTTTTGAGTTTTATACAATTTATAGACTACGAGACATACTCGTAGTCTATAAGTTGTATAAATCACAGTCTATAAAGCATGGAAATGTTAAAGTTATTCTTATTTTTATTTCAATAGGACTCATCTGTAGTCACAGGTAGTCTGATGCAGCTCAGCGACACTATGAAGAACTTTTTTAAAACTATATTTGATACAAACAAAACTCTACGGTCATCTTCATGCTAACGTGTATGATTGAGATTGTCACATGTCGTATTTTAATTGTACAGATTGCTAATAGAAAATGGTGGTCTTAAAGAGGGGTATATCCTGCAGGATAGATACTGCCACGCCAAAACGAGAACTCCGGAGAATACACAAGCCAAGTTTTTCCATTTTCTCAGCTGAAGTAGCTATTCAAAATCCCTTAGTCGTTTTCTTTGTATTCCTGTAGATACTAAAAAACTACATTTTTCAATGTCCTGAGCCACTTCTTTCACACCAAAGTAGCAAATATCAACTAGTTGTAATATTACTAGTAGGTAATATTAATAATAATACCCCAGCATGAGTTTCCTCCTACGCGATAAATAATCTGGATTATTCCATTATGCTAAAGTCGGCTCAAGGTTATATCATTATAATTCAGAGCTTTTCTCTTCCTAATAGAATTGGAGGAGGGGGTTAAATTGGTTCTTTGACGTCATTGTTTTGTTGAAAACATTTAATATACACCTAATGTTTAAATATGTATAGTTTTATTAATATAACTCAGTTGTCACAAGTGTATTCAATTAACAAACACGAAGTACACACAGACTCGGAACAACAATTTGTGAATTACAAAAGTGTGGGAATCGAACCGACACTTTTGTGATCCACATCGGAATCGACCTTTTGCCCGGCAGTCGTACACACAGAAGAACAAAGACCTCTTTACTACAAAGCCCTGTGCCGCAGGGGACTACACATATAATTAACAGACGTAAACTAAAATGTAACGTTTTTTATTTTATTTTAAAAATACTTCCGTATTATGATGCAAGGCAAGACTTTACAGATATACAAAACATGAAAACAAAGTACAGCCACGATCGAGTCACACAAAATGGTATCCCATGTGGTAATCGAATTAGCAACCTCTTGTGCAGCAGTCGTATGTACTGTTACTGCGCCACCGGAACAGGTCCATCTCCCTAGAGGCACAGAGGGAACCAAATTTCCTACAGTTCATCTCTCTAGAGACGCTCACAGGAAGTCACTCCACTCGTTTTAACAGAGATCACAAAGGCATTATATTGACGTTGTAATACCCGAATGAGACGGAACCACAAAGCCCCGAGAATGCAGAAGGTAACTTTTAAATTAATTTTGCTCGAGCAAATGTCTGTCATTCATAATTCGAACAACTTAGGCACATAGTACATACAGTGATATTTTAAGAAATATACATACTGTAATGAATATTGATGACATTTCCAATTTTGATTTAATATTACATATTTGTTATTTTCAACTTATGACTGACTTATGACTTAAAAAAAGGAAAAACTCACCTGTATGTTTCTTCTCAACTCGACTGAATTTTTTTTTTTTGTATGTTTGTTCACCCATTACGGGAAGACAACTGGACCAATTTGAAAAATTCTGTTGTGTTTTATGGGGTATACTTCCAAGTGACCGTGTGGTAGTACGACCCCATCTCTACCCGTAGGTATAGTCAGGGCGACTAAGGGATGTCGAACCCGGATGACGGGCAGCAGTGTCCTCTTAAAGCCTTACTGCGACCGCCAACCCGCTCAGTTGACATATTCAAGAAATTGAATTTCTCTTCAGTTTTTTTTTATTATCACATTAATGTAATTATTAAGTGTATGCACAAATGTCTGGGCATAGCTGAACCGGTTTATTAGTATGAAAAATCCTCTGTACCTATGGTTCACAACAAAATAGTTTAAAATTTTGAAGTTTTAGGCTTGTCCTAGACTTGGTGTTTGTGATCGATGTCTATTAGTTAAGTTCTCCAAGAGACAGTAGCAATTGCTATAATGTGTCTAACTACGACTGCCAATTCGGATATCAGTTGACAACTACTCAACAACAGCTAGATGGATTTAAATGGCACTCTATTAGAAATTCGGTACTATTTTATTATATTCTGTTACATTCAGTACATAGTTGTCAGAGAAATGTCTATGAGTGCGTTGCTCGAGCACGCTTGTATGAAGCCTACCTTCTGTACTCTCGTTACTTTGTGGCAGAGGTTCCACCGGACCGACTAATTAGTCGCAGTACGAACGTGGTACAAGGATGGAATACTAAACGATGGAATAGTGCAGGTCCCAGAACACTTGATTGGCAGAACGCGACGTGAGGGATAGTGTGTGTTGCGTAGTTACAACATTACATTACATACAACATAACCATGTCGTGGTGGGTGCACTACAGTGTTAGTTATACTTCCGTATAAATAGTAATGTTAACGCATCACTGAGTTGCGGTTGAAGGGCACTGTAACAAGAGTAATTACAGGCCAAATGTTTTTTTATACGAACAAATGAGCGCGATGCGGTGTCATTCAGATCTTTTCCAAACAAGCATTTGGGTGCCTTTATACTTTTATGGAAGATGCGTGACGCGCGACCGTCAGCCGAGAGTACGACCTGCTCGTCATTTCGTAGTATAAAAAAACTATGGATATGTTTTCAACCTTAGAGGTAAATCTGTCCCATCGTAGCTCCCATACGACAATACAAATTCTATATTAAAAGGCTAGTTAAATCGAGATTCTTCTTGATTTTGTGTTCTAGAAATCAATTTAGGCGTTCGAATCAAATAATGAAAACATTATCCAAATCTGTTTTGCCCCCCTAGACAAATAGCATAAACGCTAATCGAATAGAATGACATCATTGCGCGTGCAAAATAGCAAATACAATTTTTTTATATTCTCGGTTTTGAACACGCAACGACAATATGTGGACATGGTTTTAGAACACATTTTGGTAAAATCGCAAACATAGTTATATATAGGGTCAGACAGAGACCCATCTTTTTCGCAGCCGGTTGAAAATAAAATCCCGTGAAATCGTATGCCTTAAAATCCCAGGAATGAAGGCTAAATTCCGCGGCGCCTGAGCCGGAAGTGCAAGGCTCATTAGTGCTTTTTTACACCAAAGAGCTGCGTTCACTTCCGACAAGAAGATTACCGCGACACAGACTATACATTCTTGAATAAAAAAGCGAGTGAATAGATTTTTAAAGGGTCAGCAACGCGCTCGTGACACCCCTAATGTTGCAGGCATCCATAAGCTACGGTAACAGCTTACCGTTAGGCTGGCCGTATGCTTGTTTACCACCGTGTCGTGGTATAAAGAAATATATTTTGCGAATGTTTTGTCTTCTTCAATTCCATTTTGATATATTGATGATTCCGTTTTGAGAATAGACAAACAAAGATAAAACACTAGTTAAAATACTGTCACTAACGTGTCAAATGGGTTTTTTATAGTATAGGACAAACGAACAAGCAGTAAGATGCTAAGTAATTACCGCTGCTCAAGGACATCTGCAATGAAAAAGGCCTTTTAAAAAAAACTTAGACTCTTTTGAAGGTCCCTGAGTCATTTGAGTTCAGAATTACAGCTTGCGACAATAGATTTTACAAAGTTGATGTGCGTTACAAGAAATGACGTTTGAAACGTGTGATGTGAAATAGGCTTATTTTATTTGAAAAATATAAGGCGCATTTGATTTGGTAGTAACAAAAAGCTTTCATTATAGAATACAACACAGTCACAAAATCCTACACAGGCAAACTCGCGAAATGCGTGTTTTTAGTTTATTGCTGAAATATACATTTCAATAAACCAAATGGGATTATCAAGCCTACTAATTCACTGAAACTACTCAAAATTCATGCCGGTTCGGTCAAAATACCCGGTGTTATCGATCGATAACGAACCGGTAGTAATTAGTGACGACATACATCAAACTAAAGTAATGCCTGGTAGATAATGAGCTTCTAGTATTAATCCAAATGTTGCAGATTATAGGAACTAACTAATTAATGAATGAATCGGACATATATCATGCATATTTCACGACATTTTGTACGAAATTAATTTATACTAATATTATAAAACTGAAGAGGTTGTTTGTTTGTTTGAACGTGATAATCTCAGGGACTACTGGTACGAACTATTTTACTGCTAATAGGAGCTGAGCAGCAATGAAAAATGTTGCAAAAACGGGGAAAATTTACGCATATGAAGTCAGCCAGTGCTTTGTTAATGTAATCGTTGTGTTGTTATGAATTCCGTTTTTATTATCGCCGACGGTCGCAGCCCCTCTCCCGGACGATTGTGAACCGTGTACGACTAATAAAAATT
Source organism: Herminia tarsipennalis (assembly GCA_945859575.2). NCBI lineage: Eukaryota > Metazoa > Arthropoda > Insecta > Lepidoptera > Erebidae > Herminia > Herminia tarsipennalis. Next base: position 22,878,252 of record OX243849.2, on the reverse strand, counting down.
ATACTTAAAGATCGGAAGTACAGATAATATTTTTATAGCAAAAAGCAAAGGTCTATAGTCTTATCGTACCCAATGAGGTTGACCTCATAGGGTACGATAAGACTATAGACCTTTGCTTTTTTAATGAATTATAATAATAATAATATCTTGGGACAACTCACACAGCGCTATCTGATGCCAAACTAAGCAGAGCTTGTACTATGGAAACCAGACAACTGATAAACATACTTATATATTTCTAAATACATACATATTATAGATAAATTACACCCAGACACAGAATAAACTCTCGTGCTTATCACATAAAGTATTATCCTGGGTAGGGATCGAACCCAAGACCTCTTGCGTAGCAGTCGGATACACTCCCACCGCGCAAATCTCTCCAAGTAATCAATTCCTTACACTTTGACCTAACCGGTAGTGTACAAGTATGTGCGTCCGTACCTTCATTGCTTCTCATTGTTCGACGCAGGACAAGACGCTCTCGGTCTTGACATTTTGTACAACAGTCTCTTATCTCTGAACCTGACAATGACAATCGATTTTAATCTAACTTCCTGATGAGGTCGAGACACGAGGCCAAAGACTTGAGAGGTATAATATAGCTCACAAATGAAAGACAGTCCTGTATAGACCGAAAACAAATTACCGTGACAAATGTTTTGGTAGAAGAAAAGAATTTTAACGCCAAAATTTTCTGAAACGGATGCATAGATAACAGTGCGGTTTTTAATTTTAGCAAAGTCAAAGTCAAATATCTTTATTTCGTAAAATCAGGTTAATGATTATTTGAAAACGTCAAATTAAAACATGGTACTAAAAATTTTATAAAATTATGAATGTTTGAAAAAAAAAAACAAAATGAGGTTAGGTGGCAGTTCCAAGTGTAAAGCTCATGAGAAGAAGCTGCCAAGAAACTCATGTGCCACTCTTTTAAAATCATCAATTTTTTTCTTTACAAAAATAAATTTTACTGAATGAACCAGTGTGTCTGGTGAGTGTAATCGTTTATAAAATAAGGATAACTAAATAATAATACTATTAGTAACTCTAAAATGAGTATATATAAACGTATTCAGCAAACACAATACTTCACTTCTTACAAAGTAAATATGTATATATACATATAATCTTAAAGTACATTTTAATAGCCTGTGAGAGAAAGCAGTTCAATCCCAAGCGTTTTTGTCTTCCATATAATCAATTATTGAGTAGTAACTTTTCATACACAATTTTTTCTTAATGGTACACTTAAATTTATTACGACTTAATTTTTGAATGTCGCTAGGGATTTTATTGTAGAAACGTATACATTGGCCCCGAAATGATTTGTTTACTTTTTGTAACCTTGACGCTGGTACAACAAGTTTATGTTTGTTCCGCGTGTTAATATTATGTATGTCACATTTCTTACAGAAACTATCAATATTTTTGTGAACATATATAAGGTTTTCATAGATATACTGACATGCAACAGTCATGATATTGATTTCCTTAAATTTTTCTCTAAGTGAGTGTCTACTACTAAGATCGTAAATTGATCGAATAGCCCTCTTCTGCAGAACAAAAATGGTTTGAATGTCGGCAGCATTCCCCCACAGTAGAATACCGTACGACATTAAACTATGAAAGTAACTAAAATAAACTAATCGCGCTGTTTCAACGTCTGTTAGCTGACGAATTTTTCTAACTGCGTACGCTGCAGAACTGAGTCTATTAGACAATTCACTTATATGTGGGCCCCACTGAAGCTTAGAATCTAGAGTAATTCCTAAAAACTTTGTGGTCTCTACAGGGTTCAACTCATCTTCTTTTATTTTTATAGTGGTTTTTACTGGTTTCACGTTAGGTGTTATAAATCGAATACATTTAGTCTTGCCCTCGTTTAAGAGTAAATTGTTAACATCAAACCAGTTAACCACTTTTGAGATAGCCATATTTACATCTTCAAAGTCTTTTTGCTGGCGTTTTAATTTAAATAAGAGTGATGTATCATCTGCAAACAGGACTATCTCATGATTATTATTTACTAAGTCGTTTATGTAAATTAAAAACAACAACGGCCCGAGAATAGAACCCTGTGGGACTCCCATTTTGACCACAGACCCCGGGGAGCGTTTACCATTAACATCAACTTTCTGAATCCTGTTACTCAGATAGGACGTAAGAAGATTCAGAGCTGTGTTTTTAATACCATAATGTTGCAATTTCCTGATTAATGTTTCATGCAGAACACAGTCAAATGCCTTAGATAAATCACAGAAGACGCCTAAAGCATCTTGCGATTCCTCCCAGGCGTCAAAAATATGTTTTAAAAGCTCCACACCAGCATCGGTTGTAGAGCGACCCCTAGTGAAACCAAATTGCTTAAAGTGTAATAATTTATTTTTGTAAAAGAAGTTCTGCATCTGATCATATATTATTTTTTCAAAGATTTTACTAAATGTTGGTAGTACTGATATGGGTCTAAAATTAGTGGGGTCAGACATACTACCTGATTTATACAATGGTATTACTTTACTATATTTCATTAAATCAGGAAATACACCACAATCTATACATTTATTAAATATAAAAGCCAAGTCCTGCGCGATAAAAGAAATTATAGACTTAGTAATCACAACTGAGTTACTCCAGAGGTCGGTAGTTTTCTTAACATTAATAGAATTAAAAGCTTTTATGACATCTATATGTGTAACATAATCAAATTGAAAAGTGATGGCACATTTATTAACATTTTTAATCAAGATAGACTCAGCTGCAATAGGTGAGGAATTCAATGACTTTGTAGTGGAGACTGGAATGTCAGTAAAGAATTTTTCAAATGCAGTGGCTACTTCTATGTCTGATGTGATGGTTTTACTATCTATTTTAAGACAGTAATCATTATTCTGACTTCTGACTCTTCCGGTCTCACTATTTATAATATCCCAAGTCATTTTAATTCTATTATCACTGTTTTTAATTTGTGAACTAAGGTAGCAAGCTTTTGCTGTTTTGCAAGTCTGCCTAAATGTTTTAGCATAATTTCTTACATAAGCTTGAAATCTTTCACAACAGTTATAATTTCGTTCATCATACAGCTCATATAATCTTTTTCTACTTTTATGTAGGCCGACAGTAGCCCACTCACTAAAAGTTGCATTCCCCTTAACCATAATCGTTTTGGGAGTGAAAACCGAATCGAAATTATGACAAAATTTATTAAAGAATGTTTTATATAAAATGTTAGGATCACTGTCCTCATTCAACAGTGGAGGGTTACAAATGAGGCGGCTTTTGAAACTCTCAAATCGACTGACAGTTTTAGGGATAACAGTTATACATTTTTTAGTTACTTTTCTACTTTTAATATCAAAGGAAATAAGTTGACCACAGTGGTCAGAATCCATTTGATTAATTACTCTCTTGTTATCTACAATAATATCTGTGAATATATTATCTAAACATGTGGCTGTAGTGGCAGTTATGCGGGTAGGCTCTAAAAATAAATTACACAGATTAAATGATTTAAATAGAGCTAAAATCCTCATACTTAAAGTAGTATTCTCTAATAAATTAACATTAAAGTCGCCACATATTATTACATTTTTATTAAGGTTTGTTACCTTATGCAAGACTTCATCCATAACATCTTCAAAAATATGATATTGTGCTGAAGGTGGTCTGTACACAGTCAATACAATAAACCGCTTCAACTCTACACAGGCTATTTCTATGCTACGTTCAACAGAGAAGTTAACAATATCACGGCGTTCTTTGAATTTAAGATTTTTATTTATTAATATTAGTGAACCACCATGTACAGCCAGTTCCCTGCTGAACGAGCTGCCTACCTGGTGATTGTTGAAATTAAACATGAACTGATCGCTCTTTAGCCAGTGTTCAGTAATACATAAAATATCAATAGCTTCAACATTCATGAACAATTCCAATTCCAAGTCTTTTCCTGTCATTCCTCTGATATTCTGATGCACCAGGTTAATTTTATTAATATAACTATTGTTCTGTTTTGACATAACAGAATAATTTTCAAGTGGTAGTGCACAAGTATGTGTGCAAGAGGTACTCTCTATTGTCTTAAAATTTAATTTAAATTATTCGGTATGTCAATATTATAATTATTATTAATACATAAATTATCATTATTAATGTCAGGTGCTTTAGCCAAATTGTTGGCTAAGTTAAAATTAATGTCATAATTTTGTTGCTCAATAGAAGCAACTTGAGTAGCCAAATTCTTGGCTGAAGTATTAATATAAAAAGATAGCGAAACAGCTATCTGTCTTTTACAACTACTTTTAAGATAATATCTATCTTTTGTCAAATAAAAATATTTACTAACAAGTTTGTTAGTGTCAATAAAATGAAATTTATTATAAAAAGGTCCATTAATTTGGCATGTCAGTTGATGCATAAGGTTATTCAAATTATATCTAATAGAATTTTCTTCCTGTGATAATCCATTACTCAGGGGAAATGAAAACATAACAATTTTTTTTACATTTAAATTGGACAACTCCTCAAAATAATTTAAAAACCTATTTTTGTTTACATTTCCCCTATCACCGACAAAAATAATTATAGTGCTGTCCTGACTAAAATTAGATCTTAAAATATTTTCCATGATATTACTATAGGACAAAGCAGGCGTGCAATTATTGATGATTCTAGTTTGTCCCGTACTCAACTTTGACATTAGGGATCCAATGCCCTTACCAATTTCATCACTATACATCATAATAGTACTTAATTTAAAAGAACTGCTAGTTTGTGCTAAGTTATTATGGAGTGCTGGCAGTGGAGAGGGATCAAGTGCTAGCGATTGGCAATCTAGTGATAATCTACAAATTGGACTATGCCTACTTGTTAAAGAAGTTGATTGCTCATTGTTGCAGTTGCAAGAGTTGACCAGCTTACCTATAGCCAACACCTGCTCCCTGCTCTGTTTTGCAGTTACTTCATATTTCATTGTTAGAGTCTGTAATGATTCATGGAGGCGGTCAATCTCTAATTGCATAGCCCGTGTATCCTCAACATACTGCGATGAGACATTGTCCAGCTCCAGTGAATACATTTGAACCTGATCGATTAGTTGCAATCTCTGTCTATTTAATGCCATGCTATCAATAAAGAATTTGTGTTTACTAATTAATTTTTTTGTTTTTGTAATATATTTCTTAATTTTTATATATTTTTTAAGCTTATTTCTGCTGCATTTAATAACCTTGACAGATTTATTAGACTTTTTAAATTGCACGGGCCCATCCTCTCCGGTAAGATCGATAATAACTGAGGAATGTAAGTTACCAACTGCAGCATCATTTATGACCGGGCCAACCAATTCACTGAACAAGCTATTGTTACACTTTACAATATGATTATGTTTATCTGACTCAAGTTCTGATATTTTGTTGTGCGCTTGAAGTAGTTGTCGTTTCAAGGAGGTTATGTGGTTAAGAGTCAGTGTGTATTCATCCATACAAGCATCAAAGCTGTCTACTGTGCGTTGGAGTTTGTCCCGGTCATTTAGGATATTGTTATATTCAGAGTGCAACTTTGCCAGTTCATCTCTCAACCGTTCATTCATGTTTAAAACGTCTAACAGTTCTTTTTCATTGCCCTCTCTTTCCCTATTAAGTTGATCACATCTTTCTTTGGATGCCTGTAGTTCCCTCAAAGTCAGTTGTAGTTTAGTTTGTTCCTGACGAGCCAAGGCTTTGCGAGTCATCATTTTCACTTTAATAACAAGTTAAACAGTCTATTAAATTAATGCCAATAAAGGTGAGATCAAACAATAGGAGGTTAAGTATGGTATTTGGCATAAAAACAAAACTTAAAATCCTTAAAATCGTTACTAAAACAGTTTGTGATGCAAATAAAACATAAATAAATACCGTACCTTGTAAGACAATAATACACAAATAATCCTTTAAAAAACCTTTGCCGGTGTCCAACCGTCACTTCACAAAATAAAACTTTTAATTTTGTTTGTACACTTATAAACCTGTTAAACTTTTGTACGCTTACTTGAAGTTAATCAAAACGTGTGAAATTGGTTTAATAAACAAGATTACTATTAGATTTTCAATAAATTCAATTAATTTAATCGGGACAAATTTGAATCAGCTGTTACCTCGAGGGTTGCCACAGGAAAAAAAAAAAAAAAAAAAAAAAAAAAAGCAGAAGGCTTCTTTAAAAGGGCTAGTTATCATTTGCTTACTTTATGTATAGCAGATTTTTTTCTTATGTTATTTAAGTAGATTATAAGAGAGGGGGGTCCTACACGCAACCTCGATCTGTTTATCACCACGATTAAAGTAGTACGGAAATGTCTTTAATACAACAATCTGCAACATAGAAAATTAGTGACAGTAACTCTCGCCAAGTCCAGTGGTAGGCACCTCCGGAGCCTTGATTCTCTGACTCGCAATATTCTGCTTTCAGGAAGTCCACTTCGTGGAAGTGTGAGTGTGGTCTGTCAATCTATTTCTATTGTTGTATTAAAGCCTTTTCCTTAATACTTCAATCGTTGTGATTCACAAATCAAAGGTGGTGGGATCCCTCCTTTATAATTTACCTAAGATGGATTTCCGCCATGTGATACCTGATTCAATCACTTATCTTATGTTATTTAGTCTCAAAATACGAAGACCGTATTCCACAAATTGTATAAAGTAGCACTTTGTATTCATCACCATCATCATCAACCTATCGCAGTCCACTGCTGGACATAGGCCTCTCCAATTGCACGCCACTTTGTTCTATTCTCGGCTTCTCGCATCCAGCTCCTGCCAGCCGTTTTGCGTAGATCATCACTCCACCTGGCCTGGGGGCGTCCTACACTACATTTGCCGAGACGCGGTCTTCACTCAAGAACTCGTTTACCCCAACGGTTGTCGGTTCTTCGGCACTTCGTATTATTTATTTTTATTTCAATTCCAAAAACGGGTTGATCATAATCATAAACATAATCGGTAATATCTTTATCAGCATTATATTTTCTTAAGAACCCGTTTCAATATACACAAAACATAATACGAAAACTAATAAACATTAATGGAACCCTTAACGTGAAATAGCCTCTCTCAAATTGGTTCCGGTACTTGCAGAATGGTAAACGTTTACCGTGAGTTTGGTAGTTCAGTTGCAATTAGTCGTAAGGTACGGCATTTAGTGTGGCGAGGCCTTAAGGTATATAGTTTATAGTACCTATTGTGTAAGTAATTTGCGGGCAGGGGTGTAAAGACGAGGTCCGGTACTGAGGGTTTCTTTGCTGAAATTGAGGCTCATCTTAAGCATTTCAAAAAGGTATAACAAGATTATGACTGTAATACTAAAAAAGTTAGTTAGCAATCATTCTTATTTCAATTTTCAATGCTTGACAATAGCTGTGATAAAAGTTAGTTGTCACAAATTGTTACAAATTAGTTGTTATCCTACAACTACTAAAAAGTATAAAATTTAAAAAAATAATTATAAAAAAAAACCCGCCTGTACAAAAAACACTAGACTAAGTTCATCGAGATTCATTAATGCCTCCGACTGCATGAAATTATATAATTAAGTAGGGGATCATGTTTCCATCTTTTTTGTACAGGCGGGTTTTTTATTTTTATAATATTTTTTTTTACTTAAGAATATCTAACACTGTGATAGAGAAGGGCTTAGATTTACCACCTAATAACTCTGCGTCTGCCTTTCGCATCTAAGTAGTTCCTTCCAGTGACTACCGCCGTTAAACTGAAGTGACCAATAAACTTTGACTACTACGTGCCATCTATTCTCATCATCATTATCAATAATTTAAATATTATGTCTCTTCTTTCCAGGAGCTTGCAGCAGCCACTCCGACGCAGCGCAACTGGCGAGGTATCCTGATCGCCCTACTGGTGATTGCCGCGGTGCTGGGCCTGATCGTGTTCAGTATAGCGCTGCTCACGCCAGCTGGTGACGGCGGTAGGGTCCGGGGGCGGAGGCCTACTCTGCACGACGTGCTCACCGAACATTATAAGCCTTTTAATGGCACTTGGCTTACTGGTGAGTGGACTGTAACTCTTTAACTTCAACTCGAATATATTTGATTTTTAATGTTTTATAGTTTTCAGGATTAATTTGCTAAAAGCGACTAGAGATTAAAATTGGATAAAAAGGAAATTAAGTTCGTAGATTTATTTTAATATCTAAATAGTAGTGCAAAGTTCATTAGGCAATTGTGAAGTCAGTAAGAAAAGAACAAAAGTTACGCTATTTCAATTGCCAATTTTTATCCGACGTCAGATAGCTAAGTTCTTAAGCGTCTGTATCTTTAGAAATGGAAATATATATTAACACATACAGGTATAAGCAACGTTAGGGTACAGCCTGACCATAGACTGAGGCAGGCTTTGAGGACATCTAGAGGACATGGGCAGCGTGTTAAACTATACTAATATTATAAAGCTGAAGAGTTTGTTTGTTTGAACGCGGTAATCTCAGGAACTACTGATCCGAATTGAAAAATTCTTTCACAATTGGATAGCTGATTTATCAAGGAAGGCTATATCACGCTACGACTAATAGGAGCGGAGCAGCAATGAGAAATGTTGCAAAAACGGGAAAAATTTACGCAAACGAAGTTGCGCGGGACAGCTAGTGCTTTATACCCTTAATTGTTCCTATACTTTACCCAATTTGCGCTCGGCCTATTACCTCGACTACTCATAAAAAGCTATTACAGTGACAATAATTTGAATATTCCTTTTACTTTTCGGCCACTTTGTTGAATGGGTAAAAAATGTTTGGTCAATTTTGAGGGAAGGCCAGATTAAGGCCATTATAAACGGCAAAAAATGTTGTCTTCAGTAAAACTTGACAGGCTTTTTTTTTTTTTTTTTTTTTTCCATTTATTAGGGTAAAAAAACAGTGTGGAAATACATATTACCATACAGAGTAATAATAACTACACTTACTAATTTCAACACCAACAACATTTACCACATATTAATGAAAGAAATTATCGTATGTTAGTATTGAGGTTGAAAAAATTACTTAACAGCTAGTGTAATGATTAGTTTTACAATAATAAAAAAAAAAGTTTCCCGGTAAGACACAGTTCTACAACAATTTATCATCTAATTCTTAACACTAATACAGCGTGAGTTAATTAATTACTACTGCACAGAACATCAACGATTTTCTTTTTAAATGTGCTAGGTCTCGTTGCCACTATATCGATTTCATTAAAAAGTGTATTAAAGGACTGCACTAGTCGATGTAGTGGTGAACGTTTACCAGCATTGGTGCGGCATCGAGTAGTTGCAAATAATTGAGTTGGCTTGCGACAGTGAGTTCTAATAGGTACTCTGTAGCTCAGCTTATCAATAATAGGGATACAATCATATCTGTTATGGCAAAGATCATACAGTATCATTGCTTCAAGCTGCTTCCGCCTATCTGTAAGCTTAAGAAGTTTATATTTCTTGAGTAGCAGTCCATACGATGCTCGACTATGGAAGCATCTGTAGTGCATAGTGCGTAAAAAATTTTTTTGTACTCTTTCTATGGTGGCAGTATATTTATCGTAGTAAGGGTTCCAAACGGACACACCGTATTCTAACTGAGACCTGATCAAGGCGTTGTAAAGACTAAGATATGTAGTAGGTTGAGTGAATTTTATACACGATCTCATAACAAGACCGTACATCTTATAAGATTTAGTTATAATGTGATCCACATGTAAATCGAGGTGCAGTTTTTCGTCTAATATAATACCTAGATCTCTAATTGATTTAACCGAGTCAAGGTTAGTACCGTTCAGTTTGTAAATGTAGTTACTAACATATTTTTTCTTTGTAAAGGTAATTAATTTGCATTTGTTTATACTAAGCTTAAGTTTATTTTTGATACAGTACGTAGTGAGACGATCAAGGTCAGATTGAAATTTAATGTGGTCATCTATATTATCTATGGCATGAAATACCTTTAAATCATCTGCATACAGGAGAAAGTCACAAAATTTAAAACAATGGTATATGTCATTAATAAATAATGTGAAAAGGAGTGGACCTAAGATCGATCCCTGAGGCACACCGGAACTTATTGTAACAAAGTTTGACTCATAACCATTTATTACGACTTTTTGGGTGCGATTTGTTATGTATGATTTAAACCAGCGCCACAAGCTTCCATGGATGCCGTTGAATGCAATCTTCTCTAGTAATATTTGATGATCCACTCTGTCGAATGCTTTTCTAAAGTCTGTGTAGACACTATCGATTTGTTTGTTACAGTCCATAGCTTCAAAGAGATATGACGTATACGTTAATAAATTAGTAATAGTTGAGCGACGTTTTATAAAACCGTGTTGTTGAGGAATTATGTTGTTATGTATGGATGGATATATTATAGTGTGCACCAGTCTCTCGAAAAGTTTGGACAGTGTGGACAAGATTGATATGGGGCGATAGTTATCCACTTCAGCTCTACTACCACTTTTGAAGATGGGGACTAGGCTTTCTTTATAACTAACGAAGCAGATCTGCTTCGTTAGTTATAAAGGCCGTTCTACTGAAGACAACATTTTTTTTTAAACAGTTTCCTTTGTTTAGGTATTAAGAAATTACTTTCGACTGAGTAAATTTAGAGAATGTGAAACAACATTTTTATCAAAACGTGTAACGAAAATTAACTCGCAACAATAAATCTATCATGTTTCTAATTCTGTTTTAAACTAATTTTACAAATGCTTGCGCTAGATTCTGCTTTATAGTATTATAAAGCTGAAGAGTTTGTTTGTTTGAACGCGGTACTCTCAGGAACTACTGATCCGAATTGAAAAAATATTTTTCTGTTGGATAGTCCATTTATTGAAGAAGGCTAAAGGCATCTAACATCACGCTACAATTAATATGATCGGAGCAGCAATGAGAAATGTTGCAAAAACGGGAAAAATTTACGCACATGAAGTTGCGGGGGTTAGCTAGTTCTATTTAGAGGTATAAACATGTTGAGCATAATATTCCATCATTTTTTAATGTTTTATTCATTTATTTACTTTTATTAATAACATTGCTATCTCTATTCAAAGAAACCTATTATAATAATTATACAAATTATAAAATCTTTCATTTATATTCCATATAGTAATAAGTATCGCGAATGCTGCCATTACTCTTGGGATGCCGCTAAAAACCAGCGCTGCCAGCCATGCTAGGAGCAGAATACGCAAATTCTGCTCCTAGCATTATGCTGAGCTGTGGACCATATTTGTACTGTCAATTTAAATACTGTATTGTTAACAAATTACAATATAGGTAAAGGACTACAAATAGTAAACTTGTTCCAAATCGGTGCCCACAGGCATTGTGCCTAGAAGGTTGACCGCATTTCCTCTTTGTATTGCCAGGCTTATTTGCTGGCCAAGGAACGTGCCGACCCTCTGGTCACCAGAGCTATCTTTTAGCCTATCTATACTGTATTGTTGTAATATTATGTTCATGTGCGTGCTTACTACGCACATGAACTAAGTGCCATTTAGAAACCTTTCTTTTTCTTCTTATCAGATTTTCGTGTTGATAAACCGAAAATATTTCTACACAGCTATGACAGAAAGCTGAGCTATTAAATATAGCAAGTTAGCAATAGCTGTTACAGAAATTGGAGTAGTTTATCATCACATCAGCCCTCCATAATAGTATAACAAAAATCCCGCTACTAGGTAAATGAACCGTGAAATATAAGGGACTTATAATCTGATAAGGGAACAAATGTAATCCGGTGAGTGACCGATACTTCATAACAGAATTATTGGCAGGACGCGGGATCTTTCTGCTGACGTAGTATCGTTTATTGGATTAGTTTGCGACTTTCTTTCTGTAGGTGGTTTGTTTGTTTTATGAGCAAAACTCTTCTCCATTTCGACTGTGGCCATTAGTTTGATTTTTACTGCCCTTTACCTAACACATTTTGAAAAAACAATACTTTCACACAATACCGCCTATGTATCTCGCGCGACGGCAGGGGGGGGGGGGTTCAAATAGGCACCCTCTATTTTGGCACCCTTTATTTTTGCCGCTCTAGACTACTCTAGACTTGCCCTACCTTAGATCGGCCCTGAGAATATATCTTGGGACAACTCACACAACACCATCTGAACCCAAACTGGGCAGATTCTGTATTAAGTTAACCACAGGCAACTGATAAACTTACTTCTTCTTTTTTGCCTTTATCCCATTATTTGGCTCTCCTCGTCCTCATGCACCAGGACCATCAGTACTGAGTTAACTGTGTTGTGTTGTGAGTGATAAACTTACTAACGCCGATATATTTTAAATTATAAATTAATAACACGCAGATACAGAATAAACCATAAATTATTATCCTGGGTGGGAATTGAAAATACCAACAAGGCCAGGCCATTAAAAATCTTCTTTCTCGACTGGTCTGTCGGTCTAGTGGTTAGTGGTCCTGACTGCTAAGCCGGAGGTCGTGGGTTTGATTCCTACAAGATAAAGTTTTGTATTATGGTGACAATCATGCTCACATTAATCCATAATATATATTTACCTATAACACAAAAGTTTGGTTAGAAGTTATCTGGTTGCCATAATACCAGTTCCGTCTTGTTTAGGATCAGATAGCCGTGAGAGTAAAAAAAATATCAACGGCCTAAAATTGTTTGCACTTAACCATTACAAAATGTAGACGTTTATTAACTATAATTATTTGCCGTGTGATACCGACTGAATAGTGCCACTACATCGTTTCCCGTGGGTGTCGTCAAGGCGACTATATAAGGAACTAGCTGACCCGCGCAACTTTGTTTGCGTCAATTTTCCCTGTTTTTGCAACATTTTATTGCTGCTCTGCTCCTATTGGTCGTAACGCGATGTTATATAGCCTATAGCCTTCCTCGATAAATAGGCTATTCAACAGTGAAAGATTTTTTCAATTTGATCCTGAAGTTCCTGAGATGAAACAAACTCTTTAACTTTATAATATTAAGTGCAGATTTCACATCACAGGACGGACAGCTGCGTCATCTGCGTACTTTAAAGCCTTACTTACGGCGATAGCCAATCCGCTAGCTAAGCGTGGCGATTATGGTAGTTACCCCCAGGATCTATAATAAGCAGGTTCTACTGGGGAGACCCATGCCCAGCAGTAGGATATTATATGCGTTGATATGTATGTATATCTATATATCTAGCATCCAGTTTAAAAAAAGACATTTAATCTAACTGTTCTAGTCTTCGTATCTCTCTTTACCTAGCTAACACACTTTATCTCTCTTTATAATTATGTACTTTATCCTTGAATATTTAAATGTGTAATATTAAAAAGCTTATGACGTAAATGTAAACAGTTATAAACTCGTAAATTACTCAAGATGAGCGGCAGGTAATCATTTCACAAATTATTTTACATTTCGGCACTACATGTAATCATTATTATCCCACGTTTTGCAATTTATTTCACATTTTAATGCATCACTGTCGTCTGTTTATTAGACTAGTGATATTTGTTTTTCAGTTAAAAATGTTGTATTTCAAACTAGTGTCGGTCCTCGACTTCGCGCCGTATTTCTTCACTTTCTTTAAAAATAATTTCCATAAATAATAATATACCTACCATAATATATTACCTTTTAGAGGAAATGCTCTAAACAATAGGTACTTAATGTAAATCGTATCTCTACGGATGCTTCATTTAGATAAGCCAAGTATATAATATGTAAGTCACCAATACATTATGGGTAATCCTGACACCAACGAAACTGACTCCTACTTTTAAGAGCGTTTTAAAGTCTACTCTGAGTTTTTGACAGTTAGAGTTAGTTTTGGGTGTTTTAAAAAATAAGAAGAATGGAAGTTTCTGTACTGCCACGAATATGCCGTACAAAATAAGCAACCTCATAATAATTCCTACCTAAAAAATATATAAAAACCTTAAATACCGCACTCAGGGTAATTTAAAGCATAATAAATCATTTATAGTAAAGATTTTACATGATAAAAATTGAAAAAGGGATGATTTAAGTAAGCATTAAACGACTGAGAATACGGCAGTAAGTGCTTAATTTTAAAGCACCTGGATGACCGAGTTTTGCTCGGGTTTTTTTAATGACGTTTTCTAAAAATGAAACCTAGCCAGATGGATTTATCGCCCCCGAAACCCCCTGCGTACTAAATTTCATGAAAACCGCTGGAGCCGTTGCCGAGGTTCGGATTATATTTATATTTTGCTGGTTTAAAGATATAAATAAGATTCAATATCTTAATATGTCTTTAAACGTTGCTCGTCATAACTATGTCAATAAAATGGTCCCATTCATTAATTATGTTGCAAGGTTCGTAACAGACTTGCAAAGCATATTTCAATTTTTACATACAACAATATCCCATCATTATAACAAAATTACAATAAAAAGGTGTAAATGTGTAAAGTGTTACGTATATATAGGTCTTAACAAAAAAGATTTTAAATGTTGATAATCTTTACCGATTTGTACACGTTATGAAAATATATATATTAGATTACGGGTCTTAATCACGTGAATAATTTAAGGTAAAATACCTTGTTTATTGCCCGACGTTTCGGCCGTATTGTAACGGCCATGGTCACGGGTCTCGGAAACTACCCTCGCTTGATTTTTATCACTTACTTTTACGGAACTGTCGGTTGTGTGTCGAAGTACCGACAGTACGCGATTAAGACCTGTAATATATATATTTTCCTAAAAAAGATTTGACATCCAACAACCATAATTCTGTCACCCAATCCATTCAAACTCTTTATTTATAAAGTTATTTGATTAATTTATTTTTCCGCAACATTTACGCAAATATTTATTAGTACGCATCTAGTTCAGTCTAAATCTGAGTACCATTAACATATGCAAAAAATAAAGTTTTGTATGTAATTTACGCGGCATTCCGTAAAAATGGTGCTATCGCGGTATTTTATGTGGCCGTTTGTTGTAAAATATTATATTCTCGCCAACATTTGCAAAATATATATGGCGATCTTTGTTTGAAACTTTGATCGTCCTCAACGCGGTTTACATTGTGGCAACATTGTTGTTTTATCGTTGTGTTATCATTGAATTATGTGATACACTGTATAATAATTTTATGTTGTATATCAATTTTCAGTTCATTTTTAGGGTTCCGTACCTCAAAAGGAAAAAAAGGGACCCTTATCACTTTGTTGTCCGTCCGTCCGTCCCTTTGTCTGTCAAAGTCTCGGGAACGCGTCTAGGTATCAAGTTTAAATTAACCATATACTCAGGTCAACAGTCCCTGGAAGCTGCGAAAAAATCAAACTTCTAAGTTAACGTAAATAAAAGATATTGCGGCGTATTGCGTTCGGATCTACTAAAGCTGTCACAGGCATAGTTGTTTATTACATCAATGTTTTCTTATGACGTTTTCACGTAAAATTATCGCCCGTAAACCGACTTTACAGACAACCATTTTTCCATTTTTTTTTTCTCACTCCTAGATCTATATTAGTGCCCACCGAAGTATCAGTTATTTATCTTACCTATACCCATCCATGAAATAGTGATGTGAAAACCCAACCAGATGTACCTTTGTATGCTTAAGAATGACAACTAAGGTAAGATAATGACAGCTAAGGAAATAAATAAGGTTGAAGTTTAATTACTGGGGAAATGAGACTTACGAACTACACGAAGAGTATTGTGCAGTGACGCTTTTTGACATCTAAAAATGCTGTTCGACTTCCCAAAATGCGTTCCAAATAATGAGGTACACAGTGAGGTCCGATATTTTACAGCGGTTACAGATTTGGCGTATTTGAAGCGGGTTTTACAAATATTAAACAAGATACGTAAAACGCGTTTAATTTCGTATCTTGTTTAATATTTGTAAAACCCGCTTCAAATACGGCAAATCTGTAACCACTGTAAAAGCTCATACCTCACTGTTAACCCTTTGAATCAAAATTACATGATATGTATACTCATCATCTTACGTAAATAGAATCTGCATCTCATGCTTGCAAATACAAGATACGAGTATAGTTACGTGTTTGTAATATATATGCTAATCATTGCCTGTGCTGATATGGCTCATTTCATAGACAGGGATATATTTACATCAATCTTTGTTCTACAATGACTGTTGGTTCTGTATACTCATGACATTGACTAATCGCTCTTTTGTTTATTTTTATTATTACCCGACTGTAAAGAACGGATTTTTTACAATTAAGACGTCGTTAGATTCGTCTTGATCGCCCAAGTGTTTGTGACATTTGAAAAAAACAAACATGACGGCTGTGAGATGTCAAAATAAAGAGGTGTGAAAAAAAAAAGTTATTTTGAATACTTCAATATGGGTATCAAATCAAAGGGCTCATCTTAAGCATTTCAAAAAGGCATAACATGATTATGACTGTCTTACTAAAAAAGTTAGTTAGCAACCATTATTTTTTCAATTTTCAATACTTGACAATAGCTGTGATAAAAGTTACTTGTTACATCGGTTACATCCTATAACCACTAAAAAGTATTAAATAAAAAAATAAATTGTGATAATAAAAAACCAGCCTGCACAATAAAAATGGAAACAAGATCCCCTACATAATTATATTATGTATCTATATATTTGACGTAAAAAAAATATGAAATTAAAAAAAAACCTTCTGATCAAAAGAGATGGAAACAGGGGATCTTGTTTCCATCTCTTTTGATCAGACGGTTTTTGGGCTTGTTAAAGAGATAGCTAGCAATGTTGGTTGCACAGTACTAACAATCTTTTTTCAAGCCCTCCAGCTAAGCTAAATTGTTTGTTTAGGAGTGGGTTCACGTCCGCGTCGGTAGTATAATGGGTAGGATTCGAAACCGCGACCTTTCAATAGCGAATCCGATGCCTTAAGCATTAAGCTTTCCTAAAACCCACATTAAAACTAAACAATCGTTTGACCTGTAATAATGGTATTCTAACCATTTTTGTTTATGGCTGTCAATCTCAATAGGTAGACAACTACGCTCGAGACGCTATAATGTACTAGACATACAAATGCGCTCTGTACTCCTTAGCTCGAAAATCTAACATAACTGGGTCTACACATAATCTCTCTTCGGTCGTGTCGGATTCCAGCCCAGCAACGTGAGATTGTAGGTCTCACATTACTAGCAATCTTGTTTTCTCCTCCAGATAAGCTCAATGACTTATGATTCAAACCCACGACCGAAGATTGGGAAATCGCTATGCCCTACAATTACGCTACGGCCTAATCTCCTACGTAAATATAAAAAACTTCAACAGACTGGTCAACTGGCTAGTTCTAGGTGGATGAGGTTAGCTTCTGTGACTTGAGCCAGTTATTAGAAAATGATTACGTCACAATCTCTTCTAGATATCAAAAATTTATAAAAAAGTTCTGTTCCCTTTCAATTCAATTTATAACAGCATTTGGACGTTTAAAAGTATTTGTGTTGTTTGTAAAAGCAATTTGAACATGTTACGAATGCATTAAAAGAGTATTAGCACTCTTTACTTCGTTAAAGCTTTTAGACTGTTTCTGCATGGTGTTAATTATGTATGTGTGTTGGTTTTACAACTAACATTTCCATTTTATTTGGTCTCTCTAATGTAAAAAGGACGCAGCTTGTACCTACCTATAACCACGGGCCAGTGGCGAACATGGCGGGTAGGTCCGGACAAAAAAAAACACTGATATAATAACAGAAATCACCCAAGTGCGAGTTGGACTCGCCCACTGAGGGTTCCAAACACATACCACTTTCCCTGTTGCACATGTACGGAGCCCTGGGTGTGCGAATACCACTCGCATTTTTTGATTTTTGTTATCATCAGTATTATTTTTTGATTTTATTTTTCGGGCCTACCCGCCAGGTTCGCCCCTGCCACAGTTACGAAGGATTATTTTACGGGAGGGGTTTTCTTAATTTAGGGGGGGGGGCTAGATAGTACAATTGACTAAACACCAGCCAAATTTGTACCTACTGTGTACCTATCTTTTTGCAATTTAAGGGGAGGGGTATCAAGCCCAAATCCTATGTATGGATAGGCATGGGCCCATAACAGAGATCAAGATGCTAGTGTTAAACTTAACCGATTTTGATGATACTGAAGCCGCAATGTAATTAAATTCTATTTTTACAAGCTCACTTAAAGTTAATTTTTACTTTTAAATGTGACTTTCGTTGTTTTTATGCACTAATCGCCTGAAACACAGGTTTTCCTAGTTCTGGCATAAGTATTGTATGTTTATGTAATCACCGCACTGTTATATCTTGTTTTCTTCTTTATATGGAATAAATAAACTTAAATTGAAAAAAACATTAACTGTCCCGTGTGTATTGTTTGTTTGTATATTAATTTGTGTGGGAGAAAACTTGGAAGCTTAATTAGTACCACTTCCTGACGTTCAATGGGGCTCAAATGATTTCTGGGGTCTGATGATGGAACTGAAAGGTAAGACGGTGGTACTCAACAGTCATGTAATGTACCTGCGATCCTTTCCTGCCCCCTTTGTTAAATTCGTCTGACAAGTGCTCAAACACTAGTACAGCGTTCAGCCCCATGGCTCGAAGGTGGTCATTCGTACTCAGCTGTCATGTCAGTCAATATAATTGAATGTGGTTGAATAAAATATTACATGAACAGACTTAGAAACATGTCCAGTATAAATTTAAAAGTAAAAAATAAATAAAAAATAAAAAAACATTTTCATAAACAACCTTTTATTTAAATGCACTAAAAGGATAAACGAATACAAACCCATCTATTTGTTACATTATATCATTAAAATGACATAAAAGCATATAGTGACATTTTCTTAATGCTGTGATGCACATTCACAAAATGCAGTGTAGTACTGTCTATCATTGGCTTTCAGTAGAGTCAAATTGGGTCGAATTAGGTCTTGGTATTGATCTCGCGACAACCTTTTAGGTTATATAAAGGGTATAATGTATTTTTTTTCTTTGTAATAGATGACTCCCACAGTAGGCTACAAGCCCTGTGTCGCGGATTTTAGAAACATACAAGTCACGGACACAAAGTACACCCAGTCACGGAACAACAATTTGAAAAATAATTTAAGAATTCCACACAAAGTGGTGTCCCGGATGGGAATCGAACCTACGACCTCTTTTGGAAGACATTTCCCTTTATATATATCGAATAGACCCGACATCTATTGAATATAAACTGGATTACAATTTATACATCATTACGAGAACATTCAACACGTTGAACTCTGGCAAAAAATACACATACGGCGCAGAAACGAACCATCGTCAAAACAAAGAAGTACTTATTTATAAAATAAAAATGAATTCTCCTACAGAAAACAACAACGTAACATTCAGAAAACCACAGCGAACTGGCTCCCTAGATGTTTCAGATTTGTCACTGCTTGGGACGACCATACAACTTAGTCTACCAAACAGCCCACAAAACGACACCCAATTCACCAAAGAATTGTTCGAAGAAATAAAAATACTTAAAATGGAATTACAAATTGCAACACAAGAGATAGATAACTTAAACTATGAAAATACCTCGTTAAAGAGAGAGCTAGATAGGCACAAACAAGTAATTGAAATTTATAAAAAAGTTGGTTCGTCTGAGTGTTTAATTCGTACGCCAATTTCAAGCAAAAAAAGAACTATGCACAAAGCGAATAGTGGTTTTAATACTACCCCGAAACGGGTGTCACATGTCAGCAAGTTAATGGAGGGATTAATATTAGACTTCGCTATACAACAACAATCTCAAAATGTTGTTGAAAATTCGATTACTGCTCAAGAAACGCACACACTCGTTAATCATACAAGTAAGCTAGCAGCAAACAATAACATCTCAGCACAAGAGCCGCAAAAAAGACCTAAAAAAATTGTTATCCTGGCAGATCAACAAGGACGCATGATACAACGAACTCTCCAAACATTAGTTGGTAAAGACTATTCAGTAATCTGCATGTGTAAACCAATGGCAAGAATGTGTGACATACTAAGCTCATTTAAATGTGAACTATCAACACTGACCTTGGAAGACTACGTAATCATAGCAGGAGGGACAAACGATGTCAACCCATACGATTTTCGTTTTCATATAAGGTCATGGCTCGAATATCATAGGAATACTAATGTTATAATTACCCAAGTTCCTTATAATAAGTATTTAAATGTAAAAAAACTAAATTATGACCTAAAATTTATATGCCATAATTTTGGCTATGTAAATTATCTAGACTTAGAGTTCGACAGATATATACCGAAAAGGACACATTTTAATTACTATTTATGTAGGTCGTGGTTAAGGGAAATACTACGTATATACTATCAATTGAAATTTAAGATTTATAACAATGAAATGCAAACGAAAATAGTCACGGTAGATAAATCTACACAAACAGACATTGGAGCTACTATACACAGCGGGTTAGAGACTTATAACGCAACTGAACTGCAACAAGAAACACAGTTTTTTCTTCAACAACCACAGTAATTTCTTTTATTTACTTCACCAAAATATACATGGTATCTTATCTAAAAAAGAAGTTATAGAGATGACTCTAAAAGAAATTAGGGGTCGAATAAATCCAGACGTTATATGCTTTACGGAGACGTTTGTCAGGGAAGGCACTCAAGGTAATATAAATATTGCAAACTACGAATTAGCATCCCACTACTGCAGGCAAAGTAAAAGGGGCGGTGTATGTATAATGGTCAAGAAAGGAATATCATACAAAAAAATTACCTATTTTGAAAATCTTCAAATTGCTTACCACTTTGAACAGTGCGCTATACATTTAATTAGAAATAATATATTAATAATCTGCATATATCGAATTCCTTCAAAAAAGAGACTACACCTAGATTGTTTCTTCGAAAATTTAGATATGATGTTGCACAAGTACTTAACCAAATATCACAAAAATAAAATTGTTATAGCAGGGGACCTAAATATCAATATTCTTGACATGAATAATAATACTAAGCGTTTGGTAGATATATTTACAAAATATAATCTTACTGTGCACATAACAGACCCGACCAGAGGTAAATCATGCCTAGATTTAATTGTAAGCAACATCGATAATGCAGTCAGTTCAATATTACAATTAGGACTTTCAGACCATGAAACTGCTCAATCATTGAGATGCCCCGTGAATTACAGAAATATTACCCCTAAATACATATTTAGTTTCAGGAGATGCTATTCAAAAGAGAATATTGAAAAATTTAAACTATACCTACCAAGCTTAAGTTACTTAAATCTGGAATCTCAAACTGATCTAAATTTAGCTTTTGATGAATTTCATTCCTATTTTTGTCTTCTTTATAAGCTCTGTTTCCCAATTAATAAAATAAAAATAAATGTTTCAAGACAATTAAGATGGCTATCAAAAGGTCTAAAAATAGGTTGCAGAAAAAAAAGAGATCTGCGCTTTGCATACTATTCTACAAAAACCGCCAATGACAAATATAAATATTTAAATTACACCAAACTGTTAAGAAAATGTATTGTGTGCGCTAAGAAACATAGTAACCAAAAGTTCATATTGAATAGTAAAAATAAATGTAAAGCAACATGGAAAATTATTAAAGATGAAACGATGAATTCACCGTATAATAATAACATACCAAAAATGAACGTGAAGGATTCGATAATTACTGATCCGTCAGAAATTTCAGAAGCCTTTAACGATCATTTCATATCTACTACCAACTTATTACATCATGATGTTACTTTAACTAATTGTAAAGCCCGTCAAGTGAATTCTATATTTCTTACACCGGTCGATGAAATATACATCACAAAAATAATAACTTTATTATCTAATACTACATCAGAAGGATACGACTCCATAAATACAAAAATTATTAAACTATGCAAAAATGAGCTATGTCCAATACTCGTATTTCTTGTAAATCTTTCTTTGGAAACTGGTACATTCCCACAAAAACTTAAATATGCAATTGTCAAACCTGTATACAAAAAGGGGGAAAAACAAGATATATGTAATTATCGACCTGTAACGCTATTATCAATATTCTCAAAAATCTTTGAGAAAGTGATGCACGACAAGTTAGTTTCATTCTTTAATAAAAATAATATAATAAAACAAAATCAGTATGGATTTTAAAAAGATAAATCAACTACAGACGCGGCGTTTAATTTGGTTAACGATATATTATGGAATATAAATGATAAAAAACATACTACAGCCTTATTTTTGGACATGTCGAAGGCTTTTGATTATGTGGCACATGATCAACTGTTAAAAAAGCTAGAGCACAATGGAATTAGGGGGTTAGCACTAAAATGGTTGGAAACATACTTAAAAAATAGATATCAGTGCGTACATCTTACAATACTAAATTCAAACACAAAGCAAATTCATAAATTAAATTACAAGAGCAATGTATTTGGAGTACCACAAGGTAGCGTATTGGGTCCATTACTGTTTCTTATATATGTTAATGACTTACCCGAGGTTACTGAACATAAAACAATTCTATTCGCAGACGAAATTTCAGTTATTATATCATCGAATAAAAACATGACATTAGAACAACATAAACTTGATATTAGTAAAACTCTGTCAATTATTATACAATGGTTAAATAATAATAATTTAAAAATTAATTTATCTAAAACTAATTTAATGAATTTTAATAATTATAAAAATCAAAATATTGACATATTTTACGATGGACTAACTCTGAAGAATTCAAATAGTATTACCTTCTTAGGATTTATCGTGGATACAAATTTTAAATGGAAGGAACATATTGAGAATGTATGTGGAAAGATTAATAGATTTTCTTTTGCGCTATACAAATTGACACAAGTTACTAACAAGAATACAGCTTTAACTGCATATTACGCATATGTTGAATCAGTGCTTAGATATGGCATACTGATCTGGGGTAATGGAACAAATATACACCAGGCATTTATAGCTCAAAAACGCTGCATACGATCTATAGTCCGTATTGCTCCTGATATATCTTGTCGCCCTTATTTTAAAGCACTAAATGTATTACCTTTGCCTTGTCTTTATATACTAGAAGTGGGAAAATTTGTGAAGAAGAACTGTAGTCTCTTTAAACAAGCTAAAGATGTTATTAAACGTAATAATGTCAGAAACCCAAATAGATTGATAGTTGATGTAGTCCCTAAAACCGAAAAAATTAAAAACAATTGCTACATAATGTGCAAAAAAATATATAATAAGATTCCTGAAGAAATAAAACAGCTACCACTGAGCAGGTTTACCAATTTATTAAAAAAATGGCTCTTAGAAAAAACATTTTATTCCATTAAAGAATTTCTAAATTTTAAATAATGTTGCGTAGAGGTATAATGTGTCTATTAATGTATTGTTATTTGATTGGAGATTAGCTAATGTAATTAATAATATTAAATTTTTCCATTAATTAATAATATTGAATTTAATCCATTAAAAATAAATATATATATATATATATTGTTTTTTATATACAATATTAAGAAAACCTATAATGTGTCTATCAACATATTAATGTATTGTAATGTTATTAGAGATATACTAATGTAATTAATTACTTAATAATAATAAAACTGATTTGCATGCTATTGTCAATAGTTAAATAGACTTGAACTAACATTATTATACACCTGTTTATGTATACCCTATTTACTGCGAATAAAATTTATTTGTATTTGTATTTGCGTAGCAATTGGACACACTACCACCGCCACACAGAGGCAGTCAAAAATTGATGGGTTTGTTTGAATTGGCGTTTTGTTCTAACCCAAAACAAACAAATACTAATCTTTTCGAGGCTTAAGACGGCAAGTCAATGTTGTATTATCTCGGTATTCATTTGTCTCGTGTCAAGATGCCTAAAGAACCAAATTAGCACCATATACAAATAATCACTGATCCATTGTCGCCTTGTAATGAAAGTGCCCCAGCCTTACCTAAGCTCTCTAACATATATCTAAATACGTCAATAAGTAACACTTAAGTGCACTACACTCGGCGTCCATTAGACGAGGCCATTAATTCGCGGGCTGTCACAAAATGGCGGGCGGGTCATCGACATCAAGGTCAATTAGGTTGCAATGCGAACTCCTAGATTTCTTTAAGCCCTGGTACATTTTCTATTTGAGGACTATCTAGAAATTGTTAGTACAAAAGTAATTAAGATAACATCAAGTTTGCTGGAAGGAATGCCCACATATTGGTGAGTATTTAAATATAAATTGTGTTTAGTGCCAAAATAAATGTTTATTTATGCCTAAAGATATAAAATAATTATTTCTAAATTACTGTATAATAAATAAACCTAAAAATAGAACGTAAATATGTACTTGCAATGACATTAGGTAAAAAAAACAAGTGACGGTAGCCTAATGGCTAAGGCATCGGACTCGCAATCGTGAGGTCGCAGGTTTGAATCCTACCCATTATGGCTTAGCAGGAGGAGTTAACAGGATTTCTAGTGATGTGGGACCCACAATCCCACATTGCTTCATTTGTTTTAATATTAGCATATTTCCTGCGTATCGTTATACTCGTATTTTTACTACATAATATTTGTGTCAACTTTTATGTAACAGTTCCTTATATATTACAAAAACGTTACATGTCAGACATCATTTTCTGTGTTAAAGCGACAACAAAATTGAAAAATCAAAAAGAACTAATAGTCAGAAGTAATTGTTAACCAATTTCCACAAATTATATCAACTCTTAAATTAGAAATAATCTTGTCACAATAGAATACCACATCTAGTCTTACAGAGAATGCAAAGAACAAAACAAATAGTTTAATAGTGAAAGTAGACCAATCGAAGTAAGTGCTAAACGGGGCACTCTCTCTTAATCTATCACTCATTGTCAGTATTATACATTATCTACAACAAAATTTGCTTTATTCTTTTTTCGCACTAAGGAATCAACCCCGTGTCGCGGGAAATAGTAAATCACACAAACATACTATTAAATAACACACAATACAATCAGGCTGATATAACCAAATAAACCAGCATTTATTTTATGAATCTTATGTAACTCTATCCTATGAGGAAATCTAACCTGCAATCTCTTCACAAAAAAAAAATCAAAATTCTTTATTCACTTAGGATGCAAAACAACTCTTGTGATACGTCGGGATTCTACATGTACATGTAATGCCAAGTTCGCAAACAATAGGTAAAGCCGGATAAAAGAACCTGGCAATAAAAACTCGCGGCCACTCTTTTCAAATTGCCAATTTTACAATGTTTGAATGTTTATAAACTTGATATGGGGGTAAGGTGCTGCGACTAATATACTATACACCATGTTAAAGGACTGATGCAAATTGTATTTTCGAAAAGTTGAAACATGAGATAAAGCAAAATCGGGTACATTATAGTAGGACCATCTACTTACAACAAAGGTAAAAACTATATGTGCTTAAATATTGGCCAAAATACTTGTAACGAATGATTAAATATAAAATATTAATTAAGATATCAAAAAGAAGAAAAGAATGGCCTTTATTCGTCACGCAGAATCTTTATTTACAAAATTATTACTGAACCATCGTGGTGGAAAGAATTTAATATAATAACGGAATCTAGTCTATTCATACCTCTACACATCTATGATTCACCAAATCTAAGCAAACACTCCTACGCTAAAACTTGGTTGACCTTTCCGTTTGAGAATCTCCTCGACTTTGGCCTAAAAAAATCTTTTCCAAGTAAAAATTGTATGCGTCCACCTGAGTCGGAATATTTAGGACGCCGCCGGGAATATAACAGAAAGAATATGTCGCTTAAACATGCTCGTTGAAACAGTTTTTCTTTTATAACCAGAGGCTTTAATGAAACCTAATGAAATATTCGACTACTTGTGACGTGGTTTGGTTTGCTCTATGAATTTTCCCAGGATTGTTTGAAGCAGACTACCTTAAATTTCCAGCCGTCGGTTCAGGATTCAAATTCGACATCGAAAAAAGGATACCGAAAATAACCCGGGAATCAAAAATTTAAAGACCTATGTCTCATACATCACACTTTGCATGGACGCGCATAGGCAACTAATAAAGTGGTGGATGGTTGCAAGGTCCGTGCAGTACCCTCTCTTAGAGTGAAGGCATGTGTACCTGTGATATTATGAACGTTACAATTAAAACGTTGTCTGATTAGCCAATCAAGGAGCCAGGGATGATTGGCTAATTTAAATTGTTAAACGAAATAGGAATAAAGAATTAAAATCAATATCAAACGCGAAATTTCCATAAATTTCTCTTTTTACACATTCAAATCTTTTCAATTCAATTCAGTTCACCCAGTTACATATCTGTAAAAAGATTGACAAGAAACACTGTTTTCTCTTCAAATACAACCACATAAACTATCTAGGTACTCCCAAAATTGGAAGCCAAGACATGACACTAAATCGAGCTCAGCATGTTCAATCTCTCATAACCCAGTCAGCACTATACTAAACTTTCACATCCCATCAATTCCCTTGAAAATACAGAGCTGATATTTTTATAGCAGAAAATTTTGGGTTCTTGTCGCTATGAACAAATATTGTCGCGAATGTACCCGTGAGAACCTACACAAATATTGTGATATAATATTTTTATACCCAACGACACCTTTGATGACATAGTCTATTGATTTTATCATTGAGGACGCAAAAGCCCCGTTACACACGAGCTTTTACTAATTTTAAATGGGTGTAATGCTCCATTGCTGGAACGTCACCTTGTGCGTACTTTAGGAAGGGTTTGGCTGGATTTCTGCTGCAGTTCCAGATTGTGGAATGAGCTCCCTGCCAAAGTTTGCCCAAAATATTATAGTGCGGGGTTCCTTAAAAGGATAAATAATTAGATAGATTTTTAAAGGGTCAGCAACGCGCCTGTGACACGCGTTTATAGGCTACGGTAATCGCTTCTCACCAGGCGGACCATATGCCTGTTTGCTACCGTTGTATTATTAAAAAAAAATAGACCTCTCTTCTCCAAAACTGTTGTCAGTTATTGGCATTTATGTAACTATAATAAAAATCAACAATTTACTTTCTATGGCGAATTGCCATAGTTTCGTTTGAAGACACAAAGCTTGAATGTTCATTAAAGAATATTGGAAACTTAACAAAACAATTTATTATACGGGAATTAACGCGCATTGTTAACCTTAAAATTGCTTGAATTTTCGACCAGGTTGCACCGGCCGTGGTCACAAGCGGACTGGTCGAAACGTCAAGCAATTTTAAGGTAAACAATTAATTCCCGTATAATAAATAGTTATAATCATGCAACGCGAAAGTTTAAATGTTAGTTTTAACAAAACAAGTTCACGATAAATCATTTTGTGGGGACGTAAGTTTTTAACAAAGGAAACAAAATAGAACGCTTGGTACTGATTTTTTTTGTTAAAATGTCGCCACAATAACTGCCGACTATCTTCCTGGTGACGGCATTCATTACATATTATAGGTACTGGGGGTTGATGTCTGTGGCCACCTGATTCCCGTATTCCACTTTTAGCATAGTGACTAGCTATATAAAGGCGTCCTTAACTATGTTGTTAATGTAACGGCTTAGCTAAAGAAATACTCATTAAAAACTAAACAAGGTACATTTTTACAAGTCGCATCGGAGCCGAGTCGCTACCTATAAAGGTACTCATACTTTCCCAAGGCTTGTCCATATTTTATACAGAATCCATACGTCCATTTGACGACATCTAATATTCTAGGAACAATGAACGATTGCCGGAATATTCTCAAAAAAGATGAAAAATATTCCGATATTTTGTGAAGAGAATTCTATTTTTTAGGATTATAAACAGAGTGAGTTTTGCTAGACCTTTTTAATATTTAAACAGGTTTCTTTGACTTCAGAACTAGTTTCCTGCCCACGTAAATTCTATGAATCTTTGCAGCCATTCTGGATGGAAAATAACGTACGTCATACTTTGTTCAATGGATTACGTATTTCCAAAAGATCACACAGACTAACTGCCTTTTGCCACGTTACAATGAAAAACTAATACCTGCTAATTTATTTGACTTCATGAGGCTTCATGCACGTGAATAAATAATAGGCCTTGACTTTGACTAGATCCATGATGGTGACGACAGCAATGGAACTTATGGAATATATTACAGTCCCATGAATTTACTAAGACAAGGGATAGATGGAACAGCATGAAGAAAATGTGGTATAGACATCTGGTCACATACACTATTGTGCGGTGAATGCATTTGTTTTGTATGGATTCCCGCACACGTTTAGTGAGGGATACCCACTCCAGACTCTGTGTCTGATACATCTGCGTCTGCTACCGACCACCTTCGTTTGCTCTGTATCACATGTATGACGCGAAGGATCACAGCTACCGGGAACTGTTATTGGTGGGTCGTTTGCACCAAGCCTAACGAAATAACTTCGTAATAATTCCAGGAATGGCAGTCATTGTACCTGTACCTTGACGTCATAAACGTTTATATTATTAATACGAGTGGTACTTTCATTCGAAAAATATCTCTGTTATTTGTAATAACACCCTGTTTTTTCAGCGCAAATACAGGGCGTTGCCGTGTTGGCATCACGCTTGTTAAAGGGAACGAGGGTAAACAGGTTCCCCACAAAAATGTTTGACTAACATGAATATTAAAATTCTTTTATATACGGAAACGGAAAAAAGGTTCTATTTGCGGATTGTTTCAGGTTTATTACATATCTTTCTGACTGAGAGCTTTGCAAATTTGTTTTATTATAAATTGTGTAAATGGAAGACATAGTCGGTTAAATTCGACAGTACCTGATTAACTCAGATTTGCCCGAGGCTTTACCTGCCTTTATGTCGATTTAAACCTTTAGTATAGGTGTAGGTACTTGACAATATTCATCTTGTGAGATTTATTTGGATGTGTGACATACGAGTATAACTTTTCAGTTCCAAATTCAAATTCTTTATTGTACACAAAAAAAAATTGCAAACAATAAATACAAAAAAAAGTAATTATGTTTATTAATTTTAAGTTGACAGGTTTTATTGGTATTTACCTAGTGTGCTATTTTAACTTAACTTAATATTATTATAAATAAAAACGTCTAACCTCTATTAACGCTTCAAGCTCAGTGGTGACTTAGTTATTCTACGTTGTCTAAAATCACATATCTCTAACTACACCACTACCACGTAATGCCATTGATACTTCACCAAATGTCTCTACGATCGTGTCAGATCGCCATCCTGTCGGGGCTATGTCTATTTAAGATACTCTGACTACGAAACGTCGAAACTTAACGATTTTACACCTCCGACTCCGACACTTTTAAATCGGACGACGCCCGAGCGAATTTTTCATTCACACATTTAATATGTCTTATTTAGACATGTTTCTTTTTTATCTCATTTTCTTAAGCCTCATATTAACATATTCGCCTTCTTCCACCACCTCCGACTCCGACTTTGATTCCGACAAACAAATTTTAAAACCTCCGACTACGACTTCGGTTCCGATATAACATCACTAGTCTATAATTATATACCTACTTGGGGACTGAACCAAATACGCAATTGTCTAGTCTCCGACGAAACTAGCCGCCGTATCTAACCATAATAAGTTATAACTTTAATTCGCACAGCTATATAACCACTAAAAACCCTGCATTTTTCAAAACCACTCACAAATTTGAAACTGCAAGAATTTAATACCCGTATAACCGCTCTCAAAAGTGACATTTTTAATTGGACGTTTTGCAGACAGATGGCGCTTTGCAGTTTTCGGCACAATTGCCGAGACAAAGCGTAGGCAGGGCGCCGTTTGTGCTCCAGCTGTACAAGTTCCACTATTTGATAATAGACTTGATGAGGTTTTTCGCTTTTGTTATAAGACTTTTTTATGTTTTAGTTTTGAAGATTGAGGACGAATTATACGTTTATGAGAATTGTTATTGATGTGGTTTTCTTTTAACATACAAGCAGTTGTGCGACGTGTTTCGTGAGTATTTATCGGTTTATACTTAGGCAACTTTAAAAATTCTTTATAACTTAATAAGCATTTGTAATTTATTTTAACGCTTTAATGATTAGACTTAGAAATCTTCTCTCGATTCTCATGTTTTCATTGCAAACTCTAAACTGAAGTATGACTTCTGGACCCAGCGGTTTGCGTTGATAGATCAATGAGTGCTTAATGCCTGCGTTAATGTCGGTTATTGTGACAAATAGTATTCTATGTTCTTCCCAAGGATACCGTTGCAAGCGTTGCAGGGACGAGTGAAGTCGATCTCAAAAAACCAGGGTCCCACACAGTATCAATAAATCTTCACTAGGATACTATCGTAATGGGATTGCTCAGCTTAAACCCTATTGCCCTTAAAATATGGTTAAATTTCTAACGTCTGTAACTGAAATCACATCAGGTGATATTAATGGCATATTTTAACCCCAAGGGGTGAAAATAAGGGTAGCTACTTCATACCTTTTATGAAAATATTATGTTTCCTGTATCTTCTGGTTTATTTTTGGATTAAAAGTTATTGCTTTTAATTTCTTACGCCATTTTGGAGTTTAGGAAAGATTAGCTTAGAATTTCATTGTTAGTGTCTTTATCACACATGAAAGAAAGATGGTTATAAATTATTCATTTTATGTTACATGTTGGTGAAACGAAATTACATATGACATGAATTTTGTATCTTTTAAGTTGATCTTACGTTACATGTTGTTGAAACGAAATTCCGTTCCGTTACAAAATCTATAATATCTAGAGTAAAGGGTTTATTTGTTTGTTTAAATCATGATCACGCCCTCGAATTTTATTGAAATTTCATTTCGCCGCGATCGACTTTGACTGAAATTTCGCCTGAAAGTAGCTGGAAATTTAAAATAAGATCTTAGCTTTTTATCCGGATAACCAACGTCTACGTAGGCAGAGCCTCTGAATATGACATAAGCACTCCAGTGAAATCACACACAAGAGTAAAAAAAACACATAATTCTATTTAGTAACATTTTAAATATTCATCAACTACATAATGTTGGGTATTCAGCCAACAATTTCATGTCGACTACTTGGAATGTTTCGGGGTAACGTGGTGTAAATTAATGCAATATGGGTTTCATTTTCGATGTCGTATTAAATGTAATAATTCGGTTCGTTTATTATTTTGTTGTTGAGCATTTTAGATAAATAAATAAATTATGTTCGTACAAGCTTTTTTCCATGACATTAACTGTTTACCCGGCTGCGCTAAATAATATGTGTTTTTCAATCGTGTTAGCCATTGCCTTTCAATTTAGTCAATTAGGGTTCCGTACCTCAACAGGAAAAACTGGAACCTTTATTGGATCACTTTGTTGTCCGTCCGTCCGTATGTCTGTTCTTTACCTCGGAAACGCGTGGAGGTATCGAGTTGAAATTAAAACCATTTCAAGTACCTTGAAGCTGTGAAAAAATCATATTTATAAGTTAACGTAAAAAAAGGATAATATGCGGTTTATGCCCCAAAAAAACATACATGTCGACACTCTCAAAGAATCCAAATTTATTTTCCATTGACCTACAACAATGACATTTGAAAAAAATACCGTCTTACAAGTAATGGAAAAAGTTTGAAAACTATACATTTGTGATTATATCATTAAAATGTAGTCTTTGCTAAAACTGCGAGGCTCGATTCCTGAACTATTTTTAATATGTAAGTTAAAAAATTTGTACGAAGTCGAAGTCGGACTCACCCAGCAAGGGGGTGGGTGAGTCCGACTCGCATAACCGGTTTTTGTTTCTCTGCAGCCCAAACGACTTGATGAATTTCATCAAGTGACATGCCGTTGGATTCGTTTCACTTGAAGGAGAGACGTAGGTTATATTACATTAAATAGGCGGATTTTCCGATCTTATAATAATTTCTTGTGTTTTTGTTATATAAGAGCACCTATATTTTTCTTTAAGAAGCTTACTTTTAGTTGTACACATGTTTCTACACCGTCACTCGTATAGTTTTACTACTGCACTGTATAATGCGTCATATTTTCTAAAAATAAAACTTTTATTGATACTTATGAACGTTATAGTATCCTTTACATTTATGCGAAAACTTTCATAGTAAAATATAACTACTCATAAATACACAAAGAACTAAGAAAAGTTTTCTATCGTTTCTTGGCATAAGCCTTGCTCGTACATCATTGTAATGTTCTCAAAATATTTCGGTCATGGTGCCCCATCTTAACGGAGACTAGCCAGCTATGTAAGAGTTTCTTTACTCTCAAGGTCCGATGAGTTTCTTGTGAATAAGAAATAAGAGAGTCCAATTATAGAAAACGGTGACTAATCATTTTTAGGGTTCCGAAGCCTCCTCCTCCTCCCCTATACGTAAAGTGGGGAGTGTGATTTTTTTTACCTACTTACCCTATCGTGTGGGGTATCATTAGATAGGTCTTTTAAAAACATTTAGGGGGGGACTACGGAACCCTACATTGTGCGTGGCCCGATATGCACTTTCCCGGTTTTTTTCTGATAGCAATAACGTTGCTCAACTTTGTTGAACTTCCGATCTATTTTACACCACTGGATCACATACTTTTTATAAAATTATAAGTAATAGTATATTCTTCAAGCACGATAAAGTTATTTTTTGTTGGCGACAAGTCTAGAAAATCGCTGTAAAGTCGCTTTGAGGCAGTTTCCTTTTGTAACGGTACATTGTGTATTGTGGAGACGGAAGCTAATATTGTCAAGATGCTTTTGTGGACACAAGATTGTAAAGAGTGTGCCAACTTGGGTACAGAGGAGAATGACGCTAGAGTGGTTACTACCTACTACTCATGTTAAAGATGAAATAGCTTGATTATAGTTGGTATATTTGCTGATATTTCTGGCTCGATTGCCACACAGTATATATCGTCGTGTGGTGCGCTTGTTTATTCTGTGTATGGGTGTAATTAATTTTATGTATGTATTAGTAAAGTATAATTAACAAACATATACACTTAAATAATACATATAACCTTCAATGTACACCTAATGCGTACATATATATATATATATATATATATATATAAATATAATAGTAATAGTAATATTAATATAATAGTATATATATATATATATATATATATAGTAATATTAATAATTAACTATACATAATAGGTACCTCTTTTTCTTAACATATTGCACATAAGAACAAATCATCGTTTTTAGCAAACTCAAAATTTTAATTATTGCACATCACTATGTCATAAGCCTTAACAAACATGCATTCTTTCTACACAAACGCTTTCCAAAAAATCTCACTCATACCTACCCTTGAACATTTTTATTTTGTAAATACCCTACTAACAACGCTTAGGTATCGGCTAATAATGTTTGTTATGAAGTATTGTATTTTTCTCTATAAGTGATTATTGTAATTTTTTGAGAAATAAATGTCATAAACCGTAATGTTGCCTGCTTACAACAGTACAGTCTCTGCCGTGCGTTATTAATTCAAAGATAAAAAGTATAATAATGTTGAAAAAAAAACGAATTACTAAACTTCCATGTTTATTTTTACGTCAATTTCGAGGCTGCAAGGGACTGTAGACATGAGTACCTATATGGTTTTAATTTCAACTCCATACCTCCACGCGTTTTCATAAGATAAAGGGTCTAGGCCATAGTTATAGCTGACTGGTGAAGCGACGCCGACGTCACCACAAATAAAAACCTGTGAGGCAAACGTTTATAAAAAAGTCTGACCTCCAAGACCATCTTATACCACTGCAGTGAATAACTTAATAAATATAAAGACTACAATATATTTCAACATCACGTATCGTCTGCAACATTTGTTCTCCGTTGACGTTTATTGCTTTGTCGTGGATCTCGTATATGGATAGTTGCAGAAGTTTTACTATCACTCCTTTATATGTACGTGTGTAGAAGCAGACTGGATTATGAACTTTTTACGTTATATTTGGGGTTTCTATACGGCTGTGTATACTACAGAATAAATAATGTTACGTGTACAGAAGATTTACAATCTGTACATGCTGTAAGGACACATTGTAAGAGTATTTTCTTAGAAGCTACAGCTTAGGTTTAGATATAGTAGCATTTTTATTTGTGTGTTATGGAAGAACAATATGAAGTTTTTAATTTACAATTAGGTTACTGCACCTATATATTCTATTTCTACATCACCCTAAGGTAGACTAGGAGAGAATGCTTTTAGCATTAAGTCCACCTTTGTACAACTTTGTGCATAAAGTTTTAAATAAATAAATTAAGTATTTCGTGATGTCAAGTCATAAAAAATAAGAAATAAAAGTAGCTTTTATGGACAGTACCAGCAATACAAGTGACTTTAAACAATATCTTATATTATAGTAATTTTCATAGGCATTTCTTGCCAATTATTTTATTAATACAATAATTGCATTTTTGAAAGATAGAAAAATTTGAAGTCCAGACCCAGGAATCGAACCCGAGACTTCCGTATTCAAAAATGCAATAGTTGTATTAATATCTAATATTTTGGATAAAATATAAAACACCAGATCAAATTTAAAATAGGTAATAAGTACTGACAGAGGATATCTAACAAATTGCGACTGACTAAATTAGCACCCTGTATAAAATCATGATTTTATACAGGCTGCTTGCAGGGGCGCATCCTTGCAGGGGCGTGATCAGACCATGATACAGAACAAAATTTCAAAAAAAAATTTTTTGAAATTTTGTCCTTTATAAAAATGGTAAAATTCGCACTTACGTGTGATCTTGTTCCTACTTTACCGAGTAAAAACTAACCTACACACAAAACATGTATTTTTTTGATAAATAACAATTCTCTTTGCTCGACATTTCAAGATAAGATTACACGTCAAATTTTGATTAAAATCACCTTTTTTTTTTCAAAAATTTTGGTACAGTGTCATGGTCTGATTACCACCAAGGATTCGACTGACTAATATTGTCAAAGCGACTTGGTTAGACCGATAAAATCGACCAATGACCTTTTAGTAGGTATCATGCATGACGACTGATGCACGGACGTTACTGTACGGTTAAATCCAAGTTAAGGGTGCAGTTGCTCCCCTAAGCCGCATTTCTACAGACACGGAGCGGACCGTGAATTGACCAATAACAGTGTTCGAAATAATCCTGAGTACAATTTCAGCATTGTGATTAGTCAATAGACGCCAGTGGAAACGCACCCTAAATCATCTTTAAGAAATATTTAATAAGTCATATAAATGACTAGTATCATGTTAAAACGATAATAAATTAATCTTAAATTAAATAAGAGTCTACCCTAGTAATTTATATCAATTAAAGTGAGTTAAAATATTTGTAATTCATAGCAATTTCTCAAATATAATTCTTACATGAGTAAAACCAGATAAACTCAGCGCTAGCAGAAATTTTGTTCAACATTTTTCACTGAACATGCATTAACCATTGCTCCCAAATTTATTGTTCTCACCTAAGCACTGAGTACCGAGCTACATTGCTTTATAACCCGACGAGTCTAGACGCAAATATAACATAATATTTCATACAAATTCTACCTTCGTGAGGTAATAACTATGCAAACAAATTGAGAATCGCGCCATCTATTATTTTCCTTCACCAACTTTTGCATTTGAATATTGTATTTTAATCTCGGGACTTCAAATTATCGTTTTTGTAGAAAGCCGTTTTCTCTTTACATTTTGATGCAATTTTTTTGATTGCGCTCGCGTTTATCTGTTACATTTATTGCTAGCTGTACTGAACAAAGATTCTTGAAGTGGATGCAAAATGGAAAATAATAATATTTATCTTTTTTCGTATTATCTACTGAGATTCTTATTCGTCTGTATTATTAAAGGAGTTGAAAGTTTACTGCTTCTACTGTATTATTTACTTTTTTTTCTTTTAGCCTCATTGCAGAAGGAACAATAAAATTTCAAGTATTTTATTTGTTCTTGGTGCAATAGACGATTGCTAAAAAACATTTTATTCACATCAGTTTTCTATGACGTGTGAATTAGGATTTTGGCAATTACCACCTACCTATTTAATTTCGGAAAATTTACTTTTTTGGTGATAAAATATATCATTATTATGCAAAAAGTTTAAATAAATACACTATGTGGGGATTATTAAACACTGTTATAGTCTGAATACACTGTTCCCAAAACATCTTAACAAAATCCATTTTGTGGCGATTTGAATACGACCTATTTAGCCTAATAGGAATGTCCACATTCCTATTAAGCTAAATAGGCCGTATTCAAATCGCCAGGTATCTTGACCGTACGTATTTCTAAACGTGGCCCGCATCATGTTATTGACCACTGATCTTTGATCCGGGAACAACATGACAGCCGTCCAAGCCCTTTCTAACCAAATAGGTCCCAATAGTTGGTAAAACAGGCTTTATTGAAAAACTGGCGGGTTGTGGCCAGGCCGTCGGGCCGCTGATTCGGAAAATTGGAAAATACGAGATGAGCGGAAAATGAAATAAACAGAGCTTATTCACTTGGAAATTTTCAGTTTGCGTAATGATAAGGTAATTTATGTAAAGGTGGAGGAAAGAGATAACGATAATTTTGGATGTAACGTAACGTTGTTTGTAAGTTTGCGTGGGCATGTTACAGGGGTTAGGATTTCTTTATTATGGAACTCAAAGTAAATTGTAGCTATTAAGATTGTTTTGTAAAAAATGTAGTCACGAAATAGGAAATAATATAAAACGAAATTACTAAGCTTAAGCTTGAATTATTTCAGTCACTCTTATTACTTTAAATATATGTGAGCCTTAAAATAAATCCACATTCACAACTTTCTTAAAGCAATAAATTAATTTTGATCTCCTTCTAAGTATAGAAGGAGATCAAAATTAATATATTAAAATATAGTTTTATTCTTATAATCCTTAATATTACGAGGTCTTCCAGTAAGTTACCTAAACCCGATCCCCCAGGGGATTCTCTTGAACTCATTCGTTCATCAGAATCCTCTTCAATAAAAAGTAATTAAAGATACTATTCATAGTCCTTTATTACCTACTAGTCAATATATATATTAAAACATAGTTAAATAACCTCAACCATTCAAGCTCTAGAAAATACACATTGAAGGGCACTGTCCCGCTTTTGTTACGATAAACTAAACGATTTTCGATATCAATTTTGAATGGGCTATTATCTTTGTTTGTCATTTCGTTTTCCCAGACAAAGTGTTCCTCTTTGTTACCAAATGAGGAACATCAAATACAAACAAAGTTGTGACAAATTTGTTATTCTGTGTTATGGTTACAGTGAATTCATGGCTCAGGTAAGTAATGTATGTAAAGATGATGCTGCGGAAAGAGATAAAACCAAGTTTGACGCTCACATTGTTTGTTTTCGTCTCGTTTAACGTGTAATATATGAGTTAGTTCCAGCCCTACGGGCAATATTCTATCTTTACTTTAGGTGGAACGTGTTATAGCTATATTGTTGGCAAAAGTCTTACTAGATCGTATCGTTTTTGTTACTTAAGCTTTCCTATTTCGTAACTTTTTGCAAAGTAACCAAAATAACAGTTGGTCGTTTGGTAACTTTGCCACTATGGTTTCGATTATCATTAGTAGGACAATCTACTTTTCAAAGACTAACCTTCTCCGTAGTTTCGGCTTCTGTGTATCTCTAAATAAATGGGATACAGTCAGTGGTTCAGTGGTACCGGCATTTTGATGTCACGCAACTGCAATTCGCTACATCTAATTTTTCACATTTATGTTAGCTACGAGTCGAACAATTGATTCATATTTGGCGAAGTAAATGATATACCTATATTATATACAAAGCACGTCGGTTGCTGAACCTATTAGGATGCTTAGTCAGTTTTGGAAATATATTACAGTTTTTTTGACAGTGATTTAAATATTTGAGTGTTCAATGACTTTTGTTGCAGACTTTTTGTAGATTCTACTTTCTTGAAAATTGGTGAAAATTAAAAGCAAAGACGAAAAAGCGCGCTTACCATTTTAGAGTTAAATGATACGGAACCCTTTTTGCGCGAGTCAGACTCGCAATAAGCCGTTTTTTAAACGATACCATTACGTAGAATAATCGTCAAATATCATCTTATTCCCGACACTTCAGGGCTAATTTACATATTTCCCCGCCTCCGTACACTAAGAGCAAGCTTCAAAATTCTAATTAAAGTCCATCTTTAGCCAAATTCTATTATAAATTCTTCCTCTGATTGTCTCAAAGGGTCTAATTATGAGCCGCGAAGAATCCACTGTGCCGTCGACAAAATTTTAATTTGCCACCAAGAAAATGTAGTCCATTAGAGCAATCTTGATCCTCTGAGAGAAGAGATTAAAGTGATTGATGCTATTCTTTTTTGGAAAAAACTAAATGGCGTAGAATAAAATATACACAGGCTTCTTTTCAACATTTGAGGACTTTTTTGTTTAACAGTAAAACTCCTGCACCAGCCTTGTGTCACGAGGAACTTTAAAAATATACCCGAAAGTAGGTTGGTACTCAGATTCGATCATACATACATACATACATATCAACCCATATGATGGCCCACTGCTGGGCACGGGTCTCCCCAGTAGAACCTACTGGTATGTAGATATCCTGGGGGTAATTGCCATAATCGCCACGCTTGGCGAGCGGGTTGGCGATCGCAGTAAGGCTTTAAGTACGCAGAGGACGCTGCTGCCCGCCCTCCGGAGTGAAATCCCTTAGTCGCCTTGACGACACCCACGGGAAGAGATGGGGTGGTACTATTCTTAGGCCGGTACCACACGGCCAGATTCGATCAATTTGATTTTAATGGAAATGTTACTTATTATCATAATAGCTTTCACCCAGGGCTCCGCCCGCGTTGATATCGGTTATTGCGATTAAAACTATCCTATGTCACTCCAAATTTCCCCGGGTCCCGAGTAAAATTTGATACGGAGATCATCAAAATCGGTTCAAGTTTATGTGTGAAAACGTATCAGACAGACAGAGTTACTTTCACATTTATAATTTTGGATTGTAAAAGGATGACAATCAAGTTTGTGAAAATATAGTACTTTGTAGTAGTATGAATAACACATAGCTCGCTCCCGCCCACCTAAAGCTGGCCTCCGGGCCGGCACTGCCCGTAATAACGAACCGCCCATGGCCACCTTCATGTGCGCAAACGCAAATGTACTCTCTTTTTACTCAAAGTCGTATCCAATGAAAAGGAAATGCAATACGACCAGACAGTTTGCGCAGGAGCGACGGTTTAACGTGCTGTCCAAGACGCGAAGGGGTGTGAGATTTTTGCGGAATTTGTTAATTTGTAGATCGAAAGCGGTAACATTGTTTATCCTTGCAGATCTGTCGATCTGCTAGGTCACCACTGTGTCATAGACCTATCAAAGTTGTAGTTCAGTATACAGCTAAACACAAAAATATATTATCAACAATCAAACAAAAAATTACTGGTCGTTTTTAACTTTTCATTTATTGTAGGTAGTTTATTTAGGTCAAAAATAATACTTTTCAAATTGAATTTTACGAAACTAGAGATATCATTTACTTAACAACTGTATTAATTAGTTAGGAATTATAGAAAGTTCTTTGAGGATCTTGAATAATAATAACCTGAATAACCGATATTTGAAAGGCCAGGAATAAATTATAAGTAAGCAACTAGCGAGCCGCCCCGGCTTCGCTTTTCATATAAATGTAATAATGATCTCCAAATTACTGAAATGATTTTTATCAAACTTTAATAAAGTAGCAATCTCAATTAATCAGCTTCCTTCCAAAAAAATCTCGAACGTGCAAGTATAATTACTGGCCAAATGGAACTAAAGAACTAATGTCCCAAATGAGCGCAGTACGGTGACATTTAGATCTTTGCCAAACAAGGATTTGGGTGGTACTGCTGATACTGTTATGGGCTAGCGTGACATTTATCATCAGCCACATGACCGTCTTCACATTTCGTAGTATAAAAAATATCCGCTTAGGAACAACGATATTATAGACGTAAGCTGTCTTTTTAGTCAAGATTAAAGAAAAATGTTAATGAAGGAAACAAAAAACACAATATCTCGGCAGCCATTAGTCACACGTAATCAAGTTTGAAATTATCATCTCCATCACGGTTATCTCAAGGGACAGACATTTTTCTTCTTTACGAAGAATACGTCTTAATGTTATCAAAGAAATATCATTAGATTTTATTAAAGATCGGAATGTTAAAGTTATAAGTATAAATGATGATAGATCTGCCGCAACGTATGTAAATTTATCCGTATTGTATATTATGAACCAAGTGATTAATGATTTATTCCACTTTGTTCACCTGGATAATATGATCTGGGTAAACAAAGTGGACATAACTAATATCCTCATTTAACCTCGGAATCATTGCAACCTGGTGATATCACCCGGGTGAATTGAGTGAACATAAGTGGTGTCCCTCGTTCACTTTGGAATTATATCACCCAGGTGAATAGACACGACGGTTTTAACGTACGGTTAAATGTTGTTGTGGACTTTTTCATCCCTAATCTAGTCTACACCACACAGTTTTTAATTTCATGAAGTTTAGTGACACGACTTATTTATTATCAATATCAAATACTCAAATTACTTTGATTGTTATTAGATGTAATAAGGGCATTTCCTTACTACTTCAATCGTGGTGATTCACAGATCGTGGTGGGATCCCTCCCATAAAATCTTATATAATACTTAAGATGGATTTCTGCCATGTGACGCCTGATTCAATCGGTTATCTTTATTTTTATTATTTTGCAACCTAGAATATGGGTCAATAAAGTCCACTAGATTTCATCATCATCATCAGCCTATCGCAGTCCACTGCTGGATATAGGCCTCTCCAATTGCACGCCACTTTGTTCTATTTTCGGCTTCTCGCATCCAGCTCCTGCCAGCCGTTTTGCGTATATCATCACTCCACTTGGCCTGAGGGCGTCCTACACTACGTTTGCCAAGCCGCGGTCTCCACTCAAGAACTCGTTTACCCCAACGGTTGTCGGTTCTTCGGCTAATATGGCCAGCCCACTGCCACTTCAACTTGCTAATCCGGTGGGCTATGTCGATAACTTTGGTTCTCTGCCGGATCACCTCATTTCTGATTTTGTCCCTAAGAGAAACTCCGAGCATAGCCCTTTCCATAGCCCGCTGAGCGACTTTGAACTTGTGGACCAGCTGTACTGTCAGTGTCCACGTTTCGGCTCCGTATGTCATGACGGGTAGGACGCACTGATTAAAGACTTTAGTCTTTAGACATTGTGGGATCGACGATGAGAAGACTTGACGTAGCTTACCAAACGCTGCCCAACCCAACCGAATTCTCCTGTTCACCTCGTCCTCGAAGTTGTTTCTACCTAACTGCAATGACTATTATATACCCTATACCCGAGGTACACATATTTTTGGACAACTTCGAGAACGGCACCGTGCACCGCTATCGGTTCCGGTAGTACATGTTCATTGAACATGACCTTGGTTTTATCCAAGTTCATCCGCAGGCCGCCGATGCGTACAAAGGAGTCAGCCAGGTCATTCAGCATCAGTTGCAGGTCCTGCAGCGTTTCCGCCATAATGACAATGTCATCTGCAAATCGCAAGTGAGAGATGTATTCACCATTGATGTTGATGCCCCGCCCTTTCCAGTGCAGCGTCTTGAACATATCCTCCATTGCATTTGTGAACAGTTTCGGGGAGATAACGTCCCCTTGCCTCACTCCTCGATGCAATGGTATAGGTTTTGTTTCCTGATTCTGTACTTGGCCGGACATTGTTGCGGCTTCGTAGAGACATCTCATCACTTGAATATATCGCCAATCTACTTGGCATCGCTGCAGAGACTCCAGATTTCAATCGAGTCAAAGGCCTTCTCATAGTCCACGAATGCTAGACACAGGGGCTGATTATACTCCTGGGTCTTTTGTATAATCTGCCGCACTGTGTGGATGTGGTCTATGGTGCCATATCCGCTCCGAAATCCAGCCTGTTCCGATGGTTGGAATTCGTCAAGTCTTCGCGCAAGGCGGTTCGTGATGACTCTTGAAAACAGCTTATAGACGTGGCTTAGAAGAGAAATAGGTCGGTAGTTCTTCAGCGGGGTCTTATCTCCTTTTTTAAAGAACAAGACGACTACACTTCTACTCCACGCCTCCGGAGTTCTCCCTTCAAACAGGACAGCATTAAAGAGCTTTTGGAGCTCCCTCAGTACGGGTTTACCTCCAGCTTTTAACAGCTCTGTTGTAACGCCATCCTTTCCAGGGGCTTTTCCATTTTTCAGCTGTTTAAGAGCCAGCACGATTTCGTCAATGTTGACTTCTGGCAGGTCTTCGGTGTAGTGGCGTGTTAGGGTGGCTCTAGGATCCTCATTTTCAGGATCAGGTCGAGATGCATGCGAAGCGTATAACCGGCCATAGAAGCCTTCCACTTCGGAGACGACTGCCGGCTTCGAAGAAACGACTTCTCCACTTGCTGTGGTCAACTTCGTCAGGTGGCTTCTTCCAAGAGATTGTACTTTTGACCCCCGGTTCTGCTCGATCGCTCTTTTAATCAAAAGAGTGTTGGAGCACCGAAGGTCGTGTCGTATAAGCTTGTTGATCTCTTGGTTTAGAGCGCGCTTTTCCGACGAAGTGACGGGTGGGTTTTCACGTCGTTCCTTCATTAGCCCTTAAGTCTTTTCCGAAAGCGTTGACTTCTTGCCCTTACGCTGCATTTCACAAAATCTCGTACCTTCTTCCCTGAGTATCCGAACCACATTTACGAGCTTCTGGTTTACGTCTGTTGTGGTTTCCATGGCAGCAAATCGGTTATCCAGGTTTGACTGGAACGCTTCGGATCCTATCATGGTTTGGAGCAAAGTAGGTCGAAGCCTGGACCTCATCAGACGGGCACGTTCCGCCTTGAAGTCGATATTCAGAGAGCCTCGGACAAGTTGGTGATCACTACCGGTATTAAACCTGTTGATCACGGTGACGTCTCTGAATATATGCTTTTTGTCCGTCATGATGAAGTCAATTTCGTTTTTTGTCATAGTGTCGGGGCTTTGCCACGTTCACTTCCTTTGGGGACGTTTCTTGGAAAAGGAGTTTATCAAGAAGAGCCCCTCCCGTTCGATTTATCTTCTTGTATTCACTCCTTCTGCGAGATGATGTCCTCGCAGAAGGATGCGACCGCATTCCACGACCCCTCGCTTCGGACCATGGACAGAACCACGGCCGGCAGCGAGAGGTCACTTCCGACCACTGCGGTGAGAACTCGACGTTGCCTCTCTCGACAATGCTGGAGGGTGTGCTGCGCCGAGTCCTCACCGCAGTCGCAGTGGTGGCAGGCGGGAATGTGTGAATTGACTATTTCTTCGGCGGACCCACCCAGCGGCATAGCCCCATCGGGCATTCCTGCTCCTGCGGCGTCCTGGGTACACACAGAACGCCGCCATCGCGAAAGGCCGCGGGCGTGGGAAACTTCCCCGTCCATCACGCCCACAGCCCCACCAAGCGACGTCACGCGCAACTGCGCCTCGACGTCGCCCGGTTCGCCGGCGACGGGGCAGACTATCCCCGCCGCCTCCTCCCACGAGGTGAAGTCCTCGCAGGAGGGTGCGACCGCGTCCTAGACCCCCCACCGCGCACCACATCCGGTACCCCTATCACTGACGACAGGGGCGAGGAGCGAGCACGGCTAAGGGAGTCCGTTAGGTGCAGAGTGGAGAGGCATGGGATGGCACCTCGTCCCCACCCTCCTCCATCCGCACCGGAGCCTGGGTGCAGGGATCGGCCGCAGCTCGGCCCGTCCCCGGGGGCGGCTTGTGCGCCTTGGGAGGCATGCAGCCTGCCCTTCCCATCATGTGGTTGGCGGGCAGGTTGCCCGCCGCGCACACGGGGCAGTGGGGAGCGGCGGAACACCCCGCTGCCGTAAGCCCTGGTTGACCGCAGCGGAAACAAAGTCCGCTGCAGTCAAAGCCGCTGGTGCATTGACGGCGCAAGTGCCCTGCGCCCATGCACCGGAAGCACCTCGCGGGCCTCGCCTCGAGGATGGTAATCCTCGCTGCAGAGACACCCACGAGCAGCCGGCCCGCCTCTCCCAAAGCTTTGGCCGCGGCGACGGGGCAACGCGCCCACGCCGCACCAACTCCGCCGGGGCCGGGGCGGATCGCGCCGACCT
Organism: Herminia tarsipennalis; assembly: GCA_945859575.2. Classification (NCBI taxonomy): domain Eukaryota; kingdom Metazoa; phylum Arthropoda; class Insecta; order Lepidoptera; family Erebidae; genus Herminia; species Herminia tarsipennalis. The sequence goes on along the minus strand of OX243849.2, from coordinate 22,834,084 downwards.
TCACGGTTCCGGGGCCTGACGACTCTTACGCCTTCTTCGCCTCCCGCGAGACGCCTGAGCGTTTCCGCCACCAGGTCGGCCTTCTTTGTACCCTCCGCCCCTGGAACTTCAAGGAGTCTAGCCCCGGTCTGCGAGCGGCGGAACCTAACCTCTACGCCCCCCGCAGCTAAGAGAGCGGCCTTCGCGTTAAGCTGGCGTAAGTAACGCCTCTGCTCTCCGCCTCCGGCGACACCGTCACAAGGACAGCTGCCGTTTTCGGCGTAGACAGCTTTGGCTTCTTCCTGCCTCTTTTCACCGGAGCGGCCTCCCGCGAAGAGGAGGCGGCAGCGACCTCCTGCACAGAGGAGGCGGCAGCGGCTCTCTGTTTCTTCCGGCGCCGCGATTTCCTGCTCCCCGCCGTTTGCCATTCCTCACAAAAGGGGGCAGTGGCGGGAGCGGACGCAGGCGCTGGGCGATGGACAGTCGGCTCTGAGGCAGCCGCTGCTGCAAGAGCTACGGCGCGTTCCCCTGCACGTGGAGTGGGCGCCTTAGGTCTGGACGCCGCGAGTGGTGGCCGACAACTCGGCTCCGGGGGCAGGCGCACCTTAATGCCCTCTAGGCGCGCGTCAATCAGGCCCCCGAATAGGAGTGAGAGCTGCCTCATCTGTGCCTCCGTAAAGGAATCATCAGGGGGCCGCTCTCCTCTATGAGCCGGGACAAAAGCGGGCGGCACAGCGCTGACTGAGGCCGGGGCAGAACCGGCTCTAATCGTCCCAAAATCAGCCCGCTATCTCAGTGCGGAGTGCCTTCAGCTCTACCTCCATGCGGGTGTTGTTCTCGAACAACGCCGCTACTACTTCTGTCAGCACAGAGGCGGACTCTCTCAGTCCCTTGGCGAAGGTGCCTTTGAGGTTTCTACTCTTAGAGGCCACCTCCGTGATGACCGCTATTGAAGCGGTTGCCGAGTTTTTGAGCTCCTCCGCGGTTTTCAGTGCATTAGCCCCTCCCGTAGATTGGAGTCCACCTAACAGCTCTTGGACCTGGTCCTCAGCCACCAGTTCCCTTTCTGTACGGCCTCGATTATAGGCCTCCCGCCTAGAGAAAACGCTGGATGTTGTAGCGACCGCCGTCACATTGGAAGCCGTCTTTGCAGGGGGTGTCTGTGGCCGAACAAACCTAGCCACAGATCCCCCTCTTTGGGAGGAGTGAACTTTCCTAGGGACATTAAGGTCAACCTCAGGAAGGTTCTCACCGTCTCCAGAAGAGGCTCCACGCTTCTGCTGTCGAGCGCGGCACTCATCCACCAACTGGTCCATATCGCTAACCGCTGAGCTTAGCGAGGATTCTGAGCCAAACCGGCCAGAGCGCAACAGACTGTCCAGTGACGCAGACGTCACTGAGGTTCTGGAACCGCTTAAACGTCCGATGACTTCTCGGGACAAATTGCCCCCACTCCTTGTTGCGTCCACTTCTACTGTCTCTACCTCCCTATTTCCTTCCACGAGCCTTGGGCTCCTCCTCCTATTAAAAATGTTTTTAAGTTTATTATCATCCATTCTGTTCCCACGAGTATGGGGGAAATAAAGGTCCACCCGGGCAGTGCCCCCTGTACCCGGGTAAGCGTAAATTTGTATCCCAACTGGGGGGTCCGCAGGTGCCCCAACTGGGGGTAGCGCTTGGAACCGAACATCCCATCGGCCATGCATCCTCTGGTCACGCTCCGCAACACAGGATTCGGGGATTTTTTATAGAGGTTGTCATCCTCGCGGCCCAGGCGACCAAGCCAAGACCCTCGCCCCCGGTCAGAGCCGTAAGACATGTCTACGACACTCCTACTAGGGATTACGAGTTTCCGACGGTGGCAGAAAGAAGATCTCCCCGCCCGCTCGACGGCAGTGTAAGTGCACGTCAAGCCCGTCCTCTGGGCAGCCCAGGAATGGGCCACCCCCTACTCTGCCAGAACATTAGCCGTGTGACGGTGGTTTCGCGAAACGCCGCGAATCCACCGGCACACGTTGCCCAGGGTGCACCACGAGGAGGTTTTCCGGCACACAGCACCCCATGTGAACCCACTCCTAACACAAGTCATTGAGCTAAGCTGGCTGGGTTAACAGGATAGGACTCAGAATCCTACATTTCTAGTTATTTTTAAAAACAATTCTCCCACATGGCTGGATAAAATACCTTGTCGATTAAATAATTTTACCGAAAAAATCTCAAACAAAAAGATAACAGAGAACATTCACGAAATAACGGCAACAAAACCGCTCTAATGATAAAAGCTATTCAAAATTTCTTGTCACATACTTTCAACATCGCATGACGAACATTTTTAATTACCCCCCCCCCCCCCCTTTCTAAAACATGACGTCACTCCGCTCAAGAAACAATACCGTAATTGTACACGCAACAAAAACGCTTCCGTCACCACCAAAATAACCTGATCTCTCAAGGTTCCATACTCGAAAGAAATCTTTCAATAAGCGTATCATTCGAAGGCGTTCCAGCGGTCTTCGTATACTGGTCGGTTGGTTACGCTTCAAACTTGGTAATTGGATTCAAAAAGTTGGTATTGATGAGGCGATTCGATAAAGTTTTGCTGCCTAAGAGTTGTCGAGGCTAAGATTTATTGGTACTTTGTGGGGTCGGGGTGGAATGTACTATGCAGATTTCGGTGCAAAACAGTTGAAATTGGTGCATTATGAGACTGGTACAACGTTTCAATTACAGTCGTATTTGGTTTTCATTTCCCACTCTGCTCTTGAGCGGTGCTTACAACTGATTTCTTTAGTTACTGTTTCTGATCATTATTCAAACATCGTGAGGCATATGTGGAGTGAAAATGTTGAAAGGCTGATTATGACATGAATAAAGTTCAATAGTTTTATAAGTGAATTTATGAGGTTTTGATTGATTTTAACCTTAAATATTGGCGAGCAATAATATACGCCAGTCGGGCAGTTATCATTGTAATAAAACCGAGTTTAGCACTCTTGCATCACCTTTTTAACTTTTTGAAGATATCTATATAATAATAATAATATAATATCTTGGGACAATTTAAAACAACGCTATCTGATCCCAAACTAAGCAGGGCTTGTATTATGGAAACCAGACAACTGATAAACATACTTATATATTTCTAAATACACACATATTATAGATAAATCACACCCAGACACAGAATAAACCATCGTGCTCATCACACAAAGTTTTATCCTGGGTGGAGATCGAACCCACGACCAAGAGGTCGTGGGTTCGATAGTGTGGTAACGCAAGTCGTAGCAGTCGGATACACTCCCACCGCGCCACAGAGGCAGATTCAGTCAAATTTATGATAGCTTATGTCTTTTGAATAAACCTCAAAGGGATTTAAACAGCATTTTCATCTATTCTTTTCTATACCTTCCAGTACCTTCTTAGTTGAAGGTAAACCGACAAAGACTACTTAGAATTATCCAAATAGTTCCAATTACGATCTAGTTACTCGGTTACGGTTGGTTGCTTCTAATGAGTGCTAAACCACAGCTTTTATTACTGCGCCAGATTCTAAAAACTCCGAAATAAATTGAAACATCGGTACTGCAGTGCACAATTTATGGTCAAACTTGGTCTTAACAGTTTTGGCTCGTCATTTGTTTACCTCTGCTTGGCACCCTGCCAACATACCGTCGTGATATTTCCAACTACCTTCCAAGCCACATTCAGCAATTCTGTTTTCGCTTTATCTTTCTGGATTTACTGAAGAGAAAATTAGTACCCGAAATTAACGTTAATTTATTTCCTACTGGCCTTTCCCCGCATCTTTGTTTACTTTATGTTTGATTTTTGTAACGTATGTGCTATTTTAATGTATGAAGTACATCACAGTAAAATTTCATCAACATCGGTTTAGTATTTTTTTGCGTGAAAGAGCAATAAACATCCATATAAACTATTGGATACTTTACTCACTGTACTTCACTCAAACTATCTAATTCCAACACTTGTGAGCAATATCCCGATTGGCCCCAAAACCTTAACTCACTACAAATGCCCTAAAAGTACCTATGTCTCAACAAACTTTACATTCAAGTCACACGGGTTTCTTCCGGCAACACCGATATATAGCTGCATCTCGGAATTGAAGCCGTTCATCTCAACAATGCGCTTCTGCCCCATCTACCCTATATTACCCCATTTCATTGGTGCCGAGTTTGCCCAAACTTCGCTAAACAAACGCTCACGTCTCGGATTACTAAGTTTTAATAATCTCCTAAAAGTATACTTTTGCGTAGGTAATATTACGTTTTGTTTATTCGGGGTGTGTTTATATTAAGTCTAACTTTTTTTAGCGAATCATAAAAAAAAAATTGGTAGAATTTTCAACAGCCTATTTTTTTAGTACTTAGGTGTATTTTAGGAACATTGCCGTGATCTGATCGGGTACACATAATAACGGCAGCCCCGCAGTTGTGTTAAATCGCTGTTTTACGGGGTACCTTACAAACATACCAAACACGGACACAAAGTACCTATACCCGAACTTGGGACAACAATAAGATCACACAAACTAGTGTCTTGAACCCAAAACTTTTTGTGCAGCGTTACATACTACCACCAAAGCAGTACGAAGCAAAAGCAGAAGGTTAGATTGGAGTAACTGTTTACAATCCGGAGGGAATCGGATTTGCCCCAATCGTGGGATAAACACAACTTAAGCTACAGCGACCTTCAGTCAAATTCTAGCTCAAATAAGATTGCTGCAGTATTTATCCTAAAACTTTACATCCACGAAACGTTTTAACCAAGTTTAATTTTCTCCCAAAAATACGGGCTTAAGTGAAATGCACACAAATTCTGTTAGTATGTGCTACCTGGCGGTCTGAAGCACTGGGAGATTTAGTGAGCGATTTAGTTGCTTGAAAATTCATTTTCACAGCTCAGCGTAAAAATATATTTAAAGTTGGAATTATGTCGGTTTGCGTTTTACGACTTGAACGTGGGGTAACTTGGGCATTTGCTGAGAGATAATTATTACGTGTCTATCATTAACTTTAGTACCAAGTTTTCTTATTTTTTAATTAATATTAACTGGCTTAGCGGATGAGACAATACTGGTAAAATTATTCGTAATTTATTTACTTTGCATTTCATTGACTTATGTTGGGCTTACACTTGAACATTGTCGTTTCGACATAGTATCACTCCTTTCCATAGATACAACTGTTTCATTTTAACAATTGTGAATGAGACAAAATGATGTACGTATATAATAATAATAATATGTTGGGACTACTCAAACGACGTTATCTGATCCCAAACTAAGCAGAGCTAAAGTTTCGCAACCAGACAACACAAAATAAACATACAGAATAAACCATCTTTCCGAAATTATTTCGAACCCACGACCTCCGGCTTAGCAGTTAGAGTGTCTAACCACTAGACCAACAGGCCAGGCATATAAACGCGTCTTTTTATTAGAAAGCCCTAGCTTTTAAGGGTTCAGAAAATAAACGTGCTGGAGATAGGGAATAAGCATTCAGAGTAAACTGTTAATCGAAGGTTCTTCCCTACACTACATTATTCAGTCAATTTGACTTTAATCGGCTTTTATCTCACGTTTTCAATTTGAACTTGTAAACTTTAACTTTTACGCAAACTTACTACTTAAGCTTTTATATAATACCGGACTATTACCGAACCTACTACCAGACTAGCCCATTATCAGGTCAAAAGCCACTCAACTGAAACATTAACAACGCTGTCATCTGTCTCAAATCTGTTGTAAGTAGGTACTTAAACCTTTTACAATGTTATTACAGCCATTACGAGTCCTTGAGCCGCGACCGCGACGGACGGACGAACCAGACACTAGTGACGGACATATGAAGGTTAACCACGGAGTGGTTGTGGCGAGACTGAGGACCATTAGGGCGAGTATGGTGGGACGACGTTTTTAAGGGTTATGTTTTTATATTTCATTACAAATTGCACCAAATAGATGCAGTCAAATTTAAGGATTGTTATGTACAGTCGCAGAATAAAAATGTTTGCCACCATAAAGTCCAATTTTGCTTGAACCGAATCAAGGAACAATAACGTCGACATGTTAATGTTGTCAAAATAATAATAAGGTTTTACTTAGATTTAAAACTAAATAGATGGAATCATGAAATAAAATACTTTTTCGTTAAGAAAGTAGACATACTCATAAACCACACGCAAAAAAGTTTTTATTTCAAGGTGATAGACCAGAATAACCATAGATTAACTGAGAAAATTAATTGACAGTTTTTTGATAGACAAGAATGATAGCACGACTATTTTGAAATGTCACACCCACAATGGGGATTAATAATATTCTACGACTATTTCTCTATTCACGTAAAGAAAACATGTTGAACCAAAGAAAATATGGCAATGAGCAATAATGATATTTTGACGGAACCAACACTGCTACCCATATATGTCTTATTTTAACACATTATTATAGAGAATTTTATATATTGGATATGAATTTTATATATTAAAAAATAAGGGTTGATCGTAGAAGGGTGAAAATTGAGGATTGTATGTATTTTTGTATGTTGTATCATAAAAAAATAGAAATTAAAAATTTTGTCTAAAAAATAAGGGGTAACAAATTTAGGGGTGGACTACCCCTAACATTTAGGGGGATGAAAAATAGATGTTGTTCGATTCTCAGACCTACCCAATATGTACACAAAATTTCATCAAAATCGGTCAAGCCGTTTCGGAGGAGTATGGCAACGAAAACTGTGACACGAGAATTTTATAAATTAGAGATATTTTCGACCGGAGAGGAAAAATGATTAAATTACTAAAATGGCTATTAAAAAATAAGGGTTGATCGTAGAAGGGTGAAAATTGAGGATTGTATGTATTTTTGTATGTTGTATCATAAAAAAATAGAAATTAAAAATTTTGTCTAAATAATAAAAAAAAAAAATTAGGGGTGGACTACCCCTAACATTTAGGGGGATGAAAAATAGATGTTGTTCGATTCTCAGACCTACCCAATATGTACACAAAATTTCATCAAAATCGGTCAAGCCGTTTCGGAGGAGTATGGCAACGAAAACTGTGACACGAGAATTTTATATATTAGATTAATCCGAGGGGTTTTAGTTCAAAGAAGGAAGGAATATTAAAATACAGTGCACAGTAAAATATCTTATACAGTTCGTTCGACAAAGCCGTCTAGACGGGGTCATCATCTTAAGCGCGGGTACACACTGATCACAATATCGAGGGCTGCGGAATTTTTGACGTCAGTTAAATTGATACTAATATAAATTGTTTACTTGCGACAACCCTAGCTTCCAGACGCTTGTATCGGCATTTATCACAACTTCAAAGGCGTCGTCCTACTGATACTTTTTATACCTATTTTTCTATTATCATTGTCATTAATCTTTTCAAAGGTAATCATTGTTACTAAAGTCAGTCGTGGTCAGGGATTCCCTTTTAACAATTCTGTATCAATATTAATAAGAATCAGAATATGTCTATTTGTAATTGTGTAGAATATTACATCCTAGAAAAATCAATACAAAGAAAAAAATGTTTACAAAGACAACAGCTAACGTCTCATAGAGAGGAAATGTACTCGTATGTAATGTAAATGTATGAAATGGTATTTGCTCAATAAATTTATTTTTTTACTGCCAAAATTTAAAAAAATAACCGAAGACGTATATAATGTATTACGTATTTAATGTTAGTGCTCCATTTACACCAGGCATGGACAGAATATCAGCGGTCGGCACGTTTTGTGCTGCTGACTATATGCTGAGTCCAGGACCTTTTTGTATTTTATTTTTATTTATTGTTTGTGTACCACATGTCAAACTTTAATTGTATTTGAAGGACAAATAAATGCTTATTATTATTTTTATTACACTGTGCTAGGTGTACGTAGCTGTCAATGTGCGAAATGGGTAATCATACTCATTCAACGAAAGGAGTGTTTTATGCGCTATGGTAAAACACACGATAAAACATAACCCTTCCTTTTTCCCATCACCGTAGTCAGGTAGAAACAGCAAAACACTTGTTTGTTTGGATTGCTCACACAACATGATCTACTTAATATATATGTATGTAAATAGTTCCATGGCTGAGACATCGTACTATCTCTATCTACCCAATATTAGATAGGTAATCTATCTCCCTCACTCGGTCTAGCATCTAAGCTAGTATTAAGTGTAGTCTCAACAAGCGCTAACGAATTCTAAATAGCATATGATGAGTATATAATCCCGACGGCGTGTGGTAGCTCTCGCGTGAGACGCAATCTAGTTAGCGTTAATGCGATGAGATGTACACAGACGGGCGGTTGTTTTATAATTTTATTATTATTATATAATAAATTGTTATATATATATATACATATATTTATATATATATATATATATATATATATATATATATATATATATATATATATATATATATATATATATATATATATATATATATATTTGTGTGTGTGTATATATATATATATTGCAACACCTTTTTTACCCCCTTGGGGGTTCATTTTGCAAAAACTCCGAAACATGTTTTCTTTATTTTAAACCAATGAGCCAAATACGAAATTCCACATCTAACTTATTTACCCCCTTAGGGGTTCATTTTCGTAAATCCCTTTTCATCGGATTGTATTGTCATCGGTCCTTGATAAGTTTGCGAAGTTTCAATTCAATCCGACGTTCTGAAGTTGGTTAAAAATATGTTCAAAGATTTCGTTACATAAAAACATACTTACATACGAGTACCAAGCTAACAAAAGCGTGTTAAAATCTACACGATCTTCTTACGGCTTAATCTTATATCCGCATGTAACCCTTCGATAGGACGATGACCATGAAAAGTAAGAACACCGATATCTACGTATAAACAACCATAACTTTATTGTAACATTTCACACTCACCCACTTTCCTATTATAACATTCTAACACTGTTTCGTTGGTTAAACAAACAGCGAAACCCAGTGCAAACAGTTGGACCAATGTTTGTTCAAACCCTTACCAACATACACCTCTCGGTTACCTTAGCGCAAATCTTAGTATACTCTCAAATAGCAATCGTATAGTAAAAGCAATATGGCATAGCAGCGTGCAGAAAGTGCTAGTTGATATGCCAATAAGATTTTAAAATCAAATACTACAACTGATGTCCCAAATCCAATATATCTCTACAACAAGCAAATGCTCTAACTAAAGTTAGTAGATTCTCCTACTATGTTACCCACTAAGGCTTATTATATTTTATCTCCTGTTGTAATTTTTATTATATCTATACTAATAAAGCTGAAAAGTTTGTTTGTTTGTTTGTTTAAACGCGGTAATCTCAGGAACTACTTATCCGAATTGAAAAAATCTTTCACTATTGGATAGCCCATTTATCGAGGAAGGCTATAGGCTATATAACATCACGCTACGACCAATAGGAGCGGAGCAGCAATGAGAAATGTTGCAAAAACGGGGAAAATTTACGCAGACGAAGTTACGCAGGACAGCTAGTGTAATATAATTTGCACCAGTGCTCTATTATCGGCAGCGACTAACCCCCACATCAAGATAATAAATATACAAACATTGTATAAATGGCGGTCTAAATAGGGTGGCAGCGAGTTTTTTTCCGGCTTTACCTATTGTTTGTGAACTTGACATTACATGTACACTCGCGGAATGAAAATGTTCGTCAGTTTTTAAATACACTCATTTAACGCTTTGCAAGCACATGCTACCTTTTCAAACTATGTATCACTTCTGACAGTTATATACCCGTATGCTGTAAATTGTGCTTAACCATTCGACAACAGAGTTTAAATTTACTCAAAACAATATTGCTTGACTATGAGTAGTTGAACTAAAACGTCTCGGATTAACTATATATAAGAATAGATGGAACGTATCACTCTCTGCCTCTGATTGCAATACGTGAAATTTATGTGGTAAAATGAGAGAGATATAGGTAGCAGTGTTGGTTCCGTCAAAATATGTTTTCTTTGGTACATCATGTTCTCTTTACGCGAATCGAAAAATAGTCGTATAATGTTATTAATTCCCATTGTAGGTGTGACTTATCAAAATAGCCGTGCTATTATTCTTGTCTATCAAGAAACTGTCAATTAGTTTTCTCGGTTATTCTTGTCTATCATCTTGAATTAAAAACTTTTTGCATATAGTTTATGTCTAATTTCTTAACAAAAAAGTATTTTATTACATGGTTTCATCTATTTCGTTTCATCTAAGTAAAACTTATTATTATTCAGACAAAATTGTCATGTTGACGTTTTTGTTCCTTGATTCGTTTCAAGCAAAATTGGACTTTGAGATGACTAACATTTTCATTCTGCGACTGCACATGTAATATAGAATCATGACGTATCACAAGTGTTGTTTGCATCCTAAGTGAGTAAAAAAATTGGAATATTAATTTTTGAGCGAAAATATGTCTATGCACACATAAACGTACACTGACGTATATCTCAGTCAAATGTAAGCTGACTTGCTGTGATTCAAAATCTGGTTGCATTATTAAATATATAGCTTTTTAATTCATCCGTATTTAACTGATAAATCACACTAATATTATAAAGGCGAAAGTTTGTGAGTATGTGAGTGTGTATGTAGCGATTTTAATAAAATTTGGTATGGAGCTAGCTGACACGCTGGATTAACACATAGGCTAATAAAACGCGGGTAACACCGCGGGGCACAGCTAGTAAACTATAAGACAAACATATACCAAAATTTAACGGTACTTAGATTTTGATGGATATACATACAAGCACCCAGTACCTTGTTATATAATGAATGACTATTGAATTTTGATCCCACCTTTCTGTTACGCTTTATACAGAGTGATTTTAAATATACTAATAACCTCCCGCTCGTGGCTTCTTTACATAACACTAAATAACTTTGTAATATCAGTTTTTAAAAAATCTTTAATAAATTAACCCATATCTAATCACCTATTACTGGTTTTTGGATTTATGACATTATGCAGCAACAGACTGTTACTAGAGTAAAATCATTGTTTAGTGTGAGGATTAGGCCCTGAACCTGACAAAGAAACATCGATTTTACTCTGGGGTCTCTCAGATGTGTGTTAAATGGCTAAAGCGGCTTTAGACAAATGGCTAAGGCATCGGTCTCGCAATCGTGAGGTCGCGGGTTCGAATCCTACCCATTATACTAGCGACGTAACGACCACGACCCACTTCTAACACAAGCCTTTGAGCTTAGCTGGAGGGGTTAACAAGATTGCTAGTAATGTGGGACTCAATCTTACATTGCTAGTTATCTTGATAAAAAAAAAATGTTGTGTGTCAAAAGTAGGTGGAAGCTGGTGAAGGGTTAATTTGTTTCTTTTTTTTATAATATATTACGAAGTTATTTGGTGTAATGTAATGACGCCAAGAGCGGGAGGTTATTTGTATATTAAAAATCACGATTAAGTATAATATTGTTAGCCCGCAACTTCATTCGTGTGGAAAATTGGAAAAACAAATAATACTGGAACTGTACAGCTTGCCATGATAAAAGTAGCCTTGGTGCCATTCGAGAGATTATAATCTATATCTGCTGCAAATTTCATTTAGATCCACTAACATAGGTCCATTCATCCATACAGCCATCGTCCATCATTTTTTTTCATTTACTTATTTCATAAGATAGTACAGATAATATTAGTATAATATATGTAATATTGTATACTACTTAATGTTAGTATAAATTCCTGCTAGATCTACAGTTCTAAACATAAGAAATTAATCACCGTTTGCCGCAACTGTGAGGGCAAACACTGTGAGGGATTTTGCATGACTGTTCGTTTCGTGAAAATTGTGAGAAGTTTTGAAGTTATGCTTGCTCATTTTGGTACTTAACTAGGTATAACGTTTTTTTTGTCACTACATAATTTTACTAGAATTTTGCGAAAATTCATTAATTTTGTTATTATGACATAAAATTGTTTACTGAGATTAAAATTTCAGACCCACGTTACTCACGCATACTTTATCCGCCTTAACACAAAGAGAAGACTAAAAAAAGGTTTAAACCAAGACTACTTAACCAGACAACTGACTTTATATTTCTAAATACATACATAACATAGATAAGTTACACCTAGACACAGAATAAACCATTGTGCTCATCACATAAAGTTTTATTCTGGGTGAGGATCGAAGCCACAACCTTCGGCTTAGCAATAAGAGCCAGTAACCACTAGACCAACAGGCCAGACACTTATATTACTACTATTGATTGCTACTCGCCGGCGCTGTGACAAGTGCCTATTCCGGAATATAAAAATCAGGCACAAACAGATTGTTCATTCATTTTTCACCGTTTTTAGTAACGTCCCGGTTTCGTAGCCAAAGTAGCAAACGAAACCCTTATAATTTCGCTATGTCCGTCCGTCCGTCCGCAGCTCGAGTTTCTCAAAAATATCCCTTGTCACAAGAGAACACAACAAGAGAATTTGTTGCAAAATTTCAGTCTCTAGGTTAGTTTGCATTGGGTGTTGATGAGTGAATGAATGAGTTATCACTTTCATTTTTATTTAATGATTGATTATAAAAGCACCATATACAGATATATAGAGAGACAGACCAATAAGAAGCAAGTTTCACCTTCATGCTTAAGTACAGCACTCTCTCGTCTTCTTTTAATGGCTAAATCATTGGAATTTATACCTATTATAGATGATTCAGATTATCGGATAAAACAATTATTAAGCGAGTATTACGCTATTTATTTAACTATCAACGTTTTGTGAAGCTAAACGCCAATATTCCTTATTAACTCAACTCCACAACAGTATAGCCCAAAGCAAACAATAAAATATAATGTAGGTACACAAGCGAACTCCATCCTGTAACAATGGTCTTGCCGAGGAGCTTAGCAAACCTTTTTTTATTATAATTGTAGGTTTTATGTTTCAATTTTTGTTGTTCACAAATGGAGACCACGATTCTCGACGACTATTTTCTTAAACTACCTTATTTAGACTTACACAGGTTGTGATGTAATTTGTTTCATGACTCATCACTGCCTGAAATAACTGAAGAATAACATTTCAAAAACATCATACCAAAAAAAATGACGACATAATTGACAGAGAAAATGAATGAATTATTAAAAACACTCAATGTTTATGTTTATTGTTCTTTTTGTGACAACCCTTGCATATTATTTTATAACTTGTGCCGAGCGGCATTTCTACTGCATCAAAGGAGTTACAGCACATTACACATATGCTACTGCTCTATTACTATACTCGACCTTATACAATACACACTTCGATAATAATACCTCAATCATTTAAATCTCCTTTATTCGCAAATAAAATTATTTGCGAATAAAGGAACTCACAAACATACTGGCTGATTATATCTAATATATAAAATTCTCGTGTCACAGTTTTCGTTGCCATACTCCTCCGAAACGGCTTGACCGATTTTGATGAAATTTTGTGTGCATATTGGGTAGGTCTGAGAATCGGACAACATCTATTTTTCATATCCCTAAGAGTTGGTTTGTTTGTTTGAACGCGATAATCTCAGGAACTACTGGGCTGCACTGAAAAAATATTTTACTGTTGGATAGAGCCGATTTATTGAGAAAGGCTATAGGCTATATAACATCACGCTACGACATATAGGAGCTGAGCAGCTATGATAAATGTTGCAAAAACGGGTAAAATTTGGCAGACGAAGTTGCGCGGGTCAGCTAGTATATATATATATATATATATATGTGCGCATGGCACCTAATTCTCTTTAGAGTCGCAGAAATAACAAACATTTAGGCACCAGCCATCAACAATATACTGTGCTATAATAATGTATCTAGATAACTTATTTGTTGAACTAACATTTAAACTTTCGCGTTGTGATGATTATAACTATTTATTATACGGGAATTAACGCTCATTGTTTACCTTAAAATTGCTTGACGTTTTAACCAGGTTGCACCTGTATAATAAATAGTTATTTGTTAAATGCGGTGACAATAATAGCATTTTATTTATATTATTATTTAAACACTTACTACTGAAACCAAATTTTGCCCCTATTTTTTATTTACACACACTTACATAACATTACAGGTATGTAACCTAATGCGATAGATAGTGTAACAGAACTACATTAACATGAACGTAAAGCCATATAAGTAACTCTTGCGAATTCGTGCAATGAATTATGAAAATATATATATTACGTAATACGTTTGGTCTTAATCGCGTAAATAATTTAAGGTAAAACACCTTGCTTATTGCCCGATGTTTCGATCGTTTTGCAACGGCCGTGTTCACGGGTAGACTGTCGTCCAGGTTGGGCAATAAACTAATAAATCATCGATCTGTATTTTTCTTTATGGGGATAATACATGTATCATTAGACAGTTAAGGTATTATTGTCTACTTGTCAATTTTGATTTTTTTTAATGGTTTCTTATTCAACGACTCTCATAACCATTAATTTAAAAAGAAAAAATAAGCCACAGCGTAACAACCGCGGCGTTCCACCCGTTTGTCTGTTCATTCACAGTGGAGTGCAGCGCAGCCTTCAATAGGTTTAAGATAATGCTTTTAGCTCTCATAACCGAGGCTCTTATTTTTATCTTTCCTTTTGTAACACAAACTACCATTAAAATCTATTTTAATGAGATCGAACTATTGTAAAACTTTGCTATTAACACCGACCGTGGTCGGACTGATAGATTTTGATAACATGATATTATTATATTATGGACTGAGAATTACTTACGATTAATAAAAAAGATTTTAAAATATGCAGTCCTTGGCTTCTTGATATTTTAATAATTACTTTTATGAAGAGCTCAACCCCGAGGCACGGTTGAGTCGATGGGGATGACTTTACTAAAAAACGGTAACCAATCATGTATCTGACAATCGTAACGTTGCTCAAACTTGCTAATGTTTAATTCGGCTTAGTTGCCACTGTGTCACGAACTATTGTCTAATGTCTGCTGTTGAAAATTTACGAAATCTGAATCTAGTTTTTTTTTTTAAAGACGACTCCCGCACTTGTGTACAAGCCCTGTGTCGCGGGAGACTTTACAAACATACAAGTCACGGACACAAAGTACACCCATACTCGGAACAACGATTTGTGGATCACACAGTGGTGTCGTGTGGGAATTGAACCCACGACCTCTTGCGTAGTAGTCGGACACACTCCCACCGCGCCACATAGGCAGTCAATTGCTAGAATCTTGTCGCGATAAAGCACCTATCCCCTGTCCGTTACACGTTATATAAACACCAAAGGTATCATCAATAAACCTTATAAGGTCAGTCATTTTTACTTACCCGAAACTGCGACGCGGATCATATATCTTAATCCCCGCAAAACCCAGGTAGGCTGTTATTAATAGACTGGCCTTTGAAGTAACGCACACCGTAAGTATATAGGAAAAAATAGGACGAAATACTGTCCACTGAACATCTAGGTCAGAACAACGCTAGGGTTGTCACCCATAACCTTTTGTAAATCTGTCAGGGAAAGGTACTCGTAACATAAAAGTCAAGGCTAAAGTTGGTTCTTGTTTTTTATATTCCTAAGGTAACAAAAAATATAATAGTCCTTCTGGATCCTAGTAGAAACTGTAACGTCTTATTTTATTTCAGCCCAGTTTTAAGGAGAAGTTACTTCATAATAACATTATACTTTACTAATAATCATGCCAATTCTATAAGCAATCAAAATTGGCATGATTAAACGTTACTTAAGTGTTCAATTCACGAACCAAATTGGTAGATAAAAAAGCAAGACAGTAAAAATTCACGATCACTGCTTTTGAATTGCTAATTGCAATGTTTGTTTATGAATTACGAGTATATTGGCATGTATGTAAATGCCACTAATGTAATTAATAATAATTTATGCATTGTTAAAAGACTGTGAAATTCTTTTCTTTTTAGGGTTCCGTACCTCAAAATACAAATTGCCTGCCTCTGTGGCGCAATGTGAGTATGTCCGACTGCTACACAAGAGTTCGTGGGTTCGATTCCCAGACGGGACACCTATTTCTGTGATGCACAAATTGTTGTTCCAGGTCTGGGTGTTCTTTTTGTCCGTGGCTTGTATGTTTGTAAAATCCCCCGTGACACATGGCTTTTACCCTAGTGCGGGAGTCATCATCGGGTTTCTAATCTCTTAAAGCTTTGAAATAATCAAATTTCTAAGTTAACGTAAAGTAGATACGGTTGTTTATGCCCCAAAAACTAACATTTCGACACTTTTAAGGAATCATAATTTATACGAATTTCCGTTAAACTAGAATTATGAAATATGGCAAGTAATACCACTTACCATATTTCACTATAGTAGAAGTACAAGTATAGTAGAAGTTTGAAAAGAAAAAGTTTGGAAAAAATTGAAAACTGTAGGTACATTTGTAATTTAATTATAAAAATATAGTCTTTAAAATACTGCGAAACTGGATTCCTGAACTATTTTTATTATATACAGAACCCTTGGTGGACAAGTTTGACTCGCACCTGTCCGGTTTTAAATACAAATCTACACAAGCCCGTCATCTCTAAGGACTTTATAAACATACAATAAGGCACTTGTCTCACCAATGGCAAGAAAACAAGCAGCTATCAATTGTTTTATCGCTCAAGAAACGTACATACTTAAGTAGATCCCGTGTAAACAAAAGAGATACAGATATTAAAATATTTCATCGCTGATTGTTCACACTGCCGGCAAATACACTTTACCTTTTTTTCTATCTCGATCAATACTCTATTGTACATTTGTTGAGCGCTGCTAACTACTCGCCCGCGGTGAGACAAATGCCTAACAAATACAAAATACACTCAGACACAAAACCAAAATTAATGAATCTAACAAAACTATGCTCTAACATATTTGTACAGCACACACATACGTGTGTACACACTCTCACTGCCTCACCGAGGCAGTCAAAATGAACTGAGAAATTCGCAGATTTATTTTGTTGTCATTTCATTTAATACAGTGACATCCCTAATCCGGAGTTGTTAAGCGCGTGTAAACTCCGCATATTTCGCTGTACAATGCCGGATTACTGAGACAAGTTGACATAACTGCCTGCGCGGCCAACCGATGTATGCTCAATCGATCGAGATGATTTTGTATCGATTTATTTGGTTCGTGGAGCGGAATATGATTTGTTGTTATTGTGTAGTGAGTTATAAACAGATAGACATGTAGTTTCCTTATGTGAGGAGTGTTTCTGTTTTGATATTGTACGACTTCGCAGTTCAGTGGATTTTCTAAGGTCAGATAAAGTTATTCGTAGCTGGTAACTAGGGTTTATATAAGAAGGTGGACGAAAAGATAACAAACAATATTTTTCACTTCTTCAATTTAGCTTTATTAATATACGAACGGGATCCCTTCTTTTCTCATAATGTTCTTTGTCTTAATATACTTCGGCATAACGATTTTGGCACAATTTGTTTTGGCATAATAATACTTCGGCCTAATTTTTTATGGCATACCTTTTATGTTGGCACAATCATGTTAAAGACTAATTTGTGTTGGTATAAATTAGATTCGCATAACGTTAGTAGGCCTAATGACTATTAGCATAATAATATTTAAGCATATAATTAATATAGGTAAATAACAAAAACAATTTTTATGCAAATTATTTATTACACATAAACTATGAAAATCATAGAATTTCAATTAGAATAATATAGATTGGGTTACTTTCTTCTTTAAAAAATGCGTAGGTTAGGTTAGGTTAGAACTGTGACCTCTGATCTGACTGATCCTCCAGAAACGAACATGCTCTCATGGGCAAGGATATAAAAACCAAATAATTATCATTTTTAAAAATGCGTAGGTTAGGTTAGGTTAGAACTGTGACCTCTTATGCACGAGCCGAGCGAGCGAAGCGAGCGTGCCGCGGCAGCGGCCGGCGAGTGCCAGAAACGAACATGCTCTCATGGGCAAGGATATAAAAACCAAATAATTATCATTAAATCAACTTTTATTTATTACAATTACTAAAAAAAAAACAATTAAATTAGCGTAAATAAATTTATGTTTTAGGATATAATGCTTAAAAAAGTTATGCTATAGAACTTTATGCTTAATATATTTATGCATTAGAAGGTTATGCCTAATCATTGTTATGGTTTGAAAAAATATGCCTAAAACATTATGCGTAAGCTGTTATGCGTAATTATATTATGCGAATATATAATTATGCCTAACAAAAATATGCTAAGTTATATTAGGTCTTAAAATTTTAGGCAAATGGATAGGGAACCTATACGAACTTATAAAAGAGGAAAGGTTTGATTTTTTGTTTGTTTGTTACGGTGTAACTCCAAAACTACTCGACCGATTTTAAAAACTCTTTCACCATTAGAAAACTACATTATTAACAGAGATTGATCTTTGAAAATACTAAATTTCGAAAATGAAAGACCCTTAAGAAAATTGCAATAATGTAACTCAAGGCATAAAAAAAATGCTTATTTGACGTGCGCTGCGAAAATTGCTCATTATTATCCATTAAAAAGTCCGCGAGGCTAAAACAGCCAGACGCTTGGAAACAAGCCTTCCCGCCAAGGTGGCCTTGCTGGTTTCCAACAGTGTAGACGGCTGTTGTAAACCAAATTACTTGGTACTTGGTTTGCATCAGCCGTCTACACTATTGCAAACCACCTTGGCGGGAAGCCTTGTTTCCAACCGCCTGGAAGACGCTTAAATGTCTAGGTAACTATTATCATATCAAGTCACAATCACAATAATAACTTTTTGTTTAAATTTGTCCATCGAAATACGGGTAGAATCGAAAAATTATGATATGCGTATCATTTTATTAATGAAATAGTTTAATTATTCCTTATCCAATGAAATAGTTCCATAATTGAAGTTGATTAATCACGTGTTAAATCCTTTTTAAATTATTCAAATCCGACCTTTTGTTTCAAAGTTACGACGTGTATGAAAATCAATAAAATCACACTCACGGACGAACAAAATAAATAATCGTGTTCATGACACAAATATTGAAGCGGTGGTAGCCTAAAAGGGGTTAAGGCATCGGACACGTAATCGCGAGGTTACAGGTTCGAAACCTACCCATTATTTATACTACTGACGTTAACCCACTCGTAACACAAGCCATTGAGCTTAGCTGGAGGGGTTAACAGGATTATATTATTGCTAGTTATGTGGGACAACAATCCCACATTCCTAGTCAACTTTAACAAAAAAACCGTGCTCATTGCACATAGATTCATTCTGAGCGGGAATCGAAGTCACGACCTCTAGGTTCGCAGTCAAGGGCGCTGACCTAGATCATCATGCCGCTCAATTTTCAGCTCAAATTAGAGGCAACCTAGAACTATACCTATTTATTTGCATACATTTCCATTGATAGTACAATTATAATCCAGGATCAACGTTAATCTCACTATAATAACGTTAGGGTCAGTTAGACTTCCATAATTTAACACGATAGCAACAGGTTGTTCTGAAAGCCTATACAAATACAACCTAAAGGACCGTCTCCACGGGCGAGAGAATCGTGGCGATATTATCGTCGTGCCACCTATTTCTATTCACTCTCTTAGAACGTGTCTCCACACGGCGATGTTATCGCAGAGTTGCGACGAGTGGCTGAGTTCGAGAGAAACGTCATCGTATCGTCGCGCGCTCGCTGACAAACGCAAGCGTCTCGCCCAAAAAGTCACGATCATCGTCACGGACACGTGGCGATTCCATTACAAGTCACGGCGATACGCTGGCGGAATAATCGCTTGTTCGTGGAGACTACCCGACGAAGCCATACTGGTTTTTTAAGTATGTAAGTAAAGTCTAAATTCCTTTTACACGACATGAAAAAAGCCTCGGTAACACGTGCAAGAAGCTGTTAAGCAAGTGTACAAGGTACTTGCATGTGGATTTTTACACTCAAGCTGAGATGTTATGAAGTCACTATGACTTCATGACACATCGGACTATGTAGCAAACAGAGAAACTAGCAGATGATCCAACGCTTCCAAAATAAAGTACTAAGAGGCATGGTAAATTAGAATGGACGATCTCCATCGGGACAATAAAGTAGACCTCGTCGCCAACACTATAAAAAACATTGCCGAAGCTCGTGAACACGGACTTCATCACGATGTGAATATTGTGGCTATCCAGCTTCTCGACACGGACATAGTGAGAAGACTGAAAAGAACCAAACCTTTTGAGTTAGTGTAGTAACCATAATATAGAGTAATAGTGCAGTGCTGTGTAATTAAAGAACACAGGAATAAGAATAGTGTTATTAGACAAAGATGATGATTACACTTGAATAATATTTTTATAGTTTGTTGACATGTGCGATGTGGATTCAGCTGTCATTGTGCCGATAGTCGTTTCTGTTCATAGACTAATCGCCAAGAACCTCGACTAACACCTGCAGAGGCTCACGTTAGGTAGCTGAATCAAGGGTCAGATGCAGAAGGTGGTAATACTCGACACGTGAGGAGGTTCCTATCTCTGGAGCCTTAATCACCGGTAGCTTGGTCCCTGTACCCGATGCCGGTGGGACACTATTTTTTATAATATATTTGTAAAACATAAGCTTATAAAATTAATAAAGAGAGATAATAATTGAATTTATTTGCTTAAAATCTAGTGGTTACATAGTTTTTTTAGTAGTTTACGTCAAACTTAAATTATTATTAGTCTCTATGATGTTTCCTATTGTAATTACAATCTAGTCTAGATTGTAATTACAATGGGAAACATCACCGTTAATCAATACAAAAAAAGAATATTATCAGAAGATGTGGAATTTGATAAATATGAAATTGTAATTGTCGACTATTGTTTAACTTTATCAATTAATTGAAACAAAACGTATTTTGACTAGCTTTTTAGCGGTTAATTTACATAGGGAAATTTAGAATCACTATTTCACCTCTCTGTCTTGGCTCGGAATCAAACTTACCACATCTGGCTTAGAAGTTAAGGTCACTAATCACTAGACCAAAGGCCAGTCTTTATTTATTCGTTAAATGTAAATAATATTCAATTTAATAAAAGAGTACTCATCTATCTAAACCTTCAAACAGATAATAACAGAAAGATATATCGAAGCAGTTATTTCCCTAAAGATTCGAAAGAGCAAAAGTAAAAAAAAATACTCAGTCATATAATAATAATAATAATATTTAACTCGTGGTTTCTTCGTTTCTTTGTCTTCTTTGCGAATTCTTTCTTGCCCTTTGTTTACCTCATATAAGAAAATTATTAGTGAAATTTCAGCTCAAATGTTGAAATTTTACTGTTGAACGTTTTTACGCACATTCAAAACACTGAACGTATTGAGGTAAATTTAGCACACAAACAGTTGGTATCCATTCAGGATAAAGGGATTCCAAATTTCTATCAAAATCAAAGCGAACCCTTGGGAAATAATAGTCATCAATATTGGTCTGTTGGTCTAGTGGGTAGTGACCCTGACTGCTAAGCTTGAGGTCTTGGGTTCGATCAAAGACAAAGACAAAGACAAAGACAAAGACATTTATTGCATAAACTGTGTACATAGATGACAAGAAAAACAATTAGTTCCAACAGTCTGCCCGTACGGGCGTTGCAATTTCTTATTTAAATAGGTAATTCAAAATTGTACAGTACAGAGATTGTTACTTAGTGGCAAAATATTCAGACATGTTATAAAAAGCATTATCAGTTAGCCATTTTTTCAATGTTTTTTTAAATAACATTCCTTCTAGTTTTTTAATCTCTATGGGTAAGTGATTAAATACTCTGATTGCTGTGATGTATGTGCTTTTATAATAAATCATATTCTTTATATTAGGTAAAACTAAATTATATTTGTATTTATTTCTTAAATTACATTTGCGATGACACTTGAGATCAAAATATGATATATTATTTTTGACAAACAGACACAGCTCCAACAAGTAAATGCCCGTAAGTGTAAGGAAACCTTCTTTGGTAAACACAGATCTTAGTGACTCGATATTTCGCATATTGTAGACAGTACGAAGACATCTTTTTTGTAAGATGAAGGTGGATTGTATATCAGTCGAATTACCCCAGTATATAATACCGTAAGTCAGTAAAGGAAACACATAACCATAATAAGCTGACTTAGCAGTGTTTTCAGAGGTCGTTTCAACAAGTATGGATAAAGCATAACTGAAGGTTGATATTTTTTTATTTATCTTCTCTATATGATTCTTCCAATTTAAATGATGATCGATCGTGACACCTAGAAAGTTGATATGATCAACCTCTTCTATGTTAGTGCCTGAATTTAATATATTTAACTTCGGTGGTTTAGTTTTGTAATTCCTAAATTCTATGAGCTTAGTTTTTGTAAGATTTACCTTTAAATTTATAGCTTTTAGCCAGCTTGTCACAGTATTCAATGTATTATTTATTTCAATTACGTATTCATTGTCATTTAAATTATCATTACAAATAAAAATAGTGGCATCATCAGCATACATTACGCATAAATGGTTTATTAATTTTGGAAGATTATTTACATAAATTAAGAATAATAACGGTCCCAGAATGCTCCCTTGAGGGACACCTAGCAATACGTTTTCAAATATAGACTGTGAAGAATTCAAAGTTTTGTTACGTTTGTCATATGATTCAATAACTGTAGCTTGTTTTCTATGTTTTAAATAAGAATCTATTAGGTTTCTAGCTACACCTCTAATTCCAATAACATCAAGTTCATTTAAGAGGATGTCAAATTGAACGCAGTCAAAAGCCATTGACATATCAAGAAATACAGCGGTGCATCTCTTTTTTTTATTCATGTTATCCCATATGCTATCGAAAAGCTTGAAAATGGCCGATGAAGTGCTTTTATTTTTCTGAAAGCCGAATTGATAGGGGCTTAGCACTTGGTGACGGTCAAAGAATGTAATCAACCTATTATGTATGACCTTCTCAAAGATTTTGGAAAAACTAGGTAAAAGAGCTATAGGTCGGTAATTGTTCATATCCCGTTTGTTTCCTTTTTTATATAAAGGTTTGATTACGGCTATCTTTAGACAGTCTGGGAATACACCAGTTTCTAGCATAAGATTTATAATATAAACAAGGACATCTGCAGTATATGTTATACTATTCTTAACAATATTTACTGGAATACCATCTACACCATAGCTAGTTTTATTTTTGAGATTATTCGCAATGTTTACAACTTCACGTCTATCGACTGGGAAAAGAAAAATGGAGAACGAGTTTCTTTCTATGGGTAGTTTGTTCTTATACTCGACATTCGGATTATAATTTTGTGTAACATATAATTTATTGAATGAGTTTGCTATATTTGTTGGTGATCTGATTTCTTCGTTATTATGATGAATGTAATCAATAGTAGGTTTTAATGAGTTTGTTGCTTGGGTATGTTGTTTTATTAAAGCCCAGCTAGCTTTGGTTGTATTATCACTATTTTTTATGTATTTTATATTAGATAACTTTTTCGATTCTTTTATAACTTTTTTCATAATATTACAATATTTATTGTATTTTTGTTTAATATTTTTACAGTTATTTTTTTTGGTTTGCAAATATATTTTTCGTTTATTTTTACTTGATGTAACAATACCTTTAGTTTTCCATGTAGTTTTTTTTTTATATGTAATTTTCGTTTTAATTATAGGAAAGCATAAATTAAAAATGAGTGAAAACAGTTCAATGAATTTCATGTAGGCCGCATTGACATCTGATTCTTGATATACCTCTTGAAATGTTATTTGAGCTATGTATTTTAGAAATAAATCCCTATTTTCCTTTATATTCCGTCTATTTACATACCAAAATTCTTCTTTAAAACTCAAACTACAAGGTATTTTGATAACTTGACCAGTATGATCCGAAATACCTAGGTCTAGAATTTCTGTTATACATTTTTTATGGTTTGTGATGATGTTATCGATACAGGTAGCGGATTGTAAAGTTATTCTAGTTGGATTTTGTATAGTTAATTTTAAATTAAATTTATTTAAAATGTCCACGAATTGTTTACTTTTTGTGCTTACAGAAAGTGTATCCACATTGAAGTCTCCTAAGATGAATAGTTTTTTTTGCATATTTCTAGGCCTAATAGTTAGCTTGAATAATAATATCTCGAGTTTGTCAATAAATAATTGGAAATTACCATTTGGAGTTCTATACATACATAAGATATCCCAATTTGTGTCTGGAATGTGTATACCACAACACTCAAAATGTAGTTCTGTTGAGAGTTCAGTTATCCAGTCCAATTTATGGAAACATATAGAATGTTTAACGTATATACATACTCCACCCCTCCGTTTATCCTTTCTAGAGAAATAATTAGCCAACCTATATCCAGGGAGTTGTAATATTTCTGCACATTTGTCTAGAAAAAAGGTTTCGCTTGCACAAAAAATGTCAATATTCCTAGAGTGTAATAAGAGCTCTAGTTCACTTGCTTTAGATTTCATACCTTGAACATTGTGGTGTAATAAAGTGAAATAATTATTAGACTCTAAATTATTAGGTACGAAAAAACTCCGTTTCTGTTTGGGTGGCGACATTTAACATAACCGGAGTTGAATAATGATCAGTTTGGGTAGCGATAGCCGTACAGTTTCTACTAGTCTTTACATTTACATTATTTTTATATTGTTCGTATCTCTGTTTATGGTACAAATGAAGTATGTTTCTTAATAAATATCTAGAAAGAGTATAAATAAATGAGTTAAAAGAAAGACACCATCAATGCCTATGAAAGTACTATGGGCAAATTGAGTGCATATATGTTGACATAATTCATTTAGTTTTACTTCATTTAAATTTCTGTTTTGATGAATGTTACACACTAAGACATTTGTATGAGTCAGTTTGTTCACATAGTAATATAAGAGAGATTGTACATGAATAGGATTTTTATCGTTACTGCCACACATCAATATTACATAATCGTATTTATCATAGTCACTACAAAGATCTAGACAGGATTCTAGTAGTCTATCAGTTGTAGCTCCGGGTTTACTGATACATGTGACAAAATATGATATGTACCGTACGCACTAAGCTACGGACTATACCAATAGACAGGTCTAAATTTTGACTTATATGGAACAAGTCATTAGCGATGTTCGCAACTGCGGTAGGTATAGATCGGTTATCGGTTCACACTAATGAGTCCAAAGTTCAGTCTTTTGTTAACACATCCAGTGACTCATTAAGAATTCGAAATTTTAACAGATTTTGTATGCACTTTTTAACGTTTTTACACTAAATACACAGTAAATCAAATAAACTATTTATACTACACGATGTATAGTCCGTTTTTTAATGTTTTGAAATAGGTTTTGTCTGATTAAAGTCACTTTTTTAACACTTTTTGAATTTTATTTTGTAGACAAAAGTTAAACACGTCTTCCTTGCACAAAATCGTCAAACTACCTCCAAACCCACCCAGGATGAATCTTTGTGCGATGAGTTTATTCCGTGTCTAAATGTAATTTACCTATAGAAATCTCCAAAACAGCGGGACGGATTTTGACAAGACTTTCACTATCAGATACGTGATGATGTAAGGAGCAACTTAGGCTTAGCTTACTTTTATGATGAAGCTAACGTCTATAGGGAGTGAGCAGCACTGCAGCTCCACGCGGACGAACTCGCGGCCACAGCTAGTCTATAATATGTATACGAAATATAGAAGGATGTTTATCAGTTATCTGGTTGGCAACCAGATAACTGATTAACAGTCCAGGCTCTGCTAAGTTTGGGATCAGATGACGTTGTATGAGTTTTTTTTAAATATCAAATATTTTTACTAACAATAAAAACTTTTAAGAAAAAATTATAAAATATATTAAGCTAAAAGATAATAAAGCAACAAGAAATAAAGCGGTCTGCCATTTTATTAACATCACGATTAACTTAGAAAGCGATTTCATTACACGGATAGCCATTAAATCCCTTTTTAAGGTAATAGCCCATGGCTACGATCGTTCTACGGTTCTACGGCGTAGATGTCGTAGCAGGCGTGCTACACAATCGACTTTGGTTATATAACATTTGTAGATTTTTTTTTAATATAATATATAAAGGAATTTTGTACAATATTATGATAGTGATACAATTTTATGATAGTGAAATTTCTTGTAATAAATATTTAACTCGTTAGACGCTCTACTAAACAAACCTATATCAATTAATTAAGAACGTTAATTTAAACAAATGGTTGTCTGTAAAGTCGATTCTGCGGCCTATAATTTTACAAAATGACATCGCAAGAAAACATTGACATTGAATAAACAACCATGCCTGAGACAGCTTTAGTTGTTTCGCATGTCACTGCAATCGCCATTCGCTGATAGACTGAAAGCTGTAATTCCATTTTTTTTTTTAATTTGTAAAGATAACTAGCAATGTAAGATTTTTCCAGCTAAGCTCGATGGCTTGTGTCAGGATTGGGTTCACGTCGGTAGTGTAATGGGCAGGATTCGAACCCACGACCTCACGATTGCGAGACCGATTCCTTAGCCTTAGCTACCGCCGCTTTAAAAAAAATTAATCGCATGTCACTGCAATCGCCATTCGTTGATAGGCTGATAGCTCTAATTCCACTTCTATCGCATGTCGCTGATATTGTCATTCAGCCTATCAGCAGGCGGAATAAGCACTGCGTGCACCCCATCATAGATTTATAAGACGGGTAAAGACTTATTATTTGACATAATTAAAAAACAAATCATATTTACTTGCTCACGAAACTGACAAAAACGTAGTATCAATTCGTTGTGATAAATTAAACAAAATTGGTTGTAGCAATATACTTGCTTAGTACATTGTATAGCCAATCTCATTACACTAACATAGATCGCTCAATCCATTTAAAAACACAACCCATAGCCATCCTATTCTACGAGACCGCTACGACGTAGACCCTTTACGATAAAGCTACGGATTACGTCATACGGTATTGTAGCTTAATTAGAGGGAGTGAGCATATAACGCCATCTCTTAGTACGTGAAAGTACTATTAAGTGTTTCTAATTAAAATGAAAATGCACCATACCTAGCGGTAATAAGAGCTTAATTGGAAAACTATAAACTATTGGACTAAGTATCAGTAACACAGACTTTATAAAAGAACTTGCTTAAGCCCTCGGCACTGACAATATTCGGTATTGTTCAGGTCCTTAAGAGAGTAGCGTGATTATATATAGCCATTAACTTAATCCGGACATAGGAAATTTTTGAAAAGAGTTGCCGCGAGTTTTAATTGCCAGGTTCTTTTCTTCGGCTTTACCTATTGTTTGCGAACTTGTCATTACATGTACATGTCGAATCCCGACGTATCACAAAAGTTGTTTTGCATCCTAAATGAATAAAGAATTTTGAATTATGCTCCCAAATGTTGAATAGAATCTGTCCAGTTGTTTTAGAGGCAAACCCAAACAAACAGACACAAAAAAAATAGATTATAGTCGTTTTGAGTAATTGTACCTGAATAAACTCTAAATTAATTAAATCCAATACTACTGAATTTAAATGTAATGAAGATAAATTCGTCTCAGACGAAACTTGAACGCGCGACCTTAAGGGTACCAACTCCGGCACCAAGACATACCCAACAAAGTCGAGTTTAGCCTCCACATGATATGATTTTAAGGTAATCAGTCCCGCCTGAGATGAATTTTTCCTCCATACATTTAAATTCATATGTATAAAATTAGCATAAAAATACTTACAAAATGACAAACTCCAATACTATTGTTTCAAATTTATGTGTATATTATTACTTATTTTACTATTATTATTCTTCATTATTAATTTTCACTATCTCGTAACAACCCATATGATGTGGCTGGGCATGGGTCTCCCCAGTAGAACCTACTTAATATAGATCCTGGGGGTGACTGGGTTGGCCATCGTAGTAAGGCTTTAAAGTACTCCGAGGACGCTGCTGCCCGTCCTCCACAGCTCTGGTGTGACATCCCTTAGTCAGGGAGGACACCCAACGGAAGAGGTCGGGTGGTCTGTTGGTGGACTATTCTTAAGCCGGTACCACACGGCTTTCACTATTGAAAATCATAATTATTGCAATGAATTTTTTTACATGTCCTTTGTTTCAAAGTCCTTAACACCTGTATTTACTATCTATATAAAAATCCTTAACACCTGTGTTTACTATATTTTACGTTAAATAAATGATTTTTATTTCTATTAATGCTGAAAATATATATTTTTTTAATTTTCACGCTAACAAAGTCACGGACAACGGCTGGTTAATAATGATAAAAATATTTAATGTGGAAATCGTTTCGGCCATTTTTTTCGGAGTAAAATGAAAGGCTAAATGTCACGTGACATAAGATAAGATTAGAAATCGAACAATAATTATTACTTTCGAACTAAAAGAAAATTCTACAATACTTAGCGCTAATGGGGATCTGATTGGAAAACTATAAACTAGTGCAATCACCCTCAGAGATAGTTTGAACAGTGGCTCTTAATGGAACTATTGTAATAGCGTTCATGTGAAAGAAAATTTCTAAAGGGCAATTACACTAAGACATACGATTATTGGTTAGTAGAATCTTGGAGAGTGTTTCTTTAAAAGTTGTAATATACTTATCGTGTATTGTATTAGCATTACGGGATCTTATTAATAAGGTATGCGTTTTTACCTGACTGAACTTCGAACATTATGTATGTATGTCCATTGCTTTAGCTTTCTAAATTGACAAATTATATATTTTTTCTTGTATAAAAAGACAATATTCAGTGCCTCGGTAGCGCAGTAGTGGGAAAATTGTTTATAGTCTATATATATAGGTATATATAAGTAGGTAAGTTGCTGCCACCATATTAGAGGACTGGTGTAAAGGCAAGAGATAAATTAAATTACAACAAGCCTTTTCATTTAATATGTTACATGATACAGTTAGCGAAACAATATTTTTAAAATATATTTTTAATAAAAATATATTTTTTAATTCCCTAATTTGCCCTCAAAAATGGCTCTCAAGTTTTAAATTCTTTTATTTACATTACACATAGGTACTTCTAGTGACGTGTTTGGGTCACAGAAACACATATTTGTACCAAGTTTGAATTTAATCGGTCCAGTAGATTCGGTGCAAATTGGCTGTGACAGACGGACAGACAGAAACACGAGTGATCCTATAAAAGTTCATTTTTTTTCCTTTTGAGGTACGGAACCCTTATACGGGTTTAGTTTTTTTCCTTTTAAGGTATGGAACCCTACAAAACTGCACTACCCGACTTCACAAAGTACACTCAAACTCGGACCAACATAAAATGGCGAATATCACCACGACCAAAATATTCCCCAAATTTAACACATTTTTCTTCATTAACCAGAAGTTCAATGACCTTAAAATGAATATAAAAGACACACTGTTAATCGCGCGCCTAATTCATTTCGATCAGCCCTCCGTCGTGACGTCACGGAGGGCCTGATTGATGACGTAATAGCTGTCATTATGACGATCCATCTTGTAGATCTTTGTCGCTAGTGTGGGTACACTTTTATGTTGTAGTCATGATGTATGGGAAGTGGAGGACTTGTTTATTGACTGCCCTTGACTAAATTATGAACGAGAATCATTCTTGTTCTATTAATGGGATAGGATTTAGTCTCTTTATTATAAACAATAAACATATTTATTATTACACTTACAATGACCCTGTATGTTTTGATAGATAAGGATCCAGAACAAATTTTAAAATGATACGTATCAAACTGTAATTGCCATGGTAGCCTCGTTTTGACGAGACGCCCAACTTTATGTATATGAAAGACTTATATAGTGGTACATTTGTAAAGAGAATAGGTGTTAAACATGAGTAACTTAACTTTGCCATTGGAAAACTATTGTCGCCGTTCATACATCGGCTGCGGTTAGTTTACCAACCGAAATATATTTTTAATTCATACTTCCATACTATATACTACTCGTATTACTATATGTATAATATTATAAATGTGAAAGTAACTCTGTCTGCTGTCTGTTACACTTTCACGCTCAAACAGCTAAACCGATTCATATGAAATTTGGTATGGAGATGGTTTGAGTCTTGGGGAAGGACATAGAATAGTTTTTATCGCGCTAATCGACAACCACGCGGGCGGCCGAGCCGCGGGCGAAAACTAGTAAAAAAATATTTTACTTTCATTTTTATTTTCTTTATTCATGAATAGATAACGCCAATGTTTGGGTACAAATCGTACGGGTCTATTATGTGAAATAAACCAACATACAAATAAGAAACAAAATGCTACCAGACTCTGATCAAATTTTTGTTGGAAAAATACAAAGTTCTGTCACAAGTAGTAATCGAACCCACACCACACCACACCAACCGTAGGCAATGCCACGCTGAGGCAATCAAATATTGTAAACATTCTTCATTTTAAAGCGCTTTATTCTGATATCAGGTGAAACACTGTGTAGCCTGCTATTATTCTTTATTATACCACAATGTATTGCTACCACAAAATCATATTAAAATCGTTTATACAAAACATCTAAATTGTTTCCACGTTAAGATATAATCAGTATCACACAAACATTGTTTGGCACAAACATAACTGCCCATAATTCATCTGAAAATGTTGTTATTGTACCAACAGCAAACAAACAAAGTCAACAAACTCATCCTTTGCCAACCAATACTCGTACTAACGTATCTCGAACAGAATTTACAACTTTTATTATCGATCGGAACGGAAATGAGATGTGTGCTAGCAAATGTGCATTATTTTTCTTCCGCTGCGTCACATTACAAAACGTCATTTGACGTCTTCAAAACAATCCCTCAAAATTGACAGCAGGGTTTAAAAATGTCGGTGACAGACGATAATTTTACAAGATAACGTCATAAGAAAACACTGATGACATTGTAATAAGCAACCATGCCTGTGACAGCTTTAGTAAACCCAGGCGTATGCGCCCGACGACCACAATACTTCAGCCTATCCGCAGGTGGAACGTGACGGACCGTGACACTTAGCCTATCAGCAGGCAGAATGTGATGGACCGTGACACTTTTTCGTGTGACCCGGTCATCTATTTAAAAACCGTTATCACGTCAAAAAAGATTGTAAATAATATAAAATTATCTGTGATTGAGTTTTTATAGGTGTAAAAACAATGAAGGAGAATAGACGGACAATACGTTTAGTTCCCATACTTCACCTTACTACTACACATACCTGCTTTATAGTGCTTTCTTCGGCTTTACCTATCGCATTACACGTACATGACAAGCGTCGAGTTTGCTTCTTAACTGAATAAATATTTTTTATATGTTGAAGCCTACGATGGAGCGAGCGCACCCGGACGATGCCTACGCACTCTGGTCCTTAAAGTATCCTGTTTATTATTAGTTAGAGACACTACCAGCAGGGAGTTTGACACTTTAGCTATTCCCTTCTTATAAACTACCTATGACGAGAGAAAAAAATATTTAAAACATTTCAAAGCGTTCCGCTCAGCTCCTTTCCACCTCTCTCCACATCGCTGTACACCTCGCTTTATTTGCGCTACACAAATACTACGTCAAATTCATTCGCTCCGTATCTGGTAATTGAATCAGTTCAATAGATGGGACGTCGAAACGCCACGAACGCAATCATTAAATGACTGTTCTCAAACGAAACGCGCTCACCGCCGAGACGCTGAAATAAAACTGAATATCGGTTTCATTTTTAATTTCATATTGAGTTTGTGGAGATAATTTGGTGTTTCGAATATATCTTTTAGGTATTTTTGCTCGATATTTAAAGGGTTTTGTGACCGCCAAGCGGCTACATATGTATATATGTGACTGATGTGTCTGATGTATAAACTACATGACTGTAAAGTTTAATCAAAATCTGTTCGTAACAATTTGCGTGTGGGAACAACAAACGTACATCCATCCTCACAAACTTACATATTTAAAATACTAGCTGTCGCCCGGGACTTCATTTGTGTGAATTTTTTAATAATAATAATAATACCTTGGGACAACTCACACAACGTCATCTGATCCCAAACTAAGCAGAGCTTGTACTATGGAAACCTGACAACTGATATAAATACTTATGTATTTCTAAATACATAATTATTATAGATAAACACAAATAAATTTTGATAAAAGCCTATTTTCTATACCGGAATATAATCTATGTCTCATCAAATTGAATAAACATTTAGATTACAATTGTGGTACGATTAAACTTAGAACATAGGTGCTAACAACTTAAATTATCACTTAAAAAAACAAAATTACACAAAGTTAAAAGCCCCAATTTTTATCTTTCTTTTTTCTTTTTCTTTCTTCGGCTTCAAAGGTACATAATTAGACGCAGATTACCTGAGAGCCTGCGAATAAACAGTGACTCTAAAAGTATTTTAAAAGAACTTCTAATTGAGATTAAAGGAAAGAATAAGCGACATTCTTTATTTTTAGAAAAGAGTTAGTTTCAAACGGAAATTCCTTTTACTTTTGTATTTTTAGATTAATTTAAAACTTGTTGTTATACCTACGAGTATTATAAAAGTCAAAATTTGTATATTATTGTACCTACTTACATCAAAATTGCAGATAAACATGCTGAGTAGGCTAGTTTCTAACTTGTCAAAACAACTTTTTAAAAAATGTCTAAACTCGATTTTATATGAATGTATGAACAAATAGCGATCTATGCCGTCAATATTTTTTCTCGTCAAATCACTTCATTTTATGATATGAACTTATATAAAAATATTAACACCAAATTTAATCGGGAGTTTAAATGTCAAGCTTGTTATCTAATTAGTATTTTGAATTTTTTTGTTTACTGGGAATCTACCCTCATTTATTTTCATTCTTTTGATATCAGAATTAATATTTTATATTTAATCATTCGTTACAAGTACTTTGGCCGATATTTAAGCACTTTTAGTTTTTACCTTTGTTGCAAGTAAATGCTCCTACTATATTGTACCCACTAAGACTGATATTAGTTTATCTCATGTTTTAACTTTTTAATACTATAATTTACATCAGTCCTTTAACATGGTGTATAGTATATTAGCCGCAGCACCTTACCCCCATATCAAGTTTATAAACATTCAAACATTGTAAAATTGGCAATTTGAAAAGAGTGGCCGTGAGTTTTTATTGCCAGGTTCTTTTTTCCGGCTTTACTTTGTTAGAATCCCGACGTATCACAAGTTTTGTTTTGCATCATAAGTGAATAAAGAATTTTGAATTTATTAAATACTTTTAATAAAAAAATTATATATAATATGCGGTAGGAGTGTATCCGACTGCTACGCAAGAGGTCGTGAGTTCGATTCCCACACGGGACACCACTTTGTGAGATCCACAAATTGTCGTTCCGAGCCTGGGTGTAATTTGTGTCCGTGACTTGTTTGTTTGTAAAGTCCCCCGCGACACAGGGCCTGTAACCTACTGCGGTAGTCGTTTAAAAAAACATATTATATGAGATTGACACAGATTAATCCTCCAATAAATGCTAGTTATTTTATACGAAATTTATTTATTTACATAAATATTTAAAAACTAAATAGTATTAGGAGTACCAAAGAAGACTTAGGAAGAGGGAAGAGAGTACTAAAGAGACTCTAGTTTAAATCGTAATCGGTGATATCGTTATTTGACGACATGGCTTGTAGTGTCCGGGTATATATTACAAAATAATATAACTCTGAAACTGTCGTCCAATAACTCCTCAATATTACAAATTCCATTAAAATTGGGAAATTCCAATCTCCCTTACTTTATAAAGTATTCCATTCATGATGCATCCGACAAATTGACTTCCGGTGTGAGCGAGCTGCTTCCGGCCCGGCCGGATGCGCCGCCATATTGTGATCCAAACAAAATGGCGGCGTAGTTAGCAAATGGAGTTCGGTTTAATGAAAGATTTAAAGTGCAATGAGTGATTTTGATTTTAATATTATATTATATACCACTAGGTATTTTTAATCTGATATGCTTAAAAGAAGAATGGCCGCGAGTTTTTACCATATTCTTAGCATAGACCTTTTCAGACAGATTTCTTTTCAGCTTCTTCTCGTGAGCTTTACCTACACTTAACTGCCGCATAACTATTTTATTTATTTTTTTCAAACTAAATTTTTATTAAGTTTTATTTTGTTAAATATTAATTTGTCAAACAATAGCTTATTTGTTTTTACGAGATAAAGATATTTGAGTTAGAGTATTTTTTTAATAAGATTACTAACAATATGTGTCGTAATCTTGGTAACCCTTTTAACTAACTTGCGTATTGAAAGAGAGGTTTCACGTCCGTAGCTAGTATAATGAGCTCAATTCGAACCCGAGACCTGTCGACCACGTTCTACCTGCCTACCGCCGCTGCCACTCTAGCAATTTTTTTACGGACGGAGAACCTATCTTTTAATTTATGGAGCTGACTTCTGTACAGCCTTTAACTTTAGTTACTTTCTCAGTGAGGCTGCACAAATTGTACCAACCTGTTGGTCTAGTAGTTAGTGATCCTGACTGTTACGCCAAGTTGTGGGTTCGATTTCCACACTGGACATCACTTTGTGTGATCCACAAATTGTTGTTTGAGTTTGTCGAGTCAAGGTATGCTTTGTGTCCGTGATTTTGGCTTGTATCCTAGTGCGATAATAGTTTTTTTTTAAATATCGATGTATCTACCGTATAATAATAACCACACTTGCGGTTTCTCCGTGCAATATTTATAACTGGATCAATACCGACCTAGCAACTCGTCCGTAATACTGGCGTGAGACTTCGCACCTGACTTTAAGGGCAGGTACAGAGAGGCCATAAGAGCCATAACCCTTGGATGGCCCAAGGATCACTTTGGCCCATATACTTAACAGAAAATTTGAAGGGGGTCAAAATAACAATATAATATCTTGGGACAATATTCACAACGCCATCTAATCCCAAACTAAGCAAAGCTTGTAATATGGAAACCAAACAATTGATAAACATTCTTATATTTTTGTAAATATATACATAATATAGATAAATAACACCCAGACACAGAATAAAGCATCGTGCTCATCACACAAAGTTTTATCCTGGGTGTGGATTAAACCCACGACCTCCGGCTTAGCAGTCAGGGTCACTAACCACTATAACCACCTATTATAAACCAACAGGCCCGTCAAACAAATTCTCTCACTTTTTACGCCGAGGTAATACGCCTGTGGAG
Source organism: Herminia tarsipennalis (assembly GCA_945859575.2). Taxonomy (NCBI): domain Eukaryota; kingdom Metazoa; phylum Arthropoda; class Insecta; order Lepidoptera; family Erebidae; genus Herminia; species Herminia tarsipennalis. The sequence continues at coordinate 22,798,837 of OX243849.2, read as the reverse complement.
CGACTGGTGGTGCAAGGAAAAGTCGAAGGCATAAAGTCAAGCAGCAGAACACCTATGCGTTGGACCGACCAAATAAAAGCAGCACTAAATGGTCCACTTTATAAATGTACAATAATGACCGCAATTTGAGAGATTAATGGCAACAACTTATTAAGCATGTCATCAACCCTGACAAGACGACCACGACCAAGAGTGTAACGACGAAAAGCGTGGCAAGTAAAAAAAACATTAATTAAGTCAAGCTTCGATATCGCTGACTCAGTCTGCGATATTTGAAATTTGGTAATCTTAATATCGGTCATTACCCTTCGGTGTGAAAGAACCTTTACGCAAAACAAAGCCATGTGACATAGATGTTTCAAGTTACAAACCCTTGTACAACAACAAAAGGCTTACGATTAAACTAACCAATTTACAACACAAACTAATAAACTTGTTACTCAGTTCCGCATCGAACCTTACAGCATATTTAATACGGAATTACTCGATAAATACAGGATTTGGTTACCCCTCGCAGTTTATACACGACCGGCTGAAACACCCATTCATCTCTTGAATACTATGGTATCTCTTTTACTATTACTATTGTCGATATCGTACGAATTCTACTAATATTATAAATCAGAAAGATTGTGAGGTTTGTGAGGATTGTTAGGTAGGTTGCAATGCATGTTTTATTTACAACTAGCTGTGCCCGCGACTTCGTTCGCGTGGAAGTTGGGTTTATATTAAGGTAGTTTATATTACAATTCAACTTCTGTGTAAAACATATTGTAAACATGCTCCACAATGCTCTGTGGCATCTATGGATATTTGGGCCTAGCTTTAATCAGGGCCCAACATATGGCTGGGCAAGCCAAGCAAATGCCCAGTGCAGCAAAATGAAGGGCGACAAAGTTTATGGCGCCAGACGGTTAGAAGACAAATTGTTAAAATTCCCACGACCACACCTCGACAAAAAAGTGATTTGCATCACATCAAATACTATTAATATTGAAAAATTCCCCCACCACGCGAGTACTGGGGCGGTTTCGAGTTAAATGAAGCTCGAAACCGCCCAATTACTCGTGCGAAATTTTGAGTTAAGGAGCTTCGATTCTGACTCCGATAGGTCAAAAATTCCGATTGATTTTAAACCTCCGACTCCAACTTCGGCTCCGACACTTTTAAATCGGACCTTTTAATCGGAGGTACCTAGCCGCTCCTTCAAGATAATTTATACATAGGTAATAAAGGTATGATGGAAAAAACTCTCACAGATTCCCTATGATCGCGGGTTATGTCCTGCCCGAGCGATCTTTTCCGAGTCTAAAGTACACCTACTTTGTGTCCGTGTTTGTACCGCGGGAATGCAATGTTTTTAAACTATTTTGCGGGGGCAAAATAGTTTTAAAACATTGCATTCCCGCGGTACTGTGATGCGTGTTTAAACAAACAAACAACATTCAAACGTTTCTAAAAGATATACTCAGATATCTTTTTTTGTGTTTAAATACTATTTCTAAACTTATTTCAATATTTTTTTTCACTCACTTTAGAAGATTAAAATATTATTTTATAATGTCTACATTGGTGAATTTAAAAATAGGTGTGTCAACCTGTCGCAAATTAAGATCATCATATTCATATCCCTCTACGTAAGAATTTCAGTTTTTTTTTTAAAATCAATTTTCCTGATTCTTTTTAATTTGTATTTAAACGCCATCTATTTTCAAAACTGGATAATTTTATTTTTATACTTGATGATTTTATATTAAACTATCATGCATATTAAACGTAGGTAAGCAAGGTATTTAACCTTAAATTATTCACGCGATCAAGACCCGTAATACATATATTTTCATAATGTGTACAAATCGCGAAAGTTTATTAACATTTGTAGGTAAGCAATTTTGCCACTCAGAAGAAATCGAATCACAGATGGCGCCACGTGTTTTATTTTGATGTAACGCGGACTTAATCTTTCATTTTTTATAAGCAATTAACATTTATAAATTCTAGAAAATATCAAGTAATTACTGTTTATTTGTAATGTACTTAATATTGTTTTTCATTTCTACATTTATAACATAATCACTATTCATGCATAACAATGATAAAGGTGCCTATTGGAAGTGATTATTAATATGAAAATTTGTTAAACTAAGTAAACATGTTAAAGTCGAAAATAAAAGCTTGTTTAAATAAGTATACATTTAGAAAAATACTTAAAAAAAAGAATAAAAAAAAATTTAACACAATACAAAAAGAGACTCGCAATTAGGGAGTCGATCCTCCGACCTCGCTCGTTTAATACCGCTACTTGTGCCAATAGACCACCTCAGCTGATGCAAACACGGTTAAAATAGCTGATCTTAAGAAAATTGAAAATGTTGTGTTTAGCTCCTAATAGTTTTAGCGTGAAGTTATTGTTTCCATGGGTTACAATTGTTAATAATGTCTTATTGTGGAAAAAATTGTGAAAAACCATAATGGTTCGACAAAACATACGTTGCTGCTCACTCCCCATAGACGATAGCATAATGATTTATAGTGCAAGTAATGACCTATAGTATTTACAATAAAACTGCAAATTTTCATGAAGATCCGTCAAGTAGTTATTGTTTTATAACGATAAATAGCTACAGACATTATCCGTCATTGCTTAGCTCCTATGGGAAATAGCGTGATAAATTATAGCCTATATGTTAATCCAGACTACACATACAAAATTTCAACCGAATCTGTCCAACAGTTATTGCGTGATGCGTGTTCAAACAAACAGACAGACAGACAGACATTTCTAAAAATGTAGGAATGTGTTTAAATACTCTTTTCGAACATTTCCCAATATTTTTTTTCACTATGTTCGGCCATGTACAGACACGTGAAATTTACAATTTTATTATATGTATAGATATAGATAGATAGCATGATTCAGTATTCACGCGCGATGGCTTATTATTAGCGTATTTCATGTATAACTTAGGTGTTTCTATACCGATTTCTATAAGTATTTTTTATGGAATAGTTAATTATGTTAACTTTTTTAATTAGGGATGACTGAGAGTGTTATAAACGTAAGAGTAGACAAATATAATCAGAAAGCTTCGAACTACTAAGCTATCGGGAGTTACACGTGATATTGTGAGTCAACCATAAAAGATAGACATATGCTGTCGTAGGATATTTTTTATATAATTTTAAGGAGAACATTTCCGTCATACATGATTTCTGTGTAGCTTTAACCATTACGGTTGCACACGCGACGAAAGCTTAAAAAATGGAGTAACTTCTCCCGTTTTCCTTCACTGCTCTGCTCCTATTGATTGTAGCGTGATGAAAAGTATACTATAACCTACTCAGGAGTATGAAAAATAATTGTACCTAGTTTCGTTAAAATCTGTCGAGTAGTTTTTGTTTCTATAACGGTTATACAGACAGACAGACAGACAGACAAAAATTTTACTGATTGCATTTTTGGCATCAGTATCGATCCCTAATCACCCCCTGATAGTTATTTTGGAAATATATTTCATGTACAGAATTGACCTCTCTACAGATTTATTATAAGTATAGATTTGACACGGGCGTAGAAAAGAAAAATATAGACAAGGTTATTATCAAACATTTGGGCAAAACAGATAGTACACAAAACATATGCAATAAATTCTCAGATACCTTTACCAAAGAAATATTGAATATTAAGCACATGTGTAATGAAAAGTTTCTTGATAGATCTAGTTATGTAGTGCCTAGCAATGTTTGTTTAAGGTTTAAGAAATCACAGCCCATAGATGTAGAAAAAATAATAAACAATTTAAGTTCAAATAAATCCCCTGGTGCAGACTTAATTAGAGTCAAAGATATTAAATTAATAAAAAAACACATTAGTCCTGTAATTGCTTTATTCATCAATCTATGTGTCGAAAAGGGATTATACCCAGATAAATTGAAATCTGCTATAATTAGACCAATATTTAAGCAGGGTACACGTGGTGACTACTCGAACTATAGGCCAATAGCAATCCTGTCTGTAATCAATAAGATAGTTGAGAAATATATTGTGACTCAAATAAGTACGTTTCTTGAAAAACACAGTATATTAGCTGATGTGCAACATGGTTTTCGTAGGGGTCGAAGCACAGCGACGCTGCTGGGGAATTTCACTGACGACGTGAACGAGGGTCTTGACCAGCGGAAGCAGGTGGTGGTCGTGTACATTGACTTCAAAAAAGCATTTGATACGTTGGGGCACCATCAGCTGCTCCTCTCCATGGAGGAGTGTGGGGTCGCGGGACCACTGAATAAGTGGCTCCGTGCGTACCTTGTAGGTAGAACCTTGCAGACCGTCGTGGGCGGCGTCAGTGGAGGGCCTAGAAGCGTCAGCTGTGGCGTGCCGACTGGCTCTGTTTTCGGTCCCATCGGTTACATAATGCACGTCAATAGCATGTGCAATGTAGTGAAAAATTGTCGCATATATACATATGCGGACGATACGTGTTTACTTTACATGGACAAGGATTTAACACTTATAGAAAATAAAATCCAGAAAGATTTTTCTAACATAATAAAATGGGCTCATGATAATGGCATTATAATCAACCTAAACAAAACCAAATGTATGCATATTCACTCTCCATATATAAGAGGCATTGATCGTGAGCCGCGTATAATCGGCCATAGCTATGAATGTATGCATAGCGCCGCTACGAATTGTGCGTGTGCGCACATCAAGGTGGTGGGAGATTATAGATACCTAGGTTTAGTTATAGACTCAAGCTTCTTATGGAAAATGCAAATAACGAACGTATGCCACAAACTAAGACTGGTTCTAATAAAATTTCATCACCTTAGTTCAATAGTAGACAGGGCGACTTTGTATACCGTATATTATGCACTAGTAGATTCTTTGATCACGTATGGACTTACAAGCTATGGACGTACATTTAAAACTTACTTAGATAAAATTAAATTTTTACAAATCAGGTTTATGAAACACTTAGTGGATAAAAATACAAAACTTAGATGTAAAAGTACTGATTATGAACAACTGTTCCTAGAATGTAAGATGTTGCCCGTCCATGAGAAAATACTTCTTATGACAGCGGTTGAGCAGTACTATAGTGACGTTTTTAAGACCTATCTAACGAGATCAAGGCCGGACAGAAGAGAGAACGGCAAAATTTTGAAAATGAACACTTGTAATAATTATTTTGGAGAAAGAAATAGAAAATATTTAGTTCCTAAGTTATTTAATAAGTTGCCCTCAGCCATTACAGATAACAACCTTTCACTACACGTATTTAGAAACAAAACAAAAGAGTTTTTGCTTGCAAAAGTAGGTTCAAAATCATAAAACAAATAGTATAAATATTTAGTTATTTAAAATTAGTCCTAAGTAAATGTAAATAGTTGTAATGAAAATTGTAATATAGATATAAGTTTAATATATTTAAGCATGGGAGTCGTATCTGCCAACAAACTGCCATGCAGTTTGGCAGAAATGTCTATGTATTTAATGTGATGTGTTAATGTGAATAAATGGATTTATTATTTATTATTATTATAATAAACGCGTTTGTAAAGCATATAATGCATATGTAAGTATATATGGTACTTGTAACATTTTTTTTTATTGGAACGAAGTTCCTTATCGCGCGTTGCGAAAGGGGGCTAGACGGAAAGAATTAAGACCAAAAGTTGTAACGACACTTTTTGCTACAATTGTAAGCCGGCGTGCGCGTGTTTCTCTGTCTCTCTCTCTCTCTCTCTCTCTCTCTCTCTCTCTCTCTCTCTCTCTCTCTCTCTCTCTCTCTCTCTCTCTCTCATAGAAAGCAAGCCAGTTATTTTCGTTTCGTCTTTCTATTTCGCATTGAACAGTGTGGTGTCGATTAAAATAAAAAAAATACAATTCCTTTACTAATTAATCGAAAGGAACTTCGTTCTATCCGGGTGTCCCTTGACACCCGGATAGTACTTTTTTTTTCTGTCTGTCTGTTTGTTCCGACTAACCTGGACGAAAGGGCTGTACGAATTTTGAAGGGACTTTCACTGTCAGACAGCTGATAGGCTACATTTTATCACCACGCTGACGTCTTTATGGAGTAATCAGCACTGCAACATCACGCGATCAAAGTCGCGGGCTCAGCTAGTAGGCTATTAAAATTAAATACAATGCATGCGAAACCGGGAAAAAGCTGGCCTAGTGGTTATTGACCCGGACTCCTGCTAAGGTCGTGGGTTCAATCCAGCATAAATCTTTGTGTGATGAACACGATGGACATGACATTCCGATCAAACCGATTTGCCGTTTTTTTTTTGCTAGTTCTAAAAATATTTATGGGTAGATATGATGATAATTATTCACTGATAAAGTTCTATTATGTGTTACAGACATAAACTTACACCCGTTTTTATAAACGAGTCATTACGGGTGTTCTATTATACACCAGCGTATATATTCAAACATCTGCAATTATAAACGAGTAATAAATAAAAGTTATTACATATGTAACAAATTCTATTCCAAAGTTGAGAACATGAGTGAAGTAAGAAACGTCAAACGTTAGAATACTTAGCCAAGCAATACTCACCGATATCGTTGCTGCCTAATGACTATCGACCGGTCTCAATAATCTATCTATAGAGGGATTTGGCTACTAGAGGTAGAATTTTGACATATTTTATATGGAGCTTATGTCAAATTCATAGCTCTACTAACCAAATCCATTGATAGATAGAATTTTGAGACCGGCCGAGTTACAGGTAATAATATCTATAATATCTTATAATAATCTTGGGACAACTCACACAACGTCATCTGTTTGCAAAGTGAGCAGAGCTTGTACTATGGTAACCGCCTGGTTACCATATTACAAGCTCTGCTCACTTTGGTGATAAATATACTTTTTATATATTTCTAAATACATACATATTATAGATATATTACACCCAGACACAGAATAAACAATCGTCCTCAGCACACAAAGTTTTATCCTGGGTGGGAATCGAACCTCTTGCGTAGCAGTCGGACACACTCCCATCGCGCCACAGTGGCAGTCGAAATAATGATTGTCTTTCTTAAAGTTTTATTATTTCACTAGCAGATCCGCGCAACTTCATCTGCGTAATTTTTCCCTGTTTTTACACTATTTTTCATTGATTCTATTAGTAGTAGTGTGATATTATATAGCCTATAACCTTTCTCAATAAATAGGCTATTCAACACTAAAATATTGTTTTCAATTCGAGCCAGTACTTACTGAGATAATCACGTTCAACCAAACAAACTCTTCAGCTTTATAATATCTATAGATGAAATATAATATATATAGATATGTCAGTCTCTGATAGATTTGTCCACCTAACAATGTTCACAACTGTAAAAACACGACACTACAGTTCCTATCGATAATCATCATTAATGTTCCTATCTATACTACAGTTCCTATCCTTAGATACAAAACTCATAGTACGTAACTATACAGAAGTAATTTAGCAGCGGGGCATGTCCGGGCCAAAATCCGGGTAAGGATGCTCCATTCGAGTGGGAAATTTTAAAAATTTGACCCGGATACGAGTAGTAATTATTTAAGTGTCGGCGAAATAGGGTTAACGAGTTTTGCCACTTTTATTTATTATAGGAAAGTCAATAGAGGAGGTTATCGTAATGTTTTATGAAAGATTTAACCCTACCGATCCGTGGAGGTTGGCGCCGATAATGTAATGGGTTGGATTCGACCCTGTACCCTCGATGACGTTGGCAGTAACACTTTAGATTTTCGAAGGAGTAAATAAAGAATTCTGGAATTGTTTTTTTAAAGAAATAAACACTAATTTAAAACTAAACAAAAACCTGCCTGCAAAATATAGAAACAATATTTAATATCATGCAGTCGGAGGTACGAGTTCAACAGAATTCATGAAAGCCTTTTTTTTTTAGTATATTAAACTTTATATTTTTATTTAGTAGGTACAAGGTGATTTAAAAAGGACTTTTATTTTGTTTAATTATCATCGTTGTTTTTTTCTATGATTTGCACTTGAAACATTTTTTAAACATATAGAATATTTATATTTTCGAACTCACCTTTTAAAGCCCTTTGATTTAATACCCCACTTTTTTTATTACAAGTAAGTACCCAGGGACACTAGCGTCATCAAGATGAATCTAATGATATATAATTTATTGAATTTGGATGAGCCATTAAGGAGCTATGAGCAGGAACATTAGAAGGATACATACGTGCACGTCAAACACAACCCTCCATCGCAGTCAGGTAAAAAGACGATTTTTCCATCTATGTCCGCATTATCTACGTAAATAATATTCAACCATTTTCGTATTCTCTTTAGTAATGACTCTTGTGGCTGACGTCCTCAATAGAAGTCAATAATTACATACCCTACATATACTCGTAGATGCACTCGCCATAACCCTACTATATGTGAGTAGGGTTATGTGGATTGCAATATTGTTCTGTATTCTATACAAAATATATGACTGATAAAAAATGGTTAGGAAAACTAATGTTTTTTTAATTTTTCACGCCTGCAATGAATCTTATCAGGGACTCAGTAAATTACGCAGTTGATATTACCTCTTTAGCGCTAATAAACAAGTGAGTGTTCGCAAATACAGGTGCACTTTCTATCCATAGACTTAAATCCGACACAACCGGAGAGAGTTTAGGCGTAAGCTCGACAGCACAGTGTAACGTGCTTTCTGAGGCATGAAAAGGTTTCACATTTTTCAACAACGGTCACGTATCTATGACGGTAACGTTGTTTAACGTCGCTGATCTTTCGATTTGCTCACTTATCACTAAGTCACTGAACATCAATGTACTAACAGATTGCAATACCAAATACCAACCTTAGGCAACCAAATACGTATTACATTATTATATTTCAGAGTTCAAACAACGGTTCTGCTGAACTCGTCAAATATAATAAACGGTATTCGTCGCTTAACCCCAAATCCCCGCGACAAAACGCTGGTAGATAGATATAAAACAAAAATGTGGACAGCTTTAAAAGCGAGTCGCAGCTAAACGTCGAGTATTTCAAACTGTATTACTGAGCTAGGGTTGTCACATAAAGTAAAGAGTTTGCAACGATTAAGCGGAGAGAAGAAGGTTTATGTCAACTTAACCATAAAAACTTAGCATCACATGTAGGTAAAGATTTGAAAACTAGTTTAAAAATTATATATCTATTGCTGAGCGAAGCAGCGGAGTGAGAAAGCTGACGAACTTTCGTAAGAGTTGCATTTTATAACCTGAGTGAATAAAGTACTTTGACTTTACTTTGGGTCTTTAAAAGCCATCATAGCAGAATAAGCGATAGAGTAATCCTGAAACATTCACAACAGTGAACGGTAAGCGGCTCAAAGTACAGTGTTTTCTCTCCTGCTTGCTTATTGAATTTTACAATACTTTTGTGACAACCCTGTACGACATCTATCAAGCGCACCGCATGCCGTCGACAGCTGACAGATGACTCGCACAATGACACTCGCAAATACCTACCATTCACTAATATGCCACAGAATTAATTTAAAAATGTATATTAAAATGTGAGAGTTCAATTTCTGTTGAAATACTGCACAATCTGGGACTGGAAATGTTAGACTAAAGTTTTTAATTATTTACAATCAAATCCTAGCAGATTTTTTTAAACTACAAAATGAGGAGACGGGCAGGTCGTTCGACCGATAGTCGCGCGCCCCATAACAGTATCAAATCCTTGTTTGGCAAAGATCTGAATGTCACCACACTGCGCTTATCATTTGAGACATTACTTCATAAGTCTTATTTGCCCAGTAATGCACTTGCTACAGTGCCTTTTAGCCAAAACACAGTTACGTGTATAAAACTTTTTAAAGGAAATAACCGTTTTTTTAATTTTTTGCGATTTTTCACATATTAGAATATTATTGGGACTTGGTCGTACAAATATTTCACGCGATTGGTTCGAGCGTGGTACTCATGAAGGTGACCTTCTATGCTCTCAGTATTCTGTGGTACTGGCCCGTACCGAGTCACATTACATCACAAAGGCTGCACTAATTAACTAGCAACTGTAAATGTACAGTGGGTACACAATTACCGCGTCTGGTTGCCAGCTTAAATCACAATTAGTGCGCCATCGGTCTTGTCACTGTTGCTTGAATCAAACAGACATACGGACAGATTGTTTGATGAACATTCAAGATATTCACGCTGAATTTGTTATTAACCAAAAGGTATGTAGTTAGATATCGGTCTAGAGATTTTTTTAGATACCTCCTTCGACACATCATGTGGGGATATTATTTATTTTTTCTCACCTACCCCATCATGTGAAGTGTCTTGAATAGGTCTCCTAAAAATCCATTTTTTGATTTAGGAATCCGTTTATTAAATAGATATTAAGCTTTTAAATACTATTTTTATTTTGAGTCAAGTTACACCCCCCTCCCCCTGCCCAGCTAATCGGTTGTTTTTAGAAATGCAGAAAAATCTGGGTGGTATATATAACGAAATTTAAAGGAAAACATCCACAGCCAAGTAAGCCTTGCATGTTTACGAGTAACAGCTGAGCAAGTGAGAAGTAAGAATAATTTTCCTACGAATTCTATTGAAAATTACATATATGTTTCATAACGTAGTTAGTTTAAGTATAAAACAAAAACAAAGAAAGCCCATTTCTTAGACTGCATTAATGTAATAGCAACGAGCAACTACGGAACCCTAGATGATGTGCACTTGCCGGTTTTATTTTTAGCCAACGTATTTGTACCTACTTTCGTATGATTTTGTCCAACTTGTCACAAAGACGCGAACGTTACCTACGCCCAGTACAGCACTGTTCCCGTCACTCGCTCTTCTAATCCATCGTCACAAACGAGCTAAAGTCGAAGATCGATCTACGACGAACCAAGAATTTTTCTCATGTTATTTGACGTACGTTGTAGGTACACACTTGATTAGATTTTCGAATTGATGTTTCGTTTTTCAATAAAAATGCAAAGTTAAACAATTTGCTGGAATAGAATTCGAGCGGAACCAATTAAATAACTACATTTATTTATTGTTTTGAATGGGCTTGCATTTGATTTGTTTTTTTTTTGTTTTTGTCCCGTTTGTCTTATACAAAAGTTGTCAGTATACTGTCAAAGAAACTTTAACTTACAGAACTTAAAATATTGGCCCCTCACTAACATATTCAACTTTAGCTACTTACTTGTATACGCTTATTGGTCCCAGAGCATAGTTGGATACAACGAAATCAATTCATCTGTTATCATTTTCGAAATACTATCTAACAAATAATTGTTTGATGATTGTTGGCGGATCTTTGAAGCAGTATGTCCGCAAATAAAAGCCGACTTGTGTGCTTTCAGTGATTAATTGAGGTCTTGCTACTTACTGCACGGTCCACAATACATAGCAATCAACTTTATATGTGGCCTATCCCTTATTTTTGGAATACACTAAAGCTCAACTTTTATTGGAAATTTTAACATTATACACCTAAGTAAGCAGTATATCTTGAACTCAGCTCACAAAAGACCAATTTATATTGGTTGTTTATGAGATTGTCAGCATAACTAATATAAAAATACCTTGATGTAGAAGAAAAGTTAGGTTAGGTTAAGGTATAGAAACCCTTTTCATTTGTAATAAAAGCCTACGATTCACGTGTTAACGGAAAAGGTTTTTTCATCGATTTTCGTGAGAGTTTGCTTTGAGTGTTGATATACTTGGAGTTAATAAAATGGTGGGAGTGAGAACAGAGGAATATGACGTGTTGCAAAAGGTTGCGTGAATATAAAAATGTCGACAAGTAATAATATTTAGTGTTTTACTGTGACGTGTGTGTTTTTGTCGTATTTACTGTTAAAATGCCTTGTTTTTGTAAATAAAAGCTTTTATTGTGTAAAACGTTGTTTTACATTATAAGACACAAGAGCTATAGACTTAAAATGATAAAAGCCGGGGTGCCACAAGGTATTGTTTTGGGCCCGATTCTGTATCTGTTATACACCTATGACATTCCAGAACTGAAAAATAACACTATTGCAACCTTTGTGGACGACACCGCTATTATGGCCACAGGGTCTAATTATAAGGAAGCAATAGATAAAGTTCAAATAGCTTTAAATCACTTTCATGACTGGGCCTAAAAATGGAAGATAAAATTAAACTAGTCAAAATCCATACTTATTGACTTTACCAACAAAAAGGGGGATTATCATCCAATATATGTAAATGGCTTGCAAGTTCCATACGCAAATACAGCGAAATACCTATATGACACTTGACGCTAAGCTTCGATGGAAAGCTAACGTAAAAAAGAAAACACAAGTACAATGTATTTTCTTAATCGGTTTAGCGTATTACTACTTCAAAATATATTAGCGTGATTAAGACCCATAAATCTATAAAATTGTATAAACTCGTAGGTACAGTCGGCGAAGAAAGTGGTCTGTCAGTTTTGGCAAAGATTCCTTTGTAACCAAAATAGAGTTAAGGTTTAAAGTAGTAACTGTAAGTATATTATTGCAAGAGAAAATCAACCTTGTTGTTTCTGACGTGCAAATTAATTTTAACCGTATGGTGATAGACCATATTTTTGGCTGACTGTACGTATCGCGAAAGTCAATACTTATACAAAAGTACTGACTTTCGCGATACGACAATAAACTGACAGACCACTTTCTTGGCCAACCGTACCTACGAGTATAAACAATTTTATAGATTTATGGGTCTTAATCACGTTAATATATTATGAAGTAGAAATACGCTAAAACCGATTATCGAAAATAAGTTATACAGTTAAAAAAAGTGTCTTAATCTTTCAAAACGACTTAGAAACGGCTTAGAAGTTGCGGGAAATAAAGGAAAATTTAATCTAGAAAGATTACATTTTCAGTTATTTCCCGCAACTTCTAAGCCCTGTTCAGATCCTGATCATCAAAATAACCTCAGTTACTTATTGTTGCAGACGAGGAGCTGGTGTTCAGAGACCGGTGGGGAGGGCTGACGCTGTTCAACGTCAAGAACTTCACCACCAGGCTGCTGATGAACAACTCCACCTTCGTAAGTACCCACTATTAACAATATTGTACCAATACCTACTTATAATTGTCTTTTAGCAATGTCGATTACGGCGGCCAATCTCATCAAAGACTAGCCATCTAGCATAAGATATCATAGTGCACAAATGTATGCGCAGAGTACACAATTCCCTCACTTTTATAGTCCGATGGGACAGAAAACCGACACGACTGAAAGGGGATTGGGCGCAGGACCGACAGCTCAACGTGCTCTTCGAGGCACGGTGTGTAATTTTTTTAGAAAACGGTCACCCATCTATGGACTGACAGTGGAAAAGTTGCTTAACCTTGCAAATATCTCGATCTGCTCGGTCGCCACTGAGTCAGTATTAACATGTATTGTACACTAGCTGTCCCGCGCAACTTCGTGTGCGTACATTTTCCCTGTTTTTGCAACATTTTTCGTTACTGCTCCGCTTTTATTGGTCGTAGCGTGATGTTATATAGCCTATAGCCTTCTTCAATAAATGGACTACCCAACAAAAAAATATTTTTTCAATTTGGACTAGTCGTTCCTGAGATTGCCGCGTTCAAACAAACAAACAAACTCTTCAGTTTTATAATATTAGTATAGATACAGGGAGATTTTTAATATACCTACTAATAACCTCCCGCTCGTGGCTTCTTTACATAACACTAAATAACTTTGTAATATCAGTTTTTGTAAATATTTAATATATTATCCCTTAATCAACTACCATTTGTTTTTGGAGTTATGACCTTAACCACCTACAGACTATTTTACTGGAATACAATCATTGTTTATTGTCAGGTTTAGGCCCTAAACCTAACAAAGAAACATCTATTTTACTCCAGGGTCTCTCAAATGCGTGGTAAATGATTGTGTGGCAAAAGTAGGTGTATATTTGTTGTGTCGTGTATATAATTTATACCTACCCTTTAAATACACATAGGCCTTTTCTTTCTTTGACTTGACACGATAACCAATACCCATGCGGCAAGAAAAAGCGAATATAAAGTAAAGTAAATGTACTTATACTATCTAGATTCAACTCGACTCATTTCCTGAGCACATCGGCATCGCGCCGCTGAACTTAGCATCTATCTTGTCGTGTACCTTACAACTTATCTCTAAGTTATTTTTGCTACAAAGGTACCTGTAATCTATGGTCTCTAATCGTAAGTGATCTATCACTGTGAGTCAGGTGGGATTTCGGTCACAATACTCTTCACATACTGAAGATAAAATTGTCTTTGAACAAGGAAATTGGAGAGAATTGCGACGAATTGTGTAGATTATTACGCCAGCGTATCGTCGTGACTTGTAACCGCCACGTGTCCGTGACGATGATCGTCACTTTCTCGAGGCGGGACGCTTGAGTTTGACAGCGAGCGCGCGGCGATACGATGACGTTTCTCATCGCACTCAACTCGCATTGCACCGACTCGTCTGGCAACGCCGCGATAACATCGCCGTATGGAGACACGTTCTAAGAGAGTGTATAGAAATAAGTGGCACGACGATAATATCGCCGCGATTCTCTCGCTCGTGGAGACGGTCTCTTAGTATTCGATTGTCAATATATATTGAAATCATTCCAAGATTTTAAATAAGTATTCAAGCATGGGTATTACATTACATTTACAACGGCGGTAGCCTAATGGCTAAGGCATCGGTCTCGCAATCGTGAGGACGACGTGAACCCGCTTCTAACACAAGCCATAGAGCTTAGCTGGAGGGGTTAACAGGATTGCTAGTAATGTGGTGGTTGTTAATACCACAAGCCCATATTGCTAGTTATCTTTTAAAATAAAAAGAAAAAAACAAAAAGATATTCGCAAAGCAAAGTACTAGTACTAGAGTTTCATCGTTTGAAAAACAAACGGTGCCGAAGGTAAAAGAACACGTGGGCCACTAGAGACAGGTTGTGAACCTGATGATCGTGCGTCACGGGTCACCAATAAACAGTATCAGTGACACACAAATCCTTGTTTGGCGAAGATAATAATATCTTGGGACAACTCACACAACGTTATCTAATACCAAACTGAGCAGAGCTTGTACTATGGCAGCAAGATCTGAATGTCATCTCTCTGCACTTCTCATTTGAGACATTAGTTCGTGACTCTCATTTGCCCAGTAATTACACTTGCCACACTAACCTTCACCCGAATCACAATGATGAACGGAAGAATAACTGACTTAGGTTTAGACCTACATAGCCTGGCTTTATAAAAAAAGTGGCCATGACTTTTCACTCTTGCGAACTTGGCATTAAATGTAGAATCATTCTATTCCAAATTTTAAATTCTATTCTAAAGCAAAGTTTATTTATTTAAATAAACTTTGCTTTACTCTTCGTGGATATTCAGTGGAGACATATAGTCCATTTAGTTTTAAGGGTAAAATATAGATTAAATAAAATTCATATATATTTTTTAAATATAAAATTCTGACTTATAAAAGCTGAACCGACATTGTCAAACATTATTTATTCCTCACAGGCTCATCAAGACAAATGTCCTCAATTCCGAACAACACTTTACATAAAAATGTATTGACGAATTTACTTTACACGCTTTCTCTCAAAGCCTTGAGATGGCGCTGTAATCGCACTCGATCGTATCCGCGCTTACAAATAACGTCACACAAATGTTTGTTTTTTTGTTTAACCAAAGCTGTATGTTACACCGAAGTGGGTAACACATGAGTCTCAATTCTACAACGTAAACCAGAAAGGTGTGGTCAATATTTTAGCTGGAGGGGTTAACAAGATTGCTAGTAATGTCGGACTCAATCCCACATTGCTAGTTATATAAAAAATGCAACCCCTATGGTGTCAAATCCGATTACATTTATTTGTGTCAGATTTCAGCAACGTATCGCGTCTGGTGGATGTTAGCTACCTCCAAAAATCCTGTTTCTAGATCCTAAGTCTTTCAATAAGTATTTAAGCTACCAGCAAACCAAATTTCATTTAAATTGTCGTTATAGCTTCAGAGATATAGAAGAATATACTAGCTACATCTAATTGGTAATTTGCTATAACATAATATAAAAATAACTGTTGTTGAAATGAAACAATGAAGAAGTACAGCAATCTCTCAGTTGGAGAAGTTTTGAGAAAATCTACTTTTTTATAAATTACTTAAGACCGTTCCATTCAAAACTTTTCCAATTGCGATATTGCTATTTTTCTTAACAGGGCAGTACAATACGCATCGATAAATATACGGCAATATGTCATGTTCTTTTTTTAAACAAGATGTTTTTATACAAGTGTACAAGTCTGTGCGCAAACATAACTGCACTTCCCATTCCCTCTGTCTTATGGTCCGATGGGGCGCAAATCGAACACGGCCAGAGAGGGATCAGATTGCCATGTGTGAACTGTCCCGAGATATTTATTGTCCCAACATATTTAAAACGTTTAGGCATGGAGCACTCAGAGATCTACGATAAAACACAGCGCACATGCTCGTGACAATTAATGAGCTTTGTACAATATAGCCTTAATTAACGAAGGAAAGGTTTCCAACGCAATTGTTTTGGCGAGCTCTTGCTTTTTACTTTGATGATAAATAATCCTTTCTGTGAGTTTTGTAGGTGTGGTTGCGCCATTGTTTTAATAAACTTTCGTTTTTATGATTGTTTAGGGTCTATGATTAATAACTAGCAAGACTGTCACATTTGATTATAGTAACAGTTTACAACGTAGAATTAATAATTGTTACGTTCGTCCGAAAATTATGTGTTTCTTGTCTGAGCTTTTTAAATATCACAATCTTCATCAAGTCAAAGTCAAATAACTTTATTCATTTAGGTTACAAATGCAACGCTTATGAACGCCAGACAAAATTTGGAATAGAATGATTCTACATTTAATGCCAAGTTCGCCAGAGTGAAAAGTCATGGCCACTTTTTTTCATTGATCAGTATTCATGATAGATTGGTCTTTTAGCTATCTATTAACACCAAATCAAATTTAATAAATGCTACACTTGTGACAAGTCATGATTCTACATGTAAGTAATGCCTGTTCACAAACGGTAGGTAAAGACGAAGAAAAGAACGAGGGAATGGCAACTCGCGGCCACTCGTTTCAAATTGCCAATGTTTACAAAGTTTCTTTGTTTACAAACTATATATGCAGGTAAGGTGCTGCCACCATTATATTACACCATATTTGAGAAAATATATTAAAAAAAAGGTTAAATATATCAACCTCAATGGGTACAACATTGCATTCACTTACAATGTACTCCGGCTTAAAACATCAATTTTGAGAACAGCAGTCAAATAATAATATAATAATAATAATAATATCTTGGGACAACTCACACAACGCTATCTGGTCCCAAACTAAGCAGAGCTTGTACTATGGAAACCAGACATCTGATAAACATACTTATATATTTCTAAATACATACATATTATAGATAAATAACACCCAGACACAGAATAAACCATCGTGCTCATCACACAAAGTTTTATCCTGGGTGGGGATCGAACCCACGACCTCTTGCGTAGCAGTCGGATACACTCCCACCGCGCCACAGAGGCAGTCATATAAAAAAGAGTCAAATAAAAAAGAGTGTAATTTGTTACAACCATTCCTACCGTTGGGGTTGGTTATACCCACAGCTTGTAGCACAGTAATAGGATGGCTGTAACATTGTAAATAAAAACTTGCATAATCAATCTTATTGTATAAATAAAAACGACCTATTATATCGTAATCAAAATATTAGGTAATGTTCCACCTGGGTGCTGCCTCTCGTAAAAATAATTTCATAAAGATTAATGATGTCGTTGTGACGCAGATACTGTAGTATTGAGATGGAATGTGAATATTATCAGAAGATGTTGGTAAATAGCCGCATCTACTTCCGAAAAAGTCGATGAAGACCGGGTGATTGTTATTCAAAATTATTTTTAATATCATAAATATAAAGTTAATACTCGTCCAGTATTTTTCTAAATTGACAGATTTTAAAATTATAAACATAATTATACTTTAATAATAATAACAACAGTAGTAGTACAGTTAGTAATTAAATTTAAATTTAGAAATTTCGTGTTCATGTATTTTTTATCTTTTTGGATCTACTTATGCTAAACGTGTATGTGATTGGAAGTGATGTACAAAAAGCGAGCTGATATAAATTCGTAGCGTTAAAAAACTGATAATTTTCTGAGAACTAGGAACTCCTTGAGCATTGTTTCAGCAGTAACTGAATCTCTCAGATTTGGTCGTTTATGTATTTTTTTGTGTGAGTGTGTTGTTTATTTCGTTTACTGTTTTGTCAATATGTAATACCTTAAAATATAAAAAAATGTGGTTTGATATATCTTATGATAATCGGTACGAAAGTAACAAGTTGTTACTTTTATCCCCACCTCCAAATTTTCCCGAATATGATGAACACGAGGCTATATCATAAAAATCCATGACAAATGTAATCTTTCGACCGCTAAACTGTAAAGATGAATAATTATCCCATTCTACTGACTCTTGCAATGCAAGTTTGAACCTATCACATTCAAAACAAGCACAGTGGAAAAAACGGTCAGACCGTCTTTGAAGATATTTTTTCGGCACCGACTCGTTACGTCCAAAACTAGAGGGCACAGCGCCGTAAGGTCTACTTAGATAAAGGGTGGTTCAAAATCGCACGTAGGTTCTGGTGATACGGTGATACAGCTATCAATGAAGCCAACATATTTCTGTCAGAAACTCATTTGTTACGTTCGTTACTTTCGTACCTGGTGTCCTGAGTATTTATATCCTAAGTGCTTTGAGTGACGATTAAGTATACTAGTAAATGCATTAAATTAGTTTGCGGTGTCACCTTTTAACATAACAATTACATTCACCTTGACAAGACCTTGCAAAGACAAGATCACATATGAAGCCATAAGAATAGGAGGCGAGTATCTAGTGAAACATCTATCCGCCAATTCAATATGATACTCTATTGCAAAAGTACTCCTCGTCAATGGTCGGAGTCGGACAAAGGAAAGAGGTAGACGTATGACACGATGGTCTAACGACATAATAAAAATAGCAGGCAGCCGTTGAATGCATGTCGCAGAAGATAGAGCAAGCTGGTTGTCTATGGAGGAGGCCTTCAACTTCCACTAAGAGGGGTTTTTTTCAAGTTGTCAATAATACCTTTTATTCACATAATTATTTAGAATGTAAGTAATATTGCATGATATTTCGAACAAATATTATTAATTCAATAACCTTAAAACTCATTCAGTGAAATTAAGTATTAGATAATTAAATACTTAATAAATATTTAATAAGTTTTAAATATAAATAATTCAATAATTTTAATATAATATTTAAATGCAACCAAATAATAATGGTAATTAATAATTATTTGTGATTAGCAAGAAATGAAAGGGTTTTTATTTATTTATTATATTATTTTACCTGCCTTAAAACAGTATAATTATTTTAAAACCGCATTTGCGTTAACAATGACGCAATTAAATGATCTGTCGTGCATTATTGACAATCTGCATGCATGTATACGGGAGGTTAAATACTAACAAGCACTAATTGATTTTATTGTTAGTTTAATTACAAAGTAGATTACAGTGTCATTGCTGAAATAATTGCGTGGTAAATAAAATGGTCTCCTCCCAGTGTGCCGTACATTACCGTAACCATACCATATTTCTCTTCATCTTCTAGTGCCTCTCAGTTTAGCAGTCAGTTTTATACACTTTTTATTTTCCCTAGCGAAATGGGTAAGCTCTGTGGCTTTCGAAATCCTAATCCACTTTCGCTTTTCTCAACCAATTTCAAGATTCAACTCGACGTCTCGTTAATCATCTCCTTAGTCCATCATAATAGGCACTTATTAAGATTCTATATTGTTATTGTCTTATCCTATCACCACAGGTAAATATACAAAGTAAAGGACGTATCAGCTCATATTGATCTCCTAATCGATTTTGGTCAGGACGGTTAATCAATCATCAGACTACAAACTACACAGCCCAGGCTTTATGTAATGGGAGAGAACGTAGGCGGTAGGCGTTAAAATTTTCAAACCCTCTCCAAACACGGAAATTTAGCTAATAATATAATTATTATGTTCACAAATTGATTAAGTGCGATCGTAAAATAATGTCATAACAATATAATTAACAGAAAGGCTATAGGATGTGTAATATTAATATAATTTATGTTGTCATCAAACGTTGTTCGAAGTTATTATGAACAAACTATAATTTGGTAAATATTGGCTTTACTACGCCAATAACGAGCACGAACTTAACGCTATCCAATAGTTGTCGTATAGTTGACGCATAATTTGTATTTTGAATTTAAATAAGCTAAGTGCTATCATCAGTTTATTATAGTTGGATTTAACACATTTTTTTCTAATTTATGATAATAATAATAATATCTTGGGACAACTCACATAACACTATCTGATCCCAAACTAAGCATAGCTTCTACTATGACAACCAGATAACTGATAAACATACTTATATATTTCTAAATACATACATGTTATAGATAAATAACACCCAGACACAGAATAAACCATCGTGCTCATCACACAAAGTTTCGGGATCGAACCCACGACCTATTGCGTAGCAGTCGGATACACTCCCACCGCGCCACAAAGGCAGTCTATAATTTGATATGACATGAATCTCACACTCGAAAACATAACGCCACTATTGCAGCATAAACACTTAGGGACACAATCATGATATTATATAAGCCTAAAGTAAGAGCAAGCTACAAACAAATCTAATAAAAACTAAACAAATTCGGTGTAACACATACTCAATATGTACGCCAATATACCAATAAAACACTTTATCCAGATTTATAAGCATTCCGCGTACACAACCTGTGTACTCTGTGTATTATATGTGTTGTGTACTTGTGCGCTTAAGTCCTTTCTTGTTACGACGTTTTATATGTATTGATCTTTGAATTGTTGGATGATTTAAGAGCAATGGTAGGTAAAGTAAGCATATAAAAGTATTCGTGTTTATATAAAACGTATTACAGAAAGGATAGTCAATGCCATGAGCAGGGTATTCTGACTATAGATGTCTGCATTAAATGATTTGACTGCCTCTGTGGCGCGGTGGGAGTTTATCTGACTGCTACGCAAAAGATTGTGGGTTAGATCCCCACCCAGGATAAAACTTTGTGTGACGAGCACGATGGTTTATTCTGTGTCTGGATATTATTTATCAATAATATGTATGTATTTAGAAATATATAAGTATGTTTATCGGTTGTCTGGTTTCCATTGTACAAGCTCTGCTTAGTTTGGGATCAGATAACTTTGCGTGAGTTGTGCCAAAATATTATTATTATTATTCAACTTGCCATATGTTTAAATACAGCAACATGAGAATACGGAGTACACAACAGTGTAGGACATAAGTGGGAAAAACCTGCAAATTGTTATGGCATAGATCTTTCGAGTCATAAAAAAATATCGTAAATTTTGGATTTTGATAAAAGTAGGCACAAGAGCTTAATATAATGTTCAAGAGATGGTATGGTTATTCAAATTTAATTTATTATTAGGTTTTGTTTTTTCTTCTCTATACTTTCCTTTTTTTTTATTAAAATGACGACTCCCGTAGTAGGGACAAGCCCTGTGTCGCGCGGGACTTTACAAACATACAAGTCACAGACACAAAGTACACCCAGACTCGGAACAACAATGTGTCGGAATCGAACCCACGACCTCTTGCGTAGCAGTCGGACACTCTCCCACCGCGCCACAGAGGCGGTCAATAAATGGCAACTAACCTAACATTAACCATAATTATGTTAGATTTTGATCACATATACGCTTGTATAGAGAATAGATAGATAGAAATCAAATTCAAAATTCTTTATTTACTTATGAAGGAAAAACCACACTTGTGATAAGTCGTAACTCTGTATATACCTGCATATAATGCGAAGTTCGCAAAGCAGTATCTATACTTATATTATAAAGCTGAAGAGTTTGTTTGTTTGAACGCGATAATCTCAGGAATTACTGATCCGAATTGAAAAAATATTTTTTCGAGGAAGGCTATAGGCTATATAATATCACGCTACAATTAATAGGATCGGAGTAGCAATGAGAAATGTTGGAAAAACGGGAAAAAATTACGTAGACAAAGTTGCGCGGGACAGCTAGTGTTTTATTTGAGCCGGAGAAACGAGAGAGAACAAGGTAATGAAATACGCAGTTTTAATCATTAAATCTCGTTAAAACGTACAATCTGAAACGAAGTACATCTGCACAGTTACATTTGATTAAGCCATTAAACAAATCAATTATTAGAATTTAAAATCATCAATCAGTACGATACTTTGCTAAATTTAATTCTCAAACGAAAACCCTCCAATATATTTTAATTTTCTACGTTGTAACCAATCTTGAATACAAGATTTATAGTCAGGCACTGAACACCAAATTGGTATGACTCCCTTACTCCTAGAATAATATATGATATAATTTGTTACTGTCATAGTAAATAGATTGGCAGAAATATATCTTTTTCGAAGGTAATATTGAAATGTAAAGGTAGACGTGTATTGATAAATTATGTTTGTTTTCGTATGAGAGTGGAATTAACTTCAAACTTCGTTTCAATGTTGTTGTTCGATGCATTCTCTTTTCTTTTGTAGAAACTGAAATAGGTAACGTATTATCTTTTCCTCACAGTATATGTTTGATTTTTAAAGCCTATGTGCTATTGTAATGTATGAACTATATTACGGTAAAGTTTCATTAAAATCCATTCAATAATTTTTCGGTAAATGAGCAACAAATATTTCAATCTCAATTACTTTCGGATTTTTTATATCAGTATGAAAGTCAGTCGAGAGGATAAATTTAAAGATAGTTTAGTTGAAACACAACCACAAATTTGCCTAACTATTTACTATAGTTTTAGTAAGATGTTTGTTAATTAGTACTGAGTGCTAATCCGAGACGCGCGAGGAATCTACTGAATCAATAGTTCTATCTAAAGTGCTGGAGGCCTGTGTACATAAGCAAATGACACAGTTTGTATACCGAAACAATTTGTTAAGTCGCTATCAGTCAGGCTTCAGGCCAGGACACAGCACCACATCTGCTCTTCTCAAAGTGACTGGTGACATTAGAGCAGGCATGGATGAGACTAAAATTACTGTCTTGGTTTTGGTGGACTTTTCCAATGCCTTCAATGCCGTCAGCCATAATTTCTTACTTTCCATTCTCTCCCATCTGATGTTCTCGCCAGATTCTCTGGATTGGTTCTCTTCTTATCTTCGGGGACGCCAGCAGTCCGTGCGCGTGGGTAATTCTTCATCGAGGTGGCGTGATCTCGACGCTGGTGTTCCTCAAGGCGGTATTCTTTCTCCTTTATTATTTTCTATTTTTATTGACCTCATTACTAAAGTCCTTCAGTGTGCGTTTCATCTTTACGCTGACGACTTGCAGGTGTATGCTCAGGCTGGTTTGAATGATCTGTCCGAGGCCATCACAAAGCTTAATGAGGACCTTGACGCGATCAAGACCTGGTCAGATAAGTTTGGCCTAACAGTAAATCCTTGCAAGTGTCAGGCCATCGTGATAGGGAGTCAACGAATTTTAAGCCGATTGAACACCGACACATTGCCATCAATAATATTTAACGGCTCAGTTATCCCTTTTAATGAATCGGTTAGGAATCTTGGTATTTTCATGGACACCCACCTCAACTGGCAAGCTCAGGTAACTAGTGTTAGTCAAAGGGTTACGGGTACACTGCGGGCTTTATATTGTCTAAAGAATTTTCTTCCCTCTAATACCAAGTTAATGCTTGTCCAGGCGCTAATATTTCCCTTGATTGACTATGGTGATGTATGCTATCTTGACCTGAATGCAGAACTCCTTAATAAATATGACCGCCTTCTAAATAACTGCATTAGATTCATTTTTAATCTTCGCAAGTTTGACCATGTCTCTTCTTACCGTTCCAAACTGAAATGGCTCCCTATTCGCCAGCGTCGTAGTTTGCGCGCTCTTACTACACTCTATTCAATTCTCAATTCTCCTACTGCACCCTTATACTTGACTTCTAACTTCCAGTACTTGCACTCCTCTCATAGTAGAGATCTACGATCTACCAACAATCTGCTTCTTCTATGTCCCTCTCATTCTTCTGGATTCGTTGGTACCTCTTTCCTTGTTCAGTCTGTTTCCCTCTGGAATTCGCTGCCCCCCGAAATTAGACAAGCACCTAATCGTCTTAATTTTAAATCGAAAGTACGTACTCTGTTCCTGGATGAACTAGTTGAATCACCTCTACATTTGTAACTTATATGTAATTTATGTAGGTATATATATATAATTTATGGTATGTAAGTATATATGTATTTATGGTATTTATTTATTGTGTATTTATGTAAGTATATTTAATTAGTTTTGTTATACTATTATTTATATATATTTTTTTTTAGTTTTCTTTGTCTGATTGTATGTAATATCTACAGGTTTACTGCACCTACATACTACATTTCTACATCGCCCTAAGGTAGACTGGCAGAGAATGCTTTTAGCATTAAGTCCGCCTCTGTACAATTTTGTGCATAAAGTTTTTAAATAAATAAAAAAATAGTACAATACACTGTCAATCAGATTAGATGTAGATTGTAATCTTAGCCGTATGTAGGTTACCTGTACAAATAATACTAGTATAAATAGGAATTGCTTACATTAGTCATTGATAGAATGATACTGCCTGCCTTGACTACTTACTACTACTAGTACCTTGACTGCCTCTGTGGCGCGGTGGGAGTGTGTCTGACTGCTAAGCAAGAGGTCGTGGGTTCGATTCCCTCGATTCAACTTTGTGCGATCCTAAAATTGTTGTTCCGGGTCTGGGTGTTTCTTGTGTTCGTGACTTGTATGTTTGTAAATTCCCCCGCGGCACAGGGCTTGTAAACTACTGATGGAGTCGTCTTTTTAAAAAGAAAAGAAAAGATACCTAATAAGTTTGGTGTAGAGGTTGCTTAAAGCTTTGTATTATAATCCGCATTATACATACGGGCGAAACGCAAGGAACAGCTAGTCTAAAACGAATATTATATGTAAACACCAAACGGCAAAAAAACGGTTATTTTTAAATAAAATAAATTAATAACGGTCCACCTGAAGTCGCGACCATTAAATCTACATATTGTTTTACTCGACCAAATTAATGACCGCACCGTAAATGCTCTTTTGACCGCTACATTTTTGACGGCTACAAATCGGCTTTGGTCGTTTTTACCTGCCTTTTATGAAAGAAAATAAGTGGGTATTGAATGAGTGTATGAAATTTCTTTTAGCTTCTCGTTATTTGAATTTGTGGTTTATTTCGGGAGTGGTTATTAGAGTTTTAAGCATATTAATTGGACCAAGGCCGTTGCAATACGGTCGAAACGTCGGGCAATAAACATGATATTTTACCTCAAATTATTCACGCGATTGTGATCACGACGGGTGCGACCTGGTCCAAACGCCATGTAATTTCATGTGTCATATCGTAGCTTTTTATACTTTGAGTTACATTATTGAAATTTTCGTAGGGATCTCTATTTTTTTGACAATAAAACATAGTTTATGTTACTCCCCGATAATGTAGCTTTCTAATAGTGTAAGAATTTTTTAAATCGGATTTTAGTTTCGGAGCCAATTAATCAAACAAGCAACGACATTTTTCCTCTTTATATTATTATTAGTATAGATAATGTTATAAATCCTTACATACATTTATTTCCAACTCAAATTGTTTATAAGTAAGAATGGCACGTGGTATAAACCATATCAAATAATTCAGTATACTTTGTATTCATTCGCTCACTATTAAGTGAGTACATTTCAGGCTTCCTGATATTTACTCGTGTGCATTAACTGAGCGATATTTCACTATAAACGTCTGTATTGATTTACGGACACAACGCGTGCCTGGATTTACACATTAATAGTGTTAAACTAGTGGAATCTAGAACAGTGAAGACTTGTTTGAATCGAAAATAAGAAAAAGGTTAGTTGTGAAACAAGTTTTAAATACGAACCTTCTTCAAAGATCAAATAAATACAACAAGCCAGTTCGCAAACCAAAAAACCCCGATACACGATATTAAAACTAAGTCATATTCAAAACTCTTTAAAGGATTTTCATCAACAACAACTAAGAATTTAAACTTTCGCGTTGCATGATTATAACTATTTATTATTCGTAAAACACAACCTCGTATTAGTTCGCAGTACGGTTAACATGAACACAATCAGTGTAGTGTGCAGTGACCCTAAATTTTCGAAAAACAATAGGTGAAGATTCATCTTCCTTACGGAGTCTTAACATCGCTGAGACAGTCCGCTTGCGACCACGGCCGGTGCAACCTGGGGGTCAATTCACGTATTTAAAGCAGTGCAGTGGTAGTTAGGTTTCGATTAAAACAGCCATTTTTGTATTCTTGTAACTTTCGGATCAATCTCAAATACGATTGCGTCTTGAGAGAGCAACGCGACATTCTAGTACGGTGCGCAAGTCAAGCAATTTTAAGGTAAACAATGCGTGTTAATTCCCGTTTAATAAATAGTTATAATAGCTAAGAACTAATTCGATTAAAGCAGCCTTAAAAAGCCGCATCAAAATCAGTCCATAATTTTGTGCACTACGATGCCAAAGAAAAACAAACATATACACACGGCAAACTTATAACACCCTCTTTTGACACCGAGGGTTATATATAAATCATGAGAGGCATCATAACATTTTCCTGTTCCTACATAGTTGCAACAAAAACGCCGTCTCCTATGAGCAGGCCTGACAGAAAGGACATAAGAAACGTAAGGTAATTACGAGAACACGGGGTATATATGTGATATTTCAAATGGTAGGTAGATGCAGAAGAGACGACTCATCTCAAAAGGACCTTCCTTGAAAATAATATTATAACAAACTGCCAATAAAAAAATAAGATTAATTATTAAAAAAATGTTCTTACTCAATAAACAAACACATCAATAACACATAATACTAACAATTAATACTGACTGTCTCTGTGGCACGGTCTTAGTGTGTCCGTCTGCTACGCAAGAGGTCGTGGGTTCGATTCCCACACGGGACACCACTTTGTCTGATCCACAAATTGTTGTTCCGAGTCTGCGTGTACTTTGTGTCCGTGACTTGTATGTTTGTAAAGTCCCCCGCGGCACAGGGCTTGTACCATAATGCGGTTGTTTTAAAAAAAAAATGATTACAAGCTACATAAGCTAATATCGTCCTCTCTCCTACTTTGCTGTGCCCAACAGGATTCATGATGATACTTAATTTAAGTTCTACCACCTAGAACAACATTATGAAATGCAATAAATGTTGAGTATTGAGTACTATATCCAATGGCAAACATTAAATAAAACCTACGTTATATTAAATGCAATCGACCAAAACAACAAATACCTACATATACGGTCACCTACACAACAAAATCCCAGCACAAAAAGCCAACACATTCCGCACTTACATTTTCAATAAAACGTATGGGTGCAGCTTTGCGATACAATTTATTTCCAGTACACATAGAAAAAAGCAAGCTTTATTTAAATGGTACAAAGTTAAAATATTGTTCACACTTTAATATTACCTTCTGTTAATTAAATTTCGTTTAGTAAGGACAATGATTTTCTATGCAGTTTGTTTTTATTGCAATAGGTTAACATAGACCCTGCTGTCGGGGTTATGAGCATATACGTAGGTACCCTAGGGGACTCCCTTCTCCTGCTCTCGGCCTAACGATATAGCAAATAAGTTACCAGCTAACCTCCTTCCCCAAAATTACGAACCCCTCCACCCTCCCCGAAAAATAATCGTAGGTACGGTCATGATACTTTAGCAGCCACAGTATGCTCATGATACCTTAGAAGCCACTGTATGCTCATGATACCCTAAAAGACACTTGGGGTTGGGCTAGCCCATAATATTAATGTTGTTCAGCGAACTAAGGAGCCATGAGCTTGGAGTCTCTTTGAAGAATAAAATTCAAAAGAACAAAAGTTACCGACATAGCTTGTAAGTAAAGCTCGACGAAGTAGAAGTGGTAGCCATGTCTTCTGAAGGACTGATGGAGGAATATAAAATTATATTAGAGAAAACAAATAAGCTGTTTTAGAATTAGGGAAACTAAAGAACAGCAATCGATATATATGATGATTCATATATGTTCGTAAAGTCCTTAGCGATACCTACAAGCCTGCTTGGCTAGCTTGTAAATTCGTGCAAGGATTACTGTTACAAAATACGTCCATTTGACATCGTAGTATACTATGACTAATTTTATAGGAAATCAACTGTGCGTCAGTAGTCTTACGACATATTTATTACTATCATACAAATTACCAACATCGC
The DNA here is from genome assembly GCA_945859575.2 of Herminia tarsipennalis. Taxonomy (NCBI): domain Eukaryota; kingdom Metazoa; phylum Arthropoda; class Insecta; order Lepidoptera; family Erebidae; genus Herminia; species Herminia tarsipennalis. The sequence goes on along the minus strand of OX243849.2, from coordinate 22,770,377 downwards.
CTTGACCAGTTCAAAGTAAGTGTAACATTTTTAATAAGCAAAGCGCATAGTAGCCAACAGCCAACTTTGCCAACATTTTGAAGTAATTTGGGACGCGACTGTTGGCGACACATGCCCACGACGTGCGCTGCATAATGAAAACAAAACGATATTAAAACAGGACATTAAAATAGGAATGAAAAAGTTGGGAACATTTTTCCTGTATTAGAATTGTCCCTAATTCCTGTGGAGAGAACACTGAGTGGGAATGGAGTAGTGCTGATGAAAACGGTGTCATACCACTCGACTCAAAGTGACAAAACCACCTTCATATAAATGAGTTACGCACACACGGACCCCGTTCATGGATACAGAATCTCAAGGCGTCCTGAAATACCGTGTTGGTTGATGATGGTTGAATAAAGCTCACCATTTTGTCGAGAGAACGTGGTCGTATGGGGGGGGGGGGGAACAATTGCCAACTTTTTGCGTTTTGGGGACGGGTGTTCAATGTCCGTATATGAAGCTTACCATCTGTACTCTGTGTTTTGCGCCTAATTGCTTACACCGGTGTTCAAGTCCGTAACTTTCTTCTTACTTTTGAGTTGATGGCAAATTAACCAAAAAACCAATTGGCAAATTTCCAGCTACTTTCGGCAGTATCAAGTAGATACGAGGTACTAGCCCATATGTATTTATTTATTTAAAACTTCATGCAATTTTAAAAAGCAGAAGCTTCAAAAGGCGGACTTAATGCCGTAGCCATTTTCTACCAGTCAGTCATGTTGCGAGAAAAGGGTGGCAGGTGTATATTATTTTGAAAATTAGGTACATATTGCAAAATGGAAAACTGTTGTACTGCGGGATTAAGCTCGCCAGAGAAAAAAATACTAAAAAATACATAGTATATCTGATCTGTAAAAATTTTAGTATTCATAGTAGTACCAAGACTATAATTTGCCCACTTGTATGAGATAGATATCTGCCGACGATAGATCATTAATTCAGTTTAACTTTGGGGGCGTATCAACCATTTGTTACTTTTGTATCATGATTTATGCTTCAGACATACGACCGCGGAGACCGTACTGTGACGGTGGCGTGATGGAGTATATCACGGTTGCGTTATTATTTCTGGTAAGAGGTCCCTGACTCAGTGGCGACCGAGCAGATTAAGATATCTGTGAGGTTAAACAACGTTGCCACTGTCGGTCTATGTATGGGTTACCGCTTTCAAAACAAGCCACACTTCTCTGTGCTTCAGAGGACACGTTAGGTCGTCGTCGATCCTGTGTCCAATCTATCTCCGGTCGTGTCGGGTTTTCGTCCTATGAGGGAATAGAGAATGCACTTATGTCTGCGCATACACTTGTGTACTATAATATATTCTGCGTAGTTGGCTAGTCTCTAATAAGATTGGCTGCCGAAACCTATATCGGTTAGGACACCATTACACTAAATAGGATACAAGTTTAACCTAGTAATTTAACTAAATTTATAGATGTCTGCATTAAATGATTTGACTGCCTCTGTGGCGCGGTGGGAGTGTATCCAAATGCTACGCAAGAGGTCGTGGGTTCGACACCCACCCAGGATAAAACTTTGTGTGATGAGCACGATGGTTTATTCTGTGTCTGGGTGTTATTTATCTATACCTAATATGTATGTATTTAGAAATATATAAGTATGTTTATCAGTTGTCTGGTTTCCATAGTACAAGCTCTGCTTAGTTTGGGATCAGATAGCGTTATGTGAGTTGTCCCAATATATTATTATTATTATTATTAAATCAAGGATGCGATCGTAATAAAGTATTTCTTACTTATCTAGTATTAACGCATTTATTCCCGTCTCGAACTATATAGATAGGCCCTATATTATGCAATGCGAAAATTACAAGTAATCATAACGACAAATTTCCAAAATGGCTGCACAGGGTTGCGAGCAGATACAGAGACCGGCTGTTCGTAAGCTCGGGGGTCCATATTTAGTAACAAGACATTTCGTAAAATGGGCACCAGGGTTCGTGTAAGAGGCCCTTAATTCGTCCGTAAAGTAACACAAAGGTTTTAATGGCTCATAAATTATATGGCCCTAGTTTTTATTACAATCGTAAGATATAACGAAAAAGATTACACTTTATGTTTGAAATTCACTTACAGATTTATTGGTTTTATATAAAATGGTATTCGTTTGTAGTACTTTGATGGCACATAAAGCTAGATGACTGGTTTGAGTTTTAGGTATAGAAGTTAAAGAACTATTTTGAAAATTGAGTTCAGGCTGACCAAAAGCATTTTAAAGAATGCCTCGACCGTTCCTTCAAATAAATGAAAGGATTTTTTTTAAAAGATAACTAGCAATGTGGGATTTCGATCCCACATTACTAGCAATCCTATTAACCCCTCCAGCTAAGCTCAATGGCTTGTGTTAGGAGTGGGTTCACGTCGGTAGTATAATGGGTAGGATTCGAACCTGCGCCCTCACGATTGCGAGGCCGATGCCTTAGCCATTAGGCTACCGCCGCTTCGATTGTAACTTTCATTCATTTGAAGGAACGGTTGTACCGGCATAGTCCTAAGCAATATATTCCAAAAGAGTCCTAATGCGATACGCACGGTGATGACAAACAATCCGTGGTAAGAAACCACGATGCAGCCATAGTGTATGTAGTACCTACTAAAATATATTGTTTTATATTTCAGAGAGAGCTAAATGCTGTAGACTTCAAAGTATCAGCAGACCTGAAATTTGTGCTGCTGATCTCTGACGTCAGAGTCGGCTGGAGACATGCGCGGCTCGCGAGATATCACGTGTATGACGTCATTAACAGGTTAGCCATTTATTTATTTATCGATTTTGTTATCGATCTGCGCTTATACTGGTTGTACGCTAACTGCTGAACTTTTACTGATATATAGCTAAGAGCATAGTAGCAGTATGTTTTTACACATTGGAGAAATATGGGGATTTTCTGGCCCGTTGTCTCTTCGTTCGTTAATCATTTTAACTGTCTCTGAAAGTTTAGTGCAACCAGTTCGTAAAAATAATATATTTTTAATTTTAATCAAATAATCTTCTGATCCATCTGACTATACAGTCATAACCATATCAACCCTTTCACTGATATTTAATAAGTACACTCAGACCCTCAACATTTAGGTACTGAAACTAGAAAGTGACCTACTTCGAGTGCATCTGATTAAATGACTATTTAATATCACTATGTAACCTTTTTGTCGTCAGGAACAAAATCCCAATATCGCCGATAGAAGATGACCGGTCAGCGCCACTGCTGCAGTACGCTGAGTGGTCGCCCGTCGGCTCCACGCTGGTCTTCGTACACGACAACGACATCTACTACAAGCCAAAAGTCTTCAAGACTCTGGTCTGCAGGATAACTAATAATGGTAAGATTGCGACAGAATAAAGATAAATTTCTTTAGAATAAGGTGTTATTGCATAAGACAAGAGAGAAAAGCCCTATCTTCAGATAACTCTAGGTACCGTTATGTCTTGATATATTTTTAAAAGTTTCAAAAAATCATTATGCAATAATCATAATATTCCTTGAACTTCGACTTCAACAAAGAAGTCAACAGACACCGTTGTAAGGTTTTCATATGTTTCCTTCTACCTTCTGCCCATGAATTACCTCTTGAAGTCTGGACTAGATAGAACTTCATTATACCCGGTCATTAATGACTAAATGGGATGAACGGAGATTCGTATATTTATAATGCGGTACATGCTTACATATAATTTAGGCTTTACTAAGTTTCACACAAACTTCTAAACACCTAATCAAACCTGTTCCAGGTATCCCAGGAGTAATTTTCAACGGTGTACCAGACTTTCTATACGAGACGGAAGTTCTGCAACTGGACAAGGCGCTGTGGTTCAGCCCTGACGGTCAAACACTCATGTACGTGACTTACAACGACTCGTTGGTGCAGCAACACAAGTACCCTTGGTATGGGCTGGACCAGCAAGAACCTCCTGCATATCCTACGATAAGGACGCTGAGGTATCCCAAGGTAAGTTCAGATCCGAAGACGGTTGTAATTCTGCTTGATGGATGATTTATTATAGACAATTTAGTCGTACAGATCACATAGGTTTTACATAAGATTCGAACACTTAATGGCACACATGACATGCCGACGACACTGGATAGGTATTTGCCGCAAGGCGTGCCGTTGGCACTACTCGACATGCGAAAGACAATGGTTACGCCCTATAGCTTGTGCAGCATTAAGCCGCTAGCTTGTATATGAAAACCATTATGAATGTTCGATGGTTCACTCGGGTCCCCCCTGTGAACCATGAATCCACAGGGGGACCCGAGAAGATTTAACACGATTCTTTACTCAACCAACCCGTAACATCACTTCTAAACTTTTTTTTTTCAGGTGAACACCAATAACCCAGTAGTGACTGTCAACGTAGTGAGTGTGAAGTTACCGAAGTACCTGTTCTCATACGCCATACAGTTTACGTCGCAAGTCGATGACAGTAAGTATCACATATGAACATATTTGAACCTATTATCTACTGGTAACTAGCCTGCATATATTAGCTCTGCCAAGTCACTAGCACAGTCGCAGCAACTCAATACCTTTTTTTAGGTTGATATATTCTTCCTCTTCCTCATCTCCTTTATCTTCTTCTATTGCCTCTACTCCTTCGTCTTCCTCTTCTGGTCTTTCTTCTGATCCTTCCTCTTCTTCTTCTTAAGGTTACCTTTAAGTAGGAATTCCACTTGAGGAACAACCTTCAATTCTTGCAGACAAATAAATGATACCTACTCTCGTGCTTGTTATTTCAGGTTGGTACGTGAGATGGGCGGGCTGGACGTCAGAGAAACAGATCGCAGTGCTGCTGCTAAACAGGCCGCAGAACGTCTCCATAATCAGCATCTGCAGTGCGGTGCATTATAACTGCCAAGATGTAAGTCTTCTTTTCCTTATAAACATTCTAATTGTTTAAGGTAGAAAGTTGAACTGAAACGTCTTTTCTTGTTACAACTTGATATTATTATAACTAATCATGACGTGACTGGATCTAGCTTTCTTGATATTAAGTCTTCCGATGCGAGTGACTCGTTTTTATAAGCTATTTTTAAGAACCTTCGGATTACAAGTACTCGTATCAGTCAATAAATAAACACCACCAAAAGTTGACGTGACATATCAACGTTATTATTTCAGATATACCGCGATGAATCTGACGGCTCCCGATGGTCGGGTCTCGGCTCAGAACCAGTCGAGGATGACTGTGGTTGGTGTGGTAGCATGGCGCTGGTCGGCTCCAAGTCCACCGTGTTCACAACGATGCCGGTGTTGGACCAGCAGCCTGGCGGCATGGGAGGGGGCGAGTGGAGGCACGCTGTCAAGTTGACGCATGACTCCAGGACAACGTTGACACTTGGGAGCTATGAGATCACTCAGCTGTTAGGATGGGATGAAAGGAGAAGCTTTTTGTAAGTACCTTCTTTGGTTGAAGTTATTTTATCTATTTATCGATTATTCGATTATTATTAAATATTTATCTTATGAAAGAGACTAAGATGTGTTTCTTAGATTCAAGAATTAATTAGTAGATTAATAGAAAGCAAAGAGTTGGCATTTTCAAAATGTCGTATTAAAATTCCAATCTTTAAAAGATCTTAAGATATTCTTTTTCTTTTTTAAAAAAGTTATAGCAATGTGGGATTATCGTCCCTATCGTATATCTAAAAAAATAGAAATGCATTAAAAATTGTAGAGTAAATAAGTTTAGGACCTGGAAAGGGTTTGAACTCCAATTTATTTTTCTACCTTCTACTATTATTATAGAAATTTTAATGTCATGAATTTTAATAATGTTATGATTGTGGCTCTCAAAACCTTATTTTTACATAATACCTTCACTGCATTTCTATTTTCAAAATCGAAACACATCTTATACCAACAGATATGTGATCGGCACAGCGCCAGACAAAGCTGGTGAACGGCATCTATACAGAGTGAAGGTACCCATGGACTCAAGCAGATGGCCAGATCCACCCATATGCCTTACCTGTCCCGGAGCCGATGTACAGGCCCCCGATACAACAGTGGAACCTGCTAGTGATGATTTGGTAAGTAAACGCCGTTATGAAAAAAGGAACAGTTTCATCTTAACATAATTTAAAATATAGACAGAGTAACACATGGTCCATTTTAGCTAAAATAAACCAAGCTTTACTATCACATGAATAAATTATAAAATGATACCTAGGTCTTCATCGCGTCAATAATTTGAAACTAATAATTTTGAAACGTCGGGCAATAAACAAGGTATTTTACCTTAAATTATTCACAGTATATATAATTTTATAATGTGTACAAATCACGAAAGTTTATCAACATTTACATGAACAAACGAATCAAACGTTTACCTTGGAATTGTTGAATTGTCCGGCGTAGAGTTAAGCAGACTAAATTAACACAATGAACGGCTGTTTGTTAACAGGAAAAAAAATACGTTAAAGCATGCATCATAGTACTGTACAGAAAATTAACCTAAAAGAGACCAGACCCAGGCCTCATTGCTTAAAGAAAATACTTCTGAAACTACGATCTCATCATACTAATCATCATCAAATCCAGGATTTGGAGAACTCAACGTCATCCCTTCCCGCGTGGCCGACGTCAACAGTGCTGCCCCATGTAGCAGACGAGAACGACACCCTGCCGACTGAGTGTTTGTACAACAGAATCACATTCAGCAAGAACTTCTCATATTACGTACAGGTAAATTATATAAAAAAAAATGTGTATCAAGTTAACTAACGAACCTACAATCCAGTAGGCCTACTTTTCTTTTAAAGGAAATTCATGAATTTTCGTTTACTAAAATTTCTTAAGTTTACGGAGACTATCCTAATTAATTTTTGAATAAGCACAAGAATTAATATATATACCGGATTGCAACGGCCGTGGTCACGGGAAGACTGTCTTCCCGTGACCACGGCCGTTGCAATACGGTCGAAACGTCGGGCAATAAACAAGGTATTTTACCTTAAATTATTCACGCGATTAAGACCCGTAATATATATATTTTAATAATGTGTACAAATCGCGAAAGTTTATCAACATTTAAGCACAAGAAGTTCGAACCCATGAACGATTTTCTGAAACAAGTGGATTCAATTTCTGTTCCTGGATCTGTATATTACCGAACCGAAACTTCGTATTCATTGAATAAGAGTAGGCCTTCTGATCCAAATTAAATGTAATAGATAACCCAGACTGCTTAAAATTGATAACTGAAATATTTTGGTGCCAAAAATCCGCTTTGCATTTTATTTGTTTCTAATTTTAATGTACCCAGTGTCACTCTTACAACTGAGGCGAATCTAATGATACCTAACTCAACAACATACACTCGAAAAACATAGCTTTCCTTCTTAATAATAATAATAATAATTCTTGTCCCGTCGGGTAAAAAGCCACACAGATGGTCCGACTTGGTTCTATCCAAACGATGAAATCAGCCAATTCCAGTTCCACTAATAACGTGTAGAACTTTGTATTATGAAGGACATTGTACAATATAAAACTAATATAAAACTTTTCACCCGAGACCAGAACTCGTTTAATCTATGACATATTGGTTATCAGGAATGCCTAGGCCCAGGCCCTCCTGCAATCTTCGTATGCGCCCGCTGGGGCGCGCGGCGCGCCGTGTTGTGGGACGGCCGTCCTCTCAGCCACAAGTTCGCTGCGCTTGCGCATCCACAGGTCAAAGACTTTAGAGTTGAGGTGAGTCTCTCACTTCTCTCTCGAAAGTATATAAGGTTTTATAAATAATTAACCTATGATTTGATACCCTTTCTAGGTTCAAGCATACAGAGCAGCCCGGGTTCGTCTGCTCCTTCCGCCAGGATTCAGAGAAACAGATGATTTACCGTTGCCTTTAGTATTACATGTGTAAGTTAAGAAAAACTATACGCTTATGTCTAATAAAAAGTGAGTACAGAAGAAAAAGAACTAATAGAGTTTGAAATTGTTTTAAATATAATAACCAAAAAACAAATTAAAACATTCTTAAAAATAAATAAATATATATATATATATATATATATACCTATATACATATATATAATAAGAAATATTCTAAGAATATATATATAAGATGATAATCTGTTTATATATAGCTCGGCCAAACCAGGCGGCCAATTGGTAACAGAGAGGTGGAAACCGAGCTGGGGCTGGTACCTCGCTGCTGCCAGAAATTTCATCGTTGCTGAAATCGACGCCAGAGGATCGGGCGGACAGGTAACAATAACTTCCAGCCTAATATGTTATTTTTTTTCTCTTTCTCATGTCGAAGTTCAACAACAGTCATAAATATGGGTTGTTACCACTCTACTATTTTTACGATGATTGTGATGTGCTCTTTTTATTTCTAGGGTGAGGAACTTCGAACTGAAATCTACCATAAACTCCTGTCAGTGGACGTAGAAGATCAGATAGCTGTTTTATCGTAAGTATACAGTTTAAATTTATAACGTTAAACGCAAATATAAAGTAAAGGTCATAAGACATTACCCTGTGGTACTCCAATAATAAACACGCGAGTGCTCTATAATGAGAGTTTAATTCTGTCTTGTTTGTTTTCCTAAATGTTATATGATATTATTCTTTACTTACTTTTTTAGACAAAAAGGAAACAACAGCATAACAGAATTTAAGGAGAATTGCTTACCCTGTCGAAAGCTTTCAAGCATTTTTTTTAGTTTGATAAGAATTTTTTACCATTTTATTGTCAGCTATCTCCGTGACAACCTGAAGATGGTGGACGGTTCGCGCGTGGGCGTGTGGGGGCGCGGCTACGGCGGCGGCGCGGCGGCGGCGCTGGCGGCCGACGACGCGCGCAACGTCACGCGCTGCCTCGCCGCCATCGCGCCACTCACTGACCTCAGACATCACAGTCTGTATTTTTTGTCACTTACTTTTACTTAAAACACAACTATTTCTGCTGAATTTAGAATACCTCTCACAGAATGAGACAAGCATTACCCAATTAACTATTCAAAAATCTAAAAGATAAAACTTCAAGATATCTCGGCACCTAAATACAGTAGAGAAGCTGAAATATTATCCAAGAGACTTATGTTTTTAAAACGCGTATTTGGACAGAATGGAAACCACCTTATTGATGTATATTTAGCGAAAAGTAGAACGATCTCACACTACAAACAAAAGAGAATTAAGTCGTTTTTTAAACTTCCATTTTCTTTTTTTTGTAAACCAAATCAATGATTATTTGAAAAAGTCAAAATAATCAATACTAATTAAATTATGATTAAATTGAAAAAAAACAATATTAAGTTATGCGGCAGTTCCAAATATAAAAGTCATGAGTGGAAGCTGCCAAGAAACCCATGGGCCATTCTTTTATATCATCAATTTATATTACAAAATGATTTTATTGAGCGAACCATTGTGTTTGGTAAATGTCAACGTTAATTTCCATGTTGATTGATTGATATCTTTCTAATCTTTGTATTCCAGACTCGTACTGGACAGAGCGCTACAGCGGCTACGGGTCGGCGTGGGCGGGCACGCTGGGCGTGAACGCGGTGTGGCGCAAGGCCGGCAACCTGCCGCCGCGCCGCGTGCTGCTGGCGCACGCCGGCGCCGACCTCGCCGCGCCGCCGCACCACGCGCTCGCGCTCGCCCGCGCGCTCATCCGAGCTACTGCCTTGTACACGCATCAGGTAAGTGTACGCTACTGCCTTGTACACGCATCAGGTAAGTGTACATGCATCAAATGGTACACTGCAGGGAATAATAGGTGCGGATTCTAAATTATGGTTAAACCATGAAAAGACGAATCAAAATTGTTGATTGTTGAAACTGGGAATAAAACAGGGCAATAAAATGAAACAATATAGAATTTTAAGTAAACAAATTCCTTCAAAAAATAAGGAGACGGACTAAATGTTCCGTAGTTTTAAAAGTCGCATATAAAACCTTGAAGTGACACTAGAGAAATACAATGTGCCCGATATTTTGGGAGATTTGGGATTTATGCCCAAAGATGTCCGATGAATTCTTGGCATATTTACTTATCATTTGTCCAAAATGCTGGGCAGATTGCCCGTAAACACAAAAAACGGAAATGCTGGCAAATCGAATCTCTACTTGACACATGAAAAAAGCGGAAATTATGAAAACTCGAATAGTCAATAGTCGTTAGTATCCGGTTAAATCAAAAGCTTAAAAAAGCAACATGGCTATTATATCCTAAAAATATTTCTTTTTTCCAGGTGTACCCTGACGAAGGCCACAACTTCTCCCGTTCAACGATCCACCTCCACAAGACCATGGAACAGTTCTTCGACGAGTGCTTCGGTCCAGTAGAGGTAGCGGACTGGGATACCGGCGGAGTCGGCGGTTTGTTCCCCTTTAGGGATTAGTTCACCAATAATAACCCCTGAACGGTGGTGGTTATCAACTTGCGTGATGGTTTGGCGGAATATTACGTGGTCGTGCATTGACCAAAGGTTTGGCAACGGGCCATGATAGTTGGAACAAATATTGGCCAGGAATATGGCATGATTGATTAGGCAGAGTTTAAGAATGTGTAAGTTATAAATTGATTAGATTCAAATTTTGATTATTTTTCTAAAGATTTCGGAACTAATAAAAACAGACTCGAACTTTGAAGTAGACAAATAATCGAATATTTTGACAATTTAGATCTCAAGTAGAAGATACTCGTGTGTTTTCGAATTATCCCGATCTAGCCTTTCGTGATAGCCATCATACAGACTGCCAACTCTCGCTAGCCGAAGGTCTTTAAAAAGAAACCAATTTAAATTCTTCTTTAATCAGTAACTAACAATAGTCTCTGATATATTTTAGACTTAAAACATCTAGAAAACTTCAGTATGGTACTGAGTAAAACTTCAACAGGCCTCTAATATAATTAGCTATATTTAATTCATCCTAAACTCGCTCTGCTCAGAATATATAACAGTACTTTTATCTACAGTTAGAATACTTTATTATACCTAGTTTACTGTAGCAAAATTGGCTGTGACTTTGAGATTTATAATATTTATTATTTTAAATCTAATACTAGGTTTTTGAATTGGTATTGATGTGATCTTAATATGGTATACCGTCAGTAGTTCGCTTTGCTTCCTTTATCATGGCCCGAGTGTCTTTTACCGCTACAAAGTCAAGTCTTCCGCCAAACTAAATATGTACTATAAGCAATTTAACTAGAGTTCAAAATGGTGTGTCAAAGTAGAAGTGAGCAGTATTATGAACACAAAAAAACCAGCAGATATAACAAATTACAGTCAAACTGAACCTATTTGAAATTATATAAATATTATAAAGGCTTCTTTGCCCAACGAGAATATTGGTCAGTAGTCAGGCCTCCGAAATGTCAAATTGCATAGTTTATTGATAGGTTACGCGGTTTAATTTCTAATTAGACTATTGTTGTGAATAATTTGCAATACCTGAGATGAATTATGGCAAATATGAGATACGGGTCAATGAATATTACTGCTTTAAAAGTTTAATTTGCGCATATTTACTAAACTGTCTCTGTTTTGGCTTTCGGAAACTTATATCCACCTTTTTTTTAAATATAATGTGACTGTGCAATACTGCGGCATGCTACATATTTAAACGGCACGGTTTTAAGTTATTATATTATGATTAAAATATAATTTAAACTTTGACAGCCACACCTGCCTCAACAGTGGCGCTAGCTGGTGAGCCCAAAAACGGTAGTCCCCATTATTAAAAAGCAGTTTCTGCTATGGGATAAAAGATGGCGCAACTGTCATGTAATATTTTGGCACGAGTAAAACAAAACGCCAAATTATAACTTCCATGTTTGTTTGTGATGTCTAAATTTATAAGTACTTATAAAATGAGTCTAGTCATTCGAGTTAGACTTGTACCTAGGTTCTTAATTTTAGGTACTACTTGTATGTCATTATTTATTTTTATTTCGAAATCCAAAGGTTCAGGCTTTTATTCAGTATATAAATAATGTCTGAGTTCGCAAAAATAATTTAAAATCTAAATTAGAGGATCGTTTTCGCTAATCTGTAGTGTACTGAGATCTATATTAACGTTACCCTTTTGATGGCCCCGATCTGGCAAAAGGTCAAAATACCCACCTACATTCGAACAATCAGATTCGGGATTTAGAAATTAGCAACTACCTGAAGTAAAAATATCAATAATATTAAACAAAAAAGTGGATATATATATATTTAAAATAATGTCAGTTATGGTGCATAACTGCTAGATAGCAGTAATAAAAACAATTCTTAATTAAGCCTAAATACATCGCTAATTAGATAAAAAAAAAATGTCAAACAATAAAATATTACAACTGTTGGTGTTTAGGAACATTATATCGTATTAATTTTAATGAAAATATTATATCGTATAGAGTTCGTGAACAATTTTGCTCAAAAATCTATTGTCTTTGTATATTTTTTTCGTTTATAATAAATTATGTCTTAAATATTAATACTACACTTGATTTATAGTTAAATATTGCTTTAAGTGTTTAACCTTTTAATTAGCACTGTCGGATTTATCCGACAAAGATTATCACACTAGTTGTCACTGTCATATATAGAAATATATAAAATATATGTCGTATAAATCTGACCAGGCTTCGAAAGTATTTAAATTGCGGCAATTAAGTATCATTCTTCAACCATATAAATATAATTAAATGTAAGTATAATTGTTCACGAACTAAATAAAAGGGATAAAGGTATCCCTGAGAATTTTCTTATGATTACTATAAGGAGAAGATAAACTTATTTTAGTGTATAATGTATCAACTTTTATCTATCTATATATTTCTATGTCGCTTTCAATGTCAAAGAGGTAGCTTTAAAAGTATACTTAGGCACGTCTGTCTAAAGAGTATAAATTTAGTTTTGACTATTTCTCGTCGTAAAATTAGTCACTTAGTCTAATGTCTGTGTATCTGTATTATTTCGGGCACAATTGTATCTTGATCTCTTTCCATTATTGTGATTCAGGCCCCACGTCAAATGTAGTACAATAGGAATTTTTGGGACGTATTCTAGAAATAATACAAATAGTTTGTATCATCTTAAGGCTGTTTTAATTACTAGTTGAAGGTTCATTCATGTTTAATCGTGATTAACGCGGATATTGTACTGCATATGACATTGATTATATCTTTAAATGTCAGTGACTTAGAACTTCTTTAAAAATTGTGTTATTTGATACTACCTCATTTCTATCATATTTCCTTTAATAACCTTCATTATTGTAAATAGTGTTTACAGTACGACACAGGAATAATTGTCTACAGAATTTATGTCGTATGTATTTTAAGGGTTTGTCGTATATTTATATTTGTCGTGCTGACATTTAAATATGTTTGTCTACTGCGCCTATCCTACTACTATTTAATCTTAGTATTTGTTATATATCCCTATTAATTTTATTTTTAACATTAAATAATAGTTTAAATATTTGTTAAAATAAATAAATATTCGATCGATGTTGAGACTTAAATTATTAAGAATGTGATAGGTGTTTTTAAATAATTTATAATTATAATTGTAATAATTAATTGGAATTTATTAAATTTTAATTATGTAACCATTTTGGCGGTAAAATAGTAGTTAAATGTAGGGTATTCCTACTTTATGTCCAACAGTATTTTTGTAATTAATAAACAAAAATTGTATTGTTTAGAATTATGCAGTTACAAGTTAAGATTACAGCAGTATATTCATGTTCTTTAATTATTTATTTTGTGCTGCTCTCGAATCATTGCCACTTTGCTTTGCAACTTGGTATTAAATATAGTAATATCATGTACCTAACTAAAATTATGTCGTGAAGGGTTAAATACCTATTAGTATTAGACTAGATTCTTGTTTTTAAACACTCTTATCAGTCATACTAATTTGACAAAACTTGTAACTATATAATTCCAAACAAAAATGATAAGTGATAGTAAATGATATTATAAACGGATGCACGTAGCCGGTCGAGTCGAGTTGTTACCCCATAGAGTCATAGTGATGCCGTACTTACTGTTATTGTGACGTCACTACGCGTAGTCCCACAGACTAACTAATCACCTGAGCTCTTAATTTTACGAGTACTACAAACAGACCTATTTTGATTTTCTCTCCTATCAAATGTATCTATGCGAAAGGACTAGACAAGGTCTAATTCTATGCTAGATTCATTCCGCCCTAACTTTACTTTACTTTTGACTGGCCTGTTGGTCCAGTGGTTAGTGAACCCGACTGCTAAGCCAGAGGTCATGGGTTCGATCCCCTTTTATGATAAAACTTTGTGTAATGAGCATGATGATTTATTCTGCGTTTGGGTATAATTTATATATAATATATATGTATTTATGAATATAAAAGTAATAAGCATTTTTATTAGTTGTCTAATAACAATTTGGTCAAATGTAAGAACAGATGAATTTCAAGAACAACAACAAGTAAGTTTCAGCCCAGCTATCCTTGACCCTCATAGCACACTTTATTACCTTACAATGACAGCTCAGTTTTAGTTTTGTTTCAAATTTTCGGCCTTTTTAAAGTCCAAAATAAATTTTCGAAGAACGTGTTCAATAGAATAATACCTAGTTATATGTATGTGTTCAATGCCGTTCAGGCTACGGTCTTTAACCCGTCTTAAACTTGTACCTATATGCTCAACTGACAGACTACCATTTGACTAGCTGTTAGTCTGTGGGACAAATAACGCTCAGTGGATGGATATTATGTGCATTATTTATGTTGACACGTTGTTTTTATAAAAAAATATAGAGAAAATTTGTTCCCAAGTTTGTTTTATTTACCTTTGCAGTCTTACTACAACTATTAACCGTATTTTTTTTTTATGACGTGGGCAAACTAGGATACGGCCCGCCTGAAGGTTAGCGGTTCCTGTAACCTACGGACGCCTAAAGATCTAACATACTCGAATCACTCATAAAATCCTGTGTTAACTTAGATACTTTCATCATGATAAACTACCCTCAAAACATTATGAAGCAACTAGCGACATCTAGCGTCGGATAGCAAAACAAAACACGTAATTTTAACACTTTATCAAATTGACAAGTGTCTTTTAAAGTAATTAGAACCCGTTTTCATAATAGGATAAGCTAAAAATATGGTATACAAAACCAAAATAAAACTTTTTAGAGGTAAACTTCATCTAAAATCCTTTTACATCCATCTGCATCATTTATTTACACAACAGACATAGTATTTCCACAAAATATTATTTTCCATATATTTTGATAAGAAATTCAGCAGCAGCATCAATAATTTTGTAGTAACAGTAGTTACTTTTCCTTTCAACCCTGTTAGTATCATTTACCTGTAAAAAATAACTTAACACTACTCCACTGCCACCAATTAATGGTAAGCTATAGCTAATAATATCTGGGTTGGCGATTTATAGAACACTTTAGGAATATATTTTATTTTTCTTATAATACTGGGTGCCGATTTTAGTCAGACGAATCCCCGGGAACACCACTATACTCTACCGAAACCAATAAATAAAACAGCCAAGTGCGAGTGGGACTCGCGCACTGAGGGTTCCATACATACTCGTAAGTATGTAAATAGTTCGATCAACACGGGAATCTATCTAGACACACAACACTGTATCAACCGAGTTGCAAAAGGGCGACTCAACGACCTTGGTTACACGAAGCATTTTGGGCCACGGTAATTTGTGACCCACATTGCTAGTAGTTAAAAAAACTTAGCTGTCAAATCGCTCTATTATCGCAAATAACAAATTATTTTAAAAAATAATACGTCATGTATTATAGAATCTATGTATGATTCTTAGAATTTTATAACAATTTGATTTCCAGTTAGATTTCACTTCTGTTATTAGCGAAACCTTGGCATATATTCACATTTTTGTTTTTAACGGTATCTCTGTAACGAAACAATATTGAAAGATTTAACTTATATCAGACAACTCACAAAAGACTGAAGAAGTAGAGGCTGTCCTCGGCTTCTCCTTAGATCCTCTACTAAAGCAACCAGACAACTGATACTCGTATACATACTTATATAATTCTAGTTGCAACCAATAAAAAAATCTTTATTCACTTAGGAAGAAAAATAGGTAGACTGGCAGAGAATGCTTTTAGCATTAAGTCCACCTTTGTACAACTTTGTGCATAAAGTTTTAAATAAATAAATAAATAAATAAAAAAAATACAACACTATTGAAAAGTCATAATTCTACATGTAGGTACATATAAATTAATGCCTATTCGCAAGCAATAGGTAAAGCCGGCGAAAAGGACAAGGCAATAAAAACTCGCAGCCACTCTTTTTAAATTGCCGATGTTTACAGTGATTGTTTATAAAATCTATATATGTAAGGTGCTGCCACCATTATATTATAGGTAGTTTTGCTTAGCCGTGGCCTGGCGGATTCTGTGCCGTGGAATTACTCTTGATTTCCACGGTTAAAATCATTTCTCGTACTTTTAGCAGTAGTAATTTAATTAGACTTTTTAGATTATACACCTTTATAATATACTTGTTACAAATATAGTGTTATAACTAAGTCGACGGCGAGACTAGGAATGATGGTTGTGCTACAGTGCTCAGTTTATATAGGTACCCCTTTCGTCTTACATTGTTAAGAGGGGCTAATCCTTATCTAAATTAGCACAAAGTCGTAAAATTATTATAATTTATGGCTCGACAAGGCGTGAAGTTCAACGTCATAAAATAAATCGTAAAAATTATTGTTAATAGGTGTCCGTAACTAATTTTAATAATTAATATTTATTGCACGGATATTAGTCTACTTAGTCATGGAATGTTTTGGGTAGGTTTCATCATTACATAACTCCTCCCTTCTTAGATAGAAATTATCTTGTAAAGGAATTTCAATAAAATAAAAATCATTCCTAATTTTCGCATTTAATCTAGGATTTTAAAGTCAAAGTCAAATATCTTTATTTCGTAAAATCAGGTTATTGATTATTTGTAAATGAATGTTTGAAAAAAAACAAGGAAACATGATCAAGGTTTTCTTTACAAGAATAAATAAATTTTACTGAATGAACCAGTGTGTTTGGTGAGTGTAATCGTTTATAAAATAAGGATGACTAAATAATAATACTATTAGTAACTCTAAAATGAGTATATATAAACGTATTCAGCAAACACAATACTTCACTTCTTACAAAGTAAATATGTATATATACATAAGTAATCTTAAAGTACATTTTAATAGCCTGTGAGAGAAAGCAGTTCAATCCCAAGCGTTTTTGTCTTTCATATAATCAATTATTGAGTAGTAACTTTTCATACACAATTTTTTCTTAATGGTACACTTAAATTTATTACGACTTAATTTTTGAATATCGCTAGGGATTTTATTGTAGAAACGAATACATTGGCCCGAAATGATTTGTTTACTTTTTGTAACCTTGACGCTGGTACAACAAGTTTATGTTTGTTCCGCGTGTTAATATTATGTATATCACATTTCTTACAGAAACTATCAATATTTTTGTGAACATATATAAGGTTTTCATAGATATACTGACATGCAACAGTCATGATATTGATTTCCTTAAATTTTTCTCTAAGTGTGTGTCTACTATTAAGATCGTAAATTGATCGAATAGCCCTCTTCTGCAGAACAAAAATGGTTTGAATGTCGGCAGCATTCCCCCACAGTAGAATACCGTACGACATTAAACTATGAAAGTAACTAAAATAAACTAATCGCGCTGTTTCAACGTCTGTTAGCTGACGAATTTTTCTAACTGCGTACGCTGCAGAACTGAGTCTATTAGACAATTCACTTATATGTGGGCCCCACTGAAGCTTAGAATCTAGAGTAATTCCTAAAAACTTTGTGGTCTCTACAGGGTTCAACTCATCTTCTTTTATTTTTATAGTGGTTTTTACTGGTTTCACGTAAGGTGTTATAAATCGAATACATTTAGTCTTGCCCTCGTTTAAGAGTAAATTGTTAACATCAAACCAGTTAACCAAGTCATATTTACATCTTCAAAGTCTTTTAGCTGGCGTTTTAATTTAAATAAGAGTGATGTATCATCTGCAAATAGGACTATCTCATGATTATTTTTTACTAAATATGGTAAGTCGTTTATGTAAATTAAAAACAATAACGGCCCGAGAATAGAACCCTGTGGGACTCCCATTTTGACTACAGACCCCGGGGAGCGTTTACCATTAACATCAACTTTCTGAATGCTGTTACTCAGATAGGACATAAGAAGATTCGGAGCTGTGTTTTGAATACCATAATGTTGCAATTTCCTGATTAATGTTTCATGCAGAACACAGTCAAATGCCTTAGATAAATCACAGAAGACGCCTAAAGCATCCTGCGATTCCTCCCAGGCGTCAAATATATGTTTTATAAGCTCCACACCAGCATCAGTTGTAGAGAAACCCCTAGTAAAACCAAATTGTTTAAAGTGTAATAATTTATTTTTGTAAAAGAAGTTCTGCATCTGATCATATATCATTTTTTCAAAGATTTTACTAAATGTTGGTAGTACTGATATGGGTCTAAAATTAGTGGGGTCAGACATACTACCTGATTTATACAATGGTATTACTTTACTATATTTATTAAATATAAAAGCCAAGTTCTGCGCAATAAAAGAAATTATAGACTTAGTAATCACAACTGAACTCAGTTGTGATTACTAAGCCTATAATTTCTTTTATTAAGATGTGACTGTGACTAATGTTAAGAAGACTACCGACCTCTGGAGTAACTACTCCAGAGGTCGGTAGTCTTCTTAACATTAATAGAATTTAAAGCTTTTATGCCATCTATATTTGTAACATAATCAAATTGAAAAGTGATGTCACGTTTATTAACATTTTTAATCAAGATAGACTCAGCTGCAAAAGGTGAGGAATTCAATGACTTTGTAGTAGAGACTGGTATGTCAGTTAAGAATTTTTCAAAAGCAGTGGCCACTTCTATGTCCGATGTGATGGTTTTACTATCTATTTTAAGACAGTAATCATTATTGTGACCTCTGACTCTTCCGGTCTCACTATTTATAATATCCCAAGTCATTTTAATTCTGTTATCACTGTTTTTAATTTGTGAACAAAGGTAAGGAAAGTAGCAAGCTTTTGCTGTTTTGCAAGCCTGCCTAAATATTTTAGCATAATTTCTTACATAAGCTTGAAATCTTTCACAACAGTTATAATTTCGTTCATCATACAGCTCATATAATCTTTTTCTACTTTTATGTAGGCCGACAGTAGCCCACTCACTAAAAGTTGCCTGTGGATTTAAACAATGGATATTCTTAATATTTAATTATCATCATATTACTGCTAATATAATATAATCCAATAAAAATAAAGCTGAATACATACTCGTACCTCCACCAATTACTATTATCTAATATAATAATGAAATTACAACAATATAATGCAACTTATTCTTATTCTAAAATTTTATCATAAACACATCAGGTACGTAAGAATATTGTTTATATTTTTTTTATAACAATATAGTAATTTATTGCATAATTCAAATTGGTGAGGATAGAAATCGTTTTAAATTAATTCTTTGGTGGTCTCTTAATATTTTTAATGGGAATTTTTGTAATTCTTTCGTTTACTTGTATGGGAACAACATTACGTTCGGCTTCACCAATTACTAACGCTTGTTCATAACGTGGTTTGTCTTTTATTAACTAAATATAAATATATAAATTCTATATTTTCACCTTCTTTTTGTCTTTTATTTTTATCTCGTATCATCTTTTGATTTAAATAATTGTATAAAAATTGTGTTCTTTCTTTATGTTCTCTTAGAAGTTGTTCTGTATAGTTTTGTTCAAATATTATATCAAAAGTACTTGTAAAATCAGTATGACCAAATGTTACTTCAAATGGTGACAATTCAGTTGATGAATGAATGGTATTATTATAAGCCATTGTAGCGTATTTCATTACCGAAGCTGCGTCTGTGATTTTATGTTGGTATTTAGCTATCCGGTATATTTCAGTTATAGTAGAATGAAAACGTTCCACTATTCCCATTGAATTAGGGTTATTTGAAGTTCCTATATGTAACTCGATTTTATAAAACGTTAAAGTTTCTTTTAATAAATTATTATTAAATTCTGTGCCTGGATCACAACTAATTTTGTTAGAAACACCATAATAATAATAATTTATCTATTAAATTTTGAACAATTGTGAGGAGACTGATAAGAACAAATCGTTGGTCTTCACACGTTCGTTCCGGATGGTTGGGATTATTCATGAATGTTTGAGGAAGATAAATTGCAAGAATATAATTATAAATTGTACATTTGTGAAAGGGCACACCACCATAATTATCCTCGTGAATCACATAAGTAGCGAAGAAAATATTTTTTTTGTAATTTTGTTTACATATATATCGAAGAACTCTTTTTAATTAATTTTATTTAATTATATCTTTTATAAAACGGGTAATACACCAAAACAATCTATTAGACCTAAGACATCTGTTAAACGTAAGCAAGGAAGTGTTAAGAATTTAAAAATGTCTGTCAAAAATTTTGAAACAATTCCATATTTTGACGGAAATCCACGTCAAACTAGTTTATTTTTTAAAAATGTGACTATGTAATTTCCCTGTTTATCAAAGATAAAAAGGAACAAAAAGAATATAACTTACAAGTAATAACAAGCCGACTTACTGGGGAAGCGGCTAGCCTTATTGGTGAGAGAGAGGATATAAAAGCGATAGAAGAATTTAAAACTCTAATAACGCAACATTTCGGTAATCCATTAAATGAAGAATGTCTTGCTTTAAAATTAAATAATGATTTAATGAATTTAAGTTAGAATTTTGTCAAAGACTTCAACTATTACGAAGTAATCTACTTAGCAAAATAAACACAAAAGATGAAACAGAACTGAAATGCAAAATGGGAAGTTTCAACAAAACAGTTTTGAGTATATTTTTTATGTAATCTAGATGAAAAATTAGCAAGTGCGGTTAGAGTACATCGTCCAAAAGATTTGGAACAAGCACTAGAATTTACATTAGAAGAAGAAAACTTTAACCTACAGTATCACTTAACAAGTCATGCATTACATAAAAATTATACAAATGCGAATAATAAAAAAAAAATCCTCAAAATAAGAATCAATTTAATCGTCCTTATTTCGAAATAAATAATCAACCTAATCGTCCTTATAATTACGGACCACTTAATCAAGCAAATCGTCCTTACTTTGCACCAAGAGTACAACCAAGTAATCTACCTCAAAATAATTATGCAATTATAGAAGAAATAATTTTAGAAATAATCTTCTACAAAATAGAAAAACTAATTTACCTAAACCTCAAACAAACTATATAACGCGTAACCCATGTCAACCATCGACTTCAACACAAAATACGAAACCCAACTTAAATTTCTATATACAGAAAATAAAGACAATACGAGTAGGAATAATAGCAAGAATACTAGTAGAGACACAGTAGATAACGCAAATTTTCAAATAAAAGCCTCAACTTCGTCGGTACCAGAATAAGGTCAGATATTGAAACGGAATTACCTTATATATTTATACTGGAATTAGATTTAAAAGTTTTATTAGACACCGGAAGTACCAGATCATTCCTAAGCAATAAAACGGTTGATAAATTTTATTCTAATTTAAAAATTTCAGAAAAATTTAAGTCGTAAGTACTCATGCAATTTCAGAACATGATGGCGCAGTCGTGATTAGATTATTCGATAACCTTAATACAGAAAGAAAGCATAAGTTCTTTATTTTAGACATAGGAAAATCATACGATGGTTTAATCGGTAATGATCTACTATTTGAACTTATTTAATTTAGAAAAATCACAATTAATAACTGACCAAGCCGTATTGCCTATATATTTTCAAAGATGCTTAAGTAACTTTCAACCATATGATATAGAATTATCGTCAAGAAGTGAAACTAAAATAAAAGTTCCCACGGACCTTTTTCATGGTCATGGACTAATTGAGTTCAAAGAATTCAAAAGCGGCGTAAGGATGCCAAGTGCAATTGTAAAATGCAATAAAGGCTACGCTTACACGGTTATTCAAAATACGAACGAAGAAAATTATACGCTTACTATTACGTCGCCATTTAAGGTAACAAAGTACGAACCCGATACAGTACAATGTTGTGTACTAAAGTACTCATTTGGAGTCCAAGGAAAATGAGAGCATTATAATAAATAACTTAGGAAACTTAAGATTAGACCACATGAATGAAGAAGAAAAAATTAAAATTTATAACTAATGTGTTGAATTTAAAGATATATTTTATTGTGAAGAAATTCCATCATCGTTTACAAATACGGTAAAACATTGCATTAGACGCGGAAAAACGATCCTGTATATGTAAAACCATATAGACAACCACCGTCACAAAATTTAGAAATAAAAAGGCAAATAGAAAAATTAATTAAAGATGATATTGTTCAACCTAGTCATTCGCCTTGGAGCGCACCAGTTCATTTGGTAACAAAGAAAATAGATGCTACTGGTGAACAAAAGTATAGAATGGTCGTAGATTATAGGAAGTTAAATGAAATTACATGTGACGACTAATATCCTTTACCCAATATAGCGGATATCTTTGATAAATTAGAAAATAGCACTTATTTTACAACCCTTGATTTAGCAAGTGGTTATCATCAGATAGAAGTTAATAAAGAAGACATTCCAAAGACAGTTTTCAATACACAATTCGGACATTACGAAATTAAGAGAATGCCATTTGGTTTAAAAACGGCTCCAGCTACATTTCAAAGAGCTATGGATAATATTCTAAGAGGATTACAAGACAAACATTATTTAACTTATTGAGAGGGCCAAATTATATTCAGTAATTCATTAGAAGAACATATTAATACATTACAAATAATTTTTAAAACTCTAAGAAAAGGCTAATTTAAAAATACAACTAGATAAGTCAGAATTTTTAAAGAAAGAAGTTCTTTACTTGGGCCATACAATAACTAAAGATGGTTTAAAACCAAATGAAGATAACATAAAAGTAATATTAAATTATCCCTTACCAAAATCAGTAAAAGAAGTACGATCCATCTTTGGATTAATAGGATATTACAGAAAATTTATTAAGGATTTTGCAAAATTAACAAAACTATTTACAATAATTCTTAAATAGAATAGAAAATTTGAAATTACTACAGAGTTTATAAACGCTTTTGAGAGATATAAGGAATTATTAGCAAATGCACCATTATTACAATTTTCCGATTTCGATAAAACATTTTTATTAACAACCGATGCTTCAGACATAGCATTAGGTGCAGTTTTATCCCAAGGAACCATAGGTAGCGATAAACCGATAGCTTATGCAAGTAGAACTTTAAATAACGCAGAAACAAAATATAGTGCGATTGAAAGAGAGCTCTTGGCTGTGATATGGGCAGTGAAACATTTTAGACCTTACCTTTATGGCAAAAAGATCACCATTTATACGGATCATAGACCTTGTGAGTTTGACTATATTCACTTGAAGAAGTCTTCAAGAATACGATTTTGATATAATTTATATAAGTGGAAAACAAAATACGAATGCAGATGCATTATCAAGGATTAAAATAAGTATTCATATGCTAAGAAATTTAGGGAAAACTACTGATAAAACTTCGCCAATAGAAGTAGCACAAATGTCCACTTCTATGCAGCCACAAGTATCCTTAGATGATACTAACGATACAGAAAGCACTTTATATGCTTCTGAAAAATCAGATTTAAATGAATATTATTATGAAAATGAAGAAATAAGGGTAATAAATGATCCCGTTGATATAAAAAGAAATCAAATAATTATTATGACTTGGAATAAAAATGAAGTAGAAGTAAATAAATTAGATAGGGAAAAACAGAAAATTTTAGAGGTAAGAATCCCTTTAAATAATGAAAATTATATAAGTAAGACAATTTTTAAAAGATTATATAACGCCACAAAAATGATATTATATTTATTACGATAATAAATCACAACGTGAAATGTTTAACAAAATAATAAGCAAATTACTTAACGCAGAATTAAATAACTTTATTGAATGTACAGAAAGAGTAATATACGTGGAAGATAAATCAGAAAGAGAACATATAATTTTCGTATATCATGAAGGCAAAACTTGTTATAACGTATTGCTATATTTATTGTGAGTCAATGAGAAGCGAGATGAAGGGTTGTAGATTATATTGACTTGACTTAATTGACTAGCTTAATAAATCTTGAACCTAAGTATTTATACACGTAAAAATATAGGAAGTAATATTATAATAGGAGGGCGATTTGTTTATTCAGCGCCTCTTAGCAGTACGTGTAGATTGCGTAATTTATAAATAATAAAATAGACACGTGGAAGATAAATCAGAAAGAGAACATATAATTTTCGTATATCATGAAGGCAAAACTTGTTATAACGTATTGCTATATTTATTGTGAGTCAATGAGAAGCGAGATGAAGGGTTGTAGATTATATTGACTTGACTTAATTGACTAGCTTAATAAATCTTAAACCTAAGTATTTATACACGTAAAAATATAGGAAGTAATATTATAATAGGAGGGCGATTTGTTTATTCAGCGCCTCTTAGCAGTACGTGTAGATTGCGTAATTTATAAATAATAAAATAGACAATTAGGAAGTGCAATCTAAACACGTACTGGTGTTTCATTATTTGGTATAGGAATATACTATGGCGACTGCCATAGATATTCCCCCTTTTGTAAAAAAATTATACATTTGTAAAAATTATACATTTAAAAATTGTAAAAATTATAAGTTGAAAATTGTACAAAAAAAAATTAAAATATCTTATTAATTATATCTATTTCCGACAGTCTTAAGCAGCATTCGAGTCCCTGACGATTCGCAACAGGTTCTTCTCTATTTTTGCTCCGATTGCTCGGTAGATAAAGTATATACTGAGTATTAGTATTATTACAACTGCGGTGAATATGGCCACCATGATCCACGTGCGGAGGTCTTGTAGGTCCCCAGATAGCTTTGAATGGAGTTTTGTAATCTCCTCTGGGATCGCGGCGTTGTTCTGCACCATATTCACCTGCTCTTTCTCGTGACTGCTTGTAGAACCCATTGTAGTTGGAAGTCTTGTAACTCGAATGAATGACTGTGGTTTTGCATGTCTTTATATACTACGATTGGAATCTCACCGTTGGTCGGGAGATTCGTCCGGAACGTGTTTTATTCGGGCAGTTCTTATCTTCTAATTTTTTATCTTCTATGTTATTTCTAATCGTGCAATTTTGATCTCTTATCTCGTTGTCGTTTATCATAAAAGCTGGTTTGAGACGATCGATTGACACGGAGCTCTGTCGTCCGTTTATCCAGATCGTGAAAACCTTATCATTACGACTAATAACGAGATAAGGTCCATCATACGGAGGTGTAAGACTTGGCCGTAAACGATCGCAACGTAAGAAAACATGTGTGCATACTGATAAGTGTGGATGCACAAATATCTTATCGTTCGTACTCTGCCTATGTGAAACGGAGGTTGCTTTTTTTATGTTTTCTTTAATTTCTTTCACAAAATCGGCGTATGTCGAGTAGTCTGGGTAAAGGGTACCTATCCGGTACTGTTATTTTGTTCAGTGCTCGGTAATCTCCGCACGCTCTCCATTCGCCATTCTTTTTCTTGACCAGATGAAGTGGCGATGCCCATTGGCTGCTTGACGGTCTGCAAATTCCCATATCCATCATGTTTTGGAATTCCTGTTTAGCAAACCTGTATTTGTCAGGAGGTAGCGGACGAGCTCGAGTAGCTACTGGAAAACCCTTTGTAATGATTTGATGCTGCACCTGATGTTTGGGAGGTTGGTTCATCGATCTAGGCTTAGTGATACCTTCATATTTCTCTAACAAGCACTTTATCGGTTCTGGTAGAGAAGAGTTTATCGATCGGATTGTTGCAATATTTGCTTTCAATAATCTTGCGGGCGTCTTAAGGCCTGTGTTTTTATCAATTAATTTGTCCGTGTATATCGACTAATAATTGATAATGTTCAAGAAAATCAGCTCCCAAAATTGGCATGTTAACGTCGGCAATGGTAAATGTCCATTTAAAACTTCGACGTAGTCCTAGGTTCAGCATTAAGGTGCGTTCACCATATGTGTTGATAGAGCTCCCATTGACAGCGAACAATTTGTATTCGCAGGCTCCGCTATTCTTGTCTGTGCGGTTTATAACAGATATGTTAGCACCCGTATCGACTAAGAATCTATAACCACTGTTAGAGTCAGTTATAGTTAGACGGTTTGATGGGTGAATTGCACAGAGACCCGTCGCATTCTGTGCTAGTTCTAGTTTTCCGAATGCTGGTTGTTTTTGTTGTTCCATGAACATGGTTGCGTACATTTATACGTTTTTTGTTTGAAACGTCTGTGATAAAAACAAAGTCCATTACTCGCCATTCTATTTTTAGACCTTGACCGTGTATGCGAATTGTTACGTGAATGGAATCTGCCGCGTTGCAAAGGTCGGCGTGAGCGCCCGTTTTGCAACTCATCAATTTCAATTCGCATAGCTGCAATCTGTGACGTCAGGCTTGTTATTAAATTAATTTCTGCGGTCGCCGATCGTGACGTACTTCTATTATATCGCATGTTTTCGTGGATTTTATCGGCGAGGTCGCATAATTTATCTAATCCTAACTCTTCGGATACTGCTATGATTGACGTAATTTCTGCTGGGAGTTGTCGAAACCACAGTAGGCGAATTGTATCTTCATTGATCTTGCCGCAGCCTGCTTCCTTCATTTGTCTTAACAATTGAGACGGTTTCTGATCTCCGAGGTCCATTTCTGAGAGGAGTTTGTGAAATCGTCGATGCTCGCTTTCTTCGTAACAGCTTATCAGTCGGTCCTTGATAGTGGTATATTGTTTTTCCGCTGGAGGGCTTGTCAGTATATCACTAACCTGGTGTATGACTTCTTTTGGTAATTTTGCTATTACCATGTTATATTTGTACTCTTCCCCCTGTTTTTGAGGTGCCATAATTGCCTCGAACTGGGCGAACCATAGTCTTGGTGAGTCGGTCCAAAACTGTGGTAATTTTTCTGAGACGGATATCGCTGCTATCGTCTCAGCGCTAGCGTCGCCCTTGATAGGAGAAGCTGGTGGGACCATGGTAAATTTTTGTTATTCCGCGTAATACTGGCCTCTTGAAATTTTAGCTGGTGAGACCCGCTTGTGGGAAGCCAACAAAAATGTGCCGAAAACGTACTACACTAAATTGACCGATCCTATGCCTATTCTGGTAATCTATTGTTTCGCTAGATTCGCTGCTGAAAACCAAATTGGGTACCGATCGACTCGGAATTATATCAGCACTAGCTAGCAATAGATCACGTCGGGGTCACCAATTATAACGTATTGCTATATTTATTGTGAGTCAATGAGAAGCGAGATGAAGGGTTGTAGATTATATTGACTTGACTTAATTGACTAGCTTAATAAATCTTAAACCTAAGTATTTATACACGTAAAAATATAGGAAGTAATATTATAATAGGAGGGCGATTTGTTTATTCAGCGCCTCTTAGCAGTACGTGTAGATTGCGTAATTTATAAATAATAAAATAGACAATTAGGAAGTGCAATCTAAACACGTACTGGTGTTTCATAATTTGGTATAGGAATATACTATGGCGACTGCCATACTTGTCATCGCGGCATAAAAGAAAAATAATAGATTAAAACGTAGCTATTTTTGGCCTAATATGGAACAAATGATTTCAAATTTTTAACTCTAGTTGATTCTTTTTCAAAACTGGGATAAGCAATCGAAATTAAATGTAGATCAACACCAGAAATTGTCAGAGCATTAGTAAAATACTTTTCTTATTATGGTGTTCCTAACAAAATTAGTTGTGATCCAGGCATTTAATAATAATTTATTAAAAGAAACTTTAACGTTTTATAAAATCGAGTTACATATAGGAATATTTTAATAGTTAGTATTTTTCAATGGAATTTGTACGAAAATTTTGTTACTTCTCATTTGATCAGCTGTTACTCGTTAACTTGTAAAACCTACTTAGCTGTGATAGTTTTCCTTTTAATTTCACTATATATACTTCTACCGTGATTTTTTTATCTAATGATACCTCACACGATGGGGTAGATAAGAAAAAAAAATCACACCCTCACTTTACTTCTATGGGACGTACCCTAAAAAAAGGTTTTTCAAGATTTTATTCTTTCACTTTGTCGGCGTAAGTAATATGTGTATCCATGCAAAGTTACAGCCTCCTAGCACTAACAGTCTCTGAACAAAGGTGCCAATGCGTTTTGCCATTTTGGCTTCGGAACCCTAAAAAACGGGCGAAAGGGGTCGGACCATGCCCAGCGCAATGAAAAAATTCGATTTGCGTAATTGCACCAGCAAAAGTGCGTTGTTCATGGCACTTACGCCCTTTTGTTGAGAAACGCAGTTTTTCGGCAATAACTCAATGACGATAAATCGGAAATAATTTTTGTTTAAAATATTTGTTAAGCGCTACCTTTTTGATCTTTTTCTAATTTTTTTGACACTGTTCCATCGATAAGGGGCTGGGGGAGGACACAATTTTTGCAATTTTCTTTCAATGTGTAATAAAAGTTTATTAGAAACCCATGTTTTTAAAAGACCTGTCGAATGATGTGCCACACGCTGAATGTTTATTATTTAGTTATCAAATTAGTTTGATAGTTGAATAATAAACATTAATATTAGCGGCTACTACAAGACACCTTCACCAAATTTAATCGACAGACAGACAGACAGACGGACATGACGAAACTATAAGGATTCCGTTTTTGCCATTTTGGCTACGGAAGCCTAAAAAGGGAAAAAAATACTCATCTAGACTCAACCCGGGGTCTTTTGGTTTCGGGACCGCCCGATGTGCCATGAACATACGCTCTTCTCCTGGTGCAATTATTTCAAATCGGATTTTTTCATATGGCAACGGTTGCGGAACCCTACACTGGTATTTTTTGGTAAATCGTGTTTTTTTGGAAATTATATTTAGATTATAAAATGACATACTGATGAAATTTGAATAATATTTTTCGATCTTACCGACATAATAAAAAAAATATATGAAATAATAAAGCACAATCACAAAACAAAAATCAAAAGTTAAAATAAAATATCATAAAATAAAAAGAAACATATATTTCATTCGGATTCGAACCGGGGCATCTGCTTTGAGGATCGCCCGTTTCCCACCTAAGCCATTAAAACAATGGTATCTGCCTGATTCTCGAAGTTACTACGTTACCCCTTTGTAGATGTAGCCGTTGAGATCTGTTGTCCCCGAAGATAGCTTGCCCTTCAAGAAGCGATTGCCTCCGGTGTGGACTGCTCGTGTGGCTCTGCTCTACTTTGAAGATGGAGTTGCGTTGATCTTCTGGAGTTGCTGCGTTTTTATCGTGATAAAGTATTACCGATTAATCTTCACGAAGTACCCTACCGACTGCGCCAGTTTTGCTTTGCCGTGGTGGATTCTGTGCCGTGGAATTACTCTTGATTTCGACGGTTAAAATAATTTCTCGTACTTTTTGCAGTAGTAATTTAATTAGACTTTTTAGATTATACACTTTTATAATATACTTGTTACAAGTATAGTGTTATAACTAAGTCGACGGCGAGACTAGGAATGATGGTTGTGCTACAGTGCTCAGTTTATATAGGTACCCCTTTCGTCTTACATTGTTAAGAGGGGCTAATCCTTATCTAAATTAGCACAAAGTCGTAAAATTATTATAATTTATGGCTCGACAAGGCGTGAAGTTCAACGTCGTAAAATAAGTCGTAAAAAATATTGTTAATAGGTGTCCGTAACTAATTTTAATAATTAATATTTATTGCACGGATCTACTCAGTCATGGAATGTTCTGGGTAGATTTATTTATTTATTTATTTAAAACTTTATGCACAAAGTTGTACAAAGGTGGACTTAATGCTAAAAGCATTCTCTGCCAGTCTACCTTAGGGTGATGTAGAAATGGAATGTGTAGGTGCAGTAACCTAATTGTAAAATAAAAACTTCCTATTATTCTTACATAATACACAAATAAAAATAGCTAGATAGAGAATATAAAATAAATACTAAAATCCAATATAACTATACAATAGTATACATACTTACAGAAATACATACATACATATATACCTACATACATAACTATACAATAGTATACGTACTTACAACAATACATACATACATACATACATAAATAAATACATAGATACAGACAAATATTTATGTTACTAATGTTGTGATGATTCAGCTGATCCATCAAGGAAAGTGCGTACCTTCCATTTAAAATTAAGGCGATTGGGTGCCATCCTAATTTCGGGGGGCAGGGCATTCCAGAGAGAAACAGATTGAACTATAAAAGAGCATCCGACGAATCCAGAAGAATGAGCAGGGCATAAAAGAAGTAGATTGTCGGAAGATCGAAGATCTCTACTGTGATTTGAGTGCAGGTACTGAAAGTAGGAAGTTAAGTAAGAAGGGGCAGTAGGAGAATTAAGAATAGAATAGAGTGTAGTGAGAGCGCGTAAACTATGTCGCTGGCGAATAGGGAGCCATTTAAGTTCGGAACGGTAGGAAGAAACATGGTCAAACTTACGAAGATTGAAAATGAATCGAATGCAGTTATTTAGAAGTCGGTCAAGTTTATTAAGGAACTCTGCATTCAGGTCAAGATAGCATACATCACCATAATCAATCAAGGGGAATATTAGCGTTTGGACGAGCATTACTTTAGTTTTATAAGGAAGAAAGTTCTTGAGACGATATAAAGCCCGCAAAGTACCCGTAACCTTTTGACTTACATTTGTTATTTGAGTATGCCAGTTGAGGGTGGTATCAAGGAAAATCCCGAGATTCTTAACCGAAGAATGTAACGCGATAATGGAGCCGTTAAATATAACAGGTGGTAATGTGTCGGTGTTTAATCGAGTTAAGAGGCGTTGACTCCCTATCACAATGGCCTGACACTTAGACGGATTTATAGTCAAACCAAACTTGTCTGACCAGGTCTTGATAGCGTTAAGGTCCCCATTAAGCTTAGTGATGGCCTCGGATATGTTATTCACATTGGCCTGGGCATATAACTGCAAGTCATCTGCGTAAAGATGGAACGCACACTGAAGGACATTAGTAATGAGATCGATAAAAATAGAAAATAATAGAGGAGAAAGAATACCGCCTTGAGGAACACCAGCGTCAAGATCGCGCCACCTCGATAAAGTATCACCCACGCGCACGGACTGCTGGCGTCCCCGAAGATAAGATGAGAACCAGTTTAAAGAACCTGCCGAGAACATCAGATGAGATAGGATAGAGAGTAAGATATCATGGCTGACAGAATTGAAAGCATTAGAAAAATCAACCAAAACTAAAACCGTAACTTTGGTATCATCCATGCCAGTTCTAATGTCGCCAGTTACTTTGAGAAGCGCAGTGGTGGTGCTATGTCCTGGCCTGAAGCCTGATTGAAACTGGCTCAACAAATTGTTTCGATGCACAAAATGTGTCATTTGTTTATGCACGCAAGCCTCCAGCACTTTAGATAAAAAAGGAAGAATAGAAATAGGTCGAAAATTATTAGGAAGAGTGGGATTTGTAATTTTAGGCAGAGGAATAACAAAAGCATATCGCCACGAAGACGGGTAAGTCCCTGAATCTAAAGAAAAATTTATGATGTGTGTTAAAGCAGGAAGAAGATAATCAAGAATGGGTATAATCATGCGACGGCTAATACCATCATTACCAACAGCATTAGATTTGATAGAAATAATTATCTTATTGATCTCGCCAGGTTCAACTGAAGAAAAGTGAAAGAAGTCTACGTTGGGGCGAGGAAGGTTTGCTAAGTACTCACAGGTACGACGCTTGGTTAGATGATCAATAGGTACGAAGGAGGTGAAATGAGTATTCATTTCATCTATACCAACCGTCAACGGAGGATCAACACTTCCATGTTTGCCAATTCCTAGAGTCCCCAAGAACTGCCAAATACCCTTGGGAGAAGATGAATTAATATGAATAAGAATATGACGGCGTTTAGCGTTGCGAATCATCTGATTACACCGATTCCTTGCAGTTTTATAAAGGGCCCAGTTATCATCGTCCCGGTCTTTCTTAAATTTGCGAAAAGCTCGGTCTCTGCGCCGCATAGCCATCCTGATTCCATTCGTCATCCAGGGAGCTGGAGGCCGCTTAATTTTAACTTTTTTAACAGGCGCATGAATGTCGTACAACCCCACGACCAAATCATTGAAAACGTCAATTTTATCATTTAACGTAGGGGCCTCAAATACCGGTTCCCAATCCAATCCCGACGCATCCTCACGGAGTTTATCCTCATTCATCCGACCAAAGCAACGCACGTACATAACTTTAGGACAAGGTTTTGGTGGTTTTAGCTTGTAGGAGAGAAAAATTAAATCATGATGAGAAAACCCCGAAGCTAAAGATTGCCCATGATGACGAACTAGAGAAGGAGCCGAGGTAAGAATGATGTCTAACCAAGTATCCATTCCATCCAAATTATGATGAGTAGCTTGCAGTTGTAAGATATGAAAGCTAGTGGACTCAACGATCTGGAGTAACTTACGGGAACGAAGGGAGTTACTCGAGAGGAGATCGGTATTAAAATCGCCCATGATGATATGGTGAGTATACTCTGACCCTATAGATTCCAGAATCATTTCGAAACTGGAGAAATAATCCGCTGCTGGAGGAGAATAAACAACACCTAGAATGGCCCTAGCCCCCTTGAAACACACCTCTAGAAAAATAAATTCCGCAGTAGTACCGTTGCTGGAAGTAGGAAATGTTAATATTTTGTAAGAAAAGTTACTACGCAGATAAATAGCTACTCCACCTCCTCTCCTATCGACTCGATCGTTCCTAATGAGAACGAAGCCAGGGAGAGCGTATGAAGTAGAAAGAAGGTGAGGCTTGAGCCAAGTCTCCGAAACCAAGATGGCATGTACGTTGGAATTAGCGAAAGCATCAACCAAGTCGCTGTAGTGACTAGGAATACTTTGAGCGTTGATGTGACAGACATTAAATAAACATTTGTGTTGCTCATTAAATGTTTTTCGCAAAAAATCCCCAAGTGAATCTGAAACCGAGCTGAAACTATCATTATTCGATGAACCAACAGATTCGTTTGCTGAATAAAATGAATCATTATCAGACATTAGTACTAAGAATTTATAGTTATAGAATAAAAAATAAATTTATAAATGATATATATAAATATTTCTTTAAATAAATATTAATTAAGTAAATATATGAATTTACTACTACTACTAAACTCGTATCTACTCTAAATACTTCTCTGCACCACCCGCCAGCCGACACTCACAAAATATTAATATTTAGAAATAACTATAACAATAAAAAAATACAATACATTTTAAACAATCAATAAACTAAACGCAACAAACTAGATGAACAAGGCATTTCTGAACGCAACAAATTGGACAATTGGACTGACATCAACTGACATCCGAATATTGTTGTGTCATATGTCAAGTTGAAGCTGTCAATCAAATAATATTAAACATTAATTCCTGAGAAATAAAACAGTGGGTATCGAAATTAATTAAATTAAAACCTACCTGTTAAAGGACAGTGCACAAACTAGATAATTACATAGTTATGGGGTACCAATTGGTTGCGATTAACTTACGTCACTGAGCAACAACATAACAAAACTTTACACGACACAAAATATCACGCACAATAAAGGCGATGCAAGTTATCTACGTGAAGATTTCATCATTACATAACTAGGTTCGCCGTATTAGAGGATTGATGCAAAGGCAAGAGATAATAAAGAACTTGAGATTCAATACATCAACCTCTATGGGTCAAATATACCTATCCTAGATAGGAATCGAACCAATCTCAAGCTTAGCAGTCAGGGTCACTAACCACTAGAGCAACAGGCCAGTCGATTTACCACGTTATTTTCACACTATAGACTTTCTTTTAAAATTGTAAGCTCAGTAATTTCAAGTGGGTCGATTTTCATAAACTTCTTAAATAACCTAAAAAATACATATTTGAGACAACCCTTACTTTTTTTTTCATGTTACACTACACCAGGGCTCCTTCCTTCGGTCGTACCTTTAGCGATAAACGCGTACACTTTCGCGTGGTGCCGGCGCCACTCCGACAGTCGGTTGTCACTGCTCGCGTGTGCATGGCAACCGACTACCTACGATAAGTGTTCTACTTTTTTCACCCAACAATGACCTTCATGTTTAAAACTCAGACTTCTAATAGGTTTTCCTGTAATCACAGGCTGTTTTGTCTTTTTTCCAAAATATTAGGGCCGGTAGCTTCGGAAATATGGATGGTCTATTTTCACGGTTTTTTCCTTAATAGCTTTAAAAATAGCGACATTAACAATAAAAAATATATATATTTGACATGCTCACAAACCCTTTCATGTCGTAAGTTACACGATACAGCTTGCAAAACTTTTTTTTTAATTTCCTAGTTTGCCTCCGAAAAATGTCAAGTTCCAAATGTTATGCGTTCGTGTTTGGGTCACAGAAACATATATGTTTACAAGTTTGAACTTAATCGGTCCATTAGTTTCGGTGCAAATTGGCTGTGACAGGCGGACAGAAAGAAACACGAGTGATTCGTTCTATAAGGGCTTCGTTTTTCCTTTTGCGGCACGGAACTCTAAAATTGTAGTTGGTACTCCGCCCGTTGTCTTCGGATTCGAATCACAATTTTTCAAAAAAATTAAAACGGTTACTATTTTTGTATTGATTTCGGTAAAGTATCATGGTCTGATCACCCCCCCCCCCCCTGCAAGGATGCGACTGACTAAATCGGCACCCTGTCTAAGAAGAAACCTTAAAACTATGTGGTAAGTATGGTAGGTATTCGGAATAAAGGACTTTTTTTATAAATAAATGTTTCCATTGCGTGGAATTGATTGTTTATTATCTTACACAGATATTATCACTTATATTAACAATTTGTATCTATTCTAGCCCGGAGGAAGCAGCGTGTTCTACAGGCGTAGCACCTTTGTTACCTGTGAAACAAAAATGTTTTTGTAGTGAATTATTTGTTTTTATTTTCATATGATAACGTCTTATAAATTGATGACCGGGTGCACGCACGAAAGTTTGACGTCACCGCTCACGTTCCGTTGACTGGTTGCTAAGCAACGCGAATGGCGATATGTCATCACGTTATTGTCTGTGGCTGTCGGGTCCACTGAAGCTGTCACAGGCATGTTTATTTATTACAATGTCATCAGTGTTTTTTTATGACATTATCACGTAAAATTATCGTCCGTAAACAGACTTTACAGACAGCCATTTTTTTTCACAACTATTTTTTTTTATTAATCGAAGTCCGTTTAATAAAAAAAAATAGTTGTCTATAAAGTCGGTTATAGATCACATTGATATTTGTCAGTCTTAGCTTCATAATGAGACAGCATGCTTAAAAATAAAAGTATCATTACAATCGATATGGTCTTGTAACAGAAGTTAATCGAGTATTGTGAAAAAGTACTCATAGATGTGATACTGTCAATTTAATTGAGTGTCATTGAACAGCATCGCATCGCGTCATTGAAAGGCATCGGCATCGAATCCTACCCATTATACTACCTACGTGAATCCACTCCTAAAGCAAGCTTAGCTGGAGGGGTTAACAGGATTGCTAGTAATGTGGGATCTAAATCCCACATTGCTAGTTACCTTTTTTTAAAATTGATTCAAATAAAAAATCATCACACAAATATCTGTTCCATAAGCATACCCAATATACAATACAGGTCAAATATCATATGTACCTAATGATGTCCCACTGCTTGTGAAACCTACTTATAAAAGCCTGCTTTAAGCTTTAAAATGACCATAAAACACCACAAATGACTCACCTTACTCAAGTTTACTTCCAGCGGTTGTTCTCGTAGTCCCACTTGGACGCGAGCCCGTCCACCGGGTTCACCTTGAGGTCCAACATGCGCTTCAGCTGGGCCTTCTGGTTCTCATCACTCAGGGACTCGGGCAGCGGGCTGTATACTGTTATAGAAAGATCATTATTATTACATGTTGGTTTTAATACTTTCTCTCAAGTACCAATACTAGAGTTCCTGACCCTCATAGGTCAATGTGGTCATGATTTTTTATTTTTTTTATCTAATTCAGGTATTGTATACTCGGACCAAGAATTGTGTAGAATAACTATTGAGGCACCATCAATGTATCCAATAATGTGATAGGCTACGGTTTTGTTCCGTAGTGATAAAAACTTAAAACATTTCTTATCTCTTTATACAATGTAATTCTTGTAACACAATCCATTGTGGTATTTTTTGGAACATGTTATATTTTTCAATTAATTAATCCTTAATTAATTCATAAATAATTGTAGGTAACAGTCCAAATCCTGTTCACAATGTGATGTGAAATGTCATCACTTATTTTTCAATAATAATCATGGATTACGTACTACGAGACGCAATGAGCACTACAGTGCGAAGAACACAACACAAGACAACTTAAATTGCTTTCCTTTTTTTTATGTATGTCTTCAAGTAAAAATCTTGTTGGGATGTCTGAGCTTTATACTATACCAAAAATAACCTTATATATTACTTGCACATTTTAGGCATTGTATATATAGGTACATATATGTAGTGCAAAGGTATTGTATGCTATATCAGATCACACCGATTGAAGCTATGACACCCGGACACCAAATAAACAATCACGTTTAAAAGATACAATGATTTATCTTAAGAATCAAATCCATGACCTCTTGCTCCTAAACCTTTGTGGTTTAGGAGCCACTAGAGCTACAATCTAAATAGTAGTTACCAAAGAGCTTCATCGCCATATATATCCAGACGGCGAGCGAGGCGCCCACCAGCGACCAGCCGAGCACGCCCTTCCACTCGCCCGTGGGCGCCTGGAACTCCGCAAACGTCTGACAGAACGACGCGCGGTACAGAGCTTTCTTCTCTTCTACGGTCAACTTGCGCCAGTCACTCTTCTCTTTCTGGCGGAGGACCTGGGGATTTAAAGTTCACAATAGGATTCTACTATGTTTAAAATAATAGTTTAAAATGTTGGTTTATTTAATGTAAACCTACAAAAACAAAGACGTTTTCCTGTTATAAAATTACATTAAAATTTAAACATTTACTGCCGCGAGAACTCTGCCTGCTATGTTATGTTTAAAACGTCATAACGGCATAGACCAATCAGATTGGTGTTAGCCGACGTCAAATACAGTGTCGGCAATGCCATCTATGCCGGGTTAAAAGCAATGTATCATTATATAAATTTCGAAAACACTAGGAGGCGCCACTTTCTATGTGCATTTTTTCCGCTGACAGTTTTAGAGACAGGAGTGACAGCTGACAGCGAATTGGGTTTTGCCTATATTACGT
Organism: Herminia tarsipennalis; assembly: GCA_945859575.2. Taxonomy (NCBI): domain Eukaryota; kingdom Metazoa; phylum Arthropoda; class Insecta; order Lepidoptera; family Erebidae; genus Herminia; species Herminia tarsipennalis. The sequence continues at coordinate 22,732,827 of OX243849.2, read as the reverse complement.
CACACGATGGCGGCTCTTGTTTCATGTCACGTGATATACAGATCAAAAATGGCAACTTTTAATTTTAGTTTTATAAAGAAATAGAGACGGTATCGGGACATAAATGGCTAGACATCGCAAAGGAAAGAAGTAGCTGGATTTCCTTGGAGGAGGGTTTTACCCGTAGGAGGTTAATTGAAATGCTAATGTTAAATCATAACATGGAAGAACAAAATATCGTAAACAATTTGGATTTAGTTTACGAAAACGGCAGTGATGTGAAAAACATACAATTAGGTTTGTTAGTAAACATTTTACATTGTGCGTTGTCTCAAGATATTATTATGTATAATTTTACATTAATTGGGACTATAAAATCCCGGTCATTTGGGAAGCGTGCGTAATTTCTATACTAATACTATAAAACTGAAGTTTGTTTGTGTTTGAACGCGATAATCTCAGGAACTACTGGTTCGAATTGAAAAAATATTTTAGTGTTGGATAGCTCATTTATAGAGGAAGGCTATAGGCTATATAATATCAAGCTATGACCAATAGGAGCGGAGCATCAGTGCAAAATTTGCAAAAACGGGGAAAATTGACGAAAATGAATATGCGCGGGGCAGCTATTATTATTAGAATGGGTAAAAAAAATAAAAGATGTAATGTATACGCAGTCCTGCGCCTAATCTCTCTCCGGTCGTGTCGCATTTTCCGTCCAATCGGGCTATGAGAGTGAGGGAATAGAGTGCACTTGTGTCTGCGCACACACTCATGCACTATAATATCTCCTGCGTATTTGGCTGGTCCCTACTGAGATTGGCCGCAGTAACCGAAATCGGTTAGGAGACCATTATCATTATTTCTAGATATCAGTCAAATACAAAATAAAGTTTCTTCGTTAAAGTCAGATCAATATATAATCGATTATTACCTTAATGTCAGGACTATCAGCCTGGAACCTGACGGCCGGCATGGGGAAGTCAGGCCTGTCTACATAGTTGGGTTGTCCGTTGAAGCCATAGCCTACCCACTCGCGGTTGCCGATCTAAAATGGACATATTAGACTGTATTATAAAGAAAAGAAGGATAAATGACAACTGAATACTCAGGTCATCAAATTACCAATAACCATTAGCGTACCCAGGGGAAGGATTTGTGGGTAATACCATCCCCTTTTCTCCTATTCTAAATCCTAGGTACACAGTGCATTTGGCGGATGTTGAGTTAATCAGAGGCGGCGGTAGCCTTATGGCTAAGACATCGAACTCGCAATCGTGAGGTCGCTGGTGAACCCAATAATAACTAACACATGCCATTTAGCTTAGCTGGAGGGGTTAACAGGATTGCTAGTAATGTGGGCCCCACAAATCCACATTGCTAGTTATCTTTTTTAGGGTTCCGTAGCGAAAATGGCAAAACGGAACCCTTATAGTTTTGCCATGTCCGTCCGTCCTGCCGTCCGCAGTTTAGCTCAGACACTGTTAGTGCTAGAAGGCTAGATACACATATTACTTATGCCGACAAAGTAAAAAAAAATTAAGGGTACCTCCCCTATATGTACCATGGTATCATAACAATACATAGGTCTTTTAAAAACATTTAGGGGTTGTAAAGACCATTTTTCGATTTAGGGATCCGTTTGTCAAATATTAAGATTTAAAGTGTAAATTTTTATTAGAGTCAAGTCTCCCCCCCCTGCCAGCTAAATGGTTGATGTTGGGTATGTGAAAAATTTCACGGTAGTAGTATATATAGTGAAATTAAAAGGAATTAAAAAGAAAACTATCACAGCTAAAAAAAAATCACATCCCCACTTTACATATAGGGAAGGTACCCTTAATTTATTTTAAGGAAGGTACAGCAAGAAATATTTTTTTCGAGATTTCATTTTACCACTTTGTCGGCGTAAGTAGTGTGAACCTCCATGCAAAATTACAACTTTCTGGTACAAACTGTACCTGACCTAAGCTGCAGATGGACAGATGGATGAACAGCCATTTTGCCATTTTGGCTATGGAACCCTAAAAAACAAACCACCAGTTTCAGGAGCAAACAAACCAAAAGATTGACCATTTATATTACTATGCATTTCAATAATGTTATTATTTGGTGCGTATCAGATATACAACAGACGGTCTGCTAACTAGCAAGGGACTAGAAAGATAGCACTTATCAGTTATGTTGATCAATAGATAATGCGCCCGTCTATATTATTAATATTTACATTACAAAGTAGGTACAGAGAGTCTTCAGAGGATTTGTTATACTTTAGTAACTCTAAATTTTAACTTTAATTTGACTATGTGATTGTATACCTTAGAAACAGTTTTTTTTTTTCAAATATATGCATCAGTCACACACATACAGATAAAATTGACACTGTCTCCTTACAAGTGCCTGGTTAACCAAGCTTCGCTGGGTATTTTTTTTAAACAATGTTTTCTGTAACTGAAAACCCCTGCATAATAAATTTCATGAAAATCGTGGCACCTTTAGCCGAGATTCAGATTATATATATAGAGACAAGAATTGCTTGCTGAAAGTTATTAGATTATAGATAGACATGAGATTACCTTAGCAAGCTCGCCAGTAGAGGAGGAGGCCCTGGCGCAGACTGGCACACGGACTGCATCTAACAGCGCACGGCGCATAAGGTAATTGGCCATTTTACTGAAATCATAACATAGATTCTATTGCTTTAAAATATTATTACATTGTATTAAAACTAGATTACCATACAAACAACGTAAAAAAAATGTATATTTAGACTAAAAACAATATATAAATTTAAAATATATATAAAAAATTGAGGCCCATGAGCATGGTTCCACAAATACTGGCAGCATTTCCTGGCTGCATGAAATTGCAATATACAATTTATTGCCAGTAACAAATTATCTTGACAAAGTTGATACATGTCCAAAATTACCTAGTGTAAAAATCTGTTAAGCACACCAACTTAAAGTTTTGAGACATAGATATATTTTTTTGACTTTGATTTTTTATGCCTCTGTGGCGCGGTGGGAGTGTATCCGACTGCTACGCGAGAGGTTGTGGGTTCGATCCCCACCCAGGATAAAACTTTGTGTGATGAGCATGATGGTTTATTCTGTGTCTGGGTGTTATTTATCTATAATATGTATTAATTTAGAAATAAATAAGTATGTTTATCAGTTGTCTGGTTTCCATAGTACAAGCTCAGCTTATTTGGGATCAGATAGCATTGCGTGAGTTGTCCCTCGATATTATTATTATTATTATTATATAGACAGACATTCATTGCTTAACTGTATACAAAGGATGTTTATATAAATATAATTTCAACAGTCTACCTGGTGGGACGTTGCAATACATGATTAAAATAATAAATAGGTAAATCGATAATGGGTGTTAGATATTACAAAACCATTAGCTATTTAGTGGCAAAATATTCCTGCATATTGTAAAAAGAATTATCAATTAGCCAATTTTTTAAAGATTTTTATAGGACAATCCTTCTAATACCTAGTTTAATTTCTATGGGTAAGTGATTAAATACTTTAACTGCTGTGACATAAGTACTCTTGTAATAAATCATGTTTTTTATATTAGCTAACATTTAAATTTATACTTAATTCTTAAATTAGATTTATGATTACACTTGAGATCAAAATATGATTTCTCAAGTTTAAGCTGGTGCGCTTAACACATTTGTACAGACTGTATTAAGGTTTGTTCCAATATGGGAAAAACGGAAGAAATAACAACACATTTTGTGTAGGACCAACTTAGAGTTAAAACCTAAAGTAGAGATTTTGCAGATGTTACTTTGTTCTTTGAATAGGTTGAAATATTAAAGGAGTTTGCCTTAATTGTTTATTTTCCCTCGCTCCACTTGGATCCAGATACAACTCCGCACATGGGAATATTTTGTGTTGCAAGGACTTTACAATAGATACACACACAGACTGGAAACAATAATTTTAAGACAAAACAAATGCATTGTCTTCAAAGGATAATTTATTGAAAACATCAATACATTACTACTATTGTTACCTTACTAAGTATATTTACATTTTCCTGTACAAATATATTTTAAGATAACTGGAAGTTCAGCTACAAACTTCTATGTTTCAACATGGTTTTGTCATGCCGCTTTATAGGTATTATAGAGACAGCAAGAGACACCTTAGGTGAATTTTTTCACAACATTGTTACGTTATTTAAAACAATACATATTAATAAGCCTAAAATGTTTTTTTTTTTCTAAACATGACTCCTGCATTAGGGTATAAGCCCTGTGTCGCAGAAGACTTCACAAACATACAAGTCACGGACACAAAGTACACCCAGATTCGGAACAACAATTAGTGGATGGTGTAATACAGTAAGAACAACTCAAAAGTAATTACCAAAATACAACTCATTGATAAACTAATTACCCAAGTATCAGGCTTGTTATTCATAACATCAACTTAATAAATGGTAGCAGTAAAGTTAGGTATACCAATTAACAAACGAATAAAATATATTGATAGAGGTTATACTAAACATATATATGTCATTATAATGACAATGTTACGTAAAACTCATTATTTATCAGGTAAAAATCGTTCGATATTGAGGTTATGCCCGCTACTATGATCAATAGGGAAAAGTTACATAACACGAACTTTGCTATGTTATAGATCCTCATAAAAACTATACAATACAGTTGAAATCTTATAATTTCACCGTAAAAATAAACAAATAAAGTATGAAATGTAAAAATAACATAAATTTGTACAATAATTTTGAATTTCGAGTCCACATACGTATTTTGACAGTCACAAGTGTTTTACATGTTCACTTACCAGAAACACGACACTGAGCACAATAATAAGACACAACTATTAACGGGTCACAGAACAAGTTACTTAGCAGCAAATTTCAGTTTATTTACCTCGAAATGTGGTTCCTTGAAAAATAATCTTCACCCACCCAAGAAAAAAGTCAGATTGGATGAAAGCGACACCTATTGGAAACGTGGTGAACTAACTAATTGATTTTCAGCTTCGTTTCACGCATCAACGCACAACATCGCATGTGTGAAATATATTTTTTTGAAAACAATGTTATTTTTGTATTATATGAACATTGTAGCATTTTTAGGGTTCCCTACCTCAAAAGGAATAAACCGGAACCCTTAAAGGATCACGTGTTTCTGTCTATCCGTCTGTCAAGCCAATTTGCCATAGAGTAGTTTATGTATAGTAGCAATAGCAATTTGCTCCGAATCCATTGGATTGATTATGTTTAAATTGGTACGCATTTAGATTTCAAACTAGAAAAGTATATCTGGCTGACCTGTTGGTCTAGCTCTTTGTTGTTCACGAGGACCACTTTTAGTTTTTTGTTGTTTACAGGGACCACCATGCACATTTATTATTTGCTTAAATAACTACACTAAATCCATCGGAAAATAAACTTTAACCAAAAACTCAGTTCTACTTGCTTGCTACGTTATTTTAATAGAAAATATAACTATATTATCAGATAGCTACTTTCAATTAGTGGAATCATGAATATGTTGCCAGTTATTTATGAATTCTCCCAAAAATGAGTGTGTCTAATGTGTCCCGCCTGGGTGGGAGACATTACCCGGGTTTAAAAATAGGTAAAATACTAATTGAATCCATAATTTTGTTTTAAAAATCATACATTTATGACAATGCAGTTAGTATTACATAATACAATGAGAGAAATAGGAACTGCATGTAACTTCTTCCTCTATTGTGATTAAGTATTTGAGATGTCCAAAACGGGTTTCCTTGTTTGTTTATTTTGATTTCCCCACGTGTGGCTAATGTCTCCCACTCCATGTCAATCTATTAGTTGTTTAATTTTTATAAAAATCTACGCCACGTCCATACAAAACTTTATACTGTAGGTGTTACTAGGTCAAATAAACCTATTATTTATTTAGGTTACTTGTTTGAATCTACGGCTACAAAACAACACCAATGAAATGTTTAAAATGGAAATGGAATGGAAAAAATCTACAGATAACTCCGTAAAAAAATCATCTGAGATCCGAATGCAACATTGCCGAGCGCAACGACGTCGCGGAAAAGGGCAGGTAGAGCGTGTGACATCTATGAAGTGCTGCAACATCGAAATACACAGTGACAAATGATTCTATGAGCAGTACAGACAAAAAAAAACACGCCCCCACTTTCGGATTCAATCTAAATTTGTCCGTTATTATTTTAAGACAGTTGCACTCCCCCCCCCCCCCTCCTTCCCACATGGACAAATACACCTTGACTGACTACACGCAAAAAATAACCCTGGGATTAGATACTCCCAAAGTCCAATCACAATCACAAAATAAAGAGTACCTACCTATTGTACCTACTCTTAACGGAACGGAACGCTCACATATGTACCCCGACTTTAATACCTACACTCACACGCGCGCACAACGAACAAGATTATGTATTGCAAAATGCGCAATATACGAACGAACGGACCTACCTTGACTGTAAAAAGGCCGTCCGCTTGTTTCTTGAGAAGGTATGCTACGACAAAACGGAGGCATTTTTGGTTAATTGACTTCACTAGTAGGTATACAAATCAACAGCAAACACTTGACATAGGTATCTACATGCACTACTCACACAACTAAACATACATGCAATATTTATATATTGACATATAACATACACTAGTATCTTACAACAATTAAAACTTAATAAAAAGACATACACTTAAATTTTAAAAAATCCCACAATCATCCAAAACACACCACGTGCTATTGTAAACCAAACCATTCCGAAGGACGGGACTGTTTTTCCTTAACACAGGCTATCCTGTAGCCTATCTGGGAGAATAGTACTCACCCATATAAATAATATAGATTTTAAAAATAAACCTACAAACCTACAATCTCATTTAGGATAATAAATATTTATTATCATTATTATGTATGTCGTTTCCATATCACGGGACTATGGAGTCCCGGTCATTTGGGAGGCATGCGTGGGGCCGAAGCCAACACGTTGAGGCCCGTTAGACACTTTAATATAAAGGCTATGTGACACAAACCGGCGAATATCGTTGTCACTATATAAATGTACCCAACGACATTCCCCGGTTAGTGTAAAAACTATTATCAAAGTGGTAATAGCTAAGAAACTGGGTTATGGAGGTGATGAGTTAGTGGAATGGTTAGCTGGTACTATTGAAGGACTAAGGCGCCTGCCCTGCAAACACATGGCCCCCTTCTGGCCGCCACAGGCATACGAGCCAAACAGGCGACAGGGAGCAACATGGGTGTGAGCAGCTTGGGGTGTCGAGCGGTGCGGCGCCGGTTTCACCATCACTAAGAAGGCCCGTGTGCGGGTTTCCCCGTAGTTATGCCCTTGAAAATGACACTTCCGTCCCCGAGCATACAATCTCTGGCGACCTCCCTCTGTCCGGCCGGTTAAGGCAAGATAGAGTTGAGAGTCCTGCGGGTGCTCTTGGTGTTCCACTCCCGCCGGCCAGTGAAGGCAAGCGGGAGACGAGGCCCTGACCGACTCTCTGAGGCATCGGGACCGCAGTGTCGCCACGCACATTCAGCTCGCCACAAAGCTGCCCTGCGGTTTGTGTACTCTTATTTTACCCTCATGAGACATTTTTTATTGGTGTCATAAGGATTTCAAGAGCTGCTACTATGTCCTCAGAGTGCTGCGTTAATCTCATATAGGGAGACAACGACTAGCCCCGAGGGATTTATTATTATTATTATTATTATAAGAACATCCGCAACGTGTGAGCGTGACACTCGCTCTGTCTCTGGTCGCTTTCGTTCCAATTCTCGGCGTCTGCTACGATATCTATGTGTGCGTGCATTAAGACCGTTTGTATGAAGCTTTCCAACTTACTTATGTAAGCTGTCCTCCTATGCACCTAAACGAATTTGGTCTCTGTGTTTCAGTTATTTCATCAAGATTGTTCTAAGCCCGCGTCAGATTATTTCGAGGCAGGGCAAAAATGATATGATCACCATGAAGAACGTGCTTGCGAGCCGATGGGGGGAGGGGGTGCAGTTCGTTTCACTCGACACGAACCAAGTGTGCTTACCTCGCGCGATTGCAGGTGGGGGAGTGGGTGCAAATCAGTTCACTCGACTTTCGACATATGAATTTGCGGCCCCTTCAACGCATCGCCCACAGCGCATAGGTAGGTACTATAACGTTGGCTCTGCCCTTGGCAGTGCAACCGGGGCTGATCCTCAGGATCTTGTATAGGTCGTTCAATTAGAAAGATGTTTTCCCTTAACGCATATTGTTTATTACTGAAAGGGGGCGTTCATAAAGTACGTGAGATGTTTAAGAGGGAGGGGGTCGAGTCAAATCTCATCTAATTTTACGTTGGAGAAATATCACGCAATTTTTTTCTGTATGAAACAAAAAAATATATACTATTTTGGTCCATTTAATCCAGATTGTACATGCTTATGATCTTGAGCGTAATCATGATACGATTAAGATTATTCACTAGGTAATTCGTTCGAAAGAAAATCATTTAATTCATACTTCGACGTTATACATTTACTGACTGTCAAACCACCATTCATTGTCACAAGACGAGCTAATGAGTTACTGTGCGCAAGCGCCAACGGCTTAGAGTGGCTAGATCAGAAGTTGAAGGAGCAGATGATTTTACTGAAAATCATATGGACATGTTGGTTCCAATAGTCTCTCCTGAGACCGCGCATGATTCTCCATGGACTGAATTAGAGTAGATATTTTCTTTTTTTAATTACAGTAGTTACGATTTAAGTATTCTTATATCTTATTGTTAATTTTTAATTTCATTAGATGATTACTAGTCTTAACTAGTCGTAAATAAAAGCACGAAGCATTTTTTTTTTTTTTACAATAACAAGTCAACGCGTTTACGTAAGAAACCCACATTTTGAAAAACCTCACGTGAGATTGGGGGATGGGAGAGAGGGTTGAATAAAATCTCACGACATCTCACCATATAGAAAATTTAAAAAAAAACATCACGTAATTTATGGACGGCCCCAAATACACATCACAACTTATTAAGAACATTTAAGTATTACTAGCTACTATTTATTTACTATAATAGATTATTTACGAGCCGAATCGGTTGGCTATAAAACTCTCAGTGCAAGACTGGCTTTTATTTTCATCTATTCTCAAATAAATCACAAACAAGTTTCATACACAAAGGTTCCATCATAATACGTTTATGATGTACTAGCTGACCCGCGCAACTCCGTATGCGTAAATTTTCCCCGTTTTTGCAACATTTTTCATTGCTGCTCCGCTCGTATGAGTCGTAGCGTGATGTTATATAGCCTATAGCCTTCCTCGATAAATGAGCTACCCACACAAAAATAACACTAACAGAAAAATATTTTTTCAATTCGGACCTGTAGTTCCTGAGATTACCGCGTTCGAACAAACAAGCAAACAAACTCTTCAGCTTTTTAATAGTATAGACAAGTATAGATTTGCACGAGATCTCGGCAATATACATCATAGTACCCAACCCGGGGATTGTCCCCTCTCTAGATTCATCCATTATTCTCAGCAGGCGTTTTGATGTTATTAAACTTCTATCTCAGGTTTCGTGGTTTTCTAATGCACACATAACCTTGTGTGGAAAAGCAAAGAATACTTAAGACCTAAATATTAAGTAGGTACCTACATAGAGTAGTAGGTATAAGAAGGTCAATGTTAACAAGTAAGTTCTTCGTCAATCCTTATCATGCATTGTATATATATAATCTATCTTGTTCATCTACACCTGCTATAGGTAAATAAAAAATACATAGGTACTGTGGTAGATCTGTCGAGGGATGGAACATCTCACATGCAACCTCAATGGTAGTTCTTTTAAAGGCTAATTTTGAATTTGAGAAAAAGGTAGGAGAAAAACGTTTGGAAATGAAAACGGTCGGAGCCAATGGCCTGAAAAGTGGAATTTATTTAATTAATGAATAAGTATTCTATTTATGATATAAATATGTATATGTGAATACAATGTTTCAACAGGGCAGTTATTGTTTGATTTCTCACAAAGGAAATTCGATTCTGTTTTGCAAACCTGATACCAGCTCTTCAGCACTGGTGTCGGTGTTACTGTACCTACCTATTTATTTAACATTAAATAGCTTTATGTAGGTCTCTTGTCCCCATTACGGCCAATATTGATATTAGGTAACTACATGAATGTGGAAATAACCCATTTTTTTCAATTTACAAAAATATTGCTTAATAAAAACACAAGGACCATAAAATAGTTGTGAAATCAAATTAAAACTTTACAAGAAAATTGTATGATTTCGCAACATTTTCTATCAAAATTGAAACACTTTTATATTGCTACAGTTTTTATTACAAGTTGTTCAGTTACTCATAAATAAATAATTTACTTAATTCATTTTATTAGATATACATACAATGTCATTTACTAAGTTTGTCATATTTCTAATAACAATAATCGTTGCTAATATTAACGGCCATGATCTCAAAGGCCATCATTTTACTTATCTAGCCCAAATATTAAAGTCTAGAAATAATTTATTTAAAAGTCTCCATGAAAATACTCAAAAGATAGTAAACAGCATGTTTGATACGCTAGATTTAGTTGAAGAGTTTTCCAAAGACCCGAAAAATAAGCTGTTGTTGGCAATGCATTACGATCTTAACAATATGGCGGATAAAAACTTTGAAATGTACGATTTATTGAAAAACGCAAGTGCAATTAAAGTTAACAAAACTGCTATAAACATAAACCATTTGGGCGAGATTGTAAAAGAAATATCAAGTAATACAAGAACAACAGTTACTGAACCTCAATATGTAACTAATCATAAAGTCCCTCGATATAAATTTAATAAAACCAAAAAACGTAAAGTCGTTTTTTCAAAAACATTGAAAAAACGCGCAGAAGATGATGTTAACAAGAAGTTAAATATATCATCAAAATCTAAACAATCGGAAGACGATGATCTTAAAATATGGAGTAAATATAATTAATTCCTACTAATAGTTATTATTTATTTTTTATTAAACTTTACAGTCATATATTTAATACCTACATCAGAATACTACATCACACTAATATTATAAAGGCGAAAGTTTGTGAGTCGTCTAAACGGCTGAAGCGATTTTAATAAAATTTGGTATGGAGTTAGCTGACCCCCTGGATTAACACATAGGCTAATAAACCGCGGGTAACACCGGGGCACAGCTAGTAGGCTATAAAAATAAAATGGCGCTAGTTAAGCCTCGGAGAAAAGCTGGTTAGATATAAGTAGATCAACCATGGAAACATTGAATATTAGAATTTGTTACCGTCTAAATCAAAAAGCACTATCTAATGTTTCTTCTCTATTACAGACCCAGACCCATGGACAAGTCTGGAAGCAGAGATGTTCAAAAATGCCACAGCATATCGTAGGATATACGGAGGGAAGAAAACAAACATCGTATCGTATCCCTTTGTTGTGAGCATTCACATCTTGAATGACTTCACTTGCGCTGGCTCTATCATCAGCAAAGACCTTGTCATCACAGCAGCGTCATGTTTGCAACTGTAAGAGGAAGAATTTTATAGAACTTCTTCTTTTCAGCACCTACATTTATTATTCTCTTTGATTACCTATACTTTTATAAACACAACTAAAGGTTCATTTCCGTGCATCGCGACCGATCGCGAGATCACGAATCGTCGCAGGCACGCGGCGATTCTGCTACGAGTCGCAACGATACGCTGTCGGAATAATCGCTCTTTTGTCGAGACTACCCGACGATAGAAGAGCGGAATCGTCGCGATTCTATCACCTGTGAAAACGATCCCTATGAGTCATCCCGATTAAAACAGCTTTCCCCTAAAAAAAGCCACATCAAAACCTGTTCACCCCATTGGAATTTTAGACGCTACGATGCCACAAACAGAAACGTAGAAAGACAGTCGCCAAACTTATAACATCCTCATTACTAGTACTTAGATCTATTTTGCTTATTTGCGTCGGACATTTAAAGAAGAAATGGTTTTGAAGCTTATTATCCTTACCCTCAGCCCAATTGGTCCAATGCTGGAATTTACACCACAACACCAACTACTGACTTTAATATATTCTTGGCCATTTATTGACCTGCTAAACTGATTATATCACTATGCGATCGTTTCGTATAAACACATTTATTGTATATTTTTTCAGCCATTACAACAATAGATTCTTCCGCGAAAACCCAAAAACAACATTTGTGAGAGTTGGAAGCGATTGGATTTCGCGTCGAGGCGAGATGGTTCCAGTATTGGAGATCTATTTCCACCCAATGTACGACCCTAAAACCTTGAACCATAACTTAGCCGTCGTCCGTATCACGAGAACCCTCAATTTAGGCAGTCGCAGAAGAGCTAAAATCAGAAGAATTTTATTAGACCGTGGTGATGGATATTTACCAGAAAATACTCACCAAATTAAAATACTTGGATGGGGCGCTAAATCGGTAAGCTTAAAGTGCTTTTAGAAACTTTTTAAATACTTACTTTCTGCAAAATTAAATAGCACATTTCTTAGACACTTCCCAGCAGATGTGGAGTCTTTGTGGGTGCTTTTATAAAATAATGATAAATAAATCTTTATTCACATATGATATGCAAAACAATACTTGTGATACGCCGGGATTCTACATGTAGTCATGTACATTTAATGCCAAGTTCGCAAACAATAGGTAAAGCCGGAGAAAAGATCCTGGCAATAAAAACTCGCGGCCACTCTTTTCAAATTGACAATTTTACATTGTTTGAATGTTAATAAACTTGATATGGGGGTAAGGTGCTGCCACTAATATACTATACACCATGTTAAAGGACTGATGCAAATTATTTTATTAAAAAATTGGAACATGAGGTATACTAAAAATCAGCCTTAGTGGGTACAACATAGTAGGAGCATCTACTTACAACAAAGATAAAAACGATATGTGCTTAAATATTGGCCAAAGTACTGGTAACTAATTATTAAATAATATAAAATATTATTTTCGATATCCAAAGAAAGAAAAGTATGGCGAAGTCCATTTTTTTTTTCGTCACGCAGAATCTTTACTTACAAAAGTCAAATTACATAAGCTTTTAATCAATGTGACAATTAAAACAAACTGACAACAAAATTCACCCAAGCATAATAAAGTGACAACATTTAAATATTCCTCAACTGTTTAAGACTACTACGTTTAAGATGATTTTTGGCTACATTTTTTAACATAATTAATACTAGCTGGTATCTTGTTAAATACTCTCACAGAAAAGCCTATAAATGAATTATGAGTTTTATGTTGCCTATGAATTATTGACCTACTAATTTATGCTTATTTCTCGTGTTCACCGAGTGAACGTCACTATTTTCGTGACATAAATGCATATTTTGTCAAACAAACATAATGTTCTCAAATATATACTGAGACGCAACTGTCATTATACCTATCTCTATATATTTTTTAATTTCACAACACACTACAGTGAAATTAGTCTCGAGAAATTTTTGCATATGTAGTGGTGTGTATGTTACTTAGATATTAGAGCGCGTTTCCACTATATCGTTCTGGCCCTTACAAAAATGTTTCAATATCCTAACATTACTATTTAATTTAATACTTATCCCTAGCAACACTCTGATTTTTGTTTTCAATAAAAACAAGTTTTTATTTTAAAAAAAAAGGTTTTGACTTTATTAAAAAAAATATGTCATTCAATTTCACGTCCTTGAGCAAACGACAAGGCGACTACCGTGAAACAATAAAATATCGTGTCGTTCTTTAGATGATAGTAGTTTAGCTATAGGTAAAAAGTTTTGACCATAATAGACTGCCTCTGTGGCGCGGTGGGAGTGTGTCCGACTGCTACGCAAGAGGTCGTGGGTTCGATTCCCACACGGGACACCACTTTGTGTGATCCACAAATTGTTGTTCTGAGTCTGGCTGTAATTTGTGTCCGTGAATTGTATGTTTGTAAAGTCCCCCGCGACACAGGGCTTGTACCCTACTGCGGGAGTCGTCTTTTTCAAAAAAAAAAAAAAAAAAATAATAATAATAATTACGAAACAAAACAAATAAATAAATCGTCACTTGATAGTGGAAAGTGGAAACACGCACAAAACCAGAATAAACCAGTTTACTCTGTCCGCAGGTGCCACGTGCAGTCTGACGTCAGTCGCTTGATACCGTTAGAACATAAAGCACGCATTTCATTAAAAAATTATAATTATTAGATACGTAGTAGTTTCATTGTGAAATTTTGTATTTGTTGATTGTTGTTATTGTTTGTTATTATTGTTAAAATATTTGTTGAAGTGTTTAATTTCAAGTGTGTAAGTGTTGTAACTTTATATTGATAATTCAAAATGGCTCCAGTGTTAAAACATGGTCGAGGCAAGCCTTTGACTTCTCAAACTAAGGAAGTTTTGTACTGTTTGTACAAATATTTCGAAAATGAGTGTAATAACAACCCGAGCAGTATTATGACCCCCACTCAATTAGTTGCTAAATCAACAGGAATTTCAATAGCATCCGTCAAAAAGGTAGTATCAGAAAGCAAATGTCGTCCATCAGATCAGGAAGTAACATTTAAATCTCCTAAAAAGAAACCGAATCGTAAACCTACAATAGTAATCGATAACTTTGATCAGCAAGTTATCAGAAGAACAATTCATGACTTCCACATCACAAATAAAGAAGTTCCCACTTTAAAAACTTTGCACTCAAAATTGAAAGAAGATATCGATTATAAAGGTTGTGTCAGCACGTTACGAAAACACGTCATGTCATTAGGTTTTAATTGGAAGCAAACAGAAGATAACCGGAAACTTCTTATGGAAAAACACGAAATTAGATACTTGCGAATTAATTATTTGATGAAAATTGCTGAATATCGTGAACAACGCCGACCAATTGTTTACACCGACGAAACATATATACATACATCACATACCCTCTCGAAATCTTGGTCAGATGGAAGCACTTCAGGTTTGAAGCAACATATATCGAAAGGCAACCGCTTAATCATTGTTCATGCCGGTGGTATCGATGGCTTTATACCAAATGCATTGCTTATGTTTAAAGCCGACCAAAAAAGTGGAGATTACCACAACAATATGAACTATGACAACTATTCAAGGTGGATTCAAACTCAATTAATACCCAACTTACAACCAAATAGTGTTGTTGTTGTTGACAACGCACCATATCATAACTCAATACAAAATCCTGCACCGAATAGTAATTCTAGAAAACAGCAAATGATAGACTGGCTGACATTTCGAAACATTGAGCATTCATCCACGTTGCTTAAGCCTCAATTATATGAACTGATTCTGCAAAACAAGGCGAGATTTATAGAGTACAAGATAGACGAAATATTACGACAGCACGGTCATACTGTGCTGCGTTTACCACCATACCATCCGGAGTTTAATCCTATAGAAAATATATGGGGGATAGTGAAAACATATGTCGCAAAAAAGAATGTCGCAATGAATATGAAGGTTATAATGTCATTAGCTGAAGAAAAAATGAACGCCATAACTGTAGAGGAATGGAGAAAAGTTTGTTTGCATGCTATTGAGGAGGAAAGCAAATATCAGGGTAGAGACGCAGCTTTAGACACAATATCAGAACGAATCATAATTAATTTAAATAATTCATCTAATGAAAGCGAGGATGGGGATGATTGTGATATGCCTGGGGTTGATGAATTATTAGAATAAAACATTTATGGCCGGAGAACACCTAATTCATACACGTCTTCACTGAAGTGAAAACCGGCATTCAATGCTTGTAATGTTTCGAACTGGCTTGTCTGCCTCATACAGTTCCATAGATTACAATGCGGTGGATACACATTTTCACGACCGTATTAGTACGTAGTGCGTATGCGTAGACGTGCACGCATTTGGTGTGCTCCAGCCACAAACGTATATTACCTTTAAAACAATAAAAACTAAAAATAAAATGTTGTTTTTTTTATTTGCTGACCATACACTACTACAAACGCAAAAATTTCTTCAAGCTAATTTACCTGTACAATCATGCTTAAGACTAACAATATTTCTTATAAAAACAATTAGGTAATTATTTATACTGGGTGGCGCAAAAGTACTGGCACTAAAGAAAATACTTTTTTTTTTTTATATGACATTTTCTGTCATTCTGTTGTTGAAAATTGTGTAGTGAACAAATGTAAAATACACTGAAAATAAACATGGACCGTTTTACTCCCCAAGAACGTGGAATAATTGTGTCAATGTTCTTACGGAATAATTCATCAGTGATAAGAACACAACGTGAATTTCGTCGACGATTTCCCCACCGTCCGGCACCGATTGGTCGCACAATTCGACGCTTTGCCACACGCCTTGAAGCAACTGGCTCAACATTGGATAGACCTAAGTCTGGGAGACCAAGAACAGGCCGTTCAGCTGAAAATATCGATGCTGTGCGCGAAGATGTGGAAGAGTGTCCAGAAACATCAACGAGGCGACGTGCCACGCAATTGGGCATTTCCAGACGGACCCTGCAGCGTATTTTGGTGAAAGACTTAAAGGTGTTCCCGTATAAAACTCAAATGACTCATCAGCTGCTGTCTGCTGACCACCGAGCTCGTCTAGATTACTGCCAGCGCGTCATAAACCTCAACCTTGAAGAGGATGATTTTCCTTCAAAATTGGTTATGAGTGACGAAGCGCATTTCCATCTCTCAGGGCATGTCAATAAGCAGAATACTCGGTTCTGGGGCACTGATAATCCGCGCATTATTCAAGAAACACCTCTACACCCACTAAAAGTTACTGTATGGTATGGCATCTGTGTTGACAGAGTGATCGGACCCTATTTTTTCGAAGACGCTGGAGGCAATGCGATAACTGTCACTGGAGAACGCTACAGAACCATGTTACGTGAGTTTTTGATACCCAGTTTGGACGAATTGGGGCTGGAGCACATCTGGTTTCAACAAGACGGCGCTACGGCACACACAGCGCGCGACACTATGGACTTAGTGAGGGACGCTTTTCCAGGCCGAGTTATCTCTCGTTTTGGCGATTTGCCTTGGCCTGCAAGATCACCCGATCTGACCAGTCCAGACTTCTTTCTTTGGGGTTTTTTGAAATCTCGGGTGTATGTGAACAAGCCACAGACTCTCGCAGCTCTAAAAGAAAACATTCGTCAAGAAATAACGAACATATCGCAGGAAGTGTTACGGCAAGTTATGCAAAATGTCATAAATAGGGCTCAAATGTGTATCAACTCTGGAGGTCACCATTTAAAAGACATCATCTTTAAATCCTAATGGTACGAAATTTAATGGCACAAATATACATTTAAAAAAATCTAAATCTAGTTTTCTAATTTAGAAAAAATGTTATAGCTGAACCAAATAGGGTCTTTACTTTTGCGCCACCCAGTACAACCGGCACCTTTATCCACATCTTCTTTACTATCAACATTTTCTTCAACTTCTTCTCGACACAGTATAGCCAACCCCCCCCCCCTTGCGTCCATGTAAGTCCTAGAAAATAAAGTCCTGGATCTGCTTATGTATGTTTTCGACCTAGTTTCGTCTGTTATCATTATTTGCTCATAATTTTTTACAGCCAAGTCAAGTCATAAATGTGTTCCAAAAGCTTACAATAGCCAAACTTGATATTTATGGAATAAACGAATGCAAGGAAATTTACTCAAGGTAAAGTTTTTGGACCATACAAATTTTACAATTAATTAATTATTCAAACATTAATTAATCATTCTAACAGTCCAAATCTTGCTCACAATGTGATGAGAAATGTAATTGTTTATTTATTTTTAATAATAACCATAAATTACGTACTATGAGACAGACTGCAAGTTTAAATATTTTTCTTTTATTTTTTTAATATGATTTCTTATTATATATTTATTTTTTTGCAGTGCATTTGTGACTAGGAATCACTTCTGCGCCGGCTATATATCGAGGGGAATTGGAGCTTGCAATGTAAGAATTAACAATCTCATCATCATCTTTCTGCTCTTTATTCCATTTATTTGGGGTCGGGCACATCTATACTAATATTATAAAGCGAAAGAGTTTGTTTGTTTGTTTGTTTAAACGCGCTAATCTCAGGAACTACTGGTCCGATTTGAAAAATTCTTAAAAGAGAGAAATGTTTCAAAAACGGGGAAAAATTACGCATACAAAGTTGCGCGGGACAGCTAGTTATATACAAATACAAATACAAATACAAATACAAATATTTTTTATTTACTATAAATAGGGTGGATACATGAAGTGGTCTTATAAGTAGTTTACATTAGTAGGTACTAGCCTATTTAGCCATTATCAATAGCATGCAAATATTGATCACTTAAAACTAGATATTAATTATAAAATGATTTTCTTTGTATATATCCATTACCACATTTATTTTCTACTCTTAAATAACTTTATTATCAAAGAACTCCTCAAGTGTATAGAAAGTTTTCTCGGTAAGCCAAGAACCAAGAGCTGACGGAAACTTTTTTAGAGGTAGTAGTTTTAAGTTAGTAGGAATTTTATTATAAATTTTAACACACATTGCATAACAATTTTTTTGAAACCGACTACTCTTAGGAATCACGCCCAATACAAGCCGATCAGGATTTCTTGTATTTACTCTGTTTGTGGTATCTTTTGCTTGCTTAAACAATTCAGGGTGATGTTTAACCATTTTTCCTACTTCTAAAATATAAAGGCAAGCAAGAGGGAGTATTTTTAATGTTTTGAAGTGAGGACGACAAGATACATTTGGTGCAATGTCGCAAATGGACCTTATGCACCTTTTTTGGGCAACAAAAGCCTTTTGTATGTCTGTACCATTTCCCCAAATCAGCAAGCCGTACCGCAGCACTGATTCGACATATGCAAAATAGGCTGTGCACGCTGTTTCCTTATTTGCAACTTTTGCTAATTTGTACAGAGCAAAAGAAAACCCATTTATTTTGTTGCTTACTTTTTCTATGTGTTCTGTCCAATTTAATTTATTATTAATAATAATTCCTAGAAATGTCAAGTTATAAGTATTTAGTAAGGTATGTCCGTTAAAATTTATAGAAATGTCATGACTTTTTAAATGATTAAAATTAATTATGTTCGTTTTAGATAAATTAACTTGTAGATTATTATTATTCAGCCATTCAATAATTAATGTCAACGTATTGTAGATATCCGCCTCATGTAGAGTTGGCGTCATACTTTTATTAGTGGTAACTATAATCGAGATGTCGTCAGCAAATAAAATAGTTTTGTAGTGTGTAACTTTGGACAAATCATTTATGTACAACAGAAAAAGTAGTGGTCCTAGGACACTCCCTTGCGGTACCCCAAATTGGTTTATCAGGTAGTCTGAGTTGTATGTTTGCACATGGTTAATTGTGTTTAATTGGGAGATCTCTACACACTGGTATCTATGTTCTAAGTACGTTTTTATCCACTTTAGAGCTGGTCCCCTAATTCCGTACATCTCGAGCTTTTTTAGAAGTTGTTCATGTGATACAAAATCGAACGCCTTAGACATATCTAGGAATACCACTGTAGTATAATTCTTGTCGTTTAATCTCTGAAGAATATCATTTACAAGACAGAAAGTGGCATCTCTAGTGGATTTATTTTTTTGGAATCCATATTGATACTGATCAATTATATTATGTTTAATTAGATATGCTGTTAATTTGTCGTGCAGAACCTTCTCAAATACCTTCGAAAATATAGGAAGTAATGTAATAGGCCTGTAATTGTTAGCATCATTTTGGTCCCCTTTCTTATACATTGGTTTCACTACCGAATATTTGAGTTTAGTGGGAAATGTTCCAGTTTCTAGTGAAAGATTGACGAGATATGTTATTATCGGTGTTAATTGGTTGCTACATAATTTAATAACCCTTGTACAAATCGAGTCGTAGCCTTCAGATTTTGTATTAGTGAGAGACATTATTAACCTATGTATGTCATACTCCACAACAGGAGACAAAAACATAGAGC
Organism: Herminia tarsipennalis; assembly: GCA_945859575.2. Lineage (NCBI taxonomy): Eukaryota > Metazoa > Arthropoda > Insecta > Lepidoptera > Erebidae > Herminia > Herminia tarsipennalis. Next base: position 22,712,805 of record OX243849.2, on the reverse strand, counting down.
CTGACTGTTTAAATTTTAAATCTGTGCTACGAATTTTACTATTTATTTTATTTGTAGTGCCAATGAAGTGCTCATTGAAAGTATTCGCTATTTTTGTAGGATCTGTGATTGATACGCCATCTTTAGACAATTTTTTGACATACTTTCCAGTATTTACACAACTCGTTTCAGTTTTAATGACTGACCAGGTGGCCTTGCAAATATTTTTACTATTTAAAACAAAGTTTGTATTTGCAAGCTTTTTTGCAGCGACTACACATTTTTTGAACAGCTTATTAAACTTCAGGTAATTTTGTTTATCTGTTTTACTTTTAGTAGAATAGTATTTATACCGTAGCTTCCTTTTGTGTGTACAACTTTTTGTAAGGCCTTTTGACATCCAGTTGCGCTTTTTTGCAGTATTCACTTTTACTTTATTAATAGGAAAGCAAAGATAATACAGCAAGCAAAAATAATCATAAAATAAATTAAAAGCCGCGTTTAAGTCAGATTTCTTATACCAGTCGAGGTAGTATATACTAGGTAGGTATTTCTTAAATATATTTATGTTTTCATCAGAATAACACCTTTTAAAACTGTATATGTTCTTAGGTATGCTATTTTTAAATGCTACCGACCAAGAGATAATTTGTGCAGTGTTGTGATCAGACAAGCACAATGGTAGAAGTGAGCCTGTTGCATTTGTAATATTACTAATAATCATATCAATACACGATCTGCCTCTGGTTGGTTCGGTTATATGTAATATTAAATTGTATTTTTTTAGAATGTCAGTAAATTGTCGAGTAAATGAATTATGAATGTCAAAAGTATTAATATTTAAGTCACCAGCAATTATAATTTTATTTCTAGAGTATTTTGATAAATATTTGTATAACAATAAATCTAAATTATTAAGAAAATATTCAACATGTCTTTTTAGCTTGGAAGGAATTCTATATAAACAAATAATTATTATATTATGAGTAATTAATTTAATTGAACAAAGTTCAAAATGGAAAGTCATTTTGAACTGATCGAAACATGTGATTTTTTTATATGGTGTACCTCTCCTTACCAGTATACATGTGCCTCCTCTCTTTATTTCTCTACTAAAGGATGATGCTAATTCATAATTTATAATGTTAATATTCCGCTCAGTACCCATTTTCACAAAAGTTTCTGTAAAACACAATATATCAGGCCTAGTTTGAGTGTCAATTTCAGATAACGTGATTTCGAGTAATTCTATTTTCGATAAGATACCCTGAATATTCTGGTGAAACAGTATAAAATTATTAGTTTGGTTCGGCTCGAAAAAACTTACTATTCTCACATTGAGTAGAGTTATAAATCACATTTGGTTCATGTTCACAGTGAGTACAGCTTTTCAGTTTCTTTTTGCGGTTAATAATTTCAAAATAATATGGTATAGTGCCTCTCTTATAATAACTGTGTCTATCTAACTTATTCTTATTTCTGCAGGTTTTTGAATTATTCAAATATAATTTTATTTTAGAAGGTAATAGGTATTCCAATTTGTACTCATTACAATCAATAAATAGATTGACCCGCTTACATATATAATCAACATAATTAATATAATTCAAATAATAATTTCTATCATTGTATTTATCAATAAAGGTGCACTTTTTCAAGCATGCAGTCCATAACTTTATTGATTTATTAAGCATAAGACAGTTTAAGTACTGGTTATGAGTAACAGTCGTTATAAATATGTGTGAAGCTTTACTTAGTTTACCAATTATCAAACTGAGATTGTAATGTAATAATTGTATATTATTGTCATAGCTACCTATATTAAGAACTACTAAGTCGTCTTCTGATATCCCCTCTGCAATATGATCGCATTCTGAAAGTAATTCAGTACTTGTAGCCCCCGGTTTGATCATGGAAAACGGCTTGTATTTATATTCGTGTTCCTGATTCCTCGATCGTATAAAAGCAGCAGATATACCTCTCATTTGAATGTGATCAGCGAGAATAAAAATATTTTTTGTTTGGGTTTTTTTAGTACTAGTAGCGCCATCTAGTATTGAAATGTTGTTACATTTTTGCGGACATTGATTTGAGTGATTGGTCTGTGTTTCCAAAGCTTGACCGCTAGGAGGCAGCTGGTGGTTCAGTGGATATTTATTTTGATGTTTTTCGTTATCGATTGTAAAGTCGAGCCTAGTTTTAATGTTTTTTTTCTTGTGCATTTTGCTTGTAGACTTTTTTATTGTAGTACTTTTACATATTGTAGTACTTTTACATATTGTTGTTAGTTGGTCAATTTTTAGCTTATATTCCTGTATTTGCTGGTTTTGTTTGCTATTCTCATGTAATAAATTGTCAATTTCATTTTCAGCGATTTGTAATTTTTCTTCCAAGGTGATTATTTTTTTCCTCATTTCATGAATGTCGTCAATTAAAAATGTATTCATATTGGGATAACTTCTATTCAATTCATGTGTAGGTGGTGTATTTAAAGAAGAGTATGTATCACTTTCTTTTTCCGAGCTTTCAGATGACTCATCCGAGTAGTTTTCGATAGGAATATTCATTTTTGTTTTGTCTCTAAAGGTAATATTTTGTGACATTGAAGTGTTTCCGTATGATGAACTGAAACGAGACACTGGTGTTGCATCTAAGTCGTCTTGTTTTTTTTTTTGCATTTTTTCGGCCATCTTAAGTGTTAAAATGACTGCCTTAAAATATAAAATTACAAAAAGATATCTTTTGGTTGAATGGGATTTGAACCCGCGACACTCAGTATACCACCGAAATAAAACAGCTATGGTAGCGCCCACTAAGCCAATTTGCCTTTAGAAGTAGTTGTAAAATTTTGTTATTGGTTTCGGGTGTAAGAGCAACTCTGTCGTGTCAGGTATATATATATTTATGTTGATAACTCATTAGTCACTGTTGCAAGTCACTCACACCAGTTAATTTTTTAAATCACAACGTCTAGTTTAATGATGTTTTTCATTAATAACTTTCACAATTCCTAATATTTCACTTTGAAACTTTTCACTTATTCGTATACATGAATTCTACATCGATAGGTATAGCTTTCGAGTCAGTTACATAAAATTTTACCACTTTTAAACTTTTTATTTCACGGAGCAAATGAAAACAGGACTGTTCCGTACAAGCGCAGCGCGCATCCTCCTCAACTATATATAACTAGCTGTCCCGCGCAACTTCGTCAGCGTAAATTTTCTCGGTTTTTGCTACATTTATCATTGCTGCTCCGCTACTATTGGTCGTAGCATGATGTTATATAGCCTAAAGCCTTCTTCGATAAATGGGCTATCCAACAGTGAAAGAACTTTTCAATACGGATCAGTAGTTCCTGAGATTACCGCGCTCGAACAAACAAACTCTTCAGCTTTATAATATTAGTATAGATTAAAAGGAAAAAGGATAGAACTTACCATTCCATTTCATTCCATTTTAATAAATTACAAGAATGCATCATCTTCATATCATGAAATAAAAAAACTTGTACAGATAGCAGATCGTTATGCAGTTCACCTTGTGACCAAAATTTATCTCTTGCATTACATGCATGCGTTATATTTTTATTTTTGTTTACATTTATTATAAACTGTGTCAAACTATACTTTTTACTGTTTGTCCTACCTATTTGGGCTGCCATGCCGAGACGAAATAGCGAATTTACAGCAGCAACTCATTCACTCTCAATACATTTTTTTAATATGAAATTGGTGACCATCACGTTATTAAGGCCCGCAAATAAATTATACAACGACATTCTCTGGCTGACAGTGCTACTAAATTTATATAATCTATTAAAATGACCCAAGTAAGCATTATATCGAACGATATTGATGAAGCCACGGTATCCGTGCCCTCTATAATATGTACGCCAGAGAACTGTTCACGTGTAATTCCCTGTCCAAACAAGAAATTACAAAATTATACACATTAATATCAGAAGCATAAATAAAAACTTTGACCAATTTCTTGTGATGCTACATAGAACGCAAATACTCTCGGAATGCTGGCTTAGAAGTATGTGTCAAATACCTAACATACCAAGTTACACATCGCACGCGACTCAAAATAACCCAATCCAGAACGACGGAGTGGTATTTTATATAAAAAATTCACTTAACTACAATGTAATAGAGCCAACATTTAATAACGCCAATGCCTTGGTAACTACAATAGGAAACACTGCAATCATTGGTATTTACCGCTCACCCTCATACAAAGATCTTAGTATATTTTATAATAGTCTTGAGATTCTAATGAATGCCCTCAACTCTTATGAAAACGTATTATTGATTGGTGACATAAACGTTGATATCAAGCCCAGAAATACTGATACGATGAACGAGTATCTGACAAACACTGCTGCTCTGGGTCTCTGGCCAGCTCACACTCAACCTACCAGAATTGATAACTGCTTGGTCCACGTACTACTGAAAACTACCCGACCTACACAGACAATCATTTTAGACACACACATTACAGATCACCTACCTATAGTCCTAAATGTTGCCCTTGAACTCTCGAAGCCAAAACTCCCTAAACTGATCTCACGCTTTAACTACGCGGCTATTAAAAATGATATTGATAATGCTGACTTTAGTCGGGTGACAAATGAAAACGATCCAAATAGTGCAACAGAACTTCTCATTTACACAATTCAAGGTATAATTACTAAGCACACCGAGACCGTTTATGTTCCCAAAAAGTTGAGGATTATAAAGCCTTGGATAACAAAAGGCCTCATTCGTTGTATCACAAACCGTGACAAAATGCATCAACGCCAAAAAGCAGACCCAAATAATTTGGTATTAAAACTAACATACACTCGGTATCGCAACTACTGCAATAATCTTCTAAAAAAATTAAAGCATGCTTATGATGCGGCAGAACTACAACAAGCTAAAAATAACCCTAAGGCAATATGGAAAGCAATTAAAAGAATTACATGTACCAGTGTCCAACAGAGATCCCCTAAGAAACTATTACAACAAACCGACGATCCAATTACCTCACTAGATAAAGTTAATAAAGCTTTCATTGACGTGGAGAAAGAGCTTGCTACAAAAACTACCCCTCCTGACTCCTTAGCATTCGGGGAACTTGACATTCAACACGCCAGCCCACGAGATTCTCTCGCTTTACTTCCAGTAGACCATAGCCAAGTTGAATCATTAATTGCCCGTTTGAGACCAAATTGTGCCACTGGATGGGACAACATCCCAGCAAAAGTGGTTATGCAGTCAAAAACAGCCCTGGCTCCGTCTATAAGCCACATCTGTAATTTGTCCATTGCTTCTGGTATTTTCCCGGCAGCCTTTAAAAAAGCGGTCGTTCACCCAATCCACAAGCATGGAGACAGAGGCAATGTCACAAACTACAGCCCCATTTCAGTACTGAGTACTGTTTCAAAAATACTAGAGCGCATACTTAACAATTGCCTTTACGCATTCCTTACAAAAAATAACATACTTGCTAATAATCAATTTGGATTTCGTTCGGGTAAATCATGTGAGGATGCGGTGTGTTCCCTTGTTGATGATCTGGTCAGTAAAATGGATAAAAAACTCAAATGCTATGGTATTTTTCTTGACCTAACTAAAGCATTCGACACTGTCTCTATTCCCAAGCTTATACAAAAACTCGAAAGCGTAGGTGTCCGCGGATTGGCACTAAATATTTTCAAGGATTATGTTTTAAATCGTACCCAATGCGTGAAAATAGACTCGGAGATGAGCTCTGATGAGACTACAAGCTTTGGTGTACCACAGGGCAGTATTTTGGGTCCGACGCTGTTTCTTCTGTATATAAATGACTTCTGCCAGCTACGCATTAAAAACTGCAAAATATATACTTATGCAGATGACACAGCTCTGGTAATCCATGGAAGCAGTTGGGAAGAAGCTAAACAAACAGCTGAAAATTCGTTACGTGTTGTTATGAGGTGGCTGAGTTCAAACCTTCTAACTCTACCACCCTCATACCACCACAACCTCTCACTCTCCTCGCATAGAGTATAATAGAGTGAAAGCTCACTCATGCACACACGGCACTGACAATTGCGATTGCCCTCATTGACAAAGTAAAATATCTATCTATACCTAGATGAACGCTTGAATTGGAGGGCCCACATACAAACTATGTGTGGTCGACTTAGACGGTTAATATTTGTATTTATAGAACTCAGACACTGTGCTGACCGTGAGACACTGATGCTCGCTTACCGTAGCCTGTCCGAGTCATTAATTACCTACTGCATTCCAGCTTGGGGTGGGGCCTACAATTCAATATTTATCCAAATCGAACGAGCCCAAAGAGCAATCCTCAAAGTAATGTTCTTCAAACGAAGATTATTTCCCACAGCCCAACTTTATGCCGAAGCAGGTGTCCTCACCGTAAGACAACTGTACATACTCCGTGCAGCCTTACGCAGACACTCAATGTTGCCCTTAGAGGCGCATGTGCTACAAAAAAGACCTGGTGTTTCTGTTTGTGGAGTGGTTGCCCATCGTACTGCACTCGCTGCGCGTCATTTCCTTGTCCAAAGCACCCGCCTTTACGACAGAATAAATAAACACATCCAAATTTATACTTTGACCTGTCACGAAATCAAAATAGAAATAACGAAATGGTTACTTTGCCAAACTACTTGGCAATATATGATTAGGTATAAATGAGACAAAAGATGTAGTATAGTCTGGTTATAATTATCTAAAGGTGCATCTTATATACTAACGACTTCGTGTTGATAACAGATAGTGGAAACATTTAATAGATACTGAACGTGCGATAAGGAACATAAGATTGTGATGTAGATTGTAGATACAGCACAAAGATATTGTACTGTAACAGTACACCCCCCTTTAAAAAAAAAAAAATATGGTAATAGTGTTTACAATATAAATTTTGACCTAGACCTTACTAGTTATTTGCTGATGTATATAAATAATAATGCTATTGTACGCGGTGGAATTTGATGACGCCTGTTGTGGTGTGATTTGCTGACGTCTGTAATTTTGACTTAGCTGTTGCACGAGTGTTTATTATTTTTTTCCGTTAAACTCTTCATTCTTCTGTCCAGTGTTTTCATTATGCCGTAAATTAGGATCACGCCGATTGTTAAAATAATCTGTCCCATTGCAACATTTCTTGTCCACCGTAAGTCCTCCTGGATCAGGTTACGGAGTTGGTCCGCTTCGTTTTGATTGAGGCAATTGTCCGTATTGTATGTTATCTGGTCCTTAGAACTTTGATTTCCCATTTTAGATGTCTTGTTGTTACGAGTAGTTGTGAATTAATGGTATATGTTAAGATCTATGTTAATATATATACGAATAGCTTGCTTATATCAGCGATTTTTTTATAGACGTACTACTGGCTTTACTTTACGTCCCGATCGTGTAGTGTACGTGTGTGAATGCCTGTCGCAATCCTTTGAATCTGGCACGTAGTTTGATTCGTCATTGATCATGAAAGCTGGTTTCAATCTATCAATTGATATCACTGTCTCTTTATCCCTAATTCTAATGCAAAATGTTTTATCTGTTTTACTAATTACTGGGTAGGGTCCTTCATACGGCGGTGTCAGGGCTTTCTTAATTCTATCACACCGAACAAATACGTGTGAGCATTCTTTGAGTTCGGGATGCACAAATATAGCTTGATTGTGTTTTTTTCTTTTCGGAATTGATGTCATTTGTGTGATGTCCTTTTGAATTTGTTTTACAAACTCTTCGTACGTTGATAACTGTGCTGCTGATGACTCAAAAAATCCTCCAGGGAGTCGTATTGGCGTTCCATATGTCATCTCTGCTGAACTATAACCTGTGTCTTCTCGCAAACTACTCCGCAACCCGAGTAAAACTGTTGGAATTTCTTTTAACCAATTTTCGTTGGATTCTCTTGTCATTAACGCCGCCTTTAAAGTTCTATGAAATCTCTCTATCATTCCATTGGATTGTGGATGATAAGGTGTTGTCCTAATTTTATGTATTCCCAAAAATTGTGAGAGTGACTCAAATATTCTTGATTCAAACTGTCGGCCTTGATCCGTAGTAATGCGCAATGGACATCCAAAACGAGTAATCCATCCCTCGAAAAGTGTCTTGGCTACTGTTTCTGCAGTTATATCTTCTACCGGAAATATTTCGGGCCATGACGTACAACGATCTATGATTGTGATTAAATATCTCTTCCCTTGTGAAATCGGAAGTGGTCCGACGATGTCAATATGTAAATGTTCAAAACGTTGCGCTGTCATAAATGTACCAGGAGGTGATATCGTATGTCGTTGTATTTTTGATTTTTGGCAGGCTATACATGATCTACACCAGTTATTGATATCTTTGTTCATATACGGCCATAAATACCTTTGGGTTATCATTTTTCTCGTAGTTCTTTTTCCTGGATGGCTCATACCATGAATGGTATCGAAAATTTGTTTGCGAAAATGCTTTGGTAAGTAGGGGCGGCTTTTTCCAGTAGAGGTGTCGCAGGTGATGTTTATTGTGGAACCCGGAAGCGTAATGTTTTTGAATTTTAATCTTTTATTGTCATGTAATTTACTTAGTTCATTATCTGTTGATTGACATTTTTCCAATTCAGCGTAATCGATAGGTGATGGCACGTATATTTCCTCTATTCGAGATAAGGCATCGGCGGTAATATTGTCACGTCCGCTTATGTGTTGAATGTTGGTACTGTATTGTGAAATGAAATCTAACTGCCGGACCCGTCGCGGTGTATCGTTTGATGATGGTTTTTGGGAGAATGCGTATGTCAAAGGTCGGTGATCCGTAAATATTGTAAATTCTCTTCCCTCGATTAATCTGTGAAAATGTTTGACGGCCATGTATATTCCTAACAGCTCTCTGTCAAACGTAGAATATTTTTGTTGAGTTTCGCTCAATTTTTGTGAAAAAAATCCTAATGGTTCCCAATTGCGTCCGGATTTTTGTTGTAAAACTCCACCAACGCAAGTAGCACTAGCGTCGGTCATGAGCGCTAGTGATGCGTTGCGGGAAGGATGCGCTGTTAACACTGCGTTTTTCATGCTTTCCTTGCATTTTTCGTAAGCTTTGTCTGCTTCCGTTGTCCAAGGAACAGGTGAATTATCGTTCTTTTTTGAACCATGTAGATATTCGTTTAAAATTCTTTGATTTTCCGCTGCGCATGGAATATTACTTCTGTAGAAATTGACCATGCCCAAAAATCTTCTTAATTCTTGAATTGTTTTCGGTTTGGGAAATTCCATGATTGCTTTGTAATTTTCTTCGGTAGGGAGTATTCCTTGGCTCGTTATATGATAACCTAAGAAATCTATTTCCCTTCTGAGAAATTCGCATTTTTCGAGATTAATGGTTATTCCATTCTCGTGTAAACGTTTGAAAACCGTTTCTAAATGCTGATAATGCAAATCTTCGTTGTCCGATGCAATGAGACAGTCGTCTACAAATATAAATACGTAGTTTAAATCTCTAAATAAGGAATCCATGAATCGTTGAAATGTTTGTGCCGCATTGCGTAATCCGAAAGGCATTCTTAAGTACTCAAAAAGTCCAAAAGGTGTGATGATGGCTGTTTTTTCTATATCTTTAACAGGAATACAATGGTATGCTTTACGTATATCTATCTTGCTTAGTATCTTCTTATTTTCTAATATGTATGTAAAGTCAGTTAATCTTGGTAGTGGGTATTTGTCCGGTACTGTCGTGCTATTGAGCATTCGATAGTCTCCGCATGGTCTCCATTCGCCATTTTTCTTTTTTACCATATGTAATGGGCTTGCCCATGGGCTATCTGACGGTCGGCAAATTCCGAGTTCTATCATATTTTGAAATTCCTTTTTGGCTATGTCGTATTTTTCTGGAGGTAATGGTCTTGCCCGAGCTGCGACGGGTGGTCCTGTAGTGATAATGTGATGTTCAATCTTATGTTTGGGCGCATTGCGGAGAGAGGACCCTTTCGTGATGTCTTCGTATTTGTTTAAAAGTTGCGTAATACGTGGATTCGTTCCCACTGCGATATTACGAATTGTTTGTTGTGTCGCTTTTTCCGAAGTTACATGCGTTGTCAGCTCTGTAACTTTGTCGATAAGTTTGCGACCTGCTATGTCGACTAATAGTTTATAGTGCTCTAGAAAATCTGCTCCAATTATTGGTTGTGTAACATCGGCGATTACAAAATTCCATTTATAACATCGTTGTAGTCCTAAATTCAAGGTAAGCGTCTTCTCGCCGTAAGTCCTAATTTTAGTCCCATTTGCAGCGTATAGTGTGTATTGTTCATTTTGTAAAACTGAATGTCTCTGTTGCTTGCTAATGACTGAAATATTTGCGCCCGTGTCAATCAAAAACTTCATACCACTTTTTCGGTCGGTAATGGTGAGGCGATTGGATGGGTGGATTGCACAGAGTTTCGCCGTTGTCTGTGCTCTTATTCGTTTCCCTGGTTCCGTACGTAAGTCATTGGTTTCCAACTGCATGGTTTAATGCAGTTCTTTGCATATTTTCCGAATCTTTCGTGGTAGTAACAAAATCGATTTGCTCCTCTATAGTTTGTTCTCGGCCTCATAATCGGGAATTGTTGACGTTTCTTGAAATGATTGTGCGTGTTGGGTCGATAGCCATATTGACCTTGCTGAATTGCGTCAATATCTATCTGTAATTTTGCTAGCTGGGCTAAAATGCATGCTGTATTGTTGTCGTTTGAAGTGTCGTTGCTAACAGCTGATATTTCGGTTACTTTTGAATTCATTATTATTTTGTCTGCAATTTGGCTCAGTTTGTCAATTTCCATGTCTTCCGTAACTGCTAGAACCGTAGTAACTGATGTTGGTAAAAGCCTGAACCATAGTAGTTTAATTGTTTCGTCACTGATTTTTCCTCTCCCGAGGACTCGCATTTGACGTAATAACTGCGAAGGTTTTTGATCACCGAGTTCTGTCTCTGATATTAATTTTTGAAACTGTCGCTGTTCTGTTTCTTCGTAACAATCAATTAAACGTTCCTTGATGTTTTTGTATTTATCTGTAGTCGGTGGTGAAGTGATTAGGTCACTAACCTGTAGTATTTCTTCCTTGGATAACTTTGCTATTACTGTACAGTATTTGTATTCGTCTCCTTGCTTCTGTGGTGCTAATATGGCTTCTAGTTGCGTGAACCATAATCTTGGTTGGTCTTTCCAAAATTCCGGAATGCGGGATAAAACCGAGGTGCCAGCAGCTACTTCAAGTGTTCCTTGCTGATTTATGTTCGCCTTGCACGGTGATTGTGCCATGTTTCTTGCTGCGTATTCGTTCGTCGGGGTCACCAATTTGCCAAACTACTTGGCAATATATGATTAGGTATAAATGAGACAAAAGATGTAGTATAGTCTGGTTATAATTATCTAAAGGTGCATCTTATATACTAACGACTTCGTGTTGATAACAGATAGTGGAAACATTTAATAGATACTGAACGTGCGATAAGGAACATAAGATTGTGATGTAGATTGTAGATACAGCACAAAGATATTGTACTGTAACAGTTACAAACCTTAACTTACAGTAAAACGGAAAACCTATTGAAAGTCATTACTTAATGTTAAAATCCATAATTGTTTTAGTATATGTTTATATGCCTGGGGTAAATTCGTACGCTATTATATTATCATTGTTATGTTCACTATCTAGATTATAAGGACTTTGTATACCTATAGTATTTACTATTAAGACGGAGGAATTACAACGACTATACGACCCACCTAGTTTAGGAGTCGGTAGTATGACCTCACAAACTAATTTCCAGTGTACCTAATTAAAATCTACTGAGACACTGTAACCTTGTCTGTACAAATAAATTATTATTATTATTATAATATTAGTATAAATTTGCCTCGATACACCTAAAGTTCTAGCTATATTTTTTTTAAATTGTCATATGCATTTCTTATTATGTATAACATTTATAGCATTATCTATGTTTTCTTTTCCTTTACACATAGGTGATTCTTATAAAGTTCACATAATTTGTGCGCGCGGTGCTATGTGCGTGAGTTTGTATATAAACAGCGGCAACGTCAGTCGTCTCCAGGCGCGAATCCAGAACTTGATTCTGGGGGGTCTCAACCGGCCAAGTGTGAGTCGCTCACATGGCTGTGCTGGGGTGCATTTGGTTCAACACCGGGGGAACAATTGCCTGCCTAAACACTCAGATCCAGTGTCAAAATTCTCAAATTCCCCAATAAAAAGGTCATTCAATCGAGTCTGCGGGGGAAGGAGAGGAATTCCCCGGTTGCCCCCTAGCAATCCTAGCAACATGACAATGTATTGCAATCACACTCGCACACACGGTCACTGTCTCTTTATATACAGTAATCACAGTCATCAGTAACACAGCGCCGCGGGCACAGAAAAGTTCATTTTTTATTGAAATAAGTTTATTTTATTGAATGGTAAGTTCTATCCTTTTTCCTTTTAATCTATACTAATATTATAAAGCTGAAGAGTTTGTTTGTTTAAACGCGATAATCACAGGAACTACTGGTCGGATTAAAAAAATCTTTTACTGTTGGATAGCCCATTTATCGAGGAAGGTTAAGGCTACACAACATCACGCTATGAGTAATAGGAGCGCAGCAGCAATGATAAATGTTGCGAAAACGCGGATGAAGTTGCGCAGCTAGTCTATACTAACTAATATTATAAAGCTGAAGAGTTTGTTTGTTTGTTTGAACGCTATAATCTCTGGAACTACGGGTCCGAATTGAAACATTATTTATACTGTTAGATACACACATACCAACGTATATATATATATATATATAAATATAAATATATATATATATATATATATATTATATATATATATATCGTTTATATTCAACTATAAATTTAAATATATATACATACACCGTTTCAAATATAAATATATATATATATATATATTTATATTTGAAACGGAAATATCTTCAGACACCTTGTTAGGAAGGTGGGTAAGTACAAAAGCGGCGATAATGGCTAAGGCATTGGACTCACAATCATGAGGTCGGGGGTACGCATCCTACCCAAAAAACTCCTGAATGTTATCCCACTTATTACTAGGATTGCTAGTAATGTCACCAATCACACATTGCTAGTTATCGTTAAAAAAATGTCCCTGAGATTTGTTAATAAAACTAACGTTTACGTTACATGGGGGGAAGGGATGTCAGCATTGTTTACTATAAGTTAAAAGGGTTCAAAATTACTTAAATTCCCTTAGGCGTGCGTTGCTCGAGCAACGTACATATTATGAAGGTTAACTCTCTTCACTGTCTGAGTACTTGTACTGTGTACTGAGTATTTTGTGCTAGGGACCTCATAACTACGAGCATGATCTTCAAATCGATCATATTTCAGAGGGACGTCGGAGGGCCTGCCTTCACAGACAACTTTCTAATAGGAATAATCAGCTTTGGGAGTCCTGTTTGTGGTACTGAGGACTCTCCTACAGTCTTCACTAGAGTGGGACATTACTACGGGTGGATAGAAAATATCATGAGGAAGGTAAGTACACACTTAAGTTCTGATGCCCTAGCACACGTCAAGACTGTAGGCCTTGTTGCAAATGATTGCATTGTTGATATGATACTACTAATCTCCTGACCGGGGGATCCTGGTGAACAGATGAGTTCAAGAGGATCACCTGGGGGATCGGGCAAGGGGATCCTGGTTGTGCTTCCTGAAGCACAGACGAGTGTGACATATTTAGAAAACGGTCACCTATCTATGGACCAACAATAGTAACATTGCTAGCCTCACTGATGTCGGTACTCCAGGATGATACCCATGAGTTTCTTGGAAGCTTCTTCTCATGAGCTTTACACATGGAAGTGCAGCCTTACTACATTTTGTTTTCTTTTCAACAAATAATATATTTATTATGTATTAATTTGATGTTTTCAAACAATTATTGACTTGGTTTTACGAAATAAAGATATTTGTAGTTTGAAGTTTGAACATTTCAATGAAGCTCATATAATAAATTAGGTACTTAAAACATTTACTATATTTATAACATTTTCGTTTATATTTTAGCCTGTAGTAAGATTTGGAGTACCGATAACACAAACACCAGCAAATAAACTTATAATATATTTCAACACAATAACTACCACGAACACACCTCACATATATCCACTCAATACGCTTAAGGTACGACCTCTGCTGTCTGAAGTACTAAATCTAAGGGCAGATGAAAGTCTAGACTTATTAAACGCAACTACAGTGCCTAGTAAGATATCCGATGCAGATGTAGTGTATGCCATAGACGATGGTAACGACGCTACGCCACAAGATAAACTTCAAGGCAATACAGGTGATCATCACGAGATAATTAAACCAGAAAAGGAACTAAATGTCTCTAAACATTCCATAAATAACATAACAAATTCCCTTAAGACTACTAAACCAAATACGACTAAAATGACTAAACATGTATCAACGCAACAAGTGCGATTCTCAACTGTATCGTCAAGTGCATTGCCTTACAAAAATGAAAATGATAAACCAGATGCCCGTCGATTCGATGATACAAATGGGACAGGTGAATTCGATGAAACAAAAGCATTTGATGATGCGAACGTGACAAGTGATTTCGATGAAACGAAATCATATAATGATGTGAACGTGACAACTGATTTCGATGAAACGAAATCATATAATGATATGAACGTGACAACTGATTTCGATGAAACGAAATCATATAATGATGTGAACGTGAAAAGTGATTTCGATGAAACAAAAGCATTTGATGATATGAACGTGACAGGTGAATTCGATGAAACGAAAGTATCTGATGATGCAAACATGAAACATGAATTCGATGAAATGAAACTAAGTGATAATGCGAATGTGAAACCCAAATTCGACGATGCAAATGGATCATCGAATTCGAATGGAAAATATACGAACACCAATAGTAACATGGAAGCGCCTGATGACGTGTATAACGCCGATGAATACGAGTAATGTAAATAATTGCCAAAACAAATAATTTTGTTTTGGTAATGATTCACTTTTAGATATTATTAGCATCCATATCTTATTTGAATTGGAAAGTTAAATAATTCATCATTATTTTGAGTGACATTAAATTTTAGGTTTTTGAGAAAAACCATGTAAATAAAAATTTTCTATAGATTTAGCTTAAAAACAAAAAGGATTCATTATATTATATTGTTTATTTTTGAAATTTTTAAATATTGTGACTGGTTTGTGGTTTTTTTTATTTACCAGCGTTTTTTGTATTCTCTATTATTTTCCCTCATTATGAATCAACGGCAATACTCCCTCTTTCAATACAGGGCTTAGTGGCTTTGATATGTTTGTTCCACAGTTCAAATATTAGATGACACCTTTGTCTTTCCTTACTAGTAATGGAACATTTTCCATTTCATTTTTTTCACAAATTAATCATTTTTATTTATTTGGGAAACAGACATATTTTTGAGTGGCAGATCCTGAATTTGTTTTGGAGAGGAGGGCTCACCCTGTTAAGGACCAAATCAAAATAATAATACAGACGCCAAAGCTAGCCGAAGCTGAGGCTGAAGCCTCGGCTTCGGCTAGCTTTGGCCGAAAATACTACCTTCGGTGCAACCTTCGGTTTCAGTCGAAGGTTGCACCGAAGCGAATCCCAAAATTGTACGAACGAATCAGCGAAAGCACGACGGAACGATCGCGTTTGTGGCTAAGAGTAGTAACTTTATTTGGTAGGTATGTGGCTAAGAGTGACATTGCGCTAAGACTTGCATTGCTTTAATTCATTTTGTTTAATGTTTTGTATTGTTTATTACCAGTTTGGTCATGATAGTTATTTATAATCGACTCACTCAATTAATAGTGAATATCACCTTAATAACCAGTCAATCTACGTTACCAGAAATAATTTTAAACACTTGACTTTAACAAAAATTTGCACTTTAAAGCTATAATTTCACAAACGGATCCTTAAATCCCTAAATCGTGTAAATAGTCTTTACAACTCCAACACAACGGTAAGGGCGCATACCTTATCGTTATGCCATTTTGACTACGGAACCCTATATGTATATCGTTAAATAAATATTTAATTTATTTAATTGAAAATAAATTATTAAATAAAACTTGAACGTTAATTAATTTTATTGAAATTAACGAATTCATCCACCGAATAGAACCATTTTCCTAATAGGAAGTCTTTAAGCCTTTTTCTATGCGTATTGTAAAGGAGACGAAAACGATTACCTAATGTACCTGAATGTACAGAGATGTAAATAGCGTCAACTAATAGATTCAGATTTATCTGTTTCTCACTGAAAATTCTGTAAGTTTTAAAAATCTGAGAGATGTATAATAAAAGTAAGATTATGCTATAATTTTTAAACAACAACCCCTAAAGGTTTTTAAAATACCTATCTAATGATACCTCTCACGATGGGGCAGGTGAGAAAAAATAGATCACACTGCGGTAATTGACACTTTGTGCAATAAAATTATATCGTTGCAAGAGGCCGCAGTGCTCAGTTATGAGGGTCGGGAACAAGGCAGAAAACCAAAATGTGGTCGCCCTATAGTTGGGTGGAAAAGGTATGTTCGGGAAGCTCATCGGGACGCTAGACAAAAGTTTTTAAATTAAGTACGGTACGGCCGCCCGATTTATAGTGATATTCATAAGCATATGTGTGAGTCTAGGAAGATATTAAAGAATAAATTTAAATTCTGACAAAATAATCAGGTGTTAATCAAAATGAATATTTAGCTTCGAATATTTTTTTTTATTATTTAGCCTAGCGTCCCAGTAAGCGTATACGGTATATGTGATCCTAAAGACATAGCAAACATGTTCTGGCATCACATTCAGGTGGAATCCCCACTTAAAGGGGTGCAGAGAAATGTCGAGGCGGTGGTGTTGAAGGTGCCGGAGCGTGTCACATCAAAAAATGTTGCTACGATTATAAGAGGTATGACAAGACGTTGGTCCCCCGGACACGACAGTTTTAGCATCCAACACTTTCAATATGCGGGGCCGCACCTTCCTAGGATATTGGCTTTGCTATTCACATTATATATGTATAAGACATTCATATTTACCGAATGAGCTAATGAAGACTGTTGTAGTGCCAATAATTAAAAACAAAACTGGAGATCTCTCGGATAAATCCAACTACCGACCAATTTTATTGTCTACTACTGCAGCGAAAGTGTCACTCGGGGAGGTTAATTCTATACTTTTGTACATGCGTGTATGTGTATGCTTGAAATACAGCTTAATAATCCCTTTAATTTACATGAGGCTCAGTTCGGTTTACAACCTGGGATATCCACTGAATGTGCTATTATGTCTCTCAAGCATACAGTTAGGTCAACGACCATACAGAGTTAGGTATTACACTGATAGGAATACGCCAGTCTATGCCGCTTTTCTAGATCTCTCCAGGGCTTTTAATGTGGTTAGGTATGATTAGGGCTTCCATTACGTAATTACGTAATTACGTAATTACGAACTTATTTTAAAGTATTTTTTTAATTCCGTAACTGAAGATGTCAATTCCGTACTTACGTAATTATTGGTATAATAAATTAATCAAAATAGTCAACCAATAAAAAAAGGATTATACATACCAGTTATAATGTGGCAACACTACGTTATAACTACTTCGAAACTATACAAACAGGGGATTCCCCGCAGTTTATTTTATCGTTTGTTAAATCTTTCAAAAAATTGTTCTAAGACGTACAGAATAGAGTTCAAATATATTAACTTGGCGAGTCGGTAGGGCCGGGGAGTCCCTGGCGAAAAGCCCCTACGACCACGGGGAACTACTATGCTCTTCACTTTCTTAGCTAAAATGAAAGTGTAGTTTCATTGCTCAATTGTCGGTTATTCAGTTCACATCGCTAGATTCTCACAGTTGAAATTTGATCAAATTACCTAATTAAAAGTTGGTGCTAAATGCGTGCAAATATTAACAATTTATAGCAGTTGTATCTTTATCGTGAGTGACTTTGAAGGTGTGGATTATCTCTTGAAAGATGTAAGTACTTAAACCAAAGCCTTAATAAGTCTATTTAGTATTAAAAGGGCATTAAAAACCCCGTAGAGCATGCATAGTTCATACAAAATAATTTGTAAATCAAACATTTTCTTAAGGTGTATTTATTCCGATTAGATTATAGAATATCTAGGTTCCCAAATACATATTAATTAAGAACACTGATTAAAACATAAAATACCTATAAGAAAAATAAGTTATTTATCAAAAAAATTAAATGATATAGCTCGTCTTTAAATCAGGAATGAATGAACTAAGCATGCTCTGTCGTTTGGCTATAAAATACGTAATACGTTTGACGACACGGTTGGCGTAATGGCTGAGTGATCGACTGTTGCGCAGCGTATCGCGGGTTTAATCCCCGCACGAAACAAATACATATTTGTATGATCTGGAAGTAGTTGTTCCGGATCTGGGTGTTTGTGTGTTTCTGTGTTTGTAAACGTAATTATAAAAATAAAAATAAAGTATATTTGTAATGAGTGGGCAACTATGTTTAACAATATCATGATTATTAACCTAACTTCCTTTTATTTTTTTTCAGGTCTTCTTCAAATAAGACTGTATATAAAGAGTTTTTGAACAAACGCACACAAAGCTCTATCTGGGAACATTTCTTGAGAGCTGATAATGGACAGAGTGTTGAATGTAAACATTGCAAAAAAATATTGAAAACTCCTGGTGGCGCAACTGGAGCGTTACACACTCACATGCGTGCCAAGCATATCGGAGAGATGCCGCAAGAACAGGAGTCGCAAAGGCCGAGTACATCAACGTCTAATAGTGGTCTAATTCAAACACGAAAACGTACGAATGAACCTTCACAAAAGAAAATTAAACTCACTGATTATTTTTAAAATATGGAAGTTCGAGTGACCAGAATGGCTGCATTGGATGGGATACCATTGAGCATATTTTGTACTTCAGAAGATCTGAGATACCTTTTTAAAAACTCTGGCTACGATGTGCCAAAATCTTCTACAACTATAACACAGATAATTCTAAAACAGAGTTATAACTTATAACACAAAAAACAAATTGAAAAATGAATTGAAAATTATGAAGTCTGAAAATAAAAGATTTACAATCACTTTTGATGAGTGGACGTCTACCCGTAATAAAAGGTATATGAATATAAATATCCACAATAAAGACTTTGATATGGCCAAATATAAAAATTTGGGACTTGTACGGATACAAGGATCAATGCCAGCTGAAGTAGGCACTCAATTATTACAGCAGCATTTGAGTGACTTCGGTTTAAGTCTGGAAGACGACATAATTGCTTTCACAACAGATGGAGCAAGTGTAATGGTCAAAATGGGCAGAAATTTTGACGGCCACCACCAATTGTGTTTGGCTCATGGAATACAATTAGCAGTCCTGGAAGTTTTATATAAAACACAAAAATCTCCAGTACCTGAAGTGCAGGAGGATGTCTCAAATACCGGCGCTGAAGAAGCAGAGGAAATTGAAGAAGATGAGGGTGCGTTTATTGTAGAATCTGCCAGAGTTCCAGAATCGGAGTTTTTATACAAAGGTACTATAAAAAAATTAAGAGATCTAATAAAATCTTTTAAAAACTCCCCATTGAAAAACGACTTGTTGCAAAAGTACATTTTAGAAGAACATGGTAAAAATATTGACCTGATACTAGACTGTAAAACGCGCTGGAATAGTTTGTCGGATATGGTAGGCCGATTTCTCAAATTAAAATCATGCGTTTTTAAGGCGTTATTAGATTTGAAATCAAATGTACAATTTACAGACGAAGAGATCCAAGACTTTCACGACATTCATTACAGCTTGGATGTAATAAAAACTACAGTTTTGTCATTATGTCGCCGTGATTCAAACTTATTGACGGCCGACGCTGCGCTTCGATTTATGCTAGAGAAACTTGATCTTCAGCCCAACGATCTCAGTGGAAAACTAGCCACATCTCTTAGAAAGAGAATAAAGGAAAGGCGAACTAACGTATTCGGTGTTTTGCAATATTTGCATAACAGTGAGGAATTTTTTAAAACTGCTGCCACAGAATATTTCACGAAACCTTCGTCGGATGATATACGAATGTATATAGTGGAACTGTTCGAACGGTTGAAATATAATTCTACAGAAAAATGTACAAATTCACAACCACAACCGAGTGCATCGGACGCAATAGCCACCAGTGACGATGATGACGAGGAGTTGACAATCGCACAACAGTTAGAGAAAGAAATAAACAAAGTTACTATAAATAAACCAATTTCAACAGTAAACACAGATCTCCATTCCATTATTAGGGTGGAAATGTGCATTTACGACAGCGCTGGCGGCGGTCGCGAAGTTTTTTTGACTGCAGCGTATAATTATTTGCTTTCGATAACGCCTACAAGTGTTGAAGCCGAGCGAGCCTTTTCATCCGCCGGATATTTTTGTAGTAAATTAAGAAGTTCCTTGAGTGACAAAACCTTAAATGCCTTGTCATTTATGAGAGCACACTTCCAGGAAGAAAAATTATATTCGGGACGAAACAAAATGGTTTAACTTAAACGATGTACATACGAATACGATGGTAAGTTCTTGAATAAATATTTTTTGTTTAAATATTGTGTTCATTTTGATAATTCCTTGAATTTGAGATAGTAAAAGATAATTGTAAAAATTGTAGATCTACAATATTTACAAAAATTCATAGTCGATTAAAAAAAAGTAGGAAAAATGACGTAATTACGTAATTACGGAATTGGAGAAAAAAGTTGCGTAATTAGTTACGTAATTGACATTTCCGTAATTTTGGAAGCCCTAGGTATGATATCTTGTGGCCTAAATTAGTTGAAGAGGGTGTGCTCGGGGAACTATTTAACATATTTAGGAGTACCAGTAGGTATGGCCATCAAATTAACCGAGTAAAATGGTGGATATGTAAACTGTCGGATGAATACGGGTTGGAATGTGGAGTGAGATAGAGTGGACTGACTTCACCTTAGCGTTTCAATCTGTATATAAACCAGTTGATTGAACTCAGTAGCACCGGTGTCGGCTGCTCAATTGACGGGCTCATTATCATATAAGTTATGCTAACGATATGGTGCGCTAAGAAAGTTATTGGAACTAACTGACTGTTTTATGTGCACCCCCGGCACTGCTTAATGGTGTCGCGCTCACTTGAGTTAAGTAGTTCAAATACCTGGGCCATGTGGTTACTGAGAATTTTAAGGATGATAAAGACATGGGCAGGGAAAGGAGTGCGTTGGCGGTCCGCTACAATATGTTGGGTCGCAAATTTGCATGTTATAGTGTAAAAAAGGGTGTGTAGGTAAAGATTACGCTTTTCAAAGCATTCTGTCAACCCGTGCAATCTGTGGGTTAACTATACGGCGAGTTTTCAACGCGCTCCGAGTACAATACAACAATGCCTTCAGGGTGATGTCGGGGCTTCCAAGGTACTGCAGTGCATCGGCTATGTTTACGGATGGGTTCGGGCCGCGTGGTCTCGCTTATTCCTAGGGTGCAGGGAAGCGCCAACACTATTCTGAGGGTCATTGCCGAAAAACCAAATGCCCTATTCGGGGGTGTGTACGAACGCATGTCCTCGTTCCCGGTGCCCCTGATGGTGGCAAATTTATGAATTAAGTTACAAAATTTAGTTGTTAGGATTAGATACTAACTTTAGTCTGAAAGTCAATGTATTGTTTCCATCAAAATATGGACCACAGTCTGAAATAGTGTATTTTTATTAAACGTTAACGTTGAAACAATACGTATTTTATAATTTAGTATATTAAAGAAACACCACATTTGGTTGACAGCATCACGAATTGTTTAATTCTACGTTCCGACCACGACATATTTATGTATTTGTATAATATGAGCTTTAGTAGCTTGAAATAAATGGTTATTTAAATTAATCTTTCTATTTAATTTGCTAACATATATTTAAAAATATAATTATTTCTGCATTGGAATATTAGCTATATCTCTTAAAGTTAAATCGTCAAACGATTCTCTTTCAATAGCCATTCCACTGTCCTCATTTTCATAATTGTCATAATAATTATCATCATCACTAGGTTGTACTGAGAAACCCATAACAGATTCAATTGGATTACTTTCAACTTTTTCCTCTAATGCAAATGACTTTAATTCGCCTTCATTTGTGAACATTTCGTTTTTCTGACTGTTGTCATTCTGTTCAGTTACCTCATTATTGAATAGACTATCTATGTCTAAATTGTCAATAAGAAGCATTATATCATGTATCAAACTGTTCTCATTTTGACTACTATTTGTAGTTGTACTATTTTGAAATGTTTCAGTCAAAACTTCATTGCTCATCGTGTAGGCCGTTGTTTCTTCCTGATTATAATTGGGTGGATTTTTATCATTTTGTAATGTTATAGTAGCAGCTTCAGTCGAAACTTCATTGCTCATCGTGTAGGCCGTTGGTTTTTCCTGATTATAATTAGGTGGATTTTGATTATGTTGAAATGTTACAGTAGCAGCTTCAGTCGAAACTTCATTGCTCATCGTGTAGGCCGTTGATTCCTCCTGGTTGTAATTGGATAGATTTTGATCTTCTATTTGTACTATAATAGAAGGTTTTGCGGGTAACCCGTCATCTGACATGTTTAACTTAGGTATATCACGATTGTCCCCAATATGTTTAATTGGTTCAGGAGTAGCAGTGGTTTTGATAAACCATTCTACAGTGGGACCTTCGATAGATAGCGCCTTTTTTTGATCAACACGAATATTATTTTTTTCTTTAGAATCACCTATATCCAAAATATCTTTACCATTTTCACCACTGAACATAGTAGATACAAAATCAACCTCCTCCGACCTCTCATTTGATGTTCTTGATCTGAGAACGTCTTCTAATTTTACATCAGGGAAATTCACTGGCTGGATTAGTAGCCTTGTCGTGGGTTTTTTAATTGCCGTGTAGGGTAAACGTGTCGGTATTGGCGACCAAGTTGTGGTGTCTGCTTTCACTATCAATGTATCCTAAAAACGGTTAAAAATAAGTTAAGTAATATTAAAAATACAGGTACTACTTTTGACTCATGAGTCAAAAGAAATAATTTACCTCTTTGATGATGCTCTCGATCCAATCGCCGTAGTAACCAAGTTTGGTAAAGACCGTAGGAGCATTAGATGTACCACAATCTGGTGAAGCGAAGCTAATAACACCCATTAATTTGCTCTCAGAAATTCCAGGTCCTCCAGCATCGTTCTATAAAAAATACAAATGATTGCACTCAATACAACTTGGCCTGATATAGCTCACAAAAATGTAAATAGTATACATTATTGGGAAATACTGTATTAGACTTCGTCACCACATTATCCACAAGCATATGGTAGAAGTGAGAGAACTGAACAGACGATAAAAAAATAAATCAGCGAAACCCTTTACACATCTGTCCTCGGATGATAGGGCAACTTTAATTAGCAACGGTGTCAGAAAATCGGTTTTTATAGTTTTACACGCAGGGTGGCTCTGCACGCGTTCTTATATTGTAAAGGTTCATTTCCGAGCATCGCGGCCGATCGCGAGCCGCTCGCGGCTTACGACAAGCGGCTGACGCTCGCTGCCGATGCGACAATATTCACAGTGCGCGCGCAGGCCTACGACAGTCGTCGGCCGCGCGCGTCTGTCACTTACCTCAGCCGCTTGTCGTAAGCCGCGAGCGACTCGCGATCGGTCGCGATGCACGGAAATGAACCTCTACCAGTCAACCTTGCATTTTAATTTTAGTTGTAGCTGTAGCATACAGTTACATACACACATCAAAAGTGTCTAGGGATCAACATATATTTTTGCAATAACTTTTCTCCTGATTGATTTTTTTTTTTAATTTCTTTAAGGATTCATCAAATAAAGTGTTTTCGTTTGTCACAGTAACGATAAACCAAGTCACCTTTGCATTAATAAAGAAATTTGCCATTTTCCTAATAAAGGGATTTTTGACATTTGAACCACTAACATTAAAGTTCGAAAAAAAGACTGAAATAACAGTTTTCTTTAAAATTTTATTGGATAACTTAAACAATTAATAATCCGTGTTTCTACCGCGAACACTAACAACACAAGAACATCGGTTTGGCATACTCAAAATGAGTTCATCCAAATCACGCTGTGGAATGGCCGCCCATGTTCATTGCAACAACAAAAAAAGGTCTTCTTGCGACTGGATACCCTCCATATTCGGCAGAGCTCTTCTCTGTAGCATATCCCATGCATGCTCAATCGGGTTCAAGTCTGGCGACTGAGCAGGCCAGGGCAGGACATTGATGTTAGCTGCGGCGAGAGTCTGTCTTACAACTCTTGCGGTGTGCGGTCGTGCATTATCATGCATTAACTGAAATAAGGGACCGATTTGCACTTGTAGAGGAACGATGACGTCTGATACAATCGTCTCAGCATAAATTTGAGCGTTGAGGTTGCCTCTGATCCAAATCAACTCAGTTCTTCCGCCGATCCAAATACCCGCCCATACCATGATGGTTCCACCACTATAAGGATGGACTTCCTGGCAGGATTTTAATCGCTGTTGGCGTCCAGGGGTTCTCCAGTGTCGTATACGTCTTGTATCCGGTCTCATACCAAAACGAGACTCATCAGAAAAGCACACGAAACGCCATTGTTCTTCTGCCCAATTTCTGTGTTCAAGAGCCCATTGATATCGAATCCTACGATTGTGTATTGCTATAGGTGGTACCCGTAGCGGTCTTCGGGAATGAAAGTTCACTTCATGCAAGCGGTTTCTGACTGTTTGGTCGCTAATTAAGTTCCCTGAAGAGTGATGAAGCCTCACGGCTAACATCATGGCGGTTATTGTTGGACCTCTTCGAGTTAAGATTTGAATGTATCGGTCTTGTCTCCGTGTGGTGCAGCGATACCGTCCTCCATGGCGCTCAGCCACGGTACCAGTGCTTCGGTAACGTGTCCAAAGTCGACTGATAACACTCTGACTTGTATTCAGAGCTAAAGCCACAGTACGTTGCCGGGAACCAGCTTCTATCATTCCCACGGCTCTGAGCATTTCTTCCCTGCTTAAATGACGTCGCCGCTCCATAATAACGTTGGTTTTAATCAGTAGTAGGGAAACAGTAGCACTAATAATGTCTTCAATGCGTTGTATGTTTTTATAGGGAAAATATTGACAGCTGATTTTCATCTTTTACTCGAATTTGATTCACAGTTCCTGATTCAAATTATGAAATGCACCAAAAAGGATCCATATAAATTTATAAAATCATAAATTTATTACAAAGCCACATCTCAATCTCAAGAAATCCGCATAAAAATGCTTGATCCCTAGACACTTTTGATGTGTGTAGTTATAGGCATTGTAATACTCAACGTTACAAGGCAAACTAACCGGTGATCCAGTGGAAAATCCTGGAAAATCGCCTTGACGACACCCACGGCAAGAAATGGGGTGATACTATTCTTAAGCCAGTATATATATATATATATATATATATATATACACTGACGGACTCATAAACTGCATCAAAGTTCAGGTTTACTCTAAAAGGATTTTTTTATAATAAGTATGCAAACTTTTTAGATTAAATTATATAAATATGGAAAGACTGGCTCTTAATCTTAAAAAAAAAAAAAATTTAAAAATAGAACTGCGGTAAAACAAATGAATATAGCCGGGAAAAGAAAATTTACTCGTAGTATCAGATTTGCGTGTTATTTATAGCAAAGTTTTAAATTAATTCTCATTGATTTTTTTTGTTTGGTCAATTGAATTATTGTTACCAGCATAATTGTTGGGTTAGTTTTTTAACACATCGAGAGTTTTTGAACCATAATATGGATACTTCGTCCGAACAAGCGGCACAAATTGTAGCATTGGTGCGGGAGGGCTTGGATCAACGAACGATTGGTAGAAATTTAAATTTAAACCAGTCTACGGTTTGTAGAATATACAGAAGGTTTGTAGAGACAGGTTCTTACAGGAGGAGACGTGGTACAGGCAGAACTCGAGCAACCACAGGTCGTGATGACCGATTTATTGTTACAACTTCCCTGCGAAATCGTTTCCTCACGTCAGTTAACATCAAAACCGAGCTTAATGAAGTGCGTGGAAAAAACGTGTGTGCACGAACAATAAGAAGAAGGTTAAAGGAAGCGGCTATCACCCCTTTTAGACCAGCAAATGGTCCAAAGTTGTCTGCAGCTCACAGACAAGCTCGCTTAAGATTTGCGCGTCATCACCTGAATTGGACAGAAGAGCAGTGGGCCTCTGTATTGTTCACGGACGAGTGTAGGACATGTTTATATGGTGCAGATGGTCGCAGAAGAGTCTATCGTCGACGTGGGGAGCGATATGCTCAAAGTTGCATTGAGGAGCGTGTTCCTTTTGGAGGCGGTTGAACAGAACTTGTGTTCATAGACATGGTCCGTCAAAACGGTAATAGAGGGGGTTTGACAGCACATCGCTACATAACAGAGATATTAGAAGATCACGTGGTGCCTTACATGGGATTCATAGGCGAAAATTTTACTTTAATGCAGGATAATGCCCGGCCGCATGCAGCTGCACAAGTTCAACATTATTGCGAAGAGGTTGGGATACGTACAATGAATTGGCCAGCACGCAGCCCGGATCTTAATCCCATCGAGCATGTTTGGGACAATTTAAAAAGAGCTGTATATGCGAGAAACCCTTCGCCTACGACAGTGGCAGCACTAAGAACAGCACTTTCAGAAGAATGGGACAATATTCCGCAAGATCTTTTAAAAACCCTTATAAAATCTATGCGGAACCGATTAGAATCCGTAATAAGGGCACGTGGGGGTAATACACCTTATTAAAACACAAATAAACCCTTGCATAAAGTTTGTGTCTATTGTTAAAACCAATTTTTTAATTAAACAATTTTTCCTTAAACTTCTGTTTTTTCTTCAAAAAAGGTCTTAAGGTCCTTTCCAGTACATAAACTTAAACTTAAAGATATGATCCTACGCTGTTTTAAAGTTCACGAACCAATCTAGAGGTTTCAATTTAAATCTGTATAGAAAGTTTGCATACTTGGTTAAAATATTTATTTCAAAGTCGTCTATTACTTTGATGCAGTTTATAAGTCCGTCAGTGTATATATATATACATATATATCTATCATCGCAACACGCTAGTATTAATGATATCATCCGTCGGGCTCTTGTCAGCGCTGGTGTGCCAGCGGTTGCTGAACCAAATGGTTTGGCACGTAGCGATGGCAAGAGACCGGATGGTATGTCTTTACTACCTTGGAAGATGGGCAGACCTTTGGTGTGGGATGCAACCTGTGTCGACACCCTTGCGCCTTCCCATCTACCAAACACAGCAACCTGTGTCTGCACTGCTGCGGCCTCTGCTGAGACTATCAAACGGCGCAAATATAGTAATCTAGTCGTACATATTTGAGCCGTTTGATGTCGAGACGCTAGGGCCATGGGGTCCAAGTGCTCGCCTCTTATTTAAAGATATTACCAAGCGGCTCCTCATGCATCTCGTGACCAGAAGGCTGGCCTTTTCTTTGCACAAAGAATAAGCATTGCAATACAACGTGGCAATGCTGCCAGCCTTCTGGGCACCATACCGGTTGACATCGATGGGGAAGAATTCTTCGACGCCTAAACTGGTTTTGAATCACCTTTTTATGTAACCCTTTTTTTGTAGTTTCTTTTCTGGTAAGTTGTAAATAATTAGTAAATTTTAGTTTTATTATTTATTCATACTAATCTAGTTTTAATGTAAATTGTATTATATCTTATTTATTGTGTATCAGAAGAAATGAAATGTATCTATATTGAGATCATCTAAACCAACCATTATCTCTGGATCAATACGGCCCTGTTTACCGAATCTTAGAGTCCCTAGGAATTGCCAAATATCGGGTGACGAAAAATCTATGTTTTTAAGGGTATGAAGGCGTTTGGCGTTACGAATTATCTGGTTACACAGATTCCTTGCAATTAAAAAGGGCCCAATTGTCCTCATCACGGGCTCGCCTAAAGTTGTGTATTGCCCGATCCCTACGCCGCATAGCCATGTCTTCTGTCATCCAAGGAGCGGACACACACAATCATTGATAATGACTAATTCTAAAACTTAGATGGTTTGGATGTTCTGCAAAGATGTTGCAATAACTGGCGATGAACCGAGGTGCTGAGATGCTTCTACGACACCGACACCATGACCGTCCAGATTCAAGAGTACAAGACGATTCGTTAGAACTGCGTCGAGGTGTTAGACAGGGGAACGTCATTTAAGACCGACGCTTTCAAGGACGTCTCCAAGACACTTGATTGGACTGGAAAAGGCATAAACACAAACGGTGAGTACTTCTCGCACCTGTGAGTTGCTGACGATATGGTCATAGTAGCGGAGTCGCTGGAGCAGCTTAGCGAGATGCTGCAGTCTTTGAAAAAAAAACAAAGTCATGTTAAATAAACATGTCATGCCAAGACCAATTTTATGTCGAAAGGTCGGTACTCGAAGTTGTCCAAAATTACATCTACCTTGGGCAAGTAATCCAGCTTGGTAGAAACAACTTCGAGAAAGAAGTCGTCAGAAGGATCCACTTGGGTTGGGCAGAGTTTAGCAAACTTCGTCAAGTTTTCACTTCACCTCTACCGCAATGCCTGAAGACCAAGGTATTTAATCATCAAATTACATCAATCGAATTACTTACGGTGCCGAGACGTGGACACTCACGATTGGGATAGTCCACAAATTTAAAGTTGAGTAGCGGGCTATGGAGCGAGCTACGCTTGAGGTTTATTTGAAGGTTATTCGCAATGAGGTCATCCAACAAACAAGTAAAGTTACCGACATAGCTCGCAGGTTAAGCACGCTGAAGTGGCAATGGGCTGGCCATATGCCAAAGGACCGATAGCCGAAGGAGCAAACGAGTCCTAAAGTAGAGACCGTGACTCGGTAAACGAAAGGTAGGACGGCCCCCCACCAGATGGACCGACGACATAAAGAAGGTCGTTGGTATGAACTAGATGCTGAAAGTAGAGCACCGGAAGTTGTGGCGGAAATTAGGAGAGGCCTATGTCCAGCAGTGGACGATACAGGCTGATGATGATGAGGATGACTGATTAATGATATACTTACATTACAAGCACCACTACCCTTGGAGAAGAATCCAGCGCAAAAGTTCCTATTTGTCACGTACTCTCTAAAAAATCAAATGAAAATTGATTCTCAAATGTTTGGCACTAATTTTAACTTTCAAATGTTTGTAGGTAAACTATTAATAAACACGTAAAATATAAACACAATGCCTATACAGTATGTACATATTAAATTATTCATTTAACAAATATGTAATATCAGAACTCACTTGGAATAATGCTCTTGACATTCGGGTAAAGGATAAAAATATAGCTCTGCATAAGACAGTCTATTTTCATATACATCATAGATCGTATTACTGCTCTAAAACATAAATCCCATTTATACAAATATTAACAAAATGCAAATTTAAAAATAACTACTAATTAACTATTATAAACTATATTTAAACTAAAAATTAAGACTAAATAAAACTAAAATATATCCAAAAAATTGGGACCCCTGGGCATGTTTCCACAAATAATAGGTAGATACTTTATTTCATAATTACAATAACTTGAAACGAAACTTACATCTCTTGCTCCCCAACCAACTACAGTGATCTGTGTAGTAGAAGGCAATGGGAATGGATTTTTGTCATAATTAATTTTCTTAATGCTCTTACGACTCTTTCGGAACCGGAGTACCCTCCCTAATCTCATGAGGGCGAGATTGTGCGACAACGTCTCCGGACTATACTGCGGATGGAAGTATAGCTCTACCACGGGAATATAGTCACCACCAATTCGATACATATTACTGCCAACTCTGACTGCGAGAAACGATGGATTCTCACGGAAGAAACGATTGTTCCAAGCTCTGTCAAAACATTTGAATTGTAAAACTAATCACACTTAATAAAGGTTAAAATTTAAAAACTCTAAAAAGCAAGAGGCAGGGCAATCGGAAAAGGGTCTTTATTCACTATGTTTTTTTTTTCGTTTTCGCGGCAAGCCCGCGTGAATTGGCGCATGCGCGATGGGCTCAAAGATATATGCACGATACATTTTTAAGCGCAGCTCTTCAATATGTCAAGATTTTGACAGTTAAAAGCGCGGGCTTGATGCGAAATCGAAAAAAAAAGAAAGTGAATAAAGACCAAAAGCATGTCAGACCATGCTCAGTGAAATGTTTCACTAGTCAAAAAAGTTTTTTGAAATTTCTTAAATGTTTTTAAAAGACCTTTCAAATGATGACACATAGTGTTTGCTGAAAAAAATGTTCTT
Organism: Herminia tarsipennalis; assembly: GCA_945859575.2. Classification (NCBI taxonomy): domain Eukaryota; kingdom Metazoa; phylum Arthropoda; class Insecta; order Lepidoptera; family Erebidae; genus Herminia; species Herminia tarsipennalis. The sequence goes on along the minus strand of OX243849.2, from coordinate 22,682,405 downwards.
CCAGTTTCTGTTACAAGTATGGAGTGACCCCCCCGAAAAATATTTATTTTATTATTTAAATATTAAACTAAATAGCGGCTTATACGATATACCTTTTCAACACAAATAAAACTAAAGTGCTCATATAATCGCACTGTATAGAGAAAAAGATATCTTACACTTGCAAACAAGACGCAGATGTAATAACCAAATCATTCGTAATGATACATCCAGCACACTGAAACGTGCTGAAAAAGTGAATGCTGGCCATGAATGGAAAATATTTGATCTTCGTTGGGATACCTTCGAAAATGCGGCGACCGCTTGATTCTGAAAATAAAAATAACGTAGATAAAACGTATCCATTTCAAAACATGTTTCAACTTTGAATTTAATTTTAAGGAAATTACTAACGCCAGAATTCGTCATTATCATCAAGTATGTTTTTATCCTGCGATTGACCATTTGTTCCATTAGACAGAGTTTTATTGTGAAAATGTCTAAAAACTGTTTCATTTTTATATGATTCTCGATTGACTTTTAGAATCTTCAAGATTTTTTTATTTATATCAGTGTTGTTTTCAGAGACGTATTTCTCTTTCAGGTATCTGAGTTTGTTAATAAACCTTTCTATATACGTTGTTACGTGGTCACTCTTATCGCCTTCATTCAAAACTTCGTTTATTTGTGTAATGTAATTTTGTGTGCCGTTATCAATATTATTAACTGCCGATAATCTTGCTATTTTCTTGAGATTTTCGCAATCCTTCAACGTTATTGAAACAAAATAGTTGTGAATTTTAGAATATTGCTGAATTTGGGGTTTTCTTTTTATACCCTTAATATTAAATGGAACGAATAAACTATTGACAGTATTTCTTATTACTGCCTCTGTGATGTCTATATTGTTATCTTCAACGACAGGCAGTGGATCCAGCGCTTCAACTTGAACAATTATGATAAATGAAATAAAATAAATAATGTTAATTTTGATTGAAAACATAACAGGTCTTTTGACAAAAGTAAAATGTTTTTTTATGTTAATTTTATTATTGTGAAATTTCTAAATTTTCCTTCAAAGTGATTTTCATGTATTAAGCACTTGCCCAATACATTGGACTATGTTTTATGGCGTTGTTTTATTATTATTTTACAGGTGAAATGAAATACACGATTTCCCAATAGATTTTACAAAATAGATTTATAATAAAAAAAATAATATCAGTCCATTTAATTTTGTTGTTACGCAAATCGATTGCACTATTTTTACATTACCTACAATGCAGTTAGCAACAGTAGTGTAACGGTATATTATTTTTCTGAATTAAAATAGAGAACTAAACTTATTTACTTTACATTATATAGTTGATACTAGTTCTAATCTTTATTTTATGTATTCAATCTAACATTTAATGCCGATCTGATGGCACCCACGTACTTACTACTCGTACCTACGTAAAAACTAACTTTATTGAGAAAATGACGAGATGTATCTATTATGCTACTTTCTATAGACATGGCCGGATCCAGAATTTGATTCCGGGGTGGGGACACGAGTGAATGCAGTGCCGGATGTAACATGCTACTTGGGGAGGGAGTTCCTGGGGGGGAAATAGTCTCGGGGGGGGGGGGGGGGGCACGTGCCCCAGTGCCCCCCGTGGATCCGCCTATGTCTATGTCTTTCGATTTATCAGGTATAAATCGGTTCTGCAGAAAGATTTTTCAAAAGCATCATTGGAAAATTTAGTCTAGGGACTATTTATCTCTAAAGAAAATAATATTAATTTGAAAACAAAAGTTCGTGTTGAGATTATATTCATTTAACAATTTAATAATAATATTAAGAACACCTACCATTGAATTACTAAATAACTATAACCAAACTGATATAGAACCACGTAACTTGTTTTGAGATGGAGTGGTACTATTCTTAAGCCGGTACCACACGGCACGTACCCCATCTCTTCCCGTGGGTGTCGTCAAGGTGACTAAGGGATGTCACACTGGAGGACGGGCAGCAGCGTCCTTTGCGTACTTAAAACCTTACTGCGATCGCCAACCCGCTCGCCAAGCGTGGCGATTATGGCAATTACCCCCAGGATCTACATACTAGTAAGTTCTACTGGGGAGACCCGTGCCCAGCAGTGGGACATCATATGGGTTGATATGTAACTTGTTTTACGTAATCACTGAGCGGTGTAATAAACACTTGTCCGAAATCAAAAGGTATAGGAAATTAGATAAGCAACAAGTTTTATTGCTATATAAACTATACTTGGAAGTCTTTAATTTGAAGTAATACTGATTTGGATGCATTTTTTCATGTGCTACGTTAGTTTTAAAGTCTTTAAGGACTGCCGGATCTCAGGATATACCGCTGCATATGAGTTTTTGTGGTCTTTCTCCTTCTACGTTGTTCCTTTTTATTTTCAATTTTTCTTTTAACTTCTGAATCTAATTTTGAATCCAAATCAGGTTCTATAGATTTTACAACGTGGTTTAAATCTAAATTGTTTATCATTTCAACAATAGTGTGTTCAATATCATCTTTTTTTTCAACTTTATTTAAAAGTGGTTCTGTAGTCATTTTGACCCCTAATCGTGTGCCGACTGGGTTCGTATATTTTACTTTCTTTCGCTTTACTTTTTTACGAGTATGTCTAACAGTTGTAGTTACAGTTGACGTTGTTGTTTGTTTCTTCTTTCTGGTTTTAGACGTGACTTCTGTATGTTTGTTACTTCCATTATCAATTGTAGAAGGTAATAAATCATATTCCGTTCTAATACCTGCCATATTATAACCGCTGAGTGTTACTTTAGGCGGTGATTCTGAAGTGGTATCCAAGTGTTCATTGCTAAGTATTGGTAACATTTTACCACCATTATCATCATAATTTTTATCAGCGCCTAATCTTAGATCTTCTTTGTCCTTAATTATATTAAAAGCTTCCGCCCAGTGTGCTGGAGTGTTATCAACTGGTGTTAAACTTGTTGGCGCAATCTTTTGAGTAAATATATCTTTATAATACCTTTTTGGTAATAATTCTGTAGTTGCCATAGCAATGCTTGGCACGTCCTAAAAACATTCAGAAAGAAATTTGTGTTAGATGGTTTGACCCTTTGATCAGTACCTATGTATCTGCCTATAGCTAACAACGTAAGTCGCTGAACATGTATAAATACTCAAATCATCTTAGGTGACATTCATTTATTTCGTAAGACCAAGGGGGGGGGGGGGTCGACCATGTCTTATTTTTTCTTACAACGGGGTGAAAGGTCTTGACAGTTCTTTCATAAGATAACAAAAATGTGCAAAGTTAAGATTATACTTCGCGAAGAACGCGAAACGCGCATAACTGCGCTAGTACAGAAGTGCGAGAGAAAAAAACTTTTGAATAATACCAAAGCCTTCTTTGAAAAATTAACATTAAAATAAGCAGAAAGCATATTCATTTTTCCTTTACATTCTTATGTAATTAATATTAAGAAGAGAGGAGCTTGGCCAATTTTTATTTTCTTACAAAGTGCCTCCCCTTTGTAAAGCGTCAAAACTTGGCCAAAATCTTCTACAAATTGTTTGTTCATATGAATATCACTCACCAAGATTTAGATTATAGTAATAGGTACTAGTTATAAAAATACAAACTTTAACCTATTTTAGGATAATTATGAATTCCTAAAAATCCTTTCTTGGCTGAAGTTTCTATTAGAGTTAAACCATCTACATTTTTACGTCGTGAAACAAACGATCAAAATTATTAAAATAAAAAATCCATTCAAGCGGGATTCGAACCCACGTATAGAGGAATTCCATTTATACGACGTTAACCGCTTCGCGGCTGAGCCACATTTTTAAGGTTCATTTCTGTGTATCGCAATCGATCGCGAGCCGAAGCGGCTGAGGTAAGTGACAGACGCGCGCGGCCGACGACTGTCGTAGGCCTGCACGCGCACACAGAATATTGTCGCATCGGCCGCGAGCGTCAGCCGCTTGTCGTAAGCCGCGAGCGGCTCGCGATCGGCCGCGATGCTCGGAAATGAACCTGTGTTGCTGAATTTGCCCTATAAATGTTACGATTTAAGGCCATCCACGGTGCTCCCGAGATTATATTTTTTTCCCATTAATTTCGGAGCAGCTGTAGTATATAGGTACAACGTTATTGTTGGCATAGTGCAAACCTGAAAGTATTTTGCTCAGAATCAGTAACGCAATCCAAGGGAGTAGTTTTAAGACAATGTTATATTTTTAAATAATTCATGTATCATTCTAACAGTCCAAATCCTGTTCACAATGTTATGTGAAATGTGATCATCACTTATTTTTCAATAATAAAGATTGATTAAATAATTGAAGAACACAAGACAATTTGAATAGCTTATAACTCTGCAAGTTTTCAATATTTTCATTATGTTTTTTTTATATGATTTCTTAAAGTAAAAATCTCGTTGAGGTGAGCTTTGCACTATACCAAAAATAATCTTGTATAACATCAGACGCAAATGAGAACATCTATACTAAGGAATGAATGTCACCTGTTCCATGACGCCATCGATCCAGTCGGCGTAATTACTGACTTTGGTGAAGACTGTGGGCCCTGGGGCCCCACACACCGGAGAGGCAAAGCTGATCACACCAACTAACGTGCCATCAATCACTCCTGGTCCACCGACGTCGCGCTGTTAAACCATACTAATATTATAAATGTAAAAGTAACTCTGTCTGTCTGTCTGTCTGTTACACTTTCAGGCTCAAGCAGCTAAACCGATTTAGATGAAATTTGGTATGGAGAGAGTCCCGAGGAAGGACATAGGATAGTTTTTATCTCTATAACGCGGGCGGAGCCGCGGGCGAAAGCTCAATCAATAATATAACAACAAACAACAATAATATGTGGTCTCATTGCAGTAGCAGACAGTTCCTACAGGAGAGTGTAACGGAGTAAATATTGAATGGTGTATTAAATCCTATTGCATTAATATGCCTAATCTTCTTTGTACATTTCTGGAATTAATATATAGTCGAGTGTAATGAGACAAAGGAGAAGATGACGAAATTTCAAGATAAAAGCTTGATAGAACTAGGTAGAATCACTTATTATTGTGTTTACAAGTTCACATCATACCCTAGAGCAACGGTTCCCAAACTCATTTTTACTATGACGCCTTTGTGAGTTTGTGATGTTTTGCCACACCCTCTCTAGTTTTTGGCAAAAGTACTTACTAGTAGGTAATAACAGCCTCATTTTTTTTTATTAGACACTACAAGCAAAAAAAAATACTTATAAGAAAAAATATTGACTGGCTACTAATGAGAAGAATGTCCTTGCTTTTCTGTGCATAGCTCCTCAAAACAGGGATAATTTTTGGATACATTTTGATAAACTTTCATGATTTGTACACATTATGAAAATATATTTAATACGGGTCTTAATCGCGTGTATAATTTAAGGTGAAATATCTTGTTTATTGCCCTACGTTTCGACCGTATTGCAACGGCCGTGGTCACGGGTAGATCTTGAGTTACACGGCTAGAGTCTATCCGTGACCACGGCCGTTGCAATACGGTCGAAACGTCGGGCAATAAACAAGGTATTTCACCTTAAATTATTCACATGTTTGGATAGTCAAAGTGCGCGCGGCACTTACACAATTCGGTCACGGCAATCTACATAGATTGCTTCGCGACACCTCTGGGATGATTCTGCGACGCTCAGTTTGGAAACCCTGCCCTAGAGCACTAATTCGTTTGTAGTAGTTACGGGATATAAGTACATAATTATAATTCATGGGCAATAGATCAGGTACCATAATCCATTTTGACAAGAGATACATTATGATTCTAAGGTACGTCACGTAAATCCTGCCGTAAATTAGGACAGGCCTATGCCCAGTTTACCGAAACAGGCTGATGACGAAAGTAAAAGAAATGTATATTACGTTACGTATTGGAGTTCGTCCTATAGGTTACAATATACCTGTACACTTACATTGCAAGCTCCGGCTCCTTTCGAATAAAATCCAGCGCAAAAGTTATTTTTCGTCACATATTTTCTGAAAAAGAAATGTGTCAAGAAACCTTCAAGCTCACAATAAAAAAAGAGTCGTCATGAAAAATATTATAAAGGTATTCAAATTCAAGACTAAAGCGTCTTGCAGACGGTTGGAAACAAGCCTTCCCGCCAAGGTGAACTTGCTGGTTTCCAACAGTGTAGACGGATGTTGTAAACCAAATTACTTAGTACTTGGTTTGCAACAGCCGTCTACACTGTTGGAAACAAGCAAGGTCACCTTGGTTTGTACGTTTACCGTAACCGTCTGGAAGACGCTTTATAGGCTAGGATGAACATTTTCGAAAATGATTACTATTATGCTGAATTGACATGAGTAGCTTCGATTTGCCGAGACGCGCAACTTTTTCTACGACAATTTTTTATTTTGGAAGCTTGTTGGATACAACAGATTTACCCCGATGTAACCTCGTTGACGACTGCTAATGAGGGACCAGTGACATTCTTACTTAGAATAATACTCCTGACATTCGTCGAGCGGAAAGAACTCCAAGTTAGCGTAAGACAATCTATTCTGTCCCTCGTTGTAGATAATATTGCTGCGCTGAAATATAATGCAATACTTATTAAAGAACGATCATACCTATAAGTAGTTTTTATGTCACGTATTTCACGTTGGCTTAAAGATTGAAGATTAAATATTTTTTGATCGTGGCCACGACGCAAGTTGTAGTTTTTTTCGTCTATTCCGTTTTGTTAGACTGTTAGTTCGATTAACATAACAGTACGTAAAAAAAATCCGTGGATAGAAAATAAATACTGTTTAGTCGATAGTAATTACTATTAATTTGGTTGATGAATCGAATAATATCGATTGTTCAAATATTGTTATTAAACTAGATTCACGATTTTAAGGTCACAAATAATATAATATAATAATATCTTGGTACAAGTCACACAACGCTATCTGATCCCAAACTAAGCAGAGCTTGTACTATGGAAACCAGACAACTGATATACATACTTATATATTTCTAAATACATACATATTATAGATAAATAACACCCAGACACAGAATAAACCATCGTCCTTATCACAAAGTTTTATCCTGGGCAGGGTTCGAACACACGACCTCTTGCGTAGCAGTCGGATACACTCCCACCGCGCCACAGAGGCAGTCAAACTCTTAGTTAAAGTCTTACAGATTTAAATTAACAAATTCAATTTTAAATGGTATGTTTTCATGATTTTTTTCCTTAATAACATTTAAATATTTACTTTAAAATTATTAAAAAAATACATTAGACATCCTTACTTTGATATGTTACTTGACACAGCTAGCGATTATTTTTTATTTCCTAATATACCCCCCAAAATTGTCTATCATGTTCAAAATTATTCTATTTACGATATGCGTCCATGTTTGGGTATTCATACATATGTGTACCAAATTTGAACTCAATCGGTTTAGTAGATTCAAAGAAAATTGGGTGGATCGCGATCCTATAAGGGTATCGTTTTTTTTCCTTTTGAGGGACGGACCACTAAAACCATTCCGATTATATTTAGCTTTGTTTTTTAGCTGAAAGCTTCTTTAAGCTTTCTAATAAAATCCGCATCAAAATTTGATCATTCGTTTGAACAGATTACACTTGTTAAACTTATAACATCATTCTTTTTCGTGGTTTATTCCACCTTGTTCACCTGGGTGCAATGATTCCTAAGTTAAATGAAGAGGACTTTTTCGTCGGGGATTAACGCTACATATTAAAAAAAAAAGAATTTAATAATGTTTTAGAACTCACGTCTCTGGCTCCCCAACCAATCATAGTTATTTTATAAAATTTAAATGATGGATGTTCCTTTCTATCAATTTCTATCTTTTTAACTCTTCGCGATTTAGTTTGAAATGCGATTCTCCTCGACAGCCTCATGACTGCGAGGTTGTGGCGTAGAGTCTTTGGATCATATTTAGGATGAAAATATAGTTCCTGAATCTGAACAGCTTCCCCTCCGTGTTCGTAGAAGGGGCTCCCGATTTGAACCGTTACATATGCTGGATTTTCCCGAAAGAAACGATTATTCCATGCTCTGAAACACAAATAATGAGCCTGATAATATAAAATACACAGAAAATAAAACATGTTTTGATCATAAATACAAACGAAACGATGCTTCTGCATTGTGATGCGGAAGAAATGAAATGATAATAAAAAACGATGGAAATAATAAAGTTGGGAACATGATAAAATAAACAATTTATGAAAACAATCATCTAGTGATAGACAGTGTTGAATCCCTGAGGAGCAATATTCTGAGAAAATCATATTCTCACAATTGCAAACAAGATGCAGCCGTAATGACCAAATCGCTTTTAATAATAGAGCCAGCGCATTGAAATCTCCCGAAAAATTGTATGCTGGCCATGAAAGGAAAGTTTTTGATATTCGTCCGTGAACCTTTGTAAATGCGGCGACCACTTGGCTCTGAAATATGATTAGACAATTAATATACTAAAACAAGTAAGATAACATTATTGGGGTAATAATTATAACTTACGCCAAAATTCGGGGTTAAGAATACTATCTTTTGATTCATTATTTGTCTTGCTGCTTTTAGTAATTATTGCATCATGTTGTAATTTCATGAAATCAAAATTATTTAAAATCTCTCCATTCACAGAGTCGATCTTTTTTGTGGTACACCATTCTTTTAGATAATCTAATTTATCAATAAAAGTATCAATGCATTTTTCAACATATGCATTATTATCAATATCAACCTCTGCGTTATCGCCTTCATTTAAAACTTCATTTATTTGTGTAATAAAGTATATAATTTTGTTATCAATATAATTTACTCTCGATAGACTAACAATTTTTTTCCAACTGTCGCAATCTCTCAATGTTATTGATACAAATAAGTCGTGTATTGTAAAATATTGTTTTAATTCAGGACTGTACTTTACATTTTGGATCTTAAAAGAAGTTAATAGATTGTTCAAAGTGTTCTGTATTGCAATCACTGTAATGGCTATGCTATTATCTTCCACTACCGGTAATTCCACAAGACTTTGAATTTCAACAAATATGGTAAACAGAATGAAAGATAAATTAGTTTTCATTAATAATATAAAAACAATGGTTATATTTTTAAATGAAAAGTGAAGTTAGACTAGACTATTTAATATTTTTGAATATATTAATTTAGTGTCGGAGTTATTTTAATGTAGTTGTTACCCAATATATTGAAACTTATTTTATGGATTTGTTTTATTACCTATTCTTAAATTGAGAATTATTATTTATCAGGGAAATAAATTATGTTATATTTCACAATTTATACGACATCGCCAAAATGCTCATATTTTTTTATAAGGACATAGTTCATTTTTTTATTATCAGGAAATTAGGTAACCTATTTTAACAAGATCACTTGATTGACTTACGTATGGCAAAAAATATATGAATATTATTCTTTAAAATAAAGCTTCTAAGTACAGTTATTCGATACTTCCATTACTGCTACGGTCATCTATATAAAATCTGACTGACTGACTGATCAAATCTGTTGTTAAGCGCAAAACTGAAACTGAACCAATTCGTGTATTTTTGGAAATTCATCCCCTAAGGGTGTAAAATAGTGGTTGTAAGTTGAGTTTGTATGAAAGTCCGACAGTTTTAAAGTTAGGTTTCTAAAATGTTGTACTTGGCTTTTTAGTTTAAAGTAATGAAATACGAGTTTCAGCGTTTCAACCAAAAAATCAACCCGTAAAGTTTGAAAGTTATATCTGTGAAGTTTTAAATTTGGCTTTTTAGTTTAAAATAATGAAGCACATATATTAGCACTTTTGGGGTAAAAAGAGGTTGGCAAATTTGTTTAAAACTCCGCAGTTTTAAAGTTAGCTAAGCGAAATTTCGTATTTGGATTAAAATAGAGAAACACGATTTCAGCGTTCTTGGTAAATCAATCCCTAAGAGGGTAAAACAAGGTTTATAAAACTCCGTCCGTTTTGGAGTCAATCTTTAAAAAATAGTATTTGGTTTACGTTAACACGTGTTTCAGCATTTTGATTTCTGGGTAAAGTCATTCACGCGGGCCTTGCCGCGACAGCTATTACATTTTATAAAAGTGAAAGGCTGTCTGTCGCATGTGTTCGCGCTTAAATCACTCGATCTACATATGTAAATGAAATTTTGTATAGACATAGTTCGAGTTTCTTGAAATTCTTTATAATAATAATAATAATCTTTATTTGCAAAAACATTGTTACAAAGATGGAAGGTCGTTTTAAAATTAAATGTGTACATCATGTTCTGCCTAAATCGGGCATTGTCCTGACTGACCGACTGACTGATGGATCAACGCATAGCCTAAGCCGCTGATCGAAGTGACGTGATTAGGAGGACATAATCCTTATTTAGTGTAGGAATCCGATAAGAAGGGATTTTTGGAAATTAATTCCTTAAAATTGAAACTACTTCAGTTCTAAAGTAAGATTTGTGAAATTTCGTATTCGCATTATCGCAATTTTTTTCACAAAATAATATATATTTTTGGAAAAATTTGTTGACGATTACAATGCACTCGTTACTAAAGATGTATCATATTTTTATTTATTTATTTACATACCAATATAAGTAGTAGGTATATTAATATACGAGTATATCAATGTTTTGTTAATGATATGACATTCATTATTTTTTATTTTATTAATGATTCGCTAAATAACAATTTTAGTTACAATAATTAACTTAGTATACGATTTCAGTTATCTTTTGGAATTTTGAACATGGTTACATTCTTTATCAAGATTAATATTGTTATAAACTCTAGTTATTATATAACTCCTTGTTCTTTTACTATTGAAATTACAAACTACTGGTTCCGCAAACTGTTTACATGTTGTTTGTTTTACGTGGCGTCACGTGGTGGAAATCCATCTTAAGTATCTATTTAAGATGGATTTCCGCCTCCATCGCCATCCCTCATTAGGGAGGGATTCCACCACCCACTCACGATCTGTGAAATATCTTTGAATAAAAGGCGATCACTTGGGCCCCATGGTCCTAGCGTCTCAACCCCAAACGGCTCAAATATATCATAATAATAATTTCCGACTAGCTTAATATATTTGCGCCGTTTGAGAGTCTCCGCAGATGCAGCAGCAGCGCAGGCACAGCTCGCAGTGTTTGGAAGATGGGAAGGCGCGAGGGTGTCGACGCGGGTTGCGTCCCACATCAAAGGTAGCAAAGACATACCGGCCTTTTGCCATCACTGTGCGCCAAACCGAACGCCAAAGTGAACGGGTAACGACGTCGTCCAATGCCACATTCAACATTTTACTCAGGGTTTTATGAATAATTTTGTCTAATTTACCAAAAAGCTCAGGATGTTTCCAAAATTGAGTAGATCTGAGTACGTATGTGAATTTAGGAACAAAAAGACAATGTCGAACGATTGTAAAAGTCGAATGCATATTAATTTAAAGTAGTTGGTCCGATATTGTACAAAAATTTTGTATTTAGTCTTCAACGAACGAATCAAAGGACTCTTCTAAAATTGGGGCTCCTAAGAGTTGAAGATATTGATTATCTACAATTTTTAGATCTTTATCTAGTTTATCATTTATGAATGATGAATTTATGACCTTTGAAATTATCTTTTAGAAAAGCCAAGTCCTTGTTTACTATCTCATCGTCTCCCCCTAGGGTCCTGTCATCCAGGTACTAAATATTAAGTTTAGAATTTAGTTGACAATCGTTTAAATTTAGTCGACAATCGTTGTTGACGCTCCTCGCTATGTGAGAAATGCTACAATCTTCAGGGACCTACGCATGGAGAGCCTCGACGACGTGATAGGTCGCCTGAGCGCCAACTTTTTCGCTTGGACAGAGGGCTCCTCCTCCGCCATCTGCAGGAGCTAGCGCCCTGCTATCGGCGCCCACCAGACAGTCCACTGTCGCGAGATTTAGTCCCGGCCGCAAACCCACCAGATTGAACCCCTCTCGCCGACGTCGGCTGTTGGGCGCTTGCTCGGTGCCTCCTCCCCGCAAGCTCGAAATCGCTGACATCCCGACAGCCATTGTGAACCAAGCCACCGCTGGATCATAGAACGCTCACCGGACTTCCCTTTTAAAGGATGTACTGCCGGTGGGGCCGGGGACTCGCTAGAGGCATGACTTCCACTCCTGGACTTGACGCCCAATTTTGAGATCACTATGGCCGTAGGCAACTACCAGGTGACTCGTTTGTTTTTGCGGACAAAGAAGTAGGTCATTGCGCATCACTAGCCGACCGCTACATCTCTGCTATGTATAAGAACATCTGCTTACACTTTTCGTATTGGGCAAATAACCATACGCGCGCTCTAAGGTTCCAACCATTAAAAAATGTTGTCTGGAATGCTAATGACTACTCAAAACACTCTCAGAAGTCAAAAATATTTTTAAAATTGCAAATATCGACGTCATGCTGAAATCTGAAAAGAGTTATCTTAGAATATCAGGTTACTCGTTGCGTCACACCATGCACCCTGATGGAAAGGCTCATTATCAATCCAGCACATTCTAGAAAGATTATATCCAAGCAACCAGTATTGTTGTACCGTATTGTACAAGCGATTTAACCATCTTGGCTCTCTATTGCCCACTAAGACACACTATCAAACCGACTTATTTTGAAGAATATTTTAAATATCTTCATCATCGGTACATAGCTGGTAGGAACTACAACGCCAAATATACGTTTTCTCCTAAAATGCATACAGGCTAATAATATGGATATTTCCTCAAAGGTGAGCCCACAAATTGACCCACAGACCAAAATAAAAAAACCAGACCTCATTGACTTAAAATCAATCTCCAAAACATCCATCTATTGCAAAAGTTGCCTGGACCTATCATCTGACTACTCTTGTTAATTTGACTCAATTCTTGTTAATTTGACGACCTCATTAAGATATAAAGAAACCGGATACCTTTTTTACTCATAATGATTTTTGTCCTATTTAAAATTGTCATAATAAATTAGGCATAATTTTCTTTGTCATAAAAATAGTGTGCCATAACTGGTTTTTAGCATACTGTGTTATTAAGCATAAATATTATATATCCTATTATATTTATTCATAACTTTGATATGCATAAAGTTGTAAAGCATAATAATTAGTTTCCATAAGTAACACGTCTCATAATCGACTCTTGACATAATCAAAATTTGATATAATTATGAAAATAATACATAATATTGTTAGGTCGAAATTAATTATCTTTAACACCCCGACTCAGAGCAATCCGACTCGGATAGGTTAGGTTAGAAGACTAAGGCGGGAGCGAAGCGAAGCGGAGCTCCCGCCTTAGTCTTCGTGTTAGGTTTTTTTTTTTAAACCACCCAAAAGTAGGAGCCCCGCGAAGCGGGGCTCCGTCGAAGATAGTACAATTTTATGCGCCTACATGTTTGACGATAGCAATGTATAAAATAGTGTAATATTGTTATTAAAACTTTTGTAGTTAATTTTTCGGCATATAGTTTGTATGCTTATAATAGTTATGGTTATGCGTCGTTATGCGTAAGTAAAGTTATGCTTTGGCATAGTATGCGTTTTAAATATTATGCTTATAGTGATTAGGATTAAAAAATTATGATTAAAAAAGTTATGACGCATGAGAATTATGCGTAACTAATATTAGGAGTATAAACATTATGCAATGTTAAATTATGACATAAAATCGTAGGAATAAAAATAGAGAACCTAAAGAAACTAGACGTACCTTACATAATCACAGAAAAAACTGGATGTTATTCCAATATCTAGTTGATATACTTAGCAACAAAACTGTTAGGCTCAAAACAGAAAACTATATAACGACAGCGGTTGAATGGTTGAAAAAGCATACTTGGTCCTTATTCACGTTCTTGTTTCCGTTTTCCCGGCAAGCCCGTGCGAACTGGTGCATGCGTGGTGCTCTCAAAGATGTCCACCGCGCATGTGCGTTTTGATGCATTTCTAAGAGCAGCTCTGTATTTACCATTATGACAAGATTTTGACAGTTTTCACGGGTTTGCCGCGAAAACGGAAAAAAGAACGTGAATAAGGACCGTGCTTGGGAAGCCACTGCAAAAATAAAAATAATGGTATTGACAGGCATATAGACAACAATCTCATGCAGTTAGTTGCTCAGAAAAGAAAGCTTAGAAAGCAATGGCAGCAATCAAAATATCCCCAAGACACAATATAGAGATACGATAGAGCACATAAAAACGCACTTTCTGTAACAATATGTTCCAAACCTACTTTAGTGAGTTAGATGCAACCGCCTCGTCCAACTACTCACTATGAAAGGCAATAAAACATCTTAAACAATCTACATCTGTTTGCGTATGCCTGAGGGATAATGTTTACATTCTCTTCACATCTGATGTCTATTTTTAAACCACATCCAAATAAATGTCCATCAGATCACGTGAACGTAGTGCATGCCTTCCTAAACGAGAGTATGTGTACGAAAAGACATGATAATACACCCAAATTTACTAATGGCCCATCTCAATAATCAATCTATCGATAGATTTGGCTACTAGAGATAGAACTTTGACATATTTTGTATGGAGCTTACGTGAAATATATACCTCTAGTAGACAAATCCATCGATAGATAAATTATTGAGACCGGCCTTACGGCACTTACGTGAGAAGTAATATAAAATCAAAAAAATCAACTCGAAACATTTGACTACCTCTGTGGCGTGGTGGGAGTGTGGCTGGCCGACTGCTATGCTAGAAGTCGTTTCGATTCCCACCCAGGATTAAACTTTGTGTGATGAGGACGATGGCTTATTCTGTGTCTGGGTGTAATTTATCTATAATATATATGTATTTAGAAATATATAAGTATATTTAACAGTTGTATGGTTACCATAGTACTCAGATACGTTGGAATTCGTGGTATACATAGGAATCAGATGACGTTGTATGAGTTGTCCCAAGATATTATTATTAAGGTCCTTGGATACGACCTTGTAACTAATCGCCTTTTAGCTCAACTACCAAACTTTTTCAATTTTTATTGCCATGACGCCATGACCAAGCTACATTTCAATTCACCACAATGGAAAGTGGCACAGATAATTATGGTTCCCAAACTGTAAACACAACCGGAAGATCCTAACTCCTATAGGCCCATCAGCCTGTTACCCATGGCTTCCAAAGTCTATGAAGCGTTGTTACTAACTCGGATGTTTTCCGTAATAAAGGCAAAGAAGTTAATACCTGATCACCAGTTTGGGTACGGGGCTTGTACTGCGGCTGTTGTCTTACTTAAAAAAACTTTATTTATTTTATTTTATTAACAAAGTTTACGAGCAGATCACGTGAGATACATGGGTTTGGACGTAGACAAACTCTTAACTTGGCAGAAACATTAAAGGAAACAACTAGGTCTGCAACTTAGGAAAATCTACTGGCTTGTTGGACACAAATCACAGCGTTCACTAGATGAATAGAAATAAAATCCTCTTATACAAAGCTATCCTGAAACCAATCTGGACATACGGCATAAAGCTATGTGGAACACCTTCTCATACCAACACAAAGGTTAAACAACACTATCAAAATAAAATCTTGTGGATATAACAAATGCCCCATGGTTTCTTGCTAATGAACAACTACATAAAGACCTGAAAATGCCTACAGGCAAGGAGGAAATAGCAAAATACGTGCAGGACTATAAACCACCCCAGCCACCAGCCTTTAAGGCGCCAATTGAAACGCAGAATTAAACAAGACGTGCTTGATTAAAAGCGCATAGGAAGTATTCAGGACGAGACAAAGGTCACGTTTCTGAACAAGACCCATATTAGCCCTGACAAAACTGCAACTTAATGTCCTCATAGTGGCGACAGATCGTTGTACAAAAAAAAAGGAGCAAATTACACAAAGCAATACCCACCTGTTGTACCCTCGACGGATTAGGATCCGTGGGGATTTTAACATTCGTTAAAAAATGACTCTGTTCTAAATTACATTTAAATGAAACCACATTTTGTTTTAACATTGTACAACTTTTACGGGACTAATTAATTCGCATGCCTGATGATGTTTCACTGCTGCCGTCTCCACTGACTGTCCCGTCCGTCTGACTGTCCGACTGGTCTGACGTATTACCCTTGATATTTTTCTTCTTTGAACCCCCCATTGGCATTTTATTTTCTGCTGATTCAAACATCTTTTGTAAATCTAATTCGTCAAGAAGTTCCGTTATGTCTTTATCTAACTTTGAGTCGTTACTAACATCTTCTTCAGTATTCATATCGTTGTTAGTATCGTCATCGATATTTGAATTATTGTTCGTAACATTTTTAAGTACTTCATCATTTTTTATGGCTGGCCCGCCGTCCTCGTCTTCATATTCGGTTTTGTCAGTAGAAATTGTAGTATACTTAGGTTTGTTTTTATGCAAATGCTTTGACGACCGAAGTTTTCCTCTATGCAACTTCTTGTCTCCTGTTGTCATTAAAGTTTTTTCTTTGCTAAAATCTGGATTTCTAGGATTGGTTTCTAACTTTGAATAATCATTAATATTTTCATCTGCAGCATACTTATTCTTTGATTTTTTTGGTATTTCAGTAACTTCCACTTTTGATTCAATTACCTTGCTATCATTGTCTTCGTATTCAATTTCATCTAAGGAAGATTTCTTAACAGTGGAAGATTTAGTTTCATCTTTTGCTTCACTAATATCTAATTCTAATGCCGAGTCACTAATGATTTCTTCATTTGCATGATCATACGTATTCTGAGTCTTAACTTTTTTATTTTCGTGTTTAACTTTTTTTAATAAACGTGTAGTAGCAGTGAAAACTCTTTTTCTAGCTTTTTTCCCACTGGCAACTTTTTTAGGTATAATATGTTTTCTTGGTTCTCTTTCTACATAGTCCAGAATATCTTTAACAAGCGAATCTAATTGGAGTTGAGGGATTATACTTTCATTTGCATTTTTATGTGATTTCTTTTTTGCGGCCTCTTTTTTTTCTTTGTTACCCCTTTTGACTTTGTATTTGTTGTTTCTATCGCCAGCCAATTTAGCCTCGCCTGTTTCATCATCAGCAGTTCCTCTCATATTCGGTTTATCTTTTTGATTATCCACGTCTTCATATTCCAATTTAACGGGTAAAAGTATATTATCATCAGTCGCTGCAGTTCTTATTTGGTTGAGTTTGGAGTCTTTTGTCGTTCGCATATGCTTGGAAACTTTTTCTTTACTAATATCTACATTTATTGCCATTTCATTATAATATATCAAATCATCATCAACTTTTTCATCAGCACTCGCGTATCTGTTTTCATATTTCGTCATTATTTCAGTCGTTTTCCTATTGGCCACTAGTTTCTTGTTATATTTATATCTGTGTAAAGATTCTTTTAACAAGGGTGTAGTTACAGCAGGATATTTGCTTCTTGTCTTTTTGACTAAGATATCTTTTTTTGATTTAGTAGGTTTTATTGGTTTTTCTTTTACATAGTCAAGTATATCCTTAACAAGGGAATCTAATTCGAAACCATTGTCGGTGTTATCATATTTTTCAACAAGTTTATCGTTAATTACGTCTTCATATTCGGAGTTGTCAGGTTTCTCTGTAGGTTTAGCACTGGATCTATATTTGACTTTTTTAACTTTATTGACTTTAGAGGTTCCTTGTTTTAGTGTTTTTTCGTTTCTATCATCAATTTCCAATAAAGAGCTATCATCATCTTTAAGTTTAAAGTCTTTGTCACTCGCTTTAAACTGGGGCTGCATATCCTCGCTATCATCGTCGTTGTATTCGATTCCAACGGATAATGGATATGTACTTTCAGTAGAATATTTACTTTTTGCCTTATTCCATTGAGAATGTTTTGTTTGCCTTGTTTGCTTTAAATCACCAGTATTCTCTTCATCTGAATAGGAATAATTATTTTTTGGATATTCATTTATTTCGGTCTCAAGTTTTGTATTAGACTTGGCGTCTATATTAACCTGGTTATCAATGACTTCAATTAAAGGTTCATCTGTACTACTTTGTATTGTTTTTGTTATACCCATAAAATTAAATAACTTTTTTGCAACATCTAATATAAATCCACTATGTAATACATTACTCGTTGTTTTATTCGGCTCGATTATTTCGTTATTTTTGTGCATTGTTGCTGTTTTTATATTATATCTTAATAGTTCTTTTTGTGCAGGATTTTCATTATTTATTTCATTCTGTTTAAACATGGTTGACAAGAATTCTTTAAAGAGTTTGTCGTCTTCTAATATTCTAAGTGATTCTCTACGTAAGCCAGTTTCGGGTCCAAACATGATTGGTTTCATCTGGTAGGCCTTTGTTGTCTTTGTAGTGTAGACTGGCCGGAATGTATTCGTTGATATCCGCAAGGTAGTCAACGGTCTAATATACGGTGAAGGCTGAAACAAGCACAAATAATAAATTGTAGTTGATTAGAATCTTACGTCTAACAGACTTAATACTGAAATAAATGCCGGTTACCGTGTCTATAATTTTATTGATCCAATCTTTATAAAAACCAACTTTGGTAAATACAGTTGGTGCATCTGCAGTGCCGCAGATTGGAGGACCGAAGCTGATCACACCAATTAAATAGCCTCTGTAAATTCCTGGCCCGCCGACATCATGCTGTCAGAAAAAGCAGCTCAAATTACTTTTATACATTTTCATTACGGACTAAGTCCAATAAGAGTTTAAGTGGAGTACAAGGTAAGAATTAAAGGATAAGAAAATTGAAAATGCATTTAGCAAAGAAGATAAAGAGAGAGAGAGAGAGAGAGAGAGAGAGAGAGAGAGAGAGAGAGAGAGAGAGAGAGAAAGTTTAAGTATGTTTAATGTTTGTAAATGACTATGGGTCATTTTGTTTTAAAAAGTAAAACAAATCTTAACTGTTAGTGAAGAAGTATTTTTAGGGTTCCGTACTTCGAAGGGAAAAAATGGAACCCTTAAAGGATCACATCGGTGATTCCGTCTGTCCGTTTGTTACAGTCAATTTGCTACGAATCTACTGGACCGATTAAAAATAAAAATAATTTAAGAGCGACTTTTGGTGAGCAAACTCGAAAATCAAAAAAAGTTTCACAAACTGTATCGTGAACCACATCAAATAAAAGGGAGGGCTATACATTTTTTCATTAATTTATTTTAATATCGTTATTTTAAAAGTTATTCAGTAAAACCTTGAAACTGGACCACTCCCCCTCCCGCCTTATTTCCGAAGTTTAATATTTTGAAAAAATACAAAATTTAGATCTTAACCTAAAGATTTCAGGAAAAATAATAATAAGTCTGAATTTTGAAATTGGGGATAATTTATGGGGCAATTGAAGATTTCATTTCATAGTTTTTCCTAAATACCTTTTGAAATTATAAAAAAATGCTAAGCCCTTTCCTTGTCTTAAGCCTTTTTACCCGACTGTAAGGGAGGGTTATGTTTTTCGCGTATATCTTGTATGTTGTAGAAAATTACATACGCATGTATGTAATATTATATTTTTTTATACCTCATATCTCACAAACCACTGAACGGATTTATATAAATAAGACGTCGTTAGATTCGTCTTGACCGCCAAAATGTTCTTAGATGTGATGATTGAAAAAAATAAAAATGGCAGCTATGAGATGTCAAAATAAAGAGTAATGAAAAAAAAGTTGTTTCGAATACTGCAATATAAAACTCACAAACTTTAGGGTTATAGGTTAAGAGGTAAAACATGATTATGACTGTGATACTAAAAAAGTTAGTTAGCAACCATTATTTTTTCAATTTTCAATACTTGACAATAGCTGTGATAAAAGTTAGTGGTTACATCCTACAACCAGTCAAAAGTATAAAATAAAAGAATAAATAATAAAACAGAAGCCTACAGAACTATATAATTTCATGCAGTCCATCAATGCATATTTATATACTCACTTGGCATGCACCTGTTCGTTTGGTAAAAAATCCGGCACAGAAGTGTTTCTTTGTCACAAACTCTCTAAAAATATTTAAATGGCGTTAACAATAATAATAATAATAATATAATAATATATGTTCGTAAACTTTCGCGATTTGTACACATTTTAGAATTTTATAAGCTACGGGTCTTAATAGGGTAAATATTTTATTTTAAGGTATTATAGCCCTAAAATAAAATATTTACGCGATTAAGATCCGTAGCTTATAAAATTCTATAAAATATAATAATATCTTGGGACAACTTACACAGCGCCATCTGATCCCAAACTAAGAATATTAACTATTATAAGAATTGGAACAAAAACATAATACATATTAGAGTATTATCGGGACTTAATCGCGTGAAATATAATATATAATACTAGCTGTCCCGCGCAACTTCGTCTGCGTAAATTTTCCCCTTTTTTGTTTTTGTTATAATCCTATGTCTAATACCTCCAAGAATATGTGTACAAAGTTTCATGATGATCGGTTGAGTAGTTTTCGCGTGAAAGCGTAACAAACAAACTTACATTCACATTTATATATTAGTAGGGATAGGGTTAATTAGCCGACGTTTCGATCGAATTGCACCGATCGAGACATCGCTAAGCTGCCATCAGTCGACCCTTGACCACGATCGGTGCAATTCGATCGAAACGTCGTGTAAATAAAGGTTCGTACTTTTAAATATTTCACAACAACATACCTAATAGACTTAATAGTTGGAGGATGTTGTAGAACATTTTAATCTAATGATTAAAATGTTCTACAACATCCTCTCAGTTACTGAGACTAATGTTATGTGAAATAATACTAACTTGGTATAAATTTCTTGACACACTTCCAACGGATAGGAGTCCAACTCAGCATAAGCCAATCGATTTTCCCAAGGACTGTAAATATTCCCTGTATTCTGTAACATTAGACATGGTGTCAAAAGCGTATCTAGATTATTTTAGGTATTGCATTATTTTAAATAGGTACCTACTAGGTATTAAAAAATGTTTTCACAACTTACGTCCTTTGCACCCCAACCAACAATAATAATACCACCAGTTTCAAGCGGTAGTGGCGCTGCTTGTTGATCGAAGTTTATTCTTTTTACCTTTCTTTTCAATTTAGAAAACACTATGTGTATGGATAACCTCATCAATGCTATGTTGTTACTCAGTGTTTTTGGATCGTATTCGTGGTGAAAGTAAATCTCCTGAACGGGTATGACCTCTCCACCGGCCTCGTAGAAGTCACTGCCTATTTGTACAGAGAGGAATGCTGGATTCTCACGGAAAAAACGGTTATTCCAAGCCCTACAAATATCAATGAGTATGTTTAATTTAATATTTAGGTCTCATTTGCACGAGCGTATTTTAACGCGCGTAAATAAAACGCTCCAATTTCACATATTTTTATCGGCAGTGTTGTATTTGATCACATAATCACATCGAGAGGCCGGGTCGACGGATTTTTAACGCGCATAAATCGCTCGTGCGAATGAGAGCTTTTAAAAATCATTAAAGCATTAAATGTGTACGGCAAGATATTATAGTAAAAAAATGTTCATACAATTGTAAACATGATGCAGCAGTGACGACTAAATCTGCTCTAATTATTGACCCAGCGCAATGAAACTTATCAAAGAATAAAACGCTGACAACAAACGGATAGTGAGTAATATGTGTGTGGTGGCCGTTATAGATACGACGACCACTTTGTAATACTGGAGCTGTAAATAAAAAATAATAAATAGAATTCGACTAACATAAATCGTCATTTTAAATGTTATGTTTCAACTTACTCCAAACTTCATCATCGTTGTTATCAATAGTATCGTTTTCAATAGTTGCGTTATTAACGTCTGCTAATGTCGTCCTGTCTTTACTCAAATGTTCTAAAATCTTTTCATTTATATCATGTTTAGAAAAGTATTCATTAAATTTATAAATTTGCTTTAAATACCTTAGCTTTTTGATAAACTTTTGTATGTATATATTTACATAAATATCATCTGTTGCTTCGTTACTTTTATTATCATCACTTTCATCAAAAACTTCATTTATTTGTGCTATAAAATGTAGCGTGTTGTTATCGATGTTGCTTACTCGCGATAGTTGGACAATTTTTTTAAGATTTTCGCAATCTTTTAGTGTGATTGAAACAAAGAAGTTGTGTATAACTGAAAATTTCTTTAACTTGGGCCTGTTTTCTGAGCCTCTGACTTTAAATGTAGCCAATAAATCGTTTACCGTGTTCCGTATTACCGACTCCGTGATTGCTATATCATTATCTTCTATGGCCGGTATTTCTACAAGATTATAAGCAAGTCGAAACACATAAAATAATGTAAAATATACTATGTTATAATTGAAGGAAAACATTTGGAATTTTTCGTTATTTGTTAAATAAGTGTGTAACTTAATTAATTAAAATGCAATAAGTTTTGTACTTTTATATTTCTATCGCAATATTGGCGATATACCTGCTTAATATAATGTAACACCTAAAGTGATTTTTATTTTTATATCCAATTATTTATTGAGAAACATTTTACGACTTCAATTTTTACCTCGTGGAATGGTTATAGCATTACATTTTTGTTTAATGACAATATGTCATAAAATTTTATGTCATTCTTATCAAGTGAAATTGTTAGGTATACAAAGCGTATATCTGAGCAGTGTCGCAGTCTACTTAGGGTATGTTCCGATATACACTGCCAACACGCTTCAGTGCTTTTACTGGGAAGAAATTGGTTCCGTTATGGCTGACAGTATACTGCCGCAGTATCCTTGGGATAGTTCCGTTTCATACAGTAACCAGTATAGATAACTTTATAGAAACGGCTTCGCAGTATACTAAATAGACGTCACACCTCACAGTGCCCCAGTGCATAACGCAACATACCCAAAAATTATATGGTCTAGAAGGTGCGGTCAACACCAAAAGTAATTTTTAAATTATTTTTGAGAAAAGTCATTATTTTTCTTATTGAAAATGAGACTGCATGAACCTATTTATTAACTGCAACTATACAGTTTTAAATCTATATCAATAGGTCTACTTTTGAAGAAGCGGTTATGTCATCGGATTCGCAATAAAGCAGGTTTTATTGAGAGGTCACGGGTTCGAGTCCACCCATGAGCCAGATTGTGACAGATGAAATATTTGAGCAGCCAGTTGTAGAAGTCAACCGACAGCCACTCGTGACACATTCGTCAATTTCCGAACACGAAATACCTCTGTGAGAAAGTATGTGGGTGCCGTCCGCACTCACACGTAGGACCTGACCCTCGGGACCTGAGTCCCTTGACTCGAGCGATTCGCACTAAACAAAACAAACCCCACTTAACCGATTATAACTGAATTTAGATTAGAACTGCTTCGTAATGTTACCACATTCTTTAGAAATGGACAGTAGGATCGTTACACTGTTGGCTTAAGCATAATCCATACTTATGTCACGATTTTGTTTTGGTGAATTAAATAATGTATTTTGCTCGATTGATCCGGTATCGAGCTTATTAGAAGCCGCATCTTGATCTTTAGTAGAGTCGATGTTCAGGGCAGGTAGAGAGAAACTGTTGTTTATGTCTGTACAAGATGATGAAAGCAGAGCAGTCTCGATATTTCAGTTGAGGTTTCTTGTTTCTTTGCAGATTTAGAATACGACGAAGGTTTTTAAACATTTATTTTTTTTAAATGATGAGTGAGATTAAGGTTTTCCATGTTTTAAATTTTCTACCTCAATGTGTGCATTGTTTAGTTGGTATTTTAATTTTAATATCTCCTCTTTTGCCTCTTTCAAATAATAAATAAGTCGATAAATTTTTACTTTTTAAACACATATCCGAATCAGACGATTCAAAAGAGTCGTCTAAGGAATCTCTTAACTTTTTAGTAGGTTTACTACGTAGAGTAACATTTTTATAATCATTCTCCATTTTGATATGATGTTTTTTATAGCAAATATACTACCAACGCCCTCTAGTATCGGGTAGATTTATCTGTCACTAATAACAGTTTGAAAATTTATCCGCTGGATGGCGCTTATACTGGAGTGTGATGCAGGAATATTCATGTTGCAGAACAAAAACGGTTTAGTTTCTTGGTAAACACTGTTATCATCATTATCACTTCATCACCATCATCATCACTTTATCATCATCATCACTTCATCATCATCATCACTAATATTATAAAGAGGAAAGATTTGATTGTTTGTTTGGATTGAGTAGGCTCCGAAACTACTGGACGGATTTGGAAAATTCTTTCATCATTGTGAAGCTACACTAACCCCAGGTGACATAGGCTATTTTTTATCCCTGTATTCCCACAGGAACGGGAACTAAGCGAGTGAAACCGCGAGGCGTCCACTAATCACTAATAATTTTATGGCGTTAACTGGTTTTAGGGTCATTGGTGTGTAATAAGGCATTATTAGTAATTACTAATTTTAGTTGAGTTCTGTGTTCATGTAAATGCCGGTAAAGCACTATTTAACTACTAAGAAATTTAAATATACGGGTAGACTGCCGTGACCACGGCCGTTGCAATACGGTCGAAACGTCAAGCATTAAACAAGGTATTTTACATTAAATGATTCACGCGATTAAGACCCGGAGTATATATATATTTTTATTATCAGCCGCTTTGCCACAAACCAGTGTGCCATATAGCATGATGCTGTAGAAACAACCGAATGAACTATTCATGCTGACAGCAAACGCTGCCGAAGTAAGTTTCCTTACGAGACATGATATTTGGGCGCCCCATTTTAACTTACTATGTAAAGTAATTTCCAAAAAAAGTGTTGAATCAACAAAATAAATAATTGCATTGTTTAAAACTAGATTCGTACAGATATTTCTTACATTTGGCAAAACTAAACTTAATACATTTGGTTTTTTAGAATATAAGAGCAAGTTATTTGATGTAAACCAGTGAAGAACTAAAGCGAGGGACCTATTTACTTTGTCAGAGTAATCGTTTTTACGATTGGCTTGGAATATAAAATAAGTGTCATCAACAAATATAACAATATCGCATAAGTTACTAGTAAAACATGACATACACCAAAAATAGGAAAGGACACAGAATTGATCCTTGTGGCACTCCCATACTCACTGTTGATCCAGAAGACCTTATTCCATCAATATCAACATACTGTATTCGCTCACTAAGATAAGAAGCAACAAGATTAAGCGCTATATCTACCTGTTATGACGTAATGCTTAGTTTCAGCAGAATGAACTGTACACCACCCAATCAAATGCCTTTGAGAGATCGCAGGAAAAACCTGCTAGATTCCCATATATGTGTATAAGTAGTTTAGAGCCTAGAAATTGTGGTCCCACATTACTAGCAATCCTGTTAACCCCTCCAGCTAAGCTCAATGGCTTATGTTAGGAGTGGGTTCACGTTGGTAGAGTAATGAGTAGGATTCGAACCAGCTACCTCACGATTGAGAGACCGATCCCTTATTCATTAGGTCACCACTGTTTTAAAATGTATTTATTACTAAATATTAAATATTATTCACTATGCAGTAGATTCTATGACAAGTTAGAATAAATAAAGTGAAATAAAAATAATACTCCAAAAATATGTGTTGATTATTTTATTTCCTCATAATAATTTACATTTATCGCATTCAAAATATTTCTAAGTATTGCACTGTTTAATGTATTTTACAAGCATTTCAAAATTATAGGCACTCGATTGCAAGCAGTAAATAATAAATTTAAAATAAATAAGCTAATATTAACAGAGTGTGCTGCTTTTTACAAATCTTAGTTTATTTTATTAAAAAAAATGTAGCTACTTACCAACATAATTTTTTTGCCTTGTAATAATTTATTACATAAAAATAAATTACACACTAAATTTCATGTTGATTATATTTTTAGCTGATAACATAATTTCAAAGCTCTCCGTTTAACAAATGAAAATAATATGAAATAACTACGTTACATTTTATCATTTGATTTTACAAATTTAACAAAATAATAGGAGCGTATATTACTTATTTTTTATACTATTTGTCTAAACCTTGCCGTACAGTATAAAATATATATTGGCTTAGAGCCGCTAAATACAACAATAGTCGCTGATTCGTACTTAGACCATTTTTATGACTAGTTAAATACCTATTTATCTATATTAATCGTATCTAAGGACCGTATGTATGTGTTGAAAGGTTATTCTACATTTCGATTTGATTCTTGGATTCGATGCGACTGTTTAAACTCGGCTAACATAAAATAAACAGTGCCTTAATGTAATACTTGAAACATGCTTGAAACTGACGTCCATAGAGTCTTAGACCATAGACCGAATCAGCGAAAAAAAAAACAAAGTTTACAAAATGGCGACAAACTTGATTGTCGTTAATGTCTCAGTTACCACAGTTATCGTGTAAAATACCTGTAGGTTTTTACATATGTATTTCATAGTAGGTAGTCGTCGTTGAGGTTGTGAGTAGGTACCCGCCTTATATCTAATAGGGATTCATCATTATATATATATATATATATATATATATATATATATATATATATATATATATATATATATATATATATATATATATAAATAAAATGAATTTTTCCCTTGGTCAAGGCATAAAGAACGACTTTACCGATTTCATTCAATGTTTTATGTAGTTTTCTTACCTAAAAAATGTTTCAATTAATTTTGCACTGACTGAATAGCTTATTATCTCTATATCAAATCGATTATTTAGGTTTTGAGTGGAAAATAAAAAAACAAGAAAAACGTTTTTAAACGCGCAATTTTGTGACACTGGGAAACTAGGGCCCATTCCGCACTAGGCTTTTCTCCCGCGCGTAGTTAACCGGATATGTCCGGGCGCCCGCGCTGCTGTGAACTGCTCCGACTCTCCGCAGAATGCCGGCGAAAGAGAGTTCTAGCGCGCGACCGGTGCAGAAATATGCGGGACACTAATTACTTGTTGTTGCTTTTTACATACATGGTTTTTTCGGGTTTAAATGACAAATCGGAACCTAGTTTTGCCATATTCGTCCGTCCGTCCATCCGTCCGTCCGTCCGCAACTCAGCTCAGAGACTGATGGCCTTAACCTACCCTGGGTACTGCGAGGTGGGATACCCTTCCTATATAGGTCTGATGCGATTTGAAGTCTGATGGAACATTTTGAGCCTGCTTTGAGACAACAATGATTCAGTCCGTGTCGGCAGGATTTCTAATTCGTAACATTGTGTCCGTCCGTCCGTCCGCACCTTAGCTCAGAGACTGTTAGTGCTAGAAAGCTGTAATTTTGCATGGATACACATATAACTTACGCCAACAAAGTGAAATCTAATCTTTACAAAACATTTTTTTTGAGGGTATTTTCCCTATGTAAAGTAGGGATGTGACCTTTTTTTCTCATCTACTCCATCTTGTGGGGTATCATTAGATAGGTATTTTAAAATGGTTTTTCATTAGGGATCGTGAAGACCATTTTTAGATTCAGGAATTCGTTGTTGAAATATTAAGCTTTAAAGTGCAAATTTTTGTTAGAGTTAAGTGCCCCCTCCCCCCTGCCAGCTAAATAGTTGATGTTGGGTATGTGAAAAAAAATCACGGTATATATAGTGAAATTAAAAGGAAAACTATTACAGCTAAGCAGGCTTTACAAGTTTACGAGTGACTAAGTAAGTTGATCAAATAAGAAGTTACAAAATCTTCGTACAAATTCTATTGAAAATTATTATTAAGTAGATATAACGTTGTAAGTATGAAACAAAATCAACAGAAAACCAGCCTAATTAAAAAAGCCAGAAATAAAGCCGCATTATTCGGATGGGGGAGGGGACTACGGAACCCTGCATTGTGGTGTATGGTTCAAAATGGCAAAAACGGAACCCTTATAGTCATAAAGACGTCCGTCTATCTGTCTGTCCGTCTGTCTGTATGTCTGTGACATACGGACGTATGTATTTTACTCAAAGACTACTTAAAGAATATTATTTCAATTTGGTTAAAAGGTGTCTCGTAGTAGCCGCTGCTTAGTGTGATAGCTAAATAATAAAAATAAATATTTTAAGGCATAAGTACAACAACGTGTGGCACATCACTCGACAGGCCTTTTAAAAACATTATAAGGATTCTATTTTTTTTTTTTTGATTTAGTGAATATTTTTGGAAATTATTCAAATCGAATTTTATAAACGGCAACGGCTACGAAACCCTACACTGAGCATGGCCCGACATGCTCTTGCCCGGGTTTTTTTAACATTAGTAGGTAGTATTCAAATTAAGTTATTATATAGTATGTATTAGGTAGGTCCACGTATAAATGCATAAATATATAGTTATATAGGTATGAACTCTTATGTACTTGTTTAACTTACTATTTATTTATTACAACCGTTGACCTTCCCCCCCCCCCCCCACTTATAGTCTTGAGCGAGCTGACGAGGGCCACGTGAATTTAAAAGTCAGTTGAGCGAGCTGCTCCAGCGTACCTTATGGGTCACCGCACGAACATGGGAGCCCAGCACAATCCTCAAAATTACTGCGCAAGCAGAGGAGTTGTCGCAGCGTGATCACATAAGTCACAGCACGAGCAGGAGAGTTCAGCGGGAAACGAATTCCTTATAGTCATTTTATAGGCATTTCTTGCCAAATAAACACTTTACTATTACAATAATTTTGGAAGATAGAAAAATTTAAGTCCAGATCCAAAAATCGAACCCAAGACTTCTGTATGCTATCCCGGCCTCGGAATCAAACCATCTAACGGGACTATGTCTCTAAATCTCTAATTCTTTTATCCTTCCTGTAAGCGAGGGCACAAAGGGCATAAAACCCGGGACAGTTCTAGTAAACAGTGGCTAGATAATACAAGCAAGAGTCCAACTCACGTGCAGGAAGAATAAAAGAATTGGAGTCTGGACTTAAATTATTCTGTATTTAAAAGATGCAATTATTGTTTAAATTAATAATCCATTGCGAGCAAAGGGCTTATTGCGAATTTAAAAGTAACTTCACTTCAGATAATTAATTTGTATAAGATTAGATTAGAAGCCACTGCACGAGTCACTAGTAAAAAAGTAAAAGTCTCTGAACGATCAGGATAAGCCGACATACATATGATTTATTGTTTTCTCCAAAGCGTTCGATTAGTTGAAATTGCCAACGTGGTAGATAATTGTTTGCGACAGATGACCTCGTCTCAAACAGTTTCCAACCCAGTGCGGGCGTTCGACAGGGATGCTTAATATCACCTCTTCTGTTATGTCTACACCGAGACAGACTGGACAGATGGTGTTGTGGTAGGTGGATGCAAAATTGCTAACTTGCAATACGCAGATGACACCTTATTTGCAAGTAATATGGGCCTTTTGGAGGAATCACTTCTGGAAATTGAGCGCGTAAGCCTTACGTTTGGGTTTAAGATAAATCAATCTAAAACCAATAGTATGATCGTGGACCGCCATAACGACAATTCGCCCGAAGTTACTCAAATTGTGAACTGCGACGTGGTGCGTGTATCTTGGGGCATTTATATCAAACAACAGCGGCTGCGAAGTTGCAGTTAAGCGATGTAAGGCCATAACTAGTACTGCAATGGAGCAGTTAAAGTGAGTATGAAGGAATCGCAACATTGCCAAAGCCACCAATGTCCAACTATTGCGAATACTGGTATTCCGTGTTTAACGCGGCAGAGACGTGGACAGTGCGCGAATTAAAAGGGGGAAAATAGACGCTCTCGAGATGTGGTGCTGGAGAAAGATGCTCGGGATGTCGAGGACTGATTTCCGCATTAATATGCACAATATATCAGGAGCTCAGAATAACACAACGTTTCCGGCCGTGGCATAATCGTGCATGTTACAATTCTTTGGTCATGTTCTAGGTGGTATAATGACTCCATAGTGGTTGGTCATACAGGGAAAAGTGAAGGAAATGTAAAGTAATATAAAAAAAACAGCTTTTATAAAACTTGTATTTTTTTACGCTCTCCTCCCGGTCTGTTAAAACATACTATGTACGTAAACGTTGCCTACTTAGCTATTTTAAATCTTTCTCCCATATTCATAGTACTTCAGTAACAGCAGTTAACGAATGTTTTGTCTTTGTTTCTCATTCTATTCGAAATAGAATAGAAGAAGACACAATGTTCGATAGTTCAAATATTGCACGTCGGTTGAATGATCAAAGTACCCACTATGACACTGTATTGTGACCCAACAGATATTAGATACATAATATTTATTTCAGAATATAGGTACTTGTAGATGGTACCTACACAATACCAAAATAGGTACGTATACTATAATTATTTGTTAAGGTTAGTAACTATTTCTTAGGTCTAAGTATCTGACTAGTTATTTTTAATTTAAATTGACAAAACTTATAAATAGAACAATTATTCTAATTTTTGGTTCAATGGCATACCTTAAGGTTAGACCAATAAGGTATAATGTGGATTAAACGACGAAAGACAATCATAATATAAGTTCGGAAATTATATTTTTTTTAAATCGTGAAATGAAAAAATATTTTTGAAAAAAGTTTTTCACTTCTCTTCTCGACTGTCGTCATTTTTTTACAATTCGTTTGGACAATCCAGGATCATGTTCTGAAGGGGGGGGGGGGGGGACATTTTGACTCAACACCGGCCAAGTGTGAGTAGTTCGTAGGGGGTGAACCACGACGGCAAAATTCGTTCAAGCGATGGGAGTAGGGGGTATAGTGATGATTAGGCGGGAAAAGCGTGATGATGTTGAAATTTTTAAAAGAATGGCTTTTCAATTGGACCTGCCTTTTGAAATAGGCGTTTTCGAACAACCATTGATTTGGTTGATGAAAAATGTTATCTGATTTTAGAGTTAGATCACTAGACGAGCGGGATAGAACTGAATTTTGGTATAGAAATTTCAATCCTCACGCTGGTCTGCAACTATCTTTATGTTATTGTTGATATTCCAAATCACGCAAAACTTTTGTATAAGTGATCATGATAAGTAATTAACTACACACACACCGAACATGTCATGTAGATGTTAGTTAGGTACTTAAATAATATCTATTTACAATTAATACAAGTGCTTGAGCCCCTGTAAACCATTATATGTTACACTTAATATAACCTCACTTCTCATTATACGTAATCAGTTAAATTGAATGATGTGCGATTACCACAATGCTTCAGTTTGGTGCATCCAGGTTTATATTTCAAGGAGTCAGCCAAAAGAAACGCAATGAGCAGAAAAAACGCGATTGGGGGAGAGGCAGAGCTTAGGACGCAGAATCTTGCACCACTTTGTTTCGAGATTCCGTGTCCGTGAATGGATTTTCTGTGCGTCACTCGTACGTATTAAGTTACGTGTGAAGCACCCTCCCCTCTCTCGCGATCGTTTCTAACAAAAGTCGTGCAACCCGGTGTAGTTCTTGACTTCGTCGATGGCTGCCCGCAGCCGTTGCAGCGAGAGCCGCAGGTTGTTCTCTTCGACGGCGAGGTTCTGCCGCTCGGCGAGCAGCGCGCGCGCTCGGTCGGAGTCGCGTGACGCCGCGCGCGTGATGTGCACGCCCTCCACGCGCAGCGCCGTGTTGCGACGGTGTAATTCTGTTATCTCCCGGCGTCGAGCTGGAACGTTCACAATATTGATTTTGAAAAAAAAATACATGAAACCCTAACAATAGTAAAAGTTTTCGCAAAACCAAACGGACAATGACATGTAGAATGTAGATACCTAGTATTAAAATATATTTTTAAATTAGCAACATTTTTCATTTTTGGTTTAAACTAAAGGTACTGGGACTGTGAATACAGTTTCCCAGTCGGTGGACTGCTGGTGCGTCGGTGAATTGGCTTTCGCGCACAAAACCAACATGATCCGGAAATGAAATAAATACTTAACTATGAAATGTATGTGCAAATAATTGAAAAATTGAATATGGACATCGGCAGCATATCAAGTTACTGAGATACTTAAAAATATAATAGAGCGTAGGTTTGTTACCTGTTTCATAATCCCTGTAATACTTGACAATCTTTTCCATTCCTGGCCAACTATTTTCTTCAACCTGACAACAGGCATCTGAGCTTTTGCTGTTTAACGGAGACACCTCCACGAACATCTCGGTAACACCCGCAGCGGAACTTCTGGGCTCGTCCATTGATGTCGCTGATGCTGTCACCCCACTCTGACAATCCTGCGTCGACTTCAACGAAATGATTTTTGAAATATTTGGTATATTTAACTTAGGGTAATTATGAAATGGTTGTTCCACCACCAGAGTCTGTTTTTGGATGTTTTCGCTGTCAAAGCCAGGGTTAAGATCTCTCTTGCCTGTATTTTGTCCACTAACTAATTTGACACTTCTGTCCGCCATTTTAGATAGACGGTTGAGTTCTGAGAAGTTCTTTTCAGCTAACACGCTGATACTTTCGTCATTAGCTTGCTTTTCGCGGACTGTGTCTAGCATCTTCTTAATAAGGTTATTATTTTCGTTGACGCTCTGCTTGATTTCCGTCATCAGTTGTAGTTGGCCCTTCGTGTCGAGGTATAAAGAAGGCCAGGCAACATTGCTGTTGCCGGCATCATCTGTACCGTTTCTACGTTGTCTTTCTTTCACTATAACTTCCCAAGCTTTTTCGTATTCTGGAATTTGAATAGTTTCATTAATAAAATTATAGTCATTTAAAAATTAGGAGATTTACTCCTCCATTGAGGAAGTCATCGAGATGGTTTATTTATAGAAAGAGCAGTATGACCACATTGAAAAATAAATTAGATTTTTGCGAGTAATGTCGCTTGAGCTATTCGGGGTTTTACTGTACCGACTACGGCGGTAATACTGTTGAATGTTGTGTCCACAATTCCACACTGAGTGGTTGGCAAAGTGAGAGCAGACCAGGCATTGTTAGCGTTCTTATATTAAGGTAAGTAAGCGGTTACTACAAATCGCCGCGCCGTCTAGGCAGGCGGTGAATAGTTTTTTTGCAAGGACAGATCTTACATTACCCCCATTGTCTGGCTCGGGAACTGGGGGTGTGCTTTAGGAGATTTTCCGCCAATGCAAGAAAAAATAACTGCTTGAAGCCGATTGTTTACCAAAAACTTAAATACATTTACATAGTTTATGATCGGCAGTCCGCACACTAGCATGAAAAATTGCCTCAGCTATGCGAGAAAAGCAACACTTTTAGGTTTAGGCAGTTACTTTTGGTTACCTTCCAGTATGTAGTAGGTACAAATTCATACCTTCTTTATACTTCTGTGTGGCTTGGGTTAGCTTCAGATGTGATAAAAACATTGTTTTCTTCCGAGTCCTTGTCAAGTTTTCTTCTGTAACGATACAGGCACTGAAACGCACGGGTTCGGGCTGTTGGCTGGCGACAGTCTCTTGCTGGACTCCGTGCAGAAGTACGTCAAGACGACCCACAGCTGCGTAAGCTGATCGGACTTTGTCGTGTTTTAACATTCTCTCTTGAAGATCTAGCTCTTTTTCTGTAAAAGAAAACTGTTATAAGTATATTGTAATGTAACAGATTTTTTTATTTGTGCGTTTATGTCATTATCATAACAAGTTTTGTGTCGTACGAATTCGGCTTGTAGTTATTGTGCCTATTATTTAATATTAAATAAGATTAAGAAACGTAATGGACAGTGAATTTTTATTAAAATATACATATTACGGGTCTTAATCGCGTGAATAATTTAACCGTATTGCAACGGCCGTGGTCACGGGAAGACTTCTTCCCGTGACCACGGCCGTTGCAATACGGTCGAAACGTCGGGCAATAAACAAGGTATTTTACCTTAAATTATTCACGCGATTAAGACCCGTAATATGTATATTTTAATAATGTGTACAAATCGCGAAAGTTTATCAGTGAATTTTTGTTTTATATTTCCATAAAACTTTCTTATTTTACTTACCTCTATAAGTTTCAAGTGAAGCCAATCTAAAATTAGCTAAAAACTCAAGTTTTCTCTTGTTGTTCTCGAGAGGTTTTGCATTAGGCCCATACTCTTCAATAATATTCTCATAATGTTTTAATTCTATGTCATCGCAATCGTCAGTATCACTGTCGGTGCCAGCTCCGTCTAATTTTCCTTTACTACTCGCAAATTCCTTGTAAATTTCACTTTTCATGTTGTCAGCAGTTATAATCACTTCATTTTTATCAAGTTTTTTAACCGATTGAGCTACAGTCGGAGTTGTTGCGTTGTCAGTCTTGTTATCTTTTGTGACATTATTTTCACGGTTAGAAAGGTATTTCAAACGTCTGAGTCGTTTTCGTTTTTCATAAATATCTAAAGAACTAACTTCCTCTATTTTATTTATTTTTGGTCTTAAGTTAGTTATAACTATTTTTGGCTGTAGTTTCGAATCCATTTGATAAGGGCAAGCTATGTATAATTTATCATTTGTCTTCACCTGTTCGAAGGGTTTACTAAAGTCTTTATTTTGAGCTATAATCTTTGGATAGTCTTTTGAACTTATATTCATTATCGTCGATTGGTTTATTTTGTCTCCTTCTACAATAGATGATATCGGGACTTGGTAGATAATCTGTGGATTCATGATTACTTTTTGATTGGTTTGAAATACTAAATCCGGCTTTGTTATCACTATATCAGGTTTTGTGACCATCTTATCAGACTTTGTTATTACTATATTCTCAGGTTTTCCTATTATCAGATTGTCAGATTTTGCTACAACCGTTTCAGGTTTTGGAGTATCAGTCTTTGTTTTATTTGATAAAGTCTGTAATACGTTATTAGTAGACTTCAACACATGTATTTCTTTACTCATTATTGGTGGAATCGGTTTTAGAGTTTTATTTTCTATGTTTCCTACATTAACATCTGTAGTTGGTGCCGTTGTATTAGTATCGTTAACAACTTTATTCTCATTTGATGCGGTTCTGGCTTTATTGTTATCCGCATTTTGGGTGGCTTTTGAACTATTTTTTACAATCATCATATTGGGAAACTGAACATTGCTTAAGTATAAAAAATTTGGCTGCAATACCACATTTTTAGCCTCAGTTGTAGTATTTTTTTCAGTGAGCAGTTTATTATTTTTCAAATCTTGCTCTTGCAAGGTACCTTGTGATTTCTCCTTCACGACTATCTTATTACCATATATTTGATTTTCTGTAATCAGATTCTCAAAATCGTTTTCATCGCAGTTTTCTTGATGTAACCTTTTCAACGCAACTACTTTCGATGAAGCACTCTCGTTCATTATGTCCTCTTTACTTCTCTTACTTTGGCTTAACAGTCGTGAAGGAGCTTGCAGGTTTTTTGAATCGAAATTTCCTCTTTGTAACAATACCTGTGGGTTTTGCTGCTGAATCGTGAGCAACATTTTGGGGTTTTGATTGTTATTGTTCTTATTCTGAATAAACAATATCTGGTTTTTCGCATCGCTAGTATACGTTTCTCTGTCTTGCGGTTTGTTAGAATTAGCTTTGCTAGTTTCTATATTGATGGGGTTAAATAAAGGTTTTGTAAATACGGGTGACGCTTTAGGTTCACTAGGTGGATCTGTTTTTGGTGATTCAGGTATACGAAATTGATTATCTGTTTTGTTTATAGCCTCAGCTGCATTTATTAATGTACTTATACTGTTGTTAGGTTGTGCTATGGCAGGTTTTATAATTTCCTTGGCTTCGGACTCCTTTGTAGCTGATTTTATCACAATATTACTTTGTATCTCTACTCTTGGCGGGTCTTTTGTAAATGCGGGATTGAAAGGCTTTTTTACTAAAGAATTTTGAAATAATGAATCAGGTGGATTGCTGACACATTTCATATCAATCTTGCTTATTGGTATACTAGTCTTCAAGCTAAATCTTTCTGGTTTCTTTTTTATCTCTTTGCTTGGAATTATAGATGGTATAGTGACTGTCGCTCCTGAGCCTTGAGCTAACGATGTGATACTCATTTTTGATTCTGTAGGTTGTGGTTTAGAAGCCTCAGGTGAAGGCACAGTTTGTATAGTTGATATTATTTCAGGTGTGAAATGTTCCTCAAAGTCAGTTTGTGGAGGAGGTTGCTGCGTTTCCTCGTCATCAGTCACCATCAGCAGCGCATCTGTATCCATACTTTCTTCTTCCAAGATCGGTTCATTTGTAGATGGTACAGTTGTCGTTTGTGGAAAGGGCAAGAAATCAGCGTTTGGCGTTTCTGTTGGTAATGGCTGCGTAGGCTGGACTAGACCAGGGTGGTACCCCGGCATCCCGGAATGATTCACCGGTTGGAATGCTGAATATCCTGGTATAGAATACAGATATCCTCCATAGTTTGGATACCCTGGTTCTACCTGTTTCGTGGTAGATACACTTGGGTTAGGGTTAGGAATAGAAGATGGCGATATTTTTGGTGAATGGGGAATAGGTTTTGCAAGAAGGAATGAGGGTTTTTCGAATACGTGAGGTTCTTCTGTTTTGAATGGCTCTGGCGGCTTGGGAGGGATGGGTTCCGGGGGTAAGGGTCGTTCGTGCTCTACTGGCGTCACGGGCGTGACCGGTTTCGCTGTAAAAGTAAAACAAATATGTTAAATTTTGTACTTAGGTATACCTAGTACAAGTACATTTTAGGATATAATATAAATATTTTTGTAGTAAGTAAGAATAATGGGCTGTCTCTAAACTTATTTTAAAAGCTTTTAAAATGAGTTTAGAGAAGAATTTTGTGAAATTACCTTCTGATATTAATTCATTGATTGAATATTGTAAACAATAGATTCGAAAACTATAGCCGGCCGTAACCAAAAATACACCACAAGAAATACACCAAACCAAGTCAAGATTCTATTAGATAATAATAATGTAAATCCTTTTTGAAAGACTAGACCAATTCAGCAAGTATTTATACCTAAGTGAAAAATTAATTTATAAATACAATAATTGCATTTTTGAATGATAGACAAATTTTAAGTCCAGACCCAGGAATCGAACCCGAGACTTCCATATGCCAAACCGGGGCGGGAATCGAACCATCTATCGGTACTATGTTAGACCTCATTTTTTTCTATCCTTTCATCTAGCCGCTGGTATAAGAACTATTACAGCTTTTGTTATAACTTAGAGAGCATTTTAACAAATTATGATGTCGCAGGCTGAATATTATAGTCATTTCATAGGCATTTCTTGCCAATTACTTTATTGATACGAAAAAAAAATGCATTTTAAAAAATAATAGATTTTTATTTGAATATTGTATCAATAAAGTAATTGGCAAAAATGCTTATAAAGAACTATAATGAATTTATACTTTTAAAATACATTCAATTACTAACTACAAACAAAAATACAATAACCAATAGAACCGCACACAGCCATCTCTCACGGCAACAATCTCGAACTACTTTTGTGCTACAAACATGAAACAAAAAATAATAAGGTATCGGAAAGGAGTATGCGTTGCAAACAGCGAGCTACGAGAGTACATAATTACAAATTGATTAGTAGGCACAAACTAGGATAACCCATAGACATAGAGACTGGACTGAGCGCTCCCTTTCAGGTACTTATGAAATAAATATAGAGTGCAAAGCATGAGAGAGACAAAAGAATTGTGCGGCCAGTAGTAGTCTAAAATATTAACGTAAATTGTCAATACAGAAAAGAGACAGGTATTGGCCGTTTTATTTCTAAAGAGTGGTAAATTTTGTGAGGCTAATGCTCCAGTCTCTATGTCTTTATGGAACTCAAACGTACAGTTGACTCAACGTAACTTGGCCAGATTGAACTTGGGTCCATAACACTTTCGCGCATGTCATAGAGATGCGACCCTAAAATTACTTACGAAAATGAATAAATACGTTTAATCGATTAAAAATATTAACAAAATTTTAATTCAACAATATAAAAAATACTAACTACTTATGCGAGATCATAAAAGTTTAATTTTAAAACAGTTACAGTAAATTGCATCTCTAAATGTCTTGGTTTAGTTATTTATATTTACTTCCAAAAAATACATCTGCGCAACCACTTATCGCCAAGTTCAGTCCGGCCGAGAAGCTTTGAGACAACTGTAGTGTAGTTAGATACCTATTAAAGAAGCGTATGTATACCTAAATAAATAAATACGTACCTAAATGTCAAAACAACCAAATCACATGATAGATCTCACTGATCTATCGTACCAACTTGCCACGAAGGCAAAATATTCAGATTTATAGCATTTTGAAATTTTGTAAACGATTTGTTAGTAGATTAGATTAATTTAATTTATATTTCGTATTAGATTTAATTTCTTTAATAAAGAAAAGACACACACACTTTAAATACGATCTAGATCAACCATATGGTCAACCTTATTTTTATAGGGGCCGCAAATACATGTTACTCGTGGTGTGGAGTGCCGCAAAAGTTGAATAGTTATATGAATTGCCATATACGGCAAAATGGCGTAACAATATTAGCATTGCGCACAGCGGCGCGATAGTAATGAGTTTTACCTCTCAGCGCGGTCAGTCTTTCTAATGGGCGCAAAAAATTGAAAATGGTTGAAAATAAAGTATTTTATAACACATTTGCCCGTAAACGGCTCGTATTTAACCAATTTCAACATTGTAATGTATCTCATTACGTACTTGTGCGTTATTGTAATGTAAAACGCACGAGTTTCTTTTTAATAAGGTAAAACACACACACACACACAAGGTTTATCAAGATGCTCCGTCTAAAACGAATGGTACTTTTTTAAATCTTAGCAAAGAGTCATAGAGTCATGTCAGAAAAGTGGACAACATTTTATGAATAAAATTAACTTTGGGAGATAAAATAAAATAAATAAATATGTAATTCTTTAATTTAATTAATTTTGACCATAAATTACAACCATTTAACTAACAACCATAAAAACACAAAAATATGAATTTACTTTATTAGTAATGCCGGCTGTTTTTGTGCATTTGCCTTTAAAAAAAGCTGATCGCTAATTGTAAACAAGTAATAATCAATTTCACAAATTGTTAAAATTTTTAAATTTATTCGTTTATAAAAGTCCGAGTTTTATTTATTTCCTGGCAAATCTATAAATATAAAACAAAGTCGTGTTAGTTACACCATTTATAACTCAAGAACAGCTGGACCAATTTTTATGATTTTTGTGTTTTTGGATTTGTCTTTATCCGGAATAGGATATCAAGTCCTAAAATATTAGAAACTTGGCAAAAAAATAAATTAAAAGAAAAAAATATTCCCATACAAAATGTTCATGGGTCGTTGATACGATAAGCCCTTCCCTCAAATTAAATAACATATAAGGTAAAGGTCGAGTCGACAAGATATATCCACAATATTCGGATAATTAATCGCGTATTTTATAATTTTAAATGAAAAAGAATGAAAAACTATTGACATATTTATTGGTTGTGAAATATGTATGCGTGCGTTTGAATAAGTTTATGATCTCCTTTGGTGATGTTCAATAACAAAAAAGTCAGTTTTAGAAAATTGAGATGGTGAATGCCAACGTTACATCGTATAGTGTAGCATTCAGATTAGTTAAAATGATTTGTTGAATTGGTTAGTTAGAACAGTTTTTATCATTATCGTAGGCTCGAGGCACAGATTGGTGGGATACTTTTACAAACAACGGTGTAGTGTAACTTTTTAACCCGATAGGGAACGATGCTTAACCTTGCTGAATTCTCAGATTACTTGGCCGCCAATGAGCCACCAAAAAAATAAAACTCCCTAATCCCTTTGGAATTTATAGTTACTAATATTATATAGCTGAAGAGTTTGTTTGTTCGTTTAATTGTTTGTTTGGTTGATCGCAATAATCTCTGGAACTACTTGTTCGAATTCAAAAAATATTTTAGTGTCGGATAGCCCATTTATCAAGGAAGGCTACATAGCATCACGCTACGAATAAAAGCTGAGCATCAATAAAAAATAGTGCGAAACTGGGGGAAAATGACGAAAAACGAAGTTGCGCGGGACAGCTAGTATAATATAAAACGTCGTATGACATACGTGCGCTTTGATAATTACAGCCTCTGCTTTCTTGTAGCCCTCGCGGTGGGCCGCATGCGGAGGACTGATCTAGAGTCTAGAGAAATGTGGCCGCTATTCTTTCGCTCTTGGGACAACTCACACAACGCCATGTGATCCCAAACTAAGCAAAGCTTGTACTATGGAAACCAGACAATTGATAAATATACCTATATATTTCTAAACATATGCATATTATAGATTGGGTTCCAGTTGAAAACAAGCGCCAGGCTCTGTCAGCTTGCCAAAATGCTGAACTGGACACACGCCTTTATTATTATGGTTCTCTTATATAATAAAAATGTTTAATAATTATCCATAATATAACCATTTCATTAATATTATATTTTGTCGAACTAATTATTTTTTAAATTTAATTACTTTTTATTATATTCTGTTATTTTTTGACGTGACAACGTCTTATAAATCGATGGAGCCGGCTGAACGCACGAAAAAACATGACTCATGAGGCGTTACCTCGCTCTGAGGCGTTCCATTTAAGTGCAAGCGAGAGCGCGGAACGAGCGACAAAGAGGCACAATCGGCCCCCGCGTTCGGCAGAAAACCATTCCATCAGTATTTTCTTATGACGTTGTCACGTTCAACTATCGTCAGTAAACCGACTTTACAGACAACCGATTTTTTTTAAATACTTTTATGTTATTCTTTAAATTGTATAACCTACTATACCATTTCTGATGATGGCCCAAGCAAGATGGCACTTTTAAATCTGTACCCAAGCCATTCTACCAACTTTTTACCTTACATGTGGATTTATGTTCTGATTCCAAAAGCACACAAATTGTACCAGTAGTGTATGCGTTACTTCCCAACAAAAATCAAGACACTTATATAAGGCTTTTCAACATAATGAAAACTATATTAAAAATAAATATTATTAACTTTAAATGTGACTACGAATTAGCGATAATGAACGCAGTAAAAACTGTGTACCCTGATGCGCAAATAACCGGGTGTTATTTTCACTATCAAAAAGCCATCTGGAAGAAGGCGAAAGAATTAAATTTGACCAAAAGAAAAAAAACAAGGCAGATTATAAGAAAAATAGCTATTTTACCACTTTTACCAGCAGAGAATATTCCAGAGGGTTGCCAAAATGTAACGGAAATGATAGAAAGTGAATTGTTGTTACCATTGTTTGAAACGTTTTTAAAATACTTTGCAAAACAGTGGTATCCAAAAATGAATCCTGCGCTTCTTAGTTGCTCTGGACAACGCCACCGCACTACCAACGCTCTTGAGGGGTGGCACCATCGAATAAATGTGAAAATTCCCAAGCATCCAAGTTTATTTTTATTCTTACAGAAGTTGCGAAAAGAAGCCAAGCATTTTGACAGCAAACTCAAGAGCAGGCAACATATTAAAAAAAAAAGGCATAGCAAA
This sequence comes from Herminia tarsipennalis, assembly GCA_945859575.2. Taxonomy (NCBI): domain Eukaryota; kingdom Metazoa; phylum Arthropoda; class Insecta; order Lepidoptera; family Erebidae; genus Herminia; species Herminia tarsipennalis. Next base: position 22,641,027 of record OX243849.2, on the reverse strand, counting down.
TACATTCAATTCGATAAAAAGTATAAAAAAGTACTTACGAAACTAAAAAATGGTCAAATAACCGTTATTACATTTTTAAAGAAAATGACTTATTACCAGCTCCTTACATAAAAGGAATATAATTATTTTGATTTTGTTGATTTATGCTTATTGTTATATGATTATAATTATTATTGATTTAGTTACATTTGCTTCAATTAATGTTGATTTATTTTTAAATAATGTCATTGATCTCTCTTATGAACGAATAAACGTGTTTATATACATAAAGACAGTAGGTCCTTATTGTTATATGATTATAATTATTATTGATTTAGTTACATTTGCTTCAATTAACGTTGATTTATTTTTTAAATAATGTCATTGATCTCGTATGAACGAATAAACGTGTTTATATACATATAGGTACTTATTTCAATAACCATTTCCATATTTTGAGAAGTAGCCCTAATGAGAAGTAGCCCAAGTGAGAAGTAGCCCAAGTGAGAAGTAGCCCAAGTGAGAAGTAGCCCAAGTGAGAAGTAGCCCAAGTGAGAAGTAGCCCAAGTGAGAAGTAGCCATAATGAGAAGTAGCCCATTAGCGAGTCGGTTGCCATAATGAGAATTAGCCCTAATGCGCCTAAACCCATTTTCTGTTGAAGTTGTGACTTATGTGGTTCAACAAATAAATGTTTTTTTCTTTTTTCTTTTCTTAGATAAATAACACCCAGACACAGAATAAACCATCGTGCTTCTCACACAACATTTTATTCTGAGTGGGAATCGAACCCACTACCTCCGGCTTAACAGTCAGGGTCACTTACCACTAGACCAACAGGCCAGTCAATCGTTAATATGAAAATTGTAAAAGATACCTAATAGAAAATTCTAGACACACCTACTGAGGGTCCTTACTGAGCCGTCATACATAACTCCTTCTCATTCACTAGACAATAGTTTTGAAAGGAGTGGCGCTAGTGTGTGTAGGGACAACATTCAGGCGCGAATCCAAAGGGCAACAGGGACCCAGACCCATGAATTGCCCCCCTCCCCCAGACTGTACCCCCTTTTTGTTGTCACTTTGTTTTAATTGTCACATTGACTTACGGCCGGTCTCAATAATCTACCTATCGATGGATTTGGCTACTAGTGGTAAAATTTTGACATATTTTGTATGGAGGTTATGTCAAATATATACCTCTAGTAGCCAAATCCATCGATAGTTAGATTATTGAGACCGGCCGTAAGAGCATGATTTGACTTTTGTAAGTAAAGATTCTGCGTGAAGAATAAAGGCTATTATTTTCTTCCTTTTGATATTAGAATTAATATTTAATATTTAATCATTCGTTACAAGTAGTAGGTACTTTGGCCAATATTTAAACACACATCGTTTTTACCTTTGTTGTAAGTAGATGCTGCTACTATGTTGTACCCACTAAGGCTGATTTTGGTTTATCTCATGTTTCAACTTTTTGTTAATACAATTTGCATCAGTCCTTTAACATGGTGTATAGTATATTAGTCGCAGCACCTCACCGCGAGTTTTTATTGCCAGGTTCTTTTCTCCGGCTTTACCTATTGTTTACGAACTTGGAAAGAATCCCGACGAATTTTTAATTTTTTGAATCGACGCGGCTAGCATTTGCGTTTCGACGTTGGAGATTTGGGGGGGGGGGGGGATCGTCTCTCACATGGACCAAATGTATAGCGAAAACTTGAAAATTCATGGGCTCCTTGGATCTGCGCTCGCCTGGTTGCTCGCCTGATGGCCACACGTGCCAACCCTAGAATATAACTCTGGATACACGCCTGACCACAGTGCACAAGCACAAGCGCCACTTCTTTAAAAAAATATATATCTCGTTACTAAGAAGGAATTATTAATAACCTCTAAGATATGACACTCTGTAAGTGCGTCCAGAATTTTAGAATATCTTTTATAAACATTTATATTGAGACATACTTTTTGATCTCGTTACTCTTTGTCACAACTATATAACCCATTTTACCCCTAACATCGGCCAAGTATAAGTCGCTCGAACGACGGGAGGTGGGGGGGAGGGCAGGGAATAAATGAGGACCCTCGGCAAGTGTAAGATGCAATGTGTGTCCCGTCGTTGAAGGCACACACATGGCCGGCCGATGTTTGGGACAAAATTAGTTTTAAAGTAGTCAAAAAAGGGTAACGATCATTAAAGTTGGGAACCACTGATCTAAAGAAATGTGACAGCTTTTTGGCTTTTCTTTAGATCGTATTTTGTTACTTCGTGTCTCAATATACAACTTTGTGGCGCTATTGTAGGTAGGTTAGCTACTCGTACCTACCAATGTACGCCCACTTAATACAAAGCTTCATAAATAAATTATACACTTTATGAAGATTTCCCCGCTGAGAGTACCTATACCTACCTACTACTGATACTATACCCACTACTTGTATGTATCTACCTAAATTAACAACAGTTAACAGTCTGCTAAAATAGGTAACTGTATAGAATTGTATAACCTACAGGTCTTAATCGCGTAAATATTTTATTTTAAGGCTGAATACCTTTGTGTAATTGCCCGACGTCAACTAGCACTTTGCACTGACCGTGGTCACAAGCTGACTAGTGGAACGACTGTCCTGTCTAACTATCTACCTATACCTAACTCTCTGGTAAATTAGTGGTAGCGAAACTGACATTCTTGCGTTTCGATAAGCATCGATAGATGGAAAAGCTGTACCTAAGGAAAAAAAATATAAATATCAATATAGCTACCTACAAAAGCTATATTTATTCGTAAACTTTCGCGATTTGTACACAAGAAATTTATAAGCTACGTGTCAATAGCGTAACACAGTTACGTAATAGTGAGTGATAAAAATCAAGTAAGGGTAGTTTCCGTTACACGGAGGCGACGCTGAGCTGAACCAGTCTACTCGTGACCACGGCCGTTGTACTACGGTCGAAACGTCGGGCAGTGACACAAGGGTATTTAGCCTATACGTGATTAACACTCGTAGCTTATAAAATTCTATAGAGTTAGCTATTTTAGCAGACTGTTAACGTTAGATAATTTATTGAGACCAGCCGTAAGTCATTATGATCATCAACCTCTATCGGTCGTGCTGTACTCCACGCTAGGACTAGCGAGTCCTAGCGTGAAGACCAGCAGAGGCCCAGGTCCTTCGGCAGCTGTGGCTAGCCCATTGCCACTTCAGCGTGGTTAACCTGCGAGCTACATCGGTGACTTTGTTTCTTTTGTTTAAGTACCGTTGGAAATTCGTAGATCATACCTATTTTATTTTATACCACTATGGTGGAAAAGCCTGTGTTCGCCAGGTTTATGCTTTCACACCGTGAGGCACTTTCGATGTTTATAAACTAAGGTGTTAGTTAGAGCATTGATCAATACCTATACTGCAGGTATATACCTAACTATACAGAATGATTTGTAAAATACTAATAATCTCGCGGTCGTGGCTTCTTTACATTACACCAAATAACTTTGTAACATCAGTTTTGAATAAAAGAAATACATTTTAACCCTTAACCACTTAACACCTATTTTCGTCATACAGCCACTGACCATACGTATGTGAGACCCTGGAGTAAAACCATTGTTTTTGTCAAGTTAAAAGCCCTAAACTTCACAATGAACAACGATTTTACTCTGGTAAAATAGTACCTAGTCATAACTTCAAAAACAGTTGGTGGTTATTTATGGGTAAAAATCCATACTTACTAATATTATAAGCCGGCACCACACGGCATATGCCGTGTGGTGCCGGCTTAAGAATAGTACCACCCCATCTCTACCCGTGGGTGTCGTCAAGGCGACTAAGGGATTTCACCCCGGAGGACGGGCAGCAGCGTCCTCTGCGTACTTAAAGCCTTACTGCGATCGCCAACCCGCTCGCCAAGCGTGGCGATTATGGCAATTACCCCCAGGATCTACATACTAAGGTAGGTTCTACTGGGGAGACCCGTGCCCAGCAGTGGGCCATCTTATGGGTTGATATGTAATATTATAAATGTGAAAGTAGCTCTGTCTGTCTGTCTGTTACGCTTTCACGCTCAAACAGCTAAACCGATTTAGATGAAATTTGGTATGGAGATAGTTTGAGTCCCGGGTAAGGACATAGGATAGTTTTTATCGCGGGCAAAAGCTAGTATTAGATATTTTTAAAACTGATATTACAAAGTTATTTAGTGTAATGTAAATAAGCCACGAGCGGGAGGTTATTAGTATATTACAAATAATCCTGTACCTATACATATTCAACAATAACGTTTCCATTGCAGGAGCATAGACCTAAGTAGGTACTCTATGATCCACCGCACGGTCCGTGCGGGCCCAGTGCGGGTTGGTGGATAATAAATGCATTGCACCATCAAGTGTCTCGGCCCAATTAATCGTAGTTCTCATATCTGATTTTGTAACAGTCGCCTATCTCAACAGATAGGAGATAAAAGCACAAAATACCGGGAGTAAAGAAGGGACAAAGCGCCCGAGCAACGCACACATAGACGTAGATATTGCTCACGAACAAAAAATCGCGAACCACTTTCTATCTGTAATACGTGCGCTGTCGGCTATCGAGCGTAATTAATAGATATGTAGGTAGGTACCTAATACTATATAGCAGTATTTTGTGAAAATAGTGGATAAGTGTGACTTAAACAGACTTCAATTCTCTGATTCCCTCATTCTCATAGTCCGGAAACAATCAAAATGTTTCATTGCGTTCTATTGTAAGGTAACATTCTAATTGAATCATGGACTGTTCTATAGATACTTACGATAACTGATGTTATATAGCTAAAGGCTGTACAGTGGAACACCGCAAGTGCTGGCTCTCGAGACACTCGGAAGTACTCTTCTGATCCTTCAAATAGGTTCACCCCTCTGCCGACCGTCCCCTGTTGTTTCTGTCTCCAGGAATCGATACAGGCTTATTGCATCACAATCTTGGCACAAATGTAAATGTAAATTCAGTTACTATTTGCCGAATGCGCTTTTTTATTCAGTAGTATTACACTACAGTAAATCACGGACCCTAACCCTTAAAAGAGAGGTGAATAAGAGTTAGGGCCCTGTTCCGTGGCGGCTCAGAACAATAATGCGGTATAAAAAGCGGGTTTTCTGTTGTTTTTGTTTCATACTAAATTTCAATGGAAATAATCTAATTTTCAATGGAATTTGTACGAAAATGTTGTTATTCCTCACTTGATCGGCTAACGGTAAACTTGTAAAGCCTAAGTTGTACCTACTTAGCTGTGACAGTTTTCGTTTTAATTTCATATTTATCCTGATTTTTTCCGCATGTTCAAAAACAACTTTAAAATCTGTGAGAAAAAAATGAGATTTTTTTACGCGAACTCGAATATCGAAGTCAAATGTTTTGACTTGAAGTAGGTATTTATAGTGGTATTTATTCATATTGTCTTAAATTTATGTCTTAAACAATCCTATATCAGTCCCGGTAACTGCTCACTGCTTACCAGTGCCAGATCTAGGGTAGGGGGGAGGGCGCCATAGGTACTACCAGCTGTGCTTCCACTCGTGGGATTAAACCTCGATCAACCTCTGAGCGACGGGGGCGCGGCCTTCAAACCTGTTAGCAATGGGCTGGAGCGCGACCTCGGAGCCTGTGAGAGAGTGAGATTGAGATTTCTAATCTGTGAGATGGCCACAATATGATTCTGGGGTGGGCACGAACTCCTACGCTAACGTCACCTTTGTTGTATTTCAGCACGCTTTGCGAAGTAACTCAGCATAACTCAAACATGATATTCATATTTCATTCGCCCATAAAACATAAGATTTTTTTGAAAAATCAAAAAACCAATAGGAAAAAATGTTTATATCTAATAAAGTAACTAGGCACCTAGATTCAAAATTCAAATTACTTAACATCAAGACGAAGCGACTCCAAAGAAAAATCCGCCGAGGAAACCGACAGAGTAACAGCTGTTATGTTTGACAAACTTGAGGAGCCATTCGAGCCACGCCTGACTATGTCCTGCAGACTCCTTGATCCTCTCCCAGTTCACATTGATATATCCTAACTCGCTCGCAAAGTGCAGGAGTATAATGCTCCCTCCGAATCCAAAAGCGGCGATTCTTCCAACTCTGACCACCGATACACCGGCGACCCATCCAGAACATGTTCCTAACATAAAACTCTTACTAGTGCTGCTGTTAAAACGATCAGAAATATCAAAAATAGATTTGTTGCTGTCCTTGGCGTTCACGTCGATGTCTTTCTTCGATCTCTTGCGCAAATCAACGTCTAGACTCTCCGGTATGGGTCGCGCCATGGGCATGCATATTCCTAATTTAGTTGCGAGTATTGGATAAAGAATTTTCGAGGTTTTTATTCGTTTTATTGTTGTGATCTGACAGGTTGGTGGGGTGTCAGTGTATGTTATGACTTATGACAGAATAAGCATAGATCATGTAGGAATTTATTAGATAAGTTACAGAGTTACCTACCTTCTTTCTGTGCATAATATCAATGGGTACCTACCACCTACCTACCCTGGGTGCGAGGTGGGATACCCTTCCTATATCGGTCTGATGCAATTTGAAATCTGATGGAACATTTTGAGCTTGCTAAAAGACAACAATGATTTAGTCCGTGTGGGCAGGTTTTCAAATTCGTAACATTGTGTCTGTTCGTCCGTCCCCACATTCAGAGTTCAGAGACAGTTAGTGCTCGAAAGCTGTACTTTTGCATGGATACACATATTACTTACGCCGACAAAGTGAAAGAATTATTATATGTTTATTTTTCCCTTTAAGTAAAGTGAGGACGTGATTATTTTTTCTTACCAACGTGTGGGGTATCATTAGATAGATCTTTTAAAAACATTTAGGGGTTGTAAAGATTTACAACCTCTAAATGTCATTCGATCCCATTTTTCGATTTAGGAATCCATTTGTGAAATATTAAATTTTTCGTACAGATTCCATTGAAAAACATAACGTTGTTAGTAGTATAAAACAAAAACAATAGAAACCCAACTTCTTAAACCGTATTTTGCGGATGGGGGACTACGGAACCCTACATTATGCGTGGCCCGACATACACTTGCCCGGTTTTTGTATACTTATAGTTTCAAATTATAAAGTTATGATTCATTTTAGACATAATTGAAGTATAGACAGGTAGCCCGTCTAGACTAAGTCAACTTAAGACATAGCATAGATAATAAGAGCTTGCAGAGAACCGCAGTTAAATTTGAGTTCATAGTTACCAACCCTCATCGGGCAGAGATTATGCCTACTAATAATTTAAGTGATGTTACAGTTGAATCGCATCCACTCACCCCGATCGAAAGTCAGCACAATAACTGTCTTCAAATTCAAGTCGCCAACCTCTGACCTCTATATTACAGTACCCTGGACTGTGGACTGGCTGACCTGTAAGGGGCGTCTAAACGGGCCATTTTTTACGGCAATTTGTGGTGACACTATTGGCAACTAATTGCTCGGCCAATAATGGCAATATGTTACAATTGTATAGCGCATGATCCAGTCTCCTAAACGAGCTACACAACCCGGCAATAATAAAATAGAGGGCGACTGAAACAACAACAAAATTGGCCGGCCAACATGCGGAAAATAGATCGCTCAGCGATCGTCCGGCAACCAACAAATCAATATTGGAGAGTACTGCCATGTTGCCGGCCACAGCATTGCCAACACAAAGTGCCGTAAAAAATGGTCCGTTTAGACGCCCCTTTACAAATTGACAGCAATTTCAAACGCTGAATGCATTCACAGGACTGCACAGGACAGTATTTTGTCATTTATTATAATAAAAATGGCCGTTTCTATTATCCTTGTTACACAAATATAGTGCTACAAGGATATTTTGGCGCGTGGCCAAAATCAGAACTAACGCCGCCATCTTGTGAAGCGCCCTCATGTCAATGTCATCCAAGTGCCATTGGCTAGTATTGTTATTTCATTGCATTGGCACATGGCCGAAAACAGAACTAATGCCGCCATGTTGTAAAGCGCCCTCATATCAATGTCGTCTATGTGCCATTGGCTAGTATTGATATCTCATTGCATTGGCACATGGCCGAAATCAGAACTACGCTGCCATCTTGTAAAGCGCCCTCTTTTAAAGTCATCGAAGCGCCAATTTTTCGTCCGTAATGTCAAAATTAATGGAAGTCTTTCGTTGTCGGCTATAGCCTGTCCAGGGTCCTAGTAGTATAGAGGTCAGTGTCGCCAACGCACGATATATACTCCGTGGTATTGCTGACGATTATAGACTACTTTGCCACCCCAGTAGCGGATCCAAGAAGGGGGAGGGGGCGCTAATAGACTCAAGCCTGCCTCCCCTCTACCCCCCCCCCCCCCAGAGATCAAAATCCTGATTCCGCCATTAACCCCCCCCCCCCCCCCCCAAGTGATTTCAATAATATTGCATTAGGTCTGTTGTTAAGTTAGCAAACTTATAATTTAAATGTTGATAAACTTTTGCGATTTGTACACATTATGAAAATATATAGGTATATTACGGGTCTTAATCGCGTGAATAATTTAAGGTACAGTCTACCCGTGACCACGGCCGTTGCAATACGGTCGAAACGTCGGGCAATAAACAAGGTATTTTACCTTAAATTATTCACGCGATCAGGACCCGTAATATATATTTTTATAATTTAAAATTGTTGATATTAACAATTATTATTGGTACCTATTAAAATCATGGTAAACTTATTGTTTTGACATTCAAGAAATATACGATGCAAGTGGTAGTACGGCGCACGGCAGGTAGACATGGCAATCGTGACGTGGTCTCCTACTGACTTCGGTCACAGTGACCAACCTCTTCAGAGAATAACGCAACACACAGGAGGCCTCTAATTCAATGAAAACGAAGTTTCGATCAAAAATGTGGTGGTAACATACAGAGCTAGCAACATCAATTCAATCCACTCGTTCCTAAAAATTTTCTATGGGTTTGGACTTCTCGTGATTATCATAGATTAATTATAATAGTCCCCGTAAATTCAAGAATTTAAATAAACGAAAATTCATGTATTTCGTTTTAAAGAAAGAGAGTATGCCTACAGTGCATTTGATATTCCCTGTCTCCCAGTCCGATGAGACGGAAACTCGGCACAAGCAGACAGGGTGCACTCGGCTATCACGTGTAAATTTGCCGATTGAGGCGCTAGTGTAAAATCAGGTCTGAGAAATGTCAAATTTCATTGTTTGTGAGAGGGTTACGCGGGTCTATCTCTAACTAGCGGACCCCTCGCGGTTTCACACACGTAGTTCCCGTTCCAGTGGGAATACCTAGACAAAAAGTAGCCTACGTCACCCGGGGATAGTGTAGCTTGCCAACGGTGAAAGAATTTTCGAAATCGGTCTAGTAGTTTTTAAGTTTATTCGTTACATACAAAAATACTAATCGTTCCTCTTTATTTAGAATATTGTAGTAGATATTTGACAATACCTGAGAGACCCGTAGCTCTACCGGGTCAATGGATATCAATGCTTTAACAGCGGAGCTAAGGAAAAGAGCTTCCTTAATTATGTCGTCCTTTTTTTAGCTTTAACTTTGTAAACAAGACCTGACACAACAGTGGCGCCAACTGGCGAGCACAAAAACGATAGCCCACATTAATTAAGCGGCAGTAACATAATAGCTAAGACATCGGTCTCGCAATCGTGAGGTTGTAGATTCGAATCCTATCGTTTATACTACCGAGGTGAACCCACTCCTAAAACAAGCCTTTGAGCTTAGCTATAGGGGTTAACAAGATTGCTAGTAATGTGGGTCTTAATACCACATTGCTCACCACACCAACCACACCAAGGAACCGAAATTATGTTTAAAAAAAAATCACTGAACTCTGCCGCTCAATTGTAAGTAAAAGAGTACCTAGCTTGACGCCCCTTGAACTTGGTGTGGGGGGGACCCAGTTCCCAACCCCTCATAGTTAGTATCCGACGTCACTGACAATCGGTACATGAGGTTTAAAATAAAACTGATCCCCCCCCCCCGGCGGTCTCGCTACGTGAAATCATTAGCTAAGGTTTGGGCCGCACTACGTTTTTTTCCTGCGCCCGGTTAGCGGCATAACCGCAGAAATGTTACAAATAAATATAATTCGCTGGAAAAAGTACAATGAGACCGCTTGTATCAGTTTCCTTGTCACAAAATCTCGCTATTAAAAACCGTGGCGGCTTAATCGTAGTACAGCTAGTTTTTGCCTACATTTGTGTGCTAAAAATTTGGAATATTGCCATGTCGCCTTGTCGCGGACCATTCATGGTGTACCTAGTACTATTAAATGGTGTCTATTTTTGTAAAGCAACATTTTTTCAATTTGGTAATATTATGTAACTTTTTATAACTTTACTACAACTAACAAGTGTCCAACCACTTGTTGCTTTTTGCTGATGTCCGTACTACTATCCACTAAATTGTCTGTTAATTGTTTTTAAACAGTTGGATAGTAACGTATGGATAGCGTAAACGCGTGTAAATGCATCAAAAGCTATTTGTATACAGCAATCTCAAAATTGCTTTATAAATTGTTAACCTAATTTATTTATACTTGTTTTTCTTCGACAGTATTTCTTTTCCTTGAAAACGCTGAACACAATAAACTGAATCCTATAACGTTTTATATAGCATGTGACGTCATCACGTAACAATAGCTATAAGTATATTAGTCAATGTTCTGCAGTAACCTAAAAGTCGCACAATCACTAACTACAACTAACTGCAAGCTCGGGACGGGAGAGGTGACAAACAAAAATAAAATAACTACGTGGCGAGCGACAACGCGACAGTTGCTCGACAGTCGCGCAACAATCGCGCTACAGTCGGCCGACAGTCGCGTCGCCGCTCGCCAACTAGCATGCACATTAATTTCATTGAATGTATTTTTCAATAAAACCATATTTTTCACTTGTTAGGTATTGTCCATATCATATCTAACTATTACATATAATATTTACATGACATCTCGGACTTGACACTTGGAATACGACAACACGTCGTCCGCCTAAATGCTGCACGTGAATGAAAAAAAAACAAAATAGATTGAAAAATATTGAACACCTATTAAAAGCTAAAATTAATAATAACTATCTAAGTAAACGTATAAAGAGGTTTTTTTGTTATAAAATTTCGTGTTTTATATAGTTCGTTTGAACACGGCAGTCGTCGGTCGAGCGGGGAATCGCACTTCGATACTTGTTGTTGAGAGCTTCGCCGCGAGCCTTCGTTACAGAACTGACGACAACCCCGTACGAGCGATATTACAAATTAAATTATTAGTCGGTCGATCAGTGACGCGGCGACGTCGACTCGATGTATCGATAAGTACGCAGGGATTAGTGTATCGATATCGACGCTCGCCGCGGCACGTCTCGACGCGACTACGACCTACGTATATAATTCGTGCCTTTATCGATCGATACATTTTTACATCTAAAATTATTTATATATAATTTTTAAATAGCCGCACTCCTATCTAGATACACGCTGCGCCTGGCAGTTTTCTTCGTCATAGTTTGATCAACAGCGGAATATAATTACAATTGGTGTATATCTTAGTGGCGTCGTTAGTAAGCGTACATGTGCACCGAAGTGATGTGACCGCGTGTCGACTAGCACAGACTAGGCGACCTTTATTTAACCTTCACTTGTATGTAACTTGCCTGTTTGTTAATGAAAGACATGATATTTATTATTATTAAATAATAATACACATGTCCATATATTATTTGTATTAAATTTGTTACATTTTGTATGTATTATTATAATGAGTTATGAACGGCCGATTTAAGTCAAGTTACATATAAGCTACATAACGCTATCCCGACACGCAGGTCACAAGATAAATGTAGGAACTAGGCAGTTCATTCTGTCAACTGTGACCTCTCGCTCGCACACTCGGGAACGGAAAGAGACAGCACTATATAGTTAATATATACACTTTTATCGATAACCGCAGACTTTGTACATCACTTAACATTATACTTATTCGATGTACGTTACTATTCATTTTAAAAATCTCAAGTGTAATTATTTTATTCTTTCTCAAATATGTTAAAATTAAATTAAAGTTAGTTTCATTTTTACTTAAGTTTTGGTATTAAAGTTGTCAGCCACGTACACTGATTTAATACAAGTAAACATACAATCTATTACAATATGTTGTCAAAAATAGATTAATACAATAAATGGTAACAAATACATAAACATTACCTTGATTACATTATTTTATATTTACATTTATTTTCACTGTTTACAATTGCTTTTAATCTGAAACATATTGCGCAATAACAATTTTATACACAATCAATTGAATTATATAAGGATATATAAAATCTATCGATATCGATAATAGTGCACATCATTATTTATAATTATATAATTACAATTCAATCAATGAATTAAAGTTCACTTATTTCCAATTGGAAATTGTACACCGAGAAACGGATAATTTTTTACGTTACTTTTTTTATTACAAATATAACAATTTCAGTCGAAAAGATCTATCGTCTTATGAGATTTTAGTGAGCGAATTTTAACATATTATTACTATTTAGTATTTTATTTGTAAAATTATCTTTCAAGTAACATTTATGTAATTTAAAGGCATTATTGTTTGTTACTAGTTAGCTGTATATAGGCATTCAATTTGATGTATAAAACTCGCGTCACTAAAATGTAAATTTGTTCAGATTCAATCTTCAGTAAATGTTTGTGTAAATTGTGTAACATTTAACGACGGAATTAATCAGTTTATAATTTTATTTAAATTAAATTATACAACATCGCATTGATTAGATAATGTATCTTATCTATCCTTGAATAATAAAATATCTATTTTTTATATTTATGGATTACATGATACATTTTTTATTTTTCTGTTGAAACTTTAGTATATTTCGTGTCAAGAAATATAGTCAATTTTGCCGTCGGTGGTATGTTAGGTACGCAGTTCGTTTTCATTAGATCGTATCATACATTATATCCTAATCAATACGAGGTATATTTTACTGAAAATCGATCACAATTTAATACTTAACATGATTATTATTCAGAAACAATATCGTTCTACAGTCGGCGTCCATTCTTTTACTCGTAGCTATTTATATCAGAATGTAAGCATATTACATCGGTCACGGAACGGATACCGTCTCGATATATTCTGCACGTATTCAACATTCACAGAAAGCATCGAGCGCACGGCTCTAGAGAGGAAGTAGCCCAGACGCGAACATCGCTTATAACATTCGGTAACTTCTCGCACGAAATTGCCGATTTCAAAATGTCGCACAACAACTGTAACGACCGACAGCGTCGAGGCGTGTGGCGACGCGAGCACTACGGTACTTCCTCTGCAGGCGGCGTCGTGGAGTCTCCGCAGTCAGACGGGCGCGTCGTCACCTGGCTGGGCGGCCGGCGCCGGCGCGGGCGCGGCCGCGGCGCCCGGCTCCTCCGGCGCCGGCTCCGGCTCGGGCGCGGGCGCGGGCGCCGGCGCCGCGGCCGGGGCGGGCGCGGGGCTGGCGGGCTGCGGCGCGGGCGCGGCGGGGTCGGGGCTGGCGCGCGGCCGGTCGAAGGCGAGCGGCAGCGGCTGCGCGGCGGGCGGCACGGGCGGCGCCTGGTGCGCGGGCGCGGGCGCGTAGGGCCGCGAGTAGGGCCGGTACAGCAGCGGCGGCGGCAGCAGCGGGCGCGGCAGCGCGTACACGGGCGCGGGCAGCAGGTGCGCGGCGTGCGCGTGCCCGTGCAGCGCGGCGGCCGACATCAGCGCGCGCTGCTCTTCCCGAGCTCGCTCCTTTTCCCGCTCCCGCGCGCGCTCCCTCTCTCTTTCCCTCTCGCGCTGTTCTTTTTCCCGCTGCTCGCGTTCGCGCTCTCTCTCTCTGAAATGTGACAAATTACAATTGTTGTTAATTTTATTGTAAAACCCTCGACATACTTAAATATTATACATACCTACATATAAACAATATATTTTTTTATAAATTCGCAAAGCTATCCTTCACTTTCACATTATTAACTTCACTAGTATACACAATGTCGTAACTAATCTTTTACGCGCTTAATACGAGATTCTATATTAGCTTTGATAGTAATTTCTCTGCCCCTTCAGAATTTGTGTTGCTGGTACCGCCCTAGTTACGACACTGATATACAGGGTATAAAAGACAGGTGTGGTCATATTCAAAGGTTGGTATGTGCCCATGATACTGAGTACACATACCTAATTTTATCAAAATCAGAGTACCTTAAAAAAAAAATTATTTTTTCATTCATTTATTTATGAATAAAAAAGTTATTAATTTAAAAAAAGAATAACTTAAAAAGTTCTATGCCATAATAATCCAATCGAATTTTGTACCAGGGGAGTTATAATTCTTATACCATACGCCTTTCACTACTGAATTTTGACAAAAAGAATATGTAATAATAATGCGATCAGCTATGCTATCAGTATGATAGATGCAATACTGATAACATACCCTATCCGCTGCTGAAATTTGACCACACCTTTCTGTTACTCCCTGTATATAAATAAAGCTTAACACCTAAAATCACGCTACTTCTAATCCCCTTAAAGTCTACAATAACAAAACAACTAAAACGTCAAGATAAACTGACCTCTCTCGTTCTCTTTCTCTCTCCCTCTCCCGTTCCCTCTCCCTCTGCAGCGCGATCTCTTTATCCCGCTCGTCGTGTAGCGCATGCTGCGCGTGTTGCGCGTGCGCCGCGTGCTGCGCGTGCGCCGCGTGGCCCGCGTGCGCAGCGTGCGCGGCGTGCGCGGGGTGCGCGGCGTGCGCGGAGTGCGCGGGGTGCAGCGGCAGCGGGGGCGCCAGCGGCGGGTACAGCGCGTAGGGCGGCAGCCAGCCGACGCCCACGCCGCTGCGGAACACGCGCTCCAGGTACATTTGCTCCTCTGCCGCTAGCCTGACGTACAAATACACACATTTTGAAACGTTTTCATTTTCTTTGAACTCTTCAAATTCGAAAATGAGCGATGTAAAAACAAAATATTAGAAAAAAGAAGATAAATTACTGGGACTCAATTGATTGAATTTATACCCGATTGCCAACGGGACAAGTCAGATACAGACGGACAGGACGTCCGAAGGCAACGTGGTGGTCCAATGTCCGGAGAGACCTTCAGGTCTTAAACTTGGACGCTGTGACATCCCAGAACAGATTGCTCTGGCGCAAATATATAAGGAGACCCGACCCCAAATGAAAGGGATAAGCGACAGAAGAAGATACATTTAAGACGCAATTAAGTTGGCTTAAACGTCAAACCCATGGGATCGACAAACGAAAACAGACTTCGACGAAGTCTAAAAATCCTATTAATTAACACAACTTCTTGTTTGAAACTTTCAAGACACTGTTTAAGTTGTGTTACGTGTAACACGTGTACACGTGACACAGCATATGTAGGTACGGCACATAAGTTTTATTGCTGTACTTGAAAAAAACTCAAATTGATTTTGGATAAGAAGTTTCTTATGAAAAAAATATATATATTACGGGTCTTAATCGCGTGAATAATTTATGGTAAAATACCTTGTTTATTGCCAGACGTTTCGACCGTATTGCAACGGCCGTGGTCACGGGTGGACTGTCAGTTTTTTTTTTCATAATGTGTACAAATCGCGAAAGTTTTTCATTATCCACATTTATAAGAAGTTTCTTGCCCAAAATAGTTTAGGAATCCCTGATTTAAGCTATTAAAAGGTCAGGAGAAAATTCCTGGATTACCTCATATTCCTTTAAAGTCTAAATATCATCTCTAGTGTATCCAAACTTCCTCGGCAGAGGCACATTTTTGGTTTTTCTACTATTTTTCGCCTGAATTGTTCATCTTTTGAGCAGCTAATTTAAAGATACAAAGAGATTTAAGGTCTACAATACTTTACCTATACTGTAGCGCAGCGCTCGAGTATATGCTGGGGTGTGCATACGGCGAGTACGCCGCCGGCTCCAGCAGTGGGAACGACGCCGCGGGGTGGGACAGTCTAGAACGAACGTACAATAATAATAAGCAGTGAAGCCTGCATGATCTTCTTAAATTTTCTGTCGTAAAAGATGATTAAGGAATCTACCGGAAGATAGAAAGCAACATTCGCCTGTATAATGTACCATCTTCCTGCGATCGTAAATATAGACAAAAAAAATCTACATTATTGACTACAATAGTGATGGTCAGCTTCAAATTTAGATGTTGTCGATTTCTTAGTTTCTTGAGAATGTCAAATAACATAGTGTTGCTGCTAAAAATGATAAGATAATCTGGGAGCCACGCTAGCCACGCCACACTATTAAAGTGAAACATTTTTACGTCATATTGGTATCAACTTGACGTAAAAATGTTTCACTTTATTAATTAATATATCTTTCTACGGCACGACGTCTGGGCGGAAGATACAAAAGGTTTTACCTCTTTATACGACGATGACGAGAAAAAGATAGAATGTGTGAAAGGGATAAAACTTCAACAAATCATCTCAGTAAATGAAATCTAGTTATAATAAAAATCGTAACAGAAATGCCGAGTAGCTCATTGTTAGAAAACAGATCGCTATGTCACAGAAAATAAAAGAGAAAAAATCTAGTGGTTACATACCTATCTATACTAATGTTATAAAGCTAAGAGTTTGTTTGTTTGAACGTGGTAATCACAAGAACTACCTACTGGTCTGATTCGAAAAATTGTTTTACTGTTGGATAGCCCATTTATCGAGGAAGGCTATACAACATCACGCTACGACCAACAGGAGCAGATCAGCAATGAAAAATGTTGCAAAAACGGGGAAAATTGACTCATACGAAGATGCGTGGGTTAGCTAGTCACATAGATATCGGGACTTAATCGCGTGGATTATTTAGGTGCGACAGTCGACCACGATCGCTGAAACACGATCGAAACGTTAGTTAAAAAAGGTTCGTTACGAACCTTTATCTAATTCACGCGATCAAGTCTTGATATATATCTATTACTAGCTGACCCGCGCAACTTCGTATGCGTAAATTTTCCCCGTTTTTGCAATATTTTTCATTACTGCTCCGCTCCTATTGGTCGTAGCGTAATGTTATATAGCCTATAGTCTTCCTCGGTAAATGGGCTACCCAACAGAAATTTTTCAATTCGGACCCGTAGTTCCTGAGATTACCGCGTTCAAACAAACAAACTCTTCAGCTTTAAAATATTAGTATAGATGTATAAGAATCGCGAAAGTTTAAAAGCAATACATACCTTTCGTCAGGGCGGTAAGGTTGGAAGCCGCTGGCGGGCAGGTGGTGCGGCGAGGCGCGCTTGGCGGGCTGCGGGGGCGGCTTGTCCTTGGCGTCGCGCTCGGCGCCCGCGGCGGCCGCGCCTGAATCGTACCACTCGCATCGTCAGCGCAACCACCCACTCACACGCTACACCTACACCCCGGCGTCTAGCTCTAATACATACACACTATACCAGAGCAGAAGGGTTCAACATTTCCTGAAGTATTTCCACATAAAAAAAAAATGCTAGATACGGTTCTTTATAGCAACTACAATTGAAAGGGAAGCCGAGGAGAAAACGTTACCTAACAAAACCTGATGAGGCAAGTTTCTGAAGACGGCTACCGAAATTGATAATAAAAACATTTTATGTCATGCCTCTTCATGTTTAAAAATTAAATGCAGAAGTCATAAAACGCGATTTTATGAATAAATAAATTTAAAAAAATTACGTCTTGTAATTTTTAAGAATTACGTGGGACTGGTCTGACTATGATAAATAGCTAGCGAATTAAGGGGAACTTAGAAATGATTAGTTTACTTTTGAATATTCAAAGAAACATATTGTAATAATTGGCATTTAAAAAGAATTGCTGTGAGTGATAATGTTTTAAAGCCAAGTTCTTTTCTCACTAGCTTTATCATTTGAGAACTTTGCATTATTGTAGACTCATTTTATTTCTCCAAATTTTATTAGACGTTCATAAGTGTTTTTAGTAGTTATTATTCCCAATAGTATTTAATTTTATTTAATTAAACAGTTTGAAAAAATGTTCGCCGTAATATTTTCTATTTTCATTTAAATCTTATAAATATCACTAATCTAAAATATACGAATAGATTGTAGTAAAATGATATTCTAGCTACCTAACTACTTTGTTCTGGTAAATAATTATGTATAAGAGCTAAACGCAATAAAACATAACCCAACACAACGAAAACATAGCTTGATAACAGACATTACTTCAAGCATATAAATCAATAACCCTTTCGCATTCACGCAATCGGGTAACTTAATTAATAAATTACAAATAATTATAATTATTTTAGAAGTTTGACAAGCATACAAAAAGATTGACAAGAGTAAAAAGTTGCCAGTTAAGAATTGCAAATTATTTTTTTACTCTGGTCAACCATCACAATGTTTGGTCGTGTGTGTAAAAGTAACTAAATATTAGCGAGACAATAGTTTATGATATTGTTTGTACACGTATGGACAAGTATAGCACCCAACAAGTGTTTGCTGTTGAGGTTGAAGAAAATAAAAAGTAAAAAGGATGAGCAGACGACGCAACCCGTGAACAGTGTTGGGAACTTTGCTCAAAGTCGATATCTCCAACACAAGTATTCAGGTAAACAGGTGGCACCAACAGGTGGCTTCTAAATATTTTTCCCTTCCAGTGAAATAATTGAGTACCGTATTTATTGTTTCGGCTGACTTAGCGTATCCTATAAAGTTTTAATAGCGTTATAAAATCGTTTGGATATAATACTGTAAAATGTTTTTGAAATTTACATCCGTTACAAAACTCAAGATAGAAAATCTATAAATAATATAATTCATTACTTTTTGAGAACAGATCTATCTAAAGGTTAGAGTTTTTTTTTTTTTTTTTTAATATTTATTAATTGGCTATCTAATATCAAATATTAAAATAATTAATTTCTGTAATAATTATAATGGTGTTCTGACGACAAAAAAGCAATTCACATTTTCGTAACGAATGACTCGGGTAACAAATCTGTACGATACCTACATAATAATGATACAAGTCTTAAAACTTATCCTATGAATCATACCGCAAAATTCTCCCCATCGCTTTTGGTTTTAAAGTCCCCATGGCACTGTTCACGGCTCGCATCGCGAGGGCTACAAAGGTTAGCTACGATCACTCACCATCCTTCACGTCAGGGCCGGCGTTCTTCGCGAGGGTACGAAGTGCCGCCGCGAAGGGACCGCCCTTGTTCGGAGGGATCTCCGCGCGTTTCGGAATTTTATTAGCGCTTACACCTGAGAACAAAATAATAGATATGTTAATTTAGTTGTCCGAGATTGTTTACATACAGCATATCGTATTACTCGATAGTTCTACTTAAAGCGAGTATAGCTATCGAGTACGTGAATACGGAGTATTTGAGTACGGAGCTTTAGAGGCCGTTTGCTAATGGAATATTATCCAGAAAATAAACATTTCTAAATAAATAATTAATTCTCGTTAAAGACTTTTTTTACCAGTAAGTCGTGGGAACTATTTCCATATTCTTCAATGTATAATAAATAAAACTGTATTTTTGTTTGTACAAATAGCATAACTAATTACCATTTTATTTGTACTAAGTAAAGAATCTTATTAATTTCGAAACTGTAACTGTATTGGACAGCTCATGGAATTATATTTATCTAGCCAAGCGTACGGATATTGACTGGTCCCAAAACAGATCATATTATGAGGTCTGCCGACCCTTAACGTCAAACGCAATAGTTCAAAAATTAATCAACTCGTCACGCAACAACAATAATAATTTATATTCTTACAAATGCATATGTTCATCACACTTGACGGGCAGGCGGCATGCAGCCGGCTTCCCTAACGGCCCTCGCAGTAATTATGTTCACACTTTGTTAAATATACGAGGAGCTTGTGGTATTGACGGGTTGGCGGCCGCTGTTGAACGCGTACACTTTGGTAATAGGCTCATTATAAAACAGGTCATTATTTTCTGCGACCGCTAGGAAATATCCAAGCCTTGTGAAAGTAGACCCTTGTGGAAACTGGCACTCTATATAAAGTCTATTTTTATTTACACTACAACTTCCACACTAAGAACTAATTGTATTGTTGGGAACAGCTTAGCGCATCGTGCGGTACAAATGGAAATGCAACATTGAACAATACGTACGGTGGTATTTCCAAATTAACGAACATCGAAACCTATTGGACAGCAATCCCATTGAGCCTAAAACTTAGTTTGAAATGCGTGTGAGGTAGTCCAGGCAATTTTGACTGCGTACCACTATAAATAAACTAGGGAAACTTTGCAGCATAACAAGTGCTCGAGACGCGGACCAGACTCTCGAATGCAAATGTTTGCTCCGCCGAAGCGCAAAAGGTCTATTTAAAGTTCTAGTGAATGATATGATACTCAAAGTAGTTTTAACTAAGATTAGAAATAGTGAAAATGGCACCATGCAAAGTGTAAATATGTGCAGTATTCGTAAGATAGACATAGATAAGGCTTTGTGCCGATAATGTGTACAGTAAATTCTTGACACTTTCGAAAATTGGTTGGAAAATAGGCCATATATTGGTATTAACACAAAATTAACGCGAAAAAGAGCCAAGAGGAGCCTTTTAGTCGTTAGCCGTGAGTATAGGTATATAAGCGGTGTTTAGGTATTACTTAATATGACACAGCTTGGTAACAGCAATATTAATCTATACTAATATTATAAAGCCGAAGAGTTTGTTTGTTTGTTTGAACGCGGTAATCAGGTCAGGAACTACTGATCCGAATTGAAAAATTCATTTTCTGTTGAATAGCCCATTTATCGAGGAATATATGCTATATAACATCACGCTACGACTAATAGGAGCGGAGCAGCAGTGAAAAATGTTACAAAAACGGGGAAAATTTACGCATACGAAGTCGCGCGGGTCAGCTAGTTTCATTATAAAACTAGGGTCTTCAAATGTATTGTTGAATGGTGACAACTATTATTTTAAATACCGCTTAGGGGGATCTCTTGTGGAACGCTACAGACCACTAATGTGACCGCTTAGGCATTATTCTATTAGTATAGCGTAGTTTTTATTTGTCTGAACGCGTATAAACGAGAGGTCGCGAGTGGTCATCGCTCTGGCCCTTGTAATTGACCTAACGATCAATGTAAACTGAACAATTGATGTAGATAGTAGATATACATAAATATACTCGGTATCAGTTATATTAGACTTGTGAAGCATAGGTCGCTGTGCCTTACTAAGGCAGACGTGCACATTATCATACTCAAGGTACTTGCTAATGCCAATCAATGACTGTTTGAAAACGTCAATATTGAAAAATATAGCCAGCAGTTCCAAGCGTAAAGCCATCACCAAGTTATATTGGTTTGTTGAATGAACCAGTGTGATTGGTAAATTGTCTACGTTAAATATACAAAAATCTACCTGTAATTAGTGGCATATGATGTTCCCTAATATAAAAACACAAACAAACTGATACATCGTTCTTTTAAAAATATATGACGACGTGTAGGGCCATTTCCCATGAATCTCGTAAAATTCTATATTTACAGTTTCTTGTTAGACAGGACGCGGCTGCCTATAAAGTGAACATCCATATTAGTTTCCGCGTTGATCGCTCATTGACAAGCTTACAACATACCCTGTCGACATGACACACACACACACACACACTGACCATATCTACTAACATCCTACATGCCCGACAAGTTATTGAAAAAAGTTACTAGTTTTGAAATTTGAACGATTTTAAACATTAAAAACTTAATGCAAATAATTTCTAGATACTTTTGACTAATCAAAGCATTTCTTCTACATAATCTATCTATTCCATGGAGTAGGGAAAGTAGACTACAGAATTTACTATAATGATTAAAATTAACTTGATCACACTATAGTAGGTTTAAGGTTGATTTTGAGATGGAGAAACATACTACACGAAAGGACTCAAACCCAAATAATTCGAGGGGGAGAGACGGAAAGCTGCGACCCTTAACCCACTTCACGTACCTACATCTAGTCTAGATGTAGGTCAGTAGATTCTAGTCAAATATAAACAAGTGTTAAAAACGCTTCAGGCTATAAATTACAATTAAACTTTTGCTTCACTCGGCTACCATTTATAGTACAGACAAAAGCAGTTCTAATATCATCGTTCAATGCATTTGTGGAAACATTTAACTTGTGACACCGCGCTGATACAGCCGCGCGCCGTCCTCGCGGGATCAACCTACGTGGGCGTGGCCAATCCCCCCGCACGAGCCTATATAAGCGGCGCGCGCGCAGAAATCGTGCTTCTACCTGTGCCGCAGCGCACCGAGTTAAGTGGCTCCCTTCTATCAAGCCTGGACCCTGGAACCACGCCTTTCTCTGCAGAACCTAGCTCTCCGCTGAGCCTAGCCCTAACTTGTTCGCGGACCTATGTAATTTATATCTGCCAATATAAAATCTGGAATATCGTCTTGCAAGCGTTATTATTTAGCTCCAATCAGAACCTGCACTCACCGAACCACGCGTGGGCCGCGTGCTATTGGGTCTACCTAGATTTCTAGTAGGCTCCTAAAGCCCTAAGCAACTAACAACGCGACACTGGCGCCCAACGTTTTAGGCAAGAAAAAGGCTTGGTTCTAAAGGTCACGGTTTTTTTTTCTATTTTGTGCTATTTTTCTTGTGATTTACTGTGTGTGCACGGAGAACCGTCCCAAGGTATTTACTTTTGTTACTAATTTCTATTTAATCTAATTCAGTGTTTAAACAGACCGCGTGTGTTTAAAGTGATCACGTAATTATTTTTTTCCAAAAAGTGTCGAAACCATTCTAGAATATTCCATCCACGTGTGATCGATCACGCATTTTCATTCGGTACCTACCTACCACTACATTTACAGCGGCGTAAGCGCAATCTAAACGCGCGCCATCTTAAATCTTTAATTAATTAAAATATCTACTTAAAAAAATACCTTTGGACGGATTTCCACATTTTGCTTGTATTGTTAACATTTTTGACGGCAGATAAACTATCCCAACCATTTACCCACAGCGCGTATTATTTTCTTAAATTTCAACTAATAAAACTTTAATTTCTTTACTATGGCCTACGAGATTAAATTCGCGTGCTTGCACAAAAGCGAACTTCTTTATGAAGTGGCCTTAAGGGGCGGCCAAACTGCTAATACCGTAGACGAACTACGAAAACAAATCCCTAAACTCACAGATACACCATCCGAAGAGATATTAGAGTCACATTTAACTCCCGATGTGGACATTTCGGCCGTAAAGATCTCCTTGTTTAAAGCAGAAAACAACATCAAAATGCTACAAACAAGATTGGACAGGAACCTACTTACTAGAACGGAGGCACTATTACACCACGTGTACCATAGGTTAAATCGTGTGAATGTGGACGCCCTACCAGATACAAGTAGCATCCAAGTAGCCTGGAATGAATTCCATAATTTATATTCTCTTTTAAAAATTTTAATTTCTCCAAAACCTGAGCAAAATTTGCAAACAACGTGTACCTCAGTTGCTAATTCTGACCCTTCGGGTACTTTGTTTTCATACGAACGCAAACTTTTTTCGGATATATCTAAATTCAAATATAATGGTAACTCGTGTGTTCGCGCCTTTATTCAAAAGGTAAATGAGTTTGTGTCGAGTAGGAATATTCCTGAGAATAAAATACTTTCTTTTGCTTTTGAATTTTTTTCTAACGACGCCCTAACTTGGTATCGTAGTGTTAGGGATAGCGTCTCTTCTTGGGATCATTTATGCGAGCTTTTAAAAAGGGATTTTAGCCCACATAACTATGACTACAGGTTAATGTCCGAAATAAGACAACGCTCTCAAGGCGAACGTGAAAATATCACTTTATATGTCGCAAAAATGCAAGGCTTATTCTCTCGCCTTGATACCCCTGTCAACGAGCCCGAAAAACTCGAGATTCTCTTGAATAACATCAGACCTTGTTACACAAACGCTCTTTTGACTGCAAATGTATCTGACATTGCTTCTTTAGTCGATGCTTGTAGGAATTTCGAAAGGTTTGACAGTCGCAGTAGGGATTTCCATGAGCCTCCTAGAACATCCGCTAGCACCTTGGCACCTGAATTTGCATACAACTACCCCCCTTCAAGTTCTTCAACTACTTTTAAAAATAATTTCTATAATAGAAATTCTTATAATAAAACCTCTTACTACAAAGATAGAAATTTCAACAAACCGCCCAATTCTCATTCTAATTCAAAAGTACAAATTAACACCGTTCAACGTCCGCCAAATAAACAATTCTGCCCACGTTGTAGGTGCGACTCACACTCGCTCGCCGCGTGCCCTCAGCCGAGATATTTGGTATGTTTCAAATGCGGCCTAAAAGATTATCGCGCTACCGACTGCCCTAACTGTAATTCAAAACAAAATTCTTCACCTTCAAAAAACTAATTAACAAGGATTGTGGAACCTCTAAACACCCTAACTTCAATAAAAATGAGTGGAACAATTGGTTACACTACATTTCAAAATTTTTCACATGTTATCATCTTTCCTCAATCCGATACTCTAATATAGAATACACTCCGTATATCCCTCTTACAGTAAATGGCAAAAATGCCACCGGTCTTCTCGACTCGGGATCTTGCGTAACAATCCTAGGAAATAATTCTCATAAATATTTTTTGAATGACAGCGATCAGCTCGAAAACGCTCAACTTTTAAAATTAGTGACTGCCAGTGGAGAAAAATTAAATTCTTTGGGTTCAATCTCACTTCCTTTCACATTTCAAAACAAAACCATTGACCTTGTCGTGCACATTGTCCCTAATATTCAAAATTCTTTAATTCTCGGTATAGATTTTTGGAGAAATTTCGGTTTGTTTCCTAATCACTTAGATTCTATATTACTCTTAAACAAATCTGACGCTCGCGTCACCGAACTACAGCCTGACTCGGGCACCCACTTAGTTTCGTATGATAATCTAACGGCCAACGAGAGAGCTACCGCTGACAACTTAATCTCAAAATTTTCCGATATTTCTTACCAAAAGCGGGGTCTCGGTTGCACTTCACTTATTACTCACTCGATCGATACAGGTGATAGCCCCCCCATTCGTCAGCGTTACTATCGCATGTCTCCTGAGAAACAGCGCATTTTAATTAAACATCTCGACGAGATGCTTCTAGAAGACATTGTCGAACCCTCGGAGAGTCCTTGGTCGAATCCCGTTCTTTTGGTCCCTAAAAAAAATGGCGAGCTGCGTTTTTGTTTGGACAGTCGTAAATTAAACTCTGTAACGAGAAAAGACGCTTACAACCTACCGTACGTCTCCGAAATTCTAGACAATTTACGAGACGCTAAATTTTTATCAAATCTAGACCTCTCTAAATCATATTGGCAGACCTTAATTAAGGACGAAGATCGTTGCAAGACCGCTTTCTATATACCTACTCGCGGTTCTTTTCACTTCAGACGTATGCCGTTTGGACTCTCTAATTGTGGTCTAACTCAGCAACGACTCGTCGACAGATTATTTCATAGCCCTGAATTCGAAAATAAAGTCTTCTGTTACGCTGATGATATTATCTGTAGTTCTTCAACTTTTGAAAATCACATTTTTCTCCTAACACGAGTACTAGAAAAACTAAAAACCGCTAATTTAACTATAAACATCGACAAATGTAACTTCTTTAAAAACAAACTAAAATATTTAGGTTACGTTGTCGATTCACAGGGTCTACACCCTGACCCCGAAAAAGTCGAGGCAATAAAAAATTATTCTACACCGTCTAATAAAAAAGAGGTCCGTCGCTTTCTAGGCGCCGTATCATGGTTTAGACGTTTTATTCCTAATTTCAGTACTCTCGCGTCTCCCTTAAACAAACTAACATCTCAAGGAAAAAAATCACCGCCATTCTATTGGTCCGATGAGGCAAATGACGCGTTCAACAAATTGAAAGACTGTCTAATTTCTTGTACCGTAATGTCCTGCCCGGATTATTCGCAACCTTTCGAAATTCATACAGACGCCAGCGACTATGGCATTGGAGCAGTCCTCTCTCAAGTCCTAAACGGAGAAGAGAAAGTCATAGCTTACTACAGCAAATCACTGTCTGACCAAGAGAAAAATTATAGTGCCACGGAACGCGAAGCACTAGCAGTTTTATCCGCGTTTGAACACTGGCGCTGTTATATCGAGAACGGTAAAAAAATCACTGTTTATACAGATCATGCCGCGCTCAAATGGTTCCTAAAACTAAATAACCCTACAGGTCGTTTAGCTAGGTGGGGAGTTCGCTTATCATGTTACAACTTCGAAATTAAACACCGTCGAGGCTCAGACAACCTTTTACCCGATTTTCTATCTCGTTCTATTCCTGTTTCCGCTATTATTAGCGACACAGACAACAGTATCATATCCAACTCAAATCCGCCAGTTTCTACTAACGATTCTTGGTACTCGAATATCTATAATGGGTGTAAAAAGTCTCCAACTTCTTACGTCGATTATCAGGTTATAAATAACAAACTTTACCGTTTCAAAAAGAGTTTAAATCCACTCACTAGAGACTTTCAATGGAAAGAGGTCATTCCGTCTGATCAAAGGTCAAACATTATCAACGAAAACCATTCTTCACATACCGCCGGTCACTTTGGCATTTTTAAGACATATAAAAGATTGGCACTAACCTACTTTTGGCCAGGTATGTACTCAGACGTAGTAAAAGCGGTAAACTCATGTGACACATGTATCGCTCACAAACATCAAAACCACCCTACTTTAGGCCTTATGGGCAACCCTAAATCTTGTTCAAAACCATTCGAAATGATAAGTCTCGACTTAATTGGTCCTCTACCTCCTACGAGAAAACAAAACACCTTTATCTTTGTCGTATCTTGTTGTTTCTCAAAATATTGTTTAATTTTTCCCATAAAACGGGCTACCGCTGAAATTATTACTAAGCTTTTAGAAGAAAATGTCTTCCTAATACATGGTGTACCCTCTTCAATTGTATTAGATAATGGAAAACAATTTATTAGTAACACATTTAAAAATTTATTAACAAAATACAAAATTCCAAATTTACACTATACACCTTTCTATACACCTCATGTAAACTCCGTTGAACGTTACAACAAAACCATAATTACAGCTATGTCTACTTTCATCGAAAACGATCAACGCATATGGGACACCCTCATTCCAAAAATTCAATTCGCAATGAACTGCGCAGTTAACGAATCAACTGGCTTCTCGCCGTGTTTTCTTGTTTTCGGTCGTGAACTAGTTACGTGCGGTTCACATTATATCCGTAATGGGTCGGACCCCAATATAATCCATGAGCCACGCGATAGCTACGCCGAAAACCTAGGCTACTTATCTTCTCTCTTCGAGAAAGTACAGCAAGCCCTTCTAGTCGCTCACAGTCGAAATTGTCAGTCTTATAATCTCCGTCGAAAACCCTCGGAATTTAACGTCGGCGACATTGTTTGGAAACGAACTTTCTATCTTAGCGACAAAGATAAATACTTTACAAAGAAACTGGCCCCTAAATTTATAAAATGTAAAATTACAGGTAAAAAGTCACCTTTAGTGTATAAACTGTCAGATATGTCAGGAAAACCGCTAGGCGATTGGCATATAAAAGATATTAAATTAACTAACTACAAAGAATAATCCTCTTTCAAATATTGCACTCATTCAATAATTATCACTAACCCATTCTTCAATAACAATTTTGCATGATATAACTCGCACTTGAATTTCTACTCAATGTCGATTTATTACGACCTGTTTTCGTTTGGCAAGCGGTCGCCGCTGTGGAATGTGTTTCCCACGCTCGGACTAATCCTATTGTTCTCCAATGACTTCGTCGAATTCTTTTGTTTGTTTTTTCTGTCGAATGAGTTGTTTTGCAAACTTTGTTTCAAACTTAAATACGGCTAATTTATATGCAATAAATAACTAGATACCTATTCTTAACGTAAACAAAAACTTAAATCTAGACTAATTCTAGGGTTAACTATATATAGCCTACGTGCATTCTCCCTTAAGGTTTTGCTAGGAATGATGTAGTGAATGTTAGCTAAAGCACCGTTATAGGTGTCACGGCTTTGTTTTGAATCAGACGTATGATAGTGTTGTTTTTTTTTGTAGGGCGCCCTCTGATTGCGTGACGTATGAAAGTGATAAAAGGTTATATATATACACCCAGTTTTTTTTCTTTTCACCTAAAAGTCCCTGATGCCTACTTTAACCTGGTTTCAGATCCTGCGCGGAGCCGGCTGCCAGACCACCTACAGCACCTCGAGCCCAGCAGCAGCGAATTTCCGCCCAGGGAAAATTCTCCCCAAACCGGGGGGGTGTGACACCGCGCTGATACAGCCGCGCGCCGTCCTCGCGGGATCAACCTACGTGGGCGTGGCCAATCCCCCCGCACGAGCCTATATAAGCGGCGCGCGCGCAGAAATCGTGCTTCTACCTGTGCCGCAGCGCACCGAGTTAAGTGGCTCCCTTCTATCAAGCCTGGACCCTGGAACCACGCCTTTCTCTGCAGAACCTAGCTCTCCGCTGAGCCTAGCCCTAACTTGTTCGCGGACCTATGTAATTTATATCTGCCAATATAAAATCTGGAATATCGTCTTGCAAGCGTTATTATTTAGCTCCAATCAGAACCTGCACTCACCGAACCACGCGTGGGCCGCGTGCTATTGGGTCTACCTAGATTTCTAGTAGGCTCCTAAAGCCCTAAGCAACTATCAACGCGACAAACTGTAGTAACGAGTCCGCGGAACGCTCAATGTGATTCCTGATGTGTTTTAGCGACGCAGGGATCAGGTGGAAAGCAGTGCTGGATTTAGATAAGCCGTTATATCATGTGAGCTTCTGTGATATTTATAGGCCAATTGTAGGGTGACATATACCGATTTCGTTCATTATGTATTATCTTAAGGGTTAACAATGTAAGCTCCATGACCCGATGTCTGTTACGGCGGCTAATCTCATAGAGACTAGCCAACTACGCATTAGATATTATAGTGCACAAGTGTATGCGCAGACACAAGTGCACTCCGATGGGACGGTAATCCGACATGGCCAGAGACAGATTGGGCGCAAGACCGACTGCTTAACGTGCTGTCCGAGGCACGGAGGGGTGTGACATATTTCGAAAACGGTCACCCATCTATTGACCGATAGTGGTAACGTCACATAACCTCGTAGATATCTCGATCAGTTCGGTTGCCACTGAAAACTCAGGACTCAGGACTCAGGACTCAGTGACTCAGGGAAACAGCACAGAATACAGAAGAAAACATATATAGAAAACGCTTTTGACGTACGCATACGGATGCGAAGTCGGCGCACATTTAATCAGGAGAACCTAAAAGATACACTGTTAATATTATTTAATTAAAATCTAGACGCAAGCGTAGACGAGGATAGTAATTAGTAAAAGGGTTTAAGCCATTAATCTCCAGCTCCAAATATTCTGACAAAGGTCTTGAAGTGTTTATTTAGGCTGTGGCTTCCTTTGAAGAACTTAGGAGAACAGCTTTTTTTGAATTCCAGCATTTTAATTTTCTTTACATCATACATTTACACATGCCAACTTTTGTTCTATCAACGTTTGCTCACTTATACTAATGGTATAATTGTGAAAGTAACTGTTTGTTACTTTTTCACGCTTAAACCGCTGAACCGATTTAGATCAAATTTGGTATGAAGATAGTTTGAGTCCCGGGGAAGGACATAAGTCACTTCATTGGTTTTTATCGCGAAAACCGACATCCACGACGATGGAGCCAGCAGCCGAAAGCTATTAATATAATATACAGCGGAGTTGTGGAAATGACGGCAATTTTAACAGCTCATCAACACCTGTCATCATTTTAACAGCTCTGCATTTAACGTGTAAAAATGCATAAAATACGTAGAAAATCCTAAGATTTTGTGCAATTAAATTGTACGATGAAAACTTGGTATTAGCAGAAATTTATGACCATTCGTACTATTCATTATTTTTAAACTTGCTATGATGTCCTCAAGTTTTCCTGGTAGTTAGTCGTCAACACATTACTGTGTTTTAGTTAAAGGGCGATGTAGGAAGTGCCATTACTGGGCAAATGAGACATACGCTAATGTCTCAGAATGAGGAACGCGATGCAATGACGTCCCGATATTTCCGAAGATTTAAGTGGCGCTGATGCTATGAGCTGACGAGACGCTTACCATCAGGTTCGCGACCCGTTCCTCTTTTCATTCAGTTGTATAAAATAATAGTAATCCGCGAGAGGTTCTTATTTTATGACTGGTATTTTAAATACGTTTAGTTACGTGAACTAAACGTATTTAAAATACAATTCGCTCAAGTGAGCCAGCAACTTTATCGGTAACTGCGTGGCACAGGGCACATTAATCTCGCGGGTCAATTGCGCGGGCAATTGGAGTCGGACATCACTAACCAGAATAGAATTCACTAAATAAGTCTATAGTAAATATAGCCAAGGGCTCGGGGCGTAGTATCGGGTCAAACGACGGGAAACGAGAATCGCTCAGACGAATTAAAGCGTCTATGTGATTGAAAAGACACGAGAATAATCAAAAATGTTACAATTCGGTTAATATTTTACTTACTAATTGCCGCACTTTACAATCATTCGTTAGTTATTTTATCCATACTAATACCTACTTCCATACTAATATTATTAATGTGAAAGTAACTCTGTCTGTTACGCTTTCACGCTCAAACAGCTAAACCAATTTTTTGAAATTTTAGATGAAATTTGGTATGGAGACAGTTTGAGTCCCGGGGAAGGACATAGGATGTTAGGAGTTTTTATCGCCATAACCGACATCCATTATGATATAATTTGAAAAAAGAATGATTTAAAAAAGCATTAAACCACTCAATAAGGTGAATTTTAACAAGTTGCGTAGTTGAATTTTAACACCTTGCCTTCGGCCTAAAGACAAGTGTGAATCGGTCGCAAAATAATCTCATGTTTTGTAACTTTAAATTAGTTTTAGATTTTAAATATTTTTTTTTGTACATTTTAGATGGTATTTTATGCATTGCTGCATGTATCTGACAGCGGCAGCAATAACACATATCAGCCTACGAGTATAGCAGCGTTGCAGATGTCGGACTGCAACAATAGCTGACGTAGGTAGGCTATTTGTCCAACGCAAAATTACAATTAAGTAGGTAGACTAGATAGTCTGTTTTTTTTTCTATTTAACAGTAGTGGCGAGTGCTTACAACACATTTAAAACTTGTATTGAGGAAGGGTAATGTTTAACCCTTGGACTGTGATAAAGTAATGGAAATAAAGACCTGGCACAAAAAAATGTTGGCTACAACTTTAGAGATGTGCAGTGTATCAGGTGATTGTCTATCTAGTTTGATAGAACGCATGTTGGTCATTTTTTCACTTCACGTGCGTGAAAGAACTAAATTAATATTTTACATAAAGGGAAAAAAACACTGACTTTCAGCTAATTTTCATATTCGAGTTTTAGAATGCCAAACCGCGATAGAATTATATTTTTAACCTACATGCAGAACAGCTGAAAAAAAAATGCACAAAGTGTGCAAGCACGCAAAGCGTTTACATTGGGACAAGAAAAAATATAAGTGGTGTGCACATCTAAGTGAATCTTGTCACTTAGGTGTGCGCACCACTTATATTTAACTCTAGTATATATGTAGGTAACACTAGCTTCTTTCTCTAAGGATGAGCCCGCGGTCTATTTAATTTCTATAACCTATGTGGTATTCGAGACTATGAACACACACATATATGATTGTAACTTTAGTATTTTTTGGAGCAAAATTTGTATTTGTTTAGGTAGAATAAATAAAAATGTTTTCGTTCGCGCTAGTGAGCACAGAACCTTTACTTGTCGTAACTCAGTAGCGCGCGGCACATTAATCTGCGAGTCAACTGCGCGGTCAATGGAGCCGCAAGGAGCATCGCTTCGTGCTCGTACGCCATCGACATTCAAATTGATGTACGAGACCGGTCCGACCTGATTGCATCTGTATTCCTTACTATTATTATGGTTGAATATATTTGAATTACTTAATGAATGTAAGTAATGAGTAATATTAACCTACTGTATGTATTTGTCATTAAGCTGTGCCATTTTGAATCAACAGTAAATATTTTCGTAATGTTTTTCGAAAGCTCGGTATACACATACGGCATTACCTACTCTGTAGTACGACTATAGAGCGAGTAAAAATGAGGGCAATTTGGAATCAAATTAGTTGTACCACCTTCGAGTTGTAAATTTAGGTGTTTACACGTCGAATTTTTACAAGCTTTCGTATGCGAATACAGAGTTTGTGTTTACGTAGGTAGGTACAGCGAATTTCATGTGAACGAACATTTTCTAGGACGTACCATTAGGAATATAACTGGTAGTATTATGTCTCAGATAGTAATGGCGTGTATGGCGATAACCCCAACATGGTTAGACAATTGTTGCAGGTCTCGGGTCGCGGACTCAATTGACCCGCGCGCGCCGAACGTTCCACTCGCGCCGTTACTTCATCGTTTGTTTTGTATGCAAGGCGCACTACACTCGCGCCATCATCTAGCTAGTATATGCACGCATTGATTAATAAATAAACAGCTCAGTTTCTCTTCACCGAGGCCTCTAAGTCGTTGTTTTTTAACTTTCCATTACATATATTGTAGTATTGAGATGCAATCAATAGAAACACTTTAATGCTTTTGTTTGTCATTACACTCATTTCAAGAAGTTAGAAAGCCTGTCTGTGAGTGGCATTGGCTTGACCGAATTTTCTGCTGTTTATTTTAGTTACATTGTCTGTGTAATGTGTTATTTATTACACACTATGTCAAATTACAAAAATGTTGTAAAAGTGTCACCATTAAGAGGAGTTCAAAACATGAGTATTCACGGCATACCGCGTAACCAATTTCGATGAAATTTAGTGTTAAGGCTATATATATGCACATTCATGCAGGCGAAGCAAGGGGTAAAAGCTATGAACTAATAAATGTTACATAAAACATTTAATCAAGAAATGTTAAGTTTAAAAAAATGTAATATGTATATCAAAGACATAAACAAAACATGAGAATATGAGTAATGACAGCGAGTAACACTAGCATTGCATCGGTTAGATACGTCAATGTATTTGGACCGTTTAGACAATTGCTCGGGTCTCGGGTCTCGGACACAATTGACCCGCGCGCGCCGATCGTTCTCTACGTCGCCGATGACGAGATCTTACTGATTTGATGACAGTCATCTCGTTAGCATTAATTTAAAGACGTTTAGTACTTATGTTATAAAAACATGGCTTGTTAACGTTGTCTTAGAATAGAGGCTTTGGGGCGAAAAAAGGAACAAGTAGACCACAAATGCGGTGCATGGATGACGAAAAGAAACCTGTAGGGACGAATTGGATAAAAGTAGCGTAAGACCGTGTTAATGGCGAAATCTGAAGGAGGCCTACACCAAGCTGGTTGGGAATGGCTGATAAGAAGTTAATAAGCAAAGGCTAACTTCACCATGTAAGTAGTGGTTCAGAAGCTCACCACAAGCTTCAATTCTTACCGTGAATAGAGGATAGCGAATATTTACCTGAAACAATAAGAAATGGGTTATTAGACGTTAGGATCCAACACATACTTAAATCTAAAACTAAGTTGGTTATTTACGAACACAAAGCATGAAAGTAAGGAAGTACAATAAATACATTTTGTTTTTGAAAGATAGAAAAATTTGAAATCCACACTCAGGAATCGAACCCGAGACTTCCGTAGCCAAACCGGGGCCAGAAGCGAACCACCTATCTGGACTATGTTACTAGATCTCAAATCTTTCTATCTCTTTAACTACCGACTAGATGGCGCTGCGAAGGCATAATTTCGCGAGCATGAGTCTGGATTTAAAATTTTTCTATCTTTCAAAAATGCATTTATTTATTTGTAAAGTAATTGCCAAGAAATGTCTATAAAAATTGCTTCAGTAAGGAAGTAACCGTCATATTTATACGTAAGTAGGTTACTTCGGTCAAACACATAGACATCGTTCAAAGAGACGTAGAGGTCTTAGACCACTTCGTACCGCTTTATTCCGAAGGCGTTCCGAGATTCCGTGTCCGTGAGATATAACTAAGTGTGCGTGCGTGAAACGTGCATTCTATGAAGATTAGCTCTTATAGATACTCTCGGTATTTTGTGGTAATAACTAGGTCATTAACAATAAATAATTGGTTGAGTCGCATGTCTGTTTCGCAAAATTTCGCTTGGTCGCAAATGTCTCTTTCGCAAAATGTTTAGTTATGTATCTTTTGCAAAACGTTTATTTTGTATAAAGTCACATCATTGAGAACCTACAACAACGATGTTGAAGGCAGTTACTACCCTACCTTTAACATCGTTGTATCGTCTTGGCTACCGCACTGATAAGTTTATGAGGCACTCGAAATATACTATAATCAAGATTAATGGCACAAGAATATATCAATCTGTAATACAGCGCACAGATTATGACAAGACGCACATAATTCATTATTAAGTCAAAAGCTCGCGTTAAATCAACTGGGGAGAGGCAGCCCTGACGCGAGGGTTGTCACCGAAGCGGCGAGCGGTAATTAATTCAGTCTGAAGCGCTAATTTGAGTTGAGAGAAGTCATCCCCCTACCTCGGCATAGATTAGGTAGCGGCGCAGATGGGTATGTACGATAACGCCGAGTAATTATAATTATAGCATGTCATTTACAGTATATTACTTTAGTACATTATATTTCTTATACGTTATACATTATATCAAATTGACATAGGATTTAAAACTTTAAGCGCTTAATTATAAAGCTAGCGACACGACCTGGCTTTCCACGGATTTTCCGCCAATATCAAAAAGTAAGAAAAAACTCATGAAAATCCTATGCTGTTCATTTTAAAGATTGACAGAGGTCAACTGGGAAGACGACATAACTTAAGGGGCGTCTAAACGGGCCATTTTTTGCGGCAATTTGTGGTGGCACTATTGGCAACTAATGTCTCGGCCAATAAGGGCAATATGTCTAGAATCGTATGGCGCATGATCCAGTCTCCACAACCCGGCAATAATAAAATAGAGGGCGCATGAAACAACAACAAAATTGGCCGGACAACATTGCGGAAAATAGATCGCTCAGCGATCGTCCAGCAACCATCAAATCAATATTGGAGAGTACTGCCATGTTGCCGGCCACAGCATTGTCGCCACAAATTGCCGTAAAAATGGCCCGTTTAGACGCCCCTTAAATGAAACGTACTCACGTTTATCAACCTAATTACCAGCCTAATAACATTCCACAGATACACACATTTCTTTCTGAGAAAGGATGTAAAATAATTATAATTACATATAAATCGAAATAACATTAAAAGGATGACCAATAGCCATTACAATTCATGTCCAAATTTCGTAATTATCAATCGAATCATTGAATCACATTGGCAGCAATCATTCTATTATGTAATATATCAGCAAAATAATTTGCCAACTTCCGTTTTATAATCCGTGTACTGTGTTCACAGCTTATGATACAAATCAATACGCTTCGTTATTATACGATATGTGTATCGGCAGTCCTGTCTCGTGCTCGCACTCGCTAATTGGTTGGCGATGCGTATTCGCATGTGTGCGTGGTTTCATATGTGACTGAATACGTAAGTGTGTTAGCTAGCATGGTCATAGGGCTGACACTATTTAAAATAAATCATCTGAATGAAAATATATATATTACGGGTCTTAATCGCGTGAATAATTTAAGGTAAAATACTTTGTTTACTGCCCGACGATACGACCGTATCGCAACGGCCGTGGTCACGGGTAGACTGAAATCATAACTTAAATCATCATGCCCTTTATCAAACATCAATTTGAATTACGATATTAAAAGATTTTTATGGAATTCATTTCGAATGTGATTGTAAGTGTCAATACCGTAAGTAGTTTATTATATCGAATTAGTTATAATAAGAAATTATATTTTTAATTAGCCAGACATTAACGTTGTATACCTAACTAAGAGTTGTGTCATATTTAATAACTAAAAAAGAAAGTTGAACATAAAATATACGAGAAACATTTTAAAACGCGACAACGCATACCAATAGACAGAAAACCAATTATATTTTGTTAATCATTCCGTTTTAATTACAATAAATCGTTGTAGCTCCATGCATTAGTCGCTGGCAGTTCATTTGGCTCGAAATCAAGGTGGACACATGCTTCCCATCACCCGTCACAGCTTGCTTTAAACTAACTACTTTATGTTATTTTTTATAATTCGGTGCGTTCTTTTAGAAATAAATTGGAGGGTGACGTCCGACTATATATACATTTATTGTATCTTTTAACAGCTGTTTAGGTTAAGGTGGTGTAATTACGGCGTGGAAAAGATCCCTTCTGAAGATATTTTGTAAGATGCTCGATTTAATATATACGGAAATAAATAGTGTTAATAGTTTGACGGTTATTGGTTTTGAGCGTGGCTTTGGCTGTTTTAACGGTTCATATTGCTCGCGTGGCTGTCTATTGCGGTAAATAATAGCAGGTGTATATCCCTATACCCACTTCAAATGGTTCTATAGAAAGTTGTATCACAATCGGCACAGTGGTTTTGACGTCTAAATAAATCTTTCACGTATAAATCCTCTACCATCTGCGATCATCCTGCGACCCCTGTTTAACCAGCTTGTGGAAGTGATGGCATAAACTTTGCTTTTTGCTTGATAAAATAAAATATTGCTTCTGTTAAAACGTTAGAGCAATAATATTCTTTGCTCGATTAATTCGTGTACTATTCTAATATTATTGACCTCTCTTTTTGCATCAGTCCTCTAATATGGTGTATAATATAATGGTGGCAGCACCTTACCTGCATATACAGTTTATAAACAGAGAAACATTGTAAACATTGGCAATTTGAAAAGAGTGGCCACGAGTTTTTATTGCCTGTTCTTTTCTCGGGCTTTACCTATTGTTTGCGAACAGGCATTACAAGTAAATGTAGAATCGACTTTTCACAATTAGTGTAGTATTTTGCTTCTTAAGTGAAATAAAAAAAGATCAAAAAAAAATTCAGTTTAATATGGCTCCACTATCCAGAGCCGTAATTTATTGACAATGCAGTTGCAATCTTCCTTTCAAATGGCAGAATTTGAAAGAGACGCCCCTGTCGTTATGATGCCGGAATTTTTCACAAGGTTAATCCCAGGAAAATAATGCTTGAAAATTGCGTTCGGCTACGAGCAAGTGCTTCCAAAAACCTAGGTTAAAAATCGAGCATCATTAAGCGGTATTTTTAGAACCGTTCCCAATTACATATTAACATTCTGTTATTTTTAGCCGACTGCGCAATAAGGAGAGTTCTATCTAGCAAAATGTGAATTTGAATTTTGTCGGTACGGTCACGTCCGATGATCACTGTGGCCCTCAATTCTTTAATAAAAATTGTATAAGAAGTATATATTTTCGTGATTACTATGAAGAACATACATCTACATTTTATAGTGATAACCAATAAATGTGGGCCAAGTCGTGGGGTACTATAAGTACACAATATTATAATACATATGTAAAAGTATCTATAAAACTATGAAATTCTTTAACTTTCGCGCTTACAATACTTATTTTATTTATTTAATATGTTGTAGGTATAGTTTGGTTTGCATGAAGTGCTGTTTACAGTAATCTGTTTTCTTTTTTTTTTTAAATATATTAAATTATGGATATATTATGTTCGTAAACTTTCGCGATTTGTACACATTATAGAATCGCGTAAATATTTTATTTTAAGGCTAAATACCTTTGTTTATGCCCGACGTTTCGACCGTACTGCATTGCAATATTTAAGCGATTAGGACACGTAGCTTACAAAATTCTATAAAAAATGTGGGCTCGCCTACTAGGTATTCCAGTAGCAGTGACGGAGGGTCCTTAGCACACCATTACTACCGGTTTCCCTTTGGATTGTAGTTACTTAGTATTATGGGTACAAAGAACCATGTCCAGCAAGATATATTACTGTATCGGGTTACCTCAGAAAAAAATTAACCCTACACCTCTGTCCTGTAGGTATCTTATGAGATGGTTCACCTCATGTAATTTTATAAATTACGTGAGGTACATATTTTAAAGTTATGTACCTTTTTACCCGACTGTAAGACAAGGATATGTTTTTCGCGCGTATCTTGTATGTATGTAATATTATTTATTATATTTTTTCAATCACTAGACGGCTTTGCAATTAATACGTCGTTAGGCATGTTTTCAAACTTACACTGACGAGAGGTTAAATTCGTCTTGATTGCCCAAGTGTTCTTAGTTAAGTGACGTTTGAAAAAAAACAAACATAAAAAATAAAGACGTGTGGAAAAAAACGAGTTTCGAATACCTTCTGCAATATATCGAATTAAAGGGCTCGTCGTAAGCATTTTAAAAAGGTATTTCATGCTTATGGTTGTAATACTCAAAAAGTTAGTTAGCAACCATTCTTTTTTCAATTTTCAAAACTTGGCAATCACTGTGACAAAAGTTGTTACATCCAACAACGACTCAAAAGTATTAATATAATAAAATAAAAAGCCGCCTGCACACAAATACGCTAACAAGATCCCCTATTTATATAATTTTGCCTTCACACAAATACGGTAACAAGATCCCCTATTTATATAATTTTATGCAGTCAGAGGAACAATAACTTCATCGAGATTCATTAATGCCTCCGTAACATATTTTTAATAACGTACACATTTTAAAGTTAAATACCTTTTTTATCGTATTACAACAGTCGTATAACAGATTGACTCTGTATTACAGTAAAACATATCTGTATTGTTATAAATACAAGTGATATATACAGTAGAGATGCGCCAATGATCAATTAGTAAGTACAGCAGCATCCCTGGCGCAAACACGTCCGTCTGTCTGCGCCACTTGTTTCATTCTATATCTGTAGGTAGAGAGGTAGGGGAGGGGCGATCGAGCCGAGTCGGCGCTCCGACCGGCCGGGGTTGCGCCCTGCGACCGACCTCGGTCTAACGCATGAGCGGTAGCGACTATGAATAGATACCATTTACTAAAGCCAACAATGGATGTCAACAAAGTTGCTTAGCAACCATTGATGAAATAATAAAATACTATCTTTTTCACTTCGTACCGCCTATTTTTTGTGAACCGGGTTTAATTGTGAATCTAAACCATTCTCGAATCTACTGGAACACACACAAAAAGATCTTCAAAATTGGTCCAGCCGTTTAAGACGCGTTCAGGCACATACTCGCGCACAGAATAATCTATACTAATATTATAAAGCTGAAGAGTGTGTTTGTTTGCTTGTGTTTGTTTGTACGCGGTAATCTTAGGAACTAGTGAATCCGAATTGAAAAATTCTTTCACTGTCGGATAGCCCATTTATCGAGGAAGGCTATAGATAAAACGGGGAAATTTACGCAGACGAAGTTGCGCGGGACATCTAGTTATATATATAAAGATTAAGAAGAGTTTAGGTTTAGTATAGTGGTAAATTGCGGAACTAATAAAGCGGACTGCGAGTTTTTTTTTTAAATCGACCCATATGGGAATAAAATAAAATAAAGGAACATGTGTCTTACGTTAGTTCCGCAAACAGCCACCAGTGTAATTTAATCGCCACCTCCTACATTATCCTGACAATTATTTGTTAATCAAATTTGATAAGTGTTGTCAATTTTTGGTAAAATTTAATAAAAGAGAAGAAAGTGTTATTTACATTAGTTATTAAATTGGTTACATTATACTGAAACTTTGAGATAAACATCTAAAAACTTTGTATGTTTGTGACTCACCCACGCAAAAAGGGTCCACAGATTTGAATGAAATTTGACATACTTAGTGATAGATTATAACCTGCTCTAACAAATATTTTTTACCGCAATAACTAATTGCTATTTAATAGAAAAACATGTGTACAAATAAGAGCTGTTATGCTACAAACCAAACGAACCGGCACTGGGTCCATCTCATGGATTACGGCAATACGGCCTGTTGTCTTTCGTTGTAAACGACAACGTTAGAAGGCTGAATTAGGCCTCGGTGACGCTACGGGAGTTGGACAGTGTTCATGAGTTCGTTAATACTACACTATCTACCTAGTGCGAGTTTCTTTTGTTAACGCTATCGACACGTTTAAGACGTTTGGCGTTCTGATTGCCCCGCTTCAAGAGCCTAACGCGGTAAACGTTTCGATCGCGTTAACGTAAAAACAACTCGCACTCAAGGTCTGTAAAAGTCCTTCGGGACACTGAGCTTGTAGCCTACTAGGGGCGTTGTCTTTACGTAAAAATAACAATAAAACATTATCGTCAAGATAAGTTCCCGACTCTTGTAAATTGCAGCTAAGTTCGCGTGTAACGTCTACGTATTTCCATTACAGCCGCCACCCCGACACATGTTACTGTTGCGTAACAGATAGTTTGACGCCTACGGATCTCGCGCCTCACTGAAGACTAGGAGTACCTAGTCATCAGTGAGGCGCGAGATCCGATAAACGTCATTGTATTACTATACAATGACGCTTATTGGAACTATTCATATGGATTTATTGTGTAAGTACCTACAACTATCTATTTGTGGTAGCCGATCGGATTCTATTTTAGGCTCTTAATGATCAATACTCTGCCCACGGCTCGATTTTGCGCTTGATACCGTAATAATAAATAGCAAATCTATTCATAAGAGTAGGTGGGTCGAGCCGTGTTTTCATATTACAATTTTTAGTAATATTTATTATTTATTAATTTTATTAGCAATATTCTTTATGTTCAACCAATTCCATTAAGGAAACAAATCTCAGAAGCAATGTCAGTTGATCCATAACTTACTTACACGCAAAGTAATTAGGCATAAAACAACACGGTCCCGTCTATTGATTACCTAATCTTGGGTCTTGGGGCACAGCAGTCTGTTACCAACTTCATTGGGATCAAGGCGATTACTGTTAGTAATCGTGCACCCTCGCCACTTCACGAGTACCGAGCCCCTCGATACCGCAACGTAATACATACCTAACAAACGCAAGTACCGCCACCATAGCCTGAACTACCACCCGCCCCGCGCACCTACTGTTACACACCACCGCGGGTGAACACTCCATCCGTCGGGAGCTCAACATACATTGGACAGTATACAAGCCACTTACGACCTTACGTTTCGAAGCAAATCAATTTCCATTTGGGCGCCTTTCGTCGACGACGTCAGTCGAGAGTGAACTCAGCGGTGGCAACAATAAAGTATAATTTACACAGACACGGATTTCATCGAGATTTCTAAGGGTTGTTTGTTGAAGTAATACGTGATTTGCGGCGTCGACTTTGGAAAATACCGAGTCGATTTTCGAGGAATTTTACGGTGCCTTATTTTTTGGATGGTAAGGGATATATTTACAATAATATCGCGTGGGTATTCGTCGAGGTTTTAATTAAAATTTGAGCGATGTAGGTATAATAGTGATGCGTGTAAGTGTATTATTGACGCGTCTGTTGAGCGTTGCGGTTTGATGACGCGGCACTTTCCGATCAGAGCGTTGATTTGTTTGACGGGCACTGAGGGGGTGTGGGTGGATTGAATCCTGCCCGCTGTCTGCCGGGAGATTACTCTACTTTATCAGTACCTATCGATTTGATTAAAAATTGCTATTGTTCAACTCCGAAAGCCGCTTGAGCTGATAAATTACTATAAATATTTTTTCACTTGTTTAGGCTGAGTTTGCAGCTATTAGTATAACATTTGGGATTTTGATTACACGTGTAATTAAATAATTATGTGCTTTAATAGA
Source organism: Herminia tarsipennalis (assembly GCA_945859575.2). NCBI lineage: Eukaryota > Metazoa > Arthropoda > Insecta > Lepidoptera > Erebidae > Herminia > Herminia tarsipennalis. Next base: position 22,599,177 of record OX243849.2, on the reverse strand, counting down.
CCTATTATGGCTATTACTACTGATAATAATGTTAGTTAAATGGTTTGTATACAAATACATGTTAAACTATATTACCTGCAAACTTTGGGATTGCTTTTCTAATAATTTTATGAGTTTTATTGTACTAGCACATATGGAGTTTATATGTAAAAAAAAATGTATTTATTGTATGTTTATGTCGTCCACATAGCTTTTAGAATCCTTAGTTTCAACTGCGGCCTACAGAACCTTCATATAATCACTAAAATACTGCGTCAAAGCGGCATAAACGAAAAGGTTACTGGTACCCAACGAAATTTCAGGTCAAAAGGTCCGACAGGGGATTTTATAGGGTTCATAATACCGGGTAAAACTCTTAACTAATAAAAAATACTCCAGTGCGTATTTAGGTAACAAACTGGTGTATTTTTGCTATAAGTTTAGCCCCCGACCGTTCGAGGGAAGGTTTTTACATGGCCGACGATCCGCGGGATAAGGACATCCTGCTACACAGTTACCCCGACATGGTGAGGGTGACAACGCTGTGGAGTAAGCCTGGACTTTCCGTCTACTATTTTTACCCGACAAAGCCAAAAAGAAGGATTATTTTTAACCTACACAGTTATCCTAACTTAGTGTGGGGTGACAACGCTGAGTAAGCCTGGACTTTAGTCTATTTTTTTATCTGATTACGGCAAAGCTGAATAGAATGGTTATGTTCTTATTTTATTTATAGTCATAGGTATATTTTTCACAGGTTGCTCAACATCAGCAGCGACAGTAGCTACTATCATTCCCCGATTAATAGTATCGGCTATACAGTGAATAATTTAAAAGCAACTCTTTAGTAACTTCTGTTCTCTACGTATTTTGTATTTTAAATATACCTACTCACTCGAAGAAACAATATACCTAGTAATTGCCTTTAGCTGTCAGTGTTAACATACTCGTAAACACACACGTACTACTAAATCCTAATTAATATTAACGTTAATACAGAACAGCTCAATCCACTTCCGAGTTGTGGTTACGTAAGTCATCTGTCACCCTCAGTCAGTGGTCACAGTTAGCTGCCACTTGGCACTACGTCAAAGCATACCACTGTTTAGTTTGCTGGTCACAAGTAAATTCATCTTGACTAATATTGTACTTATTGCTATTCACGTTTGAGTGACATGCAGTTTCTGAGGTTTATCAAATGAAAAAGCAATTATTTTGCAAAACTACTGTTACTATAGACTGGCCTGTTAATCTAGTGGTAAGTGACCTTGACTGCTAAGTCAGAGGTCGTGGGTTCGATACCCATTCAAGTTAAAACGTTGTGTGATAAGCACGATGGTTTCTTCCGTGTCTGGGTGTAATTTATCTACAATATGTATGTATTATTAAATATATGTATGTATATTTATCAGTTATCTGATTGAGATTGTACAGGCTCTGCCGAATTTGGGATCAGAGGGCGTTGTGTGAATTGTCCCAAGAAATTCAGATTAAAATAACTTACTAATTGGTCTTAGAGACATCAGTATATTTGTCTAATAAAGCGGTTCGTGACTCATTGGCAACTAAGCAGATTCAGAAATCAGATAGTTAAGGATATTCTAAAAATGACGCCAATTCCCTACGTCCCCAGTAATTTCAGCTTTCGATAAACATAAGTCAGTCAATTGATGTTCGTTAGACTTGCAAAAACTGGAAAACGGCTCGACAAACAGATTTTATTTGTTTTGTTTACATCACTACTAGTGCCTTAAAAAATTTAAAAAAAAACGCTTTGGTAATAAGTGCATTAAATCTTGGGTCAGCTAGTTGTTTAATATAGTTAGAAATTTTTGTTTTAAAGCGAGAATGATGGTCACAGTGGCGCACCAAGTACCCACTCAGTACTTTATTACCGGAGTTACTCGAGTTATGTGGCAGGCGAGTGCCACGTTATTTGAATAATTTTCATTACGTTTATGTGTTGCCTCAATTTTTTATTTTTTTATTTTTGTGACAACGTGATATTGCTCCTGGTAGCTACGACGTTATGAATAAAGGCTGCATGTACTGACTGTCACTGATGTTGATCAAGAGTTGCATTATTTAAAACCAAAATAATGTGACAGGCCGTAAATGTGACAATTTGTGTTGTGCGATTGAATATTTGTTACTCAATCATGTCGAAACATAACTTTTAACCTTTCGCTTTTCTTTTAACACGAGAACCAACGCGATCATGGTCATAAGCTGACTCATCTTGACCTGGGTCGATTCCACCCGATCGAAATGTTAAGAAATTGACATCTTTATTTAAATATAATTCTTCTCTACGTGTGTTTGTCATCTAAGTGTGATAAAAGTTGCGCCCGTGGCTTCGCTCGCGTTTTATAAATATACTAATTGGCCCTGCGAACTTCGTACCCCCTAAGGGCTGGACAGATTGGGATGAAATTTGTGTGTGTATGTTTAAGTGAGTCTCTGTATGGCATGAAAATACAATTGAACAAGTTTATGAAAAAAAAAAACGAGGCGAAAAGTTCGCGGGACAAGCCACGATAGATTTGCACATTCGATATTTTATTAAACAGCCAATCTATCTCTCGACTTGTCTCCCAACTGATCTGCCAAAGCTCACAAGCCGCACTACCGCTACTAAAATCACATAATATAAATTATCGCGTACCGTGGGGCGGTAATTGGCGGGTCGGCGGGGCGACAAATCTGACGGCCATTTCCGGCCGGATCCCGTTACACCCCGCCTTCCCCTAGCACCCGGTTGCCCCCCTACAACATAGAGCGATGCTACCCACTCGGGTGCCCGAGTTACAACATCGGGTTTGCCCTAAGGCGTAAAATATAGCGAGTGTTACTAACAGGTTGTTATCCCCTCTGCACATAATATAGTAGCCGGATTTTGTTTTGTTGGACTTCGTGTAAATAAGATGCGGACGTAGTACGAGGAGCAAAAGTTACTGACCAATAGATATGTGCAGTCGGCTAAATAAGTCACAAATGTTTAAATCAAATATTTTATAGTCACCAAAGTCATTTAAGAACAAGATAATCACTGTAGAATTGAAAAAAAGTTTATTTGTGCTTTTAATTTCCAAGCTTTAAATTTAAAAACTTAAGAATTCTTCTACTGTTCACACTACCTCATTTACTCAATCAATCACGCGTTGGTTGTTCGTCGCGATCTGCACACACTACTAAACAAACTATGCCCTGAATAAATTCTGAAAGACAGAAGTAAAAACGTCAACGTTTGCCATGGAATCGGATTTAGAAAACTTCTCGAGGATATATCATAATGCAACATTTGAAACAGCAAAGTACCTAACAAAAGAAAATACAAGCGACGTATAACTACAAACTAGTCATCGCTAACAAAATTATTATATTAAAACCTTGTAATTCCTCCAAGATACTAGTTGTTCCCTTCGGCTTCGCCTATGTGCTATTAAGACGTATGAACTACATTGGTGTGGTCATCAAAATCTATTCAGTAGTCTTTGTATAAAAGAGTTACAAATATCCATCCCCATAAACATTTAATATTAGTAGGACTCTATGCGACAAGTTATCGCAACTTCGATGTCAAACCCGCTACCTCTTATAACTCACGGACACGCAACAAGGAGTCGGCAGCTAGATGCGCGCGCAGGCGGATAGGGTGACGATGGTATCGCGTCGTTACGAGACACGTCCCGGTCGCCGGTCGCCGGTCGCAACCCCCGCGCGTACACACTCACGGTTTATTGGCGAAGCTTACGTTCTCGCCCCCGATACTGATGTTATGTTCTTGGGAAGAAAATTGCGGAAATAGGATATGTTTTTGTAGCGAAAAATGTTACATTTTTATTGGCTGTAAGCGTATAATACAAAGAAGCAGAATCGAAGGGCTAACATTATTCAGAGGTTGCTTGGCGCAGCTTCTAGTTCTTGTTGCCTATAATAATATGAAGTATCTAGAATTCAAAGAGAAGTCGATCATTTTGTGTTCTAAGGACTCTCTGTCACTATTTATTTAGTAGATAGGCAACGTTCAGGCAACAAAGAGGAGCGTTATGAGTTTGCATATCTGTGTCTGTCCGGGCCATCGTAATTTCCATACAAATAGATCGATTTTGATGCGATGATGTCCGGCTATAGGCGAACCAGAAACGGTGAAATAATGACAAAAGGCCAGCTAGAAATCATCTTACAGTAGTCATTACAGAAGCACTTAAGAATATACATTAATTTTAAATATAATAAAATTTAATTATAATAATAATAATCTTGGGACAGCTCACACAACGCTATCTGATACCAAACTAAGCAGAGCTTGTACTATGGAAACCAGACAACTGATAAACATACTTATATATTTCTAAATACATACATATTATAGATAAATAACACCCCAGACAGAATAAACCATCGTGCTCATCACACAAAGTTTTATCCTGGCTGGAGATCGAACCCACGACCTCTTGCTTAGCAGTCGGATACACTCCCACCGCGCCACAGAGGCAGTCAAAAATTGTCTTTGGTCAACTGTCACTTGGCACTAAATTCAAATAAAGAAAGCCTTTCTCAACCGTATCTCGTCAGTAGGTGAGCTCTTGTATGGGTCAGAGCGTCAGTCGAGGCGACTCGGACCCGTGACGCGTACGTTAAGGTTCAGCGTGATCCATCACATCGCCGGTTGACATTTTGCTCTCGACTCGCTCAATTAACCCGCCGCTCGCCAACCCCTGGCCGCGGGGGACCGGCCCGGCCTCACCTATAGGTAATTATCTTTGTATACGGCTCACTGTTCATAGGGATAAGGGGGATTGTAATGAAACCGCGTTAATGTAATGCGTGTCATTGATGTTCTCCTACATCAAGTTTTAAAAATATTGTGGTAAGTGGGAACGAGATAAAACATTCAGTAACTAAATTGCTACTTATAGCCGCCGTGTGGTTTCGTTTTATGTTTACCTTGGTCGTTAAACTGACAAAATTTAAACACAAGTCGAGGTATTTAAAGTATATTTACCTGGATGGGGGAAGTAGGGCGACCCGACGCTCATCATTGGATGAGGTGCGCGATATTCCATCTCCGCCACACTACACGCAAATCACTAAACTACCGACACAGTACAACACTAGCGCGGTTCGCGCACAACACACACACTGTCCATTTTCCCGTCACATTTTTTAATAATCGAATTTTAAAAATGCGAATTCACTTAAAAAAAGATCATAATAGGGATGCCAACACACCGGTCTCAAAGTATCGATATCGATACCATTGTGTTGGCGTCAGAACGTTTTATGTCGGGGTTATGTTGTCAATTGGCGTGTGATTTAGCGTCGCTGTCAGCCAAGGCGTATTCTCCTTCAGTCCGGGGGCGAGCACTTGATACTCCGCACTCATAAATAATGAAGAGGGCGCCACGGTGCCAGTGGCAGTAGCCACTAGCACGGCGCATGAATCGAGCCGTGTTCGTACTGAACATTAAACTAATTGATGTAAGCATACCGCGGCGGACTGGTTTACACGCACTTGTTGGACTATTTCTGTATTTATGACGCTATTAAAGTTAATAATGCGAGATAAGTTTTGTATAATAGTTTGAATATTTTAGATGGTGAGTCTATTTGTTACCATTGAGTTGTTACGATTGTTTGATACTTGATATTTCATCTATTTTATATAATCGTGTAAGTACGTTAGGAAATAGATCGACTACAAAGGTGACTACGTATATCGTGCTGGTTAATGTATTTAGGTCATTTTTAAAGTTCTAGTAGGTACAGCCTTCAGAGACCTAAATCTTGAAGTAAAAATTTAGAAATAAACACAATTTGTTTATAGGCATATATTAACATGGCAATAATATCTTGCATCAAATTTCACGATTCAGATTATCTATCTCACAAAAACAGGAGAATGAGGATTGACGTCATAAACTTGATACCAAATAAGGCCGGGAAATGAAATTTAACATAATGTGTCGATAAAACCACCAAACCACGTTCGTCGACAAAAATCGGAATTTAAAAAGTAACGTTAAAAAAGCGTCATTTACGCTGTTTGGTATAATTGAACGGGTTCCGCCCAGGCAGCTGCGCCTTTCGCCGCTCGTTTGAAAAACTGCCCACTCGATAGGCTCCACGATCTCATCTTTATTTTTATATGGAATCGATTAAAATCTTGTGCGCAATTTATTCGAACGAGCCACGATTCAGACTGGAAATATTATCTCGTGAAGTATACATTTTACATCCCATCAAACTAAAAACAAAAGGCTATTTAATTTACTGATAAATTAGAGTAAACTTAAAAAAACACGATATCATTTAGGATATTTATTAAGTGACAGACTTCGTTTAAATACAGAATGAACTAGCAAATTAAACAGCCATTTGTAAAAAAAAATCAGTAAATTAAATAGACTTTTGTGAAAAATATGTCATAATGATATGTATTTAGAAACTACTTTCGAAATATATTTTTACGTGAAAATTCCCATTTTTTTATATATAGATAAATTCGAACTTTTATCAGTAAAACGTAACAGTTCCATTCATTACATGTCTTATATTGTGTCGAGACGGAAACTCAATATCCTAGGAAAAACCATTTCACTCAATTTATCGACACAACCCCATCTCTAATCATACAATTTAATCAAACAAAATCAAAGTTATTTCCGTGTTCGAGTCTACACACACAGGTATACAACTTTACTGTGCAGTCGAACAAAAAGCCAGCACATATTCCAATTTCGAAAGCGACAGATCAAATGGAAAAGGTAATAAAATGATATCCGTTTTCATAGACATTGGGGGAAAAATCTATAGAGCTACTACAGATAAAAAAGTCGATAGCGATACATTTTTAGCTTTGTGTGGTGCTCATGTTTTGCCTTTTTTACAATGACAAACAAGGATCGAAGGCAGTTACCAATATCACCACGCTCTAAGGATGAAAATAGCAATACCAGATATATCACTGTAATTTTGACTCAGTATTTAAAGGAATAATACTGTACGGAAATCACTTAAAGGCTTGTCATTCACAAAGTATAAATTCTCTATTAATGCAACCACAACTTTCAAATGAACATTGGTGACTCTATTCACTCGAATACAACGTGGAATTAAGTCCAAATAGACAGTTTATCATGAAAATACGACTGGGAGATATGTGGCTATTCTAAAACTATCTTGATGTTATTGTGTAATAACACAATAACATCAAGATAGTTTTAGAATCAAGTAAAATAGAGCCGGAGAGCCCTCAATTTATTCACGACAGCGGAACTCGAACGAGCAACAATAAAACCCGTCAAAATTTCACACCATCTAAGAAGCCAGGGTGTCCAAACGACCGGAACGGAAATGGAACGTCCACATGACTTGCACATGAGCACAAAATGGCTCAACAAAAAAACCACGTATACACAGACGCGCACATACGGCGATCTCAAAGTGCACTCTGTTGGTTAACTATTCGACCGAGATCTGGGTACGTGAGTGGGCCTGTTTACGCTTGGTGCAAGGAGTTGACCTCTACCTGTGTATTTTGTGGCACCACGTTATAGGTGGTCAGGGGACAATTAAAACGCAACAGGCGCGCCCTCACGACCGCAGCCGAGTTCCGTATGTTGCAACACAAAATAACGAGAGTACAGAAGGTAAATTACATACAACGCGCGTGTTAGAAGCTTGTAGGAAACGTAGAGGTTGTAGAAGGTGTAAGCTGATAATTATAAGAAAAGCTTTGTTCTAGACATCGCTCGCACACGGAATTTAGAAACGCCTCCTGTACAAAATAATAATAATATCTTGGGACAACTCACACAACGTTATCTGATCCCAAACTAAGCAGAGCTTGTACTATGGAAACCAGACAACTGATAAACATACTTATATATTTCTAAATACATACATATTATAGATAAATAACACCCAGACACAGAATAAACCATCGTGCTCATCACACAAAGTTTTATCCTGGGTGGGGATCGAACCCACGACCTCTTGCGTAGCAGTCGGATACACTCCCACCGCGCTACAGAGGCAGTCAAAATGGTCTGTAAGTAGGGTTGCCACCCGTACTTTCTGATAAAATATTATACTTTATTTCGGGTAATTGTACTATATACTTTATGAGAAGTATAAAGTACGCGAAAACATTTTATTTTACATGATTTGATTCTCTGGGATTAATTTTATCTTACACTAGCTGACCAATTGCAATTTCATCTGCGTAAGTTTTTCCCGTTTTTGCAACATTTTTAATTGCTTTTTTCAATTTAAAAGATTTTTTCAATTCGGTTACAAACTACTGTTCTTGTGATCATCAAGTTCAAACAAACAAACTCTTCAGCTTTACAATATTATTATAGATAAATACATATATGACACTTACAAAAAATAAGCATCTCTGAATCTGATAAAAAAATAATTATACTTACACTTTAACTTAAATGTAGACTGAAAAGATGCTTGATAATAGTTAGGAATTTATTAAAAGTTGCTAATAAACTAAATTAAATTGTACTTTATTTTGCCACAACGTACTTATTTTTACTTTAAAAACCAATGTAACTTTATTTACACCAAAAACCGGTGGCAACGTGTCCGTGAACGATGTCTATGTGTGTGGCTCGAATGAGGTTCGTATGAAGATTAACTTCTGTACTCTCACTACTTTGAGGTAGCAAGGGGGAACGTGCGGTAAAGGGTGAATTAACAAACACGGTGCGCCGCGGCACGCACGAAAGGCCATAAAACCGCGTATTGGATGGTCCGGTCCCATTGTAGCGCTTTCAGCGAAGTGTGCCACATTCTTTGGAGTATTGCGGTTGGACCTTGTTTTTGTTTTAGCTTTGATGAAGTTGAAGGAGTTAATTAAATTCTTGGGTACGGCAGGCTACGGTGTCGTGGTCAAAGGACTGTGTTATTATTGTGGCGTTTCATTATTAGAAATGTTTCATTACTCCTGGTAATTAGATGGTAAGTAATCGATACTAATATTATAAAGCTGAAGAGTTTGTTTGTTTGAACGCGGTAATCTCAGGAACATGTGTTCCGATTTGAAAAATTATTTCACTGTTGGATAGCCCATTTATCGAGGAAGGCTATAGGCTATATAACATCACGCTACGACCAACAGGAGCTGAGCAGCAATGAGAAATGTTGCAAAAACGGCAGCTAATTAATAATATTTGGATGAAAAAACCAATTATTATTAATTTTTACTTTATATTAATTCCTAACGTATGTTCGTGTCGGGCTCATTTTTCTACAGCATAAAGGCGTTCACAAGAAGCGCTACTTCAGCTAAATCCAACGTATTTACCAACAGTAGCCGGAACTCTCAGGGGAGGCACCACCGCGTTCCGCCTTAAGGGAGATGTACGCAAAACTGGATTTTTAAGTGTTATAATTAAAATGAATTATTTTAGGTCTCGCCGAGCACAGTAAAAGCTTGTAGTGGTTATTGTACTCGCGATGTTAATACTGGGTCTCTGTGTTCAGTATTTGGGTTGTTTAATTATTTATACGAACGGAATCTCGAGAGTGGAATGATCGGATACATACAGTATATATCAGTTTTTTTAAGGCAAACATTTATGTAACAAGTTGGCTGATGGCTTCAAAATCTTTACCGGCTGTTGATATTACAGTTCCTATTGCCTAATACTAAACCCTCCCATACTATGGAATCTCTATCGCAAAAGATAAAGGATTTTTGGATCAGAGAAAGTGGTGTTCCGTGCAGGAATCGAATTACAGCCCCTAACGTAAACCCCTCGTAGGTAACATCCACTTCCCCACTGGGGTAGCAATACTCCCAAATCAATTCTGGGGACTGCTTTCAGAAACAATACCCAGTCGTATCCCTCCCACTAAACAATTATGAATTCCAAACCAAAGAACATTTTCTCAGAACCACTTCAGCTTGCCAAGAATAAGTAAATTATAATATATTCTGCGAAACAATTTAATAGTATCGTCACTGTCACAAACAATATTAAACGTATTATATGAAGTAAAGCAATAGTAGATAATTCTGTGAATTGAGTCCATATCGACTAGAGGTACTAGTCTATCAAATATGCATCGTCTAATTCCTACCGGGAAATCAATAGTGGCAGAATTAAGCCTTGAATAATATGGTACAAATACGATATCAATGTAAACTGTTAGCTCAACATCAATACAATAGAGAAATATGAACGTATTATTACATCTACATTTTTCTACATATGTATTTACTTAAAAACCAAATGCAACCCTTGTTGATATGACTGACGTAACTCTACATTTACATTTATGATATTTTGACAAAGCTGGAGAAAAAAAAAGTTTGAGCAACTTTTTTTAGCTAGTATTTTCAATGTTTGTTCGATAAGCAGTTTTTAAAATGAAGCCACATTCACATGAATACGCAAATCAATGCTAAAATTACTTCGATGATCTATTTTAATTACTTGCAAAACCTAACGCTAAACTAGAAACTAACTACTAACGGTTATAGACTCATCACAGCCTTAGTGCACCTTTTGAAATGTTTTTTAGTCAATCTAAAGCCATAAGTAAATCTTCAAGCGGAATCTAATAACAAAATCTCGCAGCGCCCTCAGCGCCGGCCTTATTTCACTCCACTAGAGAGGCTAATACGATTTAGTCAGAGCTCCTTATAAATATTTCAGTCGGCACAAATCAACCGCAAGTCAGACTCCGTCCCTGACGTCTATGAAGGCATTTATATTAAAAAAAAGAAAAACATTCTTCTGACTGCATACGTTTTGTAGATGTTATCTTGTTTTCAACGTGAATTCCAAGTTCAGGTTATTGAATGTACTCCCTAAAGGGAAAATTGAATAATTTTGTTGACGTTGAATTATGGCGTATCCGTTAATATAATGGAGTCTTGAGAACGTTATATTGTACAAAAAACGGTGTGCGTGCGTGTTGATACTAATAAAATACTTATACGTTTTTAATTATGTCGTTACGCAGTTGATTTATTAGCTACCATCTTTTGTACATAATTTTGGTGCTAAATTTCATTCAGTTGGTAAGACGTACATAACAAACATCCAGATGAACAATTTAAAGTACTTAGAATATTGAACGCGGTCGCGGCAATCGGAGTCTAAAAGTAGAAAATCTTTTCACACTCCTGCATCATATATTTCCTTCAACAAATTCTCGACAAAATCAACGCGCCTCGTCGTTTCAACTCGCTCGCTGTACCCATACTAAAATACTTAAAGAACACCGTTGTTCACACAAATCGGCAATAAAACTTGTAATGTTGACGGCTGTAAAATTGCCTGGAAGAATTTGCTTGTGGTTTAAATCGCCCGTAAATTTCGCAGAGTCATTGTCAATAATGCAAAATCAACAAACGCGTTTTGCATTACAAACGGTCGCGTTTATATTTTATTGCGATACGCTAAAGCTGTAGTACACGAGAATAACTCATAATCCTGACATGTTGGCCCGTGAATGCCCGCGGGTAGACAGACAAAATTGATAAGCCTTGTGAATACTCTGCTAGCTTGCATTGTTGTCATAAAAAAGCCATTCTTGTTGCAAGTTTTCATTTTAACTGTCCCAAATAAGGACGCCGTTGAATACAGGGTAAAATAGCTTGATAGCTTAACTTGTTGAGGATTTGATTCCCGCACGGAATAAAAAAAATATGATCTACAGATCGCAGTATTGTTTGGCCGAAGGTACTTGTTGTAGTGACTTAATGTTTGTAAACTGAAAATAAGGAAACTTCCATATGATGATCAGCGTCATACAATACAAAGGTATTCTGGGCCTTTGTTTCGTATGACGTTAGATTCCGTAAAACACAAGACAACAGCTTGTAATCAATGGTTCTAGCCAATTAAATAATAATCCCATTTACGACTATATATGACGTAATTCGCCCAAATAAAATCGTTATCTCAATAAATACGAACCAATGGAAGACACAAACATCGTGATTCGATTTCCTACTTAAGATTTACGCAATAGGGAAACATAGAGAGCCAACAAAAATACGGCAACCGACGATTAATTTCCCGGTTGAAGGAAAACGGGACTGTCCGCGAGTTCGGGATATTGTGGTGTCAGTGGCGCAAAGCGGCGTGCCGGCTAGGGTGACACTCGCGACGCTAATACCTCCATTATTAAAACATAAACTGTAGCACTCGTCGGGGCTCCCGAGTGCCTTCCCGACCCCTACACTTTATCTACATATCACATATACTTTACATTTTTGTTTACATTTCTTATATTCACCAATCAATCACTCATTATAACCGCGACATAATTATTCAATCCCAAAAACGCTTGAACATATTTCATATAAATTTCATGAACACTTAAAACATCGATGTTGCAACACGTCACATCACTATAATGCATTTATTCCCGGGGAGCGCGCGTTCGACCATTAGCGCGACCGTCGGCCGACTGACACAACACAAGCGTCTACCGAATTGCGCATGCGTCACAAATTAACTTTACAACACTCGAATATAGACCTTGTGAGTTATAATATAAGGTGTTTATTGTGTTGGCGGTCGTGGCAGACACCTGTATAAGCGTGTAGGGGTCGGAAGTACGCGGTGCAGTGTCATTTCCACTCTTTCCACATTACTTCCCTAATAAAAATGAGATTTGCCCCGCGGCAAGCGTGCTTCAATAACGCGATTACGCTTGCATCGAACGGCTACTGGGACTTAGCTTCAGGCAAGTGCGGTCAACGACATGACACATAACACATTATAAGTTTTCATGAACTCTGCAAGTAATATTTGTTTTTTTTCCCTTCTTCAAACGTAATAAAACAAACGATTATAAGTACCTTATTACCACCACAGCATAGCTTTACGTTCCTTAATTAATGATAATGTTATTACTACGAGTATTTGATACTAAATTGGACTTAACCATATCACAGTCAACTTAACAAAATTGTTTATAAAGTATTTTTGTCAGGGGATGAACTTGCAAGTGTTCAAAAAATACTTTACCGACAATTTTATCGATAAAATCGCATCGCAGTACACATCACTACCGCAACGCAGACCTGTTATTGAGTTATAATGTTTCAATTATACTGTGTAGATTTATAGATAAAGCTTTGTACAAACTACGTACCGAACGTTTTATAAGGTTATATTACATGGTGACTAGCGTGACTAAGTGATATGAGCAAAAGCCTTCAACTTTGCGCGCGTAGCTGTCAGATATTAAGTTACCAAAATCTAGCCTTAAAATGGCACAGGGGTCTAGCTTCAACTAGCCGCAGCTAAACATATAGGGGGATACAAGGAAAACATATATACAACCGAAAGTAATTCTGTACGTCTGTTTAGTCGCTACTAAGCATGCAGGCTAGCCGGCCCAATGTTAGCTTATGTGGCTAACACCCAGGAGCAGTTTGTGATTAATATAACATCAGTTACGAAAAAAGGACCACTATGAAATTGGAGGCTTATTTTTCCGAGGCTCTAAGAGTAATACCAGCGCGTTCAGCAGTTTCGCAGGGCGGGGGGAGTCTAGTATCTGAAGTATAAACAGAAACTGCATAGCATGAGAGCGAGCAATGTCGACGCGCCGTCAGTTCAATTACTGGCTTTTGCTTGCTAATCGACACAGCGTTAGGCCCGAGTGATCCTTTTAAGCTATCAAACAGGTAAAAGCCTGTTTTAATCAGTTTACTGTATGGTTCGTGCTCAGGGGTGGAGAGACCGCCTACCGCTCTACTAAACAGTACATAATTGCATACAAACAATGTAAGTACTACACTAAGTACAAAATTTACATTAGAAAATAATACTATCAATGTATACTAACGTTATTCACTAGGAAAAGTTAAATTGCTTGTTCTAAAAGCTGGTTCAAGTCTATAAAAATGTTAAACATATTTTTTAATTACCATATCCTAAATCTTCTAGTGAGGAAGTAAATTTTATTTGAAACTTACAAGTGTATTAAAAATACTATAAAATCTTTGTTAACCTAAAAAATCAAATAGTTCACTAATATCCAAATTACAAGGTCGTACTTTATCGAAACAGATCCAACCCTATACCATTATTTAGAGTAGTTTACTTGAAGCACGTAAAAACTATCAAGATACGTATCAAATGACAGAAATAAAGGTGACAAGCACCCGTGAAGGCGACAGTTTGAACTGAAAGCGGCGGAGTGTCGCGTGTCGAGCTCTACCGACTGTCGCAGGTAACATATTGAATATTTGCAATAACGCGCCCGCCGCCTGAGGACTCGGGACATAAGTTTCAAATGCCGCGGGACCAAAGAATATTATACTGAATGAAAGAAAACAGCATATAAACATTTTTGTGTTTATATAACGGCCCCTTTAATGATTTTTTTTTCAGATTGTAATTACAAGATCTTATACCTATCTATATTCAGTCACTCATCAAATTCTAGATCTAGAGTCGTGGAATTTGTTAACAAAGTTAACGGAAGCAAAGCCGCAGGGAAAAGCGAGTATGAAATTGAAAAGAGAAAAACAGGTATGATCTTCAACAAGAAATCACACTAATATAATAAAGATGAAAGTTTGTGAGTATGTGAGTGTGTATGTTTGTTACTTCTTTACGTCTAAACGGCTGGAGCGATTTAAATAAAATTTGGTATGGAGTTAGCTGATACCCTGGATTAACACATAGGCTAATAAACCGCGGGTAAGACCGCGGGGCACAGCTAGTTTACCATACAGTCAAATATCACACATGTTGGTGACACAGAGTATATCCAATAATAACTATGATAATAACATAAATAAACAAAATATCGGCCAAAGTACACTTGCGATGACGACCAGTGTGACGGTCGAAACGTCAAGCAACTCAAAGATAAATCTTATGCAAGATTTTATTAACCTCAGATTATTAAATAATACATATGTTAAAGTTATAATTATTAAGTTAAACCACACCATTAAGTATGGAGTACCCTATTAATGCATATCCGAAGAGAAATAAACTCGCAACTATAAATTAAATCCTTCACCACACATTCAAAAGTACGACACGAGTACACAGCACTGGCGCAAACTATATCGATAGTCACAATCGCACTTCCCCGTCACTACACAACGCGACGCGTGTCTAGTGGTGTGACACCTACATATCGACACCGGGTATGTACCGCGAAGTATTTCCGGCGCGAGGCGGGCGGCTGTACGCGGGTGTTCGCGGGTGCAAATGGGCGATGCAAGCTCTCGGCCCGAGACCGCGGGGTACCGAGCGCAACTAGCGGTGCTACCGGCACAACTAACCACTGCGGGGTACGCATGCGCCAGGAGACTTCTCTATAACTACAAATTCCGTAGACTCGACAAGTTGTATATAAAAATATATGTATTTATGACCACTTACTGTAATTTGCAGATGATTGGCTTACCTGAAACAAACATAAAAATAATTTATTAGTCAGCGTACATAATATACTTTGATCTAAAAAAAATATTATACAAAGTTGCAACTGACATTACAAATATTGAAAAGTAACTGTTCTCTGTTTGCAAATTGTGATTTCAACGCAATTTTAATTATTAAGTAACAATTTTGCCTTAATTACATTTCATACACAGTGGCGCTTTCATTCAGTGAAAATTAATTTCACTCAATAACGTTGTACAAATTAAATACTATTTCATAAATAGTACACGAGTAATAATTGCTACGTGTAGTTACACTCAGAGGACATTATTGTGGACGTATTTTAATCAAATTGTTTAATTACGTTTGCAAATATGGTTTTAATACTGTTGCAGATTAAGTTATTTAATATTTATGCTTGCAACTGAACACAAAAGAGGGCAAAAAGAGATTTTATCAATCGTTTTTTTATACACGACAGTGGAACAGTCCAGAGATCGTCAATTTTTGGTTCGGGAGTTTGTTCACGAATCCTCAAATCATGTACATTTCATTTAACTCAAAATAATGACGTACTGAAATTGAGTAGGTACTTTAGCATGCAACTTAGCACTTCAATACAACAGCATGACACTTAACTTCCATATGGCGACCTCCTACAGCAAAAATGTCGCAACTCTCGCCCAATATTTGTCGAACACAATATACTTACTATGTAAACATTTACACGTATGCTAACGCGACAGCGCAGCTCGTCTGCTAATCACGAAGAAACTTTGTTCCGCGCTACACCCCTGCACCCCTAGTGTTGCGACGCGATGTCGATAACGCTAATAATGGAAAACTTCAACTAATAATGGCAACTTCATTCTACATAGTATATAAAGTCGACTTCCGTGTATTTTGTTCGCTTAGTAAATGTAAAATAGGAAAGTGATTTTCATACGCTTTTAACGGCGTTTTAAGCGGCGGTAGCCTCATGGCTAAGGCATCAGTCTGGCAATCGTGAGGTCTTGGGTTCGAATCCTACCCATTATACTACCGACGTGAACCCACTCCTATAGTATGACCATTAGTGCTGTGCACTCCCTGAGGTATGCGCGCGGTGAGACGGGGGGGTTAGAATCGGCTGCTGCGCTGTCAGTGCGCCGTCAACGCTTGTGACGGCAGGTAGTGTTATTTGTATCGGACTGTCTATGTCAGACGCACACGAGATAAATATTCAAAGATGGGTCGTGCGTTATCTCGTGATATGAAGACTGTCATTTTTAAGGTGGCTGAATATTTTAAGAAAAGAAAAGCAGACAAAGAAAGCTTTGAATTTAAAAATGACGTGAATATTGCTAAAATCGTTGCGGAGGCTACGGGATACAGCAAAAGAACCGTACATAATGTGATTTCTGCGGGCTATTTATCAATTGAAAATTCAAGCCAATTAAAATTTCAATCGCCAAAAAAACCAAAAGTTCTAAAGAAAAAACACGTTGTGGATGATTTTGACCTTGGAGTTATCAGAAGAAAAATTCATCAGTTTTACGAAGTTGAAAAAAAAATACCAAGTGTCCGTAAGTTACTATCAAGTTTGAGACAGGATGGCATATTGAATTGTGGACGGGAATATTTAAGACAGCTTTTACACAAAATGGGCTACCGTTACAAAAAATGCAAATCAAAGAGACATCTCCTTATAGAGCAGCCTAATATTACAGTGTGGCGGAAAAAATATCTTACACAAATCAGAAATTACAGAACGGAAAACCGAAACATATATTTTCTTGATGAAACATACATCAACGCCAGTCACCATGCCAGCAAATGTTGGCAATCATCGTCAGAACCCGGTATTCATGCTGATATTGGGAAAGGACGGCGACTAGTAATACTCCACGCTGGGTGTCGAAATGGCTTAGTGGATGATACATTGACTATATTCAAATCCGATGCTAGAACCGGTGACTATCATGGAGATATGAGCGGACCTACTTTTTATAAGTGGGTAGATGAAAAGTTAAAAGATAAGTTGCTGCCGAATTCTGTGGTTGTAATGGACAACGCGTCTTACCACAGCGTTCAGATTGAGAAGAAACCAACTATATCAAGCCTCAAAAGTGAAATGCAGAACTGGTTGCTACGCCATAATGTAGAATTTTCAGGAACCATGTCAAAGGCTCAACTGCTACTTCTTATCAAAAATACACAAAAAGAACCCGTGTATAGAATTGACGAACTCCTGAAAGCCAGTGGACACACTGTTCTGCGTTTACCTCCGTACCATCCAGATTTAAATCCAATCGAGTTGGTCTGGGCTGATATTAAAAACAACATAGCCCAAAACTATATTAATTCTTCTCTAGACGAAAAGATAATCTTATTGGATAAATTGTTTTCGGAATTCACGGCGGAAAAATGGCAGAAATGCGACGATCATGTCCAGAAAAATGAAAATGATTACTGGAGTCGCGATAGTAGGTTCGATAATGTTATCGATTCATTCATAATAAATTTGCAAGACTCTGATTCAAGTTCCGGTGGCGAAGAGGAAGATGAAGATGATGACGAAATGGAAGATGAAGTTGAAACAGAATCTATGTCAGAATAACTTTCGTTAGAATATATAATTGTTTGTAAATATAAAAAATGTTTAATAAAACAAGTCCTGTTGTGAATTATAACTTTCAATTCTTATTTATCACCTGCATATTTTTAATAAAATATGAGTATATTTGGGTTACATTTTAATCAACAAAGTAAGTATATATTACAGATAGATAGCCTCCGACCAACGCAACGTCCCGCCACAAGTCTTGCCTTAGAAATGCAAACTGATATCGTAAGATCTGTCCGACATGTATCGACCTCATGTGAACTCATGCACTTTTTTCTTCGCCCCCCACCTCGCCGTGCATACCTCAGGGAGTGCACAGCACTAATGGCCACACTATAACACAAGCATTTGAGCTTAGCTGGAGGGGTTAACAAGATTGCTAGTAATGTGGGACTCAATCCCACATTGCTAGTTATATTTAAAAAAAAAAATCAACAGGAAGCGTATAATACAAAGATAATCTGAAACTGAAACCACTACATTTCTCATAATATAGCACTACCTATACAACATGTAACATCTTTTATACCTATATTATGCAAATAAATAAATGAATCTAAATCTAATGGTAGAAGTGAGAAAATGGGGAATATGGATTAGGGCGGACATACATAGAATTTCCATGTTCCACAGCATCCCGAAACAAAGGAGTGCAACAAAAATAGAAATAGCAAAACCATCGACAAGTTAGTTTTTGCACCACTAGACAAAGTATGGCCAGGAACTATGCACTCCGTCAGAAAGTCGTGAATAATTCGAGTCGAACGAGTGGCGTCGCGACACAGCGAGGAGTACTTACGTCGCACTGCAAGCGAAGCGAACGAATATCGTCGTAAACTACATAATCCGAAGCGGTCGTAAATATTATTTAAGCAAAGTAACTGAAGACAATTTTGCTACGACATTATTTTTAGAAAATTACTATCAATGAATTCTACAGGGGATGCATTACAGGGTTATTTCCGTGTGAAAGAGTAACATTTCGATGTATTACTAAGATCGTAAAGGCTCTTGAATACTTAACCCTGATTCCATACAAATAAATTCGCGTAGAAAAGCTCAAACAATTTATAATAAATGCTTGCGAAGACAGGAACTCAACACTACTCAAAGTCAGAAGTCAAAATTCCATTCCATTGCAATCGCAACTACTGCAGCTATTTTCCGCTCATTCCTCGCTCATCTTGCGCTGGCACTAGAAGCTACGGTCTGCCTCGACTGAATTAATAATACAACAAGGGGCGCGTTTTATACGTATTTACGATTCGTACCGCCGCCGCCGTTAAGGGACAGATAGGGACAGTGCGTGGGCTACTATGCGGTGTAGTATCCTCCTGTGGACTATGAACCAGCTTTGACCGGTTTTAGAGGGTTCAGGACAGATGGGTTTCGAAGCATATAACCTTTGTAAAGCACACCTTTACACTGGATTTGATAAGTTTCGATGCGTCGTGAATGTTTTGTTGGTGTTTTATTATTTTAAAAAAAATCGTACTTTTGAAATTTCTTTAGTGCTATTATTGAAAGTATATTGAATTTGGTAAAATTCAAGAAAACTTTAGATGCTTGGTAATATGTAATACTAGCTGTGCCACGCGGTGTTACCCGCGGTTCATTAGCCTGTGTTAATCCAGGGTGTCAGCTAACTCCATACCAAATTTTATTAAATCGCTCCAGCCGTTTAGACGTTAAGAAGTAACAAACATACACACTCACACACTCACAAACTTTCGCTTTTATAATATTAGTGTGATTTTATTTCAAGCATCTATAAACGTCTTGAAGTGTTGCTTAAGACAGTATCTATAGTCAACCGCTTCTATCACTAACGTAATAAACAAGCAGTATGGTAACCACCGACAGTACATTCTTATTCAAGTACCAAGCTTGACTAACGCCCATTTGAGACCAAATAAGTCTCGCGAACCGCAACTCCCCAAGCGAATACATCCACTCTACATCTCCATTTAAGTCCCCTAGAAAATCCGTACTTAACGTTTCAATAGGTACAATAACAGTCTCAAACGGTCCAATTAAATTCTGACCCGACGCGTTATCCAACGAGAATAAATCCCAAGAGTTTCTGCGGCTAATATTTACTTTTATATTGAAATTTTTAGCATTCCTGAGGGAATCGTTTATATCAATCTATTAGTGTCTTAATACTGACTTTGTAGATGAACCTAATGCTTGGTTTGAAGCAGTACTTGAAAATAGAGTAGAATAGAGACAAGACTATGACTATGGTGGTGGTTACAGATTGTATACTCAGAATTTCAGTCAGTATTCCTTTAAAATGTTGGCGAGAAAACCTCAAGTCAGTATTACCGCATATGTAATGTGAACGTTTCTAAGTTTGTTATGCTTCCCTAAACAAGTCTAATAAGATTACGGAGGTAGTTACAAGTTAAGAAGGTACACTAAGCAGGATTATAATTACATGCCTTTTAGCAGCGTGTATTATTTCTTACTATAAGTAAAGTAGGTGATGTTTATACAATCTATACATTTTTAGTTTGTAAGATCAAAATAACAATTTTTACAAAATGCATATGAAAGTATACGTGATACTCGTCGTGATTTCAAACTTTTTTGTCTGTCTGTTTGTTACGGCTAATCTCCGAAGCGACTGGACGGATTTTGACAGGACTTTCACTTATTTGGTGTTATGTAAAGATGTTATACTTGGTTGGCCAATATTTAAGCACATAAAGTTTTTACATCGTAAGTGGATGCTCCTACTATGTTGTGCCCATTGAGGCAATCTCGTGTACCTACTCTTCTAATATTATTGACCTCTTTTTTTGCATCAGTCCTCTAATATGGTGTATAATATAATGGTGGCAGTACCTTACCTGCATATACAGTTTATAAACAGAGAAACATTGTAAACATTGGCAATTTGAAAAAACTCGTGGCTACTCTGGCTACGAGTTTTTATTGCCTGTTCTTTTCTCGGGCTTTACCTATTGTTTCCGAACAGGCAGTATTTTGCTTCATATGTGAATAAATCATTTTTATTATTATTATTATATAAGGATATTAAAAATCACCCTGTATAGACAGAGATCCTAACCCGTCGGCAACAAGTGATACTAGCAAGTAGAGGTATACGACAAGTGGTTACAAGTTCTTACATCAGTAATTCGCAATAAGGTCTCACCTAAGACCGCTCTTGAATACATCCACTCGATTACCATAATAATGGCCTCTTAAACGATTTCTGTTACGAACGGTCAATCTCATCAGTGACAAGTCAAGCAAGAGATATTGCAGAAGACACCTAGTCCAGACGGAAATCACACACCATCAGAGAGAGATCAGGCGCAAGACCGACGGATTAACATCCTCTCCGACGCACACATGTGACATTTTCTAAAACAGTCCCTCATCTGTGGACTCCCATTTTGCTTGGTCGCCACTATAACCGCAACGTATATAATAGACTTAAAAAATAAAACCTACGAGTACTTCGCGTTCCGACATAATTTCACGCGACAATAACTTTCAAGCTACGGTGGCCATTCCATTTGCACCTCACTTTGTACCTCAAAATTGTGCCGACGACGCATTCATTACCACGGTGCTATGTTGAAGTAAAAAAACTGGATTTTGAAGGTATTCGTAATCTGATGAAGGTGGTAATTTCATTAAGGGCGAGGGCCGTAAAGTCTGCATTAAATAAACTCACCCGCTGCGGTAGTTACTACGGAGTGTACTAACTAATGGATCTCGTTGGTTTATGGGAAGCCTTTTAATGGTGGGTTACTGAATTCTCGCTTCTAACACCAGCATAGCTGGGGTGAACAGGACTACTAGTAATGTGGGACCGAATCCCATTTTGCTAGTTATCTTTATAAAAAGTATATGACGAAAGCTGTATTGTATTGAAGCCAATAGTGTGGCTGAAAACTATCTTCGTTGTTATTTTAACCACACGAGAGTGTCGTCAAGTTTAAGGTGTACTTCTGAGTCTGCTTGTGGCACTGTAGCTTCGAAAGAGGAGGACGTATTTGAATGTTTTATTACATGCATGGTGGTTAAATAAAGATAACCATACACAGCCTATGTGCACACATTAGCCTGTTACAACGTCAAGAATTTGTTGAATTTAAATGAAAATGAAAAGGACTAGAGAGATTCTAGCCAAGCTTAAGACAAAATTTCACCAAAAAGACCAGAAAAGTCATATCTAACGCGCCTCTCGCAGCCATAAATCGCTGTCTCCAGCAAGGTCTCCTCCAGCCAAAAGAGGTAACAAAGCTGTTGGAAGAGCATTAGCCATTATCGAGTATGGAGTGTGCGTCTCGTGGTAGGCGCCCGGCACAGGCAACAGTGTGAGACCCGCGCCCCTCAGCGCGCGCGTGCGCTGTAGTAGCGCGCGTTGCCGCTATACACACGACTCTGCCTATTAAATTACATTGGAAAATTGAACAGTATGGGCTTCAAAAAGGCTGACGATTCTCCTAACAGATTTCCGCCACGGCGGACAATGTTGTTAGAGATTAGCCACGCAGGACATATAAATAAGAATAGACGGCTTAACATTATCACCAAAGCTCGGAGGAAGCCATCCCATCTATGAAACGACAGTATTAACGTTGCTTAACCTCACTGATCTCTCTCTCGGTCGCTACTGAGTTACTCCCAAGATGGTGTGAAAGTTAAAGAAACGATTTCGCATCAAAGTAGTACGCAAAATGTGATTTAATATAACGCTCCTATAACAGACTTAACCAAGCTTATCTTTTCATCAGACTTTCGCACATTACAACGTCACAAATCCCGTGCCGTGTCTACAATGCACCCGCGTCCCTTACATAGCAACCTGGGGATTAAGCGCTCGTAAAAAGGGGGTAGCACGGCAATAACGTCTTGATACACAAACCCGATTTAACCGACAAACACGCTACGAACCAAAATCAACCTAACACAATAAACATAACGTTGAGTTTCGATTGGACATTTATTTTGGCAGTATTTCAACAGTGGTATGACACATGTCTATTTAGTAAGGCCTTCAGTACTTCCGTTTGTTTCTTCCCGTTATTGGGAGAGTCAAAATTGTACGTATAATTCGGTGAATGTCCCAGTGTGCACTGCTTACATTAGAGGGGTGCTGTAAGTATTTGCGAGATATCGCTTTCTTTAGATGGGGTGTAATATATTATGACGGGTGGAGATAACAGTTTCAGTAGTGCGGGGCGAATGATGACCTTGTTTTTTCACTTCACTTCCAATAGAGGAAACTGAGTGATCACTTATCAAGACAGCCTAAACCGTTGTGTACAGGAGCTTGATTTGTAAATGACTTCCGAAGACCTAGCAATTTAAATACGTATTTGCTAAAAAGGCCTACCTTTATGGGGTTTTTCGAACTCTGGGTGTACTTTTAGCTTCTAAAGAAACCGCACGAAATAGCAAGTATTAGGAAGCATGATTTATCAAAATCAGATTAAATGAAATATAGACAACTAACAGTTTTTCGCGGCTACGTTTGCATATTTATAGTGAAGCCTTCACCCCTTTTCGCCCCGTTAGGGATAAAATGTAAAAAAAACAAGGTTTTTGAAATAACTAAAGAAAACTTTTTGCAATAGGTACAAAGGTTTGAGCGTCGATGAGTGATTGAATTGGTCCGGCAGGACTTATCTTTTCTCGATTGCGAGAACCACTGTGCCGATTTAAACGAAACTTAACGTGCATTAATTTACTATATTATAATCTGACGAGATATCCGACGGAACGTTTCATCCCCCGCATTAGTCGCTTAGCATCGCTAATGGCGGGGAACAGATTTTAATAGCGCGAGGTTAAACAGCGTGAACAGTATTGTGACGTCACTAATGGTTTGTAAAGACGGGGATAGTAGGGGAAGGACGGGCTTTAAGGCATTCGCAAAGTCTCCTTGACGCGATAGCTGTCGATGTGCATGATATTTGTGCAAGAAGACAGTTGATACTAATTAATGAATCTCGGATTCTCTTAAACCTCGACGAAACAGGAAGAATTTTATGAGTTAAAACTTATTTTATATCAATTCGAAAGACAAAAGTAATAACATATCAATCATCATCAGACTACCTTTTCCCCGCTGCTTTGCCTGTGGCAAATTACATTACTTTAGGTGCTATTCTAATTTATGAACTATAATATTGTAAAGTTTTATAGTAATTTATATATACATTTCTTGCCAATTACTTTATTAATACAATAATCGCATTTAAAAAACACTATCTTTCAAAAATGCAATATTAGTAAACTTTTATCAAAATCCAGTAGAATTTTCGTAAAAAAAAGTAACACACTTTCATTAATAAGCACAAACGTTTGCAATTGTAATATTAGGATGTCAAAGATGCAATCATCCTTGGAAAAGTGGTTAAACTTTCAAAGACAATGATGCACACGTAAAGTAGAAAGCTTTCATTCAAACTTCACTATTAATAAAATCAATAGGAAGAAGTCAAGTAAGCATCCAACATTATTAAAACATTCTTGCTCCTTTTATTCCTTTATCAAGAAGACGTAACGAGATATTTGTACAAGTTTCTTGCAATATTCCCTGTTTACGAAGAGCTGTATAGTGCACCATGTACGATACTGGGGCGAGTATCAGTGTGCTGTAAGTACTTGTGCGACACACGCCACCGGAATACTGAGCAAAAGCGCGTTTAGAATGGCCAGCTACTTGTACAAAAAATCTACACTAATATTATAAAGCTGAAGAGTTTGTTTGTTTGTTTGAACGCGATAATCTCAGGAACTATTTTTTTTTTTTCTTTTTGTAACATGACGCTACGACCAATAGGAGCGGAGAAGCAATAAAAAGTTATGCAAAAACGGGGAAATGTACGCATACGAAGTTGCGCGGGTCAGCTAGTAGGTAATAAAATATAAAGCCCATTTTTTATATCTTCTAGTAATCCTGTTAACCCCTCCAACTAAATTGGCTTGTGATAAAAGTGGGTTCACGTCAGTATTATAATGGGTAGGATGCCTTAGCCATTAGGCTACCGCTGCTTCGTATTTCGTTAGGAGTAATGGGCGGCAAAGAAACAGGTAGCAATATAACAGATGGTATGAATTAAGTTTCGAGTATTTACTATATTGTAGATTTATTTTACATAAAAATACGAAACAAACTATTAGATATCTATCAAATATTTTGTCTCTGTCCAATTCAACTCTTTTAAATAGGTTAGTAAGAGACAAAATATTGAATATGGTTAAAGCGATATTTTCAAACGGTCATCATTTTCAAATCTGTATATACAATTTTGGATTATTAAACAACAAAACATTAGAATTACAAACCGAACAATGCAATAATTGTATATATACAAATATATTGTAAATCAGGGCATTAAAAAAAAGATTTTATTGGCTAGTTCTTTTCTCGCGGTTTTACTCTTGCGAACTTGGCATTAAACGTAGAAATGTTGTCTAACGTTCACAATTGCAATGCGTTGCATTTTATAAAGTGAATAAAATACTTTGACTTTCAATCCACTCGTCTTAAAACAAATACATAACAAACAAAATACACTGCAAATTTGCACATTTAAACGATCACCCGATGTGTCGGTATTTCAAATTCCACAAGCGTCCAAACAGGGCACGAGCCCCTCTCGTTAAGAAGTACTGGCATACGTCGCGATACTCGCGGTTCACTGTAGCAGCCATACCAAATAATACCGGGAATACAGAAAGAAAACTTCATACAAAGTACTCACGAGCATCGCACACGTAGACGTGGGTCACGGATGCGAAATCTCTCTCGCTGTCCCTTATTCTAACATTTACATTTTCCGGTTTACATATAATATTTGACAACTGTTTTAGGGGACATGTGAGGCTAAAAATGCTTAAATATTGCTTTTATCATGTAAAAAAAGATAACAATCTAAGAAACCTTGCCCTAAACACCATACGATAAGAAGAATCACGGTTTTTTTTAAATTAATTGTTCATTTTTATGACATTCAATAATACTTCTATATCGACGTTTGAAGCTCCCCATCATCAGCCTATCGCAGTCCACTGCTGGACATAGGCCTCTCCAATTGCACGCCACTTTGTTCTATCTTCGGCTTCTCGCCTCCAGCTCCTGCCAGCCGTTTTGCGCAAATCATCACTCCACCTGGCCTGAGGGCGTCCTACACTACGTTTGCCGAGACGCGGTCTACACTCAAGATCTCGTTTACCCCAACGGTTGTTGGTTCTTCGACTAATATGGTCAGCCCACTGCCACTTCAGCTTGCTAATCCGGTGTGCTATGTCGATAACTTTGGGTCTCTGCCGAATCACCTCATTTCTGATTTTGTTCCTAAGAGAAACTCCGAACATAGCCCTTTCCATAGCCCGCTGAGCGACTTTGAACTAGTGGGCCAGCCGTACAGTACGTTTGAAGCTATCCTTCTGTATTCTCGATGTTTGTGACCATATTCTGTCGCAAACTGCAAGATAACTGTCGCTTTAATGCTCTGCGAGTAATCTTTACATTGTGCCTCTATCTGTTTAATGTTGGCTTGTTTATGTGGGTAGTTGCAAGTTTGCGAGATAAACTTGTGTTGGTCTTATGACGGTAGTTATGTTGGGGTTAAGAATTGGATTGGTAATATGTGAACTTGGTGAAGTAATCGACTGTCAACTGTGGTATATTGATCCAATATAGGTGTGCCATTCGTCCGTAAAAGATGCGATGTATCTATACATTACTACAATACGTGTGATAATCAGTCATTTCAGTTTTACTCATACTTAGGTTTGAGGTTATCTCTATTGGCAAAGAACATTGATGTCAAGGTAGTTATTAATTGTCCGAAATACCTTGATACATTACTTACAAGTTGCACTAACTCGCAACTTGAAACCATATTATTCCTTAAAGAAAATAAAATGATAGTACTTCATAACGAAAATCAATCACTATAAAGCAAGTGCCGCAATTGTGAGCACAGTACCGATCGATACATCAACTCAACATGCATAAACAAGGCACTGAGCCCACGTTGGGCGCCACTACTTCGCCGAAACAGAAATGCGAAACCTATAAATGATCGCAAAATTCCGGGTACTCGGTATAAATTATTGGTGAAGTTTTGTGTATACTAGCTTTACTCATTGTACTATATAATGTCCATGTTATGAATTGTTATGAAGTACAACAGCTGGTTATTCATTTTTTTTAAGTATCTCATTCTGCTCATTCAAGAACAGTAAAATGTGATCAAAGATGCACCAGGGCGAATGCCGGAAAACTCTTGTAATAAATATCAAAATGCTTGCCAAAAAATTAAAATACCAATCACTAGAATACATAAAAGAAAAGAAACGCTTTCCTCCAAATTTATTCTTCAGAAATGGTAAAATAAAATAGGAACGTCACTAGGTCAATCGCTATCATTATCATTCAGTCTTCTACAGCATAAACCTCTCTTCCGCAATATCAACCATCGATTTCTTAAGTTGATTGAAAGGAATGAAAACATCGACACATTCGAGAGAGAGACAATTTCCTTACTACCCTCGTTCTCCAAGAGTGTGCAAGTGTACAAGTGACACATCTTCCGTCAGGGGTAGGTGTGTGAGCGTGTTTAGTGCTAATGCGGGCCCGCGGTTAACGGTCGCAGTAACAACGTCTCTAATGGCCGTCCTGATGTACGACAATACTTGTAGCTCGAGCACCTAAGTGCTGCTCGGAATATTCTCTTTTATTTTCTTACAGTTTTGTAGTTGTGACTTTTAGTAGTGTGAATGTGGTTAGATGTAAAAATATTTTGGATTGTTGCCTTTTAATTTCTTGAGCTCATCAGGTCTTCTTGTACCCAATTTCAAACCCGTATGATTACCCATTTTGGGGAAACGTGTGGAAATATACTTGAAGATTGAAATATTTCCAAATCTGATATACGCCATCTTACTTTTTAATTACCAATCACAATGAGGATAACAAAAGTATAGTGTAGGTACGCAATGGCACATAATGGAAAAATAGCACAGAAAATTCTCGTGAAACTCCCAAACAGCTTATAATATAAAATAAGACGCTCTTGAAATAATTCATACCCAATAAAACCGAGAAAAATAAATAAATACAAACGGGATCATTAAACAAAAGACCAATATGATGCGAATCAAAACAATTACAACGAGGCTGCATGACAAACGAGCGGAGCCTGGCGACGCAGGGCGACGGCGGGGGAGCAGGGGGCGCGAGCGGTGAGGGAGACGCGGCCATAAAAATAAACAAGTCGACGCCGTTACGACAAATAACCCTCAGACGTGAGCCGAGCATGCGCTGTACGATGGGAGTAAGACCTGGGACACATGGATGTTAAAGGCAGGCTTCAACGTTTACTTTTTTTTTTTTTATTATCTGCTTCTAAACTTATTACAGCTCATCTCAAAATGGATCCCATATTAACGTCGCAATAGCGATAGCATTAGACAAAGCAACTATTTACATACTTATGGAAACCAACGAAGGTTGTACGACTTTTTTAAAAAGAGATTTTGTTGTCTATTAAATCCCTCGTTGGGCGCCAACTATGATTTGCAATAGGACTTATTTGCCAGGATAACGATTGTATCCAGAATTTAAAAGGTAGTTCTAAAAATAGTTTGAAATCCTATTGAATGGGGCAGAATATAGTGCGTGGGCAAGTCGTGTGCAGGCAACTCGATTACCTAGCCACTGATAGGAACGCGTGGGATGGGATGCACATCAATACACGTGGCTACATAGATATTAAATTGGTTTGGAATTTAATGTAATTGGATTCAGATTGTAAATTGAACGTATACGTACTCTGCTGATCATGTTTAAGCGTAATACAGTTTTCTTAGATGTGCAAGAATAAATTCGGTATTGGTTTTTTTTTCTGCTAAACGTTACTGTAGATATTGCGAATAATGCTATTTAACACCGTAAATTAAAACTGATTCAGATAACTATAATAACAGTCGCTTAATCTGAATTACATCGCTGTAGTTAACACAGCAGAGAAATAAAAATAAACCCTCAACTTTAGAAATGAGCCGGAATGCATCAGGTATTTCAAATCCGTTTGACCGTTGTAAAGACTTAGAAACCGGCCTTTTGGTTACAAATATATACACTTTGAAACTCAACTCTCTTTTTAAGATGTAGTTGGTATAAGATCGTGTGTCAGTGAGTTCTGTAGCCGCACCGCCCCCGTGATAAAGCGTCGGTGCAACAAACATCGGTCGGTGACGGCACAAAGCCACACTGGAGTCGAGTGGCGCGCACTACGCGACTTTAGCTTTAGAGGCTACATTTATGTTGCTACGAGAGATGCACTCTCGCACTGGTGCGGTGCACCGACACAAGTCGATCGATAACTATTGAACTGATATAAGACTTTTTAATCCATTTCACAAATAATGTGTTTGTGTATCTATATTCCTTAACTCAACATTTAACACAAAAAACTACTTTGTAATTTCATTTTTATGAACCTAAGATCAGAGTCAAGAAAAAGATTTTGTTGATTGTTATCAACCTAGGTGAACATATCACCCAGAATTTTAGTAAGATAGTTAATCTAGCTTTAATGTGTTAGGGGGCAAACGAATCGGCAACTGACCTCATGGTAAGTAGCTCACAACCATCACGAACATATTCGAAACAACAGACAATGTACAAGCAATTCCATAAATTCTTTATAGTGCATACGCTCAAGGATTTCAAAACAAACTGTATAGAGTTGGGCGTGTTAGTTAACTTCTGACTGGCGTGTTTCTGACAAGCGTCCGTGGCGCCCAACGTGGGCCCGTCGGGCGCTGCTCCATTCCTGTTTGCCACTTGATATTTGATCCAGCTACGTTACCCGATATAGATGTATGTTGTTTTTAACGGTAGTATCGAATATCTATGCTAATATTACAAAGGCGATGTTTGATGTTTACGTGTTTGGATTTCTTTGTAAACAACATTGTATTAAATTTGGATTGGAGATAGCACAGCCAGAAAAGAATATTATTTAAAGCAATCATCAGGAAGTAGTTTGACATTCTGTTAAAAACGTATAACCTAAAATTGACCGCCTAAAATTGTAGAATGAAATTAGAACGGGAAAAGTACTTTTTATAAGGAAAATAGCGGCCCGTCCCGGCTTCGCACGGGTGGATATGGGATCCCTCATTTTTTGCGACTATAAATTGAAATGTAAGCTATCCTATCTTCCAAGTTGGATCAAATTGCACACGGTGTGCAAATCAAATTTAAAATCGGTTCAATAGTTTTGGAGTCCATAGAAGAAAGATAGCTAAACCCAACCACGCTTCGCTGTGGCTATTTGGGCCAGGAACCCGCACGGGCGTGTCTAGAAGACCCTACGGAAGATTCATCACATATGTATAGAGAGACAAAGTGAACACAAAACGACTTTTGGTAAAAGTAACAATTAAAGAAGACTCTATTATTACCGCCTTAAGGTTAACTTTAAAATCGTGTTAAATAATTTCATAATGAGTGAAAACTTGAGTGCAAATATGTGTAACAAGGAACCAGTATAATACCGTTACAAAATAGCCGTATGAGTGATTACATCAAACGCACACATAGGGTGAAGCAATGGTTTATATTGTACCCAACACATGTCTCCCCTAGTGCGGTACCGAGGCATCGGGGTTGCGACCTTCCGCGGTGTGCTACTAAGTCAATATAAGCTTACAAGTGCGAAGCAGCCAAGTGTTATGCATTATAAATTGGCAACACTTGAATCAATACTTAGACGTGTACCGTTATAGATTGTAGCGATTGTGGTGAACATTTTGTTGTGGCTTGAAATTGTAATGTATTTAATAAACGTAGAAAGTTAGTGAAGACTAACTAATAATAAAATATTGCTAGCATTAAAAATTGACCGTCTTGTCTGTGCCCAATAATTTTTTTAAATGTTTCGGGAGTGAGAAGTGAACCTACTGCGAATTGGCAAATGTATGTAACATTTGCCAATTCGCAGTCCTCGAATTTTCGGTTCTATGACATACTGTAGTAAAACGTGATCGTTTACGTAGGGCATGCCGGTTTCTCAACCAAGTTTCCCTTCACGATTTCTGAGCAGTGATGATGAAACAAATTTCACAAAGTTTGTTGCTAAGGTTTCGAAATTGAGACCTACAACAGATTGCCGTTAGCAGGCAGTCGCAATTACAATACAACCAGAAAAAAAAAAAACTTATTTTGTTTTTATTTTGTGTGCGTTACTTCCCACCCGGCTTTACTTCACTTACACGAATGCCAATACCTGCGAGGGCAGCTGACGAGTTACATGTGCATTATTTAGCGACAACGTTTAGTGCCCTCACTCCCTCATCCGACAACAAAGAAGTCAAGTTTCACATAAGTACTATTGTATTTGTCTTATATGTTTGTTTTGCTAATGAGGTAAACACAAATAAAAAAGATAAATATAAAAAAGCATAATAACTGACCGATTTATCATCGCAGAGCCTAAACTGATGAAGTTAAGTCATGTTGACTTTACAATACAATATAGTCGACCCGTGACCACGATCGGTGCAATTCGATCGAAACGTCGGGTAAATGAAAGGTTCGTACCTTTGAATAATTCACGCAATTAAGTCCCGAAATATATCTAATATGTTGACCTTGTTTTAGTTATTTTTTTTAAATGTGTTAATTTTTTAATAAATTTATGTGGTCAATTTGGAGTAATACATTTTTTATGACGTACTATAGATTGTTGAAAAATCGCCGATTATAAAACTGGCATTTAATTTTTTGCTGATAAAACTATACATGTTTTTAAATATTTTAGAAAAACAACCCGCAAGCGATAAAAGTTTATCAGAAAACAGGGCAAGCCGTAACAGCAATCAAGATACTTTGAACCGTTTATTCAATTAGTATCGTAAGCAATATTGATCGATCCAATATTTAAGTGGCCTGGGTGGGAGCGAAACGAAAATAATCTACGTTAAATGTATAAATATTGAGAGTGGCCCAATTAATAATATACCGATATAATCTGATCCCAGATGAATCACAGCGGGGCGACTACGCAAAAATACGTTTACTTCCAATCGTCACGTCTATTGTTTAGCACTCAGCCGACCGAGTACTCCCTAGTATGGTGCTATTGAGCGCGATTTGGTCCATACTTTTTATAAACATTGTACATTTGACTTGAGGTTCTTGCAAGTCTATGTACCAACGTAGATAGATTTTCGTTCGCGTGAAGTTGCAGTACTGTTACCTCCCTATAAACGTTAGCGCGATGATAAAAAGTATGCTACCCGTTATATCCTCAGCTGTCTGACAGTGAAAATCTTTTCAAAATCCGTTCAGCCGTTTCGAAGATTAGCCGGAACAAACAAGCAGATAGACCGACAGACAAACATACAAAAAATGTGTTTTTGTTATAACTATACTTTCATACGCATTTAGATTACAAACAGACATTTCAATTTTATTTTATTGTATAGAGTATAAATTATAATTATAGACATTTTATAGGCATTTCTTGCCAATAACTTTATTAATACAATAATTATTACAGCATATTACATTCGTCTTACGAACAATCCGCAGTCACTAAGACCACGACCTTCTTTCCAAACCGTCAATCCATCCAATCCGTTAGTCATCACCTCTCTCCCGCCATCAGTCCGACCCCCCCCCCCTCAGCCTCCTCGGTCCACAAATGGCTTTCCAATAATCCGGGCTTTGACGCGACTGTCGAGACTCAAATTAGTACTCTGGCCTATTGTCCAATGAATGCAAAGGGACAATGTTAATTTACGTAATCATGTCTCTAGGTTTCTTTATTCAATTAGTTTCGTATTGGCCTTTATAGGATAGAACCCTTTGCCTAGGTTTTGCTAAATAGCCCCAGAGGTATTTTTTAAAGTTTCCTAACCGATATAGGTTACGGCGTCCTATCATATCAGAGACTAACTAAACTACGCAGGAGATGACTCTGGACTGCTACGAGGTCGTGGGTTCGATTCCCAAATGGGACACCCATTTGCGTCTGGGTGTACTTTGTGTCTGTGACTTGTATGTTTGTAAACTTGTACCCTAGAGTTTAGTCTTTTTGAAACAAACAAAAAAAGATAATATAGTGCAAAAGTGTATACGTAAACACAGGTGCACTCTCTATTCCCTCACTTTCATAGCCCGGATGGGACGGAAATCTGACACCACCAAATAGAGATTGGGCGCAGGGCCAACGGCTTAACGTGCTTATAGGATTTTATCTTTTGATTGTATTTACCCGACTACTGCACTGTTCCAGAAGGAGGGTAATGTTATAGAGCGTACGTATGCAACTATGCCCATTTCCGAGACACACTCTACAGTCTGCGGCTTTATGGATTTCATAATGTGAAGTATCGTTAGATTAGTCTCATTTAAAAGGCTATATATCATTTTTCAGGGCCTAAACTCCTGCGTATGTACAAATCAGCGTCGATACATATTAAACGCGTCGTACTTCACATTAGGTAATCGTGACAAAGCGACAGTACACAACGCTCAATAACGTCGACGCGGATCAATGGCTTCAAGCGCGTCATGTCACGGGAAGATTCGCATGGAACAATATATGGGCATGAGCGATTTGATATATTGTTTTTTTATGCTAGCTGTCTTTCGTAGGTATTTTCGTGAACAAACTTTATATTATAATAAAAAGGTAGATCTAAAATATGGTGGGTGGACTGTGTGAAAATATGAATTAAATTGTTGTTCGACCAAATTGATAGCACCAAGAAAGACTATAACTTTTAAACTTACGCGTTGCATTATAAATACAATTTGACACGGGAATAAACGCGTTTAATCTAGGTAAAGTTATTTACCTTATGCTTGACGTTTCGATCGGGTTACACCGACCGTGGTCACAAGCTGACTGACGTAACTGACTGACTGAAGACTGTACGTAACTCATAGGTTAGCAGAGTAAATAACGATATTGTAAGTTGAATTAACATTAAAAACGCTCGACGCGTAAGACATAAACTTGATTATTTTCCAAACGGCGAACGGATTTTCATAAAATAGCTAAAGACCATACACATTGAACAAACCTTTTAATAAATAAAATTGCATCCAAGTCCGTCCATTCGTTTTGGCGCTGCGATGACACATCACTGACTCAAAGATTAAACTTATAACACGACTTTTTGTCGGGGTTTTAAAATATATTTATTAATTAAATACGCTACAAGCTTACGATTTGTAGTCAAAAACAATACGTGCCAATACGTTACGGTATTTCGATTACCTCTCGACATGTATGCCTAGATGATCACAAAACGGCTTATGACGCAAATGGATGCAGACAAATAAGCCTTTATACCTATAAACTTAAGGTTCAAAATTATTAACCTTTTAATTTTCCTTTGATGGAAATAATTTTACTCGTATTAATGAGTATAAAGTCAATTTGCTCAATGAACTAATTAATTTTATACATATTAATGAACACCTTTTTAATTAATGTGAATTTAACTGATAGCGAAGTGCAATCGAAAACCAGCCTTATGCGTTTATATTACTTAAGGATTATAATTGTATTAAATTGTATTCTAAATGCAATACAATTATAATATTTTCCCATGTGCAAGTATCTCATTCTGGAATATGATATATTTGTATGGCAAAAGAGGTTGAGCACTTTTTATGGTGGTTAGCCTACAACAAAAAATACTATGTACGGTTCCGTACATAGTATTTTTTGTCAGAAACATTTTATTAACAAGCTTTATTTCTCTATTAAGTAACAAGTAATATTAACAAATCTGTAAACAATTTACGATTACTGTGAAAATTCACTTGTGATAAAGTTGATGTACAATATATGTACCTCCTATTGGTCGTAGTGTGATGTTATATAGCCTAAAGCCTCTTTCCTCGATAAATGGGCTATCCAACAGTGAAATAATAGTGAAATATTTTTCAATTCGGATCAGTATTCCTGAGATTCCTTCGTTCAAACAAACAAACTCTTCAGCTTTATAATATTACGACGTACGAGCGACTAGCAGACGATAAAACCTTACAAAAACAAAATCCGTGTTCCTTGAAAACATTGAGCAACATCAAAAATAAATTACATTTTCAAACATCTGGTAGCAACTCGCAACTCCCAAAGTATTACCCCACGACCTCAAAAGCCTTTCGTAACCCGAAAAAGGCTTCAAATTAAGTAATTTTCCCGGGTTTTTGTGAACAAAGGCTAATAAAGTGCGCGCTACGGTGGGAGAGCGTTACAAAAGATGTGGGTGGAGGGGGCAGGGAGGCTGCGATACCACTCCGCACTTAAGACGGTGTATTGTTACTCGCAGGGGGAGAGAGTGGGGAAATAAACAGATGGGTTACAACACTGTTGTGGCAAGTATTGTGCCTAACGGGTTATAAAAAATAATTTGATGACAGTAAGTTACTTTCTGTAATTTGTTGTGTTACACGAAGATTATTTTATTCGATAGTCCAAGAAAAAACAACGATAAAATAACTTTCAGGTGCAGGTGTCATACCTACAGGCATACTCATGATATAACTTGGAATCAATTTTGTTATTGTTCCAGTCGCCCTCTATTTTATTGTTACCGGGTTTTGGTGACTGGATCATGCACCATACAATTGTAGATATATTGCCATTATTGGCCGAGCAATTACTTGCCAATAGTGCCAACACAAATTGCCGTAAAAAAAGGCCCGTTTAGAAGCCTCTTTAAGATTAGGCACGCACTTACCAATTTCATACTTAAAACGCGTATTACCTATTATGTGAATGCCGTATTGAAGAGAAACTGCAAACGCGTTTTTAATATAGAAGAAATTGAAATAATAATCTTGAATGTGACACACATACACATTTCCTCAGTGAAGCATACGACTTGTAGGCACAAACCGAAGTACGTACCGCCCCTCGCATAATCTACGCCCCATTCATAAGAAGGGTAAGCACTTTATAGACATCCACAGGTGGTTACCCATTTTGTGCGCATATTGTTCCGGCTTGTATTAGCCACAGCGTGGGAGCTACACCCTAACACCTTCTTATCTAAGGAAGTAATACGTGCTAAGTTTTGTAGCTTTATTTATTTTCAACTAGACACCCGCCTTTAACTTTGAACCAAGTTTTTCCCACTTGCTATGAAAATTATGCACGTAAATATTACCAAGTTTTCACATGAAATTCTTGAAATTATAGGCATGCTATATTAAAATTCTTATTCATAGTTTAGGTGATTTAAATGCATAAACAAATCGTTGGAAGTGACTTTATACTATGTTATAGTTTTAAAATGCTATTTAGTTTAATAGAACTTCCAATAAGTTGTAAGAAAATATTGGTTAGACTAAGTTCTATGTTCATTAAATTCATTTTATTAGCTTATTTAGCGGTCAAACATTTTTACTTGATACAAAAACAGTTTTTAAAACAATTTACGTGATTTAATATAAACAAGAACGTACATATTATGCTCATTTTTTTTTAGAAAAACGGAAAAGAAAAAAAGAAAACATTTATTTAGTCTAGTAGGAGTATTTAAGTTATGTACTTAAATACTCCTACTAGACTAAATAAATATTATCTTTTTTTCTTTTTTTTATGTACAACCGTGACTACGGCCGTTGCAAATCGGTCGAAACGTCATCGAATAACGTCGTCGGGCTTTAAAATATTTATGCGATTAAGACCCGTAGTTTATAAAATTATATAATGTGTGCAAATCGCGAAAGTTTACGAACTTTATACAGTACGAGTGATCGGTCTAAGCCATAGGCCGTCTTGGTACCAGTGTCAGTTATTCTTCTGTGAAATAGTAATGTTAACGCATTACTGTGTTTTGGTTGAAGGGCATTGTAGCAAGTGTAATTATGTACTTATATCTCAAATGAGTGGTCATATTTAATCTTTGTCAAAT
Organism: Herminia tarsipennalis; assembly: GCA_945859575.2. Classification (NCBI taxonomy): domain Eukaryota; kingdom Metazoa; phylum Arthropoda; class Insecta; order Lepidoptera; family Erebidae; genus Herminia; species Herminia tarsipennalis. Next base: position 22,562,265 of record OX243849.2, on the reverse strand, counting down.
AGAGATTTACTGATGTTTCACTGATATTGTTATGGGCGACACGTGACGCGCGACTATCAGGCGTTCGACTTGCTTGTTTTTTTATTTCTTTGTATAAAAATAAGAGTAAGGTTGGAATGTAGTTTATTATATATTTATTGTGTCTGTGGAGCGGTGGGAGTGTGTCCGACTGCAACGCAAGAGATTGTGGGTTCGTTTCCCACACGAGACACCACTTTTCGTGATCCATAAATTGTTGTTCCTAGTTTGGGTGTATTTTGTGTTCGCGACTTTTATGTTTGTAAAGTCCCACGGGATATACAGCTTGTACCCCACTAGAGGAGTCGTCTTTTTAAAAAAAGAATATGATTATAAAAAAAAAACTGGGAAGAATATAATACACATTTTAAAAATTGTTCTATTTCAAATTAAGATTTTTCACACATACATCACACAGCCAGTTTGACATATGTAAACCTTTTAAAAAATACAAACAACCTACACAACACAACCTTATTCTAGCTTCACACAATCATAAATAGTAGATATTTGATCGAGGTCAAATTGTTTCACTTTTTCCCGTCTATCCTCCCAGGGCGCAAACAAAGGGATGCGACAAGGCACTAGGTACCGGCGACTGCGGGATCTGCGCGCGCACACTAGGACCTAACCAACAATAAGAAAGCTCGCGTACCTTGTTCGGTCTTGTCGAGCTTGCCGGGCGTGTGGCGCGCGGCGGCCGCGTGCTTGGGGCTGTGGCGCTTGGAGCCGCGCGCCAGCACCAGCGACTGCGGGATCTGCGCACACAAGCTTTATTGACGCTTCACACTCACGACAACTCGAAAGGCGATCGCATAATAATTAGTCACTCGGTATAGCTCTGTAACTGTCCTGCACACTAAACGCTAAGCCCATAATATGACTTAATCATCAAAAAATTAGCCTTTATATAATACTTGTTTTTTGGCGCTTCCTTTTAGACTTTTATAAAATTTGGACGGAATATGGGTTTAAAATTTGAGTCATTAAGGGGGCATTACACTGCAAGAATTATTTATTTAGCGCTACGTACACAACGACACGATCGCCGGCCTCGCTTTTCTGCACACAACCATTATTTCACAGTGCGCAGGAGCGCAGGTCAAAATAAAGTAGAATATTCGTTCGTACATATGTAAGATTACGAACGCCATGACTATGAAATACAAAAATGCTCGTTTTTGCATTTTTCCGCAACTTCAAGTTTTATTTGCGGGATCATGTTAAGACTTAAATTTCTTTATTTCATTTACTAGAAAAAGTCTTTAACTATAGTGTGGCCATTAGTGCTGTGCACTCCCTGAGGTATGCACGGCGAGGTGGGGGGCGAAGAAAAAAGTGCATGAGTTCACATGAGGTCGATACATGTCGGACAGATCTTACGATATCAGTTTGCATTTCTAAGGCAAGACTTGTGGCGGGACGTTGCGTTGGTCGGAGGCTATCTATCTGTAATATATACTTACTTTGTTGATTAAAATGTAACCCAAATATACTCATATTTTATTAAAAATATGCAGGTGATAAATAAGAATTGAAAGTTATAATTCACAACAGGACTTGTTTTATTAAACATTTTTTATATTTACAAACAATTATATATTCTAACGAAAGTTATTCTGACATAGATTCTGTTTCAACTTCATCTTCCATTTCGTCATCATCTTCATCTTCCTCTTCGCCACCGGAACTTGAATCAGAGTCTTGCAAATTTATTATGAATGAATCGATAACATTATCGAACCTACTATCGCGACTCCAGTAATCATTTTCATTTTTCTGGACATGATCGTCGCATTTCTGCCATTTTTCCGCCGTGAATTCCGAAAACAATTTATCCAATAAGATTATCTTTTCGTCTAGAGAAGAATTAATATAGTTTTGGGCTATGTTGTTTTTAATATCAGCCCAGACCAACTCGATTGGATTTAAATCTGGATGGTACGGAGGTAAACGCAGAACAGTGTGTCCACTGGCTTTCAGGAGTTCGTCAATTCTATACACGGGTTCTTTTTGTGTATTTTTGATAAGAAGTAGCAGTTGAGCCTTTGACATGGTTCCTGAAAATTCTACATTATGGCGTAGCAACCAGTTCTGCATTTCACTTTTGAGGCTTGATATAGTTGGTTTCTTCTCAATCTGAACGCTGTGGTAAGACGCGTTGTCCATTACAACCACAGAATTCGGCAGCAACTTATCTTTTAACTTTTCATCTACCCACTTATAAAAAGTAGGTCCGCTCATATCTCCATGATAGTCACCGGTTCTAGCATCGGATTTGAATATAGTCAATGTATCATCCACTAAGCCATTTCGACACCCAGCGTGGAGTATTACTAGTCGCCGTCCTTTCCCAATATCAGCATGAATACCGGGTTCTGACGATGATTGCCAACATTTGCTGGCATGGTGACTGGCGTTGATGTATGTTTCATCAAGAAAATATATGTTTCGGTTTTCCGTTCTGTAATTTCTGATTTGTGTAAGATATTTTTTCCGCCACACTGTAATATTAGGCTGCTCTATAAGGAGATGTCTCTTTGATTTGCATTTTTTGTAACGGTAGCCCATTTTGTGTAAAAGCTGTCTTAAATATTCCCGTCCACAATTCAATATGCCATCCTGTCTCAAACTTGATAGTAACTTACGGACACTTGGTATTTTTTTTTCAACTTCGTAAAACTGATGAATTTTTCTTCTGATAACTCCAAGGTCAAAATCATCCACAACGTGTTTTTTCTTTAGAACTTTTGGTTTTTTTGGCGATTGAAATTTTAATTGGCTTGAATTTTCAATTGATAAATAGCCCGCAGAAATCACATTATGTACGGTTCTTTTGCTGTATCCCGTAGCCTCCGCAACGATTTTAGCAATATTCACGTCATTTTTAAATTCAAAGCTTTCTTTGTCTGCTTTTCTTTTCTTAAAATATTCAGCCACCTTAAAAATGACAGTCTTCATATCACGAGATAACGCACGACCCATCTTTGAATATTTATCTCGTGTGCGTCTGACATAGACAGTCCGATACAAATAACACTACCTGCCGTCACAAGCGTTGACGGCGCACTGACAGCGCAGCAGCCGATTCTAACCCCCCCGTCTCACCGCGCGCATACCTCAGGGAGTGCACAGCACTAATGGTCATACTATAGTGACACATTTTTTTTTGTATCCTAATATTTAGGTTTTCTATATAAATTTTTGAGAGAGCTGAACCCTGTTTCGCGTAATCTACCCTTAATAATATAATAATAATATCTTAGGACAACTCACACCAAATTAAGCAGAGCTTGTACTATGGCAACTATACAACTGATAAACATATTTATATATTTCTAAACACAGACACAGAATAAACCATCGTACTCCACACACAAAATTATATCCTGAGTGAGAATTGAACTCACAACCTCCGGCTTAGCAGTCACGGTCACTAACCACTAGACCAACAGACCGGTCCATTGAATTGATATCGAATTACATTTTTCACAAATTCAATATAACACTGATTTGACTATAGGAGATGGACAACATTTTTAAACACTTATAATAGTGTAATCACAAATACACAGTAGTAATATAGTGAGTGTCAGTGGTGCCAAGTAGTCAGCAGTATCGGTGGGGTACTCACGAGCTTGTCGCTGCGGTCGCCCGAGGGCAGGCGCGCGATGGTGACGTCGGCGGAGTCCTCGGGCGGCGGCGGCTGCTGCAGCCAGTTGTACTCGCGCTTGTCCACCGGCACGCCGCGCCGCTCGTAGTCCTGCGCCTGCGTCCTGCGACACCACAACACACTCAGTATACCACCCACCGACTGGGACTTCGTCCCCACATTTTGGAACCTCAATTTCGCACCGTGCGATTTCAGAGGCACTTCCCCCCGCGAAAGCTCCGGTTGTGGAATAAATTCCATACCGAAGTTTTTCCGAAAGACTATATGTGGGGTTCTTCAAAGAGGATTGAATAAATTTTTAAAAGGTCAGCAACGCGTCCTGGACATTCCTAATATTGCAGACGTCCATAGACGACGGAAACCGCAAAACGCTGTGCCTGTACTCTCTTTTCTACGGTGCCACGAATTGAATTAACTCGTTCGTACGTTAAATTCGCCGTAAACAGTCGAACGAAATCAGTTATGCTGACTCCCTGTTGTCGAGGCATTAACAAAAAAACATTCTTTCGCAGCATTTTGTGAGCAGCATAATAAATAAAAATAACGAAATAATAAAAGTAACAAAAAATAGCTTTTGGTGCATTCAATATTTTAATGGCTTAAACCACTTACATTTCGCAAAAAAATATCTTGGAACAACTTTCAGAAGATCATCTGATCATAAACTGGGCTATTAAATTTTAATTAACCTGTAACTATGGCAACCAGACAACTGATAAACATACCTACTTATGTATTTCTAAGTATACAAACATTACAGTTTGCTTATCAAAAAGATTTATCCTGAGTGGGAAGCGAAGTCACGACCTCTGACTTAGCAGTCATGATCACTAACCACTAGACCAACAGGGGGCTTAGACAAATGCCACACACTTCTTTTTCCCAGCTCAGACAAGTTCACTAAAAGTTCTCTTTTTTTTTTGAAATTTCAAAGCGACACGCTCTATAGAATTATGTATTGAATACACCATGACGCTAAAGTTACTTTCGTCAGATCACTCACTATTACCACTTGTTTTTTTGCGGACCAACTTTAATTTCAAAAGCATTTCAAGACCATTTATTGTTACTCTAGTCTACTACAGTTGGATCAACTCGGCCGCATTGAAGTTAGGTTCATATCACTTTCGCGCATGTCAAACATGGCAAAGAGATACGTCTCTAAAATTATTTACGAAAACAGTAAATCGATTAAAAATAATTACAACATTTTAATTCAACAATATAAAAATACTAATTATACGAGTTCATAAAAGTTTAAAGGCGATTGTTCAAGTGACTATGGAATTTAGTATCGCTACAAATTTTGTTGTGCCAAGATGAAAACTACTGATTTATGTAGACATTAATATATACTTTCAGAAAAACCAACAATGATTTACCTAATTTGCCGGGTTTAATTGATATGGGTGGATGAACTTCGAAAATCGAAATATTTATATACATTTTTTTATTGAAAATAGGGCATAACTATGATATTGCGTATTAATTATGTATTACACATGATGTGTAACACTAGTTTATAGCTATGAATTCGGCTTTGCAGTGATATATAATCCAAATCTCTATCTCACAAACACTTCACAATTGTCACAATATTGGTACGAGTCTCTGTCTCACAAAATATTTCTGATTGTTACTATGTATATGGAGTCTCTATCTCAAACTCACGTAATGTAACCACAATATCATACACAACACGAGAAATAACAAAAGCTATTTGTTATTTATACTTTAAACTGTTTTCATAATGGACCGGCGCCAACAATCTTTATGCACAGATAAACAAGTGACATGACATTACATTTCAGTGTTGCCATAACTTTTGTCATATCCTATACAAATCGATTTTTTTATTAAAATTCATTACTATGTTCTTATTTTTAATCGAGCCGGGTCCTAATCTAAAGGTATCAAAGAATATGCTAATTAAAAAGTATAGTGTATAAATATTATCGTTCTTTACATTCAAACGGTACAACAATTAATAGAGTATTTATATTAATTATTTAATAAAAATCGATAATAACCCTAATCGATATTACAATTTTATTTTTGTAATAGTGTTACCACCGTTAAAAATAACTTCATACGAAAAAAAAAGGAAATAAATAAACTGAAAGACTAATAATTGCATCTCAATATTCCGGCAAATGTGAGACTCCATATCATTATATAATAACGTTATAATTAGAAACAAGAATTATACACTTCATCAACTTGTGGCACAACGTAAATACTAGCGATACTGCTGGAAATACCCCTTTCTTATGGAAAATAATCACAAAAACATGAGTTAGTAATACTAATTATGACAATATAATGCGTAATCGCATTTCTAATTCTCTTGGTTTACTACTAAAAAATGCATGCATGCACTTGTCGCTAACTTCACTCCGGCCGAGTTACGTTGATCTAACTGTAGCCCATTTGCTGCTCATAATATTATTTTATATTCTTAACGCCTACTTATTATTTATGATAGCCATTTCCATTTTATCATGTGCCCAATTTTGTTATTAATTTGTAGTCCGGTTAAATATTATCCTCTTAAAAAATATGCTTCTTTGCCTTCCACCACCATCCAAAAAAAGAAAAAAAAAAAGAAAACAATGTTCAACAACAATAACAAAAGTGACACTAACCTTAAACTTTCGTAACAGTCTAAACATACTACGGCATAGTCGCCATTTTCTAATAATAATGAATTTTCAGTCCGCCTTTGCATTAAGAATGGGAATTCCTGTAACAAATGAATCATCAGTTAGTTTTTATTAAATGATTTTGTAGCATATTTTGCTCAGGAGCGGAAAACGATACAATATTAGAAGAGGAAAAAAAACTAAAAATAATCTTTAAAGGTACTAAATAACATAATTTATACTCTATTCCAATTAGGTAATTCTATCAATCTCTAATAGTATAACATAAGGAACTACGTTCCAACTAGTAATACTGGATGCTGATTTAGTTAGTTGAATCCCCACGGGATCCCACGGGATCACATCATGATACTCAACCGAAATCAATAGAAAATAGTAACATTTTCATATTTAAAAAAAAATATGATTCGAATCCGAATGTACTAACAGTAGATTTAAAATCCAGTATACACCGTATTATGTAAACGTGGGATAGTAAGTTTTTTATAATTTTAACTTAAAAATAGAAGAAGAAAGCTTTAGAGATATAATTTCGGATTGATTCTGAGATGTTCAAATGGTGGTTTATTTCATTCTATCATAAAGTTACATTTTCAAAAATGTCGATATAGGGTCTTCGTAATTGGAATAGAGTATAAATAAGGAAGCGTTTCCACGGACGCGGAGCGGTGGAGTGAAGCGTCTCCAAATAATCCTGGCTTCGATTCCTCAATTGACGGTCCGCTCCGCTTCACTACGCCTAGCTCCGCGTCTGGCAAAACAAATCTATAGAGATAATTTAAGACAATTTTTTATTTAATTCCCAGTGCAGTGAGACAGAGAACAAATCCACGACGCTGACTCACTGCGGATCGGTGGATGTCCACACAGTAATTAGGTCTTAGCTTATAAAATAATTATTAAAATTAAATAAGAATTAACATAGCTCAATTTCAACTGTCATTATTTATATTGGCCGGGCATTATAAATAGTGCTCAGATTAATCATTTGGTAAATAATATATACAGGGTGTAATCGTTAAGTGTTTACACTCGAATATGCCGTAAATATAAGAGATATCAATAAAACCACAAACTGATATTGAAAGCAGGTTATGTTACTTAACAAGTAAAACAACATGAATAACATTTTAAAATTAAAACGAGCAATATCCCAAATTAATTTAAACGCTGTCATACATTTACTATAACATTAGTAAAGAGGTTTTACTTTCCTTATTTTAAGTTTAAGCAGTTTAAATCGTTTCATAACTTTTTTAGTACTTGTTGTCTGTTAACACTAAACGCCTGTAAACTTTAGACGATTACACCCTGTATACGAAAAAAAGTTATTGATCAACGCTCAGTAAAAAGGAGAGAGAAAGCGAAATAGTTCAGAACGTTTTCTCCGATATTCGAGTTCGACTCCTGGTCGTGACCTAGAAAGCAACATTGTATAGTATAGAGAGTGTAGTGTGTACCTTAATAGGTAGTGCTCTAACTCGTTTCCTGTAGGTCTTGATCCCGCACAAGTGGCAGTGGTAGTCGTGCGTGTTGTACGCGCGCCGCTCGGGCGGGTAGCCGCTCAGCTGCTCGTATCTGCGACATACACGTCTCGGTCAACGCCTGCTCACGGTTATATACTTACATAATCTGCCCCGGAGGCGCGGCACCCTGTGTGTATCCAGACGCAGAACGCAACAACATCGCGTCCGGGCATTGCCACTGGCCGCCGACAGTATAACACATTTTTTAGTGGGTGCAAACCCCACACTACCTCCACCGTCTTCCCCGGACGGTGGGGGTGTACTTAAGGATTTTTTACACATGAAAAAAAAAAGGTTGATAAAACCCCCCCACCCCTGAGTGTAACGACGGGTAGGGATGGGTGTCATTGGTACAACACCGGTCAAGTCACTCGATATACTAAAGTGTGATCCCTGAGTCAAAGGCGACCAAGGAGTCTGTAAGAGATGGATAAATTATAAAACTCGACGTTTCGACCGTATTGCAACGGCCGTGGTCACGGGTAGTCTACCTAGTCTACCCGTGACCAATAAACAAGGTATTTTACCTTAAATTATTCACACGATTAAGACCCGTAATATATATATTTTCATAATGTGTACAAATCGCGAAAGTTTATCAACATTAAGATGGATGGATATAGAATGGATGAGGAATAGAGTCCTCTTGTTTCCACACACTTACGTAGTGTAACAATGACTGACACCGGTCAAGATCCTTATTATTGTTTAGTTTCACTTCATTATTACTATTTTTAAGACGTTGCCTGCATAGAGTACAAGCCCACTCCGACGGACTTTATAAACGTTCGACTCACGGACACAAAGTACATCCAGACTCGAACCAACAATATATGGATCACACAAAGTAGAGTTCCGTGTGGGAATCAAACCAACGACCTCTTGCGCAACAGTCGTACTTCCACCGCACCACCGAGGCAGCCTAATATGTTGATCACATTATTTAATAGAAAATAACGCTAATGAACACTTGGACTACTTACCTTCTCCACTGACTAAGTAGTGAATGATAACAGAAGGTACAAACTAGCGCCGAATCGTTTTCTCTTAGCTGTTCTGCATTCGGATGACTCTGTTGACAACAAAAATACACTTTATACCTACCGAATAAGGTTCAAAATAAAACATTCTACTAAAAACTTTATTTATTTATTTCTTACTCACATTACAATTTAGTGGTTCATCACTACTACATCTACTTAAATATATATCTATAATTGACACAATCTAAACATTGCCACTTTTGTGAATTCACTTAATGTGCAACAAAATAGGTCAATTATGGCAATAAAGTTGGAAATAGTAACTAACTAACAGTAACTAACTAACAATACTCGTTCTTGAAAAAGTAAATTAGAATTTCATTAAAACCAACTATGTAACTTTACTCAACTCAACTATTATAGCGTCGTTGATAAACCGTTCATGTAAATGTAAACTAAAACTAAACTTTTATTGATTCACTAAAATTTAAAATAGAACATTTCACAATTTAAAGAAATGAGAAATAACTGCATGTGTTAACACTGAAAATTAAATAAAACATATTTAACGGGCGGCGGCCGCCTGTATGGTAAGGCATCGGACTCACGCCGCGAGATCGCGGGTTCGAAACCTACCCATTATCCTACCGACGTAAACCCACTCCTAACTCAAGCTATTGAGCTTAACCGGAGGGGTTAACAGGATTGCTAGTAATGTACCAATCAAACATAATTATTTTTAAAATAAAATAAAACGATTTATAAATGTTAAAAATAGAACACTTCAATAATGTAGATTAAATATCCACTCACCCTCGATCTGTGCCATCACCCACCCTCGCACCAAGAGCGAGGGTGGGTGATGAGATCCCTACTTAAGATGGATTTCCGCCACGTGACGTCTGATTCAATCAAATAATTTAATAACGCTTAAGTACATGCATATTGTCATAAACTCAGAAACACCAAATCGTCTGTGCAAACACACCCTTAAGCTATTTTTTATTGTCAATAAAATAATATGTGTGGCACTTGGGGACTGCCGCGGTAAAGCTATTGCAAAGCATTTTTTAACAACTTATGCAATTAAAAAAAAAAAAAAAATTTTTTTTTTTAGAAATAAAATTAATAAAAAAATATATATTTTTTTATTTATTTTTTTCATTACATTTCGGAGCAGCTCGTTTCGATCCGTGCGAGCTTCGTACAGTCGTTGCCGGATACCCGGTGACCGTACCGTGTACTCGATACCAACGCGTGCTTTAGACCATGCAAGTTTTTATTGCTTTCATTCAATTGTGAGCAACAGGCAAGAAAAATCAACCTTAAGGGGGCAACTACACTGAGAAAATTATTTATTTAGCGCAACGTACACAGCGACACGATCACCGGCCTTGCTCTTCCGCACACAACCATTACTTCACAGTGCGCAGGAGCGCAGGTCAAAATAAAGTAGAATGTTCGTTCGTATATATGTAGATTACGATCGCCATGACTATGACAATACAAAAATGCTCGCTTTGCATTTTTCCGCAACTTCAAGATTTATTTGCGGGATCATATTAAGACATATCCTTAAATTTCTTTATTCCATCTACTAGAAAAACTCTTTGACTAGTGACACAATTTTTTTCGTGTCCTTATATTTAGGTTTTCTAATTAAATTTTTGCGAGAGCCAAACCCTGTTTCGCGTAATCTGCCCTTAAAGGCTTGTGGTCGGTGACATACCTGATGCGTCAGTAAGCAAGGGAAGTAGGGCGCGTTGCCCTGCGGCTGGCCGTACAGGATGCGCGCCAACGTGAAGTCCGAGTGCAGGCCGCACAGGAAACAGTATATTGACGTACAAGCTGGAACAATACATTACGTCAAACATCGTACTCCATACCGAATGTAACTAGTATTTTAACTAAATATTATTATTTTAAAAATTTGCATGTTAAACCCATTTTTTAACGAAACTACTCGATCGTAGGCACTCATCCAGTAGGGTACTTTCGGCAGAGAACAATAAAGAGAAATAAACATAGATAATATGATTTGGAGTCAAAAATTAGCATGTTTTTTTTTCATATGGTTTGTTCATGTGGGTTTGATCATAGGGGTTTGTCACTTCTGTTTCTGTTCAAGGTACTATTGTTTATCTAATATTACCTTAATTACATTTAATGAAGAATCATATTAGATATACTTTGCTTAATCGCGTGAATTATTTAAAGGTACGAACCTTTTTACCCGACGTTTCGATCGAATTGCACCGATCGTGGTAAATAGAGCCCTTATCGCGTATTCCCGCTTACCTTTAAATATAGCAAGATAAGAGTATACGTACCACTATTACTAGCGACCGTTCGGTCGGAGGTGGTCGAAGGTGGGGTCGGTATCACTCGCTCGCCGTTCATAGACGAGTTGGAAGGTAAGGGCGATGGGATATTATATCTGTAACAAACACAAACTAATTACAACCTTATTACGTGGACGGAAAATCCATTTGAGACATCACGCATTTTTCTAGAAAATCGGAAACTATTTAAGGAAACTCTCATATAGATCCTGTCCAACGTGAAGAAAACCAAGTTAATCTTTCGTCGTCATCGTGCCTCTGTATAGGACCTTCAGGACAGTGGAGTTTCTTGTCAGGTCCTCGTAGTAGAGGTTTAGACTCATTATCATCATACCTCTCCAAATTTGCCACAATACCCGGTGCTCTCCCTTCCACATACAGCTCCATCCCGGCTACAGTCACACAATCACTACACAATCCTACTTTACATCTCCCAAGTCATGCTAGTTCCCAACTAGTCAAAACAACAACTCTTTAAGAAATGACAAAACGCAGATTTTATATGGGGATCTCATCTCGTACAAATACCGGTCAATGACGTCACTATTTTTTTTAGTCAAATCATTTCTTTTTATGGTATAATTTTTTTTTTATAAAGACAACTTCCGCATTAGGGTACAAGCCCTGTGTCGCGGGGGACTTTACAAACATACAAGTCACGGACACAAAGTACACCCAGACTCGGAACAACAATTTATGGATCACACAAAGTGGTGTCCCGTGTGGGAATCGAACCCTCGACCTCTTGCGTAGCAGTCGGACACACTCCCACCGCGCCACAGAGGCAGTCAATTAATGATGACAAATCTTATTTAACACAAAATTTGATCGGGGTAGTTTAAGTATCAGTTTTATTTACTAAATAAGTCTTTTATATTCTTTGCTTCCCTCGCAAACTAGCCTTTTACTGACACTGTTGTGGTAACCCCCAAGACTGTACACACGAACGCGAGACCGTTAATTTATAGTTTACCTCATATTTGTATCAAACATTAAGAATAAATACTAGAAAATCGTCCTTTTGGTAAGTGATATTTAGGATCACACTGGTATAGCAGAGAGGCGGCACTCACCGTCGATGCTCCAGCGGCACGCGCTCGGCGTCCATGAGCTCCCACTGGCGCGCGAGGTGGCGCACGCAGCGGCTGCACGCCAGCACGCGGCCGCCGCGCGCGGCCGGCCCCGCGCCCGACGCCAGGCACGGGAAGTGCATCGCGTGCGAGTTCATGTACTCCGCCGTCGTCGACAGCCACTCCATGGAGTGCTGCTGGAACAGCCCCGCGCACACGTAGCAACTGCAATCACCAATGCCTTATCAGTTTACTTCTGCAGCTCTCTAATACGAACGTGACGATACCTAGATTATATAGTTTAAATTTGTACACATGCTTATAGCTTTCCTTTCTTATCCTTTGCCTACATCGGAAAAGAAACGTCTTAAGAAAATTCAACATTTTATATCAAAAGCTTTGGGCTGGGTAATATAATAACGTTTTATATCAAAAACTTTGGACTGAGTAATATAGTAAGGGAATGAAGAGTCAAGTCTTTCATTTTGTATATAAGATTAGTGATCTTGTACTTTTACAAAATGTACTATATTTACACTGCGGTAAGTAACAGGATAATGAACGTAAAATATACAAATAAAAATTATTATTTATACCAGGATGATCGGGATAAATAAAAAAAGAAATGGATCTCAAATAAGTACACCAAACGATATGGCATTAGACTCGCAAGGGAGAGGCCGCCGGTTATTATATGAGACGCGAGCTGAGGGGGTTAACAAGATTGCTAATATGTACTACCAGCTTTGCTGTTTTGATGTGATAATTTTAGCTTATTTTTACAAGTCAAGAAGAAACGAAAACAACTAGATATTCTCTACAAACCGATATATTAGCTAATCGGAAGGATTTCTAATTCGTCAATACCTAACAAACTTTTAGTATATAAAAAAGTCCTTACGGGCGTAAGGACTTGTTTATGGAGTGCAGCTTTGTGGCTGCACCAAACAGAGCAACAGAAATATAATTCAACGCTTTCAAAACAAAGTGCTATAACGATCTCCACCGGGATCTACAAGTGGAATTCGTAGAGCAAATGATTCGAAAATTCGCAGAAGCTCACGAAAAAAGACTTCATCACTATGTAAATCTAGAGGCTATCCAACTTCTCGATTGTACGGACTTAAGACGAAGACTCAAAAGAGTGTGACACCGCGCTGATACAGCCGCGCGCCGTCCTCGCGGGATCAACCTACGTGGGCGTGGCCAATCCCCCCGCACGAGCCTATATAAGCGGCGCGCGCGCAGAAATCCTTCTTCTACCTGTGCCGCAGCGCACCGAGTTAAGTGGCTCCCTTCTATCAAGCCTGGACCCTGGAACCACGCCTTTCTCTGCAGAACCTAGCTCTCCGCTGAGCCTAGCCCTAACTTGTTCGCGGACCTATGTAATTTATATCTGCCAATATAAAATCTGGAATATCGTCTTGCAAGCGTTATTATTTAGCTCCAATCAGAACCTGCACTCACCGAACCACGCGTGGGCCGCGTGCTATTAGGTCTACCTAGATTTCTAGTAGGCTCCTAAAGCCCTAAGCAACTAACAACGCGACACTGGCGCCCAACGTTTTAGGCAAGAAAAAGGCTTGGTTCTAAAGGTCACGGTTTTTTTTTTCTATTTTGTGCTATTTTTTCTTGTGATTTACTGTGTGTGCACGGAGAACCGTCCCAAGGTATTTACTTTTGTTACTAATTTCTATTTAATCTAATTCAGTGTTTAAACAGACCGCGTGTGTTTAAAGTGATCACGTAATTATTTTTTTCCAAAAAGTGTCGAAACCATTCTAGAATATTCCATCCACGTGTGATCGATCACGCATTTTCATTCGGTACCTACCTACCACTACATTTACAGCGGCGTAAGCGCAATCTAAACGCGCGCCATCTTAAATCTTTAATTAATTAAAATATCTACTTAAAAAAATACCTTTGGACGGATTTCCACATTTTGCTTGTATTGTTAACATTTTTGACGGCAGATAAACTATCCCAACCGTTTACCCACAGCGCGTATTATTTTCTTAAATTTCAACTAATAAAACTTTAATTTCTTTACTATGGCCTACGAGATTAAATTCGCGTGCTTGCACAAAAGCGAACTTCTTTATGAAGTGGCCTTAAGGGGCGGCCAAACTGCTAATACCGTAGACGAACTACGAAAACAAATCTCTAAACTCACAGATACACCATCCGAAGAGATATTAGAGTCACATTTAACTCCCGATGTGGACATTTCGGCCGTAAAGATCTCCTTGTTTAAAGCAGAAAACAACATCAAAATGCTACAAACAAGATTGGACAAAAACCTACTTACTAGAACGGAGGCACTATTACACCACGTGTACCATAGGTTAAATCGTGTGAATGTGGACGCCCTACCAGATACAAGTAGCATCCAAGTAGCCTGGAATGAATTCCATAATTTATATTCTCTTTTAAAAATTTTAATTTCTCCAAAACCTGAGCAAAATTTGCAAACAACGTGTACCTCAGTTGCTAATTCTGACCCTTCGGGTACTTTGTTTTCATACGAACGCAAACTTTTTTCGGATATATCTAAATTCAAATATAATGGTAACTCGTGTGTTCGCGCCTTTATTCAAAAGGTAAATGAGTTTGTGTCGAGTAGGAATATTCCTGAGAATAAAATACTTTCTTTTGCTTTTGAATTTTTTTCTAACGACGCCCTAACTTGGTATCGTAGTGTTAGGGATAGCGTCTCTTCTTGGGATCATTTATGCGAGCTTTTAAAAAGGGATTTTAGCCCACATAACTATGACTACAGGTTAATGTCCGAAATAAGACAACGCTCTCAAGGCGAACGTGAAAATATCACTTTATATGTCGCAAAAATGCAAGGCTTATTCTCTCGCCTTGATACCCCTGTCAACGAGCCCGAAAAACTCGAGATTCTCTTGAATAACATCAGACCTTGTTACACAAACGCTCTTTTGACTGCAAATGTATCTGACATTGCTTCTTTAGTCGATGCTTGCAGGAATTTCGAAAGGTTTGACAGTCGCAGTAGGGATTTCCATGAGCCTCCTAGAACATCCGCTAGCACCTTGGCACCTGAATTTGCATACAACTACCCCCCTTCAAGTTCTTCAACTACTTTTAAAAATAAACGATTTGAGTTGGATATGATACTTTTAAAGACAACAGTATCATATCCAACTCAAATCCGCCAGTTTCTACTAACGATTCTTGGTACTCGAATATCTATAATGGGTGTAAAAAGTCTCCAACTTCTTACGTCGATTATCAGGTTATAAATAACAAACTTTACCGTTTCAAAAAGAGTTTAAATCCACTTACTAGAGACTTTCAATGGAAAGAGGTCATTCCGTCTGATCAAAGGTCAAACATTATCAACGAAAACCATTCTTCACATACCGCCGGTCACTTTGGCATTTTTAAGACATATAAAAGATTGGCACTAACCTACTTTTGGCCAGGTATGTACTCAGACGTAGTAAAAGCGGTAAACTCATGTGACACATGTATCGCTCACAAACATCAAAACCACCCTACTTTAGGCCTTATGGGCAACCCTAAATCTTGTTCAAAACCATTCGAAATGATAAGTCTCGACTTAATTGGTCCTCTACCTCCTACGAGAAAACAAAACACCTTTATCTTTGTCGTATCTTGTTGTTTCTCAAAATATTGTTTAATTTTTCCCATAAAACGGGCTACCGCTGAAATTATTACTAAGCTTTTAGAAGAAAATGTCTTCCTAATACATGGTGTACCCTCTTCAATTGTATTAGATAATGGAAAACAATTTATTAGTAACACATTTAAAAATTTATTAACAAAATACAAAATTCCAAATTTACACTATACACCTTTCTATACACCTCATGTAAACTCCGTTGAACGTTACAACAAAACCATAATTACAGCTATGTCTACTTTCATCGAAAACGATCAACGCATATGGGACACCCTCATTCCAAAAATTCAATTCGCAATGAACTGCGCAGTTAACGAATCAACTGGCTTCTCGCCGTGTTTTCTTGTTTTCGGTCGTGAACTAGTTACGTGCGGTTCACATTATATCCGTAATGGGTCGGACCCCAATATAATCCATGAGCCACGCGATAGCTACGCCGAAAACCTAGGCTACTTATCTTCTCTCTTCGAGAAAGTACAGCAAGCCCTTCTAGTCGCTCACAGTCGAAATTGTCAGTCTTATAATCTCCGTCGAAAACCCTCGGAATTTAACGTCGGCGACATTGTTTGGAAACGAACTTTCTATCTTAGCGACAAAGATAAATACTTTACAAAGAAACTGGCCCCTAAATTTATAAAATGTAAAATTACAGGTAAAAAGTCACCTTTAGTGTATAAACTGTCAGATATGTCAGGAAAACCGCTAGGCGATTGGCATATAAAAGATATTAAATTAACTAACTACAAAGAATAATCCTTTTTCAAATATTGCACTCATTCAATAATTATCACTAACCCATTCTTCAATAACAATTTTGCATGATATAACTCGCACTTGAATTTCTACTCAATGTCGATTTATTACGACCTGTTTTCGTTTGGCAAGCGGTCGCCGCTGTGGAATGTGTTTCCCACGCTCGGACTAATCCTATTGTTCTCCAATGACTTCGTCGAATTCTTTTGTTTGTTTTTTCTGTCGAATGAGTTGTTTTGCAAACTTTGTTTCAAACTTAAATACGGCTAATTTATATGCAATAAATAACTAGATACCTATTCTTAACGTAAACAAAAACTTAAATCTAGACTAATTCTAGGGTTAACTATATATAGCCTACGTGCATTCTCCCTTAAGGTTTTGCTAGGAATGATGTAGTGAATGTTAGCTAAAGCACCGTTATAGGTGTCACGGCTTTGTTTTGAATCAGACGTATGATAGTGTTGTTTTTTTTGTAGGGCGCCCTCTGATTGCGTGACGTATGAAAGTGATAAAAGGTTATATATATACACCCAGTTTTTTTTCTTTTCACCTAAAAGTCCCTGATGCCTACTTTAACCTGGTTTCAGATCCTGCGCGGAGCCGGCTGCCAGACCACCTACAGCACCTCGAGCCCAGCAGCAGCGAATTTCCGCCCAGGGAAAATTCTCCCCAAACCGGGGGGGTGTGACACCGCGCTGATACAGCCGCGCGCCGTCCTCGCGGGATCAACCTACGTGGGCGTGGCCAATCCCCCCGCACGAGCCTATATAAGCGGCGCGCGCGCAGAAATCCTTCTTCTACCTGTGCCGCAGCGCACCGAGTTAAGTGGCTCCCTTCTATCAAGCCTGGACCCTGGAACCACGCCTTTCTCTGCAGAACCTAGCTCTCCGCTGAGCCTAGCCCTAACTTGTTCGCGGACCTATGTAATTTATATCTGCCAATATAAAATCTGGAATATCGTCTTGCAAGCGTTATTATTTAGCTCCAATCAGAACCTGCACTCACCGAACCACGCGTGGGCCGCGTGCTATTAGGTCTACCTAGATTTCTAGTAGGCTCCTAAAGCCCTAAGCAACTATCAACGCGACAAGAGCTAAACCGTTTGAGTTAGTGTTGTGTTTAAGTGAGAAAAAAAAGTGATAGTAACAGTGCTTTACATTTAAAACACAAGAACAAAGTGTTATCAATTTACCAGACACTAGGAAAAATCAATGGATAATTTCTTAGATTAAGTATCTTAGCAGATTATGTCAACTTAAAATTACTTATTAGCTTCAATGTAATATTTTAAAGAGTAAAATCATTAACTTTTTATACAACAAAAAAATGGCTTATTTTTACAAGTGACACCCCAAGTAGCAAATCAGTTATATTATATTCGAATTAAACGACTAACAGACTTATAGGGCTCATAAAACAGTTTCGAGGTAACCAAACAGTTGTAAAGGAGTATTTAAAGAGACGCAATAGTTTTTAAGGATATAAGTCACATTAACGTGTCAGGTAAACGTCATTTCAATGAAGTTACACGACAATTATGTAACATGTCTGCCACAACGTTTACAAGACTAGACTTTATGTCAAGCAAACGTTTCAGTCCGATAACAGTCATGAGCGGACATTTTTTGTGTAAATAAGAACCTTTTATAAAATACTTATATAACGATGTCCTATAATGATTTTTTAATTAACTATTAAATAACAAACAGGCATATTAAGTCATATACTTAATGTTTATGTAACTTTTAGCTTGAATTGTTATTCTAATATGACTTGTATAAGTCATTTGATTAGTTTAAGGCTAATTTAGAAACTTTTTTATAACTCAATCACCATTTTCCTTCAAAATTCTATTAATGGATTCCAAGAAATGGAAAAGAATTAAATGAAGTGGTTTTAGAAATCAAGAATAGTTATATAGATGTTATAATGCAGTCGCCCAAAATCTAAAGGAAATATGGCGGATGTTGGAGGCATAATGTATTTTAATTTAATATGTGTTATTTTGGAAATATCAAATATTATGAAGGCCTTTAAAAATTTCAACCAGTATTACCATATAGTTCATCGAAAATGTTAAATTCCCAAGTATAAAAGCTCACCACTCTTCATTTTTCACCAGTCTCTGAGTGAAATAAATAATATAAATATCTAATGATTAAAATATTTGAATTACCTTTTTATAACTTTAAAAAACATACAAATCCACACCAGCACAACAGTCTTGAAAAGTGATTTACACGCAACGTATTTGTTGCTAATAGGATCACAAAGTAACTCTTTTACGACTTATTAGTAGTTGTATGGAACTATTAAGCGACTTTTACACAACGTAACTGTGTGTAATATAACCATAAGACGACCTTTACACGACTTAATTGTTGTATATCTGCGCCCAAACCTGCGTTATATATACGTGTATAAGACTATTATAAAACCATATTCTTTCACTGAAAGTTATATAAAAAACGTTAATGTACCATTTAATCGACATTATTTTGCTAGTTGGGACATCAGTCATGATGTATATAACGCTAGGTACAGTGTACTAAACTAAACTGACTGTTACTGGAAAAAATCATACGACCTCAAATCGACCTCGACCTAATTAAAAATAACAATAATAAGGAAAATGAGAAAAAAATATTGTTAACTTAATTCATTTGTCTGCCTGACAGCTTAATTTAAAAATAAAAATGTGTGGCACTCGAGGAGTGCCGCGGTGAAGCTATTGCATAGCATTTTTATCAACTTAAGCAATTATAATTATTTATTTATTTTTTATTCGCAGTTTTTTTCTTTTTATTACATTTCGGAGCAGCTCGTCTCGATCCGTGCGAGCTTCGTACAGTAGTACCATATACATATATGTTAAGCGAACGCTCGACCGAGCTACATGGTAGGCGGAGTGGGAGGTGTTAGGTTTTATTTTCGTTACGGAATTTCTTGATTCGGTCGCCGCGCTCAAAGCCCGCGATAAAAGCTATGCAATAGCTTAATAATAAAATAAAAAAGAAATAAAGGTGCAAAACAGTGCCCATACGAACAATTTTATATGATTTTGTATTTTCATAATTAAAAGTAGAAAGCTTGCATGAATTAGAGTTATTCTATTGTAAGAAAACATGTTTTTGCCTTGTTTTTTTGGGAAATCCCATTAGCAAGATATGAGGACAGCCATTGTGTAATAAGTATCATTCATAAAACTAAAGAGTTTGTTTATTTAAACGCATTACTTCCTGAAAGTACTCCAAGCTTTTATATAATTGTGCGAAGACAATGCTTCGATATGAACTATTTATTAGATGAGAACATCAGCTCATTAATGTGCCCAAACCTGCGTTATATATACGTGTATAAGACTATTATAAAACCATATTCTTTCACTGAAGTGTTTATCGAGAATAGTTGACACTGGACGTGTGCTAATCATCTCCTACAAATAAAAATCTAAAAGTGCGCAAAAACGCTAAATCCTGAACAAGCAAATAAACAGTGAAGTGCAGTGACAAACCTAGTAAAATATTGTGAAAACAGAACTAAAAAATAATCAGTGGTTTGTAAGTTATTCAAAATGTTATCTTAAAGTTTTTAAATAACGGCCACAGTGAATAAACTCTGTGTCGCATAGCTGGAAACACCAGCGGTTCCGTGTCGATCTGTGTGTCACCTTTCACTTTTGTGTCGCCCCCACCGTTCACCACCGGCCTCAAGACGCCCCGCCCTCCGTCCACATTGCCGCAGAATACAACCTGTTACTTTGGCTTCTCAGTAAATGGTTACTGTAGCCGATCGGGCTAGCGACGGATACGCAGTAGAACGTCGTAGGTTCGAGCCTCATGTACGACTGAGTTCTTTTTGAACATTATTTAACTACTTACGTCTGGACATTGACGTGCTGTTGTAGATAGCTGTGACTAATAAATTATAAACATCTGTCAGATTTTAAACTATGGCAAATTTACTCCGATCTCCGCCCAAAAAACCGGATGCGCCCTCCCCAGTGGGTCACGCTCTTTCTTCATTAGAACAGGACCTCAATTCGGGCTTACTCAAGACCGAAGTCAAAAGGAGCAAAGTTGGACGTCCTCGTCGAGGTACATCTCCAAAGGACGGTCAGGTCATAGATCTTCAAGATATACAAGACACATTACTAAACTGGAGAACCGACCAAGATAGCAATATTTCGAAACTACTGGGCGAGCAAAGAGCACTTACAAATAAATTAATGTCAGAAATCAAAGAAATCAAGGCTCAAAACACAGAAATGGTTCAATCGATGTCCTTCATGAATAAATATTTTGAAGATATGAAAAAAGAAATTGAAGCCCTGAAAAAAGAACATATATGTCAAAAAATATACATTGAAAGTTTAGAAAAAAAGATTTTAGACGTTCAGCATAAAAGTCGCTCATCGTGTGTAGAAATTCGGAACATACCGTACAATGAGTTTGAGACTAGCTCGAGTCTAACACAAACAGTGAGTAGTATTGGGCAAGTCGTTGGAGCCAACATCCTGCCTTCAGATTTCCGGGACATCTATCGTTTGCCAGGGAAGCCCAATGACTCGGCTACGTCGCGCCCGCTAATCGCAGAATTTTCCACGGTGCAAACAAAACAAAAGTTTATTTCAACTGTCCAGTCTTACAACAAAACCAAAACTAGAGACGATAAGATAAATACAGAATTAATCGGGATAGCAGGGAAGCGACAACCAGTCTACATTACGGAACTATTACCTCCGAGCACAAAACAATTATTTTATTTATCACGTGAATTTGCTAAGAAAAATGGTTACAAATTCTGCTGGGTTTCGCGTGGAAACATTTTCCTTCGACAAAAAGAGGGCGAAAAGCAAATCCTAATTAGAAACGAAAAGAGTCTCCAGGATATTTTGTGCCATTTGTGACTAGTTATTGAATATTGCTTGTTTTTCACTTACCCATATATGTTTTATTTAACTTTATTTTTTTCATGTTACATAAGATTAAACACAATAATTAATGTCACATATTCATGTAAACCTAATTACTTTGCACTCACACTTCAACCACATTATAACTGTCTTACTAATAATACTACAAAAACAACATATTTCTCACACTTTTCAAAGAATAACAAAAGATGCGGTTTCTATTCATGTTTGCAATACTTGAATCAGATACATCTAATAAATAAATCGTTACCAGAATTCTCTTCTAAGCATATATTACACAACTATACCACTAAGTATATAAATTATACACTAATTATCTCACTCTTTGACATGAGTATAGCACACATTCTATTTAGCATATTTATGTCTTATATTTGTGATTTATATTTAAACATATATGATCAAGACGCAAGGATCCATGGTTTGAATCGTAATAATTTCTTTAATGGCTACTATAAATAACATAAATTTCGAACTTGATCATGACAAAACATATAACTCATTTCTCTGCAGTCCCGATGAATGCTTGAATCACATTAATTTAGGTAATGAAAATATAAAAATCTTACATATAAACATCCGTAGCGTAAACAAAAACTTTGACAGTCTTCAAACCATGATACACAGGACGCGGATTGACTTTGATATCATTGTACTGACGGAATGTTGGCTGAGCAAAGTTTATTGTCCACCTATTCTTGACGGTTATCTGTCACAAGCAACTACTCGTAACTCCAACCAAAATGATGGTATCATAGTGTTTACTAAACAGTGCTTACGAGTTCGCGTTAGAGAACCGAATATTACTAATGCAAACTGTCTCGTCTGTGAGTTAGATAATAACCTAGCCGTTGTCGCAGTGTATCGATCCCCGTCGTATCAAACCAAGGAAAACTACGATAATTTTTTGTCCAGCTTAAATCACGTATATAGCGGAATTGCCCGTTATCCAAACATTGCTCTCGTAGGTGACTTAAACATAGATATAAAAGAGACCAATAGAAATGACCATAGCTTTGATTATCTTATATTGAATGCATCCCATGGATTATTGCCAACACACCTTTTACCCACGCGGATTGAAAATTGTCTTGATCATACACTGTTGAAAAGCTCCCTACCAAATGTGACACTGGTTCTAGATACGGATATTACTGATCACAAACCAGTTATACTATCAATATCTAATACTACAATTACTCATAAGAAACACTTTACCATTTCAAAACTAAATTATGAATCCATTAAAACGGAATTGCTTAGTACAGACTTTAATAATATCTATGCCATAACAGACGCTAATGAGTCGATGAATTTATTTGTTAAAATAATATCATCTGTAGTAGTCAAAAATACAACGGAAGTTAAAATTCCTAAAAGACTGAGAACAATAAAACCCTGGATGACCCCTGGACTACTAAAATGTGTTAGAAATCGGGACAGAATGCACATTGATTCTAGAAAAAATCCGGACAACTTAACTGTACAAGTTACGTACACTCGTTACCGTAACTTTTGTAATGAGCTGTTTCGCAGTCTAAAACGAGCATATAACGAGAATGAACTTGAGAAGGCGAAAGGTAATCCTAAGGCCCTTTGGAAAACCATTAAATCAATTACGAACACAAAAAACCTACACAGTGGTCCATCTGACCTTATTAACTCAAATAATAATATCAATACACGCCTAAATGAGATTTGCAGTTACTTTACTAACATAGCCCAGAATATGACGACTGGACTAATTTCTAATGATGGCTCTTACTCCAATCCTATAGACCACCCTGCACAGTCTACTACTAATACAGAGCAGACATCTCTTAGCTCGCTTGGCCTTTTACCAGCTGACGAGGCAGAGATTGAATCATATATATTGCAATTGCGCACGGACTGTGCAGTAGGCTGGGACGGGATACCTTCTTTAGTGTTGCGACAGAGTCGTGATATATTGGTACCACCACTGTGTTATATATACAATAGTTGTATAGAAACTGGAGTTTTTCCAGAAGTGTTAAAAAGAGCCGTTGTATATCCTATCCACAAGGGAGGGAACAGAAGCTGTGTTAATAATTATAGACCAATATCAGTCCTTCCGTCTCTCTCTAAATTATTAGAAAAAATCTTAAACAAACGCTTAAACTCATTCCTTAATAAATATAAAATAATAGCAGACAATCAGTACGGTTTCAGGCCTGGTATGTCCACAGAGGATGCTGTTTTGGATTTGACACAGTTTGTAGCTCATAATTTGGACCATCACATGAAATGTGTTAGCATATTTTTGGATATTTCTAAGGCCTTTGACACAGTTTCTGTTCCTTTACTCATTGCTAAACTCGAACGTATCGGTGTGCGTGGAATGTCCCTGGATATTTTCAAAGACTATCTGAAAAACCGCAAACAATTTGTTAAGATAGACTCGTATTGCAGTGACGCCCAAACTATAACCTGTGGTATCCCACAAGGAAGTATACTGGGCCCCACTCTATTCCAAATATACGTCAATGACCTATGCAAAATGACCCTTCCTAACACTAAGGTTTACACCTACGCTGATGACACGGCAATCGTGATTCACGGGCCGACTTGGGACTTTGTCAAATCCAAAGCTGAAATGGCGCTTAGTAATGTAATAGCTTGGCTAAAACAAAATCTGCTCTCATTAAATATTGATAAAACCGCTTACATTCCTTTTTCGATCCGTCGCATTGGCAAACCTCCTGATGCTTTCTCAATTGTTACCCATTCATGCTGCTCTCAACTGCAACCTTGTTCCTGCATTGCACTGACAAAGACTGACACGGTGAAGTATTTGGGTGTCCTGATTGATGCTGGGCTGAAGTGGGATAAGCATTTAGATATCCTGACAAACAGAGTTATGAGACTCATTCCCGTTTTCAAATCCCTCAGGGAGGTGGCAAGTTTTGAAATACTAAAACTTACATACTTCGCGCTTTGCCAATCCATTATAGGTTATTGCATTACGACATGGGGCGGCGCAAACAAAACTAATTTCATCAGGGTCGAAAGAGCTCAGAGAGCCATTCTTAAAGTCATGTCGAAGAAACCATATAGATACCCAACTACACAAGTTTATGCCGACTGTAGGGTTCTTACTGTCCGTCAGCTCTTTGTGCTACGAACAATACTGAAAAAACATGGCACGTTTATTGTACCAAGCCATAATAAACGTATTAAGCAGCCCAAAAGTGTGAAGCACAACACCTCGTTTGCCCGAAATCAGTACTATACTCTGAGCACGTATATGTACAAAAAACTCAATAATCAACTTAATCTATTAGACCTCAACGCCCATAATGTTAAACTAAAACTTACTGAATGGCTCTTAAAGCAAGATTATTGTAATACTGAGTTATTGCTGACATACATCTCTTAACCATGATCACACACACACGCACACGCACACGCACGCACACACACACACACACACACACACACACACACACTCACACACACACACACACACACACACACACACACACACACACACACACACACACACACACACACACACATTATCTGCACATACCTACTGTCGATATGGTACGCACATTTCCAAAACAGTGGAACACTATTCATAACATGAAATGTTTGAAAATTGCTGCTTAAGTTACAGGTTTTACCTAGTTTAAGTGGCAAGGCGCCTTAAAAAATTTATAAGTAACAATACTTAATGTACCTACGTATCTGTTTAAAAATGTTGCTATCAATTTCTATGTTACTATGTGCTTTTTGAAATAAATATTATTATTATTATTATTATTAAATGTCAATTCACTTAACAAGTTGTCAACAAATATTAGAATTTCAGATATTTTTTTTCTAATCCTTTAACATAAAAATATTTGTTCAATAGTAATAGGGAATATATGCGATATCCGACTTTTCATCATGTTCTAGAATTTGACGGCTCCATCGTTGATTTAGAAAAATAATAATACTAAGAATTCATTCTTCTTCAATAACTAAATAGATGTACTAAGGATATAACTAAAAAATCAATAACCAAATAAGCTACTTATATTTTGAGAAATCGATTGTTTTTAATCGACTTCTCTATTATTACACTATCATTATCTAGACGGGGAAAAAACCCGATAATATTAGATAAATGTTTACCTAAATTAGTTGACATTTTACACAAACAAAAATATTGGACTTGCAACGAATAGTATATTCGGCCATACGTCGAATATTGAATATTCTGTGATTTACTTATACTTTTGCCCAATATTCGGCCGAATAGTCGAATATTAGGGAAAAGTATTCGGCTAGTGACGAAATGTGTTTAAGAGTTCTCAGAATATAAAAATAAAAACAGTTTCACATGTAGTTAACTTCTACTTCCTTATGGAGAGAACATATAGCGTCATGACAATCCATACAAGGCATGGTGGGAAGCAAGAAGATACAATTTCCGCATTCGGTAAATCAGACAAAGACAAAGAAGTAAGTAAGCTGGGAAGTCAACTAACTACTGCCTAACAAAGCAGAAAAAATAGTGTCTTGGTTTTTGTCTCATAATCTACCTACTTACAGTTTTTACTTAAACTTGTTAGTTTCATGACTACTTTAATTATTATACGAAAACCAACATTTCTGATGGGGACTTTTGGGATTTTGTTTAGAACTACAACAGGAAGTTTCATGCAAAACTTTAGCTTTCCCCTAATTATTCCGAAGTTTGATATTTGTGGGTGCTATTTTCTCTGGACTAATATGACTCAAGTATTCGGTATCCGGTCGAATAGTGTCTAGATATGCGGTATTGGGTCGAATAGGATGATAGTAGCCGAATAGGCTAAATACCAAATACTACCCGGATAGTCCATTTATCGAGGAAGGCTATAGGCTATATAACACCACGCTACGACCAATAGGAGCCGAGCAGCAATGAGAAATGTTGCAAAAACTGAGAAAATTTACGCAGACGAAATTGCGCGAGACAGCTAGTATAATATAACAGAGGGATATAGAGGGAATGAATATAATTCTGCATAAATCTAAAGGTGCCGTAGCAACGACAAAAGGGAACTCTTAAGGCCACTTGCTAAACGTCCATTTGGAAGACTTCTCTCTATCTCGATCTCGCCAACCCTCAAAATCAGTTTATCGTTTTGAGAGCTGCTTTAGATTAACACTCATTTTCGGCATGCCTCGCTCGATGGTATGTAAGATAGTGTGACCTACAGCACGTGAAGGCCGCAGTCTACCTCGCAGTCGCGGCGGGCGCTGCGGTCGAAGGCGGCAGCAAACCGCAGCGCGGCCGCACTGCATTTGTACCTTTAATATTAACTAATTACAAGTCTATTCCATCTTCAATCATTAATGATTTCATCGACTATACATAGCACTAAACTTTTTGCCACCTAACTATTTAAATTTCATCTAAAACTGACAACATTCAATCTGTCAAATTTTAGCACATAAAGAAAAGTCGAAATATAGGAGTTTACTAAGGATTTTTTTCTAAATTCGTGGAACGGCTAGATTCAAAGTGAGTTTTAAATACTGACCGGTACACGCCGGTTCCATTCTCTCCAGAAACAACTTGACTTTGTGGACTACTTGATAACGCGTTCGACGGCCTTTTGCTAGCTTGACTCGAACTTGATTTTATATCATATGGCTTAAATCTGCAATAGAATATACATTACGTTAATTGAGAGAATAATAACATAAACTTTTAATAAAATGCCCAAAAAAGTTTGCCAATCAGAAATCCGTCAAAATATGTAAATCTGGAGTGATTCTAGGAAAATGGTAGCAAAATTTGAGTGAGAATAACACCAAGAGGAAAGAAAGAAACTGGACTCAACCAGTGTACGCAATAGATTTTTCTCTGTTTAATGTTTATCTGTGGATTATAAAGTTTTAGCTATAGAAAGATAAATATATTGGATTTAGTTTAATTAACATACAATTTAATTTGACAAGCTAATGTTTTATTAACTTTTATTATATTTTGAAAGTAGTAATATATGTCATCATCGTACTTCACCTGAGTGAAACACGAGAAATTGTACTGTTAAGTGTAAAAAGTAATTTTATCTATTGTGCTCCACCTGCGTAAAAGATAAATGTCGCAAAAATAAATTAATGATAAACAAACAGATATCACAAGTTCGGATGTCAGCGGTCAATATTTACTTTAAAAACATATAATAACTTTTTTGATGAATTCAATAATAGTCTTTTGCGAGTGGATTCGGAGTACTAAACGGTCAAAAATGGATGTTGTCAATAAAATTATGGCCGAGTTGTGGTAGCGAGACGACGGTTATGTACCTAATGACTTCTAATAATGAATGTACAACAATATCATCAGTTGGAGCATCCAGCTGGAGAACTTAGCTTAACCCAGAAAATAGAACGAAAAAGAAAGACAAAACATTTACTAATTCAAATGTTGTTATTAAGGTATTAGAGGATTAACTTAACTACTACCGTCCTGTAGTATACTTACCTAATATTGTTGGTATGTGAGTTATTGTGCGCGGCATTAGGCTCCCCGTTCTCACCGTACGCGGGGTACTTGTGCGGGATCGTCTTGTTGCACGACGCACATATCTGGACCATGCCTGCAACCACAAACTACATATACACCAGCATGCGTGATTGATGTAACAACTAGTATGCACTTTTGTCACATATTTTGACTAAAATATTCCCTTCCAGATTTAAGTAACTTTTTACTTTTGGATATTAAGCCGTCTTTGACAAAGGTTCTTTTAAATCCTTGAAGCAAAACAGGTTCTTACCACAGGGGGTAAATCCGGAGAAAAATATATCTTTCGCCTCATGGGTGACTCCAGTTCCCCGGGTTATAGAACCAAGTTTGACGTATATGGTTTTTATACTAGTTTTATAGGGATGGTTCGTGACTTTGTTTGATCTAAATTTGATTATCTTCAAAACAGTTGAACCGATCAACTGTTTTGAAGATAATCAAATTTTTAAGTTTCTTCATAGCTATGATGTTGCAGAAATGATGTAGTCGTTAGGTGAAAAATTGATTGAAATTAACTATAAGAGGCTCTGCAGACTACAAACTTTTCAATCGCCGATAGTTTGATCGGTTTGGGCTTTATACCAAAAACGGTCCTATACCAAATCGGTGTAATGTGCGCACTTATACATGGTCATACAGATTAACCGGCCGGCGAAAAGTATGTTGTCTGCCGAGGGTCTTGATCTAGGTACTAGTGACTGTTTATTATAGAAGAAGCTTAAAATCTGTATTTAGCAATGTAAAGGAGAAAAAAATCATGGTTTGTGACGACTACTGTTGCCGGTATAATGTTAACTTACCCTGTGGACTAATAGGACTGGCATCCGGATGAGGTTTCAATGTGGTTATGAACGGATAATACGGCTCCCGCTCAGGATTTGGACAGCAATACACTAGCCTAAGTTGCGAGCTGGGCGCGCTCACCCCGCACACGTAGCAGACGAAGCTAGCTGTCGTGGGCGGGGCGGACGGTTGACTAGCCGGACGCTCTAACGAAGGTGAGTGTGTATGGGCTGCTAAGGAAGATTTGTCACCAGAACTGGCGAGACTAAGGGGGGAAGGAGGTAGTAGGGAGGGGGGACGGGTGCGGAGTGTGTACACGCGTTCGTTCGCCGGCACTGCTCGCATCTGTAACAATGAAATGAATGGTTTTAGTTTTGAGTGCTTGGTAACGAATGCATTGTTTCTGGTAAAGTAAATAAATGTTACTATTTAATTACATAGTGGGATGGCTTTAAGACTGTGGCAGCTAGTTTTATGAACACACATTCGTACCGTGCCCGCAAAATATTTTTTTTTTTGCTGCTTCGTCAGTAACGAAGCACCGTGTCCGGCCACGCATCGGACACGGCCCGAATGTTGTTGTTTAATTTAATTTGCACCTTTTTTATGAATGCTCAATTTAGTAATTTATGATAATTAATACTTAATACTACTTCGGACTTAATACAACACACGTGTTCGTATAAATAATAGAAATCTCTTAATACACACAGTAAGTACTCAATAAACAATGTAATTTTGATAATGCGCACTTAAACATCTAGTTAAAACAATAATAGTCGCAAATTGTATACAAAAGCAAATTCTGGAAAAGACAAGTAGGTATACAAGAACGAACAGCGACCTGAAAGATACCTTTTTCAGATTTTTTATATCGCACACCTAGAGATTGGGACCGAATGACATTTCGTTATAACAGAATCCACATTTTACAATTTAAAAGAAGAAAATTCGATATTTAGTCCAAAACGGCGGTAGCCTAATGGCGTGAGGTTGCGGGTTCGTATTCTAGCATTATACTACCGACGTGAACCCATTCCTAGCACAAGCCTTTGAGCTTAGCTGAAGGGGTTAACAAGATTGCTAGTAATGTGGGACTCAATCCCACATAGCTAATTAACTTTTTAAAAAGAGAAGAAGAAAAAAGTCTGTCACACAAATTGTCACAAGGGCAAAATGAACGTTTCTACTTAGCTATTAATTATGATTATGGAGTCCTTTTTTATTATTTAGTTACCGGTCTACGACTTTGGCTATGTGAGTTAAGCTAAACTGACTTCTTATTTCTTGGTCTTCAAGTGGGATTACCATATGACAGCTTGAGAACTCTCACAACGAAAGTTGTTAGAGTAACATGTCTTGGTTGAGACGATGTGTTGAAAATGGATTATATCATCCATATAAAGGGTAATTTCGCAGCTAGCGGCGTATTTTATAAAAATACGCAGAAACTTGTAATGTTACGTCGCCAGCTATTACTCAGCCGTCAGCTGTAGCCGCCTGCAGTTGGCTACAGAATCACACCTTTATTATTTTATTTTACGAACTGTAAAATAGAATGTACGAGAATGTTCAAATATACGATTCATACGAAATTATTAGACATAAACAAATAATAGGACACCGCCTCCTACTGGTACACAACACACGTGCCATCAAAATGACTGATATGAAGTCATTTTTATATTCTTTGTTTGTTATCTTCACTTAAAACAAACACCTCCTAATCTTCTTATGACCTGACACTTGTTCGACGAATGCGATATAATTGAACGCAACGGACTTAATCCTATTAAAAATGTTGATACATCATTCAGACATCATTCATCATCTATATAACGAAATAAAAATAATAATTGTCAGTGAACTTTATCCGTGATCCATCGTTTCAGATCTGATTTCGATAAGAATCGAATAGATTGAAGATAATATTGCTGTAGGTTATCTGAAAAATCTTGATTCTACTATTGATATAAACTTGAACGTTTACCGTGTTTATAGAATCGGAAATATTAGATGGTTGACTGCCGCCACGTACTTGTTTTTCTTTAAAACTAAAGCGGAAAACAACAAATTATTTGCAACAAGTGGAAATGGCAATTGGCATATACGGCAATCGAAATTTGCCATGTGGATCTGTCGCGGACCACAGTACAGTCTAATTGATGGTATGCTGTTTCAGACACCGAGGCCTGC
Source organism: Herminia tarsipennalis (assembly GCA_945859575.2). NCBI lineage: Eukaryota > Metazoa > Arthropoda > Insecta > Lepidoptera > Erebidae > Herminia > Herminia tarsipennalis. The sequence continues at coordinate 22,531,111 of OX243849.2, read as the reverse complement.
GACAGATGGAATCAGATTTATGGTAGATAGATTTACTTACGAAATTGGCACAGAACCAAACATAAAATCTTGAGGTAAATAAGGTATTCTTCAATTTATCAAATGTAGCGAGTGGTATACGTAAACTTCAACCTACACGTCAACCATAGACGTACACGTCAATATGCTCGTTCAATTTAGTACAAACTAGCGTATTCCAATTTCAATGATTCATTCAATTTAGTCCCTTATCCGAATCGCTATCGTGATTTCCACGTGTCCACTACAAATAATATGAATTAGTATATATAAACCTTATTATATTATTTATATTATCATATAATTCCTTAATCCAGATCAGTTTTTCATATCTAAATCACACTATTAACACACCCTAAGAGTTCTCAGAGTGATATGTTCGTATAAAGTTAATAATAATATAGTTATTCTAACGTATCGTACAAGTGACCCGTCTCGCTCTTAGACCCTGATAGCCCCGGGGTGAGTCTGCGTGACTGGGCGCACGTGCTTTTAGAAGGCTATAATGAGTATTAGAATATTCCAGATAATGAAATATGTAGACATTGTAATGTATCTATTTTAAGCGCCCGGCGCACACACAAAACGGTTTTGGGCGTTTCTCTGTGAACTGAGCAACTCGTTTTCTCAGCCCAATATTATATAAAAAAATATTAAAATTAAATACACAAACAATAATATGGCATTTCCAATTCCCTCCAATATCCTGTTTATTTCATATAAAAGATGATTTGGAAGACCTGTTTATTTCCTATAAGGAGATGTAACAGGACGTAAACAATTTGAACTTTGTCCAGAGCTACACAGGTGTCTCTTCGTAGAAGCCACGTCGTAACCTGACATCGAACAGTCCCCTGGTAACGATATTTTTTTTAATTTCTCTTTACGTGCTAGACTCGTAACTTAGTCATTTTATATAGTTGTAATAGTAACCTGTTTCCTGTGTACACCATAATAAAACAGCATAATATCATTTTGTGCTATTGCTATCTTTTAATGAAGTCAAATTAAAAATGAGCGAAAAATAACCCCTAGAAAAAAGTAGCGCTTACAGAGAAATAACACATTATACCGTAAGAAAAAGAAAAGAACCAGGAAGCAAATATGAAGCGGTTACTCTACTTTGCAGCATACCCTCTAACACGGACAACCGTAATATTCAGAAAATTGACAACATACATTTTCTAAATTAATGGAAATATTTTTGGTTTATCTGCCGTTTATTAATAAATACGTAGATATACATTCCCGAGACAGTTTTCTTAGACAAGTTGTGCACAAACTGATGTAAAACTTTTTAGACTGTTTTTACTAAGAAGCTGGTTTAATCGGCATCCGCTTTCCATTACGATAGGCTAATAAATGGGAAATAGTTGAGCGGAAAGGGGGAAAATAGTCCTTACCTCGCTCATTCACAGTAGACGTACTTCTATGAAAATTGGCGTTGCGTGTCCGTGCAAAGCCCGCTCAGCTCGCAGTGGAAGGCGGGCATTATACTTAGTTTTATTTATTGATAATCTTTTTAGTCATGTTGAAGTTGATCAAATTTCGTTTTACGTGTCAGGGGTTTTTTAATATGTACTTGTTTTATTAATTTTCTAGTTGTTATAATATTTGGTAATACGTTAATCCTAATCCGTTAATTTTCAAGTAGCGTGCTGATAACCTAATATATTTATTTTATAGCGTAATATTCTTTTTTATTGTTCAGATTAAGGTAAGTCATGAGTTTGGGGCATTACTAAATAATATATTTATACCTTAAGCCAATTGAAATATGACAACTATCTAATAAACTTGTATTTATTGATAAACTATATATCTTTAAGCCCACATTGTCATAAATGTCGTTGTCGTCCCTTAAACCTAACTCTGATTGTGTTCGAAGATCAAACCTTGAGGACGCTGAAAGATAATAGCGTATATATATATATACTCATTAATTCGTTCATCTAGGAAACTAAGTAATGGCATTTTCAATAGCTTAGTTCATCAGACCAGAGAAGGTCATTATCATTATTCGCCAGGTTCAAATAAACACATGCATAACATTTATTTATGGGAAGTGGTGCAAACCAAGTGGTGGGCGTTTTCCAAACAGTTTTACAGACTGTAAAAAGGATAAAACAAATATTATTAAACTACGACTTTATGAAATAGTTTAAAACAATTGCCTCATTATAAATTGTCGGCCACGGTTCACGTCTGACCTCTGCCTAGCCCTGGGCGATGTTGGGTGATAGGTCTCATATACAAAACGTCTACTAATGTTGTGCACACGACTTATGTGCTTATTGCCTATTGCCCCTATTGGACAATTGGATATCTCTCTCATTTATATAATTATATTTTTTTCCCCTCATAATATATACGATCAACTCAAACATCCAAGCTTCTAAGAAATTGATAGTTTCTAGCATAGCGGTTTTAACTTAATTGATTCGATTTTGAGATTTTGTAATTTGATTCCCTCTGTGGCGCGGAGGAAGCGTGTCCGCCTGCTACGCAAGAGGTCGTGGGTTCGATTCCCACTCGGGACACCACTTTGTGTGATCCACAAATTGTTGTTCCGAGTCTGGGTGTAATTTGTCCATGACTTGCATGTTTGTAAAGTCCCCCGCGACACAGAGATTACCCTACTGTGGGAATCGTCTTTTATATGAAAAAAAGTATAAATTCAAGAGATTTTAAGCGCTTATGTACATGGACTGTGATCAATAAAAACACTGACATTGATAAAGCTTAGCAATAAAATAAGTAAAGAAACAATATTGATTAAAGAACAAAAAAAAATAATATACTCCTCAAGTTCTGAAGATATAGATAGATACAGACAAAGGCCACGCACATTTCTTCTAATGTCACTGGACATGACTCACATAATATCACTAAATAATACATGTCAAAGTGTTGATTATTTCTGTAAGTGTCAGTTGAGGGGGTCAGTTGTTATCACGAGTCAACACTTTTTTTAGTGCACTGCTCTGCGTCTGAGGGAGATCAAAGGTCCAGATAGTTATTATTACACACTGCATGCTTAATAGTTTTGTTTTCTTTATGAATTTATAGATACTTTATTGTGCTGTTTACTTGACAAGTGATTTATTCTTCATTTGAAGCTCGAGTAGTGATCATAACTTGATTGATTTCTGATGGGTGTGAGGCGTCAAGTTTCTGATAAGTCGGTTTCAAGAGCTTGCCACTTGGAGTATCTCTTAACCCATATCTATTTATGCATTGTAGTTAATACAAGATACTAAAAACTTTGTCACATTATTTATAATTAATAATGAAGCCTATGGATACAAAAGGTGTGATACATTTGCAAAATTAATAGCATCTAAGTAATCGTCTAGCTTAATCATTTTTTTTTTTTTTTTTAATTCGTTCACAAAACTAGATACAATCATCGATTTACATAAATATGAGAGACAAACTGTAGCATTTCTTGATTATACCCTACTTGATGTGAACACAACTTGCTATGTTAGGTTACATTGCTTACACATTATTTGTAGTAACTAAATAACAGAAACAATTTCATTAATAAATAATTAAAATAATAAATTACAATGAAGAGTACAATGTGAACTTAATGTTTTTTCTCAGTGAGGCTAAAGAAACGTGCCGAACAAATATATCAATCTTATTTCGTATACTATTTGATAAAGTACACATACGGTAGATGGGAGAGTGCTGGCCAAGATTAGTTTTATAATAGGCTAAATGAAATGTTTTACGGTTACATAACCGACTTTCGGAGCGAGGTACGATCAGCGATACTTGTTCAAGGATATCGGCAGAGTTTACCAAACCATTGACGATCTTATAAAGGAAAATAATGTCAGTAATTTTACGGCGTGTACTCAGTGGTTCCATTTCATAAAATAAAAGGCGTTGTTCATATGATTGTAATTGGTGACAGTTATTGTCGTTAAATGCTAGGTGGTACAGGAAACGTTTTTGTATGCGTTCTATTCGGTTAATGTGTACTTGATAACCGGGGCTCCAAACAGTGCTATTAAAACTTCTAAAGCTAACAAAGAAATTGTGTTTCTATAGAAAACGAGAAAGAATGTTCTCAATGATAGTAAGATACTATTTAATGTAGAACACATGTAAAAGAATAAAACAGTCAAAAACAATATTGATACAATTGGTTTGCGTTATTTACAGTCTTACACTGTCTATGATAGCACAGGTGTTTATTTCAGACGGAGCTGTAACCTACTCGTAAGTCTTTTTATTTAAACTAATTTTATGGTATATGTGATCAAAGGCTTGTTTCAGAACTGCACGAAAGATACTAGTGCATCTTTAAAAAAGTAACAAACAAGTATAATTCCCTAAAGTCAACGAAGTAAAGGCAACACAAACTAAAGGCAACATAATGGAATTATATTTCATTTATATGTCTGGCAATCATACCTGCAATAGACCATTTGCTAAGTATAAATAAGACAAGTGATTAAGGGCCTAAGGTACTTCCCTGAGGGACACCTCTTATGATTTCAACAGTGTTGTAACTAGATTATCTAATACGAAAACTTGTGTTAAAGTGACCTGATTAATAGTGCTCTGTTATCAAAGTATATTCAAGTGTGCAAACAAGAGAATAGACAAGTAATTAGAGGAAATGAGTAGTCCTTATAAGTGTGTTCCATTGCGCATGACTATCACAATCGAAAGTTACCTACAAATTATATCTTGAACATAATAGATTATATGATTAAAGTATTAAGTTATAACAAAGGAATTAGTTCTAAAACCCTATTATCAGTTAGATATTCAGCATACGATAAAAAAAAATAATTATAATATTGTAAACTTTCTCTAGTTGTATCTACGTACTAAATCATATCAGTAAATATGGTACTTTCTCTTAGCCTGATGGATAATTTTTGATTAATTGGCTTAATATCATGATTATGGTAAGTAGATTTTTACATACTTTATCTGTGACAAAATATATAAATTTAGCAAATTTAAGCAAATATTTTTTTTAAATACACAATATCATCCACATAAACTGTTTATAGGTTCTACGTGCAAGTAATAATATGTATCTCAAGTATAAATTATTTGCAACGTAAGTGATACATGAAAAACATAATTTATAAGTATATTTTATAGGCCAGCACCAGGTGAGGCTATCCATTACTCTAAGGTAGCTGGCGCAAGACCGAACTTCTCTAAGACATGCAGGGATTTAGTAGTAACGTTGTTTAACCTAACAAAGTAGAAACAAATGTGGTTCATCCCAACTACATTTTAGTTGGAATGAACCACATGACACCACACACGAGTAAGATAATAACTTGCTTATAAGAATTGTGACAACAGTAGATAATAATAATGTATTTTTATCCGCGTCGATATAATACCTACTTACCGATAAAGATGCCAGTTTGTCATCATGATTTCAATCATTTTAGGGAAGTGCAATTTTTAATTCTATCACGTGGGGTTATTTCCATATACAATTTATAGATAAATAATCTTAAGGTCATGTTGTTACACATGTGAGCCAAGGACGACCAAGAAAACACTGAACATAGTATCCATATAAACCTAGAAGATACATTAAGGAGTAAGTATAAAGATTACTTTTAAAGTAATCTTTATACTGGGCAATAAAACAAAGGTATTTAGCCTTTAAATTAAATATTTACGCGATTAAGACCCTTAGCTTATAAAATTTTATAAAACAAAGACTTGTCATTAAAAATTGCAACAATATAAAGAAAAACAAGAGCAACCTTTTGTCATATCATAAGTCTTGCATTATATATCACTAACGAATTATCAAATAATAATCGGACTATAAAAATATCTGTATATCAGATATAGGTATTTACGCACGATATCATGTGTTTATCACGACTGGCATTAATGGCTTTGGACTTAATAAAATAACCGATACAGAACTAGATATAACTACTTATTAAGTATTTTTCGGTATCAGATAGTGTACGATATCAGTCAATCTCTTTCACACAGATAGAGCATGATTGCGATTAGGGTTCATATCTTACCGTTATAGCGATGATGCATATGATGATAGAGACGTGGCAGAGACGTGGAGATCGTCACAAGCGTTCGGGACGTTTAATGATAACATAAATCCCAGATGATTTCCAAATCTCATCTAGAGAGTTGGAATTTTTTGGAGGCAAACACGGTTTTGTGATACTTAGGAGAGACATCGATAATTGTAGAAAGGTAATACCTAAAATTTGACTCCAAAACGGTCATAATAATGACTGCCATGATTGCTAATACCAATAGCTTGCCTAATTGTATTTTAATTTTTTAATGTATACGGAGACAGAAATCAGTAGCTGGATGAAGTCTAATTGACAAAGAATGAATAAATCACGCCGTTAAAGAGCATGAAAAAGAATCCACGAAAGAAAGCACCTCTGTTGGCTTATTGGTCTAGTGGTTTGTGACCCTGACTGCTAAGCCGGAGGTCGTGAGTTCGATCCCTGCCCAGGATAAAACTTTTGCGTGATGTGCACGATGATTTTATCTTTAATATGTATGTATTTAGAAATATATAAGTACATTTATCAGTCTGATTTCCATAGTACAAGCTTAGTTTGGGATCAGATAGCTTTGTGTGAGTTGTCCCAAGATATAATATTATCATCTACCTTTCCCAATAGTAAGCGATAACTAAAGATATAATTTCTATTTTTTGTTATATTAGCTGTGTTAATAACACATAATCCACTTGAATTATTGGAGAGTTATAAAACTTTGATAACCGAATCCACTACACAGATTATCTTTGGAAACAATTCTGGATGTTTACACAATTACATTTCATTTTTGGAATACTTGATCGATATCTTGATTGGTTTAGTTCTTTGTATGTTACGTGTGGTGTGACAAGGCTGTTTTTACGTAGGTACCTACAACAATAATACCGGAACTATTTCACAAATCAGAGATAGAGCGATATGACGTTATGGATTGTTTTAACACTCAGCTTCTTAAAGGCGTATCGAAGCAAGAATCAACCAATCAGCCGCCAAGTCTACTGCTGAACTACACAGTAGTATAGTAATTGAGGTATTATTAAAATGTTAAAATAGAACATTAATGTGTCTATCTGGCATGCGTAAAAAAAGCATGCTCTAGAGAATATTCTGAAACTCGTAAGGTTATTTTGCCATCAATGGAGAAAAAAAATGTAAGAACAAGTCTCACTCAGTGGGATATTAAGATGAATATAAGATTAATACAATCAACAACATATTTTTTGCAAATTAGTTTTCACCTACAGGTTTTATAATAATCTAATCAATAAAATTAATGACCATGTTATTAAAATTAAAGGATACTCGAAAACACGCAATCATTTAGTACGCTAATTTAAAACTAGTTTGGAAAAAAATGTTTTCTTTTTTTTAAGAAGCTATTTCAATCTGTTGTGTTTGTTAAAGTCAGGTCGGATTGGTGTAATTATAATAGCTATTCATAATTAGCTTAAAATAATTATTTTAAAAGATAACACTGCACTAGAGCCCCGCCCTCGCGCGGCCATGAGAGATAAGAGACAACCTTGTGCTGCGGGGGATTGTATCAGCATGCTAATAACGAACACAAACTACACCCAGACACAGAGTAAATATATAAGGATCACAATGTCCAGCGCATGTAAGAATCTAGAAGAAGTACTATGAACTTGAATGTATCCATTTATCAATTAACATTCAAACATCTCAAGCTAATCAATATCCATGAACACAAAAGCTAAAAATTGATATGATATTTGATCCTACAAATAGCCGCTCCACAAATGACCCATTTACGTTTCAAAATAATATTGTTAATACGAATCGCCTTTATTTTATTGACGATCGTAAAAATCTTTAATTTATCGCTGTCGTATAAAAACTGTAAACTAATTTCAATTATTTTTGGTTCGCAATATTATATTATGGTCTTATTTATTATGGTAATTTAAAATGCCACGCAACGATCAAATATTTACCTAAATAAAATCTTGAATTATTAATTTATGTTTCGACATTGTATCATAAATAGTTTTACAACATTTAATTAATATTAAATCACACTAATTAATTATCAGTAGGATTTAATGTTAATTAAATATTCATTACGAATAATACAGAAAAATAATTATCAATCCTATAAAAAAATTACCATTTTTTTTCTGAATTCATAATTATAATATGGCGCTGACAGAAATGCAAGCTAAATATAGCGGTACTAATATACATTTCGATCATTTGAAATATCCAACATTGTAATATCATTTCCCCATTAATTTCATTATTTACTTCTGATTCACTTTGTGTTCATAAGTTCAATTTAAGTGAAAGGTACAAAACGTGAAATGTCTGACATAAGTTTATTCATAGGAACAAGGATCTCTACAAGTCGCTGTACCGATGCGTCATTTAGCACTTGAGTACATAAAACAGTTGTGAAACATTGACTTTTGGCCTCAATGTCGATCTCAGAACATTAATACTAAAGTTCTTTCAACAGTCACCTGGTTTCAAGCATACGTACACCTTTAAAAAACTTAGGCTTTTTACATATTATATATATAGTAGAAACTCGATTATCTGGATCAAATAAAACCAGGGGTATTCCGTATAATCGAAAATCCGGATAATCGATTTCAAAGCAAATCGAACAATATTAAATTTTTAATATTTTTTTATTATGTAATGGGTTTTACATGCGTCGTTTAGATAATACGATATATAAAAAAACGAGCTATTATGATAGATAATGAATTACATAATACCTATGTAATTTAAAATTTTGGTTGGTAATAACTTGTTATTGATCTTTGACGTAATAATAATAATAGTCAACCCCTCAGGGCTAGTCGTTGTCTCCCTATATGAGATTAAAGCAGCACTCTGAGAGCATAGTAGCAGCTTTTGCAATTTTGACGACGCCAAAATAAAAATGTCTCATGAGGGTGAAATAAGAGTACACAAGCCGCAGGGCATCTTTGTGGCGAGCTGAAGGTGCGTGGCGACACTGCGGTCCCGATGCCTCAGAGTCGGTCAGGGCCTCGTGTCCCGCTTGCCTTCACTGGCACTGCCTGGGAGTGGAATACCAAGAGCGCCCGCAGGACTCTCAACTCTTGTCTTGTCTTAACCGGCCGGCCAGAGTACGCACTCCCACAGCGCCACAGAGGCAGTACTGATTAATCAAAGACTTATCTAATTTCTACATGTTCCCTGGAACTTTTTAATTCAATTGAGTTGTCAAGTAACAATCCAATAAGGTAGATTGGTTTATTTATATCACGTGATATTTAGCCGCAAAAATTGGCTAAAACGATTCAGTTTCAGTACTAAATATTTTAACAGGCGGCTATTTTGTAATGTTGGGAATTGCCTATTATCAGATGGGTCTAAAGATAAAAACCTGGCTAAAATTCTGTAGAAATTGGGATTCATACCCAATAAATCAGGAGGCAAAGAGAACCATAGTAGAAGATGACTGGTTGTGTGAGAGGTGACCAGAATAAAGTGGGTATGAGTAATTCGTCAACATCTGACAAGATTAATGGAAAAATGGGATATTGCGCTGCAATTATCTATTTGTCTTCATTAAACTGTTTTATACACATTCCCACACAACAAGTTATGAAACCGTCCATTTGCAAAATGTTTATCTAATGACAATGGCATGACAATTGTCTATAATAAATACAACAAACGAACCATAAACTACAATATAATAATGCAATCAAACATCATTAGTATATCAATTTATAAGCCTTGACACCACGTCAAATAATTGACATAGAATTATAATAGGTACGTAACTATGTATGGTACTTCTGAATTATCATCTTCATGCTAAATCGTCAACTTAAATCAAATATAACAATAAAATCCTAATATTATGTAAAAAAACATATGGACATGTAGTCATAAAAAATATGCGTTTATGATTTAATTTACATTCCAAGGCAAACCAAATTACATAATCGAGGATAAATATAAAATTTGATGTCAATCTCACGACTACAGATGTTATTGAAACAAAAACAACACACATACACATCCACAACAGGTATGATTAGACCATTAAATATGAGGTATCTATTATTTTGAAACCAAAATAACTAATCTTTTAAAATTTATATTTTCTCTCTTTTAAAAAACCTCGCGTTGTTGGGTCAGAAGACCAATTTGTGAAACAACCTTTGACGGAAAACCAAACGCAATTGAATTGCAAAATGCCTGACTTTTTGACGTTACCTGTTACTTTAACGTGAATAGTATCTCTCAAAGTATCGAGTGAGTACTTGAATATTTGTTTCACATTCGATGTATCGAATGCATCATCCACTTCTTACATGTTTATTCTCGTTAAAATGATGATGATAAACAGTTCAACATCAAACAATTACTAGTAGGCACGAAGTTGGGACCCTGCAAAACCCCTCGATTGCGAAACACCAAGCCATTGCAATGAAAGTGTTGAAGATAAATTAGCGTATGTATCTGCTAATGTATGAGTAAATTGTGACGGAGTACGTAACCCAGTGCACGTTAAGTGGCGAGTAAACATTAGAGATACCGTCAACAATCACTACTGCTAACATTGTGTGTGACGATAAGATAATTCGTAGTACACTAGACTCGGTCGAAAGAAGACAGGTCAGGTCTTAACTAGAATGTAATCAATGAATACTTTAATAACGATATAGTTGTTACTGCGACATATAAAAATTGAATCACACAAGAAGAATATATGCGATAGTTTTCTAACTTTTTTACACATTTTGTGTAACCGTCATCAGAAGCAAAACACCTTAAGGAAACAGATTGATGTCATCCAACAATTCGCACTATTTTTATGTTCTTTTAAATTGATCATTCTCTCAATGTTCGCGTTAAAACAAAATTAAAATCTTTGTTAATTTATTTATTAACAGTAGCGCATTTAAAATACGGCTTGACCCGAGTCAGGTGTCGTCATTTGACAAGTTTATGACTTCACAGGTCATGAGTTCAGTTCTCAAATCGTTCAATACTTTAACCAAGTCATTATGGTCGCCTAGTTGCCCGGTACCTTCAGCCGCTCCCATAGGTCAATTGAATAAATATTATGTTTAGAATACAGCCAGACATTTATTCAAAGTAGGATTTATAGCACTTACATACTCCTTTCAATTGGCTCTCTGACCTCCGAATATTCAAGTGAACCTTGGAGGCATGCCTGTAAAAGTATTTCTGTGGCTATTTACCTAAAAGTGACAGTAACAGCATGAGACTTCCCGACGTAATTTTTGGTCGCAAGTCATGGTTTATGTACCTTATCCTAATGAAAAATACTACCTATTCAGTTTATAGCTGAGTGACAGGCCCTACTGTAATTTTGACACATTTTCTTACTCCAACGAACGATAACTCATAGCGCATAAACTTAGTTCGGTGTATCTCCCGTTACATACATATCCACAAATACATTTCACCAAAATGATGTTGTATTACTCAAAAAGGCATTAAATAAATAAAATTTAATCATGGCTGATCGCGTCACTCATAATTGACGTGATCGATACAATATGTATCGATTTTTTTGCCACACCCATTCAAATTTCATCGAAAACTGACAACACATACCTAATCAAAATGTTGCAGCTAATTAAATGTCAGACCATTAGCTGCAATGGCATAGAGTATATTGATATTATCTCCGGGATGCAGATTATACAAAATTATCTAAATACATATTCATATTGGATATAGTAGAACCACAGCCATATTCATATAATATTATCTCTCTAATCATAAAACCTATTAATTCAAATAATGTTTATTAATAAGTTATAAAATCCTATGCATATTAATTGGTCGCGGCACAGTTGGTGTATTTTATTACGATCAATATTTGATAAAAAATAATCTTAATGTTTTGATATTCAATTACAGTTATGGTGGCCGATCTTATCAAGGTATTTAAAAAAGGTGTTGGGACCACTGACCTCTATACTACTAGTACTCTGGACTGGCTACCTACAAAGTGACACCAATTTCTTATGCCAAATCGGATTACTGTCCTGTAAACTGTTTTGACACGTATGACGAGCTAGCTAACCTGTGCAAAATTTTCTCCGTTTTTGCAACATTTTTCGTTGCTGCTCCGCTCCTATTGGTCGTATCGAGGAAGGCTATATAACATATATAGCCTTCCTCGATAAACGGGCTATCTCACAGTAAAATATTTTTAAATTCGGACGTAGTAAAGTAGTTCCGGAGTTTACCGCGTTCAACCAATAATCACACTAATATTATAAAGGCGAAAGTTTGTGAGTGTGTATGTTTGTTACTTCTTCACATCTAAACAGCTGGAGGGATTTTAATAAAATTTGGTATGGAAAGCTGACACCCTAGATTAACACATAGGCTAATAAACTGCGAGTAACTCCGCGGAGCATAGCTAGTATTAGTATAGATGATATTTATTTGTCAAATGAGCGTCCAAATGCAAATGGAAGTCTTATTGTTGTCGACGGTAGCCTGTTTAGTGTACTAGTACTATAGAGGTCAGTGGTTGGGACCCAAACTTAAAGTACATTATTCACGTAGATTACATCAGCAATCTTATTATTATGATGTTTGATATGGGTGCAATACATACAAACTGCGTAATTGTCTACATTGATAATCATTTCACGTCCCTTTGGTCTCTCTGGCATAATGATTTGAAGATTTGTCCGTAAGCAAAGTTACTTCATCGTTTTTAGACCAGTTCTTTCCCCAATAGCTTGAAAAGCATAGAACCAGCACGCATAGCACTTAAGTAAAGCCTAAGAAAGTTTGGTTTAACATACCATCTAGAACTAAAGAGGTTGTCTAATATATAACGCGGGTGAACCTACTAGCAAAAGCAACTTAAAACGCAAAAACATCATCAAACGAACTCTTTGTTTAGCTTCAACAAGTCAAACGTCCGATATTATTCTGAACTCCAAGATAACCCAAAACTTGGCTTATTTCGTTGACAATATTGAATATTGCACTTATCGTCACATTAATCTTACATACACGATCGCATCACGCGCTGTGTACCAAAACAAGATAAAGCTTTCATATATTACCTTACAGTTCACCGGCGATCGATCTTCATTTCCACACATCCGAACTAACATTGCATATAATCCACTTTCGACACAAAAACACTATATAAATCCACTGATATATTCACAGTATAGCACTACAACACACATGATCACACCATATCTGAACGGTTATCGAGTGGTGATTATCGATAATCGCTGGATTCGGCATTTGGTTATTACCAGGTCTCGATGTAGGCGCGGTATTCAAAGTTCGCCGGAGGAGGGGACGTTTGCGCGTCACCGAGCGACGCACGCGACTGCCTTAGCGCGCAGCTCTTATCGTTTGTAGGTCAACGGTAGCCACCATCAATGATTATATCTTCAAACATTACGATATATTTTAAGTTTACATTGATGACGTTCTCGTGAAAGTTTCTAATGTAAATGTATGATGTTTCTTCGTGCGAATTGTTCAAACATTTGTTTAGACTAAATTGTTTATTTGTTATAACAAGTATAGCTTAGTTGTGTTCTAATAATATCTACCAAGTATAAGTCGTTGTTGTTGAAGTAAATAACTTTTAACCAATGGAATCAACCAATGGCTTCGCGTATCGCTCACGACGTTATTTAAATGATTAATTGGCTCATTATTTTATTCGTTGGAAAACAAAATTTGATCGCCTCTTGGCACTTTCAAAATGTCTCACCGTCATGTTGTAACATTTTTTTTTTTCGTCAGAAGTTTAAAATTATAGTGATCAGTATGACTAATAAATTTATGAATAATTTAAGACATCATCCAAATTAAATCGCTTCCAATTCAATAGAGATCATTAACCCAACGAACGCCCATATATATCGACACATTTACACTTAAATTTGTAAACTCGTCCAATTTGTGACGAAACCAATACATTACGACTTAATTAATTAGAAGAAAATCCTGCCTCACATTGTAAAGTCCCTCAGTCGTCCAAGGTATTAGCCGCTGGTATATTGGCATTCAAATCATTTATTTATGACTCCACCTCATAAATAATTCAGTCATGATCTCAGACGCAATCAACGCTCAATCAATACAAACCCGTATTTTATAGTCGTATTAATTCAATGAATTGTTTGAATAATTTGTGTTATTATTAAATTATGTATTTTTTATTAGTTTCGACTTCATTATCAGAATAGGGAATGATTATGGTCATTATGCAAATTGGTTGGCGTTTTATTGTGACAAGTTTCAACGATTCGACTTGCCAAGTTAAATGTTAATTCAATCTATGAGTTGAAATAAAAGAAAAAGTGTCCCAATTCAACACTTTATTTATTATAATAACGTTTTGGTAATTTACTTAATATCATTTATATAATGTAAATAAAAGTCGACATAAGGATTCAAATGCGTTGGACAGCGAGTTTTCACCTCTACCCCAAAGCCTGAAGGTCTAAGTCTAGAACCTTCTATCTGTTATAAATGACGTATGATGCCGAGACGTAAACACTTAGGTACTGTAGAAGGATTTTCTTTAAAGGATAATATTCAATCGAAAAAGATTACACATTAAACACGCTGAAGGGACAGTAGACAGGCCATATTTACCAAAGGAATCCTGGCGTGGAGACCGCGACTCCCCAGTTAGATGGACTGATGACCTAACAGGAACAGGAAGCGTCAGTCTGATGACCGGGTGTTATGGTGCGAGTTGGAATTGGCCAATCTCCAGCAGTAGATGGATAAAAATCTATACTAATATTATAAAACTGAAGAGTTTATTTGTTTGCTTGTTTGAACACGGTAATCTCAGGAACTACTGATTCAAATTGATAAATTCTTTCACTGTTGGATCACGCTACGAGCAACAGGAGCGGAACAGCAATGAGAAATGTTGCAGTAATGGGTAAGATTTACGCAGACGAAGTTGCGCGGGACAGCTAGTGATATAATAATAACCCAATGTAAATAAGAAACTGACTGTAGCCACGGCCGAAATTGTAGCTGATAGCGTACCTATATTAAAAATAAAAGCCCAGCATAAATACTTGGACTTCAAAACTGAAATTTTACCACCACCATTTTACGGTCTACAGGAGTTGATCTCAAAGAAGGTCACGTGGACAAAAGCTAGTTTTCCTATCTTAATAACATTTCATTCATCAATATTGGGAGGTCTGCTCATCAAAAATGTACTGGGTCACCAAAAATGCCCCTTTGATAACCCTATATTTATTTACAAAACGAACAAAAACACCGCAAATTATCGATAACGCGCGTATCAGTGACATCACTATCATCCAATCGTAACGTGATTCAAAACACCGAACACTGAGAATACTGTGGATAGTTATCATCACGCTACCACAGAATCCATACATGTAAAAGGTCTTTACAACGAGCGAAAACCGGCTCACGCACTCATAGACGCGTACGTACACAGATCTCGATCAAATGACAACTGAAACAGCTTATGGGTCCCATATTACTAAGAACTCTGTTAACCCCTCCAGCTAAACTAAATTGTTTGTATTAGGAGTGGGTTCACGCGTCAGAAGAATAATGAGTAGGATTCGAACCCTCAAGATTTCGAGTCCGATGGCTTCACCATGGCAATTATTATATACTAGCTGTCCCGCGCAACTTCGTATGCGTAATTTCTCCCCGTTTTTGAAACATTTCTCGTCGCTTCTCCGCTCCTATTAGTCGTAGCGCGATGTTATATAGCCTATAGCCTTCCTCGATAAATGGGCTATCCAACAAAAACAGAATTTTTCAAATCGGACCAGTAGATCCTGAGATTAGCGCGTTTAAACAAACAAACAAACAAACAAACTCTTCCGCTTTATAATATTAGTAGATATAGATATGTATATGGCTTTTACGCTAAGTGTAAACTTCGATGCTGCAGATACGACGTGCCACAATAGTATAATTTTCAACAATGTATCTGTGATAATAAAACAGTTATTCTTTCTTTCTTTCAATTATTACGCCGGCTGCACACGTTGGTTCCAAAGTCGGACATATCATATCGCTCGCCACCTTTGCGAACGGGCCGCCGGAATTCGTTATACCGTCGGCGGCCCGCCCAGTGGCAATGCCCGGACGCGATGTTGTTGCGTTCCGGGCATTTCACACCTACGCAGCCCCTGGATACACACAGGGCGCCGCGCCTCCACGGAAGGCCGCGGGCGAGGCAGATTACCCCGTACGCCCGCCCGCAGCCCCACCTAAGGCGGCATCAAGCGCAGATATGCGCGCCGGCGACGGAGCGGGTCTGCCAGGGCACTCTCTTCCCTGACGCGCTCCGCCGCCTCCTTCTGCGAGATGACGTCCTCGCAGAAGGATGCGACCGCATTCCACGACCCCTCGCCCCGGACCATGGACAGAACCACGGCCGGCAACGAGAGGTCACTTCCGACCACTGCGGTGAGAACTCGACGTTGCCCCTCCCAAGCTGGACAATGTTGGAGGGTGTGCTTGAATGACGTGAATCCACGCCTAGCACAAGCCATTGAGCTTAACTGGAGGGGTTAACAGGATTGCTAGTAATGTGGGACCAAAATCCCACATTGCTAGTCATCTTTAGAAAAAAAAAATCTAGATCAACAACGTTAAATAAGTGGCGTTGGAACTGACGTTGGCGTCCACGTGTGGAGCCGGTGTTAGGCTACTGTCGCTTTCTTTAGTTTCTTATTAGCCATCTATACTTATAAGTTCTTTGCCTACAAGCTTAAGGCCTATTCAAACCTAAGCGGTATTTGCTACCGCCTGCGGTAGAGAAAAACAAGTGAATATGCGATATACTACTAACCAACCAATGTTATTCCATTCTAGCCGCGGAACTTCATACTAAATACTTGATCGAATCCCGCGCGGTATTACCTCTATCCACGGCGGCAGCGAATACCGCTTAGGTTTGAATAGGCCTTTAGCAGCGTTCAACAGCGGGTTAATTTCTCAATCTATGACATAACCCTCCCACCTCCTGTTTTCGTGCGTCATAAGTCATCAGAGATCGACATAGTGACCTTAGATTTTTACATAATCAACGCTTCAAGTATTGTATTATATTATAATTATAAATATATTTGGCTTTTGACCTGTGCTCTCAAATATTGTACCGATATCGGTTTGTTTAATTGCTCGGTATCTGTTCTTTGACTTTGATGGCCCGAGGGGTGCAGTCGTACTAGATCCGTATAATAGTGTGTTTGTAAATTAAGTCAAGTACTAAACGATACGAGATAATATACCAATCAAAGGTAATTTAGTAAAAAATAACTTTTGAAAAAACACAAAGTACACTAGAAATTTTACAAAGATAACAAATTGATCGCATTTGTCACGGATGATATTTTAGATAATAACAGATAACTGATTTGATCAGGTAGGTCATGTGGCATAATAAATCATAGAAGTTTACATAAGCATTCATGAAACCCAATTTTGAAAAATGTAACGATTGCGCATACGCCATACTGTTCGCCTTATTGTAAAAGAGGAAATGGCCGCAGCGCGGTGTAGCCAGTTGCCCTGCAATGTTGTCATAAAAATGAAATAAAAAGGGACCTGGTCACAGTAGCTTTAACAGTGATAAAAAATATTTAAGATCTAATTTTAGTCAGGACAGCACTATAATTATTTTTGTCGGTGATAGGGGAAATGTAAACAAAAATAGGTTTTTAAATTATTTTGAGGAGTTGTCCAATTTAAATGTAAAAAAAATTGTTATGTTTTCATTTCCCCTGAGTAATGGATTATCACAGGAAGAAAACTCTATTAGATATAATTTGAATAACCTTATGCATCAACTGACATGCCAAATTAATGGACCTTTTTATAATAAATTTCATTTTATTGACACTAACAAACTTGTTAGTAAATATTTTTATTTGACAAAAGATAGATATTATCTTAAAAATAGTTGTAAAAGACAGATAGCTGTTTCGCTATCTTTTTATATTAATACTTCAGCCAAGAATTTGGCTACTCAAGTTGCTTCTATTGAGCAACAAAATTATGACATTCATTTTAACTTAGCCAACAATTTGGCTAAAGCACCTGACATTAATAATGATAATTTATGTATTAATAATAATTATAATATTGACATACCGAATAATTTAAATTAAATTTTAAGACAATAGAGAGTACCTCTTGCACACATACTTGTGCACTACCACTTGAAAATTATTCTGTTATGTCAAAACAGAACAATAATTATATTAATAAAATTAACCTGGTGCATCAGAATATCAGAGGAATGACAGGAAAAGACTTGGAATTGGAATTGTTCATGAATGCTGAAGCTATTGATATTTTATGTATTACTGAACACTGGCTAAAGAGCGATCAGTTCATGTTTAATTTCAACAATCACCAGGTAGGCAGCTCGTTCAGCAGGGAACTGGCTATACATGGTGGTTCACTAATATTAATAAATAAAAATCTTAAATTCAAAGAACGCGGTGATATTGTTAACTTCTCTGTTGAACGTAGCATAGAAATAGCCTGTGTAGAGTTGAAGCGGTTTATTGTATTGACTGTGTACAGACCACCTTCAGCACAATATCATATTTTTGAACATGTTATGGATGAAGTCTTGCATAAGGTAACAAACCTTAATAAAAATGTAATAATATGTGGCGAATTTAATGTTAATTTATTAGAGAATACTACTTCAAGTATGAGGATTTTAGCTCTATTCAAATCATTTAATCTGTGTAATTTATTTTTAGAGCCTACCCGCATAACTGCCACTACAGCCACATGTTTAGATAATATATTCACAGATATTATTGTAGATAACAAGAGAGTAATTAATCAAATGGATTCTGACCACTGTGGTCAACTTATTTCTTTTGATATTAAAAGTAGAAAAGTAACTAAAAAATGTATAACTGTTATCCCTAAAACTGTCAGTCGATTTGAGAGTTTCAAAAGCCGCCTCATTTGTAACCCTCCACTGTTGAATGAGGACAGTGATCCTAACATTTTATATAAAACATTCTTTAATAAATTTTGTCATAATTTCGATTCGGTTTTCACTCCCAAAACGATTATGGTTAAGGGGAATGCAACTTTTAGTGAGTGGGCTACTGTCGGCCTACATAAAAGTAGAAAAAGATTATATGAGCTGTATGATGAACGAAAGTATAACTGTTGTGAAAGATTTCAAGCTTATGTAAGAAATTATGCTAAAACATTTAGGCAGACTTGCAAAACAGCAAAAGCTTGCTACCTTAGTTCACAAATTAAAAACAGTGATAATAGAATTAAAATGACTTGGGATATTATAAATAGTGAGACCGGAAGAGTCAGAAGTCAGAATAATGATTACTGTCTTAAAATAGATAGTAAAACCATCACATCGGACATAGAAGTAGCCACTGCATTTGAAAAATTCTTTACTGACATTCCAGTCTCCACTACAAAGTCATTGAATTCCTCACCTATTGTTGCTGAGTCTATCTTGATTAAAAATGTTAATAAATGTGACATCACTTTTCAATTTGATTATGTTACACATATAGATGTCATAAAAGCTTTTAATTCTATTAATGTTAAGAAGACTACCGACCTCTGGAGTAACTCAGTTGTGATTACTAAGTCTATAATTTCTTTTATCGCGCAGGACTTGGCTTTTATATTTAATAAATGTATAGATTGTGGTGTATTTCCTGATTTAATGAAATATAGTAAAGTAATACCATTGTATAAATCGGGTAGTATGTCTGACCCCACTAATTTTAGACCCATATCAGTACTACCAAAATTTAGTAAAATCTTTGAAAAAATAATATATGATCAGATGCAGAACTTCTTTTACAAAAATAAATTATTACACTTTAAACAATTTGGTTTCACTAGGGGTCGCTCTACAACCGATGCTGGTGTGGAGCTCTTAAAACATATTTTTGACGCCTGGGAGGAATCGCAAGATGCTTTAGGCGTCTTCTGTGATTTATCTAAGGCATTTGACTGTGTTCTGCATGAAACATTAATCAGGAAATTGCAACATTATGGTATTAAAAACACAGCTCTGAATCTTCTTACGTCCTATCTGAGTAACAGGATTCAGAAAGTTGATGTTAATGGTAAACGCTCCCCGGGGTCTGTGGTCAAAATGGGAGTCCCACAGGGTTCTATTCTCGGGCCGTTGTTGTTTTTAATTTACATAAACGACTTACCATATTTAGTAAATAATAATCATGAGATAGTCCTGTTTGCAGATGATACATCACTCTTATTTAAATTAAAACGCCAGCAAAAAGACTTTGAAGATGTAAATATGGCTATCTCAAAAGTGGTTAACTGGTTTGATGTTAACAATTTACTCTTAAACGAGGGCAAGACTAAATGTATTCGATTTATAACACCTAACGTGAAACCAGTAAAAACCACTATAAAAATAAAAGAAGATGAGTTGAACCCTGTAGAGACCACAAAGTTTTTAGGAATTACTCTAGATTCTAAGCTTCAGTGGGGCCCACATATAAGTGAATTGTCTAATAGACTCAGTTCTGCAGCGTACGCAGTTAGAAAAATTCGTCAGCTAACAGACGTTGAAACAGCGCGATTAGTTTATTTTAGTTACTTTCATAGTTTAATGTCGTACGGTATTCTACTGTGGGGGAATGCTGCCGATATTCAAACCATTTTTGTTCTGCAGAAGAGGGCTATTCGATCAATTTACGATCTTAGTAGTAGACACTCACTTAGAGAAAAATTTAAGGAAATCAATATCATGACTGTTGCATGTCAGTATATCTATGAAAACCTTATATATGTTCACAAAAATATTGATAGTTTCTGTAAGAAATGTGATATACATAATATTAACACGCGGAACAAACATAAACTTGTTGTACCAGCGTCAAGGTTACAAAAAGTAAACAAATCATTTCGGGGCCAATGTATACGTTTCTACAATAAAATCCCTAGCGATATTCAAAAATTAAGTCGTAATAAATTTAAGTGTACCATTAAGAAAAAATTGTGTATGAAAAGTTACTACTCAATAATTGATTATATGAAAGACAAAAACGCTTGGGATTGAACTGCTTTCTCTCACAGGCTATTAAAATGTACTTTAAGATTATATGTATATA
Source organism: Herminia tarsipennalis (assembly GCA_945859575.2). Taxonomy (NCBI): domain Eukaryota; kingdom Metazoa; phylum Arthropoda; class Insecta; order Lepidoptera; family Erebidae; genus Herminia; species Herminia tarsipennalis. Next base: position 22,509,909 of record OX243849.2, on the reverse strand, counting down.
TACATATTTACTTTGTAAGAAGTGAAGTATTGTGTTTGCTGAATACGTTTATATATATTCATTTTAGAGTTACAAATAGTATTATTATTTAGTTATCCTTATTTTATAAACGATTACACTCACCAAACACAATGGTTCATTCAGTAAAATTTATTTTTGTAAAGAAAAACTTGATGATTTTAAAAGAGTGGCACATGAGTTTCTTGGCAGCTTCTTCTCATGAGCTTTACACTTGGAACTGCCACCTAACCTCATTTTGTTTTTTTTTTTTCAAACAATCATAATTTTATAAAATTTTTAGTATGTTTTAATTTGACGTTTTCAAATAATCATTAACCTGATTTTACGAAATAAAGATATTTGACTTTGACTTTCATGTTATAGAAATGCATGAATGGCATTAAAAAAATGATGATCTGAAATTTCACCCCAGAGAAGGTTTGTGACGACGACGCTGCCAAAAGTTGTGAGCAAACACATAAGTACCACACAAGCAGTATTTTAGTGTAGGATTAGAAAAGATAAAATGAAAGAATACGTGACGACTCTTTTGTAAATCTGAAAATAAGTACGAAGTCGTGAAATTCCTTTTTACACGACTTTTTCTTTTATTTTTAAAGACGACCCCTGCAGTAGGATACAAGCCCTTTGTCGCAGGGGACTTTGCAAACATACAAGTCACGGATACAAAGTACACCCAGACTCGGAACAACAATTTGTGGATCACACAAAGTGGTGTCCCGTGTGGGAATCGAACCCACATCTTGCGTAGCAGTCGGACACACTCCCACCGCGCCACAAAGGCAGTGATGATTAATGATGTCTTATAAATATGAAGCTGTAACGTAGTTAACTTATTCTTTTTGCCGAAAAAAATAATAATAACTATCTTTTAATACTACAGTTAAAGAAAAAGTTAAAATGTTGATGTTACTTGTCCTATGGGACTATTAAGACAAATTAGTGCCACTGGTATAGACGATTTGTTTCAGGGATAACATAAGCGGGTCGGCACTGTCGGTTCGACAGTATTTGCCGAAAAACAAAGGCGACCCGAAGCAAGTACTACACATGTTCAGCTTTTACATCATTCGATTCGGCAGTATTTCTTGAACAACAAACCCGAATAAATCACTGCTGTCACCCGGCCTAGTGTATATGTGCGGCACAGGGATAGCCGATCGCCTTTATTCATCTACATTATTCGATTTTACAACCCGGCTGTGTATGCAGCCCCAACCATAGCAATGTATAGCAACTCTCATACATCTAGTGGAGATTATACAACAAACTGTTTCTTCCATCAATATCATATCAACCAGACAAATCAGTATCTGACCCTTCCCCTATCATCTCCATTGCCTATCGTATCAGCTTACATAAGTCAAGCTAATGCTCTCCACAGAGCAAACAGTCCAAGTAAACACACTATTATAAAATATTTACATATTCATTCAATAATATTTACCTAAACTCACGATATATCACACATTTGAACCAAAACGGTGCAACCATCTCGTTCTAACATTGGCGTTGAGAAAGAGATAGAGATATATAGGGCTTGACTGTGTGACGTAATAGTTAGATATCGGTAAGTAAAATGTAGTGTTATGATAATTTAATATGATTAAGTTACGATAAGTTTATTATTTCCTGTGTATGTCGTAATTGTGACGACAAATGATGTGGTCCGCTACTATTCCATGACCAGTACTAACGCTTAATCAATCACAACATTTTTTTTTTAAACAGACTACTGCCGCAGTAGAGTGTCAAGTCCTGTGTCCCGGGGAACTTACAAACATACGAGTCACGGACACAAAGTACACCCAGACCCGGAACAACAATTTGTGAATCACACGAAGTGGTGTCCCGTGTGGGAATCGAACCCACGACCTCTTGCGTAGCAGTCGGACACACTCCCACCGCTCCACAGAGGCAGTCAAGATTACATGAGAAGAGGCTAATTTCCTATATAAGTAAACAAAAAAATCCAAAATACTAATTAGTAAATAAAACTAGCATTTAAGCTACCAATGGTCAAGTCGCGATTAAATTATGTGTTAAATGGTTTGGTCACGAGATAACAAGAGAACGACTTCACCGATTTCATAAATACTTTTTTCTAGTTTTCTAAAACTCTGTAAAAGATTCTTACGTAAAAAAAAATAACGGGGCGGTACGAAGATCGCCGAGACAGCTGGTAGACTATAAAAATTAAAAAATAAATAAATAGGTAGTTAAAAACATTTTTCAAAACAACCTTTTATTTAAATGCTCTAAAAGGAACAAAATATTTTTTTGAATTAAAACAAACCCACCTTTTTTTTTATATTATGGCCTGTTCCTTCCGACTCCATCATCAGATCAGGTCCATAATATTGCATTGTCATCAAAGATACATCACCAATACCAAATTTGAGCCCAATCGAACGTCAGGAAGTGCTACTAATTTAGGTTTCAAGATTTGACCCAAACTATCTAACATACATACACACGGGGCAAGTTAAATAAAAATACACAGACGATATAAAATAGAATTCCCCTGTATATCGGGTCATTAATGTAAATTTACTTAACTTTACAAAAAAAACCCTCTCGTCAAAGTATGAAAAAGAAAACATTATAGCAAACTTATCTACAACTATAGGCCGACCGCTTAACTCGTATATCGCCTGCGCGGTGAGAAGGGAGCGCGGGGTGATGTTAACGGGTGGGTGAGCGGGGTGCGCGGGACAGAGAACGTGAGTTCTCGGTCGGCCTATAGCTATCCTGGCGAACTTTGTACCGCCCCGTAATCGATGTCAATTAGGAGACAGGGGTGTAACTACCGCCGTATCAGCCGTATCAGTAGGGATGTTGACTGTCATGTCCAATCAGCCACTTTTTATGAAATGTCAAAACGACAAACTCTATAGAAATGTATACGGAATAGCAACCTATGACGTCATAAGTTCCTATCGTCAACTACTTTTAGTATTCGTTTTTATGCTTTTAAATTCAAAAACATGCTAAATTGTAAAATAACACTTATTTTCAGAGCATTTTGACATCTACGATTGCCCGATTTGTTTAAAATAATTTACTTTTATTGTAGTCAACTACCCAATTATACGGGGCCCCCAAACGTTGCAATTGCACCCCCCTCCCCCGGTGTCAGTTGACTCTTAAACCTTTTGGCACCTGGCTCCCCAACAAACTTATATACAGGGCCCGTGTCAGGCAAGTTACTTGAGGCAAAGTAGGTGACACTCTGGTATAATCACTGACCTGGTAGGTGTTCCACTGCTGCAGCAGGTGGTGGTGGCAGGCGGCGCAGGCGCGCACGGTGCCCTGCGCGTCCTTGGGCCGCGAGCGCGGCGGCCGCGGGTGCTGCTCGCCGAAGATCGGGAAGTACGCTTGCTTGTTCTGGAAGTACACGCGCCACTCTATATTACTATACGGAGAGCAGCGGCCGTTGTGGCGAACAGTGGACGTATACGGCCTGATGATGATGATGATGATTCAATATTTTTATAAAGGAAACATTGATTCGGCCAAGACTCGAACGATCATAGGGGTACCATCATGACTAAAGTGAGAGTGAGGGGTACAATCTGGCACCGAGTCACTCCCAGAGTTGTCCAATATATATTTTATATAAGCAATTCAAGGCATACGGTAAATAGCGCAAATGTTTCAATATCAGCAAAAACAAAAAATTAAAAAAAAGTGCTAAAAATTAATTGCTAATTAGTGCTTAGGGCACGTTCCCACTATGTCGTAACTATTAATTTATCGTTGGACGAGTATGGTCTTTAGCTGTCGTGCTAACCGGTCTGACAATCGTCACCACAAATATTTCGTGGACGACAGTTAATGTGAACAACTCCATTTAAATACACAAGCCACGACGCTTTAAACGACACAATAATATATAATCTGTCGTTACAACATAGTGGGAACGTGGCCTTAGCCGGAATCCAACAACACCTCACATGTTGAAACACGTCAATCCATTTAGACCATGCCTGAAAATGCGGCTAGATAGTTTATTACAGAAAAAGCAAGAGTTCAACAGCCATCATTTGAATAGATACATCTACATAAGTAAGCGAGATGAATCGAAAATAACTCATGATCTTCTAAATACAATTTACTTGCGTCCACAGCCACAGCACATAACTCAATCTTTTATAACTCAATGACCAATGAGGCTGAGCGGGGAGGAGCGGACCGTGAATTGACCAATGACAGTGTTCGAAAATAATCTAGAGTGCGATTTCGAGCACTGTGATTGGTCAATTGACGGTCTGCTCTGCTCCGGAGTGGAGCAGAGTTCTGCGTCATTGGAAACGCACCCTTGCATTCAAGTTTGTCACTGTACTCAATAAATTATATCGTTTAACATTAAATATAATATCGATTTACGTATAATGTAATTATCACATGTGCCGGATGCCACACAAGGTGTAATATGTAAATTGTGTTGATATACAAAGTTAATGTTATAATTTATTTTTAAAACGGTAATGTATAATATCTAAAATTCATTTTGACATTTAGAAGGTAATTTGACAAAATCAAATAGAAGTATATTCTTGGATCTTACTAAAAACCAGCGCTGATTCCAGTAGCAATACTGGAGAGAGCACAATGCTGAGTGAGATCCACATTTTTTATACACATATGATTTTTTTTACGCTTTATCTTTCTTTTTTTTCTTTCTTTCTTGTGTAACAAAGATAACAACAACGGTCATTTGTCATAAGTGTCAAAAAAAGTTCACAGGACGGTAATTCGGGTTAACCTACTATACAGGACAGCGCCAGAAGACAGGACAGAGACAGTGGTTCGAGTCCTTTGTCGACCCTTCGACGACGTGGACACCTAAAATATTTTTTTAACAATCAGGTATTTCAAATTTGTATGATGTGGATATGTTTTCTATGATCAAACCAATACTTGTTATTAGAAATCTATCAAATTGCAAACGAACCAATATTTAAAGGCGTATTATTGCATGGAATAGTAATAATTGATTAGTAGCAAAATGTTCAATTACATTTTTATTCAAGCCAAGTTTGTAATTCTTTATTTAGTAACAGCATAAACCTACCCGCACTGTGCGGGGTAGGTTTATGCTATTACTAAATAAAGAATGACTAATTTGGTCCAACAAAGTAGCAGGGACCAGCTAGTGTAAGCTAAACTAATAAACGTCCTTCCGCAACTATAACAAGTAATCCCTACACTAATATAAGTCTGTTTGTGAGGGTCAAGTAAACGTGCGCACCAAGTTCGAGGGTCACACAAACATACAGATAGAGAAGTGCGTACACCGACTCACTGTATTTCTACTACATACAGTAGGATCAATGTAACTTGACCGGATAGAAGTTGGGGAAAAAGGGTTGCGCAGATGTATTTTTTAGTAGTAAATGGTGACAGGAAGCGGGGGGCGGGGGCGGTAACTAAACCAAGAGTATTACTAACTCATGTTTTTTGTATTTTTTTACGTAAAGAAATTGTTTTTCAAACTTTCTTTATTATTTACTATAACTGTTCTAAATTTAAACTTTTATGAACTCGTATTTTTAAGTATTTTTGTATTGTTAAATTATTTTTTTATCAAGGAACGGAGGAAAGACGAAATAAAGCTATAGGACCAATGTGAGTCGCAATTTGACTCATGCAATAACATAAGAGCGGATCCCCAATAAATTCTGACCCATCCTTACTTAAAGTTCGTTTGTGTGTTTACTTACTTCATTTGAAATACGCAACTATTTTCATATTATTTTCAATATTCTGCTAATGTAGGTAATTGAGCTTTTGCCTGCGGCTTCGGCTCCGTCGATCGAATCGTAATTAAAAATAACCTTCCAAACTTCAAGCTACCTCCAAAGTTGACTGGCTTGTCGGTCTACTGGTTAGTAACCCTGACTGCTAAAGCGATAGAAATACTCTTGAGCACGACTCAAAGTTAAGTGTCATTTGAGGATTTTTTTTGGTTTTCAAGGCAAGAAGGCACCTTATTATTAGTTTATTTCTTACTGTATAAATAAATGCAGTCACGAGGAATGATATATCATCCTAAAAAGAGTAGATAATTGTTAGATAAGTCACAATTCAACGAAACGATATCGTTATCTCGACCTAATTACTTGTTAAACATTTTTTTATATACAATCATTATCATATGAAAAATGTTTTTTTTTTTTTTCAGACAAAAATACGCGTTTTTTGTCTGTAAAAAACGTTTTAAATAATAAAAAACAGCAGGAGTTTTCTTTTATTAAAAAAAAATAAGCTCTGTATCACGAGGCACTTGACAAACATTCAATTCACAGATACAAAGTACACCCAGATTCGGAATAACAATCCGTGGATCACACAAAGTAGTGGTCCCGTGTGGGAATCGAAACCACGACTTCTTGCGCAGCAGTCGTACACTCCCACCGCGCCAGAGGCAGAGACTAAGTTTGCAAAATAATTAGTTAAGCCTTAAATATTGCCTTCTTAAACGAGCCAGAACCAACAGACAGACATACAAAATGCAATCTTAATAAAAGATAGAAAACTATGACGTCATAAATGTATATTTGACACAAACTAGTACGGATCGTAAAACTTGACTTGCCAGTCACCACCCTATTTAAATGGTTCAGTTATAATTGCGTCAGTTTGAATCGGAGTGAAGCAGTGCGTCATACCAATAAGATAACAATAAACTTGCATTGTTATCCAGAGCTGATGCACTGTCGACCCGTTTATGATTAACTAGCCACCCCAGCAAAGCATCAACTTTTCTCCACAAAAAAATCATAAATATTAAGAACAAAAAACAAAATTCTTTATTTACTTAGGAAGCAACAGTGACGCTTGTGATAAGTCATGATTTTACATGTACATGTAATGCCAAGTTCGCAAAGCAATCGGTAAAGCCGGAGAAAAGAAAAATAGTGTTGCGTCGTATAAAAAAAATATATAAATATTGTTTGCGAGTGTTGTTTCACTTCCTTAACCTGACTTTATATTTGTATCATTATTCTATTTCTCCCCAAACACAATAAATATTTTATTATAAAATTCATACTGTCAAAAAAATAATCACCAGGTGTCCAATTATTACGACTCTACGTTTGACAATTGAGTTCCTGCAACGTAGTACCCATTGAGGTTGATATATTTCATCTTATTACTCGTAGATACATATCGTGACTTAATCGCGTAAATATTTAAAGGTCTAAATTTATCCGACGTTAATATCTAATAGGTACTAACTGTCCCACGCAACTTCGTCTGCGTAAATTTTCCCCGTTTTTGCAACATTTCTCATTGCTGCTCTACTCCTATTGGTCGTAGCGTGATGTTATATATATCCTATAGCCTTCCTCGATAAATGGGCTATCCAACAGTGAAAGAATTATTCAATTCGGGTAAGTAGTTCCTGGGATTACCGCGTTCAAACAAACTATTAAACAAACTTTTCAGCTTTATAATATTAGTATAGATGAATAGAAATCGCGATAATTTAAAAACAATAATAGTTTGCATCAGTCCCCTAATCTATATCTACAAATAAATAAAGTGTATTTTTGTCATATCAAATTATCAGTTTTTTACTAAATGCATATGAAAGTCTATATGGTATTTACAACTAAAACAATCTGTCTGTCTGTTTGTTCCCACTAACCTCTGAAACGGCTGGACGGATTTTGTCGGGACTTTTACTGTTAGATAGCTGAGGATGTAAGGACTAACTTAGGCTTTTTATCATCACGCTTACGTTTATAGGGAGAGAGCAGCACTGCAACTTCATGCGGACGAAGTCACGGGCTTATCGCCTTAACTACGTGTACAGTTTATAAACAAACATTGTAAACAATAAATTTAGTGAAATCAGGCTGACAGTGCAAGATTGGAGGTAAATTACGTTACGAAATGTCAAAGATACGGGCACTGAAGAAAAAAAATTATAAATTATTATCCTATCGCATCATGAGGGTAACGACTGTTCTCTGTAAATGTGGAGAGCTCGGAAGTGTAACGGCCAAGTTAATTATTTATGTAACTAATGCATACATTTTTATAAAACTACAAAAATGCCAATACGAACAAATATTTAAGGGCAGATGTATAAACTTAGTTTAATAAGAACATAGTATCAAAATCGTCAGTTGTCAGTTTCAATAGTAATAATAACAGTGATAATTGTGTGTTGTATTACACGTAGGTTGGTAGAGAGAAGTCGAGAACCACGTAAGCCAGGCTTTTCATGAGACAATTTACATCTTTAACATAGTGTATAGTATATTAGTCACAGCACCTTATCAAGTTTATAAACATTCAAACATTGTGAAATTGGCATTACATGTACATGTAGAATCCCGACGTATCACAAGAGTTGTTTTGCATCCTAAGTGTAAAAAAAATGAATTTTTGACAACCTTGACCTAACAACGCCCAAATTTAAGTAGTTTTGCCCGTCAACGCGGACCAAAAGGTATGGCGAACCCTTGAAAATTCATGAGTCAGGGGGGCGCGACAATATCTCCCTGTTGCCCCCCCCCCCCCCTTGGAACTTACTTTAGTATACGTTTAGTCATTCACAACAAGTCATACACACTAGAGCTGCGACCACCAAGGCAGTAAAAACGAATATCGTCAATTGAACCAACTTGGCTGTTTACCGTATAGCGCCCACAAACATCTCCGGATAACCTTTAGCCGGGATCGCAAGGTCTACAACACAACACTCAGATATTTTCCACTGCGCGATACCCCGCACCTCTGACCCGGCGGGGCCTCCTGACCGCGATAGCCCGACGAACATATTCTCTGATATATCAATTTATTCCTTTTATTTATATAGTGGTGTGTAACGTTTGAATATATGTTGTGTAGGTATTTGTGTGAAGCATGTGAGCTGTCAGTTTTGTGTTATACTAGCGCAGGCTCCGCCCGTTATTGCGGCCATTGTACTTGAGCTCTCTAATGTATGGCATGGCCAGCTGAACGGAGGTCTAGCTGTATTTATATTTATACTTAGTTTATACTTACTTTTTAAATTATTAACTTTTGTGGCAATCCCGAACAAACTAGCAAACAGACATGGCAAAAGTAGTATAGGATTCGTAGATACGTATTCTGATTCAGAAACCTTTAATTAGTCGACCTAGGACAGTTTCTTAGGGTTTCGTAGCTAAAATGGCACAAACGGAACTCTTATAGTTTCGTCATATACGTCTGTCTGTCTGTCTATCCGTCCGTATGTCACAGGCATTTTAATTAAAAGACGAAATTCGATAACCTTTGGTGCATGATCTTGTAGAAGCCGCTACTTAGTTTGATAGTTAAATAATAAAAATAAATAATTTTAGGGGGGGGCGGCACTCCATTTAAGTAACAGAAGCTGAAAAAAAATTGTTTTAGCAATCAACGTATGGCACATCATTCGACAGGTCTTTTAAAACCATTCTAAGGTAATATAGTATTTTAATACTAGCTGTCCCGGCGAACTTCGTCTCGACTCTTTTCTTTTTGTAAATCTGGTTCAATTGTGAGTCTAAACCATCCTCGAATCCCCTTGAACTCACACAAAAAATTTCATCAAAATCGGTCCAGCCGTCTAGGAGGAGTTCAGTGGCATACACATGCACACGACAAAAATGACAAAGGTACCGCTACCTGTGTATACTTTAAACTAAAATTATTTTCGAAATGATCAGATAAGTTATTGTCGTAAAACTGCGTTTCTCAACAAACGGGCGTAAGTGGCTTACGCTCTTCTGCTGGTGCAAGCGCGTCTGGACGTTAGGGTTGTCGCAAGTAAACAGTGTGTCTAAGCCCTGTATACTGAGACCAAGCTGTGTGCGTGTAGCGTGGTCTGTTCTCCCTCCCCCTGTTTCGCGTCACTCTACGGCCGCAAAATTACCTCGTCTAGGCGGCTACGTCGAACGACTGTATGTACTGTAACGACTATTTATTCGACTATTCTTCTATCCTCTGTTTGACAGGAGGCATGTACCCTAGAATTGGGGACGTTTTATAGCTGGTTGATTCTGGACCTATGTATCTATAAATCAGTATGTTGGTCTTCCATCAAACTCCTATCTATATATAGATAAATAGATTATCTGAAGTATTTACACAATTCCACATTGAAGTGCTTCCTTCCGCTATTGATAATAAATTGTTATCTAAAACGAAAAGTTATATCCTACATGTTTAAATAAAGTATGAGATAGGTAAACTTAGATTATATTTATATATTACTAGCGAACACCCGCGTCTTAGTACGCGTGAATCCCGTTTCCACGGAATAATCTATATTAATATTATAAAGCTGAAGAGTTTGTTTGTTTGTTTGAACGCAGTAATCTCAATTGAAAAATTATTTCACTGTTGAATAGCCCATTTATCGATGAAGGCTATAGGCATATAACATCACGCTACGACCAATAGGAGCAGCAATGAGAAATGTTTCAAAAACGGGGAAAATTTACGTAGACGTAGTTGCGCGAGTCAGCTAATATATTATACATATAAACCTTCCTCTTGAATCACTCTATCTATTGCTGAAAACTGCATTAAAATCCGTTGCATAGTTCAAAAGATCTAAGCGCACAGACAACGAGAGCGACTTTATTTTATACTATGTAAAGATGTAGACTGCTATTTTAAACATAATGCGCTGTAGTAAAAATATGGTTTTTGTTATATCATTGACTAGCTGACCCGCGCAATTATGTTCTCCGTTTTTACAACATTTTTCATTGTTGCTCCGCTCCTATTGGTCGTAGGGTGATGTTATATAGCCTGATAAATGGGATATCCAACAGTAAAATAATTTTTCAATTCAGATCATTAGTTCCTGAGATTATCGCGTTCAAACAAACAAACAAACCCACCCTTCAGCTTATAATATTAGTATAGATTTATCACCAGTATACGGTCTGATGCAACTAAGGAGAGACAATCAATGTTAGTAACAAGTTGGCGAGAGCCAGGAGAGAGAAAGATTTATACTAATATTTATAATATTAGTATAGTAGTAGAGTAGCTGAAGAGTTTGTTTGTTTGAAGGCGGTAATCTCAGGAACTACTATACCGAATTGAAAAAAATATTTTTATATTGGGCAGCCCATTTATCGAGGAAGGCTATAACATCACGCTACGACCAATAGAAGCGGAGCAGCAATGAAAAATATTGCAAAAACGGGAACAATTCACGGAGACGAAGCTTCGCGGGTCACTGGCGGGTTATTATTATTATTATATTTCTCAAAACTGATATTACAAAGAGTAAAGAAGCAGAATTAGTATATTACAAATCACTCTGTAGATGGTGGAAAAATCTCCATGCGAAGCCGAGGCGGGCCGCAAGTATGGAAAAAATATAAAACATAATTTTAAGTAGGACAGTCCAAATGTGTATATTTATAATAGCAAACGTATTTCGCATTAACCTCTGTCAAATATGGGGTTATCATGACCAGTTTGGTACGTACATAAATATCTAAACATTTAGAGGCCAGACTACTTGTCCGTTTCGCTAATGTTTTCTGGTCACGATAGCATTTTGTCATTTTTATGGTGTCTATTTGCCTTGCCAACGGTCTAGAACAGCGTCTCCCAAAGTGGAATCCGCGAATATAATAAAAAAATCGTGATTGTCTGCTTAGAAAATGTGTCCAATTGTGATAGTACTCATTTCATTTGGATTACCAAAGAACTATCATGAATGGATATTTAGTAAACCTACTGAGATATTTGTCAGATTAATTAAGCAGCGGTAGCCTAATGACTACGCATAGGACTCGCAATCGAGAGGTAGTGGGTTCGAATCCTACCCAATATGCTACCGATGTGAACCCATTCCTAACACAAGCCTTTGAGCTTAGCTGGAGAAGCTAACAATATTGCTAGTAATGTGGGACACAAACCCATATTGCTAGTTATTTAAAAAGTAATTACAGAACTCCCCTCTCTCCCAAAAACTTGGGGTTCCTCTCTGTTGTGTGCTTGGCGCTTAAGAAACGGCACACAACGACATTTGGTGTGATTGTTGCATCTTTCCGCGGCGTGCAACATGTCACGTGTTTCCACGTTATATTCAGAAACTACTTACACGTGAATAAATTCTCAACTAATGTATTTTTTTATTGAGAATTCGGCGATCTTACACATCGTTTGTGAACGAATGAATGTGATTATAACTCTCGTCTTCTAGGCTTTCACAGCAAAACAGATTTGCCTATTTTGATAACAGTACCATGAAAAGCTTGATGACAGGACATTGCCAAATGTACGAAGTCTGTCTCACATAGCAGGGACGGGCAAGACAGAAGCATGTATTGCTACTTTTGAACGTCCATAATAACACTGAATGGATATCCAAGTGTATGTTACCACACTTCATGACAAATAAAGATTCTATTCTATTCTAATAGATACGTAACTATGTTTTTAAACTTTGGCAATTTGTACACATTATATCCATATCCATACTAATATTATAAATGTGAAAGTAACTCTGTCTGTCTGTCTGTTACGCTTCCACGCTCAAACAGCTAAACGGATTTACATTAAATTCGGTATGGAGATAGTTTGAGTCTCGGGGAAGGACATAGGATAGTTTTTATCGCGATAACCGACATCCAGACTCGAAAGCTAGTATATATATATTAGGTAACAGGAGGCCTACTCTAATTCAATGAAAACGAAGTTTCGATCAAAAATGAGGTGGTAATATACAGAGCCAGGAACATCTATTTAATCCACTCGATCCAGAAAATTGTCCATGGGTTCGAACTTCTTCTGCTTATCAAAAAAATAATTAGAATAATCCCCGTAAACTTAAGAAATTTAAGTAAACGAAAATTCATGAATTTCGTTTTAAAGAAAAAGAGTAGGCCTACAGGTCTTAATTGCGTAAATAGGTATTTACGTGGTCACGAGGCAACCAGTGACAATGGCTGTTGCAATACGGCCGAAACGTCGATTAAGACACGATTAAGACGCCTATAAAATTATATAAAAATAAATGATCGCGACACAAGTAAGAAAGAAAATCAAGCTATCAATATTTCCAACAATACTACCGCAGCAAACGCAACAATTCCCTGCCAGTGAAAGTCAGACATACAGCTGAGCTCACCCAAACTATCACTAACCACACGTAGTAGTGTAAGGTTATCTATGTTTACTCCTCAGATAGTGCGTGAGGGTTAATTAGGTATATCTTTGGTGTTTACTGTTACAAATAAATTGTTTATGCCGTGAGATATCAATCGCATGATAGAATATAATCTCCACGTGATTTTATTATTCAATATATTATTTTTATACTTCCAACACAAAATCCCGAGAGAACAGAAGCTAAGCTTCATACAACGCGCACTCGAACAACTCACGGTATATCGGAGCACCTTCCGACCAAAGAGGTGGTGGGAGCAGCGGAAACCCTTGGCCGATTTACATACATACATATATCAACCCATTTGATGTCCCACTGCTGGGCTCGGGTCTCCCTAGTAGATCCTACTTATAATAAACTAGCGGCCCGCTCCGGCTTCGCACGGGTATAAAATATATGGATGTTATTATACATATAAACCTTCCTCTTCAATCACTATCTATTAAAAAAACTGCATCAAAATCCGTTGCGTAGTTTTAAAGATTTAAGCATACTTTGTTTTATACTATGTAGTGATGCCATGCTTAGCGAGCAGGTTGGCGGTCGCAGTTAGGCTTTAAAATACACAGAGCACGCTGCTGCCCCCCACGGGAAGAGATGGGGTGGTACTATTCAAAAGCTGGTACCACATGGCTAATTTGAGCTTAATATAAATTACATTTAAAAAAAACTTGACTGATTTACGCTTAATATAAATTGTTTAAAAATAAAAGAGCCGCGATATCGATAATTTATTCATCCAAAATTGTTGAAAGTGTTACAGATGCGGGCGTCGATATCTAACATATTGACTACGTGAGTTTTATAAATTAATTGTTTACTTATTTCGGATAGCGAGTTAAGGCTACCTAACTTTTATAGAGTTTTATAAGGTACGGGTCTTAATCACGTAAATATTTTATATATTAAGGTTAAATACCTTTGTTTCATTGCCCGACGTTTAAGACTCGTTTATAAAAATCTTTAATATGTAAAAATCGCGAAAATTTACGTTTACATATACCTAATTTTTATCTATAACATGAACGAAGGGGTATGGTCCTTCGAGCCGGCTAGTATTTTATTTTAGTTTTTCTAAATTAAATGTTGTGAAAGAGAAATTATAGAAGTTTAAGATTTTAATTAGAGACCCACCAACTAGATACATATTAATTGGTTAGCACACTCGCCTGGTCTGATAAACAAAGAGACGTCAAGAACAAAATGCAGAGATATAGGTCGGCCGGCCACAGTTCCACGTACACATAGATCTCGGCCGAATGGCAATACGAAGGACGGTTGTTGTTGAGATTACTAGAAGTAGAACCGAAAGCCCATGAGAGCGTAACTGCAGAACTGTGAGGATAGCCGACCTTAAATAAATAAATGGATTGCCTCAGCAGGAGTGACGATTTAAATAATACATACTAATATTATAAATGTAAAAGTAACTCTGTCTGTCTGTTAACTTTCACGTTTGAACCATTAAACCGATTTATATGAAATTTGGTATGGAGATACTTTAAGACCCGGGGAAGGACATAGGATTTTTATCCTGTTATTATCCCGATATCCTTAAATTACGTAAGGAGATTTTGGCATATTATGGACGTCCTCCCTTTTATCTGGTGAGACGTCGTGTGAGAAGGACATAGGATGTTTTATTACTATAAGGGGGCGTCCGTAATATTACATTAGGTGATTTTAGCAAATTTTTGACTACTCTGGTGAAATTTGCCCCCCCTCCTTAATATCACGTAGACACCTCCCCCCTAAACACCTCACGCAAGAGAGACCTTGCACATCTCTCTTTTGAAAAAGCAAGTTCTTTGTTGCAGGTCTTTTTTTTTTGAGTGAGGTCTGTCAATCTATTGCGATTGTTATATTAAGGGCATTCCCTTACTACTTCAATCGTGGTGATTCATAGATCGAGGGTGGGTGGTGGGATCCTTCGCTCATAAATCTACTTATTAGGATTTCCGCCATGGCCTGATACAATCGGTTATCAAAAACGCTATTAGAAATAATATTAGTATAGATTTACGAAAATTGCAGCGACGTGATAACCCTACAATTCGGTTTGTTAGTAAACACATCACATTGTATGCTGTTTTAGCATAGATCCGGCACTGATCGTTCCTAGCTTCTAAACCAGCGTCTATTTCTAGCAGTAATAACACTGTACTTTCCTATTATAAATAATATTGACGTTTAAACGCCTTATGAATCGATGACCGATGGGCGGGTGCACGCAAAAAAGGGTCACGTTACTGATTTGCTAAGCAACGGTCACGTTATTGATTGGTTGCTAAGCAACAACGGATGGCGACATGACATGCGACAAAATTGGAACTAACGTTATTGATTGGTTGCTAAGCAACGCGAATGGCGATATGTCATCAATGTTTTCTTATGACGTTACCACGTGTTATCGTCCGTAAATCGACTTAACAGACAACCATTTTTTTTTTAAAATACCTCTCTCGCACTAAGATACAAGCCCTATATCACGGGGGACTTTACAAACATACAAATCACAGACACAAAGTACATACATACTCGAAACAACAGTCCACATCACACAAGTGTTCCGTGTGAGGAATTAAACCCACGAACCTTTGGCTTAGTTGTTAAGGTCACCAACCACTATAGTAAAGCCAAAATGGATGTGAAACGTTTAATAACACAGTTGCTTAGCAACCATTCACACAAGTCAGTGGTTGCTAAGCAACCACTTCCGTTTTATAGCCCAGTCAAGCACAAAAGAAGCAACGGAAGATAGAATTACCGATTTATCCTTGGGCTCCTTGGTGTGCAGGTTGTAGAGCGTGCCGCGCTTGTACTCGTCGCCGCACACGTAGCACACCTCCGTCATCGAGTTCTTGTCCGGCATCGACAGGTCCAGGATGTCGCGGTCCGAGCTCGAGTTCGAGTTGCCCGAGTACACGGACACCGTCGATCTGGAATGTCAACAAGTTGCACTTTAATATATTGTTATACTAGCTGTGCCCCACGGTGTCACCCGTGTTTATTAGCCTATGTGTTAATCCAGGGTGTCAACTAACTCCATACCAAATTTTATTAAAATCGCTACAGCAGTTAAGACGTGAAGAAGTAACAAACATACACACTCACACACTCACAAACTTTCGCCTTTATAATATCGCTTCGCCCGCGTTAGTGTCGCTTATCACGATGATAGAACTATCTAATGTATTTCCTTAGAACTCAAACTATCTTGATACAAAATTTAATCTAAATCGGTTCATCAGTTTATGCGTAAAAGCGTAACAGACAGACGGAATGTCACATTTATAGTGTTAGTTTGGATAACCGAAATCAATGAATGTTTGAATGAATTGATGAAAGTGAATCAAGTTTTAAGAAAAATGTAGCTAAGCGATAAGCAGTTAAAAGTTGCCAAGAAATTTAAAAAAGTATCTTTTTTAAATCTATACTAATATTATAAAGCCTTTCGGTCGAACGCGATACTCTCAGGAACTACTGGTTCGAATTTAAATATTAGTTTAGTATTGGGTAGCCAATTTATCGAGGAAGCCTATAGGCTATATAACATCACGCTACGACCAATAGGAGCGAAGTATCAACGAAAATTATTACAAAAACGGGGAAAAATTACGCCGACGAAGTTGCGCGAGGCAGCTAGTCATATGCTTGATAACGAACAATTTTTATAACATACTAGCTTTTCTTATAATTATCCATCTATGAATCGACAGCGATGATTTAATATGAAGAAGAAGATGAAAAGTAAAGCTAAACATAAGCATTTCAGACAATCACTTTAGCCTACGGTTGATAAATGTAACAAATAACTCTGTCAAAGCTATAACTAACATAAAAATAAACATGTTAAATACATTACAAAATAAATACAAAAATACACTTAAAAAAACTAAAATCAAAAACCACAAAAAGAAGTAGTGGCCCATGAGGGGATCGAACCCGCGACCTTCGCGTTATTAGCACGACGCTCTAACCAACTGAGCTAATGGGCCGGTGTGTGAGGAAGCAAAATATACGTGTACAATCTGTTAGTAAGAACTTTGAACATCATAAATATTAATCTTTGTAGATTGTATGCCACAGTATCTAGCTGCTGAATACTCTAAACGTCGCTCACTATTGAAACGCCGTTTATGCTGTAATTTCTATTAAAGATGTATTTCGTATAAATAAATATAAAAACATCAAAATCGGAGTTGTTCTTGAACTAAGGACTTTCGAGAAAAAATGGCTATCTACAAGTCTAGGGTTTGACAGAAATAATTTGGACTCGACTCAAAAGTTAGTTATCGTTTCACACATTTTTATACAACATCGACGAGAAAGAGATGGAATGTGTGATAGGGAATGAAATATCCAAAATTATTCAGTTAGTCGACGGCATTAATGTGGGAATAATAGGAGATAATAAGAAACGCGAAAAATAAGTATGAAAAATGAGTGAGAAGGAGTGTGGAACAGGATGGCGAGTGTTTTAAAATAAGAATACCTAATAATCCCACATTAAGGGAGCGTTTCCACTGATGCGAATCGGAGCGGACAGTAAATAGCCAAGTCGACAACGGACGATCGCGCGCGGCAGGAACGCGATCCAAAGGCGCAATCGGTGTAGACGAAGCGCGTTTGATCTAAGCGCACGCGTATAATAATGCACGGTATGTGATCTAGCATCGCGGATCACGGGATCGTCTTATGTGGACCCGGATATTATTATTATTTTTTTAAATAAAGACCACTCCCGCAATTGGGTACACGCCCTATATCGCGAAGGACTTTACAAACATACAAGTCACGGACACAAATTACACCTAGACCCGGAACAACAATTTGTGGATCACACAAACTGGTGTCCCGTGTGGGAATCGATCCCACAACATCTTGCGTTGCAGGCGGACACACTCCCAGCGCGCCAGGCAGTATTCCAAATCGTACCACCAGCAGAATTATTTCAAGCACTGTAATTTGTCAATTCACGGTCCAGTCCGGTCCGCTCCACCCCGCGTCAAAGGAAGCGAATTCACATTCATGATCACAAGTGAATTCACCAAGCGCTCCCATATAATTCCTATAGCAAATAAAGCTCGGTGTACCTAACAGCATCCAGGTAGCCGGCGGGCTCGCTGGCGCCCGAGTGCTGCGAGCCCACGGAGATGACTGAAGGGTCCCTCGCGCGGAGGTCCAGCACTCCCTCCTCCTCCACGGCGCCGTTACCT
Source organism: Herminia tarsipennalis (assembly GCA_945859575.2). Taxonomy (NCBI): domain Eukaryota; kingdom Metazoa; phylum Arthropoda; class Insecta; order Lepidoptera; family Erebidae; genus Herminia; species Herminia tarsipennalis. Next base: position 22,491,507 of record OX243849.2, on the reverse strand, counting down.
GTCCCGTACCGCTGCTGAAATGTTACATACAACATAACTTTAGTTTGTGTTGAATAACTTTATGTATAAACCATAGGCCGTCTTGGTGGGTACAATCACAGTGGCAGTTATTCTTCCGTGTAATAGTGATATTAACAAATCGCTGTGTTGCGATTGAAGAGCACTGTAGCAAGTGTAATTATTGTACAAATGAGACTTAAGAACTAATTAGATATATTTCGGGACTTAATCGCGTTTATTATTTAAAGGTACGAACCTTTTATTTACCCGACGTTTCAATCGAATTGCACCGATCGTGGTCACGGGTCGACGATCGATGCAATTCGATCGAAACGTCGGGTAAATAAAAAAATCGTACCTTTAATTAATAAACGCGATTAAGTCCCGAAATATATCTAATATGTATAAAAATCGCGAAAGTTTAAAAACAATAATTAAGAACTAATGTCTCATAAGGAGGAGCGCGGTGCAGTGACAATCAGGTCATTGCCACTCGCACTGTGATACTGTTATGGTATCGCGTAAGGCTTACCGACCGGCTCACTAGTCTTTTCATTTGGTGGTTTTAAAAAAAAGTATATCAACATAGTAAAAATATTATCGCAAACTACGGACGGCAAATCAATAAAATTTATATGTATTAAAAAAATCTTAGATAGATTAGATAGATAGGTGCAACTAAGCACCATACTGCAGCCAGCTGTCTAGGGCTGTCAGCTGTCACTGTAGACAAACAAATTAACTTGATGACAGAAGTACTTGATGACTGCCTTTAACAATGCCGTTGACGTTGCCACATTCTGGGCTAATAGGTACTATATAAATATTTTATTTGTTTATTTAAAAACTTTATGTATATTTTTTCTACAAATGCTAACAGCATTCTCTACTAGTCTACCTTAAAAGTAATGTAAACTTGTTGAAATATTATACGCTAAGAAGAAGAATATAGTAACTCACATTATTAAATTTATTAACATGATTGCTATCCTTGTCGTCCTTGCGGAAGGGGCTGGCGGGTGCGGGTCGTGCGGCGGGCGCGGCGTCCAGCGGGTACAGCGCGCGGGACGTGGGGCGCGGGGAGCCGGCCGCCTCGTCGCGCGCCTCGCCCGCCAGCCCTAGCACCTGGGCCGCGTACTCGCCCTGGAATGACATGTCCGCGCCTGGAAATAGATACGTACCACTGTTAAACAACAGTATAAAAGGCATACAGTAAGATGAAGCCTTTAGAGTTATGATAAATGCCGACAGGAGCGTCTGGAAACTAGGTGTTTTTTTTATTAAAAGACAACTACCGCATAAATATAGAAACACTATGCCGCGGCGGGCTTTCCAAACATTCAATTTACGGACACCCTAGCAATGTGGAATTGTGTGTCCCACATTACTAGCAATCAAAAGCAAAATTAACCCCTCCAGCTAAGCCCAATGGCTTGTGTTAGGAGTGGGTTCACATCGAAAGTACAATAGGCAGGATTCAAAGCCGCGTCCTCACGATTGCAAGCCCGATGCCTTAACCATTAGGGTATCGTAAGTAAACAATATGTATTAGTATTAATTTAACTAATGTCTATAATATGTCAGCCCTGGATACTGAGACCACGCTGTGTAAGTGTAGCATGGTCTGCCCTATCTCTGTGTCGGGTCCCTCAACCGCACCAATTACCCCATCTAGACGACTTTATCGAACAACTGTATCAGTTATTCGACGGTGGTTGAACTAACTTTTGAGAGCACCTAAACTGAATGGAATGGTAAACAATACTTTCGGAGACTTTCTCAAAACTGAGAGACGTTAAGATATTCGACCGCAAGTGTGGTTAATGTCAATTTAAATTAAACACAGTATGCAAAATCGACATGTCCTAATTTAAAATCATATGACATTGTCAACGTCTTTCAAACAAGTTACCTGATGATATGTATAGATAGAGCAGACTATGGTAGGCAGACTAACAGCAGCGTAGGCGTAGCGTATCTAAGTGAACCTTCAAACTGAACTAAAAAGTATAATCGACGGTGCTACACAATAATTAAGTAACCATAGTATAATACGCGAAACTATTAGCAACTTAATAATTACTTCTCGGGGTGTGTGACTTAGTTTATCAATAATCTCATTTCAACAAAAACTTTTCATCTCAGCTCTACATAAAGTAACCATACATACAAGAATAGGCTTGTTTCATAAGTAAACAAAAAAATCTAAAACACTAATGGATTAATTAACCTCGCATTTAAAGTGCCAACAGTTAAGTCCCGATTCAATTTTGTGTTAAATTGGATTTTCTATCATTGATCATATCATAAAAAGAAGTGATTTGACGTAAAAAAAAAAAAAAAATTGTGACGTCATAGACCGCTATTTGTATGCTCAATGTAAAATCTGCATTTGACATTTCTTAAAGAGTTGTGGCTAGTTGGAAACTAGCCCATTAATTATTATAATAATACAAAATGATATGTCGTGCTCTTTCCTTAAAACGACAACCATAAATATTTAACTTTAACACTACTGTTTAATTATATACAAGTAAATACATAATTACGTGACCCACTACTACCGAGTTAAATGGCCCACATCGTTTATAAGGCCCGGTACATACTACACGTAGGTTCAGGTATAAATTACCTGCTTATTTATGAAATATCAAAATGATAGACTCTGCGAAAATAATAAAATGGGTTTTTCAAGAAAGGAATTAAATTTTTCGAGATTTTTATACATATCAGATATATTTCGGGACTTAATCGCGTGAATTATTTAAAGGTACGAACGAACCTTTCATTTACCCGTTGTTTCGATCCTGGTCAGTGGATCCGTGACCACAATCGGTGCAATTCGGTTCGTACCTTTAAATAATTCACGCGATTAAGTCCCGAAGTATATCTAACTAGCTGTCCCGCGCAACTTCGTATGCGTACATTTTCCCCGTTTTTGCAACATTTTTCATTACTGCTCCGCTCCTTTTGGTCGTAGCGTGATGTTGTATAGCCTATAGCCTTCCTCGATAAATGGCAAACCCAACAAAGAAAGAATTTTTCAATTCGGACCAGTAGTTCCTGAGAAAAACAAACTCTTGAGCTTTATAATATTAGTATAGATAAGGAATTTAAGTTTCACAATAAATTAAAGTCTGTAAGTTTGCGAGGATGGATGGATGTTTGTTGATCTATCACGCCAAAACTACTGAACGGATGTTGATGAAACTACAGTTATGTAGTTTATACATAAGAATATCACATCCACACTACCATGTGAAAAGTAACTCTGTCTGTCTGTCTGTTACATTTTCACACTTAAACCGCTGATCCGATTTAGATGAAATTTGGTATAGATAGATAGTTTAAGTCCCAAGTCATCCACGCGAGCGGAGCTGCAGGCGAAAGCTAGTAGGTCATAAATACGCTGCAGGGTCATACGCTTTTTACTAAAATAAATGAGATAATAAATGTAGGTAGTACAAAAGCCCTTAGAAGTTGTCAACACATTGTGAAGTAGTCCTAAGAGGGCCATCTGCATTGCAGTCATGAATGAGTGCGCGCGCGCCGACCTCGACCGATCAGTGAAAGTGCCGCGCTTTTGCCCATGATCAGCTGACCGACTAACGAATACTACTGAACTTGCGAGCACTATTAAAGTGCAGTAATGCCATGGTTTTTTAACAAAAATATAAACAGTTTTCTGGCAAATATTAGTCTATGGGCTAATCGTAATAGATCATCCAAAAAGGTTTGAAACTAACATAGTCAAGTTTTTGGTCTTGCAACACTGTAAACGTAAGACGTCAATTTTGTATATCTTTAATTAAAATTAGAATAAAAGCCGAAGATAGAACAAAGTGGCGTGCAATTGGAGAGGCCTATGTCCAGCAGTGGACTGCAATAGGCTGATGATGTGATAATGTGAAATAAAATTAACTTTTAATAGTAATTAAATTAGTTATAAGTCTATAAAGTAGTCCTTAGTATTATTTAATAAAAAAAAGTCTCCATTGTGCAAAGTTAGTCATCTCTGGAAAACACAACTACAAACTTGCTAGTGATCACTGCCGCCAACGGATGAATTTAAAAAAACCTAGGGAGTATTTGAGTTATTTGATACCAAATAAGACTCCACAAGCACGTAAATACATGTCTCCTCTGTGCATCAGCTTCGTCATTCTCTAACTGGCACTAGTTTTTATCTCTTTCTGCTTGACAAATTGTGGAAGCAGATTTGAAGACTAAAACAATTAGCCCCACACACTCGATTACACACTAAATGACTATACAATTATGCAACTAACATCTTATTAATACTATTTAGAAAAAAATGTATGTTAGTCTTCAATGGTTCACTAAGTTTTGAAATACATACCTACCTCATATTCAAGAATTAAAAAATCCACTAGAATTGTGAATCTACTACTTTTGTGTTGTTTTTAATCATTATTTTTTTTTTAATAATTTAAAATCTTGCTTTATTCAGGTCGGGTTAGGTAGAATGGGAAAATATACTACAAGCCTACCATTTTAAAGGAATTAGGCAATATAACAGTTGCATCCCCTGAATAGAGAATTTTAAATATGTCATGAATTGTAGTATGTGGACCAGTAGTTCCTAAGATTATAGTGTTCAAACGACCAAACTCTTTAGCTTTATAATATAAGTATAGATTATATTAGCAACGTTTGCATACTCCAAATCTGTGGCCCCATACGCGAAAAGTAAAACAAAAGAGGCGCAAATCGCGCTAATTTACGCACAAAGTGACGTAGGCTTCACGGGTCACGATATTTGGATCGCTGAGTCATTAGAGCCAAATGTATGTCAGCTAACGGTATCTACATACGAGCCGCCATTTATTGACGAGCGGTTTATTTCAGCGTTAAGTAGTTTACACGAATTTTGCACAAAAAAGAAAACATGTTGACGTCTGAAATAAATTATTCCTAAAACCATTATTATCGCTTCTAGACTTGTAAAGAACATGTTTTACGTTACTTACTTTACAATGTTTAATTTAGGTGTAATTCAAACTAGCTTTCGCATGCGACCGGCTAAATTATTTCTGCAAGTTTTAAATTATTTCATGTTATACAAGATTTTATAAACGGGGGCAATAATAAGGACTGCCTCGATGGCGTCGCGGTAGGGTGGTGCGTATGGGCAAGAGGTCGTGATACAAAATTTTATGTGATCTGCTCATTGTTGTTTCGAATCTGGATGTACCTTGTGTTTGTTCATTTTATGTATTTAAAGTTACTCGGTAAACATGGCTTGTACTATGGAATACACTGACATAATGAACTGCACGAAGGAAGTGCACTAAATTTTTTTTTTTTTTTTAAAAGACGTGCCATAATTAGTCTTAACTCTGGAAACACGACTCAGATTTCAGAATATAATAGAGCAGTAGTACGCACTCTCACTTCACCATCGAGGTTGTCAAAATAGTAAAACAGTATAATCATCTCGTAATATGATCAAAATATAATGTAGTCAATTTTATAAAGACAACTCGTTTGACTTTCTGTTAATTAGTTACACAACATTATATCGGTGACCCGGTAGGTTAGGTAGCGAGTTTCCCACTGACATTTTGTGGTACAGGGCCACACCACAAAACACCTAGAGTACAGAATGTAAGCTAACATACACATACACGTGCTCGAGTAACGCACACATAGACAAAAACACCTTTGACATAGTAGTAGGCAAATTCGTCTGTTACACAGCGTGTCACAGTTGTATCTTTGACTGTGACACAGCGCTTTTGTTGCCTATACAAGCCAATACGAGATCCGCAGAGTCTACCGCGGACCTGACAAGAGAAGATACTGGTGTGGAGCAGGGATGTTACGGAGCTTCGACTCCAACTCCGAAAAGTCGCAACTTCCGATTAATTTTACACCTTCGACTCGCGACTTCGGCTTCGATACCACCTAGCGTGCGGCGGGCGCTCGTTTAAGCTAATTATACCTTTAGTAAAAGTATGAAGAAAAAATTGCAGGTTCGAGTCCCGCCCGAGCGAATTTTTCTTTAACACATTTAATATGCATCATCATCATGCATGCATCAGCCTATCGCAGTCCACTGCTGGACATGGCCTCTCCAATTCTCCTGCCAGCCGTTTTGCTCAAATCATCACTCCACCTGGCCTGAGGTCATCCATTTAATTTGAATAATGTTTCTTTTTTATCTTATTATCTTAAGACTTATCTCAACATACATATTTGTCTTCGCCCACCACCTCCGACTCCGACAAACCAAATTAAAAAAATCCGATGGTTCCGATAAAACCCTAACATCCCTAGTGTGGAGTGTTGATTGACCCACTCTAACTTAATACATACGTAATGCAACCTACATAAACATGGCTCTTGGGCCTACATGGACCTTCGAAAGCAAGGGCTTTCGAAGGTCCATGTAGGCCCAAGAGCCATGTTTATGAAGGTTATTGTTTTCGATCGAAACGTCGGGTAAATAAAAGGTTCGTACCTTTAAATAATTCACGCGATTAAGTCCCGAAATATAACTAATATTTATGTAGGCTGCTCGGGTCAAGTACGTATTGCACGTAACGTAGTGCACAATGAATTAAAGTAATAAATTACTTGCATGGCAAACACGTGGGTATCGTGTAAATGTTACCTACTGTAATCTCAATGTTTTGTGGCCATACCCAGCCCACATAGGTCACTGCATTACCAACCATATTAATTTACCTGCACTTTCAAACGAATATGGGGTAATTAACCAATAAGGTTTTAATAAACGGTTCTCTTGAATGTTTTTTCCTCCTTAAATTAATCGGTAAACAAGTTTCACGTTAAAATAAGTAGTTTTTGCCAAAAATGCTTCCAACGCAGTGCAGTGACGCATCATATTTTTTTAACCGCCTTCTTTTCTCCGTTGTTTTGCAACATTTTTCATTGTTGCTCCGCTCGGTCGTGGCGTGATGTTATATAGCCTACAGCCTTCCTCGATAAATGATCTTTCCGACATAAAAAGATTTTTTTAATTCGGACCAGTACTGCCCGAGATTATCGTGTTCAAATAAACAAACAAACTCTTTAGCTTTATATTATTAGTATAGATGTACTATTCTGATGTAGGTATACTATATTACTTCACACTAAACACAGCACAACTATATTTTGATGAAACTCTGCTACCAACACAGAATAATCTCTATCTGAAATACAAGCGAACGGAGCGAGCAGCATAACCTATTAAATAAATACGCCTACTTACCAAAAAGCTTCGAACACGTAGCTATTATCCCTACACCAATTAACCTCATATATTACAATATTACATTACAAAAAAAAAAAAAGTCATAAGTCAAAGTTTGAATACATTAACCTGCGAACACGAAACAACAAAGGCCTAAACCAAAAACAATTAATAAACTAAAAGTAACAAGTTTAAAAACACCTTTACCATTAGTATGGAACTAAAGGAACGCGCACATTACGGGGACTGTGAGTTATTTGAATGGGAATGCCCAAGTTGATGTGTTTAATGTAAACACTCACAATGTTAAAAAAAATGGCTCATAGGCCGCGCAAGATTTGCCCCATATAGCCCATTCGCTCTTTTGAAGGTTTATAGCTAATATTATGGCTAATTAAAGCAAAATTAATAAAAAAAAGTTGCTGGTGATGGGGTCCGGCCGATACATTTTTTGGACGACAAAAAAGTGTTTTTTTTTTGTCGCAATGTTATTATATTAAAATGCCCGCGGCCAAGTGGATGCCGTTTGTTGCAATAAACCTCAGCAAACACATAAAATAAGCTCTGACAAAACTTGATTATGTTAAACTGATGTCAATGAAACATATCTAAGCAGCATCGCTGGAAAGTCAGTCGGCATTCAAATCTAGTCTCATAGGAGATCTCCGAGTCTCTTTGATAAATGCATAGAAAAAATTTGAGAACTTTTTATTACTATAACTTAAAACCACGTGGCGATAGCTAGCCTAAGATAAGATAGCCTAAACCAACTGTTCTGGCAACTTTTTGAGTTTAAGGCACACCTAGTCAGTCAGAACTGGTCTGTTGGTCTAGTGGTTAGTCACCCTGACTACTAGTAGTAAAACTTTGTGTTATGAGTATGATGGTTTATTCTCTGTGTGTGGGTGTAATTTATCTAGAATAATGTATGTATTTAGAAATATATAAGTATATATTTATCAGTTATCTGGATAGTACAGGCTCTGCCTAGTTAGGGGTAAGGTGGCGTTGTGTGACTTGTCCCAAGATAAGAATTTTCGTTACAACTAATACACCATATTTCTTTTATATTTATCTCAGTTTACAATTAATAGTTTTTCATGGCACATAAAGTGATCTCCACGGAACACAGAGACATTAATACTGACGGTTATAGGAGAAGTCCGGTTTCCATGGAGTGTTTGTGCGATACGTGTGTGGGCATTCTACATTATACAAAACAAGAATTGCAGCCGACATGTTTTGCATAACGTAAATGATGAACCAAGTTATACCCTCATTAGGTAATAAGTCCATAAACTTATACAAACTGGTTCAATGTTGATAAAATGGAGTTTAAGGCCGTTGCCAACTATGGAGAGTAGGTATTTATCAGACTAATCTCTTTAACCAAAACCAGGAATAATAAATAGAGTTTATCATTGTTGTATTTCAGTATGTGGTATCGCATAACACGTATCCTGTCATCCTTGGTCAACCTTGTAATTTCCCTAGACTTTCAACTGGCCATATGCTAATTTTCTTTAAAATCGACCCAGCAGCCTTGACAACTCATCAGATAAAGTTATTTCATATATGGATCCACGAACTAAGATATTATAACCTGTGTCTGATCTAGTATTTAGGAACCACTACGTTCTAGTAAATTTATGTGATCTTTCAAGAGACTTGGGCCCTTGGCAGTAGACTAATTGTCTACATATAAAAGATCACGTCCAAAATAAATAGTTCCGAAAACACGGAGCAGCGTTACCTCACCATAGACAATTCTTAAAGTGATTTCTTTTCATTACGTAAAAAGTTTGTGCCCTTTGATAAAAACGACAGTAAATGAGTTCACTGGTGCATTTAACAAATAAAAAACAGCAACGAAATTGCGTTACAGCACAGCTACAAGCCAAACTGTTTTCAAAAAAAGTTGATTTTCTTTTGAGGAATGCTATGTAAGTAAGAGTTGCATAGATGCGGTGGTAGCCTAATGGGTAAGGCATCGGACTCGCAATCGTGAGGTCGGTGGGTTCGATTCCTACCCATTATACTACCGACGTGAACCCACTCCTAACACAAGCCATTGAGCTTAGCTGGAGGGGTTAACAGGATTGCTAGTAATGTGGGACCCACAATCCCACATCTTTTATAAAAAAAAAAAAAAGGATACCATTTTTATTATTTATCCCATTGTAGTTACGATAAAGGTCAAAGTATGTAAGGATTTTTACTCTATCACGTAAAAAGTTTAAAACCAATTTTAATAAAACTTTACAGTAACATTTCAAAATAATGTAGCTACATTTTTTCACAATTTCAGTATTTCATACGGATGGAGCCGCTAAAAAATATATTTTGCTAAATCAAAATAATATAAAATTAAGACGAAGCATGTACCGCTTGCATTCCAAACGCACAGTGCGCGCTTGCCTTTGTACAACAATTACGTATATTAGTCATGTCTTATGCTGTGAACACAAAGTTCAGTGAAATAACCGGTACGGACCGGCTCTAGTCGCAATGTAACTTCACTTTTATTTACAGACACTAATTCGATGCAATCAGGGCTGTCCGAACACGCAAACAACGTTTAAAAATTCACTGTTTGTTTACGTTTCACGATAATGGACGAACATGAAAACCTCTGATTAACTAATTGTGTTATAGGCGAACTGATAAAATAATGGTGCATATAGAAGTGAAGGAATTTATTTATAGCGCATCATATTTGTATTCTATACTGTACTCGTAATGATCAAACAGGGATGTCACTGAAAAGTTTTCAAATAAATAATCCTTTTCACTTCTATACACATTACTACGACGGTTTATATAAACCACGTGTTAGATTTAAAATTGATTGTAATACTAAATTGATTACTACCGCTAATACTGATCAAGGATTTTGAAAATAGGCGGCGAGGTGAGCGAAAGTAACCTTGTAAGTATAACAGAAGTTGCTTGACATTGACAATAATCCACAATAAGCTTACAACACTACAAGTTTTAACAATATGACATATATATACATACAAATCATTTTATTCCAATCCCGTGATTTTACGCTTTGACAAGTTGATTTGTTTGTTGACTTGAGTCGTTGCCTGTATGTACCAACGCGGGACATAACAAAAAAAAACATAAAATATGACGTGTTTATGCCATTTCGACGACAGCTTTAGCATGTGGATAAATATAACATCATCAATTAGGATCTAAAATCTACCTTCCAAATCAAGGAAAAAGGGTCCAATTATAGCCGGTCATCGGTCCATCAAGTGGTAGCCCTACACATCGTATACCGGCCGTTCTCCGCTGCTATTTATATAACATCAAAGACTGAACCGTCTGCCGTCTGCGCCGTGATTCATCTTTCATCAACGTTTGACATGTGACACACATGACACAGGACACGAGAATTCCTCCGAGCGAATAAAACATTGGCCAGAAATATTGCTGAATCAAAAATGTATGCTCAGACCGGGAGGTTATAAATGACAACTACATAAATATATGAATTCTTGAGGAAGCCAAAACTCACAGAGTACAACCGCAGAAAAATGAAGACATACGGATCCTAGTGAAATTCTATATTCTACTAACATTATAAATGCAACTTGATGGTTGCCTCCGATAATGGAGTCAAAGTGGCCGCGTTCTGGGGCACATCAATATAATATTTTATGCCACTTCAATGTTTACTGTCGAAATGCTACGAAAAAGAAGATTATAAACGAGAAAGTTGGAGAAGATGGATGCATGTTTATTGCTCCAAATTTTAGAATGTTATATTTTACTAGCTGCCCGCACTGGCCTTCGCATGGAACAAAAAATCTATACTAATATTATAAAGCTGAAGAGTTTTGATTGTTTGAACGCGATTATCTTAGGAACTAACAGACCGAATTCAAAAAATATTATACGGTAGGATAGCCCATTTATTGAGGAAGGCAATAGGCTATATAACATCACGCTACGACCAATAGAACCGGAGCAGCAATGAAAAAATGTTGCAAAAACGGGAAAAATTTACGCAACCGAAGTTGCACAAGTCAGCTAGTCAAACTAATAAAGACTAAACTCATCAGTTTGAGATATGCTACACCCCAGGTAGAAATTCAGATTCTTCTTCATCACTTAACAGTCAGATTTCGGGCAAACAGATACATGCTCAATTTGTAAACATCCCTCTGTTTGGACCGGGAGCTGAAGACCGAACGAAATGCCCTCATTCAAGCAACCAAACATACATACCTACATACAATTAACATATCAAATGGTATGTTAGTACGTGTGTTACCTATATCATAACAGTGGGACGTAACAATTGGTATTGTTGCGTGCCGTTCACAATGGCCAACAATGCCTTCTCAGAACCACGGTCTTGCAACGTGAAGGTTCCAAGTAAAATCTAACCTATTCACTGTTCACATTTTATTTGGGAGTTCTTTGAAATGAGTTCATGATTTAATAATAGGCTTTGGTCATCATATTACGTCTGATAGCAAACGGTTTAAACAATAAGGCACTGTGTTCGATTCGAATTCCTGAAAATATTGATCTAGAAAGCTTAGCTTTTTGGATCGAATTGGAAAGTCTCTTTTGCACTGGGACTTGACGAATAAATTTGATTGAGCTTGCAACACCAGAGACAATATCAAAATCAAACATTTTTTATTTACATAGAAAGCAAAATGGTACACTTGTTTGTATGTAGTGTGATTGTAGATATAGCACTTAAGAATTGCCGACAGTTGAAATATTAAACAGGGCTTGCCTGACCAGCCTGATGGTCTACAGGGGGTTTCTTATCCCCGAATATTCAAACGATTTCTAATTTTGAGTCATGCTTTGTGTGTCAAGTATTTCTGTCTCCACTATTTACCTTAAATATGACAGTGACGGTATGTGAATTAAGAAATTGACAGATGTTTCTGTATTCGGCCGCTAGTACTACAAAAACATTTGACAAGATTTCGATACACTCAAACATAGCGTATAAAATAATAACTTTAATAAAGTAGTAATGAAAGATTCATTCAAAGGTCAGACGTCGGTGTAGAAATTAATCATCAATAGGTCATCTTATGAAAGCTGAGAACGTAGTACTTAAAAACAGCTGTATTCTAAATTAATAGGTTTGTTACGACTTTTGAACGTTTTACTATCTAACAGAACATCACTGTTATCATCCGAAGAACTCTGACTATTTTACTTACTCGTAGAAATATAACATCAACTTATTTCTGCGCTATTATCTACTCTTTTTAAACACAGTTTGAAAGTCAAAGTCAAAATACTTTATTCATTTATAGTACTTTCATAGTCCGGCTGCTCGAATTGAAAGAAGAAATTTTAGATGCCCTACCTCTATAATTTAATTTCAGCTAATGATTGTCATTGACAAAAAGAATACGTCATTAGTAGTATAAATTAAAGTGCAGGGTAAAAAGGGTGTGTCGTACAACCATGCAACGGCAATCTCTGGTCATTAATCAACGTTTTTCACGAATAAAACGTAAAATGTACGCTATAGCTACGTAACCGTGGGTCGATTCAATCCCGGCGTACAAAACAACTAACAAAATGATACTACAAGCCTTCAAAAAAGTATATAAATAAAAAGAGGACATTTTTACGTCTATCACAGCGTGGTTGCCGAGACAAAAGAATGGCGAGGGGGACTCTCCCCCCTCTTGGATAATCCGACGGTGGGGGACAGGGGGGCTTTGATACGAGCCCCGTTTTGACACTTGAAATAACGTTTGATAAGAATTTTACAAGGATATTTTTTATATAAATAACATTTTCATGGAAAAATTCTTTGTTATAAATTCTGCGTTGCAAAAACAAGTTGGGAATGGGAAGAGAGTAATACATGAGGCTAATTAAATTTTGTCACGAATATAATTGTATTCATGGTTGTCGTAGAAACGTTATTAATTAATTATTAATCAGCTGTGTATTGAGTTTATGTCACGCATATTAATTCCAATATAATTAATTACATTAGCAATTTACTATGCAGCGAAATAGGCATATGCAGTCAACTGTGGCTGTATCTGACTGGACATAAATTGGTACTGATTGGTATAGATTAAATTTAGTTTTGTAAAAGAAGAAACGTCTCGGCATACGGGTACCTATACGTAAGACCGCACTAAAACAGGTAACTAACCGCAAAAAATGACATGACATATTTATTATTAACACCGCTGAATTTGGCGGTGAAGGCTACCAGGAGTTTTTTATTTTATGTATATTAGCAATCTTGTTAAGTCTTTTAGCTAAGCAAAATTGTTTGTTAGGAGTGGGTTCACGTTGGTAATACTATGGGTGGGATTTGGACTGGCGCTCTCTCGACTGCGGAGCGGATGCTTTAACCACTTAGAAAGTAGAAGGAAGATTTGAAAAATAATATGTCTGTAACGTTTTCACGCTTAAACCGCTGAATCAATTTCGATGAAATTTGATGTGGAGATAGTTTGAGTCCCGGGAAATTACATAGGATAGTATTGCGATAACCGACATCCACGCGGGCGGAACCGCCGGTATAGCTAGTTTAGTTTTTGGTTTCAAAACAAAAAAGTGAAAAGAAAAGTGTGTGTTATACAAACGTGCTCGAGACTGATACACAACCTCGGACCAAAGTGTTCCGAAGGTATTGCGAGATTCCGCGCTCAGTGTAGTTCCTATAGGTACTGTAGGTGTTTTGTGCTCTGGTGTAACAAAGCAAAACAACCTTCCAATGTCATTCATACACAACAAATACACAAGTCATCTTCCTCATCGATCTACACAAAATACAAAACATCAACACGAACTAGTACAATCCTTTGTTTTAATATTATTTATCTGGATATACCGAGCCGGATTTACGACCGCCATTCCGAATAAATCGGAACCATTCGGAATAAATCGGAACGAGATGTCGATGTTCGCGAGTCCAGTACAGACAACTGATCGGATGGCCGTGTTTAAAACAATGTGGGTACATACTATATTAAAACATTGAGTGAAAAATGCAGAGCTGAATGCAATTTTTACTGAGGAATATTCGTTTATTGGAAATTTCGTCTACTGTAATACTCCTACTGGAGTATACGTGGCATACATGGACCCAATTCCGTACTAACGATTCCATCCTCCAGGAATTATTGTGTATGAAACAACATCTTTCTTCACTTTCTTTGGGCATATTTCACGCCGAGTTAAAACGTCTGTGGAACCACTGGTGGTGCAAGGAAAAGTCGAAGGCATAAGGTCACTCGGCAGAACACAAATAAAAGCAGCACTAAATGGTCGACTTTATAAATGCACAAGAATGACCGCAGTTGAAATCAGGATGGCGACAACTGGTTAAGCGTGTCACCACTCTAACAAGACGACCACGATCACTCTGCCAGGAGTGTGACGACAAAGAAAAATACTCCTATAAAGTTTCTCTTCCGTTCGTATCGTTCCGTGACTATTGCATTGTAATTTTATAATTATATCCAACCAAATTAAGGTGCTATGACGTACCTATTTGTCTAGTTCAGCTTCATTTATTTTAAACGAAACAACCAGAATCACTTGGGTACTGGCACAAAACACCGAGACTGCATAAGCACAGCTCCATACAACGTGCTCTAGAGCAACCAACGCCCACATAAACATCGCTCACGTTCGGATAAAACTAGTCCGAGATTCTAAATCCATGAGCAAATTGTCAAACTGAGCAAACTCTCAGTATTTTCTTGTATTAGTCTACCCCCTGACCACTGCCGATTGAATTTAAAATCCCGCATTGGGACCCATAATCTATAAACTAGTATATCAAATACAATACAATTCCATTCAGGTAATACCAAAATCCTCGACGTTCAAAATTCTAGTCGATATAACGCCTGCTATATTGAGGGAGAGCTTAAAAAATGGCGCAACCTTAATAAAACGTTAAATAATAAAGATTCAGTATATCAGTATACACGATAGTGCACACATATCGTTAAACATCTCACGGAGACGACGCTGAACTACATTAGTTTATCCGTGACCACGGCAGTTGCAATACGGTCGGAACGATCGACTAATTACCCGTAGTATATGCATTGGTGTATTTGGCACTCACCTATGAATGGTTTCCCGTCTAGCCTCTTCATCCAGTAGAACCGCTGGCTGTGTGGTTTGTTCTCGCGGTCGTACTGCTCCCATTGCTGCCTAAGAAGGGTGTAGCAGACGCAGCAACATCGCACTGTGCCCTCCTCATCGCCTTCAGATCGGTACGCGTTGGGTGGAGCATGAGCGCCCAGGAACGGGAAGTATGGTTCATTGCACTGAAGGACAAAGGAGTAATACTGTAGCGTAGCAATTAATACAATAATCGTGTGAGATACTGTTTGCAATCTCGCTAATTGAATGTACCTATCTTAAAAACTAAATAACACACATTTATATAAGTGCGAGCGAATCTTGAAGTGACTTTACATTTCGAATTTTACACACTCCTCCGATAATTTGAAAGGTTTTCTATCTATCGACGGCATAAATGTCAGTTTTGTAACTTACCTTAACAGTTAACAACAGATAAATTACTAAAATCGGCTTCACTAAATAGTTCACAGTAAGTCCCTTTTATGTTATTGGAAATTAACACAAGTTGAAAATTACGTTACACGTACCGCGAAAATGATACAACTTTCTATAACCTATACTAATATTATAAAGCTGAAGAATTTGTTTGTTTGAACGCGATAATCTCTGGAACTACTGGTCCGAATTAAAAAAATCATTAAAAAAAATCTGTTGGATAGCCCATTTATCGAAGAACGCTATAGTCTATATAACATCACGTTACGACCAATAGGAGCTGAGGAGCAATGAAAAATGTTGCAATAACTAAGAAAAATAAGCCGACGAAGTTGCGCGGGTCAACTAGTAATATCATTATGGAAAGGTATACTTATATTATGAAACAATATGAACAGGACGGGCGAAGAGATGCCCAAAGAACTAGGAATAAATTATCATAGTCAAGAAGACGAGAACCAAATCATGATGGACCACTAAATGTAAACTAGCATCACAAACAAAAGATGCCTACTTTGTGGTAGCTCTCTAGCAAAGCTCAAATTTAGCATCATATGATCAAACTTACACCCAAAAAAAACCGGCTGGGAAACCTATGTAGTCAGACACGTATAGATCTGTACACAGTCATGAATGAAACAATCTTAAACAATAAGTTAAAATCACGTGCGGGGAAGCTTCCACTTAACAGTAAAAACAAATACATCAATATATAAAGCTGGCAGCAAGAACTACACTTATCAATTTATGCTAAAAAAGCTGTAAGCATAAAACAATCTCGTAGAACAAAGCACCGGTTTCTGTTGAATTAATACAATTTCCTCACTCGACACGAAGACGTATGGGAACGTCTTATGGGAACTTGAGATATCGAAGTATTGACAGATCGATTATCTCATGGGAATGTGGCTCAGAGTTTATAAACTCAACAAGTTTAATTTATAATACAGTAGCGATTGGATAACTTTACTATAAGGCTCTGTATAAATATACGAGAAGACGAATGAATATGTGAATCCCTTTTGCTCCATTCCTTTCGATTCGCATCCCGAATTCCATGTGAAGGACAGGCATTTTAATCGACACTTATATCCTAGCCGCATTCTTCAACCGTACTACTTATGTAGGTGTCAAAAATGTATATAACACTCAGCGAGGTCTGGAATATAATAATAGCCTGTCTTTAAAATATGCCTAAACTGAATCGCACTTTAAGGTGTTTTAGGTAATCCAGGACTTAACGCTGCAGGGGTTAAATGGGCCAGTTTCCAACTACTCAAAACAACAACTCCTTCAGAACTGTCAAAACGTAGATTATATATGGATATCTCATACAAATACCGGACTATGACAGCACTACTTTTTTCTAATCAAATCTCTGCTTTTTTGGTATGATTAATGATAAAAAATCCTATTTAACACAAAATTGAATCCATATTCAATTTTGTGTTAAATAGGTTTTTTATAGATTAATTCCTTAATTAATCGTTGGTAGTTTAAATGCTACTTTTTACTAATTTTATTTACTAATTAGTCTTATTTAATAATTTGTTTACCAAGAAAACAAGGCTATTTGTTTAATTATAACTATAACATTATCGTGGTATCTCATATATTTAAACAAATACCTTCGTTCTTAGTAAACTGCTTCAGTAAAATGGGTCTGATCAAAAGTGTATTAATCAATTTAAAGTTAGGATAGCATAGAAAAATAAAATACACCTAGATTCTCAAACTAAACATTGCGTATTTATGAAATTTTTACTTATTTAAGTATATTTATAGAGGCATTTGATGTAAAGGGCAAAAGAGATATAAAATACGAAGCGAGCAATGAAAAAATCTAGTTGCTTTCATAAAATGCAATCAGAATAAATCACTGTCTGAGTCCTGTCAGTTGTCAGGGTCCTATTCGCGATCAATTTATTCAATTTTGAGCGGAATGCGCTTGGAGGCAGAGGGGGCTACCAGGTATGTCAATGTCCCTTAGCCAATGCAGCATTTTGGATTCAATATTCTGCAGGTATCATTAAACTGAAGTTGTTTCCATTAACTGTAACGTTCCCGTTTTGCACATTATATTCTCTGCATTCATAACGGGTTTCTATCGCAGAAATTAAGACGGATATTTTCTGGCGACGAAACACAATATTAAGTACTAGCTGTCCCGCGCAACTTCGTCTGCGTAAACATTACCCGTTTTTGCAACATTTTTCATTGCTGCCCCGCTCTATCTCTCGTCATAGCGTGATGTTATATAGCCTTATAGCCATCCTCAATAAATGGGCTATCCAACAGTAAATTTAATTTTCAAATCGGATCAGTAGGTAGTTCCTGACATTACCTGACATAATATTAGTATTGATTTTGCTGACACAAATTAAAAAAATCATCTCTTTTGTGCAGTCTCAGTCAGTAAAGATAAGGACAAACTGAGTCCACGTATGCAACGCATTATGGCATCTAGACTCTTGAATTTGTATGAAAACAGTGTTGGATCCGTTATATTCAACGCCCGAATAGTCAAATACTCATTGATCTTAAACACCATCCAATTCCCCTTTAGTCTAATGTCCTGACGGTCAAATCCTCGTTAGTAATATTAACAAACCCTCTGCCAATAAGAGGGTAAGATAGGCGTTTAGCTAAGACGTCATGGAAAAACAGAACACTTAAAAAGCACATCAGCGTACGACATACCCCCGGGTGGCCAGGACTTGATTACGTGTCAAATGTCAATCGTTTCACGCGCACTATCAATTGGCAACCAGTTCGCACCGGTTGTGAAACCGAACACATGACTCTTGGTAATTGTCGCGAATTGGGTGACATTGCCGCGAACGTCAAGACATCGTTAGGGTATGATGAATGGTGTTATTGTGTTCAGGAGATATTCAAAGAGGTGGAATAAAGTTGCATGTATTTGTACTGTTTTAAAAATTGCTGAGGAGATGTACTACTTCTCAAAAAAAACAGTTTAAATCTATTTAAAAGGAAATCTGTGGTAAAAAGAAAGATCAATCACAGTGAACTCTGTTTTTACCCGATGTATTGGTTTTTTATTATAGGATTTCCATAATTCCTTATACCTATACGTCGCCAGAAAATTGTTAATATCACTTACAGGATTCAACTGATTACCTTTTCAACCGACTTCAAAAAGGACGAGGTTCTCAATTCGTCAGTATGTTCTTTTTTTTTTTTTTGTTCACCGATTACGCAAAGACGGCTGGACTGATTTGAAAAATTGTTTTTGTGTTTGAAATGGTATACTTCCAAGTTGGTCCCATTGTCATCAGATCACGATCTGATGATGGGATCTTGGAGAAATCGAGGGAACTCTTAAAATATTAAAGGCACACCTACAGTGATTTAGGTATATTTCATAGTGATTCGTGCATTTACTCTTAAAAAATACCAATTGGTGAAGTGGAACTGATGATGAAGACCACAAATGACGAGCAGACCTATTCAATATTTCACAGTTTGCGATTCAGTTACTTTAATATGGTATTAAGTAGCACTTTATTCTCGTTATACTACTATTCCACAATGTAATAGAGCTGATAGTGAACTCCTCAACAATTAACGGCCCTGCATCGGGGTAAGCAATATTTTGTAAAAGGATTTCAGCAGTTGACATAAGCCTATTGTAAGTTAAGTAAATTACAAACCAACCCACTAAAAAGTGAGAAATAAAAACTTTTTTACAAAAAAATATCACCGACTTCTAAAATAAATACAAGGCAACTAAAAAGCAATAAATAATGTACCTAGAATAACAAAAACAAATTAAACATTTTGAAGTTGGTGCCGAATAAAACATAAAGACTACTATTTCCTGGCACCAACTTCAAAATGTTTAATTTGTTTTTGTTATTCTAGGTACATTATTTATTGGTTTTTAGTTGCCTTGTATTTATTTTAGAAGTCGGTGATATTTTTTTGTAAAAAAGTTTTTATTACTGAAATGAATTTCTACTTTGACAGTCGATTCAATTGAATAAGTCACAGAATTGTAAAAAATAAACATTGCGTTATGTTTATTTTTTTTACAAGTCTGTGACATAAATTGCGTTATCTATACTAATATTACAAAGCTGAAGAGTTTGTTTGTTTGTTTGAACGCGGTTACCTCAGGAACTATTGATCCGAATTGAAAAATTCTCTTTCTTTTTCACTGTTGTATAGTCCATTTGTCGAGGAACCATAGGCTATATAACATCACGCTACAACAATAGGAGCGGAGCAGCAATGAGAAATGTTGCAAAAAGGGGAAAAAAATACGCATACGACAGTTGCGTAGGACAGCTAGTGTTTAATATTTGCATATTTTTAAAAGAATATTTATATTTTCGATATTAATTCCTCTTTTTTAGTGCCTCAGTCAGAATTGTAACTGTCTGTCTCTCATACTTTTCCTTTCCTTGGCCTGATCGAAGATCCGCTGCGATTGCTTTTGATTACTGCTCCACAAATCCTTTCAGCCTATCGCCCCTTGTACTCGAAAGGATTTAAAATATGCGGGACGTTGGTATCCAGTGATTCAAAAAACATGACCTAGTTTTAGTTCTTTATCGGTTAAGACGAACACATTCAATGATATGTGTAGAAAAAAACGAGGGTAGACGAAAAAACACCGGTCTTGGAGGCTCGATCACCGATACTATTACACGACCGCCGGTGCAATCTGGTCGAAAGGTGTATGATCGCGTTAACCCCTTCTATTCGATTTTGATAGCCTAATATCTAAAAACTATCCACAAGACTCAGCCGAGGCACAGTTTTACAATCATCCACAAATAGAAACTCGCTGAAGCGAAGCGAATTCAAAGAACAGTCGTCTTGTGAATGAAATATCCATTAATATTCATCATAACGAGGTCGAAAGCTCAATTGTCTGTGTAGCCGTGACAATTATGATTTAATAGAAATACAATCAAACTCTAACGTAAACAAGTTTGTGGACGGATCTTGGAGGATGCTTTTCTTTTACAAAACATGACTATTAAATCTTGGTTCTCGCTATTACAGTATATTGTGATGTTTACTTGAACAGTTTATTATAATGGTCATTTCATGATATACAAAAACAGATACACATGCAGTATTATTAACAAAAAAATCGGGCGAGTGCATGTCGAGCCACGCACAATGTAAGGTCCCGTAGTCCCCCCCCCCATCCGAATAAAGCGTCTTAAGAAGTGGGTTTTGTGTTGGTTTTGTTTCATACTTAAATTGTTGCCAGGAGCTGGATGCGAGAAGCCGAAGATAGAACAAAGTGGCGTGCAATTGGAGAGGCCTATGTCCAGCAGAAAACTGCCAACGTTATTCCTACTTAACAATATTTTCAATGGAATTTGTACAAAAATGTTGTTACTTCTCATTTGATCAGCTGTTACTCGTAAACTTGTATTTCACTATACATACTACTACCGTGATTTGTTTAACATACCCAACATCAACCATTTATCTGGCGGTGGGAGGGGGAGTGGTGGGGCCTTGACTCTTAACAAAAATTTGCACTTTGAAGCTTAATATTTCACAAACGGATCCCCAAATCTAAAAATGGTCAACAAAACCCAGAAAGTTTTTAAAAGACCTATCTAATGATACACCTCCGCACGATGGGGTAGGTGAGAAAAAAATAAAAAAAGTATTTCCAAGATTTTATTCACTTTGTCGGCGTAAGTAATATGTGTATACAAAATTACAGCCTTCTAGCACAAACAGTCTCTGAGCTGAGCTGCGGACTAAGCGAGTTAAGGGTTCCGTTTTGCCATTTTGGCTATGAAACCCTAAAAACCCAACCCTGCTTCGAGCTGGCCTGGTAGGGCCTACTCATTTGCCAATACCTCATCTAGTCATTTTGTCCAAGAATCAATAGGAAACATCACCATAACATTCCATACAGTGAAATTAGTCACATTGTCATTATTGTTTGTTGGGCGCGAAGTCATATGTCACTGCCTCTGTGGCGCGGTGGGAGTGCGTCCGACTGCTACGCAAGAGTTCGTGGGTTCGATTCCCACACGGGACACCACTTTGTGTGATCCACAAATTATTGTTCCGAGTCTGGGTGTAGGTACTTTGTGTGCGTGACTTGTATGTATGTTTGTAAAGTCCCCCGCGACACAGGGCTTGTACCCGAAGTCGTCTTTTTTTAATAAAAAAAATATATATATATATTGTATACCTGCGTATCAGGTTTGACCCTGATGGTGTACTGGTCGCTGTACCCGGCGCCGCCGCACACGTAGCACACGCGCGCGTCCTCCTGCGCCGGTTGCTTCGCAGCCGCTGACGGCGACGCCGGCTTCGAAGCCAGCGAACTCTTTATGTAAGCTTTTGCCTTCTCCATGCCCGGCTTCCTGAAACAAGGTGATAGATAGTTAGAAATTTTGTAGGTAGAATTTTTCTGTAAATTGTAAAACAGAGCAGTGTTGCAGCCCGGAACAAACTGCTTCTCAGTTAACCAAAAATATTTAATCAACGAAATTTACTTGACCTAAATAAATAATTTCCTAATCAAAATACTGACTGCCTCTGTGGCGCGGTGGGAGTGTATCCGACTGCTACGCAAGAGATCGTGGGTTTGATCCCCACCCAGGATAAAACTTTGTGTGATGAGCACGATGGTTTATTCTGTGTCTGGGTGTTAGTTATTTATATTATATACTAGCTGAACCGCGCAACTTCGTATGTGTTAATTTTCCCCGTTCTTGCAACACTTTTCATCGCTGCTCCGCTCCTATTGGTCGCAGTGTAATGTTATATAGCCTATAGCCTTCCTCAATAAATGGGCTACCCAACAGTAGAATAATGTGTCAATTCGAACTCGTAGTTCCTGAGATTATCGCGTTCAAACAAACAAACTCTTCAGCTTAATAATATAATATTAGTATAGATGTATTTAGAAATACATAAGTATGTTTGTTATATGTAACCAGTTGTCTGGTTGCCATAGTACAAGTTCTGCTTAGTTTGGGATCAGATGACGTTGTGTGAGTTGTCCTAAGATATTATGAAATACTATTATATTATTAATATTAATACCGATTTTATAAAAAGTAGGCAAATACGGGACAGAAAACATATTTGGGGCCAACGTATGCGTAGGACAAGGATCTGAACCAGACACAATTGTATTGCTGACATAGACGAAAGGTCAAATAATAATTTTCGTCAATTGGCGATAGCAGCTACATATTTAAAATGTAATTACGTAACAGCAGCGTAATCAACAAACAGAATATCTCAAATTCACGGTCCAATTCCATTTAATTCATCATTCATTCCCTCGTCATCCTGATGTGGCCCGCGCTGTGCACTCAGTGGCATTTTTTCACAACACCGATGTGGGTCATGACCGAAGCGAAAGTATCATTAAAACCTTCTCGGAATAAAGCAATGCCGGGGTGAAAAACACCGATTTTTTTTCCTGTTTACCGCTACAGAAACATTGGGAAAAAAAAACTGTCATTAGCGGTGGTTTGTATGAAAAGTAAAAAGTTCGTTACTAAAACCAGATTTTTGTAAGCAAGTTTTGTCACTTAATATAATGATTTGTTAAAGCTTCGCTGATTCGTAAGACTTTGATTGGGTTTCCCGCAAGCTTTATACCTTTACAAGGCGATGTAGCTTAATATGTTGGGATAACTCTACTTGAAAAGTAGATAACTCTACGAAAATATATAAACGGAGCGGAATAAATCTCTGAGGTGTACCTTTTTACCCGACTGCGCGACGCAAAGGAGGGTAATGTGTTTACGGTCTATGTTCATATGTGTGTTCCTTTGTTGCACTATATCGACCAAACGCGTGGTCCGATTTGATAATACATAAGTCAATCGATTCGTATTATTCTTGCGAATGTCACTGAAGACATTGCAGACGCCTTATTGTGATAGAAAAAATATAAGTCAACAAAATATGTCATGTGGGGTATCATTGTGTACTTATTTTAAAATCATGATGAGGTTTCTCGAACCATTTTTCACTTAAAATTACCATTTAGGATATTTAAAGCGATTTAAAGTTAGTTACCAACCGTTTTCTCATAAATTTTCGGTAGTTACAGTTAATTACGTCTTACAACTAAGCACTAAGAAGTATTAAATAAAAAAAAACAAAAACAACAACATTTTATGAATCCCAGTGAGCTTACTATAATGCCTCCGACTGCAAGATTTAAGGTTCTTTTGTTTTTATCTTTTTTTTCTAGCCTTGTTGTTTTCGTATTCTAAAATAATCGATTTTCTTTCCTTATATATTAAAATAACTCAAGTCCAAGCAAAATAAAAACACGATGCTAAAATAGTACGAGTATCATTCGGCAAGCATAGTTGTAAGTTAACGGTTCATTGATCGCATTGAAATAGCAACCCTATTGTGATAACAACAAAAGCTGTAGTTGTATGAGTTGTGACACCTCATTCCCTCATGTAATACAAGTACAATACAAAAGGCTTTTCGTCTCACTTAATTCTTATGACACGTACGTTTTTGTTGTGTGGCCGTTTGTTTCGCTATGAATTGATCTTTTTGGCACATGTCGAGAGCATTGATAGCCTAGTGAACCGTTGGTCTGCCAACTTAGATAAACCAAAGACAATATTTGTAAATTTAATCGAATAGGCTCTATATTACTTAGTACACCTAATGTTAAGGGGTTGTTTAAAACTGCAACTTTCATAATTCCCTTGACGCTGCGCTGTCCTGTTCTAAAAATATGGAACCCAAAAAAACTTATTGCCTTACCACAAACGACAGTGCAATATAGTCCCTGACAATACAATAATTCTCCAATAAACAGCAAAGAATCTCACATGCAGAATCATAATCAAGTTATAATTATTACGTTCACTTCTTCACTTTATAAGGCAATGAGTTTCCCCAGACCCGGACAAATCAATTTGGGAAGGGAAAACGGGGCAAGAGCATATCGGATCATGGTCAGAAAATCTGCCTTTATAAAATGCTTGCACTTTTTGGCGCTCTCTTCCCGGTCTATAAGCGGATAGCGCTATTGTTAATCATTTACCGCGTCCAAGATAATACGCTGGGATTTTTTTTTAATTTAAAAGAATTTACAAAGAACATTCTCATTTGGCATCGAAGGACTACATTACGTGAGCGTAAGTTTGTAAACCACGAACTCCATAAATTGACATGCATCAGCTCTATCGGCATACCGATAGATCGCCTAGTCGTGGAAATCTAATCGGAAAGTGATCCTGGCACGAAGCCAGCGTTCAGTAAAAGTACTATTAGGCTCTAGTCTCACTAAGCAGACTTACGTGTCCTACAATCCTAATCTATATATATAAAAATTAATCCCTATTTCCCTGGGTCACGAGATAACTGAAGAACGACTACACCGATTTCATTAATTCTTAGGTTTTTAGTTTTCTAATACTCTGTAGAAGGTACTTGCGTAAAGAAATAGAAAAATTACGAAAAATAATTACGATTACGGGGCGATACGAAGTCCGCCGGGACAGCTTGTAATGTTATAAATCCGGAAGTTAAAATGGATGGATGTTTGTTGCTCTTTTAAGCAAAAACTACAGAACAGTTTTGGTGCAACTTTACAGTACTATTTTATACACCATAATAGGAAATAGGTTATAAAAACATGACACGGGCAAAGCTGCGGGGAAAAGCTAACCCCTTAATACAGAACGGAGAAAGCCTCCCAATTGACTGGTGGTAGATGTACATTTACGAAGTGCGCTTCTGACCGCGACCAATGTAATTTCTTTTTTGCGAATTTTACACAATTACAATTTTCACACGTTAAACATGAAGATGTGAAAACGATGACAGCTCTTTTTGCCGTAATTTTCACAACCATTATTATATTATAATGCAATCACGCAACGCGAAAGTGTAAGCTTTTATTACAACTATATTAATCTTTATTATTTCTCAACACAAAACAAATTAGGAAACACATAAGATTTTACATCAGGCGGTACGAATGAGCTACGCACAGTTTGCTGCAACTTGTTGTCTATGTCTAACTGTACCCTAAACTTAACATCAATCCTATCAAATAAGACTAATTTAGACCAAACTTTTCACTTAGTCGACAAGAACCCGTAATATTGGAAAACTTGTGTTATTTTTCTGCCGAGTACACCAAATAAATTAGATTCATAGAATTTGTTATATTTGATATTGGCTGAACTATTTCTGTCTAAAATGTTTATTTTGGATACCATATTTCCTCCAACGAGACTTTCCAACGAACGATGTAGAAACAAACACCTGAATCTTGTGGCCACCATCGATCAAGTACCACCGTCCAACATTATCAAATAATGACACAATTTATCAGCACTCATAAACCAGATACGTAGATATCGCAATATGTCCGAAAATTGACACGATAACCAATCTAAAACAGCCGCAGACGTACTGACGTTAAACGTTAAGCTATGCTTCAAAGGCTAGGTTTTTAAAGGGTTTTAATAACTCAAAAGTTTATATAAAATACGTTTTAGGTACCTAACTAACCGACTGCTACACAAGAGGTCGTGGCTTCGATCCCCACCCATGATAAAAGTTTGTGTGATGAGCACGATGGTTTATTCTGTGTCTGGGATTTATCTATACTAATATTATAAAGCTGAAGAGTTTGTTTGTTTATTTGAACGCGGTAATCTCGGGAACTACTGATCCGAATTGAATTATTTTACTGTTGGATAGCCCATTTATCGAGGAAGGCTATAGGCTATATAACATCACCCTACGACGAATAGGAGGGGACCCGCAACGGGAAATGTTGCAAAAACGGGGCAAATTTACGCAAACGAAGTTGCGCGGGACAGCTAGTCTATAATATGTATGTATTTAGAAATATATAAGTATGTTTATCAGTTGTCTGGTTTCCATAGTACAAGCTCTGCTTAATTTGGGATCAGATATCGTTGTGTGAGTTGTCCCAAGATATATTATATTGAGGCCTTAGTGGAGCAGATCTTGTCATTTAGAAGACATAATATAGTTGTAAAAAAACAATGCATTGAGTAGAAGAACTTAATGAATCCACAATGAAAAAGGTCCTACAAATTTTTATACAGGTTCTAATTACCACAGACTAATTTTTTAGATCTGTTTCAGATTTAACGGTAAATTCTTGTCTAAAGCCTTTTTGGTCCATGTAGGATCAAACTAAATTAGCAGAGTTAGACAACAATAACCACGCATCGTGGTCGGATTTTAAGAAGAAGTCCATTTAGTATTCATTGATTTACCTTTTTACAAGCATTTATGCGCTGCAAGTTTAAACGATCTACAATTTAAGAACGGCGAATTATATATATCTCCACGTTATATGGCTGCTCGTGCTTACACGACCGAGATAAGTGTTCAGGTTTAATACCACGACTGTAAAATAGTGAAGGTTTTGTAAATGATGTCACTGCCAGCTGATTATGGCGATTATTTGTTTAATCTTTTATCTCCGCTCACACTCGGAAGTGAGATAGATATTCGCATTCTTGATGACACATTGCAGCAAATATCGAATAGTTATCAAGTATTTTGTAGGACATCAGCTGTTGTCACCCGTCACCGTTACTAAAAATCGACACACATAGAAGCTCTCTCTGACTCTGATTTTGACAAACTGTCAAAATCAGAGTTACTCTCTCTTCTTCTTACTGTTTTTGCCTTAAACCCAAGCAATGTATTTCTTTTTATTTTTATTATTTTTCTTTTATATTTCTAATAAGCTTAGGTACCGCATATATCTAGACTGCTCTAATTCCGAATGTATCTTTATCGCAACTAAAGTATGTTTTAATTTACATTACATTTAGTTATAACAATCAGATAATCATTTAAGTTAGTTTAATTGAAAACTTAGTCTGTCAGTCTTAACACCAGCTAATATTCAAAACATGTCTGTCTTTGTTACATTGGTTAATGATAGATAATGGAGATAGATCAATTGTCTACTACTGGAGATGGTTTGTCTTAGTGCGCCTCTTAAAATGGTGATGATAGCCAGAAATGCAACCAAAGCAATGTAAACAAACACACGATGAGTAACACACTAGGGTAGCATCAACTTTTTATTTATGATTGATTATTATTCGTAATAGATGAGCAAATAAACATGTCTGTCAATTTTTAAAGTCAGCACGTTTAGTTGGGACGTGACTCAAAGTGATTCCGGTTGGAATTCTGCCACCATTAATGAATGGCCTACAAATAACTTACAATAGAAAAAGGGACGGCATTCAGACTACAACATCTGAATAGTAATTGTGAAACTCATTTAATTTGTAGAAAAATCGCTGAAGCGGTTAAAGAAATAAGTACCTACAATATTTTGTGTTTTATTTTTAAAGAAAATTATTTTCTTTTAGTACAATTATTAAGAAAGGAAGCTCAATCAATGCCAAACGAAATGAGACAGTTATAACAAACACTATTGACACAATACACCGAGAGTACCTACAAAATGTACGCTCGATGGACGCACACATAAAAATCGCTCTCGGACACGGAATCTCATACCGACTTCCGAACATAGTAGTCTGAAATGGTCTTTAATTGAATGTCCGTGAGCATTTACATTGCCTTCTATACAGTCAGTATTTTGCGCTATTGACGTGCTATCTTTAAAGATGATGAATGGAAATAGACTCCTTGATTACGGTTCGTCATCTCCTTTCGAAGGCAGGTCTGTGTTCATCCTAGTAGTGAGAACGTTAAAAAAAACTAATCATGTTATGTTTAAAAACGACTGTCTCACATCTGCACCTACATGGTACAAATACCTTTTGACAGTACAAAGAGACAGGCAATTAGCTGTCGCTCCTAAATCTGTCCGGCTGAGCCGTGATAATCACTGTACCTAATGAATATTTGATAGTGTAGCGTGCGAGGCATTTAGTGTGTATAATATACGTTTTGCGTGACATGTCGGATAATATGTAGCTAGGATGTTACGAAACTTCGACTTCGACTCCGAAAGGTCGGAACTTCTGATTGATTTTACACCTCCGACTCGGATTTCGGCTTTGATACTTTTAAATGGAAGGTGGTACGTAGCGTGTGGCGACGGCTCCTTTAAGCTAGTTTATAGGTATACCTATAATAAAATTCTGAAGGGAAAATTGTCACGGATTCTCTATGATTGCCGGTTCGAGACACGCCAAATTTAATATAAATAACTGAATAATGTATATTTGTTTTCGCCCAATACCTCCGATTTCGACTTCGACAAACGAAATTTAAAAACTCCAACTCCAACTTCGGTTCCGACAAAACCACCTCAACCACCACCATGTAAGGTTAAATACGACTGTGGTTGCGTATACAATCTTCGTGAGTGTTTAGACTAGGTACTGATTAGAGCCATGTAGAGCAAACGAAATCTATTTATTCTGAAGATATACCTATGTGTTTATGAAAACATGGTTGATACGGACGGCCGTCTCCTGATGCTATCCCATAGCATCAGGAGACGGCCGTCCGTATCAACCATGTTTTCATAAACACAATTGTAGTTTTAAGTTAAAACAATTAAGAAAATTATGCAGGAAGGACATTCAAAATATTTTTTCTACTCAGCCGGCGGCCGGCCGGCTAAATATTTTGGTCACCCCAAGGCTTGTCGGATGCCTTAGATAAAAGATTCATCATTTCAGAAAGGGCATTTCTAAACGAAACACTGTGGTTTTTAGGCGCAACCCTAAAGGCGCGTTCCCACTATGTCATGACGATTAATTTATCGACTGCCGTGCTAGCCGGTCTGGCAATCTGTCGTCACTGCAATTTCGTGGACGACAGTTGATCGTGTCGTCCTATATGTGAACATCTCCATTTAAATACAAAAGCCACGACTACGAACCACGAGCTTTACGACGATAATCTGTATAAATGTATTATGTCAATGTGCAATCGAAAAAATGTGCAAACGTAGTGAGAAAGCGCCCTATACCCAAGTCGTGTTTTTGACAAAGTATAAACAAAGTTTTAATAGGTGGGGTAAACAATGCAGTGTAATAAGTACTTTATAATAAAAATCGATTCCACTGAGGCGTAATAATCACAGCGCTTAATGAATATTTGATTGCGTAAACGAGCGTGTCGTGCGATTGTACTAATGAGTCACAGTGTTATGCTGAGGTATGTTTTATACACGTAGACCAAATTTACATAGCTAGGTGCACTAATATATACGTAGACTAACGGCCGGGCAGGTCTCACTAATCTATCTATCGATGAATTTATCTAGAAGAGGTACAATTTTGACATATTTTGTATGAAGCTTGTGACAAATATACAGCTCTAGTAGCCAAATCCATCGATAGATAGATTATTGAGACCGCCTGTTAGACTAATATAAGCGAAAATAAATCAGAAATCTGACTGTCGGAAAAACAGCAAAATGCGTTTATTTAGTAAACGCTGACTGAAACCGTAATTTCGTCAGAAGCGGAGTTGATCAATCAGCAAATAGAGTAGATACCAGGTGACGATTTAAAAAAAAACAGCAATCCTACTCTGTTTCTTGAAAATGAAATTCATGAATTTACGTTTTCTTAAATTTCTTAAGTTAACAGGGACTTTTCTGATTATTTTTTGGATAAGCACAAGAAGTTCGAACTTATGGACGATTTTCTAGAACGAGTGGATTTAATATAGGTTCTGTATATCACCACCTCATTTTAGATCAGTGGTTCAATTTATATGTGGAGTATATCTCTGAAGATATTTATCTGCAGATTTCATAAGTATTGTTATCTTCGTCAAGTCAGAAGAAACCTCGTTAGGTTGCAGAAATCCGCTGACAATCGTCCTTTAGAAGAACTTTTAGACTAGAAGCCCATTTAAAATCAAAGGCTAGGATAAAAGGGGGTAGGTGTAGATTTACAAAGTCATTAACGTATGTTGTGCTAATAAGGCAGGATATTCTCAATCAGTAAATCCATGGCTCTAATTATACAGCAAAAGCATTTAATCTCGGCTGTAAATGTTTCTAAGCATACTAGAAATAGACGATCCACCCTATTGTTTAGTATTTTTTTTAAAGTGGTATACCAGGATTCATAGACTATATGTAGGTACAAGCCATACCTTATAAATACATACTACATTTAATGAAGTCGGTATGGGTATAACAGTTCAATGTACCGTGAACCGTCATCGATTTGTTTGTTCTAGATAATATATAAGTATCACTAGTCAGCTATTATTGTGTAATTTCAACACATCGGCATTAGATTAGATGTGTTGTAGGTACCAGCAGAATAGACAGTCGTCATTTTCGAAGTCAAAAAAGTATGCTATGTAAACTTGTTATAAATCTAATAATTTTTTATTGTAGTAAAAGGTTTGTACAATGAGTTTGCAAGCCCTGATTCCCAAACTAGCGTAAGCTCTATGTCAGGAATCAATTCCTTCCCAAAGTAAGTAGGTGAACAGTTAAGTTTTATGTAACATAAATAAAAATAAAAAAATGTAATAAAGAGAATACGTTTGTCTCAATGTAACTCGGCCGTAGTGAAGATAGTTCATAACACTTTCGCGCATGTCAAAGAGATGCGAGCCCAAAATTATTAACGAAAACGATTATTTATGTTTAATTGATTAAAAATACTAACAAAATTTTAATTCAACAATATATAAAATACTACATAAACGAGTTCATTAATAATTAGTAGGAACAGTGGCAGTAAATACTAAGAAAGTTTGAAAAAAAAAATCTTTATGAAAATAATCACAAAAAACATGACTTAATAATATTAATTATTAAGACAATGTAATGCGTAATCGCATCTGTAATTCCCTTGGTTTAGTTACCGCCTCGCTTCCAGTCACTATTCACTTTCAAAAATTGGATCTTCGCAACCACTTGTCGCCAAGTTCAATCCGGCCAAGTTACGTTGGGTACATGTATATGAGCTTATGTTTTACTTAATAGTCTCAAGCTACGGTAATTACTTTTTAATTAAACGAGACGTATGCTCTGTATGCCACCTACCGTCGAATTCTTAAACGATGACTAACTTTAATTCGTGTCGTATGTACCTAAGTATTTCTGTCACCACTTTACACCTTTATGTGCCAGTGTGGAGACCGCGACTCGGTAAACGCAAGTTAGGACCCCCAGCCAGATGGACTGAGGACCTAAAGAAGGTCGCGGGGATAAATTGGATACAGAAGGCGGAGGAGGGTGTTGTGGCGTCAATTAGGAGAGGCCTATGTCCAGCAGTGGACCGATACAGGCTGATTGATTGATTGATGTGCCAGACAGCATGAGAGTTAACGGTGTCTCAAAACTGCTTCTGTGGCGTGGTGGGAGTGTATTGGACTGCTACGCAAGAGGTCGATTCCCACACGGTACACCACTTTGTGTAATTCACAAATTGTTGTTCCTAGTCTGGGTGTACTTTGTGTCCGTGACTTGTATGTTTGTAAAGTTCGCTGCGACACAGGGCATGTAATCAAATGCGGCAGTCGTCTTTAAAAAAAACTGATTAACGTTTGAGTATTCTGCCATTAGGTGTGCAAAGGGTATAAATCGTAGCTTGAAACACTCGAAAATAAACGTGTTATTAAACAAAATAATAATTAATGTATACAGTACAGAATACCTAACTAAGTAATCAAACTACAAAATAATAACATAGTTACCAACTAACTTAATTAAAATTCAATTTAGTTTATTTGGAGCATTATTGTTTGAACTCTAATAATATTATTTAATATACAGCCAGAATACCAAACAAAATAATTGTATTAAGTATTTAGTCTTGTAGTACAAATTGCTCTGGCAAGTAGTGGGTACGGCGACAAGCTAACGCGGTTTGTTTCATTCAATTATTCAATTTCCGCGGCAGTCTTTGCTTCAATATTATATCAGGTTTTAACTCGCTCACTTGTATTTATTTTTAGGATATCAGGTACGTTATATAGAACGATATGTAAGAGTATCGGATGCAAGTAATAATACGCGTACTTCTCGTTATGACATAAGTGGACTGGTTAGAACATAAGTTTAAATAAACAAAAAACATTGAACGTAAGTAACCTGCTATCGCAAATTCAGATACCTACTATAAAATTCCACTCCATTGATGAATGAATTCCATTCTATTGATTTGTAACACATTGATGCTAGAAACACACGAAATTTATTGCAGCAGCTCAGCATGTACATTCGTGAATTTTTCATTTACTGTGTTGTATTTTAAGAAACAGCATTTTTGGGTTCAAATTTCTTTAAAAGGATGCAGCCGTATAGCCACAGACATGTCTTGTGTGTTATGTAGGATAGCTGACCCACGCAACTTGTCTCGTGTCAAAATTAAAATTTGCCCGTTTTTGCAATATTTCTCATTGCTGCTCCGCTTCTATTGGTTATAGTTAGCCTATAGCCTTCCTCGATAAATGGGCTATCCAATGCAAAAATATTTTTTCAATTTGAACAGTCACGTACAAACAAACAAACTCTTCAGCTTTATAATATTAGTATAAATTTACTTCATCATTATCACATCATAACTAATTTAGAAGGAATCTAAAAATCAATTGCTGACCTCGCCAAAACTTCAATAATATTAAGATTTTTTTTTGTTTTGTTTCATCTTTGATTATTTGATTTTTCAGCGGTGTTATTTAACATAGCTGAAAAATTGGTAATTTTGTGTGGAAATTTCAGCGGTACATAGTTCATTGAGTGAGCTAGTAACGAATAATATGACAGTGATGGATCTTCAGCTATTGTAACCCCCATATTAGATAAAATAACTTTACAAGAGAAGAACGATCCCAACCATAACCGCTTTCATTGAACCGACTGCGACTATGGGTACGAACTTACGATGGTACAACAAACATTTACAGCTTAAACACCGGCGGCCAATTATCAACAAAGTTGCACTTTAAAGCAACAGAACCGGTCATCGAGCCTTGTATAGTGTAACCACTTCCCCGAACCAAGTGGCTTGTTTAATATCAGATAAATGGCTGCAGGTAAGGGAGCTTCGTGTATGGTGTTGGTGTGTTGGTGTGTTGCTATGCATCACAATCTGAGACATTAAGCACTTGATAGCGTTGTGTTGTGAGTGGTTGCTGGTTGACAATGTGCAATCGACAAAATGTGTTGAGATTGTTCATTGTTTAATATCACTATCTAATATATAAAATTCTCGTGTCACAGTTTTCGTTGCCATACTCCTCCGAAACGGCTTGACCGATTTTGATGAAATTTTTTGTGCTTATCCGGTATCTATGAGAATCGGCCAACATCTATTTTTCATACCCCTAAGAGTTTGTTTGTTTGAACGCGATAATCTCAGGAACTACTGGGCCGCATTGAAAAAATATTTTATTGTTGGATAGCTCATTTATAGAGGAAGGCTATAAGTTATAACATCACGCTACGACTAATAGGAGCGGAGCAGCAATGAAAAATGTTGTAAAAATAAAGGAAGAAAAATAAAAAAAGGAAAAATTTACGCAGACGAAGTTGCGCGGGTCAGCTAGTATATTATAAAGTCGCTTTCTCTGTCCCTATATCCCTATGTATGCTGAAATCTTTAAAACTACGCAACGGATTTTGATGCGGTTTTTTAATAGATAGAGTGATTGAAGAGGAAGGTTTATATGTATAATAACATCCATATATTTTATACCCGTGGGAAGCCGGAGCGGGCCGCTAGTATGATATAATATCTTGGGACAACTCACACAACGCAATCTGATCCCAAACTAAGCAGAGCTTGTACCTACTATGGAAACCAGACAAGTGATAAACATACTTATATTCATAAATACATATTATAGATAAATAACTCCCAGACACAGAATAAACCATCGTACTCATCACACAAAGTTTTACCCTTAGGGGGGGGGGGGTCGAACCCATCACCTCTTGCGCAGCAGTCAGATACACTCCCACCGCGTCACAGAGGCAATTTTACTACCTATATTTACACAAACATGTATATTAGCATATAGCCTTCCTCGATAAATGGGCTATCAAACAGTAAAGGATTTTTTTCAATTCGGACCAGTAAGTCCTAAGATTATCGCGTTCAAACAACAAACTCTTCAGCTTTATAATATTAGTATAGATGTAAAATATAACTATAATCATTTTTGCACAACACTGCTTGCGGGGATGTTGGTTAAAGCGATAAATTTTCACAAATTTCTGTCAGGACTCATTTTATCGTTACTGATTAATTCGTATGTTAGGGGTGGTCCATTATTCATGGGAGGTATAGTGAAATATCACGTGTGCTTTTTTAGATCGTGATTCCTCAGACTTAATATCGTTGGATACTTAGTCGTGCGAAAATTGTTGGGTTGTTTTTTTTCCAAAAAAATACACGCGATCTTTTAATCTAAAACCACACCAAGGATCACCAAAAGTGGCTTAAAAAAAACATCGTGACCCCTTACTTTTAAACAGCAAACCAAGTCCATCTTCTGTCATATCTGTCCTTAATTTGTTAAGGACAGATATATTACATATAGTTTTTTAATCATGTAAGTAAATCTGATGCATCGTTTTCACGTGAAACAAAAATAAACAGGTACAATGATTTTTTGCTGTCAACCGTATACGATGAATATCGTTAGCGTTGCAATTTATAACCTAAGCGGGTAAAGTACTACAGAATACTATCATCAATACTTATCTATCAACAACTTGACCCGAGACCAGGCGGAATGCAAACAAACTTTAGATAACCCCCGACCAAACTAAAAGGAATCGACCGCAGTCCCATCGACGTACGTTACGACGAGACAGACACACACAACGTGGCCTTTTCAACGTAACTTGTCTCAAAATAATACACGTACGCATTCTGAGAACTCAGCGTCGTTAAAAACTCTTTTCAGTGAGAATATTTCTACATTGGGCTTTATCTAGATGTAGTAAAGTTCAGA
This sequence comes from Herminia tarsipennalis, assembly GCA_945859575.2. Classification (NCBI taxonomy): domain Eukaryota; kingdom Metazoa; phylum Arthropoda; class Insecta; order Lepidoptera; family Erebidae; genus Herminia; species Herminia tarsipennalis. Next base: position 22,455,800 of record OX243849.2, on the reverse strand, counting down.
AATCTTATAGATACCTCCTAATGTCTGAGACTAGACAAACAGTAATGAAATGTACGACGAAAGCTCTTGTGACAGGAAAGATTTAGAAGCGCATCCTTTGCCTAGCAGGGGACTGCACAGGTTAAAAAAATATAAGCTTCAAACCACAGATTTTGCTGTATCTCACAAACAGCGGCAACAAATAGACGAGTATATTTCTAATACTTTGTGAAGAGCAATTTATTCCACTACTACTATAGATACGTCGATCAACTTCATTACTTTCAACTTTAAACTAAACTTTTGAATAAAACAAAATTCCATGTTCTATTCAAACACAAAACATCCCAAAACTGCCCATAAATAGATATGCGTCCGTTTATTTGACGTCCAATATTCACGCGCAATTACAAACGTATATGATTTATTGGGAGACTGTGCCGGACATTCAATCGATATGACGTAGGTCCCGTCATATAATATTATTGAGGGCTACACTTAGACTGCATACTTGGGAAGTAAATATGTGTTACAAAAAATGCTTTAATCCGTTGTCTGTGTTATCAATACATCGTATAAGTGTGTATGCATGTTTACAGAAGACAACAATTTAATTATGACACGATTTAAAGATGAAGGAGAAATTAATAAATCAATTCTTAAAAAATGTGAGATTAGTAATTCTTGTCGGGTCCACTTGGCATACGTCCATGTACTGTCAAACTGCAAGGATGTCTGTGTACACACCAAGACACCGATGACATAAACCTGCGTCAAAACCATATAAGAGGCCGCATGCCACTCAAGTAACATGCAAACATCGAATCTGATGGACAATACGATCGATACATGTCACGTTGGGGCTCTAATTGCCGGCTATTCGTGATAGTTATGTTGTACTGTCTGTCTCCAATTCGACGTGTATATATATATGCATGTAATTTTCGTTATATTGGGGTGTCTGGCGAAGGGGTAGTCGTCAATAGGCTTATGAAACAACAGAGGTGATTAAAAGCCTGGACCCACTACGCAAATCGTATTATAGGCCTTACACTGAAATGGATTTTGAAAGAATTTGCCAGAACTGATAATTTTTATATACCTGTCTAAATAATTTAAGTCAGTTTTCCAACAATGCTGTTCCAGCAAATGCTTAATACTATCCAAGCAATGGAAGAGAAATTTCGATTCTCGTACAACTATAAAAAAGATCACTCCTATCCGGACCAGCTAATTTGAGAACAGATATGAACATCAGGATTTAACAAACGTTCCAAACTAGCTTTGATATTAGTAGGCTACTAGCTATGATATAGTAGTCTACTAGCTATGATATACTAATCATCCAGAAGAAGTCGAAGTAAAGACTTATCCAAAACCCATTCAGACCACCTGAAGACACTAAATACATAAGAATCAAAGCCATTTCTGTTATATTTGATCTAAACACGATGGCTACACAGATAATTGCGATTACATTAGTTATCAGCTGGCAAACCGGTCCGGTCCGGTTACTTTATGGCTATTTAATGACTACCAAATTGGTAGGCGTAGATAGATATACGTGAAGGTTAGCGTTTGAGATTGAATCATCGTCGAAACAAATTGCGTCTATTATTTATTTGTTCTTAAAGATATTTTTGTTTTTGTCGGAACGGGTTTTTCACTTGTACCACAGACCTTTAACATAAAATACCTAGAGTGTGGAAAGTAGGTAAGCCGCAATAGCGTAATGGCTAAGCCATCGGACTCGCACCCAGAAAGTGTATGTGTATATGTGTACAAGTAGTGGTGATCATTATATAGATAGATCAGGTCAGGTCAGATCATGGTGACTAAAAACAGACGACTAACTAAGTGCAGAGCTTGCCTAAAATGGCCACCAGTAGTGACATTTAATATCTTCATTTCATGGGCGTAATGAACACTTTCTTAGTGCACAAACATACTGTATGCCGGTTTAGTTAGTCGAATTGCACCTTAATTTTTAAGTTGCAATATTGTAACGAGATAGAGAATTGAATTGAGAAATTTTAATCTAGAAGAGTTCAATTACTAACGGCCGGTCTCAATAATCTAACTATCGATGGATTTGGCTACTAGAGATAGAATTTTGACATATTTTGTATGGAGCTTATATTAAATATATACCTCTAGTAGCCAAATCCATCGATAGTTAGATTATTGAGACCGGCCGTAAATGAAATGTATCCCAAGTATATTATGGTGTGCCAAAAATTCAGTCTCAATGAGCAGCAGCGCAGCCTCTGAGATTGGCTTGGTATCTCCGAGGTGTGACGTCATCAACACTAAAAACAACTAAAATTGTATTTATGTACATTATATAATTTATAATACGTTCAAAACCGGTACACAATAAAATAGGCCTCACACTACTTGATTGGTCTGGATCAAAGCCAGTAACAATTTATTAATCATTTAAAACTACCGTGTAAAATGGGTTAGTGCAGGCAGTTTTTTCATTGGTCTCTGTGTATATTTATTATTATATCGATAATTTTATATATTAGTGTTTTAAAAGTTTGTTTCTCTAATAAGAACCAAACTCATCTTGCAATCAGAAAACAACGTAAGGTTTGACTGGACTGGACATTTATGTTGGTTGGAAGGATGTGGTTGAAGTTTGACTTTCAACCTCACATAACCTTCTAACGACACATCTAAACAACGAATAAAATTAAAATCAACATCGTCCAAATTTAATACTCACTAAACAGAAATTTCAAATGGAATTATTTGTAGAGAGTTTCGATATCCTCTCTACATCAACAATTTCGTACAAAATAAATATTTATCAACCATTAATGACTACGATTTGTATCAAACTCTCCCCGGGCGTACAAACCGAAGGGGGGAACGGGGAGGGGGTGACCAAACGACCGAATTTGTCAGGACATGCAGGATGCCGAACCTTTGATTGGTAATTTAATAAACGGAAATACCTGAAAGGTATTCGGACTATTGATGGGGGCTCATTTTTTAAGCGGCAACACGATCGGTTATGTTTCCCATTGGAACTACCGCTTAACACATTTGTAAGAGCAAGGCGTCGATTGATTTGTTTTTATACTAATGACTAATGCAAGTTTTTAGAAACAAAACCTTACACTACTCACTCAATATACACATCTACGTCACTAGATAAAATGAACATAATTATCATACTACAACAGTATGACAAATGAATTTTGAAGAAACAACTTTAAAAAACAGCATATTTTACCAGAAAATATCATGTTTCAAGAGAAAGACATTACATTTTTTTCGTTATAAAATAGAGATGTCGCTCCAGGCTAAAACATTCCGCTTTTTGTCCGTATTTTTAAATTGTTGCAGTGTGGTACCCCTACTTGTGGGTGAACCACCCTCCGCCCACGGCCCTCCCCGGCCAAAACGGGCTTTCGTTTGAATATTATTTTCTATAAAAACGTCCCTTTTAACTCATATAGGGTTAGCGAAATTACGTTTGCCTAATAAATGGTTATTAAATATTAGAAATTTTAAGCTTGGGGTCGGAATTTTAACAGAGTATAATGTTGGGGAAGTGTACGGAGACCATTCTTGCCGCGATAATGGGATTTCGAAAAAATCCTGTCTGTTTTTGTCTACGCCTGCTCAGACTGCCGGGTTTGAACAATATCGTCCGTCTCACGAAGAAATTACCGTCACTATTATCAAGAAAATAGTTGTTAATCCAGTTACGGGTCAGGAGTTTTAGATAAAAGAGTACACCAATCTATTTGAGATATAGAGAACATTTATAACCGATTTCATTAAATTATTTTTTTAGTTTTGTAATACTCTATAGAAGGTATACGTAAGAAAATTAAATAAATAACGAAAAAAAAATAACGGGCGGTATGAATTTCGCCAGGAGAGCTAGTTGCGAATATTTTTATCATACATTCACCAACCGGGAAAGTTTTTATTGCATTATGGTTACACCAAACATTAAGTCGATGCTTTAAAACTGGTCCCGACGTTAAAAGCATCAACATAACTTATGAAATTGGTCCACTAGTAAAAAGTTACGAGCATCGTAAAACTCAAAGTGGTCAAATTGTATTTATGAGCCACGAGAGACTTTACAAATTCACATTCAAATCACTGCAACTAATCAAATAGTCAAATCAATAGACCAATATTTGTGGATCATAGTCACTGTGACTTCAGTTCACTTTTAGTAAAGTCTTCAATGAAGGTTGCTTGTGTGCTTAATTGCAACTTGAATCTCGAAGACATGAATCTCTGTACACTTAATAGGAACGTCACACGATCGTATCTCGTATCTAACATTACTACAGCTGCGCGTATTTGAAAGAAAGTATAAAAACTCCATTTATTAAGGCCTGGGCCAAATTATGATCTATTTTTGCAATAAGACGTAAAGCTCCATCCGAAAAAATAATATTAGAGGAAACCGTGACTAGACGAATGAAGAAGAACGCACAGCTCAAACCACTAAACGGATTGAATTGAAACTTTGCACACGAATACGACCGTACTAATACAAAGACATCTGCAAAGAATAGATTTGGAAATTCTAACTCTAAAGGGTGAAATTGGCAGTTCAAACTTCAAAAGGGAAATATCGAGGAATAGTTACTTAGTAGGAAAATAAAAATCCGCATGTTTCTTGAAAAAGTCTACCAACCCTACGAATTTTCACGTTAACCAAATACTTATATTAACCGAACTAACCCATCGTGTCGAGTAGAACATAAATAAAATATAAATTTGTTTGGAAAACCCTCCCTTTTGTACGGGATCCTTCGCTCAGATGTAAGTCCACATCGTTTTTGGTGAAGGTATTTTGGCTGTATAAATATTGCTAAAGGAAAATGAAATGATTGCCGTTTATATTCTGAATGTAATATACAAAATTGTTTATTTTTTCATAGCCTTTTTCTAGACGTGGCATCACTGTGAGTCATATGATTGCCTACTGTTCGTGTTACCTACAAAAACTATAATCACGCTATTTATCTGACAGAATAAGCGCATTATGAGGTCATTACTGACCCGAAGGTCACGGGGCTGCCCCCAACGCAAACCACAAGACTTGTCACTTCAAAAGTTTTTTTTTTTTTTATTATTATTATTATTATTCGTATTGCAATCTGTCTAGGAGACATTCAGCAATATTTGTGTAGAGTAAGTCCTGGGGTACTCTTCTCTTCAGTCTCCGAACACGGGGGAATATATTATCCATAAGATGATGTGCTAGTTCATTTGGGTGTATCTGTAATCTCTCTTTATAAGTTTTAATTTTGTCTTTTAAAAAAAAAACTTCAAAAGTGACAGTAAAATTTGTTGTTAGTCCTATACGGTCTACTTTTTCCAGTGCCATTATATCGTGCATGTTTTAAATGTGTAGGTAAAATATATATGAAAGAAAAAAACTCGCGACATCGACGATGGTTCATAACTTAAGTCATAAGGATAGGAACGGAATTCTAGTTTTACCCAGGGCAATTTCAATAATTTCAGGTCATAAATTAGCGGTAAAAATGTTCATAATTACAGAAATTAAGGCAATCTTTACTCTACTACTGCCAAAATACAGATTTTTCGGTAGGTACTTAAAACAACTCATAAAAACCCAAATACATAACCAATCGAGGCTCTTTAAAAAATAAAATAACAAAAGACCCTTCTTACATATCAACCCATATGATGGCCCACTGCTGGGCACGGGTCTCCCCAGTAGAACCTACTAGTATGTAGATCCTGGGGGTAATTGCCATAATCGCCACGCTTGGCGAGCGGGTTGGCGATCGCAGTAAGGCTTTAAGTACGCAGAGGACGCTGCTGCCCGTCCTCCGGGGTGAAATCCCTTAGTCGCCTTGACGACACCCACGGGTAGAGATGGGGTGGTACTATTCTTAAGCCGGCACCACACGGCAGCAAAAGACAAAGCAAAAGACCCTTCTTAAGCGCTAGCAATTATGTCCGTTTAAAATACTCCAAGACTTTTTGGTCTAATTCCTGAGTTGAGCGGTTGGGAGTGGCGCAAATTACACAATAGGAGGGGATAATTGGCGGCGTTGGAGTGGCATTCTTGTGTCGAGAGTTCAATGAGTCTACCGTGAGGTCACGAGCTCAAAACCTAACCTAGTGAACTGTGAATAGCCTATTTCTAGCACCCGTTAATGTTAGTCCATATATTATTACATTGTATGAAATAGGTACACTGTCGGTCCTGAAATAACTTAAATACGGTTGTCTCTTTTTACGACAGGTGATTCTATATACATCGGAAGAAAACATAACAATATTTACCTAATTACATATATTTTAAGTAAAATCACGTGTTTCATGACTTCTTTACTAGCAAGTTGCCCGGGGCTTCACATGTACGTTTCTCTTCATAACGAGGTAGGATTACTATTGTAATTCTGAGGTTTATATTTGGTAGAGATAGTAGAGATTTCTATAAAGTTACCTCAAAATCCGTTTATTAATTAACGGATTTTGAGGTAACTTTACAGAAATCTCTTTACAGAAATCTAATACTTTTAAGTTATGATTCAATAGCCAGGTCCACACCAGGCGCACAGGCTCGCGAGGCATATTTCAGTTGTTTCGCATCGCCGACAACCGTTGGGGTAAACGAGTTCTTGAGTGGAGACCGCGCCTTGGCAAACGTAGTGTAGGACGCCCTCAGGCCAGGTGGAGTGATGATTTACGCAAAACGGCTGGCAGGAGCTGGATGCGAGAAGCCGAAGATAGAACAAAGTGGCGTGCAATTGGAGAGGTCTATGTCCAGCAGTGGACTGCGATAGGCTGATGATGATGATGATGCATCGCGCATCGTACAGCCGAGGCAACGTGCGCCCGAGGCAGCCCGAGCCAAGTGCACACCGGCCGAACATTTATTTTGGTTCGCGAGGCTGCCTCGGGTACCGTGCTTGGTCGGTGTGTACCCCACTAATCATTTACTCATCAACGCGCGGCCCTTCTAACTAGAAATCTGAAATTTAGCAAAATGTGCCTTCTGTGATGTGGATAAAGGATGGGAAAGATTTTTATGAAACTCCAGCTCTGAGAAGATCAGTGGAGCCAAAGCTAGTACATAAATATACCTCGGAAATGAGCGCCATGAAAAATAGTATTTGTCGTTTTTCTGCAATAAAATTAATGTCTGGATACAATATTACGTTAATCAAAGATACGGTCCAGCGATTCGGACGTGCCTGAGTAACAAACACGTATCTAAGCTTACAACCATATACTATAGGATTACCAACTCATTTATCTACGTCTAACTCTCCGAAACCAAAACATTCGCCAAATATTAATCGATACAACCACAAAACAGCGAGAGCACAGAAGGTATCTTACAAACAACACACGCTCGAGCAACGCACACAAGACATCGCTTATGGACACGGAAACTCAAGACGCCTTCTGAACGATGTGATCTGAAATGGACCTGGTACCTCTGTATCCTTGAAACATGTCTATCTACTTATACTAATATTATAAAAATGAATTGTTTTGTTTGTTTGAACGCGATAATCTCAAGAACTATTGGTGCGAATTGAAAAATTATTTAACTGTTAGATAACCCATTTATCGAGCTATATAACATCACGCTATGACTAACAGGAGGAGAGCAACAATAAAAAATGTTGCAAAAACGGGTAAAACTTATGCAGAAGAAGTTGCGCGGGTCAGCTAGTTACCATATGTGCGTATTAAAGTTACCTTCTCTACGTTAGTTAGTTAGTTTACTCATCTCTAAATACCGAGTGTATTTCGATATTCGGTTTCGACAATACATGTAGCATGATCGATCGCACACTCATTGTGCGATAGACGGACCGTTTTATACGTATGTATGGGCGTTTTGTACGCATCGCGTATTGTCCGGGCCGTTTTCGATGACGTTGTCTGGTGCCAAATTCGATAATTTGTCATCGACGCTGTTTTAAAAGTAACTGCAATGCGGTAAAAAAGGCGTTAAGTGAGGTGTTTACATTTTACATTTACGTGGAATATTGAACGAACGCCTTTAACGTTTAATAGCAAACTGATATTTATTTTCTACAAAATAGTGGACAAATTCGCGATGTGCGGAAAACGCGTGTCGACAAGCTTATGCTTTTAATTATGTTATATATAAAATTATTTCGACTATGTAGAAATGAAACAAATTGAATATGGTGGGACGCAACCATAAGTGATACGAAATCATCAATATTATTGACGTCCGAAGACGTTCTGCCGAAATATTGATTGGGTATTGGAGAACGTGAAATGATGTTGCTCCAATGCGAATATGACGTTATTAGGCGATGCTTACGCGAACGTGACATTTTGTCACATAGTCTTTTCGGTTCTCACGTTCCTTTTTAATTCAGGATGTATTTGTCTATGTGACCAGTCACGTCCGCGATTGAGTACACATAGTTTTCATTAAATATACTGCCATAATCTAGCTTAAATAAAGACAAGTTTTATGCAATAAAAAAAGCATAATTATAGAATTATATTATTGAAACACGAAGCTTAATGAGATGTTCATAAATTATGTTGCAGCATGCTAACTAATTAATAGTAATTTTATTTAAATTAAACTATTTATAAAAAAATATTGTGAAACTGATTCATTGGCTGACTGGCTAATTAGTGATCGCTCGTCCTCCAAATCTTTCATTATTAACCGTAAGCGAATAACTAAGAAAATATTTTCGGTAATTTCACCGTTGGAAGGGGTATTTTCGACCCCTAAACCCCCAGCAATGTCTAATCTAGTTCCTCATAATATCCATATACATAGTCATTTTACTCTACTCTTGTATGAAACGAACGAGTCGGGAACGGAAAGCATAATGTATAAATTCCTAGGCAATTTATTATACGATCGAGCTCATAGCATAACCCATATTAACGTGTGTGTGAAGGTACCTACCTACCGGTGGCGGAGGGTCCTAAGAACACTATTCTATTCGGTTTACCTTTGAATTCTAGTTACCTATTATTGTAGGTACAAAATCCGTGTCCAACAAGACAAATTTTCGTATCGGGTTACCTCAGGAAAATTTTAACCCTTCGCCTCTGGTACCTACTATAGAAATCTTTAGTAGGTACCCTCACACGTTAAGATGGGTTATATAGATACCTACGGGAAGCTGGTGAGTGTTACACACACGTATATTAATTATGCAATCAATTACCTACATATCAAAATATGCAAATTGGTAGCCAAATATTTTAATATATGAATGTATGAGAAATTAAAAATAGTCCATCCGTTAGTAATTGCCAATGCAATAGACATAGACAAATTTTTTTGGTTCCTTAAATGTTACGTAGCATTTTGCCTCATATTTTTTACTTATAAATGTACAAATTCGTGTAACGCTATTTCGCGTAACGATTATTATGTATATATGTATATATATATATATATATACACTAGCAATTTGGGATTGTGGGTCCCACATTACTAGCAATCCTGTTTGCAATCAAAATTACAAACATCACTCAAATTCAAACTGTGCCAGCCAAATATAAACTTGTACATTATCATTAGCACATATTCTAAAAAGGTTCACCTTAATTCTCTTCACAATCAAATTAAATGTCGGGCCGCACACTCAAATTCCAGATTTAGGAAGATAAAAATAATTTTTGTTTGTTTTGATTCCAATATCGTACTTGTCTTAATTATAGTTCAATAATTTGTCAGAATTATATTATAGAAATAAATTTAACAAATAAAAAAAAATATGCATACCAGATCATTACTTAACAATGAGCCTTTTTTTCATATTTTTTATCTAAACTAATATTATAAAGCTGAAGAGTTTGTTTGTTTATTTGTTTGTTTGAAGGCGGTAATCTCAAGAACTACTAATACGAATTGAAAAAATATTTTTAACTGTTGGATAGCCCATTTATCAAGGAAGGTTTATAGGCTATATAAAATCACGCTGCGACCAATAGGAGCGAAGCAGCATAAGTAATAATTAAAATAATGGCAAATTTTAATAGTTCCATTCAACATTTTTTTTTTTTAATTTAAAATAAATAATTTTAATCAAAATACAAAGACAATACCTTCATTAATATGCAATATATTTTTTTTTAATCTTATAAAACTAACTATGCACTTTATATGTTTAATTGTACTCACGAAATGCACGCAAACAAAAGTTACTTCTGGAATTGATCACAGAGGTGACTAATACTACTACTATCTACGACTGCCTCTGTGGCGCGGTGGGAGTGTGTCGTGTCCGTGACTTGTATGTTTGTAAAGTCCCCCGTGACACAGGGCTTGAACCCATACTGCGGGAGTTGTCTTTAAAAAAAAATCTACTAGATACTATCTAACTACTTATTCTAATTTATTATTATTGTACATACGTATGCTATGGATTGTGGTGATTTCAATGACACTACTTATTACAACTATTGTCACCACGAGTCACGCCCTCCTAAATTTGAATTTTTGATCACCGTGCGCCGTGATAAGTAACCGTCAAAAGACTGCCCCGGGGCAGTTTTGAAGCAAAAACAGGGAAAGCATTATCGACATGTCTGGACGTATTTGGCAGTGGAGTCATGAGAACAGGCCGTCACATGCCGTCAATCCGTGACGTGATTGTACTAACTTCACAGAACAACGACAGTGCAGAAGGTAAGCAACATACGTACTTAGTTCGACCAACGTACACTTATATACAATGTTTAGACACGGCATTTCGTAACACCTTCGGCACAAAGTGGTATGATGTTCGATGTCCGTGAAGTGTTTAGGCGAAGAATGTCCAATTCGCAAAATGTTTAGCGTTCGCAAAATGTAAAATTCAGAGAACGTCTAATATTGATTATACATAACGTTAAAATGTCTAAAATTAAGCAATTGAAAAAAAAAACATATTTTTACGCATAACATTTTAGGCAATTTAAAAATAAAGCCCTGTTAATTGTTAACGTTAACGTGATGACTAATATTGTACACTTGCGAACTAGACATTCTGCGAATTGGGTCATTTTGCGAATTGGACATTTTGCGACCTGAGCATTCTGCGAATTGGACATTCCGGGCCTACACGTCGTAAAGAATGTCTATGACATACATTGTTCCAGCGCTTTTGTATGAAACTTAACTTCTGTACAGTCGGTGTTTTGTATTATGTACCATGTTGTCGGCATGATCGCCTTATATGGAGCTCAACAAAATATACGATACAAACTTGTACAGAATATTGCTCTGTTTTAATATCTCGATGGATGAATTAGGAGCAAACTCCTTTAGTTGGTTTGGCAATATTAATGAACGCTGTTTTCATACATTTATTATAGGTTTATTCACACTTTCTTATAATTCCAATGTTGTTACTTAAAACCAAACGTCTTTGTGTCTGTTTCTTCCTGGTTTAATTACTACATCATGTGGTCCAAATTTAATTCGTCTTTTAAGATAATAAGTACTTCATTTAGACTACATTAATTTAGCAAATATGAAGGATAATCAAGTTAATTTCCGGTTGAGTTACGTTTGCGTCTTTAAATGAGTACTTACTTAAATAAAAATTAAAAGTAAATAACAGTTACAATATTTGGGCAACTCGTTCCCGAAGCCATAAAAATACACAATATTATATCAACAAAGGATATATTTGTAAGGATTCAGAGTTTTAAAAGTCGTGCTTGCGAAATAAGGAAGTTGTGAAACGTTTTTTGCAAATTATAAATTACACCAGCTAACTAGGGTGGGTGTCTGGTATGATTACAAAAAATATTCTATATTATTGCCAAGGCTTCAAGCTACCGGTCTAACATTTTTATATACTTTTTTTTTAAATTAAAATACTGCTTGAATTAGGATTTTAATTTAAAAAAAAAAGCAGCTTCATAAACTACTACTATTAGAAAAAAATATATATATTACAAACTGATAAAAGCATTTTCGAAAGCTCGCAATCTTTGCGCGTCTAAACCATGGACATTGACGTCACGCCAAGCGCGCCAACAATCAAAATTCGCCTTTATTTAATGGGTAAGACATTTCCTTATTCCCACACGTAGGAAATAAAACCTGAACCAAAAAAAATTAAGATTTACGTAGGTCTATTATTAATACAATAATAAAATTCTTGAAAGATAGAAAAATTTGAGGAAGTCCAGACCCAGGAATCGAACCATAGACTTCCGTATGCCAAACCAGGGAAAGAATCGAACCACCTCTTTACGTAGGTCACCTAGACTCGAAACAACTGTGGGTTTGATTCTCGCACAGGACAAGTGATGTCATGTCATGTGCGGAAATCGAGTGCACAATCTCCTCCACGCCGATTGTACGAGAGGTTTAGGCGTGACAGCAAACAGACAGATAGAATTACTTTCATGCAATAAGTAATTTTGATATAGCCATTCGAAATGTCTTTAATCAACCAACTTCAAAAAGAATGAGGTTCTCAATTCGATTGTTTTTTTTTCTATGTTTGTCTGGATTGATTTTAAAAAATCTTTTTTGTTTGAAAGGTAAAATATACTTAGGAAAGCATACTTCCAGATTGTCATCAAAGTTGATGATGAGATCTTGGAGAAATCGAGGGAACTCTTCAAATATTAAAGGCACACCTACAGTAATTTGGGTACATGTTGTTGTAATTCGTGCATTTACTCTTAAAAAGCACCATTGAGTGAAGTGGAACTAATAATGAAGACCACAGATGACCAGCAGTACTATTTAATAATAAATATTACGAGTTGCGATCTGAGAACCGTGTTCGATACCTGATAGTATGGCCCCGAAAATTTATAATAAGTTGCCCCATTCGGTAAAAAACATCACAAATATTGACAAATTTAAAAAAACATTAAAACTTCATTTAATGGATAAAACTTACTATTCCGTATATAGATAAAAGAACTCTAGTTCTTAAATGAAAAAATGGTATGAAATGTGTGACATGGCTGGTATTAGGTAATATTTATGACATTTTATTGTTTAATTAAAATTTTGAATTTTCTTATAATTGTTAACCTTATAGATATTATTATTACTATTTTTATGTCCAAATTGATTAATGAGGTTATGTACCAAAATAATAAATTTGTACGCCTGATGCATGGCAGGGCATAGCGAATCCTACACTGTATATTAACTAATTGTAACCTATGTTCCACGAATAAATATGAATATGAATACTTCGCCTCCATCAAATCATGTACTGGAACTGATAGTCTAGTATCAGGTAACATTTTGAAGTAGGTGCCTAAAACATAAAACTACATTTCTTGGCACCAATTTCAAAATGTTTAATTATTTTTTGTTGTTGTACCTATATTATTTATTGCTTTTTAGATATATTTACCTACTTTATATTTATTTTTATAGTCGGTTTTTATTTTTTTGTAAATTATTTTTGGAATTTGTACACTTATGGACTAGATTTAATTCCCCAAATAATAAAGGTACCAACACAATATAATTTGAGATTAATTATTGACACCTATCTAATACAATTGTTTGACAACAACAAGAAATAGGAAGGTACTTAGAGTCATGTTAAACAAAGTATTACTTTTACGCATTCATAGCAAATCATTTATTATTGTCATAGAATCTTTCACGAATATAAACATTACGTGACCTTCACCATAATTGTTAAACACTCGTACTGAAATAAAAAATGCAAACATTACAATACAAACACTACATGTTAGATAGCACATACCTCGGCAATGCAAACAGGTTTACTAGTATTCGTATGATTATCTCGACACTAAACACCGACACTAAAGAAGGAAACGGACTCTGAGGACGTTAAATCTCGGACCACTTTGTTCTGAAGGAACCTTTGTTTCTATAACCTCGGTATTTTGTAATCTCGCTGTGACTATTTAAATTAACTTTATAGAACCAACGCACATTAAAATGAGTTTCTGTAAATTTCTAGCATAGTAACGTTACATTTATCAATCAATTAGCTGTAAGTAAAATTGTAACTACCTTTGTGGAGAAACAATAAAAATTATTATTATTATTATTATTATTTATAAAGAAACCATTATTTAGTCTTGTACTGTAATGGCTCTTACATTAGACCTAATGTCGGAATACAAAAACGTGTGTATATCGCAGTCAAAAACTAGTTTTGCTTATGTAATCACTAGTTTAAAATCATTGATTAAGTACACACACACTTTGTGTGTTTTTAGGTTTCATAAAACAAAATAATTCTAAATTCTACATTTTCAATGTAAAAATAAAGAACTTTATCGAACATCTCAGGAGTTGACAGGGTTCATGGGGTAACTGATTAACATCAGACAGCCAAAAAAACCTGCACGCAAGAATTCTAACATCAAGCAAGCTTAAAATAAATATTTTACAGATTAAAGTATAGAATAGGTGGCGGACAAACCGAGGAAAACGACCGTACCACCAAGTGCGGCCACAATACAAAGTTCTCGAAATGTTTGGGGCAAAACGAAATAAAACGTGGAATATACCGTCGAGGAAGTTCGCAGAAAAACATGGAAACTTGAGGCTCGAGTGTGGGCGAAGTACAAGTAAAAAAACGTGCCAAAGTTTGAGCACTTGGAACAACTTTGTACTTTTATTTGCTGTCGTGATGTATAGAAAAATTGTTCTGAACTTGCAAGACGGATGAGTCAAATTCGTTTTATCAAAATCCGTCTCAGAATTTTTGCTCGTCTCTAGAAAAGCTTACTAACCTTATCGTTATCTTGTATTACTTGTAACTCGGAAACTACGTAGTAAACTATGTAATGGTTTGACACATTGTTTAGTTTATTAAGGTAAGTATTTGTAATGAGTTTCTTGAAAGCTTATCATGGTAACTCCACAACTACAAACTGGCCCCTACGATCATATTAATTGTAAACTATCAAAGTAGGAAATATAACTTCATTTAAGGGAATATATATATTATAATTCACACGATTCATCAAGGTATTTTTCTGTTTTGTAACACTTGTATTCCACAGCTTTACAAAATTAATTTATAGAAGTCGCAACTCTCAATTACACACAAATTACAGGTAGCATAAATCCGAATGTCACATGCAATATTCTGCTACGACTACCTGTCATATAAATCCATGTCATTATGACAGATGAAATATACTACAATGCTGGTTACAATACCGTGCAGTCGTGCCACAATTCTATTTTATTGACATTTGTCATGTCATGCTTTATCCTTGAATCTTAAAGGTACTTTTTTTGCTTGGCAATAGTTTGGGTTACTCGTAATACGTAGGTACCTAACTTCCGAAATTGCAACCAGCTTAATCGAGCAATTCGTACTACGAAAGCCAATAATAACGAAATGAAATTATTGTTGTAAAATTTAAGATTTCGAAACCGATATTAGGGATATTAATTATAATTATAAACCAATTTTATTGCAATCATAATTAAATTATGTGACTCGCTTCTTACGGTTTAAATTAATTACCGTTCGGATACATATTATAATTGTCATGTTTCTATCGATATGTCAGAACAAATCGAATAGAATGGACATCCAAGGTCGTTAAACCTTAAAAAACGCAAACAAAGAATAAATCAGTCATCATTATTTTACTTCAAGAAAACGATTACCGTATTGACGCTTGCTATACTATCAATAAGTTAGCTACCTAAACAGAAGATCTTTCGGAGGCTTCTTTTAGATATTATAAAATACATGAAAATAATGTTCTGTTTGAAATAAAAGTCGCATTTAAGTTAAAAATGATAAATGTCTGCGAAAACGGAATCTATGGATGATTTTGGCACGATAGTCGTTCCAAAGGAAATTGTGCGATAACTTCCTTGCTCGTAATTTCCTGAAGAGATAGTACTATCTTACATTCATCGATTGATATTGGATGTCTATCGCGAACTAATGCTTTTAACGGAACCGTTTTGCATGACTAATATAAAACGGTACGATTGGATTCGATTCTTTATATCTTCTTCGCCTTTTCTATAATGGTTTCCTAACCAATTTCGATGACAGCGGTCAACCTCTTCAGCGTGTGTGCGCGCGCAGACACAAATGAACTCTCATTAGTTCAATGGAACGGAAATCCAACTTCAACACGACCGGAGAGAGATAAAGCGTAGGACGTGCTTTTCAAGACAAGGATGGAAGGTGGTGTAACATTTTTTGGAAACGGTGACCCATATGTAACATTGCTTAACCTTAGCCCTATCTCGATCTGTTCTGTCTCCAGTAAGTCACGAATTCCACCAAATACTTATTAAAATCATATTAAAGATTCCCAAAACTTCAGTAAAATGACTCCAAAAACCATAACGATCCCGACTAAACACCATCCCAAGAAAAATACCGAGCGTCTAACGTCACGGGAGCATAAAACCAAATCGTTTTCACATACACAGACGAAGCAGAATATTATTATACTTCTTAGTAACCATTGAGCGCTTTTACGATATTTTAAAATGTTTTAGAAAACACAGAGTTCTCTTGAAGTGAATTCGTCACACACACTTTGAATGTAGACATTGAACTTTAAGAGTAACGCCACACGAGCCGTTGAAAGAACGCTGCGTCGACGCTACGTTGCCATGAGTTATGTGACTCTGATCTCATCTGAGTACAGCGGATTATCACACTGCTCGGCGGTTTGGTTTTAAGGCGCGAGAGCTATGAATCACTACGCATCGAGGGTATGATTTTAAAAGAATACAGTTCTTTTCGTCTTCTCTTTGAATTCTAGTTACTTTATAGTACAAACAATATATTCAACGTTTAGACAGATAAAATATGTTTGTATCGAGTTACTTTAGGACAATTTTAACTTAAGTAATTTAAAATGACACATACGCCGCAACGCACCCGCAGTATATCATGTGGTTTTGCTCTAAATTGAAACACGGCATTCGTACAGTTTTCGAAATAGTTTCAAAGTGTGCGGTAAAAATGTGGTGTATCGCAATTGTTTCATAAAGTCGACGCAGCGGATTTGAACACGCACGCAAATACGCGAATATAAAGTTATGTTGAGAGGTAGAAAATTGAAATTTCATTTTTCTAGAACCCGACATAAATATTGTATACTTCATCTAATATATAAAATTCTCGTGTCACAGTTTTCGTTGCCATACTCCTCCGAAACGGCTTGACCGATTTTGATGAAATTTTTTGTGCTTATCCGGTATCTATGAGAATCGGCCAACATCTATTGTTTATACCCCTAAGAGTTTGTTTGTTTGTTTGAACGCGATAATCTCAGGAACTACTGGGCTGCATTGAAAAAATATTTTATTGTTGGATAGCCCATTTATCGAGGAAGGCTATAGGTTATAACATCACGCTACGACCAATAGGAGCGGAGCAGCAATGAAAAATGTTGTAAAAAAAAAAAAGGGGAAAATTTATGCAGACGAAGTTGCGCGGGTCAGCTAGTATTAGTATATATTAAGAACTAAAGAGTATCTGGACTTTAACGTGCTGACATCAGAGAGCTGCGAATACTGTCATGTTCCTCTGGCAGAAGACTGTGTTACTTTCAACAGCTCGATGTACCTACTTACTAGGCTATGAGCGTTTAACCCATGTTCAAACTGTTGTATTTCAAGCATACAAACAAGAATACATGCAATTATTCTGCTAGTAGGTATTTTATGGGGTTTATTCAGTAACACAATTATGATCATCACATTTGATTAAATTAATCGAATAGCACAATTTGACACGAGAATAAACGTTTAAACTAGGAAATGTAATGTACCGTGGTCACAAGCTACCACAGCGTTGACCACGGCCGGTGTAACCCGGTCGAAACGTCAAGCATAAGGTAAATACATTACCTAGTTTAAACACGTTTATTCCCGTTTCAAATTGTGTATATAATGCAACGCGTAAGTTTAAAAGCAATAATCGAATACCGTTTTAAACAAAAACGAAAATATGATAATATTTAAATTCGCAAGCGCATCCAAAAAAAAACAAGATTTTGCAACACAATTGTCTCTCAACAAATGAGTCTTTAATTAAAATAACATTATGTTGCATTAAGTACGCAATCAGGAACTCGTTATAGATAACTTCTGAAACATAATCCTTTTTAATTGTAGTATCGTATTAAAAAGAAAGCATAAAAGTATCAGTTCAAAAGAGATCGCACATTCTCTTTCATGTTATACAAGACAATACAACAAGCTTAAGTATAACATCTTTTAAAGAATAATAAAAAAATATATCTCGGTTGTGCAGTGGCTTATGTACGTCTGCTGCGCAACCGCTTGTGAGTTCGATTCCTACACGGGACTTCACTTTGTTGCATTTCCACAAATTGATGATCAGAGTCTGAGTACGTAGGTACTCTGTGTCCGTGATTTGTGAGTTTGTAAAGTTCATCGTGTCAAAGAGCTTGTACAATAGTAACTAGTAAATTATCTTTAAAAAAAAAATAGGAAAGTCAAATGAAATATTTATATCATCATCATAATTCAAGCGTCTTCCAGATGGTTGAAAACAAGGCTTCCCGCCAAGGTGACCTTGCTGGTTTCCAACAGTGTAGAGGGCTGTTGTAAACCAAATTACTTGCAACATCCGTCTATACTGTTGGAAACAAGCAAGGTTACCTTGGTTTGTACGTTTGTTTCCAACCGTCTGGAAGATGCTTCAGTATAACGAATCAATAATTATTATTGATTCGTTATACTGAAGCGTCTTCTAAAGAAACCTTATTATATGACGCGTCGAATTGTGTCAAATAACTTAATCTTAATGAATTAAGGCAATTTACACTGTAAATGTTTTGCCTCTTTGGGAATGACTAGGACAAATCCACAAATTTCTTGTCAAAAATACTGAAAAACCTTTTACCCGTATTAGGAATTCTAAACCGCAGCGTGACGATCACAAATCGCACATACGAAAACTTCACCTTTTTAAACCTATCCATTGTTTCAGATTCGTATTTTTAGATTAAACAATGGGGCCGCCATGTTTACTGTTCGAAGTCTAGGTAAATATTTATTGTTATAAAAGCGTCGAAGATAGACTAAAGTGCACTTGCAACCGAATTCATGTACAAACTGCATAGAACTGCTCACTGCATTATCAACTACTTGACTGTTTTCAATGTTGGCATTGAAAACAGTCAAGTAAAGTAGACTTATCTTTACCTAAAAGCGTTTGCGTACTTGGGTACGCAAACGCTTTTAGGTAAAGATAAGTCTACTTTCAGAGGGCAGAGCCCCTAGACAAGTGGATTAAACCACCCAAAGTTTGGCTGGTAGAGAATGCTTTTAGCATTAAGTCTTTTGCACATTATTTTTGTGCATAAAGTCTAATAAGCCCTAATCGAATATAATGACGTCGTTGCTCTTGCGTGCTCGAGTTTATTCCACTTATCGGGGGGGGGGGGGGGGGGCAGAGTGAAAGCGATTAACAAAATGTGGACCAGGCTTGAGAAATAACTAAATGCCTTTAGAAACTCTCGATACGTGAGACGTAAAAGTTGAATATCATCAAAACCGTTAAACGATTTTTTATCCAACAAAGCTAACAGCTATCCTGATTAAACTAACATTTTAAATTGAAAAACGCATCCAAATCCATCCAACCGTTTGGGCACGACGATTGTACAGATAGACACTCGTTAAATTTGTAACAGCCCTCTATCTGTGGGGGTGTTAGAAACGCAGAGCATTTCACAAGGAAACATCATACGACAGTAGCGCGCAAACCCAGCTAAACAATTTTACAAACAAGACAAAATTCGCCAATCAGCACCCAAAAATCGTCTAGATATACACTGCAGCAACAATCGATAGTCGAAATTCGGACGCCATCACGTGGCCGCGAACCAATCAGGAAGGGACAGCGAACAAATGGCGGGTTTATAGATAAGACTACCCTCACAAAACCGAGGACTTGCTTTATTACTGTGATAACAAGGGAGTCTGTCTCGAAGTTCGAGGACTTATCGAAAGTATTGACCGGCGGTAATGGATTACCGGGAACATCGTAAAATGTTATTGTTATTGAGAGAAGTATTGCTTCTTGTCTAATCTTCTTCTTGAAAAGTTTATTGAGTTTAGACCACCGCTAACACCTGAGAGGTTCTACTCTATATCTTCAACAAAACAGTACAACTCCTTAGAACTGATTAGGTACTTCATATGGTAGGCACAGTTTTTAACCTCGACTGCGCACTATTAGCGCGGTGGCTGTGGTCTTCCGCAGCGCAGTCGAGGCAGTTAAAATTCCTCTTGGCTGTGGGTTCGATTTCCACACGCAAGGGAGCGAAATTCATGAATATTAATTTAAATATTATATTTCGGGTGTGTTCTTTGTGTCTGTTAATAGTATGTATATAAAGTCCTCGGGCAGAAACACGTGACATGCATGTATATGTACATATATGTTGTACCTACACTAGTGCAAACAAGTGTGATTTATGATAAAGGAATTTGTCTATAATATAGCACTTAGCCGTTTATCCTTACAGGTAAATTAGCTTGAAGAAATTTTTGCGTTTGTAGTAGTGTATGGTCAGCAAATAAAAAAAACAACATTTTATTTTTAGTTTTTATTGTTTTAAAGGTAATATACGTTTGTGGCTGGAGCACACCAAATGCGTGCACGTCTACGCATACGCACTACGTACTAATACGGTCGTGAAAATGTGTATCCACCGCATTGTAATCTATGGAACTGTATGAGGCAGACAAGCCAGTTCCAAACATTACAAGCATTGAATGCCGGTTTTCACTTCAGTGAAGACGTGTATGAATTAGGTGTTCTCCGGCCATAAATGTTTTATTCTAATAATTCATCAACCCCAGGCATATCACAATCATCCCCATCCTCGCTTTCATCAGATGAATTATTTAAATTAATTATGATTCGTTCTGATATTGTGTCTAAAGCTGCGTCTCTACCCTGATATTTGCTTTCCTCCTCAATAGCATGCAAACAAACTTTTCTCCATTCCTCTACAGTTATGGCGTTCATTTTTTCTTCAGCTAATGACATTATAACCTTCATATTCATTGCGACATTCTTTTTTGCGACATATGTTTTCACTATCCCCCATATATTTTCTATAGGATTAAACTCCGGATGGTATGGTGGTAAACGCAGCACAGTATGACCGTGCTGTCGTAATATTTCGTCTATCTTGTACTCTATAAATCTCGCCTTGTTTTGCAGAATCAGTTCATATAATTGAGGCTTAAGCAACGTGGATGAATGCTCAATGTTTCGAAATGTCAGCCAGTCTATCATTTGCTGTTTTCTAGAATTACTATTCGGTGCAGGATTTGGTATTGAGTTATGATATGGTGCGTTGTCAACAACAACAACACTATTTGGTTGTAAGTTGGGTATTAATTGAGTTTGAATCCACCTTGAATAGTTGTCATAGTTCATATTGTTGTGGTAATCTCCACTTTTTTGGTCGGCTTTAAACATAAGCAATGCATTTGGTATAAAGCCATCGATACCACCGGCATGAACAATGATTAAGCGGTTGCCTTTCGATATATGTTGCTTCAAACCTGAAGTGCTTCCATCTGACCAAGATTTCGAGAGGGTATGTGATGTATGTATATATGTTTCGTCGGTGTAAACAATTGGTCGGCGTTGTTCACGATATTCAGCAATTTTCATCAAATAATTAATTCGCAAGTATCTAATTTCGTGTTTTTCCATAAGAAGTTTCCGGTTATCTTCTGTTTGCTTCCAATTAAAACCTAATGACATGACGTGTTTTCGTAACGTGCTGACACAACCTTTATAATCGATATCTTCTTTCAATTTTGAGTGCAAAGTTTTTAAAGTGGGAACTTCTTTATTTGTGATGTGGAAGTCATGAATTGTTCTTCTGATAACTTGCTGATCAAAGTTATCGATTACTATTGTAGGTTTACGATTCGGTTTCTTTTTAGGAGATTTAAATGTTACTTCCTGATCTGAAG